>CM061463.1:16250000-17500000 GCA_030770085.1 Oryza coarctata | reverse complement strand
TACATTGGAGTGCAAAACTCTGGTTCAGTTCAACCAGTCGTGGTGGTGGAGCGAACAGTCTTTTACCGAGAAAGAGCAGCCGGCATGTATTCAGCTTTCCCATATGCATTTGGGCAGGTAATTTATCTTTTACACTCTCAGTTGGCATAGTTCCAGTTTCATGTATATAATGTTGACTTCAAAGACTGCAATGCCCTTGAATTCTGACTTGCATTTGGGGTTGAACAGAAATGGCTGTGAATCACAGCTATTCACTAATACTGTCAAGTTCTTTTGGTTCAGAACCTAACAATGCCACCTTTTCCCTTTTTGTAGGTTGCAATTGAGTTTCCATACATCATGGTTCAGACTCTGATATATGGCGTGCTGGTATACTCAATGATTGGATTTGAGTGGACTGTTGCCAAGTTCTTGTGGTACTTGTTCTTCATGTACTTCACACTGCTATATTTCACATTCTACGGAATGATGGCAGTAGGGTTGACACCAAATGAGAGCATAGCAGCTATCATTTCGTCCGCATTCTACAATGTATGGAACCTCTTCTCAGGATATCTGATTCCTCGACCGGTATGTTATTCTTCCATCTCATTTTTGCAGTCTTTTAGAACCCTTTTTCACAGGACTAATATATTTAACTCTCTACAGAGAATTCCTGTTTGGTGGAGGTGGTATTGCTGGATTTGCCCGGTTGCGTGGACTTTATATGGATTAGTTGCTTCGCAGTTTGGTGATATCCAGCATGTGCTCGAAGGCGACGAGAGAAACAGAACTGTTCAACAGTTTATCAGTGATTATTTTGGCTTCCGTCATGACTTCCTGTGGGTAGTGGCAGTGGTGCACGTCGTTTTCGCCGTCACTTTCGCCTTCCTTTTCAGTTTTGCGATCATGAAGTTCAACTTCCAGAGGAGATAAAGCAAGTGATCATTCTTTTTTGCATTCGTTTTATTGTCCTACTAAGTAGCTATCCTGTAAATGGTATAGATATCATCTTCTATTTCATTATTATTTCAAGCACGTAGAATTCGGACAACTAGTAGGATTCCCTAGGAAAAACCCCCTGTCGAGCTTCCTGGCTCCTGCCTCTTGATCAGCTCTAGCTGATAAAAGTCAGATGCGGTTGAATGTAAACTATGCTATTGAATGTTTTCATTTTTGACGAATTAATGGAAGCAGAAATTTTGTTGATTCAATCCATTTGCAGCAACTATGCAGAACATCTTTTCTTTGATTGCTCTAAGGGTTTGACAGAAGCTTAAATTTTTGAGAGAATTGTCATTGACTTTATCCCCGTTCTGTAATATATCATTGATTTTATCAAACTCTACAATATACCATTATCTTTTGCTTAACTACCACAATATACCATTGCCATCCACAATCTATTAGATCTTAGCTGTTTATGACATTTATTTTTTTTAAATGATCTTAATACCCTTTGTGTTGGACGAGAAACCCTAGTACACCCATTCCGTGCCCCATCCAAATCTTGCGGCCGGACACCCTCTCTCAATTCATCATGGATCTATCCTTACACCAAAATTATGTCGCCACCATCCCTTGTGCTGCCTCAACCACCATTCCTCGTGCAGCTCTAACCACCACCTCCCGCACCACCCTAAACACCATTCCCAGCGTCGCTCCAATTGCCACCTCTCGTGTCACCCCAACCACCAGTCGACTGTGCCCTCACAGCCCCTGCAAGCATAGCACTATCCCAACCTTCGACCAACAGCGCTCCTATTGCACCTATAGATAGCATCATGGCACCACCGCCCCAGCCGTCGTCCCTAGTACCGTTTAAGCCATTAGCCCCAGCAACATCCATGATGCCCAAGTCGTCGGTCCTAGTGACATCCATGGTGCCCAAGCCATTGTCGACGTAACCTTCGTTGCCAAATCAAGCTTCGTCTCCTCTCAATTTGGCTGTCGTTATCATTGCTGGCCTACAGAAGACGTCTCGGGATTGTAGTTGTATAGATTGGGCTAGAGTTGGCCCTCGTTGATGATTTTATAGAGAATATCGTGCTGATTGCAATTGCTACTCCGTACTCATACTTTGATGTTTGAGATGGGTAACTCCTCTTTCCCAAGCTTTCTATTTGTGTATTTTTGTTTGGTTATGTGTTGCTAGTGGATCTCTTATGTTCGTTTAAAATGTGTGGATCCATATTCCACTTTTATTCTTACGGTGAGAATTATGCACAAGGGTAGTAGGTTTGAAGGTGCATGGGTATTTAAATGGCCAATTGATTCCAACACAACTAATTTCAAAAGACTTTTGTTGATGACATTAGTAAGAAGTACCTATGGGGGATATATGAAATTATCACTATTTAGTATGCTTTGAATTAGCTTTACATAATTTGTTCTGATAAAGATTTGATGATAATGTTTAAGTGTTTTGGACAAAGTAAAGCTGGTGATATGCTTATAACAATTAATGGTTCAAGTGACAAGTCTAACGTTGACGTGCCATGTACACCATTACTTCCTATTTTCTGTTAGGCATGCTATTTTCATATCAGTAATATGGAGTGTGAACAGACATATACTATGATGTATACATATCTGGCCAGTTTCTTTTAACATTTTGAGCATGTATGTGTAGATAAGGAGGATTAATATTTAATTAGTAGTGGTACTCCTAATTCTAATAATGATGATAGTAATACACTTGATTCTGAATAAGTGCCTAGGGTTGAAAAGAACAAGGAAGAAGATGATGATGATGACAATACTGATATAGATGATGAGAATTAGGTTATAGAAGATGCAAAATCTGATGATGAAACCCCTAGTTTTACATGTAATAAAGATTACCCACCAATGATTGAGATCACTATTTACCCTTCTATTGACGAATTTAGATTGGCAATAGCCCAACTGAGACTACTAAACTACAATCAATAATATATTTAAAAGCACATCATACAATGTAACTTAATTCTTTCTATACATGTATTAGTTAGTCTTATGCATTACTTAATCTTATGCACTACTTAATTCTCCCTTGTTTTGTAGACTATGGTCTAGAAGCATGTTCTCATATGCCTCAAAGGTGGATTATATTACCAATAATCTTGTTGAAAACTTTAATAACTAGATTAATAAGCACAAAATTCTCATATTATTTGAGTCAATGGACAAGATAAGAAGAAATACTATAAAAATATTTCAAAAGAGAAAAAAGTTGCCAACAAGTTACAATGACGGATTATACTCCCAAGTGGGATGAGTGAGTTAAATGCTAAATCAAGAGATTTAGACCTTGATGTTGATAGGAGTGATGACTTGGAAGTTAAAGTTACCAAGAAATCTTTATGTTAGTATTCCAACCATTTTTCTAGTCCAACATGTACACTTTCATAATTGCTTATAGGCTTTATACTTAGGTGGGAAGAGGCATATGGTGAACTTGAAAGAAAGAACATGCACCTATAGAGAATGGCAAGTTCCTTATACACATTTTGGCTTTCATTACATCAGTGAGGGGTTTTTATATAGACTTCTTTATAGATAAATGCTATAGTGTAACCTAGTTTGCAACTGCATATGCTCCACACATCCCTGGTCTTACTGACATGTATCAATGGGGAAAAAGTAGACATGATTTCTTTCTTTATCTATCAATATTAAAGAGAAGTGTAGGAAAACCTAGGAATATTATGTAAGGGTGGAGCTAAAAGGAAAGTCTCTACTAAACATAGGTCTGGCAACCAACAATGTCATATTTATCATAATTTTGTTCACAAATAGTAGACATACAAAGAATCTGATCCAGATGCTAAGAAAACATATGCTCTTTTGGCAAAACAAAGGTATTTTTTTCCTCTATTTGATTTTAGCATTCACTACATTGTAAGAGCTCTTGTTATAATTATTATGAAATCAATAGACCTAGACAAATGATAAAGAAAACAACACCATCAACTTCAAGTATTTATGCTATCAATACATCAACTTCATCTTTGTATGGTCCAACAAGGTAACAACTTGAATTTTCTAAAATTGATCACTAAGTACTTTTTGCTACTTAATTTTTTTATTTTTCTTGTAGCAAAAGGAAGAGAACAGCTGCACATAATAGCTATAGTTACAATTTAATTACTTTTACAAATACAAATGTTACATCATTGAGGTACACTCTACAAATACTTTAATTCCAATTCCATATAGTCACTATGTTGCGCATATTTCAAACTATCAACTAATTTCCATGTAGCTCAAGTGGCCGAAATCAACTACAAATCTATAGAAGCAAACACACCTTCTCCTAAAGAAAAGGTCAAGGGGAAAAAGAAGACTAACCCTATAGCAGTACCACCAGATGGCCCTTCTATATCAACTAGAAACAAGGAAAAATTGCAGCCCATCTATATCAACTAGAAGAAAAAAGAAATTAACTAATGTTATATGTTTGTGGTTTCTATCATGCAATATATGGTTGTAACTTCTGTACCAATTAACCTCCACTTTTAGCTCTTGTAAGGTTAAACTTGGTTATGCTAGCTAAACTTGGATTCTTTACTGTTGCATGTATTAGTATGTTTTGCACATTTCTATCAAATTAACTTTGTACTTATACACCTTGGTGCTATAAACTTGTTTAGTTTTCAAATATGTTGTATAGAATTTAGATTAAAAATATATGCTTATAATTATTTAAAATCATGTTACATAATCAAACTATTTCTAACATATTTTTATTCATATTGTTGGTTCTCTATAATTATTATCAATATTAGAATTGATGGCATTGTTAGTGTATATATTATTTCAGTAAGCTTGACGGTGATGTACTATAAAATTAAATAATAGACAATAATATATTCTAAAATTTGACAAGCTCACTGATAAATTATAGAATGAGTACAAAATCAGTGGGACAAAATAAATTATGCCTAAATTTTTAAATTGCAGTTACTAATACTACTACGTGGCTATGCGCTTCTCTGCTGGTGGCTGACAAGTGGCCCCACAAATCTTCCCTTCATATTTGACCACTTGTTTCGCGTTACCCGCCACCCCATTTCCCGGAATTTCTCGTTCCCGCCAATCCGACTCCGACTCCCACCCTTTACACTGCGTACGGGCCAAGCAAAGCGTAAGCCTCTCGAGCTCCATCTCGACTCCACGCGTCATAAGTAGCTAGCTCGGATTCTTGATTTCGTCGCTTCCACCGATCCATCCATCCACCCTCATGGCGATGGCGGCGGAGGCATCCGCCTCCCAGGCTTGCAGCGCCATCTTCCAGCGCCTCATGCCCCGGCCGGCGCCGGCAGCCGCGCCGCACGAGATGATGATGACGCGGACGCACCCGATCCAGGCCGCCGCGCCGGAGACGACGCTGGATGTGGGGGAGCTGCTGCGGCTGTCGGACTTATACAAGATCGGTGACCTTGGAGAGGGCGCCACCGGCGTCGTCACCAAGGTGCGCTTCCGTGGCTCCAGCTCCGTGTTCGCGCTCAAGACCGCGTACTACTGCGGCGCCGGCGCGGAGGGTGAGGGAGAGGGGGAGGTGGAGTTGGAGGCGCTCCGCCGCGTAGCCGCCGGGTCGTCGGGCTCGGGCTCGCCCCACGTCGTGCGGTGCCACGCCGTTTTCCGGGGCCCCGGCGGCGAGCCCGCGATGCTGCTCGAGCTCATGGACGCCGGGTCGCTTGGCCGCGTCCTCCGCCGCCGTGGCGGGCGCGGCCTCCCGGAGCGCTCTATCGCCGAGGTGGCCGCTCGATGCCTCGCCGGGCTGGCACACCTGCACTCCCGCGGCGTCGCGCATCTCGATCTCAAGCCGGACAACCTCCTCTCCAGCGCCTGCGGGGACGTCAAGCTTGGTGACTTCAGCGTGTCCCGGATCTTCCTCGGCGATGCCGGCGAGCGCCGCCGGGTCTCCGTCTTCGCCGGATCGACGGCGTACCTGAGCCCGGAGCGGTTCGAGCCGAACGCCCACGCCGGGCCGCGCGGCGCCTGCGCTGCCGACGTCTGGGCCCTGGGCGTCACCGTCCTGGAGTTCTTCTTGGGTCGCTGCCCCATCCTGCCAGCCGGCGAGAGGTCGTCCTGGGAAAGGCTCATGGAGGCGATCTGCTACGGCGAGCCGCCGTCGCTGCCGGCGAGCTCGGCGGCGTCGGCGGAGCTGCGCGGGTTCGTGGCATCCTGCCTGCACAAGGACCCGAGAGGGCGCGCCACGGTGGCGCAGCTGCTCGCGCACCCGTTAGTCGCTCTTCGGGACACCGAGGCGTGTCGCCGCGAGCTGCGGGAGATCATCGTGGAGACCATGTAGGCGTAGAGCAGAGAGAAAACATCATATACATCCTTCTGTAAATTCTTGAGATTGTATTTCTAGCTCCTTCAATTAATCTTTCGTAGATTGTATTTCAATTTATCCTGTGTGTATTGCACCTTAAGAGAAACTTTTTGTCAGAAGCAAGATAAAAATTTGTATTCAGATTATTTATTCCCGTACGAAACTACCAATCTATCTACATCTATCTATCAATTTGAGTGAAACCAAACAGTACTCGTCAGGTAGAACTAGTTATTATAACTATCAACTGTTTATGAATAATTATCGGTTTCGACCGAAAGTAGATGAGCTTTGCTCTGTTTCATTGCCTATAGGAAAATGTTTCGACGTAAAGTCAAAAAAGTTTAAAACTATTAAAATAGTGAAACATAGTTAAATCATGAACAAAACATTTCACTCTCACACGCGAAACATCGAGTTTCAACTATTGAAACGTTAACGGGTCCATAAAAAAAACATAAAACACATCAAAATATTTCAGAACATTTCGATCAAATATAAAAAAACATCAAAATACACTGACCGAAACATTAAAAAACCATAGTGCTGGCCTAAATCTAGCTTATTACTCCTCCCCGGTGATAGAATATGTGAGAGGCGACGTAGAAGAGGGAGGCCAAATCAAAGAGCTCCAATGTATTTATTGTAACTGGTGGATGCATGAGCTTTGGCGTCGTTTCCTCACAAGGAAGCAAAGTAGGAGGGAGCTAGAAGTTAGTAGCAGCGGAAAATGTCAGCGATGGTGGCATAGAGGGTTGCGGCGATCAACAAGATCAACACAAGGGAAAGGACTACGGCAGTGACAGGTGACATGGGGTTCCAGTGGCAGGGCTCGAAGAAGGGCTAGCGGTGGCCGTGGAGGTCGGGCATCATCCTCCTACATGCATTATATAGCAGAGAGAGGGATTATAAGGAGTGGGAAATAAAAATAGAATGGGTGCTGAGAGCCCGATTTTATGGCTTCTGTTAGGCAACCGGCCGTAATCATTCTTGGCTTTGGCTGTTATCTTTTAAACGTTGTTAAAACAAATGATATTCTTAGAGTACTTTTGACTGCAAATCTAACCATATAACTCTGATACTAAATAGTTGGATTATTATAAAAAATACTGTTGATCTAAAGTAGGAGTTTGTCAAAAATGATAACGATGGAGTACTATTTTATTTATTTATATACTAGCAAAATCCCCGTACATTACAACAAGCAAACACAATTTCAAAATAACTGAATCAAATTGCCACTCCTGTATTTGATGCTTAGAGCAATATTTGTTCAAAATTTAAAAATCTTGATCATTAATACTTTTTTAAATGATTAGTTTAAAAATAAAAGATTTGTGTCAAAAAGTATTGTTATAATATAATAAAATTATTAGATTATTTTATATACTTATTCTAATATAAATTTGATAATCAAATTTTAAAAGTATAACTGAATATTATTCTAAACATTAAATATATTTATGATCCGTCCGTCCTTTGTTATCATAAGCGGGAAGCGGCTATAGGTACTCGTCCACCATCACCTACTGAATTGTGAGATCACATGTGTATGTCAGTGCTCTAAGTTGTATTCATGGCGACGTACTGGGAAATTTATATTTCCCCAAACCTTGTTATTAATACATAGATCACATGTGTATATCTGTGCTCTAAGTTGTACTCATGGCAAGTTACCGGGGAATTTATATTTCCCTAAACCTTGTCATTAATATATATATATAGTTTTTTAAAAAAATTGATGGAAAATTGGTATTGTTCGTAATTTTTTTTAGAGAACATGTTATTTATTTAGTTTTGAAGTTACGAGGTGTAGTTTCTTCCGGTGCAAATTGTTTAGATACACATGTGAAGGGATGAAGAGCTGCTTGCATGGCTTTGGGCAGTAGGCCCATTGGGCACAACTGGGGTAGTCTGAAGTAGGTAGCGAATTTTTTTATTTATATATTCTATTTTATTAATATTTATAAAACTATTTTTTCAAAATTTTACAAAACTATACTGATATCGCCAGCTAGAAAGTCGTTTTTTTAAAAAAAATTGGTCTCCCAGATAGCATTTTTGTGGCATGACTAGTCTAAATGCAAATTTAGCTTATAGTTTGCCATATAATATTTTTAAAATTTGTAAATAGATTATATAAAGTTAGATAAAGTCAAATTTTATATCAAAATTATGCATCGACGAGATATAACTTTGTAGTTGATAAACTTTTTATTTAATATCGTTTAGATATTTAAATATTCGTTATAAAATTTCATACATATGTTCGCAAAATCTTATATGTACGTTTCAAATGACCTCTCATGGGAATAAACGCTATATAAAAGTTATAGACAACGATGACATCTATAACACTCCTTCATCTAAAATTATTTAGAATGTCAAATACATTTCGTAGCAATGAGAAATTACTCTTCCAAAAAATATTCATATCTATATTTAGGCTATATGAAATTAGTTATATGTATTTGATACTCTAAATAATTTTAGATGAAAAGTAGATTAACTACAAAGTTGTAAATGCAATTGAAATCTAAAACTTTTATATAGCGTTTATATTCATCAGAAGTCGTTTGAAATATAGATATGAGATTTTGTAAATATAGTTATGAGATTTTATAACGAATATTTGGATATCTAAACGATATTAAATAAAAAAGTTATAAACTACAAAGTTGTAGATCTCATCGAGCTCTAAAATTTTAATATAAAGTTTGACTTTATCCAACTTCATATTCCCTATTTACAAATTTTAAAGATATTATATGGCAAATTTACATTTAGACCCATCATGTCACAAAAATCACCCTCTAGCAAGATATTTTTTTAAAAAACACCCTCCTAAAGAATATTAGGAAGACATTAGAAGTATAGTTTTATAAATTTTAAAAACAAATATACACTTTTATAAATATTTTTTTAAAAAATAAAATATATAAATAAAAATTTCGAAAGCAGCCAACAGCCTAGAACTAGCTCCGGTGGGGGAGTGGGCTAAAGGCTAAGCCGGTCCAAAGAGGAGCGAGGCTTCCTCTCGCCTGGCGTATGCGTGTGATAGTGTGAGTGTCTCAGTGTGAGCGTGTGGGTATGAAAACTTGATGACGGACGATTTGTGTGTGTACGAGGAGGGCAATGACAAGGTGAGTACAGAAACCGCTTCAATTTCTTTTTTTAAAGACTCCGATGGTGATGGTAAGTGATAATTCTATCACCCACGACCATCCACTCTCTGACATGTGGGATCATTGTTGTTAGATGTAGGCTGTGTGAAAGTGATGACAAAAGCAACTAGATGATTAGTTTGGGTCTTCGAAAATGTGAATGATTGGTTTCTTCTTTTCTAAAATTTTATTGAAATGCATAGGCATTTAGCTAGTTTATAATAGTGGAAATAGAGATCTACAGTTTGAAGTGGTTTCTAAACAAACAAAAGTTTCTTCACGGTTCCGTGAAAGCAGTCCGAACTGAAATCATGAGGCAACGAAGATGAAAGAGTCGATCAGCCCCTGTAAACAACGTAATACAAGCCGTTAACCGCAGGCCGTAGCGTCGTGAATATTTCCTTGTTCGTTGCGCGGCCACAGTCGACCGGTGATCACTGGGCCTACGAACAAAGCCGGGCCTAGTTGCTAGACGCTAGACCATGTGGCCGATTAACTTCAACTATAGCCCAAATCTAATTTTCTTCCTTAGAGATGGAGGTTTTTTAACTATTAAAACTGACTCATTTTAATTTTTCGATTGGTTTTATACTTGTGTGACAGTTAGTAGTTTTGTTTGATATGTCATGTTGACTTGATCTAAGCATGCTAACCTGAGCTTACATGACAATTCTACCAGAAAAGGATAAAAAAATAAAATATAGCTCACATGGGTCCTTATATCAATGAACTATATCTTTTTTCTCTACCTATTTTTTGCTTCTCTATTCCCCATCTCTCTTGGTTAGGGTGGTAATTTCTCTTGTGGGGCCGAGATGGGGAAATTTTGGTCCCACCATAATGCAACAGCGGGATATGAAATTAGACCACGTAGTATATTGGCCCAATAGGCCTATTGGAAGAGGAATTTAAATACATTTAGACAAACCCTAATCCAATTCCCTATCTTGTTGCCTAGTTTGCTATCGTCGCCACAAACGAGAATCCCTACATTGGTGTAATGTGACTCCACCCGAATGACCATACAACATCTCTCTCCTCACTAGTTTATCATCGGTACTCCTCCACCTCTGCTTCTCCTCGATCCATCCCATTTTGAACTTCTCGCTCACACGTCTTTATCTGCTTTTGCCTTCCCCAATGACACCATTTCCAATGCCTCCCAAGCACATCAACAATGATCTCTGGCAAGATTTGGTCACCAAACATCTGCTCCCACACGTCTAGGCATCTTCTACATGGTAAATGGATCCATCCCCTATTGGTGTGGCCTTCTACCATCGTGTCTTCTTCCTCCCACTAGCTTGTTGCTATCAACAATACATTGTTGCCCCTTCTTCTTGAACCTACTAGGCCTTGGTCAAGGGTAGGGACGAGGACATCTTTAGCTTTGAACTTGAGATCGAGGATAGGGTGGGGGAGTGAAAGTCGGAGACGGGGACATTATTGCCTTACCATGCCCTGACTTGTCCCATTGCCACCTTTGTCTCCTAGCAATCTCTAGGGGTGGCGGTTGACGAAAGAGAAGTCAAAGGTGGAGGTTAAGGAGGCAACGCTCTCATCGACAGGAGAGGCGGCAACAAGAAGCAGCTAGGTGCAGTTGGTCACCGAGAAGGGGAAAATATTAATAGTCAAGAAAAAAGAGAAATCACGATAGCAGAGAGATGCAAAATAGAATTGTTTTTTCTATTTGTGACCACTTCCATCATTTCTTACGATTAACTTCACACAATACAAACGAAATCCTTGTATCTTAGACAGACCCAAGATAGACTGACACACATAACACTGGATTGCGCACAGTCCCGGTCGGCTTCGTGGATCAGATTTTCTCTAGATTTGCCTTCATAAACTTAGCCGAATATATAATTTTGTTCCAATACAAAATTGCAATATTGATGCTAAAAGATTCAAAACAATATATTTTATCCTAAACTTAAAATATTATATGGGGAATTAATAAATCGACCATTGTATCTTACTCCCTCTATATAATTCGTATCGTTTTGGACAAATTATGGTCAAAATTTTAAATTTTTTTACTATTAATAGCTTCTAAAATATTTAATTTAAAGACTTTACAACATTATGTATAGATGAGTCTTAACTTTAATAAAAACAAGCATTTATTTATTTTTTCTATATATTATAAAATATTTTGAATACCATACCGTTATCCAAAACGATAGGAATTATCAAACTGAAAGGAGTAGATATATAAGGTTACAATTAATTATCACTTTTGATAAATATGCACTAATGTTTCGTTATTCGTTTTATTAAAAAAAGCAGTATAAATATATAAACCGTACATCATACCAAATAAGAAAATATCTTTAATAATAAAACAAATCACATAAAAATTGATTTTTAATAAGATAAATGATTAAATGCTATATTTAAAATTATTTAGAACTGAAGTGAGTAACAATTTAACGAGAACTAATATACCTTTATATTATATCGTACTCATACTTTAGGAACGGCCTGGAGGGTGGATCTATCATAAATCAAGTAATCCAAGTTTTTTTTAACCATTTTTTCCTTTCCGTTATTTCTCGAGAGAATTTATTTTCCGGGACGGTGCGTTCTGTGAGGAGTGTACGCTTTTAAGTAGTAGAGCTGATGAGACAGCTTGCTTGGGAGTAGCTGGCCGTTCGACGGAGCAATCAAAAAGAAACGGAGGTGACGCGACCCGAGGCTCAGGAAGGACGTACCATTGACATCGCCGTCGAAGTCAACCTTCTAGAAGGCCAGGCTCTGCCTTTTTCAACAAGCAAACTACCTCCGATACCCATGTGACCCTACAGATATTTTTAGCTAGACGATGAAACAGAACTAAACTATATAGTCAAATGGACAGTCCAACATGACTTTATACCTAAAACACGCTCCACCATCATGAGGCTAGGACATGATACTTCCTGTCATCGGGATATACCGATAAAGCCCATAGATCTTATTGTTAGCCTAGTATGACGTGCCACACTAAAAAAATAGGTTATACCGGTCTGACTGTTATGGCATAATTAGCGTACCGTGTGGTTTAAAATTATTGCGATATAACTAAATTATTAAAATAATGAATATATTGAGTTGTTCACATATGGCTATCTCATTAAAAATATTTTTAGATAAAAACTCATATCTCGTGAGAAAACACTATAAAGAAAAAAAGTATAACCTATAAGGTAATAGTTTAAATGTTTAATATATTAGTTACAGTAAAAACAATATCAATATCATCAATATTTTTGAATGATTATTTAAGCTTATTGTTCTTAACTGAGTTTGTGATCTTGCTTCTCTAAGCTCCTAGTATTTAATGTATGTCAATGCGTACACCATTTTAGGGACTAAGCGACAACGCCGCTCCTCAATAATCCTGCTAGTCAAGCAAAAACAACACTCCAAAAAGATAGTTAAAATAAGAACTAACATAGCATCCTTAGACAACATAGATAGCATTGAAAATGTTAATTTATACTCATTCCATTAATGAATGGTGTTAAACTTATTCTCATAGAATATGATATTGTCACTGTTAAGTTAAACTGATAACTTAGAGGCTAATGATGAAGATGATAAAGATATAGTATTAGTGCTGAGAGGACCAACTACACCTCATGCATTACCACTAAATATTTTGCTCTATACTTACTTTCTCTTACCTGTAGGCCCTTAACCTTACAAAAATATTCAGTGTAATCAATACTAGTACATTAAGCAAATAGTTGAATGAATGCATATGAATATAACAAATGTATATGCTACAAATACTTAAGGTATTTAAGCATCATTGGAACAACATGTCTAAGATTATCATTATTTTTATAGTTATGTAAATGACTAGTAATTTCTAGAATACGATGCATTATAAAAGGATTTGTGAGATAATAAACACGAGACAGCAAAAGTAGAATCATAGAACAATTCAAGAAAATCTAAGATTTTTTTTGATACATGCTAGTGAGTATTAGTCAAAAGTGTGACCTTCATGTGAGATGTAATAAACAGAGAGAATTTACTCCTATATGGTATTACATGCTTAAGTATAAGATATGTTGAATTACATTTAACATTCATATCCAAACCAAACTTTTTAGAGTACATACCCTTAACAATGTAGAAGTTTTTGAACAAAGCAATACATTAATTGGAGGAATTCAGAAATAAATTACAGTTCTAAAAACTTAAAAGCCTTTGTATAAGGCTTAAGGCTCTTCAAGCCAGATTTGACAATAAAATTAATTACACAACAAGCACAAGCCTGATGCACAACACTATAGCGATGGGGTCTAAGAGCATCAACATGAACAGATTCAGGATTAGAACCCAAATACCCAGCAAACATAGGTGATAATATATTTATGGCAGATGCATTAGAAGAAGAACTATAGAGAAAATCTTGTATACTAAACCATATTCATCAACTATAGCAGCAATATGATCAGTAATGTTTGCACCAGAATGAGATATGCAATAAGCCTAAAGCCTATAACCCTTTTTTATTTTCCAATCAACATTGATAAAATGATTAACAACACTTATATAATCCTCTTTAGCATTATCAGACCAAATACTATAGGTTAAAGCAACGTAAGAAACATCATGCAATACATAGTTCTTAAGGTTATCGCGATATTCGTTGAACAACTTAATCATATCTCTAGTCGTAGTTTACCTAAATAATTTAGCAAAATGAGAATTATAAGCAAGCTGGATGTACTCCTTAAATGCATTGGCCTCATCTATTCCTAAAGGAAGATCAAGTCTAGTGATTAAACGACATAACTCAAAACAAGTAACATCAGGTTTATAATCCCAGTTACGAATAGTACTAACGGAGTTGAATGCAAGCCTAGATTGAACTTTGATAGCTTGGTCCGCCTTTTGCCTATATAATTTTTAATGCCTAAGCAAATATCCAGTACCAACAGAAGATCTAGCAGACAATGCTTATATAACTTGCAAATGGTAGAAGATGGAACATTCTTACCTTTCACAGTCTCAAATACCTTGTCAAAGTCATCCCAGACACTGTATCGACTACGCTTGCAGCTAAAAAATGATCATGCATCAGTGTTGTTAGAGCCGATTGGTGTCCCCGAACCCCCATCACATCTAGCACCACCGTTTACCTCATCTAGATTAATCGAAGCAACATTGCTGCCAAACAAGGCAACTGTATCCTCTTCCAAGTCGTTGTCATCCTCCGAGGGGTATGCGATGAGGTCTTCATTACCGGTGATAAGATAGACAACATTATCATCCACCCTGATGATCTCATCAGCTCTATGTTCCTTAATGGCGTGTTTCGTACCCACACGACACACGAGGCATCATCCAATGACCTACAATGTCACAAACACATACAAAAACCAAAGATTAGATGAGAGAATACTACAACTTTAAAAGAGAGGCCAAATCAAGCCAATCTAGGGGAAGAAAAGTGATATCTATGCAACTAGCAGGTCTATAGAGTTAGCGTTAGGACTAGGGAATTAGGGTTAGGGTTTGCGTTCATACCTGCGTAGCTAAAACCCGAAGCTGAAGAAGAAGGGAGATCCTTCAGGACAGCGAGCGGTAGAGGATGGCTAGACGAGGACGAGGTTTAGAGAGGACAGGTGAGATGAGACCGTCAGAGGATGGTAGGAAGTGGCCAAGTGACCAAGATTCCTAATTTTGGAGCCCAGGAAACGTGGCTGATGGTGGCGAGTTCACTATAGTCGGAGACGATGATGACAAGGTGATAGGCGCATAGGAGCCGAGAGAGAGCAGAGAAAGCGAGTACTAGTGCGTATCAGGCGAGAGTCAGAGAGACGAAGAGTGCAAATGCGAGACAGCTCACCACAACTAGTAGTGCAAGATAGCTCATAGCACCAAGACTAAGAGCTGACAATGCCGAGACCGAGAGGAGAATAGTTGTTCGCGTCTGTGAGAGCCGAGAGGCAATAGCACCGAGACTCGAGAAAGAGGACAATAAATGGACAGCGCCAAGGTCGACTGGCCGAGGAGAACGATAAGGGTTTTTATTTCCCCCACCCACAAGACCAACATCATATCTACCTTTATAGATCGAGTCAGGCCATGCCGCCCGACGTGTCTAGGAGCAGCCTAGACATGACACTACTTAATGGATCGAACCAGCTCGAGCACGAATCCTATCGAATCATGCCGTGCTCGAGCCAAGCCAAAAAATCAGGTTTCAGGCCAGGCCAATGAGCTATTGGCTTTCTGAATATCTATAAGCAGAACGCGTCTAGCTCGGCTATGAATCATAATGTGATGTGAGAGGAGATGCATGTTGCGGTGTTCTAGAAGGCCAACGTATCTCAATTAATTTCATCTCCCTATTTTCTCGATGAAAAACTTGCTACTTGTTCTCGAAGTGACAATAATATAAGTGTATTTGGTTGATGCGACAGTTAAAATCTATGGAGATCTCCCCATGATGTTGGGAAGAAGAATTTAGGACCTCCTTCTCTATTCATTCTTTCTTTTTATAGCAGTCGTGACTTATGATGTAACCAAGAAAAGATTTATGCTATGTAGATGACTCAACATTTGTGCCAACATAAATTTAGGATAAGATGTTTATACATCTACCCTCATCAGTTTAAAAACTAGGTCAGTGATGAAAACAACAACAAAAAAACCCTAATTAGTTCTGAAACTAAACTCTAAAATTTAAAATGAGCTCAATCATATATGTATGTCCATAGTACATAGTATAGCATACATAGTATAGCATCGTACTATCATCTTAATCAGTCTAAAAAATCTATTGGGAGAATATTTCCATGTGAAACACAAGGACTATATGAAGTTCTCACTGTAAATAGTTACATTGTTTATTAATAAATAAATAATTAGTTATAAATACGAGCAATTATATTAAATTTGGTATTTAAATAAAGTGGATAATATCTACCACAACAAACCTAATTAGTTGAATTACACCCACTTCACTATCCACGTCAAAATTCAACATTTAGTTAGTCATATTTTTTTACTCTTTTCTAAAGACTTAGGCATGCAAGGACAGTGTAGACGACTGACCGATCGATCTCGATACGGTCGAGAACGGAGAAAGTCCGGCGACATAAGGGAGAACAGTAATCTTAATTAGCTAGCATCTACTGGAATTAATCATGTGCTCCAAGAGACGACCTTGGCGAGCAATTAAGCTTTCTTCATCACTACTTAATTGGTCAGCAAGACACATCCACCAGGGCATTCAAACCCGTCGGCTGTCGATCTAATCGATTGCTTCTTTCTTGCAGCTGCCGACTGGCCGATCGATCGATACAGATGAATGACGTGCGTGCGTGCGTGCGTGCTGCCTACTTTGTGGAAACTTCGAATAATCATCGCATGCAGACGCACCTGGTTGCAAAGAAACATGGTGATTGATTAGCAGTAAGTTTAATTTAACTAACCGGGAAGACGATGGAGACGACAGGTCATGTCATCAGAGGGTATGTATCTACGTTAAAAGGTCTCCGATTCATGGAGGGCTCGGTTGGCCGATTGCTGAAAAATGCGTATTAACGATAAATAAATAATTTATATATACGTTCTTGTTGATTTAAAAGCTAATGTAAAAAAACTACAATAAAAAATCTTAAAATTAACTTTGAAATTAAGATTTAAAATTTAAATTTTAACAATGGCATATATGTATAAGGCAAACGATGAGACCACCGAATCTTCTCATCACTTGATTGATTCATGTCTTTGTATATGCATGAAAATTCAGTTATCCAGTTCATTTGGCTCATGATCGCAGCCAATTAAAGTAGTTAGTTAGATTGGTACTTTTCTTCAAATTAATTAAGCGAAACTAATCTCGAAACACTCGATCCTATCTTGCTTGATGGGATAATGATCAGGTGATGATCAAGTACTAAATACAGCGAGAAGATGCATGCATGCTTGATCAGTTAGCTAGCTCCAACTCAATAGGTATTTCTTCCAGAAAGAAAATGTGTCCCACGCTAGTACGTAACGACGGAATCTATGCAAGTATGTAACAATAATGTAATATAATTGCGAGTAATTAGGACGGAGGTTAGGCATCAACGATGGTACTTGCACTGAATTTTTATATCTAGCTATATCAAGATATATATGCTCTCTACTACTAATTAGTTAGACCATTTTAGGAAAAAATAATGCGAGGCTACTATACAACTTCCACGCATGTGAGTGATCGATTTCGCAGGTCACGGGCGTGGCTCACGTGCAAACACATCGGTGAAAACTACACAAACTTCACGTTTAATCAAAATTTCCGGTTGGCTCAATTGGTAAAAACCTCGCGTGGACCTTGGTCACGAAAAGAAAATGCAACATTTCGTATGGGGGCATGTCTATTGGCTATTTGGCTGCCTTTTCTTACCTCTCGATAGTCAATCTCTAGAAAATTCGTGCGCAGCTATAAACCTAACCTCGTTTTTCCTGACAAAAAAAGTTTTCTGAGCGTAGTGCGCACAGATTCGGAAGAATTACCAGGTAAACTTGCCGCTGGGGCCTAGGCGTGCATTGACGTACGAGCACATGAAAGTTTAATTGACTTGAAAATTAAGATCGATCTCGATTGATCTCTAATGATCTTGTCCTGCAAGTTAACCGTTGACTTGCCACCAGGCTAATTCTCTAATGGCGCCGTACTAAGCTAGAATTCGGGCGATCTCTGTAACGATGTCATGTACTGGTACTCTACTCTGCTCAAGGCGAGACAGGTAAATCTATTAACGGTTTCATCAATTAATTACTAAATAATTGGTTATGCATGTTTGCATGCGTGCGTGTGCTACTAGCAGATACAATTAATTAACTACTAATGACACTATGACAGTATAGGTGCCATCACTGATTACAGTAGGAGCAGCGGTATTACCGTATTAGCCGGGGTTTTGTTCATGGCCGTGGGACTTAGCACGTGGGTTTCATGGAATTCTCTTCGAGTATTACTGTGCAGTTTGTGCTTTGCTTGGTTTGATTTGTTGCAAGGGGAAGAAGGCTCCCTTGGGTTTTTGGATCAGGTCAATTAATTAATCAGATCTAAAGCTTGACCAATCTACTGGATGATCTGCGAGGTATCTGGGAAAACATTATTCAAAGGCCGGAGAAAGATCGAGGTAACTGAGAAAAACAGTATTCAATGGACGCATTGGAATATCATGCAGTATCATGCTGCCTGCATGGATGATTCTCCTTTGTAGGTATAGAATAGTAAGAAGACTGCCAGCATAAATATACTGTTAGCGAGTTCATGGTTTGTTAGAATACCACAAATTAATTATGCGCGTGTGGTAATGGTAATATCCCTGCATCTGTTACATTAGCCCTTTTTAAAAAGCTTGTTTGTAAATAAATCCCTGGAACACTTGTTCTAAAGATGAACCCGAATCTTGACGGTTGAGTTTCTCTCAGGTTAAATTTCTCTACATCAAAGAATCAATGATCCTAGTGCTGAGACCTCAACATGGATGAGGTCGGCGCCATTACTTTGTTGGAACTTAATCCTAAAAATGAAAAGAAATTAGGGAAAATGAAGCAGATTCCCTTCTTCATGTATCTACCAAAATAATACAGTGTGTCCAACGTGGCCTTGTTGCCATGGGCTGGGTTTCGACAATAGGATCTTTATCGCCGAGACATTCAACTTCGAAATCAAGGGTCCTAGCATCGAGCCACAATATCATTCTTGCAATAAGTTTAAGGGGTCTGTTTATAAAATATTTTTGTGAGCAATAAGATAATTTTTTAAAAGGACCAGACTGTAAAAAGACTGCCATCATCCTTAGTCTGAAATGACAGTGACAAGTCTGGCGGTAATACCTTGGCAACAAGCTAGCTATGAATTATTCACCGGTAATAGCAGAGTAAATCTCCCTTCAAGAAGAACTGAACAAACATTCGTTTCAAGATCGAAGAAGCCAAGTCTCCGGATATAAATGTCAAATTTATTCCATGGACTATGGTCTGTTGATTTCAACACGCGATCTCAGCAGAAAAAATATATACAGCCCACCTTGAAATTTTGTTCAAAGATAATTTATTAAGAGTGATTAATCCTGTAAAAATGTGACAGCTTCAAATCAATACAATTAGCTCGATCAATTCAGTTATTAGCTATAGTTGCTTGCCCAGCAAGTATATATGAAAATGCACATACTCGCGATCTAGCTGCCTCTGTAGTACATATTAGTGTAAGCTGCCTAAGGCAGAGCTAAATGTCTAAACTATTCAACCACGTATTATTATGATAAAAAAAACACGTGTTCAATTCGCGGAATTGGTCGCGATCGTGGGCTTCTGCTAAAACAGCATGGAGTAGTACACAGACGCAACGGTAGCAGTAAACAACTAATTATTCGTCATTCCGACCGATGAGGAATAATCAAACGGACCAACCCATCGAGTACTCCGGCAACAGTAACGCATATGTAAATCGAGACGACCTCAATTACCGACAAAATTGAGAAAAAGTAATACTTTATTTATTTTAAAATATAATCGTTTTTAGATTTTCTTCCGTCACCTTAATAAAATTACGTTATATTTCCTTCCAAATATGATTGATGTAAATGTAGCATTAAAATCAATATCATAGAAATTTATATTATAGTACAAATTATAAATTTAAAAATATTTATATTTTAGAACAGATGAAATAATCTACACGAATCTAACGGTCGGGGCAAAACGGGTGATGACTCGCGGTCGAGGGACGCGACCCCGGCGGCGAGCGAGCGATTGACCGTCCAAATTAATCGGCGGCGGGTGCATGACGCCGTGCCATGGCCTGGCGCAGCCATGCATGGCTCCGTGGCGTCGCTGCCGTGCACCACTGCACCGTGCGTACGTGCAGGCGCATGTCGTATGCCTGCACAGGCCAATCAATCGCAGGCGGCGAGGCCTCGGCTGCACTCTGATCGATCGTGTGGACGTACGTGTGGAACTGTGAATCGATGCACCCTAATGCTGCGGAAAAGCTACCGATCGATCAGCCCGCATGCACGTATGCGCTGCGCGCGCGCGGCCGGCCGCCACCTGACACCTGTTCGCTGCTCCGTCGATCAGTTCGTTTCTTTTCTGTGGAAACATCTAGTAGTATCTGGCAGCCGTGTTCTTTTCCGTATCGATCGGTAGTGTTTTTTTTTTCTTTTCGCGGATAGGTGAAGTGAGATGATTGAGATTAGAGGAAGGCAAAAGCATGCGGAAACAATCTAGCGAACCCAGTTTTTGACCGGTGTAAAGCTTAATTCTCCGGCAAGTAATTAAGTTGGCGTGTGTCTCGCAGGCTTACGACGACGAACTGGCTTACATGTGGGGTTGTGCGCTGACTTGCAGGCAGGCATGCAGCTCGCCAGCTCGGTCTGCTAGGAAAGGGGTTAAGGACATAAGGGTACGGTTGATTCATTTCCAAATACTGTCACATACCTTTTGCAGCCAAAAAAAATTGTCACATACCATATCTTATACAAATCTTGGCTAAGACATGGACTTGGAATTGCTGGCCACGTGTCAGACAAATATAGCGAGAAAAGGTTTTCCTATGACATGCGGGCTATATTGAGCAAGTGAAACAATTCTCACAAAATTTTAAAAACTTTTCGCAAAATGTGGTAATATATTAGCTAAGAAAAATCCCTAAAAAGCTAGATTCTAATTCCTCAGGGAGATGTTCTCTCGTTGCACATATCATACAAGTAATTATAAAAAAAAATAAAAAAATAGATTATTATGTAATATATCATTATATAAATAGATAATTTTAAATTTAACATGTACAAATGGTAAAGAAAATAACAAATTAAACTCTAACTAGTATATATATTCATATTTGTTTTTATTTTAATTTAAAGTTAAATTTAAAATTTCACGTTTATAGAGTAATATATTATATATTAATCTATCTTATTATATATTTTTTATTTTTTTTATAGCTATCTAGATAAGAAACAAGTTGAGGTTCTTTGGAGAGTTTAAAATTCTCCTCACAACACAGTTTTCATATCGCGGGAAATATTGTTTAAATTATTGGGAGGCGAGTCAAAAGAAGAATCTTTTGAACAAACTCAAGAGTAGCTACCAAATTATTAAATCATGCTTCTACCTCTTTATAAACATGTCTTTTATCATCTCATAAAAAAACGTACTACGAAGAATGCACACTATATTATATTATATTTATGATGTTTTTGAATCAGTGCAGTCTTTTGGTACACATGTCCTGTTGGGCTAGACACATAATTTGACCACACGAAAACAAAATCCTCGATCTACAGTCTAAAAGTGATCCAAGAACCCATTTTAGAACCAGCACTATTAATAAAACCAAACAATTAACAATTAAACAGGGCGCGATCCTCATTTTGGCAAACAAAAAGCAAAGCCGGAGCACTGCATGCAACTTCTCAGATCTCTATCTGAACGTGGGCCAAAATAACAAATCAAAGAAACCCGAGACACCAAACAGCGAGTGAGGTAGTACTACGTACGAGTAACACGGAAGCTTCCGACGCGCATGAGAGCGTGAACCAAATCTCGCTGGACAGAGCAGGCTAGTGTGGCAGGCCAGGCCACGCCCTGCCGTTCTAACTCGGATACGTAATTAGCCACGCCTAATCAGGTAATTAGGGCGATGGGTGTCAATTGTCAACCCGTCACGTGCAGACCATCTAGAAGGCCAGGCAAAATCGGAGCGGCAAACCGTGCCCCCCTTTGACTCGTTTGGTTCGACACGAACGCGGCTAGCAAAAGCGACCAGCCACGTATTTCTTCTGCGTCTCCCAGATGATGTGCAAATGTACACGAGCGGTAGTGGTGACACGCCGACAAAGCAAGACAAGGTGAGCCGTGAAAAGCTCTTCAATGTGCCAGTTTTGATGTGACAAAAGGGGTTGCCTGTCGGTTAATTAATAGGGCTAGATCGTCATTTGCCCCCTGATTACACATGTCGATATTGTTTTAGGTTTGTGTAAATCAAGGCAATATAATTTGTCAATTTCCGTGCTATTACGGAATCGTGTTATGTCCGCTTCACACAAGTGTAGAGCCGAAGACTGGGAGAACACCAAAAACTCCTCTCTTTTTTTTGCAAGACCCTGTACCGTAAAGTGTTGCAATGGCATGTGTAAAAAGTGTACAGTGACTATGAATCCTTCGAGCGTATACGAGGGGGTCGGATCTATATATATATATACATCCCAGGTCAGTGGTCTGTCTAACACTCCCCGCAGTCGTAGCGAGAGGGGAACGGATGCAGAGACTAGACTGAAAACTGGTGAACAAAGGCGTGGGTAGGTCTTTGATCATTATATCGGTATACTGATGTGCCGATAGTACATGGAGCACCCGAACCTGTCCTAATGCAACCTTGTCACGGACAAAATGGATATCGATCTCGATGTGCTTGGTACGTCGGTGATGTATCAGGTTGGCGGTCATATAGACGGCACTGACATTGTCGCAGTAGACGACGGTTGCGGTGGAGAGGGGTGCATGGAGCTCCTGGAGAAGTTGGTGAAGCCAGCAGCACTCGGTGACGACGTGGGCGACGGCGCGGTACTCGGCTTCAGCGCTGGAACGAGACACTGTAGTTTGGCGTTTTGAGGACCAGAATACGAGAGTGTCACCGAGGTAGATGCAGTAGCCGGACGTAGAGCGTCGAGAGTTAGGGCAGCCTGCCCAGTCCGCGTCGGAGTACGCGGTGAGGGAGTCGATGGGGTTAGAGCTGAGATGCTGCCCGCTGGAGAGGGTGCCCTTCACGTAGCGTAGGATGCGCTTGAGCAGCGCGAGGTGAGGTTCGCGCAGAGCGTGCATGAAGAGGCACACTTGCTGAACAGCGTACGTGAGGTCGGGTCGGGTGAGTGTGAGGTATTGGAGAGCCCCGGCAAGACTCCGATAGTGAGAGGGATCGGCAACAAGGGTGCCATCGGCGGCGGAGAGTTTGGCTCGAGTGTCGACTGGGGTGGCCGTGGGGTGACAGTCAGCCATGCCCGCACGCTGGAGGAGGTCGATGGCGTACTGGTGTTGGGAAAGGAAGAGCCCGTGGATGGAACGGGTTACAGAGATGCTAAGGAAATGGTGGAGAGGACCAAGATTGGTCATGACAAACTCAGAGTAGAGTCGGGCCATGATCTGGTCGAGGAGAGATGTCGAAGACGCTGTGAGGACAATGTCATCGACATAAAGAAGTAGATAGGCAGTGGCGGAGCCGATATGGAAAGTGAACAGGGAACTATCGGACGCAGAGGTCACGAAGCCGATGTGCCGAAGATAGGCAGCAAAGCGCTGGTACCAGGCACAAGGGGCTTGTTTGAGGCCGTAGAGAGAGCGTTGAAGGAGACAGACGTCGTCGGGCCGAGAAGAGTCGATGAAGCCTGGGGGCTGCTGGCAGTAGATTGTTTCCGTCAGGTGGCCGTGAAGAAAGGCGTTCTTTACGTCTAGTTGATGGATCGGCCAGGAGCGAGAGGTAGCCAAGGTGAGGACGACTCGGATGGTGGCGGGTTTGACAACGGGACTGAAGGTCTCGTCGTAGTCGACACCGGGTCATTGGGAGAAACCCCGGACTACCCAGCGAGCCTTCTGACGGGCAAGGGAGCCATCGGTATGGAATTTGTGTTTGAAAATCTACTTACCGGTCACAATGTTGACGCCGAGAGGTCGGGGAACGAGGCGCCAGGTCTCGTTGTCCATTAGGGCTTTGTACTCGTCGGCCATGGCCGCGCGCCACTGAGGGTCGGCCAAGGCTGAGCGAGAAGTCGCCGGGATGGGCGAGATAGAGCTGTGGACGGCGGAGAGACCGTAGCGCGAAGTGGGTCGGAGAGACCCGGTCTAGGAGCGGGTGACCATGTGAGAGGTGGAGGGAACTGGAGCCGATGGGGGTGCGGGAGTAATGGGAAGAACTGGTTGGGTGGGGGCGTCATCGGCTCCGAGTCGACGACTGTAGACAAAAGGAAAAGGAGGAATTAGATCGGTCTGAGCCGATGAGGTCGGGTGGACCGAGTATTCCGATCAGTCCGATAGAGATGGATCAGCCGATAGGGTGGGGGGAGCCGATGGAAAGTGAGGAGCCAATGGAAGTGGGGTGTTCGATGGAGAGGGAACGGTATCGGCTAAAGGATAAATAGGATCGGTATCGGCCGATAAAGGTGGGTCCGATGGTGGGGACATCGGATCGAGTAGTGGTGGGATATGTGACGGGTAAATCCTCAACAGCGGTCGATAAGGGGGCCGATGGAGAGGGCAGTGGGGGAGACCTGGTCAGCACGGTGTTGGTGAGGAGGAAATCGAGATCACTAGAGGAGGATCTCGGATGAAGGAGACCGAAGGGAAAACATGTCTTGTCAAAAATGACGTGACGAGAGACGAGGACTCGTCGGGTGGAAAGGTCGAGGCATCGGAATCCCTTGTGAGAGGTGGAATAGCCGAGGAGAATACAGGCAGTGGAGCGGGGAGCGAGTTTGTGGGAAGCTGTGGCGGTGAGATTTTGGTAGCAGAGGCACCCGAAAACGCGAAGGTGGAGTAGTCGGGCGTCGTGCGGTAGAGAAGGGCATAGGGAATGTTGTTATGAACAAAGGAGCATGGGCGTCGATTGAGAAGGTATGTCGCAGTAGCCAGAGTTTCGGCCCAATAAGTGGCGGGTAGGTGGGCGTGAAGTAGCATGGTGCGACTGATGTTGTTGAGGGTGCGAAGGAGGTGCTCGGCTTTGCCGTTCTGAGGAGAGGTGTAGGGGTAGAAGAGCCGAAGATGAATGCCCTGCGAGGTGAGGAGGTTTGTAACGGTATGGTTGACGAATTCTGTACCGTTATCGGCTTGTAAAGCCTTGATGGGGAGGTTGAACTGAGTGGATACGTACGTGACGAAGTGAGTGAGGTGAGAGGCGACCTCGGATTTGTGGATGAGCGGGAAGGTCCAGCAATAGTGTGTGTAATCGTCAAGTATAGCGAGATAATACTGATTACCGGAGACACTTTTAACTGGGGACGTCCATACATCACAATGTATAAGTTCAAATGGACGCGAGGTATAGGAGAGAGAACTAGAAAAGGGCAGACGCACATGTTTGCCAAGTTGACATGAGTGGCAAACTGTGGAGCTGCTGTGAGTACATTGGATGGAGGCGCTGCGATGGAGGGTGGCGACAGCGTCGGGGTCGGGGTGGCCGAGGCGAAGGTGCCAAAGGTTGGTGGAGAGGGCGACGCTGGCGTGTGGGGTGGACGGCGCAGTGGGAATGGTGTAGAGGTCGCCGTCACTATTGCAGCGAAGGATCTGTCGCCGGGTTGGGATATCCTTCACAGAGAAACCAGACGCGTCAAATTCAATGGAGCAGTGGTTGTCTCGTGTGAATTGGCGAACAGATATAAGATTGTGAATGAGAGAAGGGACGATAAGAACATTGCGTAGGGGGAGGTTAGTGGTGGATGTAGACAGAGAGGAGTCACTGCGGCATTGGACAGGAAGAGAGTGACCATTGCCGATGGTGATAAAAGAGGAGGAAGATGGGTGACAGGAGCGAAGTATACCGGCCGATGACGCCATGTGTGAAGACGCCCCAGAGTCTAGCACCCAAGGGTGCTGTGGTTGGAGCGTCATCTGGTTGAGGGCAGCGACGAGGCCAGCCTGGTTCCAGGAGGGAACCGACTGGGTGGTTAGGGTCGGTAGCATCGGCTGAGGCGGCAGAACGGGAGCCGATGCTAGGTGAGCTTGGGGATGGGACCGGAGGCCGAATTTTCCACAGAGGGATTCGAAGAAGAAAACCCACTTGGAATAATTGGCGTTAAGGTCAAGGGAGATAGGAACGTGAGATTTCACATTCACAGCAGCGTAGAGAGGGGAGAAGATCGGCGAGGTGGTGCTCGAGGTGTGGTCTGAGGCACCGAGGGCCGGAGCAGATTCGATGACTGGGAGAGTGCTGGAGCTGAGGACGGACTCAGTGGCCATGACGGGAGAACGGGAGCAAAGAGCCGATGGAAGAAAGAAGCCGATGGGAGGGGGAAGCCGATGAGAGGACGGATCGACCGATCAAGGATGTGAGAAGCCGATGGGAAGTGGGCTGTGGAGTAGGTGAGGAGTGGCCAGCCGATGAGGAGTAGGCAGCGGAGTAGGTGAGGAGTGGCCAGCCGATGAGGAGTGGTTGGCCGATAGGGAGTAGGCAGCGGACGAGGTGAGGACAGAGTGGGTGGGTCAGAGAGTGGTTGGGTCACGGACGTGACACGTCCGTGAAGAGAAGATTCACGTCCGTGGACTTGTGGAGGCCAAGGAGTGGGGCGGACGCGAAAAAGGCAGGGAGTGGCCGGACGCGAAGAGAATATGTTCACGTCCGGGAGGCAGGGATTCGTGTCCATGGACACGTGGACACGTTGGACTGGCTCGGACGTGAGGGGAGAAGGTTCGCGTCCGAGAGCCGTTGAGTGTGTCGGAAAGGGCGAGAACCGAGGGAGGTTTCCAGCCGATGGAGACGACGAGCGCGGAGGTGCGCTGGCGTCAGAGAAGGAGAGATGCACGAAACAAGAGGAAGAGCAGAGATGGGTGCGAGGAGGGACGAGAAGGTGGATCGAGACCGTCGCCTGGTCGCGCGGAGGTGGGACGGAGAAAAGGTAACTGCGGGAGAGACGGAGAGAAGAAGAAATGGAGACGAGAGAGCGAGGAGACTACCGGGAAGAGAGTCGGCGATGAAAAGAAGACGTCGATGATGAGGAGGAAAGGGTCGGCTCGCCGGAGGGAGAAGCTAGCGCGTCGAAATATCTAGACTCGCTCTGATAGTGACTATGAATCCCTCGAGCATATACGAGGGGTCAGGTCTATATATAAACAGGCCAGGTCTGCTGCTGATTTTTCGTTTTTTTATTTGGATATGCATTTCTAAAGTTCAAAAGTAAAAGCTATTACAGGGAAAACTTTTTATGCCGTACAATTTTCAGTGTGATACTACGTCGACATGATGGATTTTGTAAAAAAAAATATAGAAAGGATAATCCATCTTTTTCAGATACTTACCAAGGGGTAAACGGCTAAACGCAAACGATGGGACACGACCACTTGTCAGTTTCGCCAGATTCCTCTGTTGTTTCATCTGAAAAATGGCCATCTCTCTGCAAAAATGCTTTCAGACTGAAGAAAAACGACCCACCTGTCGGCCTGAACAACAGTACAGTACTACCGCCAACCTCAGCACACGGATACGATAACACTCCGTTCAAGAAACCACACCCCTCATCCTCTCTCTCGCCGGCGCGGCCGCTGCTCGACCAGATGATCACCCTCCCAAAAATGCGAGAATTTAAAACGCCTCGACTTCTAGAAAGAGAACCACATGCTTTGGCACGGTGGCTGGCTGTGGATGGTGGCAATGCCAACGAGCACATGTGTCGTCCACACATCCCGGCCATGTTCCGCTTCGCAACTCTGACCCGTCGTCCCCTCCGCTGCTGCAACCGCACAGAGCGCCGCACCTCCCCAACCCCAACGGTTTCCCAGACTCCACCACCCCCTACAAAAACCCCCACCCCCCCGCGCTCTCTCCAACGCACCGCCGCGCCGCGCCGCGCTGCGCTTCGCTTAGCCTGCAAAGCCCGGAGATCCCAGTGCAGCGCAGCGCACGCACAGACTGCAAGGAATCACTGCGAAAATCACCGCCTCGAGAAGCGCAGGGGAGGGGATAGGGATTACCGCTGCGCCGCCGTCCTATAGCGTGCTCTCGGCTCGGCGGGGTTTTAGTGAGGGGAAGCGGCGGTGGACTGGTGGTAAGGGGGGTTGGGCATTGGCGGAGATGGACGCGGCGGGGGAGATCCCGAAGGTGGCGAGCCTGCGGCTCGGGGGGAGCATGCGGAGGGACAGCGGGTCGATGTGGAGGAGAGGGGACGACGTGTTCTCGAGGTCGTCGAGGGAGGAGGACGACGAGGAGGCGCTGCGGTGGGCGGCGCTGGAGAAGCTGCCCACGTACGACCGCGTGCGCCGCGCCATCCTGCCGCTCGATGATGAGGGTGGGGACGGGGGAGCGGGCGCGGCGGGGGGAGGAGGGAAGGGGGTCGTGGACGTGCTCGGGCTCGGCCCGCGGGAGCGCCGGGCGCTGATCGAGCGGCTCGTGCGCGTCGCCGACGAGGACAACGAGAAGTTCCTGCTCAAGCTCAAGGACCGCGTCGACCGGTGCGTCCTGGTTTCCGCCTACCTGTGGCTGCGTGTTGCTCTTTGCTTGCAAGGTGTTTGATCTGACGATTCTGCGCTTGCGTTGCGTGCTTTGTGCTGGGCCAGGGTGGGGATCGACATGCCGACGATCGAGGTGCGGTTCGAGCACCTGGAGGCAGAAGCGGAGGTCCGCGTCGGCAACAGCGGCCTCCCCACCGTCCTCAACTCCATCACCAACATGCTCGAGGAAGCCGGCAACGCGCTCGGCATTCTGCCCAACCGGAAGCAGACCATGCCCGTCCTCCACGACGTCAGCGGCATCATCAAGCCCCGCAGGTGAAGAGCATCCCAACTCTAAACACACTCTCACGCGTTGTTTTGAAATTTTCACACAAACGTGTGTTCTAGAGCAATGTTTATCTCGTGTTAGGAGGCAGGATTAACTACCAGTTTAGTATTAATTAATCGGGGTCTCTTAGAATTCCATTTCTTCACCTTCTTCCATCTCAAGTTCTTTTCGTTTCTGCAGGATGACTCTGCTGTTAGGTCCACCGGGGTCAGGGAAGACCACCTTGCTGCTCGCGTTGGCTGGACGGCTCGGCAAAGACCTCAAGGTTCGTTCGTCCAAAACAACTCCTTGCAATAAATTTCAGATGCTTCCAAGAAACAAACCTGTATTCAACTGTAGGCGCAGTGTTTCAGCATCTCATCTTTAGTACGGAAATGGGTTAGCCAAAAAAAAGGAGCACTTTATGTGGGAAAAATGAGTTCGCTAGATGCTGATTACTGGGCGTACACACATTGAGTAACGAGTTGCAATTGCAGGCTTCAGGCAAAGTGACCTACAACGGGCACGGCATGGAGGAATTTGTGCCAGAGAGGACGGCGGCTTACATCAGCCAGCACGACCTCCACATCGGAGAGATGACCGTCAGGGAGACACTTGCCTTCTCTGCACGATGCCAGGGTGTTGGCAGTCGCTTAGGTACGATACGATTCTCAGCAGCAGTTGCCTTCTACTACGGCATGCGTATTCTGTGGGATTGCATGGTTGGATGAGCATGCTAAATCAAGCTTTTCTTTTCGTTGTTTTGTCAGATATGTTGACTGAGCTGTCAAGGCGAGAGAAGGCAGCGAATATTAAGCCTGACGCTGATATCGATGCATTCATGAAGGTAAAGATTTAGGAGTAGGAGTACTACGAATCCGAAATAAAATCAACAAGCTGTGGTGTTCTATAGATTTTCTTCTTTACTTGATTAGGCGGCCGCGATGGGTGGACGGGAGGCAAACGTGATCACTGACTATATACTGAAGGTACAGGCACCTTCAAGCTAGAGAGTAGTTTGAGGTAAAATTCACCCAAGTATGCCTTGTTCAATGCATTGTACGTTACTTGTTGCAGATATTAGGACTAGAAATATGTGCTGACACGATGGTTGGGGATGAGATGCTGAGGGGCATCTCAGGTGGGCAGAGAAAGCGTGTTACGACCGGTAAGAAGAAAGCATATTTCAGACTTGGATCAACGGCTATGAATAAACCATAATGTGAATATTCCTATATATTGATGTGTCCTGTAGGTGAGATGTTGGTTGGACCAGCCAGGGTGCTCTTCATGGACGAGATTTCCACTGGGCTTGATAGCTCCACCACATTCCAGATAGTGAATTCGCTTAGGCAGTCTGTCCACATCCTCGGTGGCACAGCTGTTATCTCCCTGCTGCAGCCGGCGCCTGAGACTTACAACTTATTTGATGATATCCTCCTCCTCTCAGACGGTCAGATTGTGTACCAGGGCCCCCGAGAAGATGTACTTGAATTCTTCGAGTCCATGGGATTCAAGTGTCCTGAAAGGAAGGGCGTTGCTGACTTCTTGCAAGAAGTGTGTACATATTTCACTTTTCGTTTTTTCTATGAACACATGAAGTTCGGTTTTTGATAACATGTCTGTGCAAATGCTGAGCAGGTGACTTCTAAGAAAGATCAAAGGCAGTACTGGGCGAGGCATGACAAGCCCTACAGGTTTGTGCCAGTTAAGGAATTTGCGAGTGCATTCCAGTCGTTCCTCACCGGGAGAACTATAGCAAACGAACTTGCCGTTCCGTTTGATAAGAGCAAGAGCCATCCTGCTGCTCTGGCTACCACGAGGTATGGCGCGAGTGGCAAGGAGCTTCTGAAGGCAAATATCGACAGGGAGATTCTCCTCATGAAGAGGAACTCTTTCGTCTACATGTTCAGAACCTTCCAGGTAACTGGCATTACTTCAAACAAGAGGACTGGTTGGTATGTAAGTAAAGCAATAGCAATATAACTGACTCCATGGTGTTTTGTCACTACAGTTGATGGTGGTGTCAATCATTGCAATGACACTCTTCTTCCGTACGAAAATGAAACGTGATTCTGTGACCAGCGGGGGCATCTACATAGGCGCACTCTTCTTTGGTGTGCTTATGATCATGTTCAATGGCTTCTCAGAGCTTGCGCTCACCGTCTTTAAGTTGCCTGTTTTCTTCAAGCAGAGGGATCTTCTCTTTTATCCAGCATGGTCGTACACTATACCATCGTGGATCCTCAAGATCCCAATCACGTTTATTGAGGTTGGTGGGTATGTGTTTTTAACATACTATGTCATTGGGTTCGACTCAAATGTGGGCAGGTGAGATTTATTGAAAATATATATTTAACAGATGTGCATAATCAGCTATATTTACTGTAGTGTTCTGCAATGTTCTGAGAGTTTTGTTTACCCCAGCTTCTTCAAGCAGTATTTGCTCATGTTAGCAATCAATCAGATGGCGGGATCACTTTTCCGATTCATTGGTGGGGCAGCGAGGAACATGATTGTTGCAAATGTCTTTGCATCATTCATGCTGCTAATTTTTATGGTATTGGGTGGATTCATTCTAGCAAGAGGTAAATGCTTACCGTTGTCTTTCTGAACAGTGCTTGATATGCAGTTTTATCATAAGCTAATTGTTCCATTCTGTTTGATTTGCAGAGCAAGTGAAGAAATGGTGGATTTGGGGCTACTGGATATCCCCGATGATGTACGCCCAGAATGCCATCTCAGTTAATGAACTCATGGGGCACAGCTGGGACAAAATTTTGAATAGCTCTGCTTCCAATGAGACCCTTGGCGTGCAAGTCCTCAAGTCTCGTGGAGTATTTCCTGAAGCTAGATGGTATTGGATTGGGTTCGGTGCAATGCTTGGCTTCACCATCCTTTTCAATTCTCTCTTCACCCTTGCCCTTACATACCTCAGACGTGAGTATACCTTGAGAACTGGTTTGCTCTTTTTCTTAGAGTTGGCTATGTCGAAACATGAGAAAGATTTCATCCTGTGATTTGCAGCATATGGAAATTCCCGTCCATCAGTATCAGAAGAGGAGCTGAAGGAGAAGCGTGCCAACTTGAAAGGTGAGGTTTTGGGAGACGTTCCCCTGTCATCTGGAAGTACTCGTCGGCCAATAGGAAACGACACTGAAAATGATTCAAGGAATGTCGATGATGATTCTGGTGTTAGTCAAAGGGGGATGGTTCTCCCATTTACCCCGCTTTCACTCACCTTTGACAACATCAGATACTCTGTTGATATGCCACAGGTAAAATTTGGAAAAATTCCTACTAAATTAAGCATTGGCCATTAGTTTGCATTTTCTAACTTTTGGTGCCAAATTCATTTCAGGAAATGAAATCACAAGGTGTAGCTGATGACAGGTTAGAGCTCCTCAAAGGTGTTAGTGGTTCATTCAGGCCAGGGGTGTTGACTGCACTAATGGGCGTCAGTGGTGCTGGCAAGACAACACTGATGGATGTATTAGCCGGGAGAAAGACTGGTGGGTACATTGAAGGAAGCATCAGCATTTCAGGATATCCAAAGAAACAAGAGACTTTTGCACGTGTATCAGGATACTGCGAGCAGAACGATATCCACTCACCGCAGGTCACAGTCTATGAGTCGCTACTTTTCTCAGCATGGCTCCGTCTTCCTGAGGATGTAGATTCCAACACTAGAAAGGTCCATCAAACAAAAATTTTGTTATTCCTGCTTTCACTTTATAAAGATAGATAGTTGCTTACCTTTGTGTATGCAGATGTTCATTGAGGAGGTGATGGAGCTTGTGGAGCTCAAGTCACTGAGAGATGCTTTGGTTGGACTTCCTGGAGTGAATGGCCTGTCCACCGAGCAGAGAAAGAGGCTGACAATTGCAGTGGAGCTCGTTGCAAATCCTTCAATTATATTCATGGACGAGCCAACCTCAGGTCTTGATGCACGAGCAGCCGCAATTGTGATGAGGACAGTGAGGAACACTGTTAATACTGGTAGAACTGTGGTGTGCACAATTCATCAGCCTAGCATTGACATATTTGAAGCATTCGATGAGGTGAGTGTGATTCTACTTTGGAGATTTGTACCATTTTCTCCCCAGATAATTAGGATAAATTCTGAAACCCATAAGTCAATTGTTTATGGCTGTCTCTCTAAACTACATGGATGATTAGGCTAACATATTTTATCACTGCTTGCAGCTTTTCTTGATGAAGCGAGGTGGAGAAGAGATCTATACTGGTCCATTAGGCCATCATTCTTCGGAGCTGATCAAGTATTTTGAGGTAAGTATTATTTCAAGAATTTCCATGTACCTCAATGAAATTTCTTCAAAATTACTGATTTAATTTTATCTTTGTGTATTCCAGTGTATTCCAGGGGTCAGCAAAATTAAAGATGGCTATAACCCAGCGACATGGATGTTAGAAGTGACAACAATCGGTCAAGAGCAGGCACTTGGTGTTGATTTTAGTGATATATACAAGAAGTCTGAACTTTACCAGTGAGTAACTTGCTTCCAATCCTGATGGTCGATTCATCTTTCTGCAAAACATTTTTTTGAAATATGCCATGTAACATTGGTTGCTACTTTTTTCAGGAGGAACAAGGCCTTGATAGAGGAGCTGAGCCAACCAGCGCCCGGTTCAAGTGACCTGTATTTCCCTACCCAGTATTCTCAGTCTTCTTTAACACAATGCATGGCTTGCCTGTGGAAGCAAAACCTGTCATACTGGAGGAACCCTCCTTACAATGCCGTTAGGTTCTTTTTCACTACCGTCATTGCTCTTCTCTTCGGTACCATCTTCTGGGACCTTGGTGGCAAAGTGTAAGTAATACCATATTTTATATGCAAAACAGGGCTACCTTCAAAATCTTATTCATTTCATGCTTTCTTAATCCAGGAAGAAGTCACAAGATTTGTTCAATGCCATGGGGTCAATGTATGCGGCCGTGCTGTTCATTGGTGTCATGAACTGTACTTCTGTTCAGCCAGTGGTGGCCGTGGAGCGGACAGTCTTTTACCGTGAAAGAGCTGCCGGCATGTACTCGGCGTTTCCATATGCATTTGGCCAGGTGAATGTTCCTCTTGCAACTAACATATGAATCCTGGCTGTTGCATCCTTGAGATACATATACTGATTAGTTTCTTCTTTCAGGTTGTCATTGAACTCCCATACACACTGGTTCAGGCTACTGTATATGGAGTCATAGTGTACGCGATGATTGGGTTCGAGTGGACAGCTGCCAAATTCTTCTGGTACCTCTTCTTCATGGTTTTTACACTACTCTACTTCACATTCTACGGCATGATGGCGGTTGGCCTGACACCGAACTACCACATTGCCTCGATCGTCTCATCGGCATTCTATGCCATCTGGAATCTCTTCTCTGGTTTCGTCATCCCCCGACCTGTAAGTGTCGTGTCCCAATTGCCCCATTCTTCCATACTATCTCAACTTTCAGCTTCACCATTGCTCATTTTTCTGTTATGTCCTGATGATGTTTCAGAGAGTTCCAATCTGGTGGAGATGGTACTGCTGGGTATGCCCCGTCGCGTGGACGCTGTACGGCCTCGTCGTCTCCCAGTTCGGTGACATCGAGACGCCCATGGATGATGGCACCCCGGTTAAGGTCTTCGTGGAGAACTACTTCGGCTTCAAGCACAGCTGGTTGGGCTGGGTGGCCACGGTGGTCGCTGCCTTCGTTCTGCTCTTCGCTTCCTTGTTCGGCTTTGCCATCATGAAGTTCAACTTCCAAAAGAGATGACGACGACAAGGAGCGTATGTCCAACAAAAAGATATTGCATTCATTGAGTTGCAAACACTACCTGAAATTTGTGTATATCAGTGGAGCTGACGGAAATTCTTCTCCATTAGTAGTATACTCTATTGTAAATCATACAGGCTTTTCCCCCTTGCTTTTTTTTCTGGAAGATTGTATACTACACCTAGTAATTTTGTTATTAGTATTAGTAACTCTCCTGTGCGAATTTTGGTCGATGTAAGTGAACAGTTTTGTTCGTCACTACTATTTATAATTGTTAGTAATTGTTTTGCCGAGTTTTCCTCAGGAACTCCCCTGCCCTACATATATAGTAGTTAACTTAATCGAGAATGAAAGACGAGGTGTGAACGGAAGCTGTATACTACGGGCCGTCCTTAAATTACAGAAGACCAAACACTTCGATATTCACGTCAGTTGCCACGCTTAAGTCACCTCCCTACGGATTTGAAGCAGCGTGCAACCCTTGCGTTCTTCTTAGTTCCAAACTAAATATTTTCGTGCTATCTCGATTGTTAAGCTCTAACTATATGTTTGTCGTTTCATTAAAAAAAAAAGAAAAGCACCTTTCAAACACCAGAGCATGTACAACGGTCTAACTTTGCCCGCAAACTAATCAAGGCAAATGGACGGAAGAACATGAGGAATGATATTAGAGAGGCCAACTGGACCAGTCCCAGGACTGCTATTGTTGGTCTGGTCTATACCGGTGATGCAGCCCATCAAGCTGGTTAGATTCTTTTTGTAATTTTAGAATTTTCTTCATAAAATTTTTTACTTATTCTATATTTTCTTTAATTTTCTATTTTTTTATTTTTTAAAAAAATCACATACTTTTTTTTATTTTTATAGGCTAAACAGATTAACGGTTTGAACTGAACTGTTTAATCCTTGGTCAAATCATACCTAAGCCACCACCTCGACACGTAGGTTTGTTCGACACGACCTAGGCCTAACCGAGTCTAGCTTAAACGGGGCATGCCTGGTCAGATCAGGCTATCCCTTTGGTCATCGTATGTAAGCTAACGGTGGATAATATGTAAGTATTCCCTCTGTGTTTTTATATTTGACGTTATTGATTTTTAAATCATTCGTCTTATAAAAAACATAACTATTATTTATTTTTTTATTATCAAAGAAAATTTAAGTATGACTTATTTTTTATATTTTTTAAAAAATAAATAATCAATGTCTGTTCTATAAGGCCGAAATTAAAAATTGATATAATAAAAAATTCAGAATTTTTAGGTTAATCAGAGAAAAAGAAAAATTCTTCACACCTATACAATACGGTTCAAAATTCTTCACACGTATGCAATAAGGTTCATTAATGTGGAGTCCAATTTGGTCTCATACAGCTGACCAATCCTATCATTAAACGTACACATGTTCATTAATGTGCAGTCCAATTAGGTATTTACATGTACGCAGGTTCATTAATTTGGAGTCCAATCAGGTCTCATACAGCTGACCAACCTGTCCGATTGGAAACGAACCCAAATTTTTCATACTTGAAGTCCTATTCTACTATGTACATCATACAGCAATTAAACTCCCAGTAGGACTGAATTAGGGTATATATTGGCAATGTTTTGTACATGAAACAAAAAAAAGAGAGAGTAGAGTTTGTTGATGTGCTTGCCAACATCTGCACGACAGTTGAAACAACAGCTCGCGAGAAGTCAGACCCACCTATCATATCACGGCCAGCGATCACAAGGTCAGCCCCTTCCATCGCCAATCTCAGGTTTGAACAAAACTTGCTGGATCAAAAGGAGAATACATTAGCATACTTGCATGTCTGTTTTTTTTTTAACTTCTGTACTACAACAACTAGATCGACCACCTCCACAACCTCCGCCCCAATCTACGCCAGAGAGGGAGAGACGGCTTCGATTTGAACCGGAGAAGAGGAAAGTGGCGGTGACCGAAGAGATGAGGAAGGAGCTCGCGGTGTCCACGGCTCCTGGGATGTTCTGGTGGCCTGGTGAGGGCGTACGATTAATTGATTCTGATTCATAAAATTCAACAACTTTAACTTAGATTTGGAATCCAATAAAATTAGAAAATATTTAATGCGTGTTCATTCACATAATAATTGAAAACAAAATTTCATATACCAATTATGGTATTTTGGAAGCCCAAACATATAAAACAGCTACAATATTGTGTGACCTAATCTTCAAAAATTTAAAGATGTCCATTACCAATTAAAATACAAATTTAAATGTATCAATTTTTTTTAGCATTAGTTTAGGATTGCACGGTTGGGAAATTGCAGACAGTACACACGTGCCGGTCTAGAAAAATAACAAAGTTTATTACACATAAATTTGTAGTGGAGTGATAACAAATTACAATTTACCTGCTTTAAAGTTGGTTAATCAGCAAATAAATTAAAATAAAAAAATTTGTGTCCCAAATAATAATATAGTGAGAAATTAAATATGAATTTATGGTAAACAAAAAAAACTTTTAATGTTTGGAATAACCATCTATAGATACAACTGATCCAACAAGGATAAGGTTATACTTACAAATAACTTAAAATAATAATTTTTGCATGATGAAGATAAAAAATGTGTGTTCTAAATAATAATTTAGTGATAAATTAAATGAATTATTTATGGAAAACAAAAATAAAACAAACTTTTAATGTTTGGAGTGCACAATTATAGATAAAATAAAATCTTTGAATTAAATTTAAGGGATAATTTAAACTTGAAAGTAAAAAAATAATTAGGACACCACTTTATATGAAATTAAAGCAAACGATTTTTCTGATCTCTATCCTGTGCGGTTGCATGACCTGAAAGTAAACAAATAATTAGGACAACACTTTATATGAAATTAAAACAAACTATTTTTTCTTTAAAAATCAATGGCGTTAAATATAAAAAATAGGAGGGAGTAATAAGATGTAGAAATTACTACTATTAGCTAATAGTGGAATATACATTGACTATCTCTTATCTTATCTCTTATCTTGGTGTGCTTGAAAGATTCTTGTTGGGCTCTGACTTATAAATCAAAGAAAATGATGCAACCATTTTTTTGGAATATTTGTTTGGAGTTGAAGTACACTCTTAACAAAGGTTGAATTAAAGAAAATGATAAAAAAAACTACTTTAATTATAAAACAAAGTTTTAAATTTTAAATTTGGCTGCAGTTCTTAATTTCTTATATCGTAACTCAATCAAACAAGCAAACCCTAACATGATGATGGCCACTTAATTATCAAATACTAGTCATTAGACCTTGCGCTATATGGGTGTACGGGCTATTATTGATATTAGTATAAATATTAAAATTTACATAATGTATTAAATATGTTTTTTAAATTATAATGACATGTCTGTTACAAATTACAAATTATTAATTTCAAATTTTGGAATTAAATTAATAAAATATTAAATTGAAAGAGTAAATTTCATATTTATTAGTTCCGAAATATGATATTATAATATTTTGATAAAACTAAAAACAATACAGTCCATTGTGTTTTCAATTGTATCGTATTTATCACGAATTTTCAATACAACCTAGTTATAATATATTCCGATTCATCTAAGTAACTGATGATTAGATATTTCTAGTTACGCGGGTGCTCTGTGTTACCCTCCCCTCGTCCCTTTTTTTTTGAAGACACCTTCCCTCGTCCTTGTCTCTGTGTCATTACCAAGGGAGAGCAACAATTGTTATCCTTTAGGAGGATACTTGCCGTATATTTCGAAGCAGGTCAGCACATTCCACACGAGTGATGAAATGTAACAGTGGCTTGTGGACATGACCAAATTAAATCAACATGACGAAAACGAAACGGTGCATCAAATCGAGTCTCATTACACTGAAACAGTAACCCCAAGATACCTTCTAGAAACAACACATCTATACCCAAAAAGCTATTCAGGCCCCACGTATCAGTCTCACCTCAGCCGCCTCTATTAACAGCTAACAACTCCTCTTGCTCATCACGTTTTACTCTCTTAAACAACTGACCAAATGGTTCCTCGTTAGAGGATTCCATCGCCGTCATCTAGAAGAAGAGAGAACGCAGATAAACGTGATTAGCACTCCTACTGTATCTAGAAGGGAATGAGATTAACCAGGCTTGGTGAGGTCATACACAAGCGGAAGACGCCTAGTTTCTCTCCGTGTCGCGCAGCGGCGTGAGCCTAGTGAGTCTCCCACGCGGCCCAGCAGGAGCCCGCGGCTTGCGACTCCCCAGGCCCCCGTTCCGTTCCAACGGGTTCCGGAAGCCCACCCGTTCCCGCTTCCTACTTAAAGCCACCGCCTCGGCGTCGTCGTCTCCAACTCCATCTCCGAGCCCAACCAGCACGAGCGTCGTTGGCGAGCCCGCGGCGAGCGAGCGAGAGCGCGGCGGAATCCACTAGAGAGGCGAGGGGGCCGGATTTTGCTTGCATTTCCGGCGGGTTGTGGGGAGGCGGGAGGAGATGGATACGGCGGCGGAGATGCAGAAGGTGGCGAGCCTGCGGAGAGGGGGAGGGGGGTCGTCGGCGTCGATGTGGTGGAGCGCGGACAACGGGGTGTTCTCGCGGTCGAGGTCGTTGTCGAGGGGGGAGGAGGACGACGAGGAGGCGCTGCGGTGGGCGGCGCTCGAGAAGCTGCCAACGTACGACCGGGTGCGCCGCGCGATCCTGCCGATGGAGGACGGCGCCGCCGGCGGTGGGGAGGTGGGGAAGAGGGTGGTCGACGTGCTCAGCCTCGGCCCGCAGGAGCGGCGCGCGCTGCTCGAGCGGCTCGTTCGCGTCGCCGAGGACGACAACGAGCGGTTCCTGCTCAAGCTCAAGGAGCGCATCGACCGGTGCGTACTGGCCGAAACTCTACGGCTTCGTCACGACGTCGCCGTGGCTGTGGCGGTTTGCCTTGCCTTGCCTGCCGGGTGTTTGATGATTTGCGCGTGCTTGGTTGTGCAGGGTGGGGATTGATATTCCGACGATCGAGGTGCGATTCGAGCATCTGGAGGCGGAGGCGGAGGTCCGCGTCGGCAACAGCGGCCTCCCCACCGTCCTCAACTCCATGACCAACAAGCTCGAGGGAGCCGCGAACGCGCTGGGCATTCTACCCAATCGGAAGCAGATCATGCCTATCGTCCACGACGTCAGTGGCGTCATCAAGCCCCGCAGGTGAAAAAAAAACAAGCACCGCAGTTTTAGAATCGCTTCTGCTTTATACAATATATATTATGTGTACTGCTCTCATGATTTATTTGGGAAATTTTGAAGCATTGAAACATATTGCCTTAACAGACTATGTACGGGATGTCGGTTCCAGGACACAAAATACTATACGTACTAAAAAGTTCTTATAAACAAAAATCTCAACGTTTGATTTAATCAGTTTTTTTTCCAATAGACATGTCCCTGTAAATAATCAGTTTTTTTTTTCGTTAGACATGCCCTGTAAAGTTGATTTGTTTCTTGTTGGAGGTACATTAACCAAGTTCTTTTAGAATTCTACTTCCGTGCTTCTCCTGTAACACATTCCTTTCTTTGGGCAGGATGACTCTGCTGTTAGGCCCGCCCGGATCTGGCAAGACTACCCTGCTACTTGCTTTGGCTGGAAGGCTCAACAAAGACCTCAAGGTTTGCAACAAATTTTTTGTACTTCTTTTGTAATAACTGAAACGTAATGATGCCTTTAGCAAACCAGTCCGTATTCTCACAATGTGCTCTTCATCTTTAGTATAGTATATGGTTAGCCTTAGCCAAAAAAAAAAAGAGAACCTCTCATGCACAGAGAGCTTTTCTTAGGAGGACATGTCCCAAAAAAATGTAGACCCTGCTGTAGAATGATGTTACTGATTACTGTCATACACAATGCATAATGGGGGTCAAAATATTGTGCAGTTCTCTGGCCAAGTGACTTACAATGGGCACCAGATGGAGGAGTTTGTGCCACAGAGGACAGCTGCGTACATCAGCCAACATGACCTTCATATTGGGGAAATGACTGTTCGGGAGACACTCTCATTCTCGGCACGCTGCCAGGGTGTTGGGACTCGCTTTGGTATGATTATGTGGAAGTCACAACAACCACATGTGCATGCATTCTTTTCTGCAGAACATGCCTTTTCTGGATCATCATGGGTTGATTGATATGCTTATCAAGTTCTCTTGTTATGTCGTTAGATATGTTGACTGAGCTGTCAAGGCGAGAGAAGGCAGCAAATATCAAGCCTGATGCTGATATTGATGCATTTATGAAGGTAAAAAAAATTCAAATCGTATATAAAATCAGAATGATTCTGGTGTCTATATTTATGATTTTCACGACAAGGTAACTAATTTGAGTGAAAACTTGCTATAAATTTTGTCTTTAACTTGATCAGGCTTCAGCAATGGAGGGACAAGAGGCCAATTTGATTACTGACTATATACTGAAGGTACATGCATCTTTGAGCTACAATTGTTAGTGATTTCAGGTTGGATTAAGCAAAGTCGTCTTGTTTAGTACTTGACATTTTACTTGTTGCAGATATTAGGACTGGAAATATGTGCAGACACAATGGTAGGAGATGATATGGTGAGGGGTATCTCCGGCGGACAACGGAAGCGTGTCACCACAGGTAAATGGATAGAATTTCACTTTAAGAACATGGGGTTTGCTGGACAACGCTGTGATTGGCTGTTTCTTGCAGGTGAGATGCTTGTTGGGCCAGCCAATGCACTTTTCATGGATGAGATATCGACGGGGCTCGACAGCTCAACTACGTTCCAGATCGTGAAGTCACTCAGGCAGGCCATCCACATCCTCGGTGGCACAGCAGTCATCTCCCTGTTGCAGCCTGCTCCTGAGACATACGACCTATTTGATGACATCATACTCCTCTCTGATGGTCAGATTGTGTACCAGGGCCCTCGGGAGAGTGTGCTCGAATTCTTTGAGTTGATGGGGTTCAAATGCCCTGAAAGGAAGGGTGTTGCTGACTTCTTACAGGAAGTGAGTGATTCTACTATGGTCAAAAATATAATGCACAAATTTATTGGCTATAACTACATGGAAATTCTGAGCAGGTAACTTCCAAGAAAGATCAGAAGCAGTACTGGATGCATTGTGAGAGGCCCTACCGGTACGTGCCAGTAAAGGAATTTGCTAGTGCATTCCAGTCGTTCCACACTGGGAGAAGTATAGCATACGAGCTTGCCACTCCATTTGACAAGAGCAAAAGCCATCCGGCTGCATTGACCACCTCGAGGTATGGTGTCGGTGCCATGGAGCTGCTGAAGGCAAATATCGACAGGGAGTTCTTGCTTATGAAGAGGAATTCCTTCGTCTATATCTTCAGAACCTGCCAGGTTGTTAGAGATTCATCCAAATAAACAGAGTAACTGCTGTATGTGGAAAACCAACAACGGCATGACTGACTTCTTGCTTAATTGGTATGGCAGCTGATGGTGGTGTCGTTAATTGCAATGACCCTCTTCTTCCGTACAAAGATGCATCATGATTCAGTGACGGATGGAGTCATCTTTATGGGCGCACTCTTCTTCTCAGTGATGATGATAATGTTCAATGGTTTATCTGAGCTACCGCTAACTATTTTTAAGCTGCCAGTTTTCTTCAAGCAGAGAGACCTTTTGTTCTTTCCAGCATGGACCTACACCATACCCACATGGATCCTCAAGACCCCAATGTCATTTATTGAGGTTGGTGGGTTTTGTTTCATGTCATACTATGTGATTGGGTTTGATCCGAATGTAGGCAGGTGAGCTTTTTGGAGAAAACCAGTGGTTAGTGTAATTTATCAAATTTCTTTCACTACCTATTCTTTACTCCTGAATTGTTGCACGACATTAGGTTCTTCAAGCAGTATCTGCTTATGTTAGCAATCAACCAGATGGCAGCGGCAATGTTCAGATTTGTTGGTGGGGCAGCAAGGAACATAATTGTTGCAAATGTCTTTGGATCATTCATGTTGCTAATATTTATGGTTCTGGGTGGTTTTATTCTAGTAAGAGGTAAAATTTCGTCCTTGTCTCATTATGTACAATGCTTTCATCTTATTTTTGCATTTTTTTTACTAAGGCAGGTTCTTATTTATGTATGAACTGGCAGAGAAAGTGAAGAAATGGTGGATTTGGGGATATTGGATCTCCCCAATGATGTATGCACAGAATGCCATCTCAGTGAATGAGTTTTTGGGGCACAGCTGGGTCAAAGTCTTGAATAATTCTCTCTCCAATGAGACCCTAGGCGTGCAAGTCCTCAGGGCCCGTGGAGTCTTCCCAGAAGCCAAATGGTATTGGATCGGCTTTGGTGCATTGCTCGGATTCATCATGCTCTTCAATGGTCTCTTTACTCTTGCACTAACGTACCTCAAACGTGAGTTCCTTCCTAATTGGTTTGCTATTTTTCTTTGTTTTATTTTGAAAGAAAAGTGCGCAATAGCTCTGCCTCATTTCAAGCAAATGGAGAAAAGATAATGCAAACACCAACTCAAAATTTGGTAGAGAATAAACACTAAGACAACAACAATAAAAAGCAACACAACAGCAGCAAGAAACACCTCAAAATCATCAAGTTTGCTCATTGTTCTTACCTTAAACGGTTTTATCTTCTGATTTTTAGCCTATGGTAAGTCCCAACCATCAGTATCTGAAGAGGAGCTGAAGGAGAAGCAAGCAAACATCAATGGTAATGTTCTAGACGTTGATACCATGCCATCAAGTACTAATCAAGCAATAGCTGGCAACATCGAAACTGGTACAGAAATTGCTGATAATTCTCAACCTACGCAAAGGGGTATGGTTCTCCCTTTTGCTCCTCTTTCACTCACTTTCGACAACATCAAATACTCCGTCGACATGCCACAGGTAAGATATTTTAATTTCTTAACTTATATTGTCCACCAGCCAGTAAATGATTACAAATTTGTCATGACCTAAATTTAAAATTCAGGAAATGAAAGCACATGGAGTAGTTGATGACCGGTTGGAGCTCCTCAAAGGTGTCAGTGGGTCTTTCAGGCCAGGAGTGCTGACTGCGCTTATGGGTGTTAGTGGAGCTGGAAAGACTACCCTGATGGATGTGTTAGCAGGGAGAAAGACAGGTGGGTACATTGAAGGAAACATCACCATATCAGGATACCGAAAGAAACAAGAGACTTTTGCGCGTGTATCAGGATATTGTGAACAGAATGACATCCACTCACCACAAGTGACAATCTTTGAGTCATTGCTTTTCTCAGCTTGGCTCCGGCTTCCCAAGGATGTAGATTCAAACACAAGAAAGGTCAGTCAAACAAAAATAGTTGTAATTCATTCTCTCAGCTGATACTCAATGGATAAGCTTAACCTTTGTCTATGCAGATGTTCATTGAGGAGGTGATGGAGCTTGTGGAGCTCAAGCCTTTAAGAGATGCTTTAGTTGGTCTTCCTGGAGTTAATGGCCTCTCAACTGAGCAAAGGAAGAGACTGACCATTGCGGTAGAGCTTGTTGCTAATCCTTCAATCATTTTCATGGATGAGCCAACCTCAGGGCTTGATGCCCGAGCAGCTGCCATTGTGATGAGGACAGTGAGGAATACTGTTGATACTGGTAGAACTGTGGTATGCACGATTCATCAGCCTAGCATTGACATATTTGAAGCATTTGATGAGGTGAGCATACCATGGAATATTTGCTGCAACTTTCGGGAATTATTATCATTTTTGTAGTCTGGAATAATTGGATTAACTTGGTGAAAATTAACTTCCGTGTGGCTGGTTTTCCAAACTTTTAATGTGAACAATGCTCTATGGTCCTAATTGTTTTTAGATAATGTATATGGTCCTAAATGTTTTATTAATTCTTGCAGCTTTTCCTTATGAAGCGAGGAGGGGAAGAAATATATGTTGGCCCATTGGGCCATAATTCTTCAGAGCTGATCAAGTATTTCGAGGTAGAGTGATATTACAGAAGTTCTAATATTCCTCTGTTTGGTTTGTTCAAGACTGTTGCTAATATTATATTGTTTTGTGTTCTCAAGGGGATCGAAGGAGTCAGCAGAATCAAAGATGGCTACAATCCAGCCACGTGGATGTTGGAGGTGTCAACAATTTCTCAAGAACAGGCACTAGGTGTCGATTTCTGTGACATATACAGGAAATCTGAACTCTTCGAGTGAGTAAATTACTTTCATGTTAAATGTAGTAAATCAAATATTCGACTCACTTGTAATCTTAGTAGTCAAATCTAGAGTCTTAGGTGCTTTACGTCTTCGGTGACAAACCAACAAGAATAAGTAAGTAAACTTCATTACAGTGGGTCAAAGTATTCTACTAACAATTTAACTTGTGGTAAAATGCAAGACAATCAGTTTATTCGTGCTGTTCAATTTTGCAGTTTTCATTAGGATTGAACTTCTTTTCTCCAAAGCAGTTTTGGTGGGGCTGAACTTGCATAAACTATTGTCAGCTGCTTAAGTTGATGTAATAGCAGCATTGTTAAGGTTTAATTTAAGAATACTATGCTACTCTCTTATTTTCATATTATAAGACGTTTTGACTTTTTTTCAAAGTCAAACTTTTTTAATTTTAAACATGTTTATAATAGCAATATCTATAACACTAAATTAGTTTTATTAAATCTGACATTAAATATATTTTAATAGTATATTAGTTTTGTATTAAAAATGTTACTACGTTTTTTCTATAAATATGATTAAACTTAAAGAATTTTAACTTTGAAAAAAAATCTTGTAATATGAAATGGAGGGAGTATATAGCAAATGGACAAGAGCTACAGCGGTTCCACTACCACTGCAGCTCCACTGCAGCTCTTAAGCAGAAAGCAGAAGTAGCGTTCTCTGTAGGTCAAATTCATATTAATAACTGCAACTGTTGTGCGACTTGAGTCATTTTCACATTTCACATGTTCAATTATTTGAATTTTTAAAAGGATTCAATTTTGTCTTATGGATATTTTTATGCATTTATGAATAATTAAGAATAAAACTAAATCTGTACTACTTGGATAGATTAGCTTTTAAGATAATCTTATCATCAATTAGATTACATATGAAGTGATTGTGATACACATGTTTGCCTCTTATGCACTACATGTACACTTCTCTGACATTTCAGTAGACATCTAAAAGTGTGAAATTAGGATAATTGGGAAGATTTTGGATAGGAGGTTCTGAAAACTTTTTAACTAAGAAGTGGTCATTTCAACATTTTTCGTAGCATATGTGTCAGAGTATACAATTCGTGGTAGCTATTTTCAACACATTGCTATGAACCATCATTATTGCAATCTGAGCATTGGCTATTGCTATTTATAGGAGGAACAAGACATTGATACAGGAATTGAGCACACCACCGCCAGGCTCAAGTGAACTTTATTTTCCTACACAGTACTCACAGTCTTTCTTAAATCAATGCCTGGCTTGCCTGTGGAAGCAGCACCTGTCATACTGGAGGAACCCTCCTTACAATGCCATAAGAATATTTTTCACCACCGTCATAGCTCTCCTCTTTGGTACCATCTTCTGGGACCTTGGTGGTAAAACGTATGTACCTTTCATGTGCACATAGCATGCGTATGACTAAATCATCTTCAAAATGTTATTTATGCACCTTTTGCTTCTTGATCCAGGAGCCAATCACAAGACTTGTTCAACGCAATGGGGTCAATGTATTCTGCAGTGATGTTTATTGGCGTGTTAAACTCTCAGTCAGTTCAGCCAGTGGTATCAGTGGAGAGGACAGTTTTTTACCGTGAACGAGCTGCTGGCATGTATTCAGCTCTGCCGTATGCATTTGGACAGGTACATAGCTCTCATATTAATTCAGCATTGGTTTTGCTTCCGATTATTGTGTTGCTAAGAAACCTGACAGTAATCAACTTCTCCCTTGCAGGTTACCATTGAATTGCCGTACACACTGCTTCAATCTGTCATATATGGCATCATAGTGTACTCGATGATTGGGTTCCACTGGACGGCTGCTAAATTCTTCTGGTACCTCTTCTTCATGTACTTCACGCTGCTATACTTCACATTCTACGGCATGATGGCTGTGGGCCTGACACCAAGCTACCACGTTGCCTCAATCGTCTCCTCTGCTTTCTATGGCGTCTGGAACCTCTTCTCCGGGTTTATCATCCCCAGACCGGTAACTGTCTGTCATCCTTATGGTCCCCACCTTTAATTTTGTTTCATCATTTGTATAGCTCAATCCCATTTTTTTCCTGATCATGTGCCAGAAAGTTCCAATCTGGTGGAGATGGTACTGCTGGATATGCCCTGTTGCATGGACGCTGTACGGGCTGGTTGTCTCGCAGTTTGGCGATATTGTGACGCCAATGGAAGATGGCACGCCTGTGAAAGTCTTCATTGAGAACTACTTCGACTTTAAGCACAGCTGGCTGGGGGTGGTGGCCGTGGTGATCGTCGCATTCACCATGTTATTTGCCTTCCTGTTTGGCTTTGCCATCATGAAGCTCAACTTCCAGAAGAGATAGTGATTGATAGGGGACTAGGAAACACGTCCTAAACTAGGAATTACATCAATTGGTTTGCATATAGGAAATAATTTGTGCATATCGGTATAGCACATGCAAAAAAAGAAGACATGTTTGTTTTAGTGACCAGTGATCTTGTAAAATTTTGGTGGTTTGTTCTCTTCCTTTCTTTTATAATTGGAATTTGTACAAGATGCGTTGGGACTGGTGCATTCTTTATCAGTGAGAAATCAGAAGTGTTAATTTTGTTAATGAGCAATGTTTATATACATTCATCAACTTCTCCTTGTAGTCAATTTTTTTATAGTACACATGCAAAAGGAGAGTGCCCGTTTTTTATATGAATTGAGATAAAAGCGTCTAACTGAACTTTATCTTAAGTTTTGATCTTGTTAATACCAATATAACATGCTACTGAAATCTAAATAGTGTTTTGAAAATGTCAACTTGAACATGGTTAAAGGTTCAAAACTTGATCACGATGAAATTTGTTTAAATTTACTAAACTTTTGTTTGTTTATATAACCCAACCTAAAATTTTAGCTATGGCAGAGTCGGTACAGTTGACTAGGAGAAAAATATGTTCGATCCATATCCTTAGGAAAGCCAATTAATCACGTAATCAACGTCTACTCTAAATTCTGAAGCAAACTAGTAAAGTGCAGAAACAAATTTCCCCCTATATGGCCGAATGCCCTACTGCTTTTCGCGTACCAACCTCGTGCCGCTGGCTGCTTGTTGCCTCCGGTGTCCCCTCACCAGCTGACACCACCATACACCAGCCTTGATCATTGCCTAACGGCCCTAACCCACGCAACCACAGCTCTCCGCTGCCGGCAGAAACCCCCCAGATGATCTTGGGTTAGAGCCACTGTGGACCGTGTTTTCTATACACAGTCCCAGAAAACCACAAGGCCAACCAAGGTAGCTCGCACGCCCACAAGACCCATGCACTTTCTCCCGAATGGCTGCAAGCATCAAGTCTCCATGTTGTCTTTGAGCTGTAGTTCGAGTTTTATTCATATTATTTAATTATAAAATCTGATATAAAATATTTTTTAACAACTGAAACCAATACAAATCGAGACCCTCAATAATGTTTTTAGTTGGCGTGGCATCTTAGTCAACAAAAAGAAAATAAAAAACACATCTAATTGGCCAACTCACTTCTTCGTCCTCATCTCTCTCTCCTCTCTCCTTTCTCACTATGACCCATCAGCAGTTGTAACCTTGAGAGCTTTGAGAGACCATTGTGCCATCAGAGCTCCGAGAGATTGATAGGCCGACAACAATATAGTTTGAGGAGACTGTGACTACGAGGGATCTCGATGAGGCCAGCGAGAATGGAGCTCAAGGAGGTGCTCGCCATACTATCCCCAAGCCTGCCTTCTTCTCCCCCATCACCTTTGCCTCACACGTGAGGAGCTCGAAGCTCCCAGCGGCCACCTCCTGGCAATGTGACGACGAGCTTCCAGTGGCCGCTCGTCCTTTCATGATGTCAACGTAGAGGCGGACATGGGCCAAGAGATTGAAGAGGAGGAGGGTGCTCGCTGAAGGTAAAAGAAGAGAGTAAGGAGGCAGGGTCGTGCCATGCTCAAGGATGCTACCACCGCCACCACCTCCATGGAGGCAGCCACATGAGCAGGAGGAGTTTGTCAATAGAAGATTAGGGAGGTAGTGGCGAGGAGTAAAGTAGCGGTGCCTGCGTCAGTGGAAGCTGCTAAATGGCGACAAGAAGATCCATCCTCTGGCAATGACCAGAACTAGGATGGACCTTCCCCGTATAGGTCTTGGACATCGTCATCCCATCACCCATTGGTTGTTGCCTTGCCTCCACGGATCTGTTGCCGCCACCATCTTCACGAGTGCCACCACACTTAGATGGCCACCCGCCCACCAGCTATGAAGAAGAAAAGAGGCCTCAAGCCCTAGATCCACGAGGGCCTCTAGACAGTTGGGGAAGGAAGGGGTGATGACGTCAGCTCCTTTCCCTTCTCTTTTGTCTGTCACGCTGGGCAGAAGGCATAGTCCCCACTAATGATCACCACAAGATCTCCTCTAGGCGGTGAATGCTCTGTCTCTTGCCAACTTTATATTTTTCACTTACTATAATTACCATTGACATGCATATCCTACTATATTTTTTACTTCTTGTGTGACTAACGTATGGGTCATATATATTTGTTTTAGTTTTTTATTTTTCTTTCAATGACACCTAAACACCACATAAATGTCAAGTGGAAAGAATATCAAGTCAAACAAGTTGGGTAAGCAACATGTCAGCCAAAACCGCTCTAAATACTACCAAAAGATTCAATTTGCACTAGTTTTAGAAGTTTGGGGGACGCTTTATACCCAGTTTTACGGTTGAGAGATAAGAATAAAACTTAACCCATAGTTGAAGGACTTAGAGTGGCTTACCTAAGGAGTCTAATGTGCAGGTGCTCGCGCGTGGATGAGTCCACGTGCATTGAAAGAATTAAAAATTTTTATTTATATATTTTTTTATTAAAATATTTGAAAAAATATATGTTTGAAAAAATTATAGATATCTACCCCTAACATCCTATAGGATGGTTTTTTAAAAAAGTCCTCCTAAAGGATGTGAAATCTAACGTGACAAATACTTGTTGGCCTCGTTGATGGTGGGCCAGTGAAGGGATAGGAAATTTATAGACGGTCTCCTTGCCATCCTAGTCGAGGATATTTTTTCCTTCGATAGGGGGGCACCTATAAAATGCTGTGGTAGGACGCGCAAGGATGGAGGGTCTGCCATTTTTACAGGCAGCCCCCATGCTATTCTCTGCTTGGGTATTTTTTCGCTCATAGAGAGTCGTATGCAAAATTGTCAAGCCCGTTCGTCCGTGAGAGGGGAGGAGGCCTAACAATTTTACAGGTGGCTCTCTTACCGCCCTCTATTAGGGTGTTTTTGTCCCTATAGTACAGATGTCCAAAAGAAAAAAAAGATTTTAAATAAATCTATTTTTATTTAGAGATTTAATTGTAAAGAAAATTTGTGAGTACGTATAAAAGATAGACTAGATTATACAAGAATTCAGCATTAATACTACAAAATCGTTACACCATTAATTAGATGATGCAACCGCTGTTATGGGAGAAACCACATCAGTGTCACGATTATCAAAAATAAAAAAACATAATATACGGTTTGACAAATTTTTATCAAAGAAAACGGACAACAGATCATTACTACAAGGTGTAAATTAAACAATATTACGATATATACAGTTAATATACTTAGAATAAAATGTTCATGACTCTCTAAATTACGAGAAATTAAATTACACATCCACTCTTACAATAATACATACACTTGCACTATACCACTGAACCACCAGGTGCATAAGAACGCCTAGGCCAGGTTGGCCTTGAAGTGGTTTATTCCTCTATAGGACATCTTACATCGATCCCTGCTCTTGATCAAGAAGCTTCCGCTTCACTCGAAATTTATGTATTTTTTGACACTTCTTATAGGTATACCCTTCCTGGTTGCACTAGCTACAACGTTTAAACATTTCACTTGTTTCGGACTCATCCATGTCATTGTGAATCCATCTAATCTTGTAGCAACATGTCTTATTCCTTATTTTCATTAGGTCCGAAATGTAAAAAAACCTGAGATTGTTGTGCTGTAAAAGACCCTGTAATACTGAAGCCAAATATCTTGCCACTCTAGGCCTGCGAAATAACTTTCTTTCTAAAATAAGGTGATATAAAATAATGGTTTAGTATTCCACACTCTGAGATCGCGGTAATAATATGAGAACTTGGCTTTGTAGTACAGCCTTCGCTTTTGGCACAAGTAGGTCTCGTCATTCTTCAAGAGACGCTCATGCCTAAATCTCTTACAATAGATTTCATACTTATCTTATTAGTCCATAAGATTTTGAATCTGTGATACTATGTATCTTAAGATATAACTTATGTTCATGGGTCTTTTTACATTTTTTCAAGTAGTTTGTTATTATTGTGTTAAAGAAAATACCATTATCTGCTATAGAGGGCCCAACCGCTTTGTATCGATCTCTAAAATACTTGTATGTATCATATATGATAAACTCAACAATAACAACAAGTGATAGCCCTATTACACTGAGCATCATCTAGTTATAAATCTCAGCTAAATTAATGGTCATTATGTTAAACCTAGTGCCACTATCGTCATATAATAAGGTTTATTTCTCTTTCAGCACATTCTCAATCCAACGCAAAAAAAATTAATCTAAGATGTTGATCTTCCTCTCTACGATCATTCACTAAGGAGTGGTCCTAGAGTTTCGATAGACTTGTCACTTATAGGTGTTGGCCTTCTGGACTACTTATTTGTTTATTTCATTATCAGCTCGATCAACCTCCTCCAAAGCTCATTGAATTTCTTCCATTGATTTTGACACAAAGCCTCTTGAAAAGATTCATAAGGAATTTGTTCTTAAAATGCTTGTAGAAATTAGCACCTATGTGACGCATGTAACATCTGTTGTGAATATCTAGCCACTCTTGTGTATACCACTTCTTCACGTTATAATCCCTCAAATACTCAATAACTCATATAAGGTCAGCGTGATAGTCCTGTATAAGGCATACATCTAGCCTCATACGCACAACTATATCATTTACCCGCTTTAGAAACTAGTACTAACTTTTAGTGTTCTCTCTTTGAATAAAAGTGAAAGCCATGGGTAACACTTGATTGTTCTCATCAACTTCAATTGCTATTAATATTTATCCTCTATACCTTTCTAGTTAGGAATGTCCTATCGATGTAGAGTATGAGACAACGATGTCTAAATGTGTGATTGCACGTACTTAATGCAAATAAAACCTAGTGAAGCACATTTTACTGAGGATGGTCAAGTGGTGGAAGTAATTTGAGGTTGTAGTAGCTCTCTGGATTCCTCTGAAGAGTGTAAGCTAGAAGACAAGATAAATTATCATATGAAGCTTTAAATGTGCCAAATGTCATCTTTACAATATTCTATTTCTTCCTCCATGCTTTTGCATATGTAATTGTGTACTTAAATTTATTCTTAATGTGTCTAATAATTGAGTTTGTACCCTAGGTTGTACACAATATTGAAGTAATCTCTATTACAATAAATATAGATGTTATATTTTGTAGTATTTCTTGACTCCTTATAAGTGATAATTATGCTCGGTGATGATTGATACCTTTGAGTAATTGTTCTATTTACCTTTGAATACATGCACCCTCCATGGATACCTATAACTTGAGTTTATATACTTCACTTCATACACTAACTTACTTGTCTTTGTAATCTAGAACTCTCAGTGCTTAATCGCCTCTGTCAATTCCTTTTTATATACATATTTAGGCTCCTGAATGACCTCATCCTCCTTATACTTCCATAACACATGATGTCCCTTAGAAATAATAAGTCTAGAGAAGTCATTATTGAACCATTATAAAGGATTTATATTACCGCCCTCCTCGTCCGACGAATCATCATTTTCTACATGCTTGTTATTGAAATCTTTCTTATCCATTACCTTAACAATAGTGCTATTTCTCTCTCCTTGACCTGCCAATCCTCTAGGCTCTCTGTCTCCTCCTCCTCTTCCTCCTCCTACTTCTGCTTTTTCTTTTTCTTGGTGCTCTAATTTATTTTTCTCCACTATTTCAGTATCACCTCCCGTCATACTTAGATCCTCTTCGTTTTGCATAGCCATTGAAAATATTTTCTTTCTTATACATTGACATAAGAATGCTAGGTGACCAATCTCGTTGCAATGCATTCTTCACATACTATCTCTAAATGGCAGTAGAATTCATCGATATCAATTCCCAGAAAAAACCTTTAGTTGCCTAGCTCACTATGACATACATAGTTATTATGTTAATCTGGGGTTGATTTGAAAGCCTTGCATTAAATAATTGTACACTGTTAAAAAAAATTTCTCATCTGGTTTTTCAATACCCTTAAGAGTTGAACCAAGTTTTAATAGATCTACGTTATATGGATCATACCTAACATTTCCTTGATCATGATATAATCAAAATACCATTTTATTTGATATATTTGTTTACGAAAAAATAGAGTTAAACTAAGTAAGAAATTAATTATCATATCTAGTATCGTGCATTCGATATTTCAATACCGATATATCTTCAAACATTACAAAAGAAACTATCTACGGATCTAGCAATAAGATTATTCATGAATTTAGAATAATACTACACATATTAATATGTTTCATCACTAAGAATAAATATTGCAAAGGGTATAGATCTTTTCTCTCCATACAAATCCACAAGCCGGCATGACTTCGCTGCTTCTGTTTGCCTCTCCCTAGCCCCCTCTTCTCTTTTTTTCTTGTTTTTTATTGAGAGGGGTCTTATACCTAGCTGTCAAAAAACACACTAAGAGAGGACAGCCACCTAAGGACGAAAAAACGCCTAACAGAGGGTAGGGACCTGCTATAAAAACGATAAGTCTCCTCCTTTCTCGCACATCCTGTCATGGTATTTTACAAGTAACCCCTATTGTAGAAGAAAATGTCTTTAGTTAGAACAGCAAAAGGTACATAAATTTTCTAGCACCCATGGATCTGTCGTTAACGAGGTCAATAAATGTTTATTACGTTGAATTTCACGCCTCTTATGAAAACTTTTTTTAAGAAAAACACATCTCATTGGGTATAGATCTATAATTTTTTAAAATATATATATTTTTTTAAAAAAATATTTTAATTAAAAATATATAAATAAAAAAATTATGTAAGAATCTGACTCGAACATGGTCTCTAATCTAGCAACCTCAGCCTACGTGAGTGCACATGTTTTTTCGGCCCCTGCGTTGTTTGGGCAGAGCCCAGTCGTTTTTAGTCCACATGAGCAATTCGTTGGACCAGTAAAAAGTTTATACACACAAATTTTATACCTAGAAACATTTGGTATAAAACCTTTCTAAAAATAAATTTGAAAAAACACAAGTTGAAAAAAAAGATAAGACACCCAGCTTGTGTGGGCCGAGGCCCATGTGGGCGTCTAGAGGCGCGGGAACCTCGGGTGTCGCATGAAAATGGGACGCCGGAGAACGATGACTCCGTTTCTCGATCACGTGTCGTCCTCTAGTTGGCTGGGATGTGAGGTGCTGCATGCCTTTTTTTTCGATTCGGCCGCGCACTTTCTGGTTCTATAGACTGATTAGGGCACCCTCGCGCGCATGTTTGCGATGCGTTCGGCTGTAATGTTTCAAACTTTTCTCTCTTTTTTCACACAAACTGTTAAACGATTTATTTTTATTAAAAATTTATTTAAAATTATATTAATATATTTTAAGCTTTTTAACCAATAATTAATTAATCACGTACTTAATTATACTTCTGGTTTTGCGCGTCCGGTTACCAACCTTTTTATCTGAACGCAGCCTCACCTCGCCCTCGCCCAAACTTAGTAGCACTCTTGCCGGTGCAAGTATGGCTGCTTCGGATCTTCGGTAGCTCTGATACGAAAAACAAGAGGGGATATAGAACGTCCCATAAGAAAGTATCCTTCGGTTTATGAAAATATTATAAAATTAACGAGCCAGTTGATGCGTTCGTTGCCTGTATATATTTTAGGTCTTGTTTCAAATGTATAGTTTTTTCATAAAATTTATAAAGGAAATAACAAATCAGAAACCCAAGAGAACAGACAGTAAAGTTACAGAAGCTTCCGATACCATACCATGAGAAATTAGTGTAGTGGTATACATTGATCTGAAGGGTCTGCTTGAAAGATATTTATGGGGTTTCAGCTTACAAAACAAATACATGTTACGGATGAAAAAAATAATTTGTGATATTTATTTACCTATACTCTTTACGATCTGGAAGCCAAGTTTGAGTAATGAAAACAGTACGAGCTTATTAACTTTTATAAGTAACATTCAGTTTATAGGAATATTTTCTTTTCTACAAATTATAGAGAGAAAAAACATAGGAAAAAATTTCTATGGATTGATGTATGCATATATTTATATTTCTATGAGTTAAAAGTCCTATAAAATAAAAAGGCCCTAAAAACAAATTTTAATTTTAAAAAATAATTTTTAAAGTTCAAAATTGGGTGTAATTATTAGCTTCTTATGCCATAGCTCAACCAAACAAGCAGGCCCTAAAATGATGCAGTTGCCTAATTATCAAACACTAGCTGCCACCCGTATATTGTACGGGTTTCCTGTTATATTTACTAGAAATATTGAAATTTGAATCACATACTAAATACATATTTTCAAATTATATAGGCACCCATCCCCCAAACTCCCTAGGTATTTCTCATGGGCCACGCATGAACGCATTCAGCCCAGCCCACATGCATCCGGCCCACTGTGAGACAATGTCTGAAAAAAATTATTCACAAAACTTTATACATAAAAACTTGTGATATATAGATATTCTACGTAAAAAATTTTGGTTCTGAACTGGAATCTGACACATAAACTTTATTCAGAGAAAACATTCTACATAGAAATCGAAAAAGTTTGTATACAAAATTTTCGTGCTGGAACTCTAATTCTAAACCCAAATCTAATGTATAAGCTTTTAGCATATAAATGCACACGTCCCACTCATGCCAAAACCAAAAAGGGAAAGCGGGAGAGCGAGTGCACACATGTTAACCTTTTCATCCTCTCTCCCTAAAAAAAATCCAAAATGTAACTTTGTTTCGTTAGCATCTGTGAATTGGGCTCCTCCAAAACACCGACAGCAACATGTCATATATATATTTAGGCCCAAGCTGCATAATTGGCTGCTAAATTCACCTTATAGAGCATCACTAAGAGATCCCCTAAACTCCTTAGAGGCTTTTAGGTAAAAAAAGGATGGGGGTTTCCTTTCCCATCAAATACGGTCTCCACAAGTCAGGAGCCACGACCGCCCCCAATTTGACTCTCACAGCTCCTTTCCGCGCGCGACGGGGCGTGGAGGCACGTGTGGTGGAATAGGCAAAATAGATTTGTGTTGGCGGTTTTACGGTAGGCCCATTTTTAGTTTTAGGAAGTTAATTTTAATATGAATATTTTCACACATTAAAATTTGTTTAATTCCTAAAAATAAAAATTTGAGGATGGTGCGTATTTTGCATACATCAATAAAACCGACATCATGTTTCTTTTGTGCGATAGTTGCGCGCTAAGAAGCAGGTGTTGTTTAGCGTTTTCTCTCAGCCTCTCGTTTCTGTCTTTTGATAAAGTTTTAATCTACTTATGTCACTTGTTGCTAGTTTTTCCATGATCGGTATCACTTGATCAATCAGGCCCCTCTATGTCGAAATGCTGGCTCCGCCACTGAGAATTGCCAGCTCAAGGCAAAGCTAGAGGATTCGCAAAATAAGATGGTTGTTTGCAAGGGAAGAGGTTGATTCCCTTGGGGTTTTTTTTTACATAACAATCTGCAAAGTATCTGAGAAAATAGCACTTAAAAGGCTGGAGAAAGATCGATGTATCTGAGAAAACTGTGTTCAAAGGCTTCATGGGATATCATGCAGATCAGCGTTCATCATGCTGCGTGCATGCGTGATTCCTTTGTAGGTATAGATGATAGACTACTTAATTTGACAGCATATAATTAAACTGTTAGCGAACTAACAGTTTGTCAGAGAATGCTATCAAATTAATCATACGTGTGGTAATGGTAATCCTGATCCGAATTGTCTGTGACAGCCCGAGTGGTAATATATTGGCAGCAAGCCATGAATTTACTGCTGATAGCAGAGGAAATCTCCCTTACAAAAAAAAAACTGACATGAACCTTGTGTTTCAAGATCGAAGAAGCCAATCTCCGGAAACGTCAAATTGTTCCATGGACTGCGATCTCAGAAGAGAATATAATCCGCCTTGAAACTTAATTAATTACTTCATACATAATTTTAAAAAAAATCTGACATCTTCAATAGATCAATACTATAAGCTCAACTCAGGACGCAGACTTTTTTTTCCCAAGATGGGACGAACTCTCATTTTGTACATGTCACTTGAGAAGTCATAAAAATACTTTAAAAAGTTTGACAAGTCAAATCAATTTATGAAATCACTTGAGAAATATGCAAGCTCAAAATCAATCTATATAAGTCTAAACATAACAATAAATTTGACTGTAGTTCGTATTAGCCAAATTTATTATTTTTATTTATACTTATATAATTCAAATTTGTGTAGAATAATATATCATATATTAATTTATCATGTTAAATTTTTAAAATTTTGATAAAGCTTCATGTGACAAAAAAACGAGAGGGAAATTTCCTCGAGTAGCAAATATACTTCCCACAATTCAGTTAGCTATACTCCTATCATTCCAATATGAAGTTATGGAGAGGGCAATGGATCAAAATGTAAAAATAATACTAGTTAATCGATAGGTAATGGAATATTGAAATGATAATTTCTTTCGATTTAAGAGGCAGATAGAAAGTTAGAAATTAGTTTTTTACAAAATTTAAACCCTGGGTGTTAGTTTTTTTTTTTTTTACGGAAGGAGCAGCTATAGCTGATTGCACAGAAGTACGTAAGAAAATGGACGTACTCGATCTTGAAGGTCAATCTGCCCTCTGAGTACGCAACGCAGCAGTTAGTACTACAGCAGCCAGTAATTAATTAATCATCATTAATTCCTTCCCTGGAATAATCAATCAGAGAACCTGATAACACTATTATCTATAAATGTATGAGTTAATATTAGTTATAAAATTAACTATACTATTTATCTTAAGTACGTGTATAGCATGAGAGTCAACACTCTTAATTTTTTTCTCTTCTCTTGCAGTTAGTTATTATAACTGTTATGAGACTATAACCCAGCTATAAATATATGTGAAAAAAAAAACAAAAAATAAGCTAGCTTTACATATATTTCGTATGATAAATACGTAATTGAGGGAAAGACAAAAAGAAAAATAGAGAAGTTAATCTTATAGCTAATATTAATATATTATGTATATATATTATTTATAGTTAATAATTAATTTTACTGTTGCTCTGAGTTAAGTTATAACTTGACATGATCTCGATGCCACATTAATGCGAAGCAGGGGGCCTAGATTTCAGGTGACCTTTCGGTCCATCCATTTCCGTTCAAGAGCAGATGAAAAGCTAATGGACGACGGATTTGTTTATAATGATAAATTAAATATTACTATGGTTGTAAACCTAAAAATTATTCGTTGAAAGTGGCCTAAAACACACTGATGCTGAGAGTTTTTTGAGAAAGCTTTTTTTAAACGTGACACAATAATCTGTGGACCGTGGTCAATGATCTGAAAAGAATGGGCCGCACCAGCAGTATTGATTTCGTATCAGATAAAAAATTTTGGCCACGAATATTATGCACGTGCACTTTCAATATCATAGCACAGAAAACCCTTTTACGCCGGCTAGAAACATCACATAGGCGTAGAATTCTAGCTACACCCAAAAACGACACAAATGAAGAGGGAAGGGTGTAAATAGTGCGAAATTTTTCCAACTGTAACAATATCATTTCTAAAAAACAACATAAGAATAACATCATTTCCGATCATTTTTGTTTCTTTTTTCTAATTTCGGCCAACGTAGTATTAAAATCACCACTAAATAGTAAATTTATAAATATAAAAATTTTTCCAACCATTTTGACTATTTTTTAAAAAAATAATATAAAATGATATTGTGTCCGACCGTTTTCATACATATGAAGGGGCTAGTCGGTGCCGAGTTGAGAACCGGCATCGATGAGGTGCATGATTTGAAAAAAAGAGCCAGCTCGGCTCGAATCGAGCCGATGCTTCAAATAAAAAAAGTGACAAAATCAATCTCAAATTGTTCATCAACATCACAAATCAGAGAAATTGAATCACAAATTTTGGCACAAATGCACGAGTGCATTACCCATCCAATCCGAATTCATCCACTACACAAGTACCCAGCTATCCATACACACACATCATTTGCATGCATTGAAGGAAAAAAAACAACATATCCACTCGCCAGAGAGATAGGGAGAGAGACGCCGCTTCTAGTGGTGGTCATCTCCGTCGTTGAGCAGCCCCCACGCATCGATCTAGCCTCCCCTGAGTTCATGGTGGCCGGATCTAGAGACCTTGAGCTGCCACGCTAGGAGAGAGGAGGCAGCCACGCCACCGTACTGGGGGAAGGGAGGGAGACACCACTGTTGGGTAGAAGTCTCTGCTCTCGCTGCTATGGAACATGCACCTAATGCTGAGCGCTGCCCTCTCCTCCCTGAGTTGGAAATGGAGAAGCCACCTTATTTTGGGAAGATGCCTGGTTGGGTGAAACTTCTCTAAAAATCCAATACCCATATTTATATAGTATATGCTCAGACCCATGAGGGACTGTGAAGCATATGTGTACTAATGGAGAATGGAAGATTGGACTGAGAAGAACATTGGGAAGAGGGTGACCTAAAAGAATGGGAAGAGTTTTATGAAAAGCTGGATGAAGTTCACTTAAATGAGGAAAAAGATATGATGAGATGGAAACTTACTAAATCAGGGGACTACACAACTAAGTCCCTGTATACAGAGATGTCATTCAGAGGGGTCAAAAACCTAAGAATGCAAGAGATTTGAAAAATCCTTGTACCTCTGAAAATCAGAATTTTTTTTCTATATGATGTTGAAAGGAAGGATTCAAGTTGCTAAACAACTAAAAAAATGAACTGGCTGGGAGTCCTGTCTGTAAGCTTTGTGGAGAGATAGAAGATGTGGATCATCTAATGTTCAAGTGTGCTCCAGCAAAATTACTATGGTGTTGTTTTAGAGATGTGCTTCAATGGGATAGAATCCCAAATTCTAGAGTTGAGCTAACGTCCATGTTGCAGGAGCCTGGAAAAACTCGGAATATTACATTGTTGTATCTTCTGTCTGCAAGAACTTGGGCTATTTGGTTAACTTGAAAATATTAGGTGTTCAAAAATAAGCTACTTTTAGATGTTTTGCATTTGCCTCATAGAGTTGTTTCTCTTTTGCAACAGCAGATACCTTTGGTCCCTTTGAAGCTGACAGGGGATTTGGATGCTTTAAAGGAATTACTTCTTGCCAATATCCACGAGATGTGAGAATCAAAGTCCCACCTGATGATCGTGAAGACGGGTGATCATGGAGTTCAGTTTTCCAGCTAGCTCTGAGTGCAAAGGAAGTTGTCACGCTAGTCCCTAGAAGCCCCCCTGAAGCTTTAGACTAGGCCTTTCTGTTTCTTTATTTGTTGTTTTAGCAGCTTGGCATTTAGTTTTGTTTAGTTCAGACTGGCTTGTTTTGTTGTGCCGACCAAAATGCTGCTGATTGTCGAGCTGGTAACCCCAGCAAAACTATATGTATCGTACTCTTACGCTTTCCGTAAAGCTAGGCGAAAGCCTTTTGTCTAGAAAAGGAGTATACTATGTTGCCAAAATTCATCAACACATATTGTCTTGTGATCTTCTTACAAAAATAATTGTAGCTACACAAGAAGACAATATATATTGCAAGTGTAATCCACCAATCCACCAAAGATTGGCGTAATGTGCTTCTAAATCTTTATGAATAATGAAGAGTTTGTACTTGAATATAAATTTGATTTCCAACTCATGGATGGCGTAAATGATATCATGTGTGGACTACTTATTAAGGTCTAAAAATGGGCTTATCTATCTTACCATTCTAAAAAAGTCGTTTGCCGGTCCCTCCTCACATCAAGCACAGTGTGCAATGGATCATGAGTTATGCTTGAACCACACTCGCATCCCTTTCCCAGTCATTGGAGTTGTTGCAATGCACTTACTAGCAGATTATAAAATAGAAGTAGTTGTATATCGTACAAACGTGTACAGTGACTAAGACCCCGAGTGTATATAAAAGGGATTGGGTCTATATATATAACCCAGTCCAGTGATCTAATACCCCCGTAGTCACAGTGGGAGGGAAACAAACGCAGAGACTGGACCGAAAACTGATGAACAAAGGCGTGGACAGGCCTTTTGTCATTATATCGGCGAATTGGTGCGCCAATAGTACATGGAGTATCCGAACCTATCCTAATGCGACCTTATCACAGATAAAATGGATATCGATCTCGATGTGCTTAGTGCGTCGATGATGAACCAGGTTGGCAGTCATGTAGACGACACTGACATTATCGTAGTAGATGACGGTCATGGAGGAGAGGGGTGCACGGAGCTCCTGGAGAAGCTGGCGAAGCCAGCAGCACTCGGCGACGACGTGGGCGACGGTGCAGTACTCAGCTTCGGCGCTAGACCGGGACACTATAGTCTAGCGTTTTGAAGACCAGGAGACTAGAGTGTCATCGAGAAAGACGCAGTAGCCAGACGTAGAGCGTCGAGAGTCGGGACAGCCTGCCCAGTCCGCATCGGAGTATACGGTGAGGGAGTCGATGGGGCTGGAGCTAAGATGCAGCCCGCTAGAGAGCGTGCCCTTCACATAGCGTAGGATGCGCTTTAGCAGCACAAGCTGAGGTTCACGCGGAGCGTGCATAAAGAGGCACACTTATTGAACGGCGTACATAAGGTCGGCCCGTGTGAGGGTGAGATATTGGAGAGCCTCGACAAGACTCCGATACAGAGAGGGATTGGCAACGAGTGCGCCATCGGCAGTGAAGGGTTTGGCTCGAGTATCGACCGGGGTGGCTATGTGGTGACAATCGGTCATGCCCGCACACTGAAGAAGGCCGATGGCGTATTAGCGCTGGGAAAGAAAGAGCCCGTGAGAGGAACGGGTGACGGAGATGCCAAGAAAGTGGTGAAGAGGACCAAGATCGGTCATGGAGAACTCAGAATAGAGTCGGGCCATAATCTGATCGAGGAGAGATGTCGAAGACGTTGTAAGGACAATGTCGTCAACATATAGAAGCAAATAGACAGTAGCTGAGCCGATATGAAGAGTGAACAGGGAGCTATCGGACGCAGAGGCCACGAAACTGATGTGTCGAAGATAGGCAGCAAAGTGCTGGTACCAGGCACGAGGAGCTTGTTTGAGGCCGTAGAGGGAACGTTGAAGAAGGCAGATATCGTCGGAACAAGAATGGTCGATGAAGCCTGGGGGCTACTGGCAGTAGACCGTTTCCATCAGATGACCGTGAAGAAAGGTGTTCTTCACGTCAAGCTGATAGATCGGCCAGGAGTGCGAGGCATCCAAAGTGAGGACGACCCGGATGGTGGCGGGTTTGACGACGGGACTGAAGGTCTCGTTGTAATCGACACCGGGGCGTTAGGAGAAACCCCGGACTACCCAGCGAGCCTTGTGACGGGCAAGGGAGCCATCGGCGTGGAACTTGTGTTTAAAAATCCACTTACCGGTCACAATGTTGATGCCGGGAGGACGGGAGACGAGGCGCCAGGTCTCGTTGTCCATTAGGGCCTTGTACTCATCGGCCATGGCCGCGTGCCACTGAGGGTCGGCCAAGGCGGAGCGAGATGTCGCTGGGATGGGCGAGATAGAGCTGTGGATGGCAAAGAGCCCGTAGCGCTTGGTAGGGCGGAGAGACCCGGTCTGTGAGCGAGTGACCATATGAGAGGTGGAGAGAACTGGAGTCGATGGGAATGCGGGAGAGATGGGAAGAACTGGTTGGGTAGGGGTGTCATTGGCTCCGGATCGGCGGCTGTAAGTGAGAGGAAAGGAGGGAATTAGATCGGCCTGAGCCGATGGAGTCGGATAGGCCTATTGGTCCGATCGGTCCGATGGAGATGCAGCAACCGATAGGGAGAGGGAGCCGATGGGGGCTGAGGAGCCGATGGAAGTGGGGTGTCCGATGGAAAAAGGACGGGATTGGCTAAAGCCGATGAGAAAGGTGGGGCCGATAGGGGTCTAATGGGTGGGACATCGGACCAAATAGTAGTGGGATAAGTGAAAGGTAAGTCCTCAGCAGCGGCCGATGAGGGGGCCGATGGAGAGGACAGTGGAGGAGACCAGGTCGACACGGTATTGGTGAGGAGGAAGTCGAGATCGCTAGAGGAGGATCTCGAATGAAGCAGACCGAAGGGAAAGTATGTCTCATCAAAAATGATATGACGAGAGACGATGACCCGTCGGGTGGAAAGGTTGAGACATCAGTATCCCTTGTGATAGGAGGGATAACCGAGGAGAATGCAGCCGGTGAAGCGGGGAGCAAGTTTGTGGGAAGCAATGGCGGTAAGGTTTGGGTAGCAGAGGCATCCGAAGACGCGAAGGTGGGAGTAGTCGGGCACCGTGCGGTAAAGAAAGGCATATAGAATTTTGTTTTGAACAGAGAAGCATGGGCGCCGATTGAGTAGATAAGTCGCAGTAGCCAGAGCTTCTGCCCAGTAAGTGGTAGGTAAGTGGGCGTGAAGTTATATAGTATGACTGATGTTGTTGAGGGTGCAAAGGAGACGCTCGGCTTTACCGTTCTGAGGAGAGGTGTAGGGGCAGGAGGGCTGTAGATGGATGCCCTGCGAGGTGATGAAGTTTGTAACGGTATGGTTAACGAATTCTGTACCGTTATCGGCTTGTAGAGCCTTGATGGGAAGGTTGAACTGAGTAGAAACGTATGTGGCGAAGTTAGTGAGGTGAGAGGCGACCTCGGATTTACTGATAAGTGGAAAAGTCCAGCAATAGTGTGTGTAATCGTCAAGTATGGCAAGGTAATACTGATTACCGAAGACACTTTTAACTGGAGATGTTCATACATCACAATGTATAAGTTCAAACAGGCGCGAGGTACAAGAGAGAACTAGAAAAAGGCAGACGCACATGTTTGCCAAGTTGACACGAGTGGCAAACTCTAGAGCTGCTGTGTGTACATCAGATGGAGGCGCTGCGACAGAGGGTGGCGACAGCGTCGGGGCCAGGGTGGCCGAGGCGAAGATGCCAAAGGTTGGTAGAGAGGGCGACCCTAGTGTGTGGAGTGGACGACGCAGCGGGAATGGTGTAGAGGTCTCCGCCACTATTACAGCGAAGGATCTGTCGCTGGGTTGGGATATCCTTCACAGAGAAACCAGAAGCGTCAAATTCGATGGAGCAATTGTTGTCTCTTGTGAATTGGCGAACATATATAAGATTATGAATAAGGGAAGGTACGATAAGAACATTGCGAAGGGAAAGGTTAGTGGTGGATATAGACAGAGAGGAGTCATCTCGGCATTGGATAGGAAAAGAGTGGCCATTACCGATGGTGACAAAGGGGGAGAAAGAAGGGTGACAAGAATGAAGTATACCGGCTGATGACGCTATGTGGGAGGACGCCCTAGAGTCTAGCACCCAAGGGTGCTGTGGTTGGAGAGTCATCTGGTTAAGGGCGGTGACGAGGCCAGCCTAGTTCCAGGAGGGAACCGACTAGGTGGGTGGTGTCGGTAGCATCGGCTGAGGCGGGAGAATAGGAGCCGATGCTAGGTAAGCCTGAGGATGGGCATCGAGAACCTCTGGTTGCCATCTGATGGGGCTGCGTGGCTAGGGCTAGGGTGCCCAGGGGTTGTAGCAGAGCCACGGACCCGTGGGATCGGCAGGTTGGGCAGGAACTGAGGTAGGTCGCAATTGCATCATACCATGCCAGTTCTTACCTTTGTCTTTGCCCTTGCCTTTCCCGGTGCGGGCTGTATTGCCATGGCTGAAGCCATGGCCGCCAGAGTCGCGGGAGGAAGCGGCAGCGCAGGATGCTTGACAGCTATTATCGGCTGCGGCAAGAAGGGCGGTGTGGGCCACTGTCTTCTCGTCGTTGGCCAGACGAAGTTCTTTAAGAACTAACATGTCATGGGTCTGGGCAAACGATGGAAGGGGTGTGGCGTTGACGATGTCATCGGCCATGTTTGAGATGCGGGGGTTGAGGCCTCGCAAAAGGGCGAGAATGAGTTGAGAGTCGGCCATAGGGTGGCCGACATCCCGGAGAGCAGCAGCCTTGACCTTGAGGCGCTGGCAGTACGAGGAGACAGAGGAGTCTCCTTGTACCATGGAATGAAACTTGTTGAGGAGGAAGATGGCGCGGGGCTGCTTGTTCACGAGGAAGATCCGCTCGATGGCCACCCAGAGATCCCGGGCAGTGGGGTCGGTATCGTCCATGGCGAGGTCGAGGACAGAGTCGTCCACCGAGCCGAGAAGCCAACTGCGCACACAGCACTCGGCGATGTCCTACTAGGGGTCATCGGGGCGAGGTGGAGCGGAGCCATCAATATGTGACCGTAGGCCGAACTTTCCACAGAGGGATTTGAAGAAGAAAACCTACTTGAAATAATTGACGTTAAGGTTAAGAGAGATAGGAACATGAGATTTCACGTTCATAGTAGCGTAGGGAGGGGAGAAGATCGGCGAGGTGGTGCCCGAAGTGTGATCTGGGGCACCGAGAGCCGGAGCAGACTCGGCGATTGGGAGAGTGTCGGAGCTAAGGGCGGACTTGGTGGCCATGACGAGAGAAGAATAGGGACAAATAGCCGATGGGAGGAAGAAGCTGATGGGAGGACGGATCGGCTGATCAGAGAGATGAGAAGCCGATAGAGAGTGGGCCGGCTAGCCGATGGGGAGTGGTTGGTCGATGTGGAGTAGGCAGCGAAGTAGGTGAGGAAAAGGTAGTGGTAGAGTAGGTGGGTCAGAGAGTAGTTGGGTCACGGACGTGTGAGGTTTCGTGAAGAGAAGATTTACGTCCGTGGACTCATGGAGTCCAAAGTGTGGAGTGGGCGCGAAAAAGGCGGAGAGGGGTCGGACGCGAAGAGAAGATGTTTGCGTCTAGGAGACAGGGATTCGTATCCGTGGACATGTCAGATTGGTTCGGACGTGAGGGAAGAAGGTTCACGTCCGAGAGCCGTTGAGCGTGTTAGAAAGGCAGGAACCGAGGGAGGGTTCCAGCCGATGGGAGGGCGGACAAGTTCAGCAGATAGAGACGACGAGTGCAGAGGTGCGCCGACATCAGAGAAGAAAGGATGCACGAAGCAAGAAAAAGGGCGGAGACGGGTACGAGGCGAGACGAGGAGGCGGATAGAGACCGTTGCCTTGTCGCATGGAGGTGGAACAGAGAAAAGAAAGTGACTGTGGGAAAGACGGAGAAAAGAAGGAAACGGAGACGAGAGAGCGAGGAGAGTACTGGAAAGAGGGTCGATGACGGGGAGAAGACGTCGACGACGAGGAGGAAAAAGGTCGGCTCGTCGGTAGAAGAAAACTAGCGCGTCAGGATGTCTAAACTCGCTCTGATACCATATAGAAATGTGTACAGCAACTAATACTCCAAATGTATACAAGAAAGATTGGATTTATATATATATAATTATAGTGGTCTAACATATATAATTGTCCGTATGCAAAAGATGGTATACCCGATGATAATAGGAGACGCCAATTAAAGTACAGCATACCTCTACTTTTATGGAAAAGACACCCCATAACGAGGGTTCCTTATGAACAGATAAGAAATACGGGATCAGCTTTAACCTGACTATAAAGACCTAATCGGGCTCCGATAAGACTGTACCTCGAGAATAGGAGGGGCTAGGGGTATAAATATCCCCAAGGAGACTAGCAGATAGTCTTAAAAATTCCCCTTGGTGTGACAGGCATCCCCCAAGAGGTATAGCATGCAAACAGCATCCACATATATAAGTTTATTATTGTGAAGATTATCAATGACAGTACTAATTGCATACTAGTGGTAACTCAACACATACTGCATATTGTGAGCATTTTATCTTGCATCACAATTCCCAAGAAAAAAATGTTTGATACATAATGGGTCAATTCACGGGTGTGTGCATGTGTTTTAATGTATGCATGCGCGTGCATTTTCTATATAATAAAAAAAATACTAGAATGGAAGATGCTCAATATTGACTGCATGTGGCAAATTTCAAAGCACCTTTTAGTCTCATGATCCGTTTGTATGCCTCTATGTGCTCTTTGGGTAGGTTGTGATGCCTTATTGGCGATAGATGAGATCCCCACTATAGTGTTTAGAGGATGTAGGGTTACTAAGATAAGAAGGGACTACCTATATAACTTTAAAAAGAAAATCACCTATAATTTTTTTTAAATGTAACTATAGCATAATTATAATTTAATTATATTATAACTTGTATATAACTATAATATAACTTATATATAACTAAAGTGTAACTAGTAAAAAAATATGTATAGCGCAGTGGTGATTGTGCCAAGGTTGGGGCATTGAACCCCTGCTCCAAAAACTACAAGATCTCTTAAAAAAATTCTTATGTTTTGGTGCACTTCACTCCTAGAAGGCCTTGTACTTTTTCTGAGGATAACCCCTCTCTCTTAGTAGAACTCAAACTTGCTAGATATGGTAAAGTCAGACTACAAAGTCATTTCTTCGGGATGGACTTATGTCCTTATCCATCTGATCATTGCTTTCCATGTAGTCTATTTTTAGTTATCATATAAGCATACATACGTGGTATGTCATATTTACTACATTGACACTTGTATTCCCTCTATTTTTTATTATTCGATACATAAGGGTGTGAAGTCTTTGTGTAAGATCGTTTAAAGTAATATATTTATGTAGGTATTTCACACCCCTAAAGACTAGGGACGTAGATAGGGGTAATCTAGTTGAGCTTGTAACTACCTCCAATTTTGGCCCGCGAGGACCCTACCCCTCCCCCTAGGCCCAAACAGCCCATGAAGCAGCTGCAAGCAGCAAAAAAGGGAATGGATGCTAGGGTTTGCTAGCTGCATCATGCTTAGCTACCAACTGCACATGAGATGGTCAATGGGTGACGGCACGACTACGTGACCGTTGCACCTCTCCTCTCTCCATAGCTCTGCCTACCTTATATCCTTTGCCTAGCCTACTTCTCAAGCCTTGCAGTCCGTCGTCGCCGCCAGCCATCGGTGCCTCACTGCCTCTACTTGGCCCACAAGCAGCAAATAAAGGGATCGACGTTAGGGATAGCCGACGGGCAATGGCATGACTGTGCGATCGTTGTGCCTCTCCTCTTACTCTCCACGGCTCCGCCTCCCTCATCTCCTACGCCTAGCCTGCCTCTTGAGCCCCACAATCCACTACCACCGATGGCTATCAGCACTTCGTTGCCTCCCCTTGGCGCCCTGCCCCTATCCCTCCCCTCTTGGCTCCCCGCTCACTCCATCTTCGAGACTCCCAAGTCGAGGACCAAGGTCGGTGACTGTCTCAGCCCTTGATGCTTTATTGCTAATTATTATTGCTTGGAGAAGATATAGCTAATGATTTGTGAATGAGTGGATGACTCAATGTGATGATAGGCCTGTCAATACTCAATAAATTGTTGTTGTTATTGGTGGAATGGCATTGGGCTGTTGGGTAAAACATGAGAAAATTTAGGATATTGCATTGCCTCTTCCAAAACCACAAAGCTAAAGCAAAGATGATTTTATCCCCCTCTTCTATTTGTGCAACTATCTATATTGTAATATTTGCAAAATTTGAATTTGTTTATTAAATTAGTCTATTATCAATGTTATAATATATTATTTCTATATTTGTATTACCTTTTAACTAAATTTGTTCTCTGTGATTTGCGGTGTTTAAAAATTTTAGTACGAGTTGTCGACTCGTGACGTAGGACTATCCAATAAAAAATTCATGGCTATGTCACTGTGGGGACCAATCTAAAAAAGGTCATTCACACGTGATATCTCACTAATTATAGACACCAGAAATCAAATTTATAATCAAGTACATACTCTTTATTATTCATTAATAAAAACTTAGGACAACATTACGCCAATTATTAAAGATCGGATGAAACTACTAGTTGATGAATTTTGGCGTACCCTTACGGTCTTACCTCACAACCACAAGATAAATTACAGTAGTATATACGGAACTATGCATGCACATAGACCAGAGAAGCAGCCCAGTTAGCTGGCTAGCTACCCACCTACCCCTCGTCCTCTATGTCCATCGTGGCTTCCGCCGGCGCGGCGCCGCGCGCCGATCAGCATGCGCCGGGACGGAAACCAATGCTGCCGCTGCCGACGTCGTACAGAACCTCGAACGTCCGCTGCTGGACGTTTCCTATATATAGGTGTAGTACTATTGAAAATAAGTGGTTTTACATTTTTTTTAGAAAAAAAATACAACAACTAGAAAAATTATAATATAGAAAGCAAAAAAAAATTCTGAAACTAAATAAAATATAAATATGTGGCAACATTTTTTGCCCTTCCTAGATATTCAAAACTACATCTCTGAATTTATTGGGGAAATTTTTTTGACTTCTTACATGTCATTTAACCCCGTAGAAAAAGTATATTCAATATATAAAGATTTTGCCAATATTTATTATTAATGTGATTTCACACAATATTATATAGATATGAAGTACGTATAAGTTTTACTATGGTCAAAGTTAACTTGAAGACTTAATTAAAAATGAACCTATGGAAGGACTAAGATCTTGTTAAAATTCATATAGGATGATGATGCCGCATCACCGCAGAAAATGGCCCTTCTGAATTATCCATGAATATCTTGATAAGATCGGCGGTTTCTATACTGCAGATGAACGCACGATTGGAAATTGTCCGTCCTTTAGTCTTAATCAGTAAAACCTTTTTTCTACAAACCAACAGATGAAGTGGGTCCCGCTCAACATTAATTCGTGTCTACTGTTTATCGAGCGCCTGTTTTTCTTATCAGTACTCTCTCTCTGGTTTAATTGATAATGTCGTTGTTTTTTATATATGTTTTATTATTTGTTTTATTTTAAATATATATATATTATTTATTTTGTTGTGATTTGATTTATCCTTAGTTTAAACATGAATACATTTTTTATAAATTTAAATAAAATGAATAGTCAAAAATCAACGACATTTGTTAAAAATTAGAGGGAGTACATCGGTTACTTTTTCTCTATCACTCATATATTATCGGTCTTATCATTTATACTTATTATATAAAAACGACCGATTAAAAAATAGTTTATAGATTATATATATATGGGGTTAAATTAAATGATAAAAATAAATTATTAAAAAACCTTGTTCGGTTCGATTCCCTGTAGCGTCAGCATCGTTTTGCCTTGGGCCCATGCACAATTAAAGAATCGAAGAATCGAAGAAATTAAGAAAACTTACGACTCGTGAGCGCTCCGAGCTCGCGAGGTCTGCATCCGCCGCCTCCACGTCGTTCAGTTGCGGCAAGAAAGAGGACCCGTCTTTTCTTATTCGTCTTTATTAAGATTTTTCTATTTTGTTAATAAAGTTTTCGTTGGATCAACTAAAGAGTCTAGAATTTTTCCTATCTATGATGTTCATACAGTTAGGTGTTTAAACTCTTATGCTTTTTCTTTCTATTCATTACTGGATACTTGATCTTGGAGGCTTAAAAAAACTACAAAATTTTTATCTATTGGATTACTGATCAAATTTACAACGCTGGCGTTGGGTCTATATATGTTTTGGTTCGGTGGTGTCAGTTCACTATTCTATTGAAGGGACGAATATGGTGGTCATGCTAGATGTATGCTTTTATATATGTCGGTGTTGATTATCTCTTGCGATGTATTAAGATGTGTAACATCTTTGATTTGATTTGATATATTTATATTTGAGTAAAGTATACTAATCATCTTTAAATTTGTTAAGTTGTATCATTTAGATCCTAAACTTTAAATATAGATTTAGACTTATAATTTATTAAAGTATGTCACACTAGATTTATTATTACTATATTCCATACAAAATTCCTACGTGACACTAATATGACTGTCATATCCTCTCCTCACATTTCTCCCTTCATTTCTTGCTCCTCTATAGGTGGGTCTTGCTTTCCACTCACTTTCTTCCTCTCCCTCAATAGAGAGTAGTGAAGGTGGACGATTGAAATACAACCATGAACTAGCAGTATGGGCCAACGCTAGCCAATACATTCCACAAACCACCATGGCCTCCATCTCTAGGGAAAGAGAGGTAGGGCAAAGGCATCCTCGTCACAATGGAAGAGGATGCCACAAGAAAGGGGTAGGCCGCCTTTGTCATCGATAGTGTCGTGCACCTCGTAAGCGTGCACATGTGATGGAGGCCGATGAACCTATCATTAGCATCCTCTCTCAATGCCAACCGTATAGTTCTCTCTAGCCAGCGTGCGTCCCTCGTCAACAATAGTAGCAAGCGACAACAAACTAGACTCGGTTGCCATTAGGTTCAACGCTTAACTTCATGGCCACCACCATCTCCTAGCTTCCTTCCCCATTATCTTAGATCCGCTACTGAGTAAGGAGGTGGGCTTAGTGAGGGAGATCTTGAGCGGATAGAGGAGGCTACTATAACTATTAGGATGGAGGGGGCTCTGGCAATGGCAAGTTTGCCAACAAAAGCCACTCCCTTCCTTGCATAGTGAGAGAGAGGGAAGGGAGCTAGAAGAAGGTGAGAGGAGAGCGGAAGAGAAAGGAAAGGAAATGAAAAAGGGAGAGAAGAGAGGAGGCAACATTCATATTGATAATTTGAATTAGAATAAAATACTTTAACAAGCTCTAAGTGACTTGGATGTTTATTTTTCAAAGTTTGGGTTGTTTAATCTTAATTTAACAAGTTTAGGCTGTCCTGGCTAAAAATAAATTAAAGACACTTTAAAAACCGCTAGTTTGACGTAGCACCGTCCGTATCCATTAGTAGCTTTTGGGCTCAGCTATTATTTTTACATGTTTTTTAGAACTTTTTAAAAATCATATAAATTCTTTTAAAAAAATATAATATTTAATAATTAATTAATTATGTGATAATGAGTTGTGCGACCTTTTTCTCAGTTAAAAGCCTAAAAGAAAGCTGCCTTAGTAATTTTCCTTCCATCACTTCTGACTATGTTTTTAGTCTCATCACTTTGCTTACGAATTTGCTCTCAATCTAAGTGCTAACTCCACCGGCCACCAAAAGTTGGTTGCCTTGAATTCTTTCTTTCGACATCAGGAGACCATGGCTGCAGAACATCGGATCAACTTAGAATGATTTGCGTTTGGGGATTGGTCTCTTTTATTATTCTTTCATTTTGTTTTCTCTTGATGGATTTTGATAGCGAATAATTTGATGCCTATGCTATTAATTACATCAAAATTATTTCGTGTCTACACGCAAAAGATAGGGATAGAGAGGGGAGACCGGTCTTAATCACCGTATAAGCTGGATTATTGTTGAGCCAGACGGCCATAGTACATTAGCCAAAAACCGGGTAGGGACTAGAGTAGTAGAGTTGCCTGGTTTTGGTAGTTGGGGATAGACCAAGACAAGACTTTAGAGACGAAAAGAATGCTTATGCCTTCGAACCATCCACTTTTCTCTTTGGTGCGATGCTTGTGTGCAATGGACCAAAATCTTATGTATCTTCTTTCTTGGCTAATACCAGCGGATAGGTTTCGATGGCAGGTATATAGAGTTGCTGATTCAAAAGGTACTGGTAGAGGAAGACTATCCAGAGGGTAAAACAGTATGAAATTTTTAAACGTACCGGCTATCATTTCCATGTATCAACCGTCTAAATCCGTTTTTCTAACGTCAAAAAGGGCAACAGAGATGATAGTTTTCTAACCGTTTTAGCTATATATCTTTTTTATCATAATTACCATAAAGTTATCGACATATCAAATTAATTCTTAAATTTAAAAGTAAATTATATATTAGGCCATATATCTTTGCCATAGTTTTATATTAGACCACCTTTAATCCAATATTTTCACTTTAAGCTGCATATTGTTACCAAAAATTACAAAAAGTTACAAATTAAGCTAGGGGTTCACCTATCATTACTAACGTTTTATCTCCATCTCTTCCACCAATGCATTGCTTGTACAAGCTTAAGCCAAGGCAATATATATGAAATTGTGAAAGTGGAGCTTAAGCAGAGCATGGCCAGCACTGGCAACCCCAAACTTAGGTTCGATGAGGTATAGCTCGAGTGGTTTGAAGCCAGTGCGGATGGATGGCAACCATAGCCCTTGAGCTGAGGCTGGCATAGGCAAGTTAAAGCTCAAGCAAATAAAGACCAATGTCGGTGGATCTCGAGCATGTATGAGGTTAGTGTGGATGGAGCTTACATTGTCGTTGGGTGGAGAGGTGAAACTTGAGCTCAGCCTTCGCCTCCTTCATGCCACCCTAGGTTTAGGCTTGAACTCCATCCCCTTTGTGCAACCTCAGGCTTACTCTCGACCTCCGCCCTAGACCTTCACCACAATGCCCACTGCCCTAGCGCCTATCTTGACCACCACCTACGCTACCCTAGCGCCCAAGGCTTGAGCTTGTGTGCTTGACCTCGCTTTAGGTCAACACTACCATGCCGCCATGAGATTGAGAGAAGAATAAGTAGTTGGCATGGTAGAAGAGCTGAGGAGGTCCTCTGGTGCCCTGGTGGTTTTCTATGTTCTCCCTACAATAAGTCTAAAGAATAACATTTTTTAAATAAAATATGGTTTAAAATGAAAACATGAGTGGCCTAACGTGAAATTGTGACAAAAATACATGGCTCAATATAGAATTTACATGATATGTGTCCGGGTTAATCTATGTTGTCATCATGAAGTATTTAAATTAGTTACTTATTGCATTAAATCTTCACTCGTAGTTGCATACATGGCCAATTTATCTTGTAAACATATTGTTATTTATTTGTTACCGTGGCACATGTCTGATGTTCCATTCCGAGCCTTTTTTATTGATATTTCGACTGCTCTAATATTGTTTTTATTTCTGGTTCTACTGTTTTCAATTATGATTCTGAGAAAAAAAATAACTGCAGAAACAGTTTAGGCATTTTTCTTACTGTTTTCATCCTAAAAGCAATTCCAATAATAAAGCCAATAGCTAGCTCTAAAAATATACCGTTACATTGTACAATAGAGAATTGTTGTAACACATATTTTTTAAAATAATATGGTAAAAGGATATTGGCTAGAGAGTAGTTAGGATCACATTTCGATCTTGTAACGATTGTGCAGCCTGGCTACCTCACTATAAACCCAACGTGATAATCCTTATAATCTACTGATGTAGATTTATTGTACCTGCTTCAAGGCATTTACTATTCTAAATCCACTTTTTCAGGCAAAATTTTTTTATATAGTAGTTTTTTTAAAAAAAATCAAAATTATTATTTAATTGTAATAGTTAAAACTCAATTAATCATAATAATCCGTCTCATTCCGCATGTAGCTGATAAGCTTAAGTTAGAAGCTAAAGCAGAGAAAATTATCCTTATTTTTCATGCACACATTTCTTAAACTATGTTTTGCAAAAAGAATTTCTATAAAAAAAGTTGATGTAAAAATTATATTAATTATTTTTTAATTTTAAAATAATTAATAATTATTTATTTTTATTCGTTAATAACTACTCTAGTTTTTCAAATCTTCTCCCTCTTCTCTTTCCCCTTCCTCACAAACTCTTCCTAATTTTACCGGAAATGGCCTAATTGGATGAGGGTACTTCAGATTCTGCCTGTATGAACAGCTCCTAAATTCAAATTCGTTAGTCAGTGCAGAATAATTCCCGTGACCATTCATGGTACGCTCTGCTCGCTGTGTTATGGAATCGTCGTTTATGTCTGCCTGAAATTCGTGGAAAATGTCCCGTCACATCCATCCCGACCGGTGGCCAAACTTCGTTGAAACCAAAAAAAAAAAAAGTAGGCGACGGGACAAATGCTAGGCTGCTGGCCTCCCTCAGAAAACAAACTACTCGATAGGACACAAACAAAGCCTGTCCACTATCCAAATACGGTAGAGTTTCATTGTCAGCAACTCTTAACAGTGTGACCGAACAGAGCAGATTTTTGTTTTTCTTTTTAAAATACTATTACTATATATATATATATATGATTGTGAGTTGCAATGGGATTTGGGAGAAAAATGGTCAACTTTTCCACCCAACCGTTCCACCTGTAATCAAGTACGTTTCCTATAACCCGATTTTTCTTGATGAGGCAGTTTTTACGTAGGTCCACTTGGTTTTTAGCAGAGCGGGTTTTTTTTCCACATAGTTTGGAGTTTCCCAAAGACTGGACTTTAGTAAAGGTGGTCAGCTCTGACTACAGTGTTAGGAATCAGACAAATTTATGTTTTGAAATGGAGGTACTGATATTTGGAGAGAAACAATGCAATATCTGTTCGATGCTATGGGATCAATGTGGACTGCTGTTTTCTTCATCGGCGTACAGAATACAATGACAGTTCAACCTGTCATGGATGTAGAGCGTGCAACCTTTTATGGAGAAAAGGCTGCTGGGATGTATTCATCTTTTCCGTATGCAGTTGCACAAGTAAGCAAACTAACACATAAGAGAGTGACAAGGAGATCTTATTCAAATGCATCTACTCATGGATAATTGGTTACTGCTGCAATCTGTGTCCCTTAACACCGTTACATCGGCACAAATATTGCGCCATATTTCTTATTTGCAGCAAAAAAGCACAACAATTTGTTAATCACGCTAAGACAATATTCTTGTTGTTTCCAGCTCTTGATTGAAATATCAGATGTGTTCCTCCAGAGTGATGTTCAGTCTCATATTATATGGGATTGCCAGTGGTTATGGGTGGGAACCCACCAAGTTCCTCTGGTTCCTATACTTCATATTCACCTCATTTCTCTATTTCACATATTACAGCATGGTATCGATATCCCTGTCACCCAATTGTGATATCACTGCAGTTATCTCGCCAACGTTCATTGCAATTTGGTCAGCTTTCTCAGGCTTTCTGATCCCACATCCCGTGAGTGATCACCTCAAAAAAAAATCTAACGTATTTTGTGTGTTGTGGCAGGAATAATAGGCTAATAGCATAAGTAAAATTTCAGAGAATTCCTGTATGGTGGAAATGTGTTAGACAGAAAACTGGCCTAAGTTGTATATATATAGACCCGACCCTCCTTGTATACTCTCGGGATCTTAGTCACTGTACACATTTCCACATGTTATCAGATCGAGTCTAGATATCCCGGCGCGCTAGCTTCTCCCTCCGGCGAGCCGACCCTTTCCTTCTCCTCGTCGACGTCTTCTTTCCGTCCCCGATCCTCTTCTCGGTACTCTCCTCCCGGCACTCTCCTTGCTCTCTTGCCTCCGTTTCTTCTTCTTCCCGTCTCTCCCGCAGTCACCTTCTTTTCTCCGTCCCACCTCCGCGCGACCAGACGACGGTCTCGATCCGCCTTCTCGTCTCGCCTCGCATCCGACTTCGTTCTTCTTCTTGCTTCGTACATCTCTCCTTCTCTTACGCTGGCGCACCTCCACGCTCGTTGTCTCCATCAGCTGAACTCGTCCGTCCTCCCATCGGCTGGACTTGTCCAGCCCTCCATCGGCTAGAACCCTCCCTCGGTTCTCGCCTTTTCCGACACGCTCAACGGCTCTCGGACACGAACTTTCTTCCCTCACGTCCGAGCCAGTCAAACGTGTCCACGTGTCTACGGACACGAATCCTTACCCCCCGGACGTGAACATATTCTCTTCGCGTCCAGCCACTCCTCGCCTTTTTCGCGTCCGTCCCACTCCTTGGCCTCCACGAGTCCATGGACGTGAATCTTCTCTTCACAGACGTGAATCTTCATACGTCCGTAACCCAACTACTCTCTGACCCACCCACTCTGCCACCACATTTTTCCTCATCTACTCTGCTGCCCGGCCAACTCCCCATCGGCTTCTCACATCCTTGATCGGCCGATCTGTCCTCTCATCGGCTTCTTCCTCCCATCGGCTTCTTTCTCCCATCGGTTATTTGCTCCCGTTCTCCTGTCATGGCCACCGAGTCCGCCCTCAGCTCCGGCACTCTCCCAGTCATCGAGTCTGCTCCGGCCCTCGGTGCCTCAGACCACACCTCGGGTACCACCTCGTCGAACTTCTCCCCTCCTTACGCTGCTGTGAACTTGAAATCTCACGTCCTATCTCTCTTGACATTAACGCCAATTAATCCAAATGGGTTTTCTTCTTCAAATCCCTCTATGAAAAATTCGGCCTCCGGTCCCATATTGATGGCTCCGCTCCACCACGCCCCGATGATCCTTAGTGGGACATCGCCGAGTGCTGTATGCGCAACTGGCTGCTCAGCTCGGTCGATGACTCTGTCCTCGACCTCGCCATGGACGATACCGACTCCACCGTCCGGGATCACTGGGTGGCCATCAAGCGGATCTTCCTGGCCAACAAGCAGCCTCGTGCCATCTTCCTCCTCAACGAGTTTCACTCCATGGTACAAGGAGACTCCTCTATCTCCTCGTACTGTCAGCGCCTCAAGGTCAAGGCTGCTGCTCTCCGGGACGTCGGCCACCCTATGGCCGACTCTCAACTCGTCCTCCCCCTTCTGCGAGGCCTCAACCCCCGCTTCTCAAACATCGTCGATGACATCGCCAACGCCACACCTCTTCCATCGTTCGCCCGGGCCCATGACATTTTAGTTCTTAAAGAACTCCGTCTGGCCAACGATGAGAAGACAGTGGCCCACACCGCTCTCCTTGCCGCAGCCGATAATGGCTGCCGAGCATCCTACGTTGTCCCTTCCTCCTACGGCTCTGGTGGCCATGACTCCAGCCATAGCAACACAGCCCACACCAGGAAAGACAAGGGCAAAGACAAAGGTAGGAACTGGCAGAGTCCGATGCAATCACGACCTGCCTCGGTCCCTGACCAACCTGCCGGCCCACGGATCCGTGGCTCTGCTACAACCCCTGGGCACCCCAGCCAAGCCACGCAGCCCCATCGGCTGGCAACCCGAAGTTCTCGGCGCCCATCCCCAGGCTCACCTGGCATTGGTTCCCGTTCTGCCGCCTCAGCCGATGCTATCAACCCAACCCATCCAGTCGGTTCCCTCCTGGAACTAGGCTGACCTCGTCGCTGTCTTCAACCAGATGACGCTCCAATCACAGAACCCTTGGGTGCTGGACTCTAGGGCGTCTTCACACATGGTGTCATCGGCCGGTATACTTCGCTCCTGTCACCCCTCTTCCTCCCCCTTTATCACCATCAGCAATGGTCACTCTCTTCCTATCCAATGCCGAGGTGACTCCTCTTTGTCTACATCCACCACTAACCTCCCCCTTCGAAATATTCTTATCGTACCTTCTCTTATTCACAATCTTATATCTGTTCGCCAATTCACAAGAGACAACAACTGCTCCATTGAATTTGAAGCGTCTGGTTTCTTTGTAAAGGATATCCCAACCCGGCGACAGATCCTTCGCTGTAATAGTGGCGGAGACCTCTACACCATTTTAACTGCGCCGTCTACTCCACACGCCAGCGTCGCCCTCTCCACCAACCTTTGGCATCTTCACCTCGGCCACCCCGGCCCCGACGCTGTCGCCACCCTCCATCGCAGCGCCTCCATCCGATGTACCCACAGCAGCTCCACCGTTTGCCACTCGTGTCAACTTGGCAAACATGTACGTCTGCCTTTTTCTAGTTCTCTCTCCTGTGCCTCGCGTCCATTTGAACTTATACATTGTGATGTATGGACGTCTCCCATTAAAAGTGTCTTCGGTAATCAGTATTACCTCACTATACTTGACGATTACACACACTATTGCTGGACCTTTTTGCTCATCAACAAATCCGAGGTCGCCTCTCACCTCACTCACTTCGTCACATACGTGTCCACTCAGTTCAACCTCCCCATCAAGGCTCTACAAGCCGATAACGGTACGAAATTCGTTAACTGTACCGTTACAACCTTCCTCACCTCGCAGGGCGTCCATCTCTGGCTCTTCTGCCCCTACACCTCTCATATGGTCACCCGCTCCCAGACCGGGTCTCTCCGCCCCACTAAGCGCTACGGGCTCTCCGCCGTCCACAGCTCTATCTCGTCCATCCCGATGACATCTCGCTCCGCCCTGGCCAATTCTCAGTGGCGCGCGGCTATGGCCGACGAGTACAAGACCCTAATGGACAACGAGACCTGGCGTCTCGTCCCCCGTCCTCCCAGCGTCAACATTGTGACCGGTAAGTGGATTTTCAAACATAAATTTCGCGCCGATGGCTCCCTTGCCCATCACAAGGCTCGCTAGGTTGTCCGGGGTTTCTCCCAACGACCTAGTGTCGATTATGACAAGACCTTCAGTCCTGTCGTTAAACCCGCCACCATCCGGGTCATCCTCACTTTGGCTGCCTCGCGTTCCTAGCCGATCCATCAGCTAGACGTGAAGAATACTTTTCTTCACGGCCACCTGACGAAAATGGTCTACTGCCAGCAACCCCCAAGCTTCGTCGACCCTTCTCGTCCTGACGACGTCTATCTTCTTCAATGTTCTCTCTATGGCCTCAAACAAGCCCCTCGTGCCTGGTATCAGTGCTTTGCTGCCTATCTTCGGCATATCGGCTTCGTGGTCTCTGCGTCCGATAGTTCCCTGTTCACTTTCCATATCGGCTCCGCTACTGCCTATCACTTCTATATGTCGATGATATTGTCCTTACAGCATCTTTGACATCTCTCCTCGACCAGATCATGGTCCGACTTCACTCTAAGTTCGCCATAACCGATCTTGGTCCTCTCCACCATTTCCATCTCCGTCACCTGTTCCTCCCACGGGCTCTTTCTTTCCTAACGCCAGTACGCCATCGACCTCCTCCAGCGTGCGGGCATGGTCGATTGTCACCCCACGGCCATCCCGATCGACACTCGAGCCAAACTCTCCGCTACCGATGGTGCACTCGTTGTCGATCCCTCTCACTATCGAAGTCTTGCCGAGGCGCTCCAATACCTCACTCTCACCCGACCCGACCTCACGTACGCTGTCCAGCAAGTGTGTCTCTTCATGCACGCTCCGCGCGAACCTCATCTCGCGCTGCTCAAGCAAATCCTATGCTACGTGAAGGGCACCCTCTCCAGCGGGTTGCATCTTAACTCTAGCCCCATCGACTCCCTCACCGCGTACTTCAACGTGGGCTGGGCAGGCTGCCCCGACTCTCGACGCTCTATGTCCGGCTACTGCGTTTACCTCGGTGACACTCTCGTATCCTGGTCCTCAAAACGCCAGACTATAGTGTCCCGGTCTAGCGCCGAAGCCGAGTACCGCGCTGTCACCCACGCCGTCATCGAGTGCTGCTGGCTTTGCTAGCTTCTCTAGGAGCTCCGTACACCCCTCTCTACCGTGACCGTCGTCTACTGCGACAATGTCAGTGCCGTCTACATGGCCGCCAACCCGGTTCATTATCGACGCACCAAGCACATCGAGATCGATATCCATTTTGTCTGTGACAAGGTCGCATTAGGACAGGTTCGGGTACTCCATGTACCATCGGCACATCAGTTTACCGATATAATGACCAAAAGCCTGTCCACGCCTTTGTTCACCAATTTTCGGTCCAGTCTCTGCGTCCGTTCCTCTCCCGCTAGGACTACGGGGGTGTTAGATAGACCACTGACCTAAGTTGTATATATATATAGATCCAACTCCCTTATATACTCTCGGGTCTTAGTAACTATATATATTTCTATAAAATAGTACTATTGGACAAACCCAATTGCCTGGAGCCTCTATGGTCTACTTACATCACAATATGCAGATCAGGATGGCATGCTGGACACCGGCGAATCCATAAAGGAGTTCCTTCTGCGGTACTTTGGTTTCGAGATGGGCTTCTTGAAGGAAGCTGCCATGGCGGTTCTTGGCTTCAATCTCTTTGCTTTCATCTTCATATTGTCCGTGAAAGTGCTCAACTTTCAGTGTAAATGAATAACATCGAGCAGCTCCTCATTCATGTACTTGTTGGGGATGTTAGCCCTAAAATCTAAGTTCCAATAACTAGAAGAATCATCTCTTGCCATGATTGAGACCGCCGATCTTGTCAGGCCTAACTTTGTGTTGCAAAGAAACTTGCTTTACTTCTCTCTTTATGCACAGCATTTCGGATTGATTGAGTGTTCTAGGACGCATCAGATTATGGAATACATCAACATCTGCAGCATCTACAGAAACGTGCAGAAACATTTGATGATACTGAATAAATGGAAAAATCCTAATAACGCTCCTAGCCACTGAATTAGATCAAAACAGAAAGCAGAAATCAAAATATACCAGCCCGAGGCATGAACAAAGCAAAACGCCCCCTCTGCGCGACCGGTAAATCAGCAACCAGGAAATTCGCGAGCAACCCAGTAAAGGAAAATACACCTACCAACAGGTATAACCATGGATGTGGCGTGGCACCGAGAACCCTAACTGGAATCGCCATCTCCCCATCCGCTCTGCGTCGATAGAATTAAATTTCTGTCTTTTAGATTTCTTTCTTTTATTTTCCAAGGCGAGAAGGGATTATTTGGTTCTTGATTGGCGATGGCCCATACTGAGAAGCAGGGAAGAAGCCCAAAATCTGGTGGGCTTTGGCCTTTTGGCAAATATGATTTGGTTCTTTGGGCTTCATCTGTACTGGATATTTCTTTATTTTGCCTTTTCTTTTCTTCTTATTTAGCTTTTCAATTTTTTTTCTTGGCGACGAAAAGGGTTACAGCTCTTCTTTGTCCCTTCATAAGCATTCTCCTCTTGTCTATATAAAAGGGATTTTTTATATGACAGTATATTAAAATTGGTAGGGAACAACTTACAATTTAGTTACAAAACTTTGATTACTCATGCTTTATTTTTGAGGGTGCAAACACAAGGCCCAAGCATAAATCAATGGGTGAAACAACTACCCAGGCTTGTGTTGTGACACAGGTTTTTGCATCAGCCAACCTAACTTTGAGAGCTCGATTGAATGTGTGCTTTTCTAAAACATTTTATTCTCCTGTCCTCTAAAAGAACATCCGTTCTTTTCTAAACCAAGCAGGCAGAATCACATTAATGATTTCACCATAGACGACGAAGCCATCCTAGAACAGGATGTCACCTAGCCAAACACCTAATTAAAACGCTTTTAGGCGCGTGGCCCGTACTTAACCCCCATGATTGCGCCACTAAACACATGGACATGGCTGAGATGCTTCTTTCTAGATATAGTTCGGTCTAGGTCCAACTTAATCGCAATTTATATTCGGTGTAATTAAGAAAGCCACCAACCCAGAGATGCTACGCTACTACTGTTGTCGTCGCATAAATAATGGATGGCTTGATTATTAATTAGTTAATGCTTCAATCTGGCAGCGCGTCCATCGAGAACCAAATTTCTCCTTCCTTTTACGGGAGATCGCTAGCATTGATTTTGAGTCGGCTTGTTTGAGTAGCGGTTTCAATCAATATTGAATTTTTAATTTTTAATTTTGTAATTAATTTAAGGGTTTTTTTTCTGTCGTTCGCTCTTGGTTGTCAGACTGCTAAGCGTAGAACTGTAAAAGTCTTATCCTGGAATTATTTTTTATTGTTTCGGTAAAGTGTTTTCGGTTTATAGCCTAAAGAAAAAATTGTACATTTTCTTTAATTTCGGACGTCCATCCCAAGCCAAATTTCTCATGCCTTTTATGGGAGATCTCTAGCATTGATTTTGAGTCGACTTGCTTGAGTAGTGTAGCTTCAATCAATTTTGAATTTTAAAATTTTAATTTTGTAATTAGTTTAAGGGTTTTATTATTATTTTGTCACTTTTCTATACCACTGAAAAGAGTAGAAGTGTAAAAGTCTTATTGTAAAATTATTCTTTAGTAATGTGTTTTCAGTTTATAAGCTAAAGAAAAAACATTTTATTTTTTTCCTTTAATTTTAAAGCAGAAACATATGTACTTATTTGTATAAAGATGGTTTTGTGTTGATAGAAGGAGAGATAAAAGAATCTCGCTTTTCAAACTGCAAAACATTATGTTTTTAAAAAATTACACAAAGATTATTTTTAAAATTATATTAATTTATTTTTTAAGTTTAAAATAATTAATATTTAATTAATCATACGCTAATAATTCATCTCATTTTATCTGTTTCTCTTTTTTTTCTATCAGACTCACCTGCCCTTAGTGTTATCGCGTGATAGAGGAATCATGAACGTGCATTATTAGTACTGGCTTCGTAGAAGCGTGCAACCGTCCGCCTTTGGGCATGTGCGTATGTACTTATGTGTAGCGAGCACAAATAGTAGTACCGCGCGATCTCGGCCGTCCGATCGGGTATCAGCCGGTCGGATTTGTAGGGTCCGTCGTCCCGTCGCCGCGGCGGGCGGCCAGCGATCGACGAGCTGAGCTAATCAAGCTGAGGGCGGCGGCAAATCAAGCGGCGGTTGGGGGTGTGGCCAGCGTGCAGTGAACTCCCCACGAGCTGATCAGCTAATTATCGCTCGCTCGCTGTGAACTCCCCACGCACCGCACATCGGCACATGCGTCCAGTGCAGCCGGCGGACGGACCCCGGGGTGGCTGGCGCATGAATTCTGGGGTTTTGTCCTACCAATGGGAACGCGTTGATTAGGCTTAGATCCTGCTACAGTTGCATGTACTGCCTCCGTTCTTGTTTCTTCTCTCTCTTTTTTTTTTGTTTTAAGATAGATATTAAATGGTTTCCAATGTTCGTACGTGATTTTTGCTTTTCAGGTCACGTATATTCACTACTTGAACAATATTATTACTACCTCCAGGTCGGCAGCGCTCAATCGAAGAACAACAATTTTAACGCAATCAGAGTTGTAGGTGCCTCTAGCAGCAAGAAGACCGGCATGTGGCACAGCATTCACTCTCCAAAGACTACCACCGAATGAGTACGTACAATGTGATTTCGATTGGGAAATGCCCTGATCAGGGGCATGCCCCTGGCAGCAATGCGTAGCATAGCTGCATAGGTGGTACGCGGTTGTGTGGTGCTCAATTCCTCATGCTAGCACCTGGTATGGTAGTATCCTAGTAGGACCAGGATACACACAGCCAAACAATTTCATCGGTGTGGGAAATTCGCTTCAATCATTGTACCGTCCATCATATTGGTTATACTGTTCTATAGTGCCAGTTTAGCTCGATGGTCATGCACCTGGTAGATTGATCAACCGTCGTATGCTCATTTGGTTAAAATTATACTCTTTTGGTTTTTAATAGACGATGATTTTAATTTTTTGATATACGTTTGATCGATTGTTTTTTTTTCTTTTAATTATTATTTATTTGTTGTAGTTTAATTTATTATTAAAGATATTTTAAGTATAACTTATATTTTTATATTTTTATATTAAACTCTTTTAAATAAAATAAACAATCAATGTATGTTTAAAAATTAACGGCGTTATTCGTTAAAAACCGGATAAAGCAGTATTGGATTGATTGGTTCGTGCGTAATGCATCGCTACTGCTGAATACTAACGCCTCCATGTACAATAAATATGCTGCAATTACTAGCTAGCTGCTGATAATAAGTGGAGTTTTAGTTTGCGTTAGTAATTATCATGTGACTTGCCTTTCTAGCTTCGTCACCTGATCAAATAATACTAGAACACGAGTGAGTGATTAAGCCGTTAGAATAATGGCGCGTCGGCGAATTGAAGGAGATCGTACTCTCCATGGATTGCATGCGTAATGTGTCAGGCTGGTCGCATGATGAAATCACATGACATACGTTGGGGATAACATTGAGAAAACGTAGCTTTTCGAGAGTTTGAAAACGAAACGTAATCTCCTCGCTTTAGCTAAGCACGCTGCCCTGGTAGCCAATTATTCGGCTTCGCTGATTCAGCACGCTGGCAGATCCCCATTAGTTCCACACAAGTTATTATAGCCTCCAAACAAATCTATGAAATTACAAGTTGCTAATTATCAATTTCGGACTCTATAATTACAGTAAATTGGTAAGATACTAAATTGAGAATCAAAGCATATACAATTTTATTTTTGTTAGTTCCAGTTTGAAATTTTCTTAAATTGAAAAAATTGATGCTCTAAATTGAGCAAAACTTTGTATTCGGTAATTCCGAATTTGTAATTTTTATCAGGAAAAAATGAAATTAAGGCTATGCACTAAGTACAACTTTATGTTTACTAATTGTGAGTCCATGTCAATTGCAATATGCTAATTAGTAATCTTGATTTTGAGAATTGTCAGTCTATCCTTTATGCCTTTATTAATTAGGCACTACAACAAAACTACTATGTTTGTTTGAAAAAACTAAATAAATACGAGACCAAATTATAACTATTTACTTGGTTCCAAATTACTTATAATTTTAACATTTAATTATTTTATCAAAATAGTTATTGTTTTCACATTCCAAATCATTTTTAGATATGATCTTCTATCTCTACCATTTATCAATGCAGCCATACACAGCTATTAATCAAAATTAACATATATTGTTTTGGGAAACGATTGGGATGCAGTTAATGTAGCTAACAAAGTAATTTGCCTTCTCTACTTGTTCGGTGTGAAATTTGCTAAAATAACAAATAATTTGAAACAAAGGACAGATTAGAGTCCGAATCAATTACAGCTTGATAATTATTAATTTTGGAATTGAATTAATATGTTACTTAAATTGAGTCCAAAACAAATACATTAACTAATTCTATTGGCTTTAATAAATCTTGAAAAATCTAAAAGAAACTCTGGACCGAGTGAGATAGGATGAAAATTTATAGGGAATAATGCCTATTGGATGAAAAGTAATTGTTAGATGAATTTAGTGGAATAATCGTCGATAATAAAGAGGATGCGTGAGGATCTAGTCCCAATAATACGAGCAACATCTTATGATAATTACTTTTATCATTTTCAATGGAAGAACCTGATGACAGAAAACTCTAATCATAAATGGATGTATCGTAACACACACAATATGGTTGTCTGAGTAAATAGTGTACTGGTGCACATACTTGTATTTTAGGTGTGTAAATAGATGCTATGTAGCTTTTTAAAAAAAACATGAATGAAACAGCTTAATTACTTAGTCCGCGTAAATTATAGCCAAAATAGGCCTCATAAGCAAAATGGAGCTCTCAAACAAGTTTGGGCTTCTGTATAAAAATGATATTTTTCACAGGTCCTCAATTGCAAGCCAATGTAGAATTTCAATCGGCACAGAAAAATGCACATTTGCTTATATGGCATGTTTGGCCCTGGATGTTTTCTTATGCACCACTCGTCTGTTCGCTATTTCTAATGTTTAAATTTTATCTAGTTATTTTACTTATCATGTTACCAACCATCATAACTATTTCTTATTTTATTAATTTATCCGTCTATTTTTTTCTTTTTAATCTATCACAATATTTCCTATTCAATTTTACTTGTGTCCAACTCCAAAATCGCTTGTATTTTGGGATGAGTAATAAGCAAGTTGTTGAACTATTTTATATCTATCACTTAAAATCATGAGCTGTAACCATAATGTACTCTTTTTTTTAAATAACTACTTAACAAGCATGGAAAGATTCTCCCCCATTTACTCCCTCCATTAAAAAACTCAAATCTTTACGTATCAGGCAACTTAATGAGTGGAAAAAAAAGACTATTCTTCTTGGTATTGATACATAAATAGATAAGAGATAATAAAGAGATAAATTTTTTATTTACGAACTATATATATATAGACAAGAACATAAAATTTGGTTTATTTTAAAATAGAGTTTAAATTTTTAAAATTGATTTATTTTAAGAAGAGAAGTACATTCCAGCATGTGCAGACCGAACTTAACAGTTCGCGGCACCCAAACAAACACTGTAATCTCGTACAAACCAAACTTAACAGCAGAAGGTTTGTGGAAAAAGAAGGAAATTAAGTAGAGAAGAGTACACACTCGGTACTGGCAATCGCACAGGTCGCGGCACTAGGTTAAACCCCCCACGTTGACGCTTAATACAGACCTCGGCCGGCCGAAGGGTAATTGCCCCTATCCGGGACTTGGGAATGCGCGGATTTTCTCCATGTGATGTCCCGTTTTGTCTGCACGTTTTGCTGCCCCAGAGGACAACACTACGTGCCGGGAGATTCCTGTGTTTCTGAATTCGGAACAACGTTTTGCTACATTTGTCTTTGACCGCCGCTGCTATATTATGTGGCTACCCGGATTAGATCAGATAAGATCAGCATCTGTATCAGCATCTGCATCTGCCACGGTTGGAGCCGGAGGTGTGATGTTGGTTAGACGCGAAATCGAAGCCCGTGTAATCTCGCTGTCAGGGATCGACAGTGTGTCGACGGTGCAAGCAAGCCAAGCTAAGCTAAGCCCAGGTGATTTGTTTGGTTTCTGATCCCGACTGTATTAATCAGTAGCGGCGAGCGCGCGTACGTGCTCTGGTCGTTGACGTGCGCCCGGTTGTTCGCCGTGTCCGCTTCGCTCGATCTCTCGATCCGCGCGCAACGACGACGGCGACCGGCGATCCGCTTCAGTGCCCCGCCAACTTTCGGCAACTGTACTTAACCGCCGAGGCGCCGATCGATCGACCTGGCTGCCTGCGTGTCGCGGATTGATTTGACCTGTGACTCGGTGAGTAGCGGACCGGCGGTGGATGAGGCTGGTTGGCTGGCCTGTCCACGCTGCATGCTTGTTGCTTAGAGAGTTTTTTTTTACTTTTAAACCTTCTGTTTTTTATTTTTAAAAACAGGCTTTTTTTTTACTTATTTTGTTGCCACACCAAACGCTCGTGTCATGATATCGTTATTTGAACACACCATTGTGTGATAGAAGATCATAGTGTTTTTTAAGTCCGTGTCTAAAAGATTCAATACTGTATAAATTTTGAGAAGGTTTAGTTTTAAAATTAAAAAAATAAAAAGACTCAAAAAATAATAAAAGTTCTTGCTTAGATGGCGTTTTCTCTTGAAGTGTTAAGAGATGACGATGGCTCAGATGGGGTTGTTGGCAATTTGGACTCCGACGGTTCGCATTAGGATTATGTTCTCTAGTTGCAGGGTGTTGTTCAGTGTTTGCATCGTTTCTTCCTTTGATTGATTAGCGACGATGAAAAGAATATGGAAGGGCATTTGTGACACGGACGAAAACAACGCTTGAGCATCCGATAGCGTGAGCCGTGCAAGATCCTAGATAAATGCCAGGTCACTTTTGCACCTGATGTGCTCTACATCCCCATTTAATTCGAAAGCTGCATTAGAAAACTAGTTATACATTTTGTATGGCAAATGATGCTGTTGCCATCACATTTGAACTCTCAGGTGCTCATTTATGTGGAACACAGTGAAGTGATTTGCTTGCAACACTTGAAAGTAAAAAAACGACTGATTGAAATCCACAATCTCTAAATATATGGGTCTTACGAAACAAGATTAAATTAAACACGTCGATGTAAGCGCAAATGCACGATACTTCTACCAGAGAGATCTAAAGTTCTCAGCGTTTGGTGACATGAAAACGATATCAATGCTAATCTTAACCGAAGAGGCTCTCAAAAAAGACCTCGATTTTTTTTTGTTCTCCGAAATTTCCCGGCGGGGACACGCACCGCACACAACGACACGCCCGTGCTCCGCATGCAAACCATGACACAGAACCGGCACCTGCCGCACGCACCCAGGGCCCCCCTCCCCTCCCCAGCTCAGAGTCACGAGCCAAGACGCAACGACGCCACAGTGCGTGAGCCGCCCGCCCATCCAGCCAGCACGCACAAAACCCAGAAACCAACAAGGGCGCAAGCCCAGGCACGGACAGGCACACGGCAGAGCCGAGCAGAGCAGCAGCCGCAGCGCCCCACACAGATCACAAGGCGCTGCTCGCGCCATCACCCGCGCGCTGTATCGCCACGGCATATACGCCACTGCCGATCCGAACACGATGCTGTGTAGTGTGCGCATGTACTACCACTACTCTATACCACACCACGCCGTCTACCGTTTCCGCGGCTTTTGCATAAAACGCTCCCGGACATGCACATTCTCCAGGATTTGTCCACCCCCGAGAACCTCACCGCTCTCTGCTCTATAGCTGAAGTGTCGTAGCTGCTGTTAGCTCGCTCGCGTGGTTGCTTAGCTAGTTCACGCTCCGATGCCTCCTCGCCAGTAGTCGCCCGCGTGTCCAGCTGAGCAGCGTCCCCCTCGCCGCGCGATGGCGGCCGTCGTGCCGAGGGCGCTCGCGGTGGTGGTGCTGGTGATGGCCGTGGCTGCCACTCTTGTTGCAGCGGAGCCGCCGCGGAGCGAGCGGTCGGCCCTGCTGGCGTTCCTGGCGGCGACGCCGCACGAGCGGCGGCTCGGGTGGAACTCGTCCACGTCGGCATGCGGGTGGGTCGGGGTGACGTGCGACGCCGGGAACACCACGGTGGTGCAGGTGCGGCTCCCCGGGGTGGGGCTCATCGGCGCCATCCCACCGGACACGCTCGGCCGCCTCACCAACCTGCAGGTGATCTCCCTCCGATCCAACCGCATCCTCGGTGGCATCCCCAGCGACGTGCTGCAGCTCCCCCAGCTCCGGCTGATCTTCCTCCAGAACAACCTGCTCTCCGGCGCCATCCCGCCGGCCATCAGCAGGCTCGGCTCCCTCGAGAGGCTCGTCCTCTCCAAGAACAACCTCTCGGGGCCCATCCCCTTCACGCTCAACAACCTCACCTCACTGCGCGCCGTCCGGCTCGACGGCAACAAGCTCTCCGGGAACATCCCCAGCATCAGCATCCAGAGCCTCACCCTCTTCAATGTCTCCGACAACAACCTCAATGGCTCCATCCCGGCGTCGCTCTCGCGCTTCCCGGCCGAAGACTTCGCCGGCAACCTCCAGCTCTGCGGCACACCTCTGCCTCCCTGCAGATCGTTCTTCCCGTCCCCGGCGCCGGCGCCCGGGTTGAGCCCCGACGACGTCCCGGGGGTGGCCTCCTCCAAGAAGCGGAAGCTCTCCGGCCCGGCAATCGCGGGCATCGTCGTGGGCGCCGTGGTGCTGGCGCTGCTCCTCCTCATCGCCGTCGTGCTCTGTGCGGTGTCTCGGCGGAGGAGAGCCACCGTCGAGGGACCGAAGAGCACGACGGCGGCGGCGGGCGCCGCAGCGAGAAGTGCGGCCCCGCCAGGGTCATGCGAGGGCACCGGCATGACGTCCTCGTCCAAGGAGGACATGGGCGGCGCGTCCGGGTCGGCCGCCGCCGCCGCGGCAGTGGCAGCGGCCGGAGCCGGCGCGACGGAGCCGAGCCGGCTGGTGTTCGTCGGGAAGGGCGCCGGGTACAGCTTCGACCTGGAGGACCTGCTGCGCGCGTCAGCGGAGGTGCTGGGGAAGGGGAGCGTGGGGACGTCGTACAAGGCGGTGCTGGAGGAAGGGACGACGGTGGTGGTGAAGCGGCTCAAGGACGTGGCGGTGGCGCGGCGCGAGTTCGGCGCCCACATGGACGCGCTCGGCAAGGTGGAGCACCGCAACGTGCTCCCCGTCCGCGCCTACTACTTTTCCAAGGACGAGAAGCTCCTCGTCTACGACTACCTCCCCAACGGCAGCCTCTCCGCCATGCTCCACGGTCAGACTCTCCCCCACTCCTAATCTCATTCCATCATCCTCTCCGTCGTCGTCGCCGTTGCCGCATTGCCGTTGTCTTTGCTTTCCTGCTGCGTTCTTTTTTTGTCTGCGGCGACATTGCGTCAAGACCGTCGGAAACCGTTGCAAAATTCGCCGGCATTGCGCGAGAAATTCACCAAGATAGTTCCAAGAAGGCAGCGACCGACGACGGCGGGCTCAGGCTCATGCAAGCGTGGCGTGCATGGCCGCAGAAATCGCTGCGGAATTCGGCGGGCATTGATGATTGTTCGCGCCGCAAGCAGGTTGGTAGGAGGGCGCGAAGCCAAAGCCCAAGGGAGTTGGGACGGACGGAGAAGGACGAAATTCTCTCCTCTTTTGCTCACTCTCGCCATGGCGGCATGTGGACGGTGGCGTGGTGGCTCCCGCGCGCGCCTTTTCCTTTCCTTTTTTTCCACTCTCTTTCCTCCTTATCACTTTTTTTTTTCGCGTCGCTTTTCTTTGATGCGAAAGGGAGGGTGTGGAAGCTGGTGGTGCGTGCGCGGAGTAATGACGGCGAGGTTTGGGCTGTAAAGCGTAAGCGTCGCGTTGGTCTGGTCCATGCTCACGCTGGACCGGTGCATGCCATAGCCGGTACTCCAACACATTTGCCGCTCTGCACTGCTGCTGTGCCCTGTGCTGCACTCGTATTCCTCATATTGTATTGTTGCGTGCAATGCAGACGCAATTTGCTACGGGGACCTCGGGGGCTAATAACCACCCATTCCATTGCATCTGCCCGGGTAGTTTTGTACTCTTGGGTCTTGGCGCATGGACACTTCATACAGTGGAAAAAAAATAGAGTACTCGTTGGGGATCCCTGGCATGTGGGGCCCAGCTTTACCGTAGGTGTGCCAGTTGGGGAGAGTAGAGAATGTCTCTCGTGCCTCTCCACTTATTAATCCTGTCCTGCTGTACAGTGTACCGTGTACAATTTGGGTTTAAAGGTAGTTGCAATGTTTGCCACGAATTTTAGGTGTGTGTACAGCCGGCCGGGCCTTCGTGCATAGTGGTTGGTTCCCTCGAAATCAATAATATTCTTCAATTGTAGGGCACCAGGGAAGGAGAGAGTTTTCCGTTGTACGCTTAGCATATATTACCCTTAGTACGTTTCCAATCTGGCTATGGCTATGCTAGCTAGCATGCAAGATTGGGTCGAGTAGAATAATAATGGACAAGTGTATTGTAGTGTGTGAGTTGTCATGGCGGGCCATGGCCATGGCCGGCCTTGCTCGGCTACTACGTGCCGGTGAATGGGGGGTGTTCCGCGTTCGCCTTCATGGCTTAGCTTCGCCCCGAACCTGGGAAATTATTGCGGAGCTGTTCGTGCGGCCGGCACCTGATCGGACTCCTTAATTGCCTGCGCTAAAACGCCCCCCAACTCCCTGGAAAATGATGGTTACTAGTTGAATGGATGAACTCATGAAACATTCAGGTGGATACCTGTTAGTATCATCATTGTCTTGGTGTCATAATCCTGTTTCCGTTTCTCCCAGAGAAGAATAGTTATTTGGTAGTAGTATTGAAGCTGCAGCAGGAGTGTTATGGAGCCTTGAGAGTGTCACGAGATGTCAAAGCTTGAGAGAATGTGGTTTTTGACTTAGCTGGGATCGGACTGCCAGTACCAACTCTGCACTATCTATCGCCTGCTCTGCTAGTAATTCAGAGAAGGGTCACAGGAGCAATTGCACTTGGACATGCATGCTCTTGGTTGCTCGCCTGGCCTCCAATTGCAGTACTGGCTGTAGGTCCATGGCACCAGTCAATGCTACCACCCACGTATGTAACTGGCCCTGCATGCATAGCAGCTTAGCAGGAACTAATGCCCTCTACTGTGCTGCCTGCTCGTCATTGTTCTCCAGGACTCGCCAAGAGGGTAGAGACCACAGCCTTGCTTTTAGATCTTTGCCAGTGGTTAGCAAGTTAACTTGCTCGTCAGCTCTATTTGTCTAATTGCTTGATGTACTACCCCCAATGTTTAGAAAAACACTGGGCAGGAATTTCAGTTTTGCACATTTCGAAATGATGCTGCATGCTATATTGCTGTAGGATCAGTACCACCAATGATTTTCACCTTGCGTGTGGACAAGAAACTAACAGTTCGGTGTGTTTGATGGTCTGTAATGTACTACTAGGCTACCTACCAGATGTGCTTAATTGATGACCAGATGAACAGCTAATAATCTATTTGTGGTAGTACTTGCTAATCTATTTTATGCGCTAATCTATTTAGTAGTAGTATTTATTCTCTTCTTTGGTAGACTTACTCAACCCACTATTGCGCTGATTGATTAGTCGTGTGCTTGTTTGTGCTGTCCAACTGTACTTGTCCAATGAAGATGTCTTGTCCTCTTGCAATGTAAGCCTGCAACAGTCACCCCATTCTATGCATACAAGTTAGCACTACATTTTTTGTTTAAGACATGCTTGTTTGTCATCATCAATTTATTTAACGGTGGCCAAGTCTGGACCAGTTCAAGATGAAATTTTTATTCGCCTCACCAATAAAAATATCAACCTTTTCTGTTTATCCCTTGCCAAGAACCCAACGCAACAACAGGAGTATTCTGTAATTTCAACCGAATGATGGCATCGAAGGTCCCCCCCCCCCCTGTGAAAGACCATTAAGTAGTTTTTTTTATTGTTTCCTCACAATTTTCACCAAAGATTATGGTAGAATGTAAATGCATTGTTCAATTGACAATTGGATGGTACAATGTTAGAGTCATTTTCAGTTTTCATTTTTTACAGATACGCATTGCATCGCAAATTTGGTGGTGTTTGCATGGAGAATGGAAATTTCTCACCGGAGTTGTCTTTTTTTTTTTCAGGAAGCAGAGGCTCCTGCAAGACGCCGCTGGACTGGGACGCGCGCATGCGGTCGGCGCTGTCCGCCGCTCGCGGGCTGGCGCACTTGCACACAGTGCACAACCTCGCCCACGGCAACGTCAAGTCGTCCAACATCCTGCTCCGGCCGGACCCCGACGCGGCGGCGCTTTCGGACTTCTGCATCCACCCGATCTTCGCGCCGTCGTCGACGCGCCCCGGGGCCGGCGGGTACCGGGCGCCGGAGGTGGTGGACACTCGGCGGCCGACGTTCAAGGCCGACGTATACTCCCTCGGCGTGCTCCTCCTGGAGCTCCTCACCGGCAAGTCCCCGACGCACGCATCCCTGGAGGGGGACGGCACGCTGGACCTGCCGCGGTGGGTGCAGTCTGTGGTGCGGGAGGAGTGGACGGCGGAGGTGTTCGACGTGGAGCTGGTGCGGCTCGGCGCGAGCGCAGAGGAGGAGATGGTGGCGCTGCTCCAGGTGGCCATGGCGTGCGTGGCCACCGTGCCGGACGCGCGGCCGGACGCCCCCGACGTGGTCAGGATGATCGAGGAGATCGGCGGCGGCCACGGACGGACGACGACGGAGGAGAGCGAGGAGGGCGTGCGTGGGACGTCGGAGGAGGAGCGGTCGAGGGGCACGCCTCCGGCCGCCCCGACGCCGTGACGACGTGACGCCGGCGGCGGTGGATACCTTCTTGGTCAGGGTAAAGGTTTAAACTGCATAGGTTCTTGGCTACCTTATGTCAATGCTCTGTTCTTTGCCATTTTTTTCTCTTCTACAGTCTCTTTTCCTGCGTATTGTTTTGTTGGGTCAAATTGTATTTTCTTAGGCTCCATTCTTACAAGTAAATGTTTTTTTCCTTCTCTTTTTACCTTCATCTCATCGTCTGTCCCCTTTGTGATCGTTGTTCCTCATCTTCGTTTCGTTTATGTTGTTCTAGAATTGAGTGATCACATGTTGAGCTGGGAGCAAAGGAATTCCAAAACTAATCATTTCCATGGCCCTTCTATTCTCTATGCCACTATTATAGTATTATGTTTTTTCAATCTCACGAAAGACGAACATTCTCCGGACACCATATACGCACTCCCACGAGTACACCCTCTTATACACGCTAAATTGATAAAAAGCTAGTGGCAAATTGATAATCTCATTAAATCTGTAGATTCGTATAAAAAAGCACACCTGGAAAATGTGCGCAATATTATGAACACCAAGATTTAGTAGAATTGTGCACCCACTGACTATCTAGCCACACCTACGGCGTTTTTTACAAGTATAATGTTTTTGTTGATGCCCACTCTATGAAGCCTACATTGTCGGCTATATGTGAAGCAAAGTGTTTTTTCTTGTGCCAACTCTGCCGAAGAAGAGCATGGCGTCCACTCTACAGACCCGCTGCAATTCGTCAAAGGTGAGGACGTCGGCGCAGCAGCTGTACTGCATGCAGTAGCGTAGCGTTTCCATGGGCGCGGGGCGCGGCCAACGAACGCACGCAGAGCGATGGAGACCAATGCACCGGGAGAGGAAACAAGCGAGAGTTACACGTACACAAGCTGACAAGGCACGGACTGCATGGCCCGCTCGTGCAAGACTGGCCGGGCTCGTCTTTACTCGCGCTATCTTGGCCGTCTACTGCACACACACACCCCTTGTCCCATCCTTTTCATCAGAGTTTCATCTTGTCTTTTTTCCTTTTTTTAACCAAGATGTGGAGTTGCAGATACTAACAAGCTACTGTAATTTAGACAAATTGGTCCTTTAGAAAACATATTTTAAAAATAGCCTGTAAAAAACTAATTAAAAAATAAATCGTTTTCTTAGCGCCAATAATAGCGTTGAGCAATAACATTTTAGGGCCATGTATATTGGCGCTGATGTAGGTGTCACTGATTTACTTCGGTCAGAGCATGTCAGCATCACTGGTGTTGGTGCTGAACTAAGGTTAAGCTCGGTAGCTGAGGTTAAAAATTTTTCTCTTATTTTTTATACACATATTTTTTAACCGTTAAATAATACGTTTTTAAAAAAATATAGGATTTTTAATATATATATATTGATATTAATATTTTTAATTAATAATTAATTAATTATGCGTTAATATCATTTCGTTTTACGTAAGAAGACCCACCTCCCAAACACACCGTAATAATAATACAAAAGAGCTGCAGGTCCGATCTTTTCTCATTTGCAGTGCTAGTGGTGTGGTAATGAGCTGTGCCACTCGTCGCAGCGATCAGATTTCAAACCCCAGGTGCGCATCTTTTTTGAATGATTTTTTTCTACCACTCCTATATTAGCAAATGGTAGGCATAATTAATTAAATTTATTATATATATATATATATCGGTGAAATTATTTTATTTTTAATAAATAAAAATGAAATGCAAATATCCACTACATAACTAATCTTTAATTAAACCATTAAACATATTTTGCTCATAATTTTAAATTCCCAAAATATTTTATTATTGCCATACAACTTTGGAATAACCAAATTTGAGAATATAAATTATATAGCATTTAAAATTATATTTACAAACTAAAACGATTTCGATAAAATTTTAAAAGTACATTATATATGCATCATTTCATATTTTTAATGTTTAGAATAAGAAAAAGACATGTAACACAAATTATATTTTGGGAATTTTAAAATAAAAACTAGGAGTTAATTTTATAATTATAAATTAAAAGTACCATAATAAAAATGTGAGAACATGTAGTATATAAGATTTAATAAAAGCATTATAATAAATTAAAAGTACCATAGTAAAAATGTGAGAATGTGAGAACATGTAAGAAGCATCATAATAAATTAAAAGTACCATAATAAAAATGTGAGAGCATGTAGTATATAACATCTAATAACAGTATCATAATAAATTAAAAGTGCTATAATAAAATTACCATAATAAAAATGTGAGAATATATAGTATATAACATTTTTATTATGGTTATTTTAATTTATAATTATAAAATTAATTCCTAGTTGTTATTTTAAAATTCCCAAAATATAATTTGTGTTGCTTGTATTTTTCTTATTCTAAACATTAAAAATATGAAATGTTGCATATACAACATACTTTTAAAATTTTATCGAGGTCATCTCAGTTTATAAATATAATTTAAATGCTATATAATTTGTATTCTTAAATTTGGTTGTTCCAAATTTGTATGGCAATAATAAAATATTATGGGAATTTAAAATTATAAGCAAAATATGTTTAATGGTCTAATTAAAGATTAAAAATAAAATAATTTCACAAAAACATATATGTAATAAATTTAATTAATTACGCTTAGCATTTGGCAATATAGAGTAACTCCCATGTTTTTACATCTAAGAAAAACTATTTAAATAAAAACTTATTTACAAAATTTACATCTTTTTAGATTTTTAAATAAGCGTATCAAATTCTCTCCAAACCTAACATTGAATCCTTTCAAAGATTCCATAACATTCTCTGAGTTTAAATATTAAATTTGAGTTTAAATTCAAACTTTTAAAATTTTCTTTTCCAAAAGCATTTAAAGACTACATCATTTAAAGACTACTATTCATCTAGTCAGTTAATTTCCTCTTTTGGCTTGCACGTCATACCTTTCCCTCCGTCCTGCATGGCCCGCTCTTCTGCTACCATGCACTGCCCACTCGCTAGTTGTCACCGAGCACACTGGTGACTTAACGCGTTGGCCAATAGGTCAGACCCATCCGTCGATCGCTCTGTGGATAGCCACCCGACATGTTGTGTCACCGTCGTCCCTTACCTCTAGCATCGTCCCATGCATGTTGAGCGCTTGTTCAAATGTGCTAGCCTCTCGGCGCACAACTAGGCTTCTCTGTCGCGTCGGAAATACTAGCCAACATGCCATCCTTGTCCGCGCCATACACGTGGACAATGTGTTGCTGTCATCCCGAGAATCACCATGCCACACTTCTCGGCGCCAAACCCTGTTACGATGCCACAGTATTCGATCCGAGCCCTAGCGAGCGTGTGTACTCCCTCTATTTCATCCTGTGCTGCCCTGGCCATCGTGTCACCCGTGTTCTCTCTTCCCTAGCACCATCATGGTGTTGCACCACACGATCACCCATCACACATGTGAAACACTGTGACACACCACCTATCTCCATTATTGCCTTACACAGCCCCATGGCTATAAAAGGCCACGGAGCCCTCCGCCTCGCCTCGCTCTATCTGAACTCCCTACAAGCTTTCCCACTGCCACCACCTCTCCTTCCTTTTTCTCTCTCTCCGCTGGGCGCCATTATCGTCGTCTTTTCATGTTCTTTAAGGTAGCATCTACGGGTTCTCTACCCCTCTCTCACTTTACCCCTCCTCTAATCGAGCCCTAGCCAGCCATCTACGATGCCCAATTGGTCGCCAACGGTGACCAAATACTGCCTCCCCACGTGGAGCTCCAGTGTCGCATGTCCCCAACCCCATGCTAGCCTTTCCAAACAAATTTGAGCCATTCACTCACTTCGCCTTTCTTCCCACATTAGCACCATGACAACTCTTGCTAGATCGTTAGTGTTTGCTAGAACACCACCGGCCACTGCCAGTCGTCGATCCTATCTAATGACGTGGCAGCCACGTCGTTGCCCACTCCTTGCTATATAACCCACCCCACCACCACCTAACTTGATGTTGATCCAATGTTTTATAGCCATCACTTACTATATAACCCATCCACCCCCACCTAACCCTAATAGACTTAGCCACCACCATCATTCTACCACTCACATCACCGCCAGCCCCTCCCATGTGCCATCCCTAATCTCCTCATCAACATTGGCGAGGGCCACCGCCACCTCGCAGCCTCTTGTCGCCACCGCCCAACGTTAGAGACCACTGCTCTCTCTTTCCAACCCCTCCCCTATTTCTAACCTACCCTAAAAATCACTATCACATCCTCTCCGTGGATGGTTATAGGAGTTAGAGAAAAGGAGGTGTGGCACATGGTCTTAGATTCAAACAAAATGGTTCACAAATTGTAAGATTTCTTTGTTAGTTTTCTATAAATAATAAATAATAGTTAGTAATTATGTTTATTCTTTACTGATATTTTGTCAAACAAAAGTTAATTTGTTTATTATAACATGTCCTGTTTTTTGAATAGTTTGTTATCTTTCAAAGATTTCTTTACTGATATTTTGTCAAACAACATTTATTAAATCCGTTTATTCTCTCTTTTAATGCTCTGTTATCTTTCAATCTGTTTCACTTTATTATTAAACTGTCACATATACCCAATCACTCACCCTAGCATAAGCAATCTCCTCATATATGAAAGAGCACAAGAAAACTTCTCTGAAGTAACTACTTTCTGAAGTACCTTTTGATTATCTTGACATGAGTCATGCGTTTTTTGACGATATCTGTCCTCTCTTTTTTTTGCATGGCTTTTAGGTGCATTTTTCCCCAAGGCACCACCGAGCCCTCATTTGCCAATATATCATTTGTAGGGGCATCTGTGTAATTAGTACTCTCATGTGTCGTGTTTCTGTCCCGAATTACGAGGTAATAATTCCTCCCATTGTTTAATCCCCTAGGCCCCCACAGGCAGTTCCTCTGTTCTCGAAGAACACTCCTCACAGTTACCTGAGACCCACTGATATGTAGGGCCACAACCTGACACGGTCCACCCGGCCCCGCGCGTCAGCTACTTCCATGGTCGGCTACCGCGCAAGGCTCGCTTGGACGCAGAGTCCCACCGTGTTTTTTTGGGTTTTTTTTATTGCTCCCTCTCACCCACTTCTCTCCCACGGCGGGTGGCTTGCAGCTTTGCCCCGCGGCGCGTGGCTTGCAGCTTTCCACTGCCGCACTGCGTGAACGAGGCGAGAGCCCATCGCTTCCCCGGCCCGCCTCGCTCCCGACGGGAACCGAACCGAGCGTTTCGTCTCCTTTTGTCTCCGCCTCCCCCGCTCGCTCGCTGTCGAGCTCTATCTTCCATTATCATTATAACAGTTAATCTTATTGAATCGTCTGCGTTTGCTGGAATGCCATCGGTCACCACCAGCCGTCCGTCTCGTCTGATGACGTGGCAGCCATGTCGCTGCCCACTCCTCGTGCAGGCGGCTAGGCCACATATTTGAGCTAGCCATACATCGGTGAATCCCACAGCCCTTCGGCTCCCTTTCTCGGTCAAACCATTTTAGCACACCTTAACCTACCAAATAAAAAAATAAAATCTACTGTCTCTCCCATCCTGGCCCACTTTTAAATCTTTTTTCTTTTTTTAAGAAAATGTTTAAATCTTTTTTCTATAAGAAAATAATTAAATCTTTAAAAATTCTTACCTTTTTAACGAAGCTCCGTTTAAAACAGTTCAACTATCAAATTTTTTCGAAAAATGATATGCTTTTAGTTATATATATTAGATCTAATTTTATTTATTTTTACGTGTTGTTATTTAATAACACGTAGTAGCTGAAATCGAGCTGCAAGCAATTGAGTAGTTGGTCAAAGAAGGGTAATATCAAGACCAAGACAAGTAATCGCTTGATTATATTGATCCTATATTTTAAATTAAAAACTATTTTATTTTTAAAGTTACACAATATCGGCGTGGTTCACCGGTCAATCCGATAAGTCATGAATCCACTTGTTATACTTAGCCCTATTATTCGTTGATAATCCTACAACATTCGCTTTAGTACTATTATGGTACTCTTGCTCATTAAGTGTGAGTAAAGATGACACAGTTATCATTTAAAACTTGTCATTGGGATGAAATAAATTTTTTTAAATGGTTTAAAATACCGACACTCGTGGTCAAAAGTTTTACAAAATAAAATAGCTTTATAAAAAAACTTAGTCATAGGTAGTTACCACCTATGTGGCCTGATTTTCGTATAGCATATAAGTACCGATCTCTTAAGAAGTTTCACTAATTATATTAAAATACGACCACATAAGTAGAATGAGACGTCCCTGGCTAAGTAATTGATAGAACTTGGATGTGTACGAGAGTTAATAGACGTGGAGTTGGCAAGATGATATCTAGGATGCACCTATGAGACTCTGAGTACAGAAAATCTAGGAATTGTTTGGTACTTGGTTTGAGACCCATTCAGTTGATAATCAACTATTCTAGGAATGCTTTAAAAAGTTCTTGTTGCTAATCTTACTTTATCATACGTATTTGATCAATTAGTTGTTTGGAGTAAACTTGTGTCATATAGATAAAGCATACATCATTTACAAAGATTATAATCTATTCGAATAGTCGTGTCTATGGTTATGGATGGATAGGAAGTAATTCCTCTAGTATAGTCTTGTATTTGAAAAAGTTTTATGAAAAAATTTATTATGGTATAGGAATCGCTACTAGAAATAGGCTACGTGGGCGGTGTAACACTTGAGTAGTCTAAAACGAGGTTGTGTGATCTCAAGTGTCGCATGGAACTACCATTGGTGTTGGTTAAGATAGAGTGAGATGCATTTGAAAAAAAAACAAAGTGAAAGCGCAGAAATAGAGATATCATCTAAGTACCGTATGCTCTAAATTAAAATTAAGATAAGTTATTGCAAAACAACTTGTTAAGACATAAGTTTTTTTTCCAATAATTCTAATGAGCTGTTGTAACTCATGAAATGAATTGAGATGTGAGTCTCTTTCTGATAATTTAATACACACTTGATTGTAAAACAATACCAGACCCCTCCTAATAAACTTTACATGTCACATTAATTTCAATGACTTACTAAACCTTGTTATTTTTATCCTCTCCCTAGAAGTGCATAAAGATTAAAATCCAACCATGGTGGAGTTACTTTAGGAGCAAAAAGCATATAAAATTTTTTTAAGTTTCGGTCTAGTATCCAAATCATGCTTGTGGGTTTTTGTCTAGCTTTATTTTTACTATTGTCTTTTACTTTGTATAGCATTACATGCCTGATGTCGATTTATGGCTCTAACTTATGTAATAGACTTTTCAAGTAAATATACGTATGTTTGGTGATGATTCAACGTACCGGCTAAACTTCTAATACTGATACCGATATACACGAGGGGCATCACAATAGGAGTAGTAGAATCGATTTAATTAATTACATTTAGCATTTGGTAATATGGGAGTTGCAGAAAAAATCATTAAAAAATGCAAACCTATGATTATATCGGACATGCAGCTAATTTTGTATTGTTATGAGTTCAGCGCCAACATGAGTGACGATAACATCCTCTGACATGGTAAATTCATGCCATCTCATGACCTTAGCGTTAATATATATGGTGTGAAAATGAGATAACGGTTTATTTTTTTAATTAGTTTTTAGTATGGTCTATTCTTAAAATATGTTTTTAAAAGATCAATTTGTCAAAATTTCAGACCAAAGCTGTGGTGTGATAAGTGAACGAACAGCGGTAGAAAACGGCCCGACACTCGCACATCATGACTGTTCAGTCAAGATCATTCTGAGTTCCATTGGTCGAGAACAAGGGGAGGAAGTACCAACCAGCTCGTCGTGCTCTTACGCTTATAGAGATATTGAGTTTTTTTTGGAGCGTGCACTTACACCTATACAGATAGAGTTTTTTTTTGAGCGTATAGAGATATTGAGTTGATGTCTCTCCTATTCCTATTTAGAAGCGGAGTCGCCTGTCCTCTCATTCCTAAATCAGAAAAAATAACTGGTTCTATCCCCAATTGTATGGGCTTATATAGCCTATCTACAGTGTATAGCCTGTTACACTCTACGAGTACGTTACTAGTCAAGAGAAACACACTTATCAGAGTTCATAAAACTGACAAAAACTGGATGGTTTTAATGGCTATGGATATCGACAGTGCACCAATCGGCCGAATTCAACAAAATTCGTGCAATAACCCGACAGTGGTTGGCAATTCATCGAGGAGTCGGTGTTCGTCCAACAAACAGTTTTACGAACCCTAACACTCCGCGGATGTGGATGTGCCTGTGCACAAATGCGTCTTCCACACCATCGTTGAGAGAAAAGTCGTCGGCTACATCGATCGGCTCAACCGATCACCGGAATGGATCATGCCTCCCCATCGGTCATCATCATTCAGGGGGTCGCACAGATGTGCCCTTCACGCGCGCAGTAACCTTGCATGGACGGCACGATCGAGATCATGGCGCCCCAGACGTACCAGACACGCACAAGAGCGCTCGTGTGGTTGGCCCATGTACGGCCGTGCGCCGGTCGATCGGTCACTGCACTACACGCATCAACGGATGTGGATGCGAATCTGATCTGCCCTGCGACATCTCGCCCCCAGCAGAACGTCGGGTCTAGGATCGGAGCTTGTTGTAAAAACTTTCCGCCAATGCAAATCTTGGGGTGTAGCATGTGTTTACAAGTTCAAACGGGGTCAGAATGCGACCCCATCCTCTCACCGAAATTCTCTCAAAGTTTGTGAATTTCGAGTGGTTTTCATCGCATTTGCAAACGCCCTTTCCTCCGAGAAAAACACGAGCCGAGCAGTGATGAGGACACATGGGGGGCACTAACACTCGCACTTGGCTTGGGGGAGCTCCATGATTTCGCCTCGGCGCGTGCCCACTTCTCACGTGCCTGCCTTCCGAAAGCTGGACCGTATCGCCCCCGCCCCATCCCCTCTCTTCGCCGTCGACAGCGAGGACGATCCAGCTATCGAATCGGGGAAATGCTGGTTTAATTAATCACGCCGTCACGTCAGGTCAGGTCAGGTCGGTTACAGATGCCACTGTGGCGGAGGCACCGATGCAGAGAGTTCCTCCGGTCGAAAAGCCCATGCCCCATTCAAGAACTCATGGCATCAATTCTCCGTATGTTCCTTCTTCCTGTTCGGAAAACAAGCAAGGAACCAAATTCAGTTGTGATGTTTAATGGCTTGATGGTTATCAATTTATCACAGGAAATCAAAGTAACTATGACCCTATACGATGTGAGCAAACGAGTCCAATAATTCCAGTTCACAGTAAGGAGAAACACTGTGCTGTTAGTTCTCGCTGTAACACAGTGTCCACAGCATCGCAACGAACAAGCCTTCCCCGATGGGCCAGTGCAGGGGCCCACATTCTGATCCAAAACGGAGCAAACCGGGCGCACGCGCGCGCGCCATGAATGCGGCACATCTCTCGACATGTTATCCGCTGTTACAGGAGCTACCCAGTGGCCAATAATTTCGATCATCTGTAGATGCAAAACTTCATCTCATCAGCTGCTGCAATATCTAGCTAACTGCTCGATGGTCCAGGCTCTCTCTCGCCGGTTTTTCTGATTGGAACCTTCTGGTCATCCTCAAGATCAGATGCAGGCTGCGAAAAGAGACACACACCAGATGTTAGCATTTGCGTGTGATAGATGTGGTAAACTCCAAAGAGTAATAATTTTGCAATTTCTGGAGTGGCATGCTGTGTATAGTTATCGAGAAGATATGTACAATGAGTGATGACACTTTACAGGATGAATATACAGTTACGGTTTTGTTTCCAGTGTAATAAGAAGTAATGACCTATAATAATAACAATTTGCCCATTACATCTGGAATTTGTTCTCTGACACTATCTGAAAAAGGGCCAGCACCGAGTAGCCATCCTGATTCAAAACCGAACAATTGGAAGACAGCAGAAGTGCAGCACATCTGTCAGCATGTTATCATATCCATCGTTACAGGGGCTAAATATGCTTTTCTGAAAATAATTCGACCACCTGTAGGCTGTAGCTGACTAGCTGTATGTTTCAAAGAGTCATATGGCCACAGCAGCACTGTTTGCTCGGCTGCTCGCTGGTTTCAGCCCTTTTTAGGTTGATCGATTTTTACCAGAACCTTGTTATAAACAATAGATGCATACTCCATAATGTATCTGTAAGGTTAATACAAAGCATGAAAGAGATGTTAATTCGTATAGAACTTGTACGATGGATCTTTATTTCATGACCACTCTGATTTAGTCCATACTCCAGTTCTCCGAATAGGCATCGGATTATGAATATTAATTAATATGTTCAAAAGCCACGTTTATGTACAGCTGTAACCTGTAAGCTTGTATGTCCTATTTTACTGAAACCACATTCTTGACACCCTGAATTATTTACTGTGCAGCAGCAAGAAATCTTAGCAAACTGTCTACAGTGCCTCCATCATTGAAGCTACCATACATGTTTAGCAGTGACTGCATCACGGATTTGGACAATAATAGGCCCTTTTTAACAATGCATGCATGCATTGCTTTTCCATATTGTACTGACGCTGCTGCTTTAACAGCAAGAACCGCTGCAGAAAAAATTGTTGGACTAGGTGCTGGCTCTACTTCTTGCATCTTGCAACATAGATTCATTACCTCAGTATGCATACCATTTCGAGACAAGCCACTTATTAACAGACTCCATGTGTGCAGATTGGGGCGTGTGCTTGTTAGAAGCATCTCATAGAAGGTGTTCAGGGCGTCATCAAACTGCCCGTTTCGAATAAAAGCTGAAAGTACTGAATCCCAACACGCTGCAGTTGGATATGTGCCTTCGAGCTGCATTTCATATAAAAGCTTTAGAGCCTCAGAACCCATTCCATGGTCTGCATAAGCACAAATCATCGCTTTCCATGTGACTACATCTCTCCATCTAATGGAATCAAATACACTGCGCGCATGTTCGATCCTCCCACTACTTGCATACAACTCTATCAGGGCACAAGAAACCATTTTATCTGATCCAAGATTGTTTCTGACTGCGTAAGCATGGGCAGCTCCACCCGCCTCTATCCTATAAGATTTCATGCAGGCCATGATAATGGATGCTAATGTCACACAATCAAACTTCAGGCCACTCTCCAGCATTCTGTGGCATGTGCTAAAGGCCTTGTCAACCTGCCCATCCTGCAAATACCCTGAAATCATCAGATTCCAGGTGACAACATCTCGGTCAACCATCTGCTCAAATATCACCTCTGCAGCCTCCATCAACCCAACCTTACAGTAAAAGTAGATCATCGAACTGCCCAGAATCAAATCCATCTCCAGGCCGCTTGACACTGCCACTGCATGGCCCTGCCTTCCCCCATCAACAGCCTCAAGATCTGCTGACGCGGATAGAAAGCTCAGAACGCTGACCCTCGTCGGCAGCACACCTTCAACCCTCATCTCATAGAACAACTCAGCAGCCTCATCAATCCTCCCGTTGTGTATATATCCCATCAGCATCGAGTTCCAGCTCACCACTGTCCTCTCCGGCATTGCGTCGAACACCTCCCTCGCGTCATCCACCTCGCTGCACTTCCCGTAGAAGTCCACCAGACTGCTCATCAAGTACACGCAATCCCCGACCCCCGCCTTCCACGTGTACCCGTGCACCGCCCGCCCAGCCCCAAGCAGCCCGAGCCCCGCGCACGCCTTAAGCACGTTGGGCACGACGAAGTTGTCCGCCGGAACGCCCGCCTCGAGCATGGCCACGTACCCGGCGAGGGCCTTGCCGTGCAGCCCGGAGCGGCTCCATAGCCCGATGATGGCGGCCCACGCGAAGGCGTTCTTGACGGGCAGCGCGTCGAACACACGCTCGGCGTCGTCAAGCGCGCCGCACCGGGCGTAGAACACGGCCAGCTTGGTGCCGATGTACGCGTGGCGGCAGTAGTAGGGCCCGCGCTTGACGGCGGCGGCGTGCACCTGGCGCCCCGCGCGGAGGCACCCCGCGGCGACGCAGCACTGGAGGAGGGACGCGTACACCTCCGGCCCGACCACGGCGCCGGGGCACGCGTCGCGCTCCGCGCGGGAGACGAGGGCGAAGGCGTCGCGGAGGGCGCCTCCTCCTCCTCCCGCGCCGAACTGCTGGGAGAGCGAGGCGAGAGCGGCGTGGAGCGAGGCGGAGGTGGGGGCGGCACCCCTCGGACCCTCGTGTGGTTTGGGAGGGTGGCGAGTGGCGGGAAGCGGAGGCGGAGGCGGAAGCGGGAGCGGCGCCATGGCGAAGCCGAGTTGGAAATATCTTCGGATGTGGAAGATAAGGCGGCCAAGGGCCGTGAGGTGGTCGTTTCTCCGACTCATGGGCCTAACTGGGCCTATACTAAATTAGGCCTAACTAGGCCTATACTAACTTGGGCCTATATTCGGCCTCCAAATCTGTAGGCCTATTAAGCGTTTGATTTTTAGCCCATAGTTACAGATCGGCGGAGGAATCCGTCCCGATGGACTCTGCCCTCCCAGGAGGAAATGACCTTAATACCCGCTAATTAATCTAGTATTTAAACCAATTACGGAGGGTTTTTATGTAATTGTTCATTTTGTTCCTGCTCAACTTACATTTTCCTCTTTTGGGAACAAAGCGTGCGTTTGTCTCGGCTGGTTTGTTTCTGAATCTTTAAGCACGGAAAGTGGAGTGGTTGATTAGCGTATAGTTAATTAAGTACTAAAAATTATAAATATATTAATATATTTTTAAATAATATTTCTAAAAAATTAAAAAATATCATTTGGAGAAATATGCGTGAGAAAAAGTAGAGAAGTTGCTACCGAAAAGGCCAAAGCAGTGCAATGAGGGGGAGAGATTTTCTTCCTCGTAAGCCAAGGAAATAATGAGCTGTTACAGTGCTTTTGAAAGCCATTTATGAGCTGTGACTTGACCAGGTAACGAATAAGCAAAGACCACCCCATTCTTGTCTCGCGTCAATCCGATTCCAATGTACCTGAAACATGCTTTGACGATTTTTCGAAAGAACGCTGGACGATTGTGTGTTACTGCTACCTTTTCTCGGTTAAATCTGTTAGCACGATATGATTATATTAGATTTATCTAATTAGTTATAATCTTGTAGCTAGGTGGTTGACTTGCATACCACCCTAGCTGTCTATATTATACTCATATACAACATATAAAATACAATCAATCATTCCAATCACTCTCATATAACATCAGATCGGTTATGATCCGTTGTTCATGTCGAGGCACGGCGAACGCAGCGCGAACACACCGGATCGCCTGGGAGGTCTGCTTAGCTCCAGTGATGGTCGATCGGCTTTTCTGCGTGGCTTGAGGTGCGCGCGCTAGGGGCCGTGGAGTTCAATCGGCTCCGGCGCGTCCGTACAGGTACAGGCATGTCAGTCAATTTGACCCTGTAATTGATAAGGAAGTAAGACGAGCGGGTCTGATACAGGCGCTCGCTATCGGCTGGCTGCCGATAGGATCGGGATGCTCTTCGATCGGCTAGGAAGCCAATATGGACAGGTGTCGACAAGAGATCGACCGCAGAGTCGATAGAGGAACCAGGGTGTACTCAGGAGATAGCTAAGCGCACAGGATCCCTCCGAACAACCAAACAGTGATTCATCGGCTGAAAAAACCGATAAGGCACATACGGACTAGGCAAGGAATAGTATAAGAAGGCACAGGCTGCAAAGCCGATGCCGCTCTGGATATGACAGCACGAGACTCGTCGTCCACCATGACAGCGCCATTAACACCGAACCTCGAAGATCGGACCTAACTGAGACAGTACGAAGCCGAGGCCAGCGGCGATGATACGGAGGACGCAGGATCGGCAATGCCGTAGCAAAGATAGGAGCGAACCTATCGGCTAGCTGAGCCGATGAGGGGACACCTCTCTAAAGGCGGGTGCGTATCGGCTGGGAAACCGATACGCTCGGCGTTACGCGTCAAAGGACACCTCTGAAGGCTGATGTGTATCGGCTGAGTGGCTGATGCGCTGGGTGTGAAGCTCAGAGCATAGATAACTCATCGGCTAGCACTCCGATGATATGCCGTACAGAAGACTATAGGCCTGAAGCTCGATCTACCGTTGGCAGCCCCGTAGGTCAGACCTAACCGATGCAGCACGACACTGACGACGACAGAGAGAGCTTAACGGGCCGATAGATCCAGCACGGACGTGATGCGATACGTCTGATCGGCCTAAGAGGTCGGACCTAACCGATGCAGCCTCAGACAGAGCAAAACATATCGGGATGGTGGCGGGACTTATCGGACTTAACCGATATAGCCCCACGTCGAGAGTCATAACCCGCCGATAAAACCTAGATGAACTAGGGTGGCGATGCGCCGAGATTGTATATTGATCGAGGGATATTTTACATGTTTTCAGGGGTCTATATTTATACCCTAGATTTACAGACAGAGTCCGACGTGTCTACGATTATCGGAAATTATTTCCTAGTAAGAACAAAGGAAAATATTCCTAAAGAAGTTAACTAATCAGCTAAACCTTCCTAATTAAGTAAGGTTATAATTCAAAAAACAAACATCCTACCGTGGAGTCCACGACTCTTTCGCAAACCTGGTTTCATCTAAATAATCTTCCAATTTGTAACCGAGTCTTCCTTCGCTACAACCTAATCGGCTTCTCCACTATAGCTATAGGATCTTCTTTTGCTCAAGCTGATCATTTTCCTTCCTTTCCTCGGGCTTCTCGGACCTGATCCCGATTGGACAATCCCCTGTCTTCAAGCCGATCCAATCTTCTACTAATCTGATCAGCTTTTCTACAGTTCCGATCGGCTTTGTCTCAGTATCTCTATCAACCGATGATTGCATTAAACTCTCCATCGGATCTCTCAGCCGATCGGCTTTAGCACCATCGGATCATCCAGATTTTAGCGTTAACATCCGCTAGACTTCCGCTACTCTACCTACATCGTCGACCTGCCAATCTTTGTCGAACTCACGTCACCGGCGCTGGTCCGCCTATCGTTGGACCAGTCACCGACCCGCCAATCTCTGCCAATCTCCCATCATTGACTCCGTCGCCAAGCGCGTCGCCGATCGAATCACCGCTCCGTCGCTGACTGCATTGCCCATTCGCCGTGCTGAGACGTCCGCGGCCTGATGGTGGCCGATGACGATGCCGTGTGTGCTACGCCAAGGACGTCGAAGGCCATCGCCTCGCCACGGAGGCCGAGGCCGCCCGCCACACTGAGGAGACCACGTCCTATGACGCCCGTCGTGCTGAGGAGGCCCGTCTCCGCGCCACCGCCTTGGACGAGTATGAAGCCGCCCACAAATCTCTCTAGGCACAGGACAACGTCGTCGTCAACGTCCATGCCCTCATCCCTGTTGTGCTCGAACAGCCCACTAACAACTACAGCAAGTGGTGTGGCCTGTTCCTCATCGTCCTCGGCAAATATGCCCTCACTCGCCACGTCATCGAGGATGAGTCCTTTTCCTCGCGTCCGGCGTGGGTGCAAATGGACTGCATCGTTTGGACGTGGATCTACAGCACTGTCTCCAACAACATGCAGCAATCGCTGATGTTGCGGCAGTTCTCCGCTCGCGGTGCCTGGTGCTATCTCGTAGACGAGTTCCTCGACCAGAAAGAGTTTCGTGCGCTCCTCTTAAAGACACAATTTCGTAACTTCTGCCAAGGCTTCCTGAACGTCACTGATTACTATTGCCACCTCGAGTCGATGGCCACCTTCCTCGCCGAGTTCGATAACCCGAACGGTGACTCGCATATGGTCCTCACGCTCCTTCGTGGCCTAAACGGTCAGTTTTGCTACATGGTGTCCATCCTCAAGATGCATCTCTCATTCTCAATATTTGCGAAGGCTCGGACGCATCTTCTGCTGGAGGAGGTCGAGATATAGGCCTGGCCACCATCGCCGCCTTCTGCTCTCATCGCCACAACACCTCGTCTAGAGATGCCTAGGACTACAGCACCTCCATGCCCTAGGACGCCTACACCTTCCCTCGCGCGGCCTTCTGGCGTCTCTTTCGCGCCCAACCTTTACGTTGGTAGATAGCGCAACGGCCACCGGCGCGCCCGTGGTGGTCACGGTGGCCTTCCTGCACCCGCTGGTGGCGCACTGCCAGGCCTACACCCGTCCTTCACACATTCGTGCTGGTTACTATCCAGATGTGGCCGTATGACCGGTCTGACTGCCCTCCGATGGCTCCTCCCATGCCCCATTATGGTGGCAACTTCGGTAGCGTCCCCAGCGGTGGCATCTATAAAGGCACCTACGGCCCTCCCCAGTATGGCTCGTTCTACTGGGGAGCATCGCCCTCACCACCTACGCTGCCTTCCTCAACCTTCCAGGGACCTTCGTCGGCCTTCTAGGGCCTCGGTGGTGCCCTGGTCCACACCACCCACGCCTTGGAACCCTATCCACGGTAGTTTGTAAAATCAAGACTCCCTGGCGTACTCGTTCACCACCATGACGCTCAACCCGCCGATACCCTCCTCTGAATAGTATGTCGATTCAGGCGCCGATTCTTGTATGACCGCGGATACTGATAAACTCTCCACCATTTTCCCACCGTGATTATTTACTCCTCCATCTATCATTGTGGGTAATGGGGCGTCACTTCCTGTCACTGCTACTGGATTCCACACCTTTTCTTTACCACATCGTAATCTTGTCCTCAATGATCTCTTAGTCTCTCCCAACATTATTAAGAATCTAATTTTACATTCGTTGTTTTACCACCGATAATAATTATTATATTGAGTTTGATCCTTTTGGCTTTTCTATGAAGGATTTGCACACCAGGAACGTGATTGCCAGGTGCAATATCAGGGACCTCTACCCGTTCTACCACTCTCCACCAGTGTCTCCGCATTCATCGCCGCATCCACCTCACTTTGGCATTGTCATTTCGGACATCTTCGGCGTGATGTTCTATCCAAACTCATCAGTTCCAGTGTCATTTCTTGTCATAAGGATGATTAGACCATATTTGTCATACGTGCCAACTTGTTAGTCATGTTCGTCTCCCATTTAGATCATCTAGTTCTAGAGCTCTTCATAATTTTGATTTAATACACTTTGATCTTTGGACATCTCCTATTGTTAGTGTGTTTGGATATAAGTACTACCTTATTATTTTTTATGATTGTTCATACTACATTTGGACATGTCCTCTTCACCTCAAATTCGAGACTTTTTCTGCTCTTTCCCATTTTTTTCTCATATTTGCACGCAACTTGCCACCACCATCAAGAGCGTCCAGTAGGATAATGGCCGTGAATTTGACAATTTTCAAACTCGCACGTTCTTACTCTTCCAACGTGTTACATTCCACATGTCGTGTCCATATACCTCTCAACAAAATTGAAAAGCAGAACGTTTCCTTCCCACCATTAATAACATTCTGTGTTTCCTTTTGTTTCAGGCGAGTCTCCCTCTAGTTTACTGCTAGTTTATTGGGTTGAGGCCATTCACATTGCAACCTACCTTGTGAACCGGCTCCCCACTAAAACCCTCGCTTTCTCAACACCATACACCTCCCTCTATTCCACTCAGCCCTCCTATGCCCACCTTCGAGTTTTTAGCTGTGCCTGCTATCCTAACATGTCTTGCACGACATCCCACAAACTCGCACCCCTCTCCTCCTTGTGCGTTTTTCTTAGTTCATCCTCGAAACAAAAGGGCTATCGGTGTCTTGAGCTCTAGTCAAACCGCATACTCATCTCTCGCAATGTCATTTTTGATGAATTCTTTTTCTTTTTCTCTAACATGTCCACCACGCCCATGACACCTTCTGCCTAAGATTTTTTTGATTAATGAACATGATCTTACCGCTCTACCCCCTAGAGCCCGTCTTGTGCATGTAGGTCCTCCGTCGATAGCCCCTACTGCTCTGAAGTTAGCGCCTCCGCATGCTGTGTATAGCACTGTGCTTGTGCATGGGCCTGTTGCTGCACCCGAGCATGCCCCCGCACCACCATCCCTAGGGTCATGGTCGAAAGAGCCACCATCGCCCGAGCCCTTTGTGTCGTCCAGCGCTGTTGCCCCTGTGTATCTAGCATAGGCTGTTGCCAGTAGCGCCGCCTCGTCCTCTACGATGCCCGCCCGTACTATTGGTACCGCTGCCCCTGTCGCTAGCACATAGGTTGTTTGTTAATAGCATTGTCCATACCACTGCTACTCGATCAGTCTCCATCATCTCGGTCACCAATGCGCACTCTATGTGCACGCGCAGCAAAGTTAGCATCGCGCAGCCCATGGATCACCTCAACCTCCACACTGTGCCCATGTCGCCCCTGTCACGTTATGTTCGTGATGCTCTGTTAGACCCTAGTGGGCACTCTGCTATGCAAGCTAAGTATGATGCACTTCGTGTCAATGACACCTGTAACCTTGTTCCTCAGCCTCCTAGCATCAATCTGGTAACTGGCAAGTGGATTTATTATCACAAGCTGCTCGCAGATAGTTCACTTGATCGCTACAAGGATCACTGGGTTTTGTGGGGTTTTACACAGCGGCCTGGTGTTGATTATGACGAGACTTTCAGTCTAGTGGTTAAACCAGTGATAGTTCAAGTGGTTATGTCTTTGGCTCTATCTCAAAATTAGCTAATTCATCAGCTGGATGTCAAGAATGCATTCTTACATGGCACTGTCACAGAGACGGTCTACTGTGTCCAGCCTTATGGCTTTGTCGACTCATCACGTCTAGATTTTGTCTGTTGGCTCAATAAGTCTCTCTATGGCCTGAAGCAAGCTCCCCATACTTAGCACAACAAGTTTGCTACTCAACTTCTAATCCTCAGTTTTGTTGAGGTCAAGTCTGATACTTTGTTATTTACATATCATCGGGGATCCGACACTGCCTATTTGCTGCTGTATTTGGATGACATTGTTCTCACCGCCTTGTCTGCTAGGTTCCTCCAACATATTATTACCGCTCTTCAGTATGAGTTTGCTGTAACAGACATGAGCCAGCTTCATTATTTTCTAGGCATCTTCGTCACACATTGCGATGATACCTTATTCCTCTCTCAATGATAGTATACTCTAGACATTTTGGAGTACCGCTAGGATGAGTGCTTGCAAGCCTTCCAGCACTCATGTCCTACACTTCAAATTGTCTGCGGACAGTTCTCCAGTTGTCGACTCCACACGGTACCACAATTTAGCTGGTGCACTGTAGTACCTGACATTTACCCGTCTAGACATTGCCTATGTTGTCTAGCAGGTCTGTCTCTATATGCATGATCCTTGCGAGCCACACCTTGCTGCTCTTAAATGGCTATTACACTACTTATATGGCACTCTTTCTCTCGGCTTCACTCTTCGTCGCTCTTCACCTACTAAGTTTATTGTTTACACCGATGCCGACTGAGCCGACTGTCCTGACACTCACCGATGAACCTCTGGTTATGCAGTGTTTCTCAATGATAATTTGGTGTCCTGGTCCTCTAAGCGTCAGCATAGTTTCCCGATCGAGTGCAAACACTGAATATCGAGTTGTGACCAATAGTATCGTTGAAACTACTTGGCTACACCAACTACTCATGGAGTTTTGCCACCCACCTCGTCATGCCACATCGATCTACTACGATAACATGTTTATCTCTCTAATAACCTAGTCCAGTATCATCGCATGAAGCATGTTGAGACCAATAGTATCGTTGAAACTACTTGGCTACACCAACTACTCATGGAGTTTTGCCACACACCTCGTCATGCCACATCGATCTACTGCGATAACATGTTTATCTCTCTAACAACCTAGTCCAGTATCATCGCATGAAGCATGTTGAGATTGATCTTCATTTTGTTTGGGAGCGAGTCATCCTCGGTCACATTCGGATACTTTATATTCCCATAACATCTCATTACACCGATGTTTTTATCAAGTGCTTTTCCACCTCTGTGTTTCAGAAGTTTCGATCTAGCTTGAACGTTCACCGAGCTTCCGATTAGACTGCGGAGGAGTGTTATCATTATGTAATTACAGTAGGTGTTGTAATCTTGCGCCTAGGCGGTTGGCTTACATACCATCCCAACTATCTATATATACCCATATACATGATACAAAATACAATCAATCAAATCATTCTCACAAAATCTTCCGTCATAGCCAGGAACAATTCTTGCATCTAGATGTAAGCAAAAGGAGTTGGAGTAGTTCGGTGGATTGGATTAGTTTACATGGCAGCGGCGGAGCCTTACTTTGCAGAGTCAATTACTGAATGAAATACTTCAATTTCAATTAGGATGAGCCACTACATATCGTTCTGAACGGACGTATGAAACTTAAGCAGTTCCTGCAACCATAGATGAAATCCAGATATTATCTTGTTGCTGTCATCTATTTTCATTATAACTTTATTTTTATCTATCTCACCTTTTATAAGCCCATTCAATAAGTTTTACTTCGTGTTTTATTACGGTTATATTTCTAAAGCGGAGAAAGAGTAGATATCATAATATTATCATGAATACATTTTAAAACTCCTAAATAATGCGTTTTGTAAAAGCTTTCTACATAGTAGTATAACTTTTTTGGACTGTTTTATTTAACAACCATTTAACTTTTTAAATAGTAGTTAATTTATTTATGAGTATTATTTCAAAAATCAAATAATCCATCATCGTTCATCTATTCAGCAGTTTTGAACTGGGTACGCAGTACGAAAAGACACTAGTATATTTTCTGTCAGGGATTGTTTTTAGTTGGTTGTATAACCGGTGTAAGAACTAGAAGTTATCAATATTACTCTGTAATGAAAATTCAGCGCGATCGTACTTTGTTTTGGGAAGTTCAATCTGTACCTACTTGATCACCAACTTAGAGCAACTGATTTCTTGCGTAGCAAAGGGCATTTCGGCTATTTTGCAGAGGTTAAGGTGCCAATGACGTGGATTTGACCACATACCTACTCATAGTGGTACCGTCTCTTCAGTTGTCAAATCATTCGTCAGATACCTGAAACTCTGATGCCTCTTCAGTCTTGTCGGGTTGCACTTTTGCTGATGCTAGTCTGCTGTTGATTTTGGCTCATTGGAATGCACTCAAACTTTCTCAAACTGGACCGAATTCCATGCTCTAATGCCAGTTTGAAATGCAGGGAAGAAACTCCCATGATCTAAGATAAGATGCAGGAGACAATAGGAGTACATGGACATGAAGATGCAATATTGAGGAAATACATACTGCCAGTTTGGCGTCCTATCTGAACTTGGAGAAATGAATGATAAAAAAAATGAATTGTTATTTGGATGCATCACGGGATAAATATGCAGGTTTTTTTTTTAAAAAAAGAATCACATGAAAGGTAGTTGTAGGATAGTCTTGCAGCTAGCAAAAGATCATTTTGAGCAAATGTGTTCCGACCAAATAAAACATTTTTTTTGTGACCGCCTCTAAGTATGTAAATCTAATTGTACTAGATGATTGTTATGATTCCTCATGGAATATGGAATATGGTGTTTTTATTAGGATCTTAGCTTTTTCTAGGTTTTTATACACACTTTATACATTTTTTTATTGCAAGGTTGACGCGCATTTTTAAGCATGTAGAGTAGATGCAGGTTTTCAACATTTATAAGTAGGTATAAGAATAAATAAGGTTGTAAAATCAACAGAAAGGGAAAGAAAACACCATTGACATAGAATAATACATGTGAGGAATGGTTCGTGAGAGAGTTAATCGTCAACCAATATGGAAGATAGCATATAAATGTCGACAAGCAAGGAAAAGACCTATATTCAAGCACAAATATTATACATGATATCTAAATAGAACGATGAAAGGGTTTTGTAGTAAAAGCAAAGAAATCGTTCATGTGATGTTTTGTGGAAAAATGACAAATCAATCAAATCCATGATCATCGGATGTAAAACAAACAATCTATATTATCCCTCTACTTCCATATAGGCTCAATTTCCGTCATTGTAACCTAACTCACTCTCATCTTCTTTCTCTCATAGCCACCTCCCTGTCAGTTCACCACTGCTTAGGCCAAGCAATGACACCATCCATCCCCATCTTCTTCGTCCTAACTTTCCTCGCCTCCCATGTACCACCTCATCATAGATATGATGATATTATTGCTCCTTGAACACACCTCATCATCTAATTGCTCTATCTCATCTCATAACTACACCTATGATCACCAGTGTCCTCCTTCTTCCTATAGCCAATGTCTATAGAATCTTAATCTTTTCCTCCCCTTATACCTATGCAAACCTTAACCTCCTTTGGAATAGAGGAATTTTGGAGATTTTGTGTAAATTGAGATATCCTATAAATTTTTTACAAAATTAATGCGTACCAAAGGCCCCTTAATTTGACGAGCTCCTTAGAGAAGAAGAAACTCAAAAGTTCAAAAGATGGCATGGTAGCCAAGTCAAAAAATTAGTGATTTTATAAAAGTATTCTATTCTAGTCATTGCCTATGGAACATTTGATAGACTTCTACTCCACTAGTAGTCAAAATCATTAGTTACCCGATTAATCCAACGTTTCATAGTCATCGCTTCCTTATTATATAACCCACCCACCCCCGCCTAACCTTAAACAACCTAGCCACCGCCATCGCCTCATCACCCACATCGCCACCATCCCCTCCCATGTTCCATCCCTAATCTGCTCATCAACATTGGCGAGGGCCACCGCCACCTCGCGGCCTCTTGTCATCACCGCTAACGTTAGAGAACACCACTCCCTCGTTCTAATCCCTCCCTTATCCTTGACCTACCCTAAAAATCGTTGTCACAAACTTTGCGTTGAGGGCTATAGGAGTTGGAGAAAAAGAGGTGTGGCACATGGTCTTAGATTCAAACAAGATGGTTCAAAAATTGTAAGATTTCTTTACTAGTTTTCTATAAAATAATAATTAGTAAATCTGTTTATTCTAGTATGTCTCTATTTTTGAATGCTTTGTTATCATTCAAAGATCCCTAGTATTCAGTAGTTAGTAAATCTGTTTATTCTAACATATCCCTATCTTTAAATGCTTTGTTATCTTTCAAAGATTTCTTTATTGATATTTTGTCAAATAACATTTAGTAAATCTGTTTATTCTAACATGTTCCTATTTTTAAATACTTTGTTATCTTTTAATCTTTTTCACTTTGATTATTAAATTATCCATATACCCAATCACTCACCCTAGCATATGTAAGCAATATATATGAAAGAGAACACTAGAAAACTTATCTGAAGTAACAACTTTCTCAAGTAACTTTTGATTATCATGACATGCGTCATGTGTTTTTTTAGATATCCGTCCTTTTACTTTTTTTGCATCGCTTTTAGGTGCATTTTTTCCCAAGGCACCATCGAGTCCTCATTTGCCAATAAATCATTTTATATCTGTGAAATTAGTACTCTCACGTCTCTTGTTTCTATCCCGAATTTGGAAGTAATAATTCTTCCCATTGTTTAATCTCCTGGGCCCCCATAGGCAATTCCTCTGTTCTCGAAGAACACTGCTTCAAGTTACCCGAGACCCACTGATATGTAGGGCCACAACCTGACACTGTCCTTCCGGGCCCGCGCGTCAGCGACTTCAATGGTCTGCTACCGCGCAATCCTCGCTTGCACGCAGCTAGTCCCACCGTGTTTTTTTGGGTTTTTTATTGCTCCCTCTCCCCCACTTCTCTCCCACCCGTGTCCTCTCCTCTGCTCTGCCACGCAGCTTGCCGTTGCCGCATTGCGTGACTGAGGCGAGAGCCCATCGCTTCCCCCGCTCGCCTCGCTCCCCGCGGGGGACCGAGCCGAGCGTTTCGTCTTCTCTCGCCTCCGCCTCCCCCACCCCCTCGCCGCCGAGCTCTATCTTCCGTTAGGGTTTCAACCTCCTTCGGGCGTCGCGTTTCGCCTCGCCTCGGGCAGCCGCACCGTTGTGGCTGTTTAGGCCGGCAGAGCGGAGGGGACCGGCCCCTGGGCGGGTTTCACCCCGTGATTGCATAAGGTTGTGGAAGGGCTTTGGTTTGGTGCGCGCTGCGGGGCTGCAATGGCGCAGAACAACTGGGAGGCGGATAAGATGTGAGGATTGCGTTTTTTTTGCTCGTCGCTTGGTTCCCTCGGCTCGTTTCCCTTCCGTTGATTCGTGGTGTGGTGTATTATGTTGCGGTGGTGGTTGCCATCTCGCTTCGACGCTTCCTGGGCGCGGTTTGGTTGGCGTTAGATCGATTTGGGCATTTCCCTTTTTTATTTTAACAACAATACCGGGACGGCGGGACGGTTGGTAAGTTTGAAGGTTCAATCTCATGTGACTCACGAGCGTGAGGAGAGTACATGCTGGTTTGGGAACTAGGGTTTCGGGGAAGCTCTCCTTTGTTGTTTTGGAGGGTTTTCGGTAGTTTGTTTGGCTTGCGGAATAGAGTTAGCATATCCATCTGGGATTCTTGGGTCTGGGCGTGAAATGCCTGAAGAAAACAATGTAATGGTACCGGGATGCGGGGTGGATTTCCCCTTGTGTATAGAAAAATGTTGTTTGCAGCAATAGGTCAATACTGAGTATTGCTTGGAAAGCGGGTCATACAAGGAACAATATAGGCCTTGTTTGTGAGTGAGCAGTCTCTCAATATCTGAATATCTACAATTTTGTCCTGGCTTTTTAGTTGCGACAGATCTTTGGTCTGGACATTTTGTTTTTTATTTTAAGAATGGGCATTTATTATTTTTTTTATAACCAAGGGATGCAGTAGGTCTTTTGTAGTAAGTGGCCTGTTTTTATGAACATTCCAGTGTGCAATCACGTAATTCTAGTGTACTGCTATGGATAGTTGAATATTTTTGTGAAGTCTAAGTTTTGTCAATAAATGAATGCGCCAAGGCTTGTTTTTTGTTTGGGGCTATTCATTTTACAGGGCTATCGATGATTCTTGGTGATATCTGTAATATATTGTTGAAGTGTATATAACATAGTGAAATCCTAGTTCTAGAAACACTAGAACAAAACATGGTTGCTTTTTGCTGTTATTTAACATGGTCTGTTTCCAAGAAATATCAAAGGTGAAAAATGTAGAGAATGTGTACTGTCGTGGATGTTTCTACTTCCATTTCATTTATAATGGCAGTGTATCATAAACTAAAAATTTATCTGTTTCAGAATCCATCCTTTCAAGGATTAATTTATTCAGTGTCTAACGAAACAGGCTGGACGTTTACATATATGACTATTTTGTGAAGAGAAATTTACAGGCAACTGCAAAAGCCTTCCAATCAGAAGGAAAGGTCTCATTGGATCCAGTTGGTATGCATCTCCCAGATTCTGTTTTTTGGGGAGTCCCCCAGAAAGTTGCCATGGAGCTATTTAATTTGGCTAGTGTTTGCCACCAAATTTTAATGATACTGTTTACTTCCTTGTGTTATCTTTCATACAGCAATTGATGCTCCTGGTGGCTTCCTTTTTGAGTGGTGGTCGGTATTTTGGGATATATTCATAGCACGAACAAATGAGAAACACTCGGATGTTGCGGCATCATATATTGAGGTGTGCATCTATGCTTTTATTTATCCTTTTATGTTAAAATTTTCCTTCCATGACAAAGGCTGCTAATTAGGCCCATTCATTCTTCCTTTTATGCTACACTGCAACATAGTAAATTCTTTGGTGCCTACATAAAACATGTACAGTGTAGATAGTTGAACCATTGGAAACTCAAATTGTCTACTCTGTAATGCGGCATGCTAGTTAAAACATCAGACATCCTTCCAGTGAATCCTCTTTGGACTGCTAATCGCTTGTCTTTTGTTTGTAAGCTCCAATTTAGCCTGTTGATAGCCTCTTTCAGATTTGTCACAAGTACTTAATCTGCCACTACTGTTTAAGTGTAGTTTATGAACTTTATAGTTGAGTTGCTCACTTGATGTGAGTCGTGACTAATGTATCTTGGCAGTTCAAGTGTTCATCCATTTATTTTGGCAATAGATCTGGTGCAAATGCCCGATTGGGTGTAAATACACAAATGCCATCGTAGACCGTTGGATTGAGCTTGGATGATGCTGATTGGCTGGGTGATCTGTCATCTCTTATGCACATATTGGTTGCGAACCCTTTCGCAAGCCTGATATTCTCTTGAGCTTGCCAAATCAGATTGACCAAACTGAAAGCATCTCTTGCATTTTGCAGTTCAGGTCATCCAAATTGTGCTCAGGCCTCCTGAGCTCCCTCTGCCCTTCCATATGTGGCAAATCATGTTTGATGCAGCATGTAGAAATAGGTATGGACATGCCAAAATAACATAACAACATCTCTAGGACAGGAACAAATCTTGGCACAGACTGAAACGGCAACTTCGAAGAAATTTTCTGATTGAATTAAATAATAAATCAGTGCCCAGTTGCATGAAATTTTTTGTAGAACATTAGACAAAGAAAAAAAAGGAGCATCCATCTTGTAGCATGCCTAACGGGAGCCTTTGCCCATTCCCTTGTGCACCACCTTGTCAAAGCTTGCTGGCACTAGATCTCAGGAGTCAGGACACTGGGAACCACAAATAGCTGGAGCCCATGGCTTACTAGAGCAGATGGTATGTGTTGTATCCGACATCACCTCATTGAAGAATTTGCTGGAGTTCAGGACTTTCAGCACCAGCCTACGCATGCACTACACATGTGCTGTAATGGGCTTCTGTCATGCCTGAGCTACAGGATACGTTGCAAAACCTAGTACCTTCTTGTGACAAACCCTAGTTTGCCACATGCTGCCTTGATGCGATTTGGAATCATGAGGAAGGTTTTAAGAAGAGAGAGGTCTGGCTTGGTCATGGCTGAGCTGCCTTGATGTGATCTTTTAGGGTATATTTACTGGAACTAATGGGTCTTTCCAGGTAAAAGTGCTTGCTAATTGAATGATGTTACTCTCGCAATAAATGAGGTATCTTTTTCCATGTAGTAATTTCAGGACAGGAAGGTCATTGCTAGCACCTCCTTAATTCTTGTGCACGAGTGTAAAATGGCTTGCATTGGAACCAGAGACAATGCCACTTGAATAGATAAGGCTAATTCAGCTGTACTTTACTGAAATCTTTCAGACTCAACAAGCGAAAGCAAGGGAACATCAGAAACAGCAGCAGCAGCAGCAGCAACCTCAGCAGCAGCAGCAACAACAGCAACAGCAGCAGCAGCAGCAACAACAGCAAATACAAATGCAACAAATGTTATTGCAGAGAGCCACACAGCAACAACAGCAGCAGCAGCAACAGCGTAGAGATGGTTCTCATCTTCTTAATGGCACCACAAGTGGACTTTCTGGAAATGATCCTTTAATGCGACAAAACCCTGCTACTGCAAATGCTATGGCAGCAAAAATGTATGAGGAGAGGTTAAAGCTCCCTTCCCAAAGAGATTCTTTGGATGAGGCATCAATGAAGGTTCCACACCTAGTCCTAGCCTCCTAGTCACCTATCTACATATTAGATAATATGTTTTTTGGTCGAGCACTTACTGAAATCTTGTGTTGTTGTGCAAAATTTACAGTTGCAGCAAGGATATGGGGAAAATTCTGGGCAAGTGCTTGATCCAAACCAAGTGTCATTGTTGAAAGCAGCTACAGGTGGACAATCTTCAGGGTATTTTCTGCACCTCTGGGTTGTACTAGCATTGGCAAGTCTACTTGCAAAGATCATTAGAACTGAGCAAATACAACGCATCACTAAACTGAAGTAATTGTGATTCTTTGTTCTGTATGAGTGTATGTGATGTTCTTGTTAGAAATTATGATCTTAATCCTGCATGTATTATGTTGTTGGTTTGGCCTGGTCTTCTTTGTGACAATTTCTATATCACTATTCAACAAGTCACAGTACATTCCATTTTTCATGGATTACTACTTTCTTCATTCTTGTTTAACTTCGTTTCCTTCACACACTTTACAAGAAGCTCCATTTTATTTGGATTTTTAAACTAAGTCTTATTCTGAACTTTTCCTTTCTTTCCTCTGTAGATTATGCCTTGAGGATTAACCACCTGCACGCTTTTACTTATGATATACATTTGTTTAGACTTTAGTAATTCAATCTGTATATGTATGCACATTGTTAGAATTCTGAGATCATGAAAACCAGATTATTTTATTGGGTATTTGTGTAAGGTATGTAATTTTGTTCTGAATAGTTTAAGACCGTAACTTATCCAGACCTGCCATGATACATGAATCATGGTTAAGCCATTCAGGATGAACTTAGTAATCATGCCAGTAAGGATTACTTGTTGACTTGCTTTGCTGGATGACCGGCGCACGTAGCAACTAACAACTCGTTGTACTTGTGCTTTCACATAGTGTTGACACTTACCTTTCAGGCCAATTTTGCTTGGAGCTGCTGGTGGCTTGTCAGGTACTCTGCAACAAGTTCAGGCTAGAAGTCCTCAACTGCCTATTCCAGAACAGGTTAGTTTGAATTTTATACTGCTTCTCACCTCTGACCATACCCAAATACAAAATAACATAAGAAAAAAGAGCATTATCAATATCTGCTTCTCATCATATATATTCTTGGCAGAATATCAAAACAGAGATCAATCCAATTTTGGCACCTAGAGCTGCTGGTCCTGAGGGATCGCTGCTTGGTCTGCAAGGTTAATTCATCCAGCTTAAACCCTTGAATTACTTTTCTACCTTGCCCCAGTGAGCAATTAATGTTTCAACTTTTACTTTCCTTTTTAGTTCGAAAATTTTTACTGTTTTTTAGTCTAGAAAAATCACATGAGTGTTGATTTATGTTGAATTCTTCAGTTTTTACTGCTAAGTAAAATTGCACAATTTTATTGGTTAGTTTCTGAAGCTAAATTGAGACGTCATTCTAATAGGTTCTAATCATCGTGGAAGCAATTTGACGCTGAAAGGTTGGCCACTCACGGTAAGCTATAGACCTGGCTATTATCTTGGGTTTGGTTTAAATGCATTCCATTTTCTGACGGAGACATTGGAGCCATTTATTTTAGGGAAATTTTATGGTGCACATGCTTTGCTCAGTTACATATTGCAGAAAACATGGGTATTTAATAAAAATATGTATGAGTTAATTGGTGTTTATGGAACTGCAAGTGAAATCCCTCTACTTATGCTAGGGATGCCCTTAGTTGTCTGATGTCAGCTATTTTCATTTTCCACACATGCTGTGCTGTTCGTGTTATACTTGCACCTGAAAATTCTATTGATGTGATTGCTTGCTTCATTGGAGGGACCAGGGAGGATGATGTAACTGATATTCTATTAACAGCTAAATTACAAAATGACAACAGTAGCTAGAAGCATCTATGCCAATAAAACTCAACCCAGCAATTCACACTAAATTCATTGGATTTTTGTTTAGTAGTAGGACAATGGGTGGTAGCCTTGCTGCGTCATCATGAAAGAAACTGCCAATGTTTATATGTACATTTAGGCTGTATTACTTGAGGGAGCCCTGTGATTGTTTGTCCTACTCAGCATGCCAATGCACATTTCATATCCCACCACTGGTTGCCATTTGTAGTTCCTTTTCTGATTTGATATATGAAGTATATTTCACTAGTTGGTGTACAATATAATCTTTGGGGTGTTAAAAGAGCATGGTGTTCAAGTAAAAAGAAAAAAAGGAGTGCGAAAAACAACCAGACACTGATGTAACTTTCTGGTACAATGCAAACCATGCCATTGGCACATATATCCTGGATACAATCTTGCAGCTTCTTTTCTAATATGTACGTTTGTTTATCTTCATTTCTCATAGGGGCTTGACCAACTCCGCTCTGGAATTCTGCAGCAGAAGTCGTTCATACAATCACCCCAACAATTTCAACAACTCCAGTTTCTGACTCCACAGCAGCAACAGCAGCTTTTGCTGCAAGCGCAGCAAAATATGGCTTCCCCTACAACTAATGATGTTGAGACCAGGAGATTAAGGATGCTTCTTAACAACAGAAATATGGGCCTTCAGCGAGATGGCCAGATAAATAGCGGTGGTGATACCATTCCAAATATTGGTTCCCCTGACCAAAGTGGTGGATCACGTAATGAGATAGATATGCTAATAAAGGTATGTTCTACGACTTCCTACCTTGTAAATGCTAATTTTCTGTTGATACTCCAAATTGTAGAATTTTCTGTACTAGTTACATTTGCAATAATTGCTTTGATGTAATAAGCTTATTACTTTCTAGAAGTTGTATACCCGATTTGCTGAGAGATGTGGCACATCCTATACAAATGGCACTTCTGTCCTTATCTGAATAAAAGCTGAACATATTCACTTGTAGTTTTCTACTGATGACATTTTTACTTGTTACCAACATTTCCCGTTGTAACATATTTCAAATAATTTTCTATTCTTTATTACCTTTCCATTGTGCCCTGAAAATTCTGTTTCACAGTGAACATTTATTCTCAGAATTGTAGCCTAGAAACTTCTGTAATGGTGTGTATGGCTTTATAACCAGCATGCCTTCCTACTAAAGCAACGAAAGGTACTTTAAAATAAGATATGCTGAGGGTGCAGTATGAAAAGGGCATTACAGGGATTTGTCTTTTGAGTGTTTTATACTCCTGTCAGAAATACTTGCTTTGGACAAGCATCCTTTCCAATAGTCTGTCAATGACGTTCTAATTTCTGTGTTATATCCTTATATGGGATTTTCTGTGTAGTAGAAGAAAATTGCTCATTTACAACAGTTGCAACAGCAAGGTCATAGCCAGCAGCAGCAGCAGCAGCTTCAGCAGTCTGCAATCTCCCACCAGCAGGCTCAAAGCTTGAATCAGCTTCTCCATCAACAGGAAAAGCTAGGTGTCGGAAGTATGCCTGATGGAAGCATACCAAATTCTTTTGGAGTAGCTGACCAAGTATGATGTTACAATAAAAATACAATGTTACTTTTTAAAAAGCTACAGAAACTAAAAATACAATGTTACTGTTTATAAAGCTACAGAAATTATCTGTTTCATAGATCCTGCAGACTACATTTACACTACAATTTGATATGCTATGCCTATGTTACTGCTTGTTTAAGCACTACTCTCATTGTCTACTGAAAAAATTCGTTATGTGACCCCGAGTGTTCGCTCAACCCATTCTATATCCCCGAGTTTGAATTTTTCTCTAGCCTATTCCTATGGAACTGTACTTTTCCATGTCTTGAGCGATGATTCATGCTATACCTTTCACCATTACTCACCGTTTTATCATGTTTGGAAAATTCTTAGAAGTTTACCCTTTTCTCATGCCATGTAGGATTTATTGCTACCAGTATAATATTCTTGTACTGTACTCTTTTATATTATACATAATATACATTGTATCCTCTAGGGTTCTGCCCCTATTAGTCTCATAAAACAGAAGGAAATATTTACGATTGCTTTCCAATATCTTTAGATTGGCACGTTTACAATGTGTCCCTCATTGTTCAGGCATCAAAGAAGAGGAAAAAACCTGTCTCGTCCTCTGGAAGAGCTAATAGCTCAGGAACAGCGAACACTGCTGGGCCGTCTCCAAGTTCTGCACCTTCAACACCTTCCATTCACACTCCAGGAGATGCAATGTCCATGCCACAGCCGCAGCATAGTGGCGGTCCATCAAAATCGTTGTTGATGTTTGGTTCTGATGGCGCTGGAAGCTTGACTTCCCCAGCAAACCCACTGGTATTTATATCATGAAATCAGGCACTCAATTTCAAAGTGCCATTAGCACATAGCATGGTCAGTAAGATGAAAAATCTCTTAATTTCAGGGTGAAGTGGACCATTTGCTGGAAGATGGCTCCTTGGATGAAAATGTAGAATCTTTTTTATCTCAGGAAGACATGGATCCTCGGGTGACCATACAGCATTGCATGGATGCCAGTAAAGGTATGCCCCTATTTCACCCTGACACAATGATGCCGACAACCAAAATTCAGAAAGTTTAAGTACACTTATCATAAAGCATCGTCTTTTTCTAATTGGACTGAGTACATTTAACTTTTCTTAACCTTGTCAGGATAAAAAATTAGGAAAAAAGATCCTATGGCATCCCATGATATGCGGTATCATATGGCACCTCCCTAATAAGAATTGCAAAAGAAATGCATGTCGTTTTGAAAAACTATTACCCTCCTCTTTGCTCGAGGGTTTCACAACCTAACCATCAGTGAAATCAAAAGATATTGAAGAGATCATATATCCCAAAGGATGTTTCCAATAAGCAACCTCTGTGCCTTGATAGGGATCTTTGCTTCACTTCAAATCTCATTGATCTGACCGATCTCCATGCGTATATGAACTATTGTGTAGCATTGCAGTTTCAATCCCTGACTCCCTTCTAGCATGCACATCCAAAGTCACCAAAAGGGATTCTGGAATGTTTTGCACAATTTCCTCATTAACTGCAGTCGTTAGTTTCTTCTAGCTTAGTACGTGGAATAGAGGATAAGATAGCAGTCTTTAGAAAGCAGAGATGGTGGGATGTGTTGCTTTAAGATTCATGCGCTTTCTATAGGAGTGAAATACTGATATATGATTTGCCTTTAGTGGGGTGTTCTAGAGTTCTATTTTCTTTTGCTTTACTGAAATTATTTGGCAGGGACTAAATGCATCACCTGTCCTCTTTACTGTAGGGTTTGGTTTTAAGGAGGTTGCAAAAGCCCGTGCAAGTACAAACAAGGTTGTTTGTTGTCATTTCTCATCAGATGGGAAACTGCTTGCCACTGGAGGCCATGATAAAAAAGTATGTAAAAGCAACTACGAATTTTGTGGTGCTAAAAAGGCTATGTGCTTATACCTGTTTTCATGTTTTTTTCCAGGCTGTTTTATGGTTCGCAGATGGCCTAAACCCTAAATCTTCATTGGAAGAGCATTCTATGATAATTACAGATGTTCGGTTTAGCCCAAGCATGACCCGCCTTGCTACATCTTCCTTTGACAAAACAGTGCGGGTTTGGGATGCTGACAATGTATTTCATTTGTGTCACTCGCTCTCTTACATTAATGTCACTTCAGATGTGTTCAAATGCACTGACTAATTTACTGTCTATGTGCTATGCAGCCAGATTATTCTCTCCGTACTTTCACAGGTCATTCAACATCTGTTATGTCACTTGATTTTCACCCAAACAAAGAAGATATCATTTGCTCCTGTGACAGTGATGGGGAAGTGCGCTGCTGGAGCATAAATAATGGTAGCTGTGTGAACTGTGTTAGGGTCTTTAATGTATGTGTCACTTATTTCTTTTCTTGAGTTTTTTTTCTTAATGCTGAGATGATGTTTGTAAGCTGAAACTTGCTCCTGATGCTTTCTGGATCGTATCTTCACAGGGAGGTGCTACTCAGTTGAGATTTCAACCTCAGCATGGGAAGTATCTTGCAGCTGCCTCAGAAAAGATGATATCCATACTGGACGCAGAAACACTACACATTTATAGGAGCGATTTACAGGTAGGCAGCCAATGATATTTACCTAGAATTTTTTACGCAGGCATTTACTATGTTCAACTATGTTCCACTGGCTGTCTAGAGCATTTTAAACGATTAAAGAAAAAATGTGGAATTGCAGTTCAATTGTCCCATGTTAGTAAGTTATGTTTGTCTTTTAGACTTATGTGCCTGCGTTTTGCCTCCTAAACTCTTGTACAGTAAGTTATGTTTGTCTCTTAGAGCTCTTGTGTCTGTGTCTTGGGCTTTGGCTACAGCCATGCATCGGTCTAGGCACTTGTGCTACTTAGTGTATGTTAATTAGGTCTGGGACTTACTAGTTTAGTGTTCACATTTTAAACTCTTGAACTCTCTTGCCTATATATATTTGTAACCTCCTATAATCTATTATTATCTAATATACAATAAAGTCTTTCTTACTTATATGGTATCAGAGCCTAGGTTCCACCCAATTCTTTTTCTTCTTCTGCATCTCTGGTGTGTTACTTCTAGCACCACCCCTTTCGGCCTGCTGCCCCTGCGTCGCCCCTCTCTTCCCTCCATGGCCGGCTCTCTCCACCCCTCTGCTGCTGGCGACGACGCCGAGCGCAAGCGGCTGGAGGACGCCCGTGTCACCGCGGCCAAGGCCTGCTGCACCGTCCTCGCTCGCATGGAGGAGGCCGAGGCTGATGCTGCCGCCGTGGCCATTGAGCACGACGTCGTTGCCGCGCGCGTCTGTGCCGCCCTAGAGCTCGCCGCCGCCGCACCTCCCCCTGAAGACTTGCCGGAAGACGCTGACGAGATCGCGTCTTCCCTCTCTGATGGCCTTCGTCCCTCAGTTCACACCGCCATGGTTCTTCAGGAGACCGTCGCGGTTCTGAACCTCCACGCCCAAGCTGTGGCCATTCAGAACATCTGCAGCCTTGCCCACGTCGTTCTCGACGTCAACTCCGGCAGCTTTGCTCGATGGCGTGAGCAATTCTTGCTCACCCTGGGCAAGTATTCTCTTTAAGGCCATGTCCTTCACGACGATCGTTCCCTGAACTTGTCTGACTAGGAGCGCATGGATTGCGTCGTCCGTTCTTGGCTCTACGACACCCTCTCCGACAACCTTCTCGACATTGTCAGGAGGCGCAGCGACCAAGGCATCATTGCCCGTACCACCTGGCTTGCCATCGAGAGCCAATTTCTCAACAACCGGGAGGCGCGGGCCCTTATCCTCGATGCCAAACTCCGTATGCTCGTCCAGGAGGACCTCTCTGTCACCGACTACTGCAAGCTCCTCAAGACCACCGCCAACAACCTCGCCGATCTTGGTGAACCAGTCGGTGACCGCTCTCTCGTCCTCAACCTCATCCGAGGCTTGAACGAGTGGTTTGCCTCCGTTGGTCGCCATCTCCGACATGGCCGTCCCTTCCCTTTCTTCTTGGAGGTCTGTGATGAGCTCATCCTCGAGGAGCTTACCATGGGGCCCCCGACCCTGTCTCCCCCTATAGCTCTCGTCGTCGGTATAGGTAGCAGCTCCTCGTCCTCCCGCCCCGTTTCCCAGCAACTCTCTGGGCATCCCACCACTGGTCCGAGGGTGGTAAAGGGGGCGGTCTTGGTGCAAAGGTAGCGCCTGCGGCAGAGGTGGCAAAGGTGGCCACTGGGGTGGCAAAGGCGGCGGCTCGGGCACACCTGCTCTACCCAACCAGGGGGTGAGTGGGCCTTGGCCCACGTCCTACAACTCGTGGCTCATCATCCCCGGGTCGCACCCCTCGCCTCGCGCTTCGCCTGCCCAACCACCACACCAGCAGGCGCTGCTAGCCCAACAGGGGGCCTTCCCAGCCTTGCAGCGCCTGATAGAACTGATAAAACTGGGCACGGGATTTGCATCATCAGTTAAAAATCAAGGGCTGCTAGGTCGGTAGGAGATGACTGTTGTGAGAAAGTGAAAGAGTGTTCATCAAACATGACGTGTCGAGAGATGAGGACACGATTGGACTGGAGGTCAAGAAAGCGGTATCCTTTATGATGGGAAGAGTAGTCAAGAAAAATGCACAAGGAGGATCGTGGTGCAAGTTTGTGAATGGCTGTGGTGGAGAGGTTAGGATAACAGGTGCAGCCAAAAACACAAAGATGGTCATATTTGGGCTGGACACCAAACAGGATAGAGTGAGGTGTGGAGGATTGAAGAGTTTTAGTGGGTAAGATGTTGAGAACATGTGTGGCGACATGTAAGGCCTCAACCCAGTACGAAGAGGGCATGCAGGCCTGAAAGAGAGGAGAGCGAACCACGTTGTTGATGGTGCGGATCATGTGCTCATCCCGCCCATTCTGAGATAAGGTATATGGGCAGGACATGCGGAGGTGTATACCGTGGGTGAGAAAGAAGGAGCGGGAGGTAGAGTTATCAAACTCCCGACCATTGTCGCACTGGATGGTTTTTACAGCGATGCTATACTAAGTGCAAACATTAGCAAAGAAATGAGTCAGAGTGGCAAACATGTCAGATTTGAGACGAAGAGGGAATGTCCAAACATAGTGGTAGTAATCTTCAAGTATAATTAAGTAGTATTTGAAGCCGAAAACACTGGCGACTCGAGAGGTCCACAAATCGTAGTGAATAAGCTCAAATAAACTAGATATCCGAGATGAAGATGACTAAAAAGGAAGGAGAGTACGGCGTCCTAACTGACATGCATGACAGAAAGAATCAATTTCTTTAGTATAACCGGGGATAATAGAGGCGACTTTAGACAAGCATCATGACCAAGGTGGCCAAGACGGCGATGCCAGAGTGAAGGCGGAGAATCAGCAGCGAGAACGGTGGTGCTGGGAAGATGCGATGGGTAAAAGGGCCTGGAGCTATTGCATCTGATGATCACCTTCTGAGACTCCAGATCCTTCACAAAACAGCCAGCAGGGTCAAATTCAATAGCATAATTGTTGTCAGTAGTGAACTGGCGCACAGAAATAAGATTCTTAATAAGTCATGGGGAAACAAGAACATTATTAAGAAACAGAGAGTTGGTGAAAGTGGCGGCGCCAGTGGCGGTGATAGGGAGTAAGGAGCCATCATCGACAACAATAGAAAAAGGAAAAGGATACCGCGAAGAGGTAGTGTGAAAGAGTGTGAGAATCATAGGTCATGTGGGAGGTGGCACCTGAGTCGAAGTACCATTCGTTGTTCGGCGACTGCTGAAGAGTCATGGTGTTGAAAGTTGAGGCGAGGAAGTGTTGATCCCAGGCCGCCGGAAGACCGGTCTGCGGGTTGTAGAAACCGGGAGGAGCTAAGGCACCGAGGGAAGGCAGAGGGGCACCCTGCTGACCGTAGTAGGCAGCAGGAGTGGCCTGCTGCAGGTACTGCTCATGGTCTACTCGCGGGCTGTCCTCATGTGGCATCCAGCGCGGGCACAGCCGTCGAGATAGAGGCTGCCACTCCGGTGCCTAGCACAGCCCCTACGCCGATCTCTCTAGTTCGACCAGGCGCCCGGCAAGACACTTCCTCTGCGCTTGCTGCTGCTGCAGCTCCAGGCACTCTGCCTGTCACTACTGCTGTTGTAGCCCCCGGCGTCCTAGCTTCCCCTGCTGCTGCAACAGCCTCGGGTAGGCCCCGACTGCTCATGGTCTACTCGCGGCGCCAGGCAGCACCTTCTCAGCAACCAGCTGCCCCCAGCACGCTGGCTCTGCCCAAGGGCGTTGTGTCCATGTAGCGCATCACTAACAACCACGACATGACGACACCGCCAAAGCTGGTCACCGGTTTCCCAGTGTCTACAATAGCACAACACTGTCATCGGTGCCCTGCACCTTCCGTGGCACCCTTGTCGATCCCAATTGGCGGGCCACCATGGAAAAAGTGTTCTCTGCCCTCCCTCAGAACAACACATGGGAGCTTGTCCCTCGACCACCTCAAATCAACATTGTCACCGGCAAATGGATTTTCAAGCACAAGTTTAGGGCTGACGGGTCTCTCGAGCGATACAAGGCTCGATGGGTCCTTCGTGGTTTCACTCCGCATTCTGGCATCGACTTTGATGAGATATTTAGTTTTGTTATCAAGCCCGCCATAGTTCGGACAATGCTCTCACTCGCTCTCTCTCGCGGATGGTGAGTTCACTAGCTTGACATGAAGAATGTCTTTCCTCACGGGACTCTGTCTGAGACTGTTTTTGCTGCACAACCTGCTGGTTTTGAGAATCTCACTCATCCCGGATATGTCTGTCGCCTCAACAAGTCTCTTTATGGCCTTAAACAGGCTCCTTGGGCATGGTACAGTCGCTTCGCCACCTTTATTCTCTCACTTGGCTTTGTGAATGCGAAGGCAAACACCTCTCTATTTGTCTACCATCATGGTGCCGGTACAGCATACTTACTACTCTATGTGGATGACATCGTGCTCACTGCCTCATCCACTGCTGTCCTCCGTCACATTATCTCTGCTCTACAGCATGAGTTCAACATGAAAGACCTCGGCCGGTTGAACCATTTTCTTGGAATGCAAGTTCAACACCATGATGGATGCCTTTTCTTGTCTCGGCAACAATACATGATGGAGATTCTTGATCGGGCTGGTATGGCTAACTGCAAACCCTGCTCTACTCCAATTGACACCAATCCAAAGCTCTCTGTAGTCATTGGTGACCGAGTTTAGGATCCCTCTGATTTTCGCAGCATGGCTAGTGCTCTTTAGTACCTCACTTTCACTCATCCGGATATTGCTTACGCTGTTCAGCAAGTTTGTATCCACGGGAACCTCACTTGGCTGCCCTCAAGCGGATCCTTTGTTATGTTCGTGGTAATCTTCATTTGGGTCTGTTGCTTCGTCTCACAGCGTAGCATGAACTGGTCGTCTACTCTGATGCCGACTAGGCCAGTTATCCGGATACTCGCAAGTCTACTTCTAGCTATGCGGTCTTCTTTGGTGATAACCTCATCTCTTGTTCCTTCAAGCGCCAGCACACCGTGTCCCGATCTAGTGCCGAAGCTGAATATCGAGTTGTTGCCAACGCCGTTGCTAAGGCTTCCTGATTGCGTCAACTTCTCTGTGAGTTACAGTCCCTCTTGCAGCGCGCTACATTGGTTTACTATGAGAATATCAGCGCCGTCTATATGTCCGCCAACCCGGTTCAACATCAACGCACCAAACACATCGAGATTGATCTTCACTTTGTCCGGGAGCGTGTTGCTCTTGGTGTTGTTCGCGTCCTCCATGTTCCAACAACTTCTCAGTATACCGACATCTTCAACAAAGAATTGTCATCTTCGCTCTTCATTGAGTTTAGAACCATTCTGAATGTTCGTTGCACTGATGCTCAGACTGCGAGGAGGTGTTAGTAAGTTATGTTTGTTCCCTAGACTCTTGTGTTTGCGTCTTGGCTCTAACTGTAGCCATGCGCCGGTCTAGACACTTGTGCTGGTTAGTGTGTTAATTAGACTTAAAACTTTTTAGTTTAGTGTTCATACTTTGAACCCTTAAACTCCTCTGCCTATATATATATTTGTAACATCCTATAATCTATTATTATCCAATATATAATACAGAGTCTTTCTCACTTACAAATGCGATAGCCATTCTCAAACTTTTTTTTATTGGGCCATTCTCGAACTTTGCATTGCCATATTCATATTGCAATTAAAAATAAGGATAACTTCTGGTTTCTGCACCAATGCGTATAGGCATTTAATGTGGGCACCCACGACTCCACCATTGCACCAATACTTAAGCTATATCATTCAGTATTTAACTCAATTGGAGCATGTGAATATGTGATAATGTACAGGGGCACGTAAAGAATATTCAGTCAGTTTGCTGGGATGGTACGGGTGGCTACCTGGCCTCTGTTAGTGAAGATTCGGTCAGGGCGTGGTCATTTGCTGGAGGAAATGATGGTGATTGTGTGCATGAGTTGATCTGCAGTGAAAACAAGTTTCATTCTTGTGTCTTCCACCCAAATTTTCCGTACTTGCTTGTGATTGGTTGTTACGAGGCAAGTTTTCTTATATATCAGGCTCAAGATAATCATTTTGCAAGATTTTAAAAATATTTTCATTTTAATTTATGTATCATTGACATCTTGCAGTCTTTGGAGCTCTGGGACATCAGGGAGAAGAATACCGTGACCATCAACAACGCTCATGATGGCATGATTCCAGCGCTAGCAGCATCAAATGCATCAGGGTTGGTTGCCTCGGTGAGCCATGATAGGCTTGTCAAGCTCTGGAAATGACATTAAATAGCAACCTTCTTCAGCGGCACATATCAAGAAATAGGGTTATGTAGGAACATGTTTTTTCTGCTGCAGTTAATTGCAGGTCAAAATGGCAGCTAACCAAATTGTTGAATGGTTGAACCTTTTGTGCTGGAGAACCCAGTTTGCACTTTATGGCTGTCTCAGGTCTCTCAGGCGCCGTTGCTGCATGTGATCTCTGGTAACCGTTGCGCATGTCTCCTTGTAGAATGGCCCATACTCTGCAGTACTTGCGCAAAACTTGTAGTCATTGTCGTGGACTCGTAATTGCTGGTGCGCTCTACTGAAAGCCAAAAAAGTTATGTTCTCGATGCGCCTCAGGTGTCGGTCTGTTTCATGTTTATGGCCAAATGGGCATATTTTTTTCTTGCTTATTGGAAAAAGGATAATTCTAGGGAAGAGATGCGCTCTTTTCGTACCAGTATGTGCTAATTAGGCAGGCCTATCTCGCTATATCATAGCAATAAAGATTAGTTTGCCATTTTCAATATCTCGTTTCTGTCTCTAGTCATTTGCGTAGGATTTAGCCTGTCACCTGTGGGGGGCTTATTTTTGAGGTGGTTGGCCACGTCTCGTTAACTGGTCTGGCTTGGTTACTCTGCTAATTGTACTAATGGTATCACTCCTTGAAGCATTATTGTCTACTTTCAAAATACAATTAGTGATAATGGCATGGAGCAAAAGCTTTTGGAATGCATTGTCATATTATTAAAAGAGAACAAACTCGGTACCATGGAAAACATATCTTGCAGATTACCATAATAGGCTTTCGAAGGAGAAAAAACTGTTAATAGCTCTAAGAGTCTAACCTTTCGGAGAGAGAAAATGTTTGTAACGCTAAGTGTCTAACCCTGGAATATCTAGGGATTTATTATCAATGCCTTTTCCTCGTTGTAATTTTGATATTTTAACTAAGGACGTCCATCAAACGTCATGTGCCATATAAACGATTCTCAAGTGATCAATGTGGATGAATAAAAGGAGTGGAATATTTTGAAATAAAAAACTGCCATTCGTCCATATAAGAGATTCTAGTGTTTAAATTTTATTTATAAATATAAAAGATCCCTTATATTATATATGTGGACGGAATGAGTATTTTCTTAGGTTATGTTTGGATAGGTAGGGTTTGATCCAATTGCTCTGAGTTGGGGTTTAGTTCAATTCCTGCCATATAGAATTAGGGGTGAATGGGTGATACTTACCTACTAAAACACTCTCTTATCCCTTTTTAAGCTTATAGGTGCAAGAGATCTAGTCTCATACATCCAACCAAATAGTGGCTTACGTCATCCAGGCTCTACCCATACGTTCAATCACGTAGGACCATTTGCATTCCCTCATTTAGGCCAGCCTTATCTTGGTTAGGGACATCAAGCAACCAAACCGGCCGTAGACTATTAATTACCATACTGGAGTATAATAGAAAATTTTGTAGTACAAGTATGATGGACACTTTCCTTATTAGTCACTTGAATAAGTTCATATGTTTTAGTATTGTCTCAATAACACGTGTGCCCTGTCCAATAAATGGATGGATTGCTGTGTTGTTATCGAATACTCATCGTGGATGTACTTTCTGTTTGCACCGGAATTTGGTGCGAGCACACCAACGCCTGAGATATCTATTTAGCTCTAGTGCAAACCGATCAACTTCTCTCCATGGCTCGAGATACGTACGCCAGGGCTCGTGGGTTTCGGTCGGCTCCGGCGTAACGGTGCGGTTACAGGCGTGCCAGTAAATTTGACCATGTAATTGATAAGAAGGTGAGGCAAACGGGTCAGTCGGACAACGGGCCGATACGAGCCCTCACTATCGGCTGACTGCTGATAGGATCGAGTTGGTCATCGGCCGCGTCCAGATGGCTTCTGCTATTGGTTGATAACCGATAGGAATCAGGTGCTCTTTCATCAGCTGGGAGCCGATGAATACGTAGATGGATATCGATAAAAGATATGACGGCTCTGAGTGTAGCGAAAGCGAGATCCCTAATCCATCGGTCACAGAGCCAATGAAGGTATCAGGGTGTACTTAGAGAATAGCAAGACGCGCGGGATCTCTCCTAGTAGTCAATGGAACCTGTTGCGGTCGTTCATCGGCTAAAAATCCGATGAAAACATATACGAATTGGCAAGGAATCGTATAAAAGATACGGGTTACAAAGCTGATGCCGCTCTGTATATGATAGCACGAGACCTGTCGCCCACCGTGACAACGCTGCTAGCATCGAATATCAAAGATCGGACCTAACTAAGACAGTAAGAGACCAATGCCAACGACAACGGGACGGTGGATGCCGGATCGATTGTGCTGAAGTAAGAGCGAAGCGAACTCATTAGCTAGCTAAGCTGATGAGATGACGTCTCTCTGAAGATAGGCGCATATCGGCTGGAAAGCCGATGTGCTTGGTGTGGTGTTCAAGGGAAGTCTCTAAACACTTGGTACGTATCGGTCGAGGAGTCGATACGCTGGGTGTGTTGCTCAACGTATAGATAACTCATCGGCTAATACTTCGATAAAACGCGACACAGAGACCTATAAGCCTAAATCTCATTTTATCGTCAACAGACTCGTAGGTCGAACCTAACCAATGCAGCACGAGACCGACAACGACGGAGAGAGCTTGATAGACCGATAGACCCTGCACGGACGTGATACGATACATCCGATCGGTCTAAGAGGTCAAACCTAACCGATACAGTTTTAGACAGAGCGAGACATATCGAGATAGTGACGGGACTTACCCCTTCGCTGGAGATCGAACTTAACCGATGCAGCTCCGCGTCAACCCCGTCGGTAAAAAACCTAGATGAACTAGGGTGGCAATGCGCCAAAGTTATATTGATCGAAGCATCTTTTACATGTTTTCAGAGGTTCTATATTTATACCCTGGATTTATAAAGTCCGATATGTTTACAATAACCATCGAATATTATTTTCTAACAAAAATAAAAGGAAAATACCTCTAAGGAGGTTAAACAAAATAACTAAATCTTTCGATAGAATACCTTACCGTGAACCACGGTTTCTTCTTAAACTCGTCTCATTTGGATAAATTTCTAATCTTGAACCAAATCTTTTCATATTTTGTTCGATCGGCTTACTCTTGTGACAGCCGGACTCTTATTTACGTAAACCGATCTTTTTTTTTAAATTCTTTCATGGGCTTTTTAAATTTTAGCGTTAAAGTATAAAGCATTTTCTATGGATTGCCTGTATAATTTATTTTCCAAAGTATCAGTTACTTTTTATTTTTTTAGGGTTGCTCTAAAAATTCACGCCACTATCTCTCCTTCCCTCCTAACCGTTGGCACCCCCTAATCTCACCCACCGCCACATAATGGTCTACGTTGGTAAGGCCCAGTAGATCCTTCCCCGATTATCACTCATCTCTTTCCCGCGCAACTTAGGGAGTTTGATCAACATCGGAGGTTAAAATGAGAAGACGGACACACAATTTTAATATAACAACCATTGCGGATCATCTAGGTTTAATGGCGGAAGCAAACCTTCCTCTTAATAACTTTTGCACATTTATCACATGACGCTATTTCTTCCGAGTTTGGGCAGCTAACAAGGCTGTGCGACAAGAAAGTTGTATAACTTAGGAAAAAAATATCTTTTCCTGGTTATAGGCACAGTCTGCTCAACAAAACTCAATTATGCCATTCCGCAGGTGCATCTCGGCACTTCCACAATTCGCCCCCTTTTTTCTTTTCATTCAAGCTCTACTTTTTCTATGTAATACCAAAGCAATTCCACGCCGAGTCGACGACACGTGTGTCACTACTACTCACTAGTATTGTCTTGTGTATTTCTGTGGGCTGCGGATACCCGCCAGTGTACTTTATATACCCTGGCCCCTATCCTCCCCTCTCGCGTGTCCATTTCACGAATTCCTCGTCTCCGCTTTCTCCCCTTCCTACACGCCTCCCTCCCCCTCCCGCCGCAACCGATCCAATCTCTCCAGTCGCCTCCACCCGCACCCCCTCTCTCCCGACCACCACCCGCCGCCGCCGCTACCTCGCCCCGAGCTGTGCGCCTAGGGGGTGGGGGGGGGGGGGCGGGAACGCCTCGCCTAGGCTGGTCGGGTAGCTAGTCCGTGACAAACACCCCACCGCCCCGGGCTAGGAGGCGGTCGACGGGTGGACGCGGGCGGGCCAGGGCGGTGACGGAGCAAAGGGTGGCTCTTATCGCCGGGCGCTTCTAGGGTTTCGGAGTGAGGGTGCGCCGTTGGGGGAGCCATGTCGCAGACCAACTGGGAGGCGGATAAGATGTGAGGATTTGTTCCTCCTTTTTTTTGGGGGGCCCCTTCTTCCCGTGGATTCGCGACGTGTTTTGGTTGGAGGCGGTTTGCTTCTCTTTTGCTGCGACTGGGTGGTGATTTTTTAGGCTAAAATCGCGGGAAGGGAGTGGGAGGTTCAGGCTTGTGCTCTAGGTGGGAGGAGAGCTGTGGCGTGTTTGGCTGCTAGGGTTTCGCCGGAGCTCTTTTTTTTGTGGATTCCCTTTGAGCTCTGTTTGTTTACTGGACGAACTCACTGTTTTGGCTTTCGGGACTAGTTTTCTGGATGCTATACCGATTCGTGCGTTGGTTTTGAAATACAAGAGAATTTATTTGGGGGATTTTAAATACCAGTATATCTGATTTACGAGATTTGAAATAGCAGGAGAACTTATCTATGCGATTTGAAATACTAGTGGAAAACATGTTTCTATCAGTAGGTTTTGAATATTTTCAACTGTATTATTGGAGCTATAGTAAACGTGGGAAAAGAGGAGCGGGATTTGTTTCACGCTGTTCGAGTTTTTTCAGTACCTGTAATCCTGAACTAGCCTCCTTCATCGTTTTACTTTACTGACAGTATGATTGGGAATACTAGTGAATGGCTTGATTTTGTTTAGACAAAGATGGAATGATTTGATCGAGCAGCTCTAGTATGCCACTACAAGTTAGATGTGACCCAAAGCAGTGCAGTTTGATCTGTATAGGAATTTGGAAAAGGAGGTGAAATATCTCATTCTTCTTGTAACTAGACTACACTTTCACTGACTAAGTAATATAAGCATTTTGTATATGAGCGCTTGCGTTTGTACTGTGTTTTGCAGAGAAAGAAATGTTTGCATAGGCAAGTAACAACAACTAGGAAGCCTCATTTTAGTGTTGGACAATTGAAAATTGGTCACTCTTAATGCTTCTTTCAAAATGGAATGAGTGTTGATTCATGGATAGGCTAAGGGTCCAAAGACAGGGATCAAGGCAAGATCGTGGAGCTCTTTTCAATCACCAGGAGTCCGTGATCAAGCTAGACCTAATTTTATAATTCTTTATTGCTTAATTATAATGGGGTACCCCAATTTTCTAGCCTACCCAATTTGTTTGGGACTGAAAGGCTTTGATGATGATAATGATGATTAATTATAATGGGGTACATGGGTCCTTTTATGTTGGATATATTAAAACCTTCCCACTTGAAGCCACCACACAGTTTTGCACTGGTGTGTTCCATTCTGGTGATGTCCACATCACCCCTGTGCTAGCAGGCAGTGGGATTTTGTGCACCCCCATTGCTCAGCGGCAATGTCCCTCCACGTACTATAGAGGGAGAACTGACTTGTCATCTAAGGAAATAATCTTTGATATAATAAAAACTAATCCGGTCTGAATCTCTGACCTCAAATCTTTCCTAATTTGATAGTCTCCTAACTTTATTTGATCTATTCCTAATATATCCTGCCTAATCTGCTCCATGGGCCTGTCCTATGGCCATAAGCACATAACACTAAACCCCTCATGGTGACACAGCTCGAACTAGCTGTCAGCTATTCCTCCCTGGTATCTTGACAATTCTGGATTTGTGTCCCTGATATCATGATAAATGATGTCATCGTAACAGCAGGTGGTAGCTGGGTAGGTGGATGAGCATAGAAGTGCATCAATGTGAAAATGAGAGACACAGGTTGATTGTCCTCCTGCCATGCCAGAGGTGGGGTTCTACAATGTGGTAATATCATGAAGATGGAAACTGGAGCAGCGGTAGACGAAGGCGGTCAAGTTGAAGCAAATCCTCTGGTGCCAGTGAGTTGAGTACCCACAGCTGCAGCGGTGGTCAGCGGATTGTGGTCAAGTTGGGGTGGCTAGGAACAGGGAAATTGGTGGCAACCCAGTGGATTTGTGGGACAGAAGGGGTTCAGGCGATGGCAGAGGTAGAGTAGAGTTGATGGACACATGGGAGGTTGGGGGCAGTGGAAGTTGATGGCCAAGCAGAGTAGTAGTGGTAGCCAGAGTTGGGCTGGGGGTTGAGAGAGGCAGGAGGAAGCAGGGGCAGAGTGAGTGGAAGGTAGAGAAGGTGAGGGGCTGGTGCTAGCTGAAGGGGCGGAGGAAGATGGTGGCACTCCAGTTCATTTACTATTGAGAAACTAAAAGTAAAAGGAAAACGCGAGTGTACATTGATGTAGATAGATGCACCATTAAATACGTTCACATTTCCAGCTATTTTCCTGTTGTTCTCATTATAACTTTTTTATGCCTACTAGTTTTTATTCACCATTCTGCTTGAACATCCGTTGTAACGGTCTTGTACTTGGATAGAGTTGTATGTTCAAGTATTTCTTTAACCTCCAACCTAAATGTTTGACTGCTTGCTGAAACAGGCTGGATGTGTACATATATGACTACTTTATGAAGAGAAATCTGCAGGCAACTGCAAAGGCCTTCCAAGCAGAAGGGAAGGTCTCTTCAGATCCAGTTGGTTCGTATTTCCCAGCAAGTTGTGTGAAGCTATTTAAGTCATGAGTTTTCTACACTTTTTTACCTTTTGTTAGTAAAGACTGCTGTGTACTTTCTGAACTCTGCTTTCTTGTAGCGATTGATGCTCCTGGTGGTTTTCTTTTCGAGTGGTGGTCAGTTTTTTGGGATATTTTCATAGCAAGAACAAATGAGAAGCATTCAGACGTTGCGGCTTCATATATTGAAGTAAGCGTCTGTGCATCTAATTATCTTTTCGTGGACATATTTATTGTTTCAGGCATTTTAGTTTGGCATGCTAGTGTTTTCAAAGAAGTCCTGCTTGAATCGTTATCTGATCTAGGCAAACCTTATCAGTTTTACCTTGTCAACAACTGCCTTTTGATTGGTTAGTTCTTATGATTCTTTTTGTTTGTTGCTTTATGATTCAACTGCTTGTATTATATGTGTGTCAGATCCATCCACCACAAGCAGGCAATTCCATTGTAACTTATGTTTTGCTTCAGTTTTGCATTGTGGCCTTGGTTATCCATTTTTTTCCTGGGAGGTGGGAGCACATTTTACTAATGCTGTAGTCAGGTGCGATAAATATTCTAAATTTGTTTGATTTGCATCTTTATTCATGGTAGGAACTTGAAGAGGTCTTTCCCCTGAATTGACAGTTCTAACTCAGCTTGGACTCACTACTCTTTCAGACTCAGCACATGAAAGCCAGGGAGCAACAGCAACAGCAGCCTTCTCAACAGCGACAGCAGCAACCACAGCATATACAAATTCAACAGATGTTGCTACAAAGAGCAGCACAGCAGCAGCAGCAGCACCACCACCACCAGCAGCAGCAGCACCAGCAGCACCAGCAGCAGCAGCAGCAGCAGCAGCAGCACCAACAGCAGCAGCAGCAACAACAACAACAACATCAGCAACAGCAACAACAGCTCAGAGACGGAACTCATCTTCTTAACGGTACTGCAAGTGGACTTCCTGGAAACAATCCTTTAATGCGGCAAAACCAGAGTACTGCAAATGTTATGGCAACAAAAATGTATGAGGAGAGGTTAAAATTGCCTTCCCAGAGAGATTCTTTGGAAGAGGCATCAATTAAGGTAGCACTGTTAGCCATAATCATTGATCGATGTTATTTTTATAGATTCCTCACCTCATCAATATGCTCACTTTGTGGGTAATATTATCATGACATGTGAACTTTGGTTTCAGCAAAGATATGGAGAGAATGCTGGACAGCTACTTGATTCAAATGATGCATTGTTGAAAGCATCTGCAAGTGGACAATCTTCAGGGTACCTGCTGAATTTGTGAATTATAGGTTCTAAGTACTTTAACAAGCTTTATACCATGCACAGCTGTAGCTGAGATTTCATCATTCCTGTTACAGTCATCGCTGTAATCTAATCCACACTTAGTACTTCTGGTATCAACATTCACAGAGTTGACTGTCTTTTATTCAAAAAATATTATTTTATTTTGAACTCCTCCGTCTAGTGATTTGGTTAGTTATGGAGATAAATCAGATGCATACTTTCTATTTGTTCTTCCTATTTCTACTGAATTTGCTGCTTCTGCATTTTGGTGTTGTTTTTTGTATAGTTGAGATGCATGCATTGTTTTGGCTAGACCTCATTTTGCCAGTTCCCTTACGCAACTTAATTGCTTGTGTAGGTATACTCATGTAGTTTTGCTCTGAAAAGTGATATGTCCTAAACAAAATATACTGAAGTGTCATCTCATTCCCTGCATTTTCTTGCTTATGTGAATGGAATGTAGATGCTAATGGCAGCCTGTTTAATATTGACCATGCTATACATGCACTGCAAGAGGTAACTTTTCTCAGATAGTTCATTCATTTCCTTTGTAGGCAAATTCTGCATGGTACTGTTGGTGGTTTGTCAGGAAGTCTGCAACAAGTTCAGTCCAGGAGTCCACAAATACCTGGTCCAGCTCAGGTTAGTCTTCTGGGTATCCTGATCTGTTGTGTATCTCTAATCTCTAACCATGCTTACCTCCAAAGCAAGGAGGATAAAAATAATAAATGTCAACATGTATTACTCATATTATTAGCAGAGCATCAAGACAGAGATGAATCCCATTTTGACACCAAGGTCAGCAGGCCCTGAGGGGTCGTTTATCGGTGTCCAAGGTAACATGTTTTCAGTATGGTCCCTGGAATTATTGTTCTTGTAAATCTACGCTTAGTTCAATCTATAAGAGAGCTATAAAATGAGACTCCTCTAAAATTATAGGACCTTGGAACACAATCTTTTTGATGTTATAGGACCTGAATCAGATGTATTTTTAACAGGACCTAATCAAGCTGGAAACAATTTGACTCTGAAAGGATGGCCACTCACGGTAAGGTTTAGTTTATGACCAAGTAATAACTTTGATCTTGGACATGAATGGCTTCTATATAGATTGCCTGGCTTAAATATAGATAATTTTTTTTCTTCAATTAGATGTTGGAAATCACCTGCTAATTTACTCTTTGGATACTATTTTATTTAAAATGCCAGTATAAAATTTGTAGGATCAACTGTTATGAGATTTTCTAGTAACTGCTAGTAACTTAAAAGCATCTACTCTCCTTCCATATCAAACCAGTCTGACTGAAATCAAAAAACAGATTTTATGTACTTATGATTAATGCTCCTGCTATAGACTACTCTCCTTCCATAAATTTTGCCATGCTGTTTTGGTTTTGTTTGCACTGTACACTTGCATAGTGCAATTGTTGTTCAGTTTATTTTCATTGACCATCTTTCACCAAATTGCACACTTCCTTACTGATTCACCTTATATTTAAAACTTTAAATCCATTCTTTATTTTTGGGCCTATGGCTCTGCCCTATATGTAACTAATTTGTTGCAGTTTGTGTATTGGTAATATTTGCCATCATTTATATCATTGATAGCAATTTTGGGACCAATTTGCAATTTTATTTTCCAATATAATGGTAAATGACTATGTGATTGGCATCTACTATTAATTGACGGCATATGCTATCTCTCAGTTCTTATTCTCATATGCTTTTTTCCTTTTATTTTCACAGGGACTTGAACAATTTCGCTCTGGACTTCTACAGCAGAAGTCTTTCGTGCAGAATCAACAGCAATTGCAACAGCAGATTCATTTTCTTACTCCACAACAGCAGCAGCAGCTTATGTTGCAGGCTCACCAAAATATGGCTTCCCCTACATCTAGTGATGTTGACAACAGACGATTAAGGATGATGCTTAACAGGAATGTTGGGCAGACAAACAGTGGTGGTGACATTATTCCAAATATTGGTTCTCCTAGTCTAAGTGGTGGAGATGTAGATATCCTGATGAAGGTATATCTTTTGATTTTTTACCTTACTAGTGTTATTCCACCATTTAACTGGTGTAAACGCTTTTGTTTGTTGAGATTTGCTTTTTAGTTTTTGCATTTACTTCATGTTGTACATTCTTAACTTTTTGCTGAACGTGACAAAGCAGCTCCCTTTCCATTTTTCCCTTACCACTAGACTTGTAATTCTTTATGAAGATGGTTAATATGATAAGAACAATGCTTCCTGTTCAATTTTTGAGAAGTAACTCAAATTTACCTTGTAACCATCAATTTTCCTAATATCTATGTTCTATGTTTTCTGACATTGATGATTTATCTATGTTTTAGCATTGTTACATTTCTGCTCTTTTCTGTATGCTTATCTTGTGCATATAAGATGATCTAGATTACTGTAATGTATATGTTGTTCTCGTTCTATAAAACACCTTGCTATGTGTTATTTTTCTCTCTCCTTTGTATGTTCCCATGTTCATATATGGATTTTTCTGCGTAGTAGAAGAAACTTGCTCAGCAGCAACAACTGCTACAGCAGCAAGGCAACAGCCAGCATCATCCTCAGCTTCAGCAGCCTGCTGTCTCCAGTCAGCAGTCTCAAAGCTCAAATCAGCTTCTCCAACAAGAAAAGCCAGGAATTGGAAGTATGCCTGTTGATGGGGGCATGCCAAACTCTTTTGGTGGAGCTGATCAAGTACGATTCTTATCTGTATACATCCATGCTTATCATGCTCCATTTGCATCAATGATTAAGACCTGCTATACTACTGTTCATTGTGCGTTTGTGGTCTAAATGGATCACTGTCAGTTTTGTGGAATGTAACTGCTTTTTTGCTTCTATTCTGATATGTATAATTATAGTGTTTCTATGCAATACAAGAATTGCCATGAAATGCATCATATGCTACTTTCGGTTTTAAACTTGAAAACGTGTTCAATGACTGAGCTAAGTGCTTTGTGCTTTATGGTAATCTCTGAAATGAATCTACTATATAAGGCTCTGGAGCTAAGTGATTTGTGCATTTTTTTTTCGCATATGTATGAACGCAACAGTTCTGTGCTTTACTGCAATTGATTGTCCTTTGGCATGGAAATTCTGTTGTGATGTAGCTTTTCCTGCCAACAGAGTCATCATATCCCCCTCACTGCTACTGATTATCTTTCACCTTTTGTTGAAGAAGAATGTAGAACCATCTGCCACTGATTAAGATAATATGTAGAGTAAATATAACTTGATGACGGTGATTCAGTCACATAAACTGTGTTGTTTATTGTCCAGGCTACAAAGAAGAGAAAGAAACCTGGTTCATCCTCTGGCAGAGCCAATAGTTCAGGAACTGCAAATACTGCTGGCCCCTCTCTAAGTTCTGCACCATCGACGCCTTCCACTCATACACCAGGAGATGCAATGTCTATGCCACAGCTGCAGCAGAATGGTGGTTCCACAAAACCGTTGGTAATGTTTGGCTCTGATGGTGCTGGAAGCTTGACGTCTCCAGCAAACGCACTGGTATGAACATATTTTATTTATAACAAGTCCTGTTTTGACCATTCAACTATATAGATCAGATTCAGAGAACCTCCTCGAACATGGACCTTTCATCTTTCACCCACAAACTACTAAAACTGGTGCAAACACCCCCTCCCTAACACATACTTAGGTGTTATCCTTAACACATCACTATCTCAGCATCCCCTCTCTTCAAAATCCTAGTTATTTTTCAGTCCATCCCTTATGACCCATCGTAGGTTGTAGGGTTATCAGATTTCCATTAAAATGATACTCCTCCCATCCAACAATGATCATCATATTAGTACTGGGCACAGTGACCAAGGGAAACAAATCATCCCCATGATCCATTTAAGTCTGCATGCAAACCGAGAAAAAGGGGCTTAATGCATGCCTGCAAATCGAGTAGATTGGCAAGGCATTAATGGCTGCATGAGAACTGAAGTGACACCTTTATGCATGCAAACCAAGAAAACGTGGCTTCAACCTGTTAGGCGCTGATCAATTCTGGATTTTTTGATTTTGCTAATGCACTGATCATTGTTGGATAGAGGTAGTAGTGTTCCATATTAAGAAAATAAAAATAAATTGCTTAGCACTAGGTAGCTTTAGGAGCTATCTCCACATCCCATAACATACATGCTGTTTATCTTCTTTAGTACCTACCTGCACCTATTTGCACATGTTCTCAAAGTATTACTGAAATCACAATAAAAAATGAGATTGGCAAGATACATTTGGAAAATAAAAACTTTATACTCTTCACTAATTCTAATCTCATCCATCCAATCAGATTCAATCCAAGATATGTATCCAGAGTAAGTGAATACTCATTCGATATAATTGTATAGACTTGACTACAGGATTCCACATAAGATAGAATCGGTGCTTTGGCTGCCAGCATGGCCAATAGTGAACGGTTTTGATGGTTGGAGGATGAACTGTGGATAGTTTCCAGAGTTGGAGATTGTTCTCTGGACTCTAGCAATAATAACTGACAGCATCAGTTAGTCTTGTTATATATCCTTAAAAAGCAAAATTTTGTTCTTGTTTTTCATTTGTGTGAACAGTATGACCACAGAATGTTTTCAATCAGGCTGACGTGGATCGTTTGCTAGAAGATGGTTCATTGGACGAAAATGTTGAATCTTTTCTATCTCAGGATGACATGGACCCTAGGGATCCCTTGGGACGCTGCATGGATGCCAGTAAGGGTATGTTTTTTTAATACCCTGCTGATACCTGGCTGTTGTATCCAATCAACAAGAGTTGTAAAGGAACGAACATGGTCTCATTGATACTCGTTGATCTCGCACCATAGACCTTTGAGCTTTTTAATAATCTATCATCACATATGTCTTCAATAACAGATCATATTCAAGATGCATTCTTTTGGTATTTGATATTGGTGATTTTACTTCTTGTTTCTCTTGGCCATATGATGAAGCTTCTGCCTGATCACAATTCTTTTGTTCTTGATTGATCTGTGTATACAGGGTATGGTTTTGCTGAAGTTGCGAAGGGACGTGCAAGTGCAACCAAAGTTAGCTGTTGTCACTTCTCCTCGGATGGTGAACTGCTTGCTACTGGTGGACATGATAAAAAGGTGCAGTTCTTAACACAATATATTTTGGTTTCTTTAGTGCTTGAAAATCTTCAGTGCATGCCTCTTACTCTGTGCAGGTTCTTTTATGGTGTACAGAGCCTCTTCTGAAGCCTAAATCTTCGTTAGAAGAACATTCGGCTTTGATTACTGATGTTCGATTTAGTCCAAGCATGTCACGGCTTGCTACATCTTCCTTTGACAAAACTGTGCGGGTTTGGGATGCTGACAATGTACGCTCCTTTGCTCATATATTTTTGAGGAAGAAATGTTCCATTTTACGAGAACTCTTTAAGTTTGGAATCAACTGTCAACTATAAAACAAACTGGACAACTATAAGCAAACTGTTTTGAATGTTTGAGCTTGTAAAATGTCTGGTGTTGCAGTTCGAGCTGATTTTTTTAGGACTTCCTTGAGATTTCAAGTTTGTAAAATGGACATTTTCCCATGTTTTATTGCAAACTTATCCTATTAGGGTGCTAATAACCTATTGTGATATTGCATTGCAAGATGCTCTGTATCCTAAAAACATGCAACGACTAATCAATTGACTATGTGCAGACTAATTATTCACTCCGTACTTTCACGGGTCATTCAGCATCTGTTATGTCACTTGATTTTCATCCGAATAAAGAAGATATGATTTGCTCCTGTGATGGTGATGGTGAAGTCCGCTGCTGGAGCATAAATAATGGTAGCTGCCTGACCTGTGTTAAGGTCTTTAAGGTATGCAATACGACTTAATGTGTTTCATGGTATCTTCTGTTTTAGCATTCAACTCCTGATGTTTGCCTCTGTTTCGGATCATTTTCTTTCCCCACAGGGAGGTGCTACTCAGATGAGATTCCAACCTCACAAAGGAAAATATCTTGCAGCGGCCTCAGAGAAGTCCATCTACATACTTGATGGGGAGACACAACTTGCTTGTAGAAACCCTCTGCAGGTTTGTTAGCATTTACACATCCAGAATGTGTATGAGGTAGCATTCGTATTTATAACTACATTGCTATTTGTGTGGCACCATGCCTTTACAACTACCACTAGTATAATCATACCAATTGTGATTGCCATTCTTGATCGTTCACTTGGTACAGTGAATCATAAATAGGTTTGTTAGGACTTGGATGTTCAGAAAAGTGATTAACCCAATGAATATTCTTATATCCATGGTTTGTTAGCAGTTTTGGATATTTTAAACCCATTACCTTTGATATCCAAACCGTTGGTTCTTAGTTCTAAATTTGGGGGAAACTCTTGCAGACACTTCATGAGTTACACTGATTCAGTGTAGAGAGTCTTCAAGCAGTAGGTTTTATGACAATGAAATTTCTTTAGATTTGAGATATAATTTAGTTTACTTTTGGACAAGTTTTGTTGGTTTTTGTGTTTGGCCTGCTAGGAGTATTGTAGAAGAAACCCATTATGGTAATTCCCATAATAAGATGTATATAAGCTGCAAGTTCGAGCCCAGTTGTGTGCACTCAGATTAATGTCTTCTTTGTTATAAATTACTCTACATAAAATATTACTTCGGGTGTCCCAAAATAAGTCTGTTTCTAGCCTCTTAACTTTTGTCACAAAATAAGTCTATTTCTATCCCCTTACCTACCCTCGGTTGGAAATCAAGGAGTTTTGTTCCTTTAATACCCCTAACCTATCCACCTACCAGTATTACTTTCTTATTAACGAGTGTCTCTTTGGTCTTTTTCCCTTAGTACTAATTTGAATCCCAATTGCTAGAAATGAACTTATTTTAGGACATAGAGAGTACATGTTAGAGACCATTACTCAATCGATATTAGGTCTTTATGAATTATGGCAATACTTTTATTATAGCAATTGCAAGTATCTTTAGGTCCAAGTTTCATTGGAAGTTTATTGGTATTTGTACTCTGTAGGGGCACACAAAGAATATTCTATCACTTTGTTGGGATTCCACGGGTGACAATCTGGCTTCTGTCAGTGAAGACTGTGTCAGAATATGGTTGTTTGCTTCTGGACATGATGGTGAATTTGTGAACGAGTTGAATTGCAGCGGGAACAAGTTCCAGTCATGTGTTTTTCACCCCTCTTACCCATATTTGCTAGTAATTGGATGCTACGAGGAAAGTCTCTCTTATCTTGTTTAACATAATTCAGTTATTTTGTGAGTGCGCATAATTAATAATAGTGTACATTCGTTTATTTACATTATGCAGTCTTTGGAACTCTGGGACATTAGGGAAAAGAATGGCATGACGATCCACGGTGCTCATGATGGTTTAGTTGCAGCACTAGCAGCATCGAGTGCAACAGGGAAGGTTGCGTCAGTAAGTCATGATAGGTTTGTCAAGCTCTGGAAATGACTTGTAAAATAGCTGTCGTTCACATCGGAATTTTACAGTTTGGTGGTTAGACGATATAGAAACAAAGATGGTTTTCTGCTTCAGGTGACCACTTGACAAAAGGGTATCCAACCCAAATTTCTTGAACCGCTTGGGTGCAAGAACTAACCTTGTTTGTGTTTTGTGGTTATCTTCGGTTGTATCGTGTATGCTGCTCTATTAACTTCTGAAGTTTGTAATTCTGTAGAAATGCTTGTTGGCGTGTTGTAACTCTAAACATGTTTCATTGTACTGATCATAATTCATAAGTTACAAACTCTGTTAGGTTTTTTAATTTCCGTCTATGCTTTTGTGATGATTGTCTTATCTTTCTTGTCCCCGTTTTCCTGGTGTGAATTTACATTTGATATTCCTTTCTCACGCTAGGGTTCTACCTGCCATTTCTGTCTCTTCTCTTCTTCCTTCGTCCTCTGCCTCGCATGGCGCGCACTAGACGCCGGCGACCCAAACCAGCTTCGAATTTTACTTCAATCACTCCTATACCAGGTGCATTTTGTTGTAGAAAGCAATTGTACAAATAGCTAGTGAGGAGCAATTCCACAAACCATAGCAAAAGCTTCCATTCCAACCATCCAGGTGCATTGGCTCTATGCACCTCGTGCAGTCGGCCTGTGACTATCGTTCCAAGCGAGCCCATCCGCACGTTACGGTGTTGTTTGGGACAAACGACTGTCAGATTTTTTTTTACTAAATTAACTACTATAAAATAAAAATCTACATGACGAACTTTTATAAAAATGTTTTACTCAAAACATATTGGAAAGTGTACTCGAAAATCCAAAATCCCCCATTGGAAACAAACTGGACCTAAGCAGCTGAGTATGATTTTTTATTTTAGATTTTGGATTTTCATTTGCTCTTTCCTAAATTCCGAACGGTGCGTTTAATAAAAAAATATTCTAAAAATATTTTTCTAAACAACTTTTTAAAATTTATATGAGTTAATTCATTCATCCATACTCTCAAATAGTTTTTTTATACTATCATTATCATTTTCAGCTATCTCGCTTATCTTTCTTTAAAAGATAGAAACAATTGAACCCACACATTCGTTACCACTAACAAGATAAGAGGAGACAGTAAATTGGGCAGATTATCGTCTACATACAATTGATTGTCTATAATATCTACTATGGATATAGACATCAGCGGCTTTCTAGAACAGCTGGGACTAGTAAAAGAAACTAAAGCGCAAAGCAAAATCCGAACAAGGTCCCAGCGAGGGGCACCCAACACCGACATCCTAACAAGCTCCTGGTGTCCAGCGTGGCTTATCACTTACGGCGCACCTCAATCATGTCCTCATCCTCCAGGCCAAGGTCCTCTGGTGTGCTTGCTGAGTTAACTTTGTCGCCATCGAATACAAATGTCAGGTCGGCCAGGCTGAGATTAACCTTCTTAGCATATGCCCTGAAAAGCCTGTCAAACTTCTCATCCTGTAACGAGAAAGCACACGAGGTTAGTTTAAATTCCTATCCAGCAAGATAAATGAACAACTAAAATATCAAAATCCAGATAAGCTCCAATGTGGTTGACCTACTGTAGATATCATCCAATCCGGTAAAGCTTCAACAATCAAATGAAGGGAAAGTGTGTTGGGCGTTTTTTTTTTGTGAAACTGAATGTAAATTGGTTTAATAGAAGAGCACGCCAAATTATCACAATATTCACAACTATCTGTTAGAAAATTAGAACTGCCTAAAAATGTCTAAGAACATCATATATGTTATTATTATATATTGATAATAGTAGCAGTGATACTCCATTAGAAAATTATAACCTTGTATATGCGGAACTGCTGCTGTCCAGCTTTTTCCTGAACTGTTATGATCACCTTTTCTCTTGCATTCTCCACCTGTCGTTCAGGTGACTTGTCTAGATCTATATGTTCAGTTGGTATTCTGGCCTCAACTTTTTGCTTAGCAGTTTGAGTCACCTTTTCCAGAAAATCGTTGGCTGATTCAGCAAATTTCGCCAATGATTGCTTCTGTAATCTGCATATTATGTAACCAGAACTCAGATGATCATGTGTCACATCTCTAGGAATCGGTAATAAGAAACAAAACAATCAAAGCACCGATAACAAATCCGTACATTCAGCATCACAGCAAGAATCGTAGCATATACAGGAGTTCCATTTCAACTTCCAGATATCTCTGGATGTCTGTAGGCAGACTACAGCCAGACACTTTAGGTACATACTATTTTCTCCAGGGAAATTTCCAGAAAAAATCGATTACAACCACTCATTGGGGTATCATAGACACCTACTCTGATGTTCTTTTTGGTCACTATTAGGTAAGAAAAGCCAAGTGCATTCTACTATTCTGGCCAGTGTTACCTGGACACTCGTGTCCATAATATTTTGCCGAATCAGACACCCTGAGTCCAAGTCAGATTCTGACACCCGTGCCAGATTCCAGGAAGAATTTCACATGTCCAATTCTTTTGTGCTGAAGAGGACACTCGAGACTGAGTTGGATTCCAACAGATACCCGTGTCCGTGTCTAGGTAACACTGATTCTGGTCATATGAAACATGAAACATAATGAAAAGCAGCTTCATCCTCATATGATAATAACTAAGCTGTTGGCGTGAGGAATACCTAGAACGGCTCCGAGTGTTTCACTGAACAGCAGTGCATTCATCTTATATGCAGTAAATCGGCATCATCCAAAATTGAAAAAAAAACAATATGTTGCCAAGCTCTTTCCATGACTTGGAAAAATGATGGTGAAAATAACAGTGCAGTCCACCATCCACTCTTCCAATATATTCTAATGTAGACAAGACAAGCACTATAAACTTAATGATGCAAAATTAATAAAGCAGCTTTCAAATATTGACTTTAACAATCTCACATGAAACAATAATACGTGTTTAACAATGCTGACAACTAAAGAGTGAGGTACTAGCATGCCTTGATCAACCTTAGAATAAGCAACTATATTTTTCTACGATGAGGCCAGATTTGTGGAATAAGCAACTGCACAGCAGAAACTGTACTCTTCAGCATTAAGCAATGCCCCGTTTATCAGGCTCACCAGGGTTGACCCACACATACCTGACTGGCATACAATGCTATCATCTAATCAATAAGAGTACGAGCCACCTAAAGAACACAGCTGTACACCCTGGTACTACATGACTTTCTTAAGCTCACCGCATCATCCAATGATTTCAAATCGTCTAGTCGAGACTACTCGTAAGGGCACCGGCTAGCCGACTAATCGCGATTAGTTGCGATTAGTCGGAGATTGGTCAGTGACTAAAGTATAGGGCACCTCCAACACCTTAAGGTTCAGGGAGAATTACTTCCACCAACCCACGCCGACTAGCATCTGCACTTAGCCATGTCGATGAGCAGACATCAGAGAGGAACATACCAAGAAGAGGAAGGGAAGCAGAGCTGTTGCTAGATCAAGAACAGATCAAGAAGAGGGAAGCCAAGAATACTAACCATCGGAGCTGCTGCTGGAGTAGCTCATCTTCTCTCTCAGCAGCGGCGGCAGGGGAGGGCAAGGGAAGGGAAGGAGTCATCGTTGGAGAGCAGGGAAGGGATGGCACCACGAGCAGGGAGGGTGGAGGCGGCTGGGCGTGTGGGAGCAGCGAGCAGCAGAGGGCAGGAGAGCAGGGGAGCAGGAGAAATCGCGCCGCTGCTTCAGTTGCGTCGCCTCTCCCCTCTCTCGTCTCTCTCGTCTCTCTCGTGGCTGGTTAGATGAGGGCTAAAGGCCTCCCTGTGGGCCTCCTTGGGCTGGGTTAAAGACCTGCCACTTGAGTGTAAAGCCCAACATTTGTTTTCAGCCCTAACAGACTAAGTCGTCCACAACTAATTTGAACGTAGTCGTGATTAGTCGGGCGATAAGTTTTCTGATCGAACTAATCGCTTCGAAGTGCCTGATCGAGGTCAGGGTAGCGATAAGGACGACTAATCACAATCAGTCGCGACTAATCAGACGACTTGAAAACACTGTCATCATCTAATTCACACCAAGTAAGAATACCGATAGGGCACTAGAAGCAGTAATCAACATTGGCACCAACAGCTAAACTTACAGAATGGTACAATGTGAAGGTAGAAATCATACAAAGCTATACCTCAGCTCGTGCAATACGCTATTCTCCTCCCATTCGGGCCTGAAAGCGCACTTGGTCTTGGGCGGTGGTGGCCGCAACCAATCCTCCTCTCCTAAGTCCACTGTTGCCGCCTTAGGGCCAGCGGCAGATTTCTGATCAGCTTCATTCCCCTCCTAAGAAACATACAGATCATCATAAGCGCAATCAAACATTTCCCACCAGAAACCAAACCCTTGCTCTAATCAAATTGAATTCTCGCGCACTCACGTTGGGGTTGGCGTCGCCGTCGGCATCGGCTGTCTTGCGCCGCTTGTTGCAGTGGACGAAGATGTCGGGCTTCTCTATGTCGGTGTCTGCGCATCGAAAAAGGACAAGCCCTAAGCGAATTCCCCACGGCGGAAAAAAAAACCCTAGCCCGATACTCCTAGAACCGAAGTGATGCGATGGCCCCCCATGGAGCCGCCGCAGAGGCACGTCGTACCGTCGAAACTGAAGGCGATGGTGGGCTGCACGCGGGAGTAGTCGAAGAGCGGCTCCAGCTCTTCCTCATCAGCCCCCGCCGCCGCCTGCACCAAACCGCGGAATCCAACCACTTCAACACCGCCGCGAATCGAACTGGAGGGGGTCGCACTCGGGAGAGTCCGAGGAGGAGGGCGTACGTACCATCGGAATTACGAGGCGCGCGACCTGGGTGGGGATCCCTCCAGCCCGCCCGCCGCCGGAGACGCTGCGGATTTTGGAAGCGGATTTGAATTTGGTTTTGGTTTGTATAATCGTATAGGAGTATTTGTATTGTACACCGATCGAGTCTGAACTGCTGATGGGGTGCAGCGGAGACAACCGGGGTTTCCTTCCGCGGGAAGATTCCGGACGGCCTCGGGTAAAAAGGGCAAACGCTTTATTTAGTTCATTTAAAATTAATAATGTGTGTTTTTTAGCTTTAAAATTCTAACCTAATGATTTTTCATAGTTTTTTTATTTTATATATATTAAAAGATATTTTGTCAGCGCTTTCTATTAGAAAAAATTTATGCTGTTTGTATTTTAAAAATGGAAAAAAAATCAAAGCTAAAGACATAAGTATTCTACTCATCATATTTAGTATGAGCTAAGCTAAATATTTGTCTGTTTTTTAATAAGGTATTTGATTATTAGTTACGATAATTTTATTCCGTATCTTATTTGTAGCTCATGAATACCACAAAAGTTAATTTTTTTATTAATATAGTCATAAGTATAAAAAGTTATTAAAATATGCCCTTAATTACTTCAATAATTTTATTTCGTACCTTCCCTCTGTAATACACCTATCAGCATCTCTAAGTATCTTCTAAATACCATAAAATTTCTTCTTTTATTAATATAGTTATATAGGTATAAAAAATCCGTTTATTCACTTGTCTTCCTCACGCCTCCTATATTTTTTTTCCTACCTCCGCCACTGACCATAAGGAAAACCCGGCTGGGACTGGAGGTCTCCGATCCAGACCGGTCTTGTGGCCGGTCCTGTGGCGTCACGGACGTCGAACGCCCCGAGTTGTTGGGGGCATTGATCCTGGGACGGCAGCTGCACAGGCATTCACGACAGATTAGCTAGGCCACATAGGCGTTGCTGTGATTAAACGATGAAATAGACTAGATGATCGATGGTTACTGAAGAGCTAAAAGGTACTGTTACATCTGAAAAATGAGAAGACTACAAATATAGCATCAGCAGGACACTCCACGCTGCAAATAGTAGTAACAGTTACCACTTAACAAAAGAGATGCTGCAAATAGTATATCATGAGTGCACGATTACGCATGTGATTCTTTTCATCGTATTACTTACCTTTGAATTTGTACTATCATAATTTTATAGCTGCACATAACACAAAATTGAAACAAAACAACATGTGACCAGAAGCGATGTGCAGGATGATCCCGCTGAGGGTTATTCAACGAATGGAGTTAGTGGCCAAAATGTCACAAGATCAATGAACAAGCTGAATAATGTTTACCCGGAGAAATTGTTGGCGTGGGAGGTGGGTCAGGTAGAAAACGCATCTCTGGCAGTGACTTGAGGTCTGATTCAGAGGGGTAAACCAAACAAAAAGAAAAAAAATCAAGAACTCGTGATGTCAATTGCAAATCAAGTTTAGTAAATAGTTCTATGAACTCACTAATAGAAACTTACAAGCAATGACGTCTTATCCGAGAATGAAATATTATGAAGCTCACCAGATTTGGTGAAATCGATGCCAAACAAGCAAGAACTGCATCAACTAAATATCTTTTTTGGCTTTCAATGCGTGTCATGCATTGCAAATTTCCTTGATGACTTAGTATTAATATTCAATGTGCGCCTTGTGGTTGTATCTGCAACTTTATAGTAGTTTGGATAAAACGAGAATTTAGTAAACTAAGGCTCAAGTTTATGGCTAGGCACAGAAATAGACAAACAAAATTTTCCAGTTTAGTCTCATACAGTAAGCCCACTCTCTGTAACCAAACCAAAATTTATCTGTTCCAAATACTAAATTTCATTTTCAGAAAAACAGCAATGCTCTCGGTCGGTGCTTGTAGTACTCCAATGATTTGCACCTATCACCGACCGTCGTGCAAATATACTGTAACTGTGTCTGATTCACCGGTCACAACTTTCAATGGCCGCATATACTACAGTTCTCGAACGCGTTCGGTGATCGAGAACGCAGGAATGCGCAAATCAATTGAAGCACGAACATGTATGAGGAGAAAGAAGGGGGGCACACGTATATGACTTCGGCACGTGTCGGCGAACAGCGAGGCGTCCTCCACGGTGGCGGCCGCGGAGGCATTGGCGTTGGCGGCGGCGCAGGTGGGGAGGAGCGTGCCGAGTCTCGCGGTGTTGACGGGGAAGCCAAGGAGGAGCCGGTCGCGGAGCAGGTGGCAGAAGCATCCCTCCCCGCCGCCGCCGCTGGGGGAGACGCCGCAGAGGAAGGCCGCGCAGCAGGCCTCGGTGGGCGCGGGCGCGACGTGCACCAGGCACGGCGCGATGGACACGATGGCGGCCGTGCACGGCGTCTCCGGCGGCACCTCCGAGAAGGCGCCCGCCACCGCGTAGGCCGGAGCCGGGGCCGCGGCCGCGGCCAGGAGGGCGGCGACGGCGACGAGCAGGAGCGCGGTGGGGCCCATGTGTTTCACTTTCTCTGCTTCTCTGGATGGTGGACACGCGTGGGGCTGTGGGGGTTTTGGTGACCTCAGAGGCGCCTATTCATACAAGAGGGGTTTGGACGGTCAGGATCACGTCTGTTGCTAGCTGTCACGATGCAATTGCAACCCGTTCGACCAATTTGCTCGTCACGGAAGCTCTTCGTTTGCCCTGAAATTTATGTGAGAAATCATCAACTTCTCACGTTTCAAATGGGATGTAACAACGATAAAATTGAGCGTCTATTTTCAACGTGAGGTGAGGTGTTGTTACATGATGTTTGTTATACATGATACAGTTGCATTCTTATTTACATGCAATTCAGCAAACGTGGCAGCCGCAAACACCGATGCGGTCGCAAAGCTGTCGGTCGAAACTTCGGCGCGGTCGCAGCTTACTATAAATGGAACACATGACAGTAGTATGAGACACGACTACACGAGCAGTGGTAGTAAGCCGGAAATGAGCAACACGGACACAACCAAACGCGAACAGAGCCCGCTGCCCCAGCGCCGGTGAGCGGCGGCGGACCGGATGTACCCCCTGTCCTGCGGGTACATCACCCCAGGCGTGCCGACGATCCCCAGCACCGGCGACGGTGGCCAGTACACCCCCTGCCCCTGCGACGGGTACGGGTACTGCCCGTACGGCTGTGCCGGCGGCGGGAGGTAGTACACGGGCGCCGGCTCTTCATGCGGCGGAGGGTAGTGGTACTCGGGTGCCGGCTCCGGCTCCTCCGGCGGCGGCGGGTGGTGGTGCGACGGCAGCTCCGGTGGGAGCGGGTGCGGGTCCACGTCGCAGACGCACATGAGGCACTTGCACTTGCTGTCGTCCATACCTTCGCCCAGCGACGGCGTCGCGAGCATGGCGGCGAGGATTGCCATCTGCAGCGGCGGCAGCAGCAGCAGCATTTGGCTTGGTTTCCTCATGTTTTTGCCAAATGATTAGTGGTAGGGTTAACTGTGGTTTCAGTAGTCCATTTGGCTGTGAACGTGATCAAGTGGTGATATATATGAACTGGATTAGCTGTGCTGGTGTACGTGACGCAATTTTTTTCGTTTCTTTTTCTGTTTCTGGTATAAGTGTGGAACTACCGCACATATTTGAGGGGTTACGTGCTCTGATTCGGCGAGGTATGCACCGAATAGAATTAATTAGTGCTTCTTTTGAAGGTGGATTTTCATTTCTCAAGGACATCCTTTCGTTTTTTCATACCAACTAAATAGTCACAATTTTTTTAAAAAAATTAACAAGATTAATATAAGATATATTATTTCATAAATATATAAAGTAAAATTTAATTTTTATAAGCTATAAGAAAAAAAATTAAACTAAAACTATTTAACACATATTCATATATTCATAATTAAATTTATTATTTTTATTATAATTTATAGAAGATAAATTTAACTTACATGTTTATAAAGTGATATATTTTATATTAATTTATCTTATCAATTTTTTAGTTTTTTTAATAATTATTTAGATAACATATCTGTCTCATATAGACAGGATGTTCTCTAAAGGAATAAAAATACTTTCCACTTCCTTTTCTCTTTAGTGAGTAGTATAGTATAATCTTCGGTTCTAGATGTAACTTCACGCTTCAATCTTCTCGGTCTTGACCTTGGCCAGGTGAAGGTGAACAAGAGGAAAAGAACAAATCCAACAAGTCCTCTAGACCTCTAGTCTTATGTAGGAAGACACGGGGCACACCTTCTTCTTTAAAACAAAAACGAAACATGGAGTGCATTTTCACACCGACCGAACGGATCATCTCATCAGCCTAACACAACGGAACAAAAACAATACCATCATCATCACCATCATCATCACAACTGCACTTCAGACCGTCTGTCATGCACAACTGTACAAAAGGCGGCAACAGTACTCCGCGACGTCACAATGTCACGGTACACTCGTACAGTATAAACAGTTCTCGCTGCAGTCCATCTCATCAAAACAAGATACTAAGAAAGAACAAAACAAATTGTTTCAAGATCGTCACCTCCCAAGATCAATGGATCATGACGCCGACGCGCCTCATCGGCAGGGGAGGCCGACCGCCGCCGACTCCTCCTCGAGGATCGAGGTGATGAGGCTAATCCATGCAGGTTATCTTGCGGCCCGTTGGCTGATCAGTAGCTGGGGAAGGCCATCCGGCTGAGGCAAGCAGAGTTGCCGACCCCCTGGGGATGCGCGCTCGTGGAAGCGGAGCCGCGCGGTTGCTGTACACTCCCGGGCTCGGCGAACGGCGAGGAGCCTGCGCCGGCGAAGAAGCCGCTTGGTGAAGTTAGTTCGGACGAGGTGAAATCCTGCATCATCCCGTCGAGCATGGAACGGAGCTCGTCCAGGCTATACACGTGCTCCTGCACAAAGCGAAGTGGATAGAACAGATTTAGATACATCGATCAGAATTTGACATGTCTTTTTCATTACATTTTGTTCTAGATTTCCGATCGAATTGTTCGGGCTAAATTTTAGACACATTGATAGGAATTTTATGATCTGAAAACATATTTAGGCTTTGTAACAATCCCGTTCGGGCTAAATTAATCCTCAAACTAAGCATGAACATGTGTTAATTACCTCTCTTCCCACCGTGGCCATGAAGGATAACATCTCCCGGAGGAACTCGTGGAAGCCCTGTTAGTACCACAGGAAAGAAAATTACAGAGTTAGATTAATGCGCCCCCTCCCACCCGCCCCCCAGAGCAACAGATACAGTACACGAAGGAGACGAAGCATCACAATTGAAAAGAAAAACACTCATGCAAAGTTTGATGCTTAGTTGATTACCTCGACGTCCTCCTGGTCGTCGTCGAGCGGGTCGTACATGCCGGCGTCGTAGAGCGCCCTCCGCTTCTCGTCCGACAACACTGCATTCCCACACGAGGGGCAAAACCATTTCAGAAATTGGCAATCGATCCAGGACTGCTGCATGCATCATCCGAACGTGATGCAGATTGTATAGAACACGAGAAGCAGCAGCAGAGCGAATTTGATGCTTACCTTGGTATGCCTCGTGCACCTGCTGGAACCTGCTCTTGGCTTCCTCCGGATCCACACGGCCTCTCGTGATCTTGTCCGGGTGCCATTTCTGGATGCAGCATCAACATCGAACAAATCGAAATCAAGTAAGAGACCCATGCTCAATCGAGCAGACGCTCTGGTTCGTTTCCAGCGAAACCAAACCAAACCACAGGAACCCGATCGGATGCTGCAAGCGTTGCAGAATGCACTCACCATGGCTAGGCGGTGGTAAGCGGCGCGTATCTCGGCGGCGGAGGCCCAGGGTTGCACGCCGAGCACGGCATAGTACGACGAACCAGCCGGCTGCATCCGCCCGCGATATCCTATCTCTACGCCGATGAAGCACACGCTAGACGATCTCAATCTCCCGCTCGATCGCAATGATCTCTGTCTCACTCCCTCCCTCCCTCCTCCCGCTCAATCGATCGTGGGCTCGCGCTGCTGTCGCGGGTGGCGCTAGAACATCGGGTGATGGCGACTGGAGACGGTACGGGCGAAGTGAGGGGAGACAGGCATAAATAAGGGCGGAGGCCGGAAAATATCTATCGTGGCCGTCGCGTGAGGAAGAAAGGAGAGGGGAGGAGAGCCGAAGCGTTGCGAAGCGAAGCCGAAGATTGAAGAGTAGCGGGGCGCGACGCGGCGCGGGAAATATCTCGCGTCGGGAACGTTCGAGAGCGGCCTATGATGCATCGTGCGGATAAAAAGCAACGACGAGGCCCCACGACGGTCCGTATCTGCGTGGCTCGCGCGCCGTGGGCCGGTCGGTGGCTGTGTGGGGACGGCGTGCCGACTCCCTGACCCCGTGAGATTCTCGATCCTACGGGCGCGGCCCAACGCGTGGCGTCTCGGATGCATAAGGGGCGTGTCTGGGCGGAGCATAGAGAAAAGAAGTAATGTAAAATGAGATGGGTATTAATTATTTTAAATTTAACAATGGGTTAGTATAGTTTTTAAGATAATTTGTTTAAAAATATATCGTTTAATATTTTGAAAAAAAGTACAAGCCGTATTTTTTCGTGTGCTGATGGATCGGACAATGGCTGTGGATTCGCAACTTGGACTAAGAGAGCGAATTTCTCATACTGTTGGATGGACCAAAAAAAGGCGGTAGCACGTGTCAGTTAAGACTGTTTTAACCGGGGCGCTGGAGTGGGCTATTGGACGAACACGAGGGCGATGGCGATGGGCTTTTTTCTCTGATGCTCTCCGCCGGGAGGCGATGGAGACGGCGGCGATGAGCCGATGAGCATATTAGTGTGTACGACTCTTTTGTTGGAATCATCTCGGTTCTTCTTTCTCATGCCGTAGGAGTACTACAGCCTAGCCTCCGAGCATGTGGGAGCATACAGGCTCATACTGCTGGCTGCCTCCCCACGAAATATCGGCCCAAAAACTCATTTCCACATCCACACCAGCGTTGTACTGGAAATGACGTTTTTTTCCTTCCAAGTTTGATAAGTTCATCGTTTGAATATTGTGGTCTACTTTTAATATTTAGATTAATTTCTGTACTTTTCACAATGTCGAGATTGTAAAATAGACCTTTTTTCTTGACCAAAGCTTGTACACCATTTTGGATACAATATGCATCAAATTAATCATAGTAGGTATCCATATTTATTCTTGACAAAGCTAAGATACTCATCTACAAGAAGGACGATGCGAGCCAATTAACAACTCCCTTTTTTTGAGGTCGTTTAGTGATTATCAACCATTTCTAGTTTTTCATTATGCACGATGTCTTTCTTCGAAATTCCAAATTAAAGTCTTTTTACATCTTTGATAAATCTTTATAGAAGCATTATAAAAAGAAGTAGGAAATATAGACTCAAAACCTATAGGTCAAGAATAGTTACTCCTTAGCAAATAGATATTCAAGTTGGTCAATAAAGAGGTACTGAATATTCCGTGCAACAAGTGCCACAAGAGTAAATATGTCTCCGATGCATTACACAAACCTGGCATGTCTCAATTTTGGTCAGGAATCAAGAAAGTCAAAGAACAATCTTTTAACTTTGGCTATTTTAAATGGGAATGGAGAAGGGTTATGGTTTTGGGAGGAAAAATGGCTTGTTCGCAACCTCTGAAATTTCAATATCACTCTCTATATTTCATTACACGCTACACACCATAAGCTAGCAGCTCTAGCAGGGGCAATGAGTGAATTGTCTTTAAATATTTCTTTTAGAAGAACAAGCCATGGCCCCAAGTTGTTAGCGTGGAATGACTTGTTTCATGCCTAGCGAACATCACCCGCACATCATACAAAGACTTCTTTCAGTGGGACTTACAAAAGAACGGTTTGCTTTCTTTTCAACCAATGTATGATGCTACAGAACGAATTCTAACGTGATAATACGGAAGAGATGCCACAAAGGATAACCTCGAAAAAAAAATATAGAGGGGGAATGAACATTTGGAGAGGTTGGAGATGTAGTATTTATCTTTTATTATATAAAAATAATATCTATTAACCCCCGGTGTTTATAGATAAGCATCATGATCCTAGCGATTACACATAGCTTGTTAAAGAAAATATGATAAAAAGAGACAAATTTTAACATGAAAAAAAAATCTCTCATTGACTCAAAGCCCTAGAAGAAAATATCTCTGAAACTTTAAAGGTCTAAATATCATAAATCTACTAATTCTAAACAATGATTAAACTTATATTTGAGTCCTCACAATATCATAAATAAAATATTGCTTGATATCAATATTGGGATAAAACATATCATTTTTTTAAATAAATAGCACTTTGACTATTATAACAAACAATATTAATATTTTTGCTAAATACTAAGTTTAAAAATATGACCTTATAACCAAATAACTTCCTTAATATTTTTAGTGGCAAAAATATATTATTGAAGCGAAGCATTTCAAATATATCTAAATATAGACATTTTTTTATTAAGATCTCTAGCATAATCAGAATCAACAAACCCAACAACATTATTTGTATTCGCTTTATTCTTATCAAATATCAATACAAAATTAGAAGTACCTTCAAATAACAAAGAATCTACTTTACGGCATTCAATGTTCTTGGCCATGATTATACATAAATCTACTAACCATGTTAACTATATAAGCAAAATCTAGTTGAGTGTAAATCATATCATATATGAGATTGTCAATGGCACTATCATAAGGAACACATGATATATAATCTATATCATATTTATTAATAGGACATTAACTTAAAAATAATTTAAAGTGCGAAACAAAAAGTGTTGAAATGGGATTGTAATTACCAAGATTAAATTTATCAAGTATCTTCTTAATGTAACTTTTCTAAGATTGAAATAGTTTACGAGTCTTGCGGTTACACTGAATTTTTATATCAAGAATTTTCTTTGTAGTACCAAGATCTTTCATCTCAAATTCATAATTAAGTTGAGCATTCAATTCATTAGTTAGTGACTTGTCATAAGAAGCAATGATCATATCATCAATATAAAGCAATAAATAGATAAAAGATTTATTGAGAAATTGTTTGAAATAAACACAATGGTCATAATTGCTATGTGAATATTTTTATGCAATCATAAAAGAATCAAACCTTTGCCTAAGAACTTGTTTCAGACCATATAGAGATTTCTTCATATGACAAACTAAATGATCTTTTTAAGGAGTAACAAAACCTTTAGATTGTGTCATAAAAATCTCCTCTTCTAAATCTTTATGTAAGAAGACAATTTTAACATCAAGTTGCTCTAAATATAAGTCAAATAAATCAACAAAAGCAAACATAAAAATAACTTATAACAGAAAAAACTTCATTGAAGTCAATAGCTTCTCTTTGATCATAAACTTTTAACATTAAATGAACTTTCAATCTTGTAGGTTCAACTCCATAAATACATTTCTTCTTCTTATAAATCTATTTGCACTTTAATGGCTTTTTATCTATTAGAAGCTCTACCAAATTCCAAGTATGAATTTTATTAAGTCTCTTAATTTCTTTATTTATAGTTATCAACTACTTAGAAGATTTTTCACAAGAGATAACTTTAGAATAAAAAGAATATTCAACAGTATCATTGACATCTTGTGAAGAACGAAGAGTATAACAAGTCATATCCTCAGTGTCACAATATCTATTAGGCAGAATATTTCTTCTAGTTATATCTCGAGTAATATATTGATTATTATTATTATTATAAGACAATGAACTAGAAACTTGTTGTGTTCTAGTAGTAACTTGCTATGTAGCAAGAGTAATTAAAGAATCCAAATCAACAATAGAATAAACTTACACTTGCCCAAAAATCAGAATGAATATAATCAAGAATTTTCTTCAATCTGATAAGCAGCAGTAGTAAAACTGATCCTCTTGCCAAAAACACAATATTTATAGAAATCAAGTTTAACAATACTGTTTAAACGACCTTTCTAAAAAAAGTGCATACCTTTCTCACTTATATAACCCAAGCGTATATGCCAAAACTTGGTAATGTGAGGATTTGACGCAATAGTGAAAATAACCGCAACACATGTAAATGTAGATCTTTATAAGAAATAAAGACCGCCAATTCTATTAACCTTTAAAATAACAAGGTTGACTTTAGAAATCTTAAAAACAACGTTGTCACTAACATATTTATATCCCAATAAGTCGAGAGTGAAAAAAAAGATGTATTTTTATTCTAAAAACATGGCGAACATTTGAAAGAGTGCTAACAATGCCATCATGTGTCTTAATTTAAACATAAACAATTCTAATAATTTTAAGTAAAGACCCATTATCAATAACAACTTTACTAGTATCAACAAAATTATAGGTAAAAAACCACTCTTTATATTGACATACATGAAATATGCAAGTCTAGTCAATAATTCAAGCGGTTTGATACTCTATACTAGCAATGCTAATTAAAATATCTCTATCAGAATCATTAGCAGCAAAACTAGCCTCAATAGATTTTTCCTTTTGAGTTTTAGTCCTTTCTTTCTTTCTTTTTTTAATTGAAGCAATCGAAAATATTATGATTTATTTTCTTATAATAATAGCTAAATAATTTGGATTTACTATATATTGATTTAGATCTTCGATCTATAAGAATTATTTTTTGGTTGATCTACCTCTAACTATTAAATCCTTACCCTTAACTTCAGAACGAGAATCAATATTAAAATTTTCTTTGGATAATAAACTTGATTTAACATCCTCAAAAATAAAGAAATCATAATTGCTATAAAGCATAATTTCTTTAAAGTGTTTAAAGATAGCAAGAAAAAAGACAACTAGTAAAGTAAAATAGCCTTATCTCATAATCAATTTTTATATCTAATTTCTCAATAAGACTAGATAGAGAGAACTTCTACCATACTAATTGTGTATAGACGTTTCTTGAGACGTAATTTATTTGTGAGATTTTTTTTTCATATATAACGTATTCAATTTCATCCATAATAAAGACATAAATATCTTATTAATAACTTCGCGCAAAAATATCTGTAGATAAGGTTACGGATAACCTTTTTATTCAATCCTCTTATTTATCATATGTCATATCCGTTAGTTTAGCATATAATATCTTACAAACACCAATTTATATAAGAACAGTTTTCATCTAAACCACACTGATTTTATCATTGAACTCTCTACATCAAAATTACATATAAAAAAATATGATAGGTTAAGAAGAGACTGGTGCGCTTGAGTGTGAACATAGCAAAAAACTGAACGTGAATGTTCACGTGAACATAACTGAAAGCAATGAAAGACTTGATTTACTGGTGCGAAGGGTGTGTGCATGTAGCAATTCCACCAAAAATTAATTGATCTGAAGAGAAACGAATCGCTCGTAGCTCGGCAACTCGGCGGCCTCCTTTTTTGCTTAATCTTGGGATGCGTACTGCTTCCTTACATTTTCTTCTCAATGTGCAACAGAAGTCGGTGCACTATTGCCTTGATGTTCCCTTGGTAGATTGTCGCTGTGGATAACACACTACGGCATCTGATTTTTTCCAGCGCCTGAACACCGAGGGGATTCTGTCTTGTCGGTTCAGACTTGACAGAACGACAGTCTTCTACAGCCACCGATCAGATCGTGCAACAAACGCGCTGGCGGCTAAAATTGATCTCTAATGCTCTTATGGGCTACTTCAGTTTAAATTTATTTATTGAAACCTTGTCTTATAAGTGAAATTTTTTAGTGAAAAAACAAACTGATATAAAGAAGTTTAGAAGTGATAATAAATTAAAATTTAATGTGACGAGTTTGATAATATATGTGCTAATCTTGAAAGATATTTAAACTCATCAATAAAATAACAGGACAAATGAATCACAGAGCTCATTTTATACTTTTAAATACAGACATATAGAATAATTGTGCTTTATGTGCTAAAACTCAATAAATTGTTATTTAATCAATCACTCTCCTAAATTATAATATTGATTTTCATATTTCAGAAGAAGTTTATTTAGATAAACTAGTTAATTATTCTAATTTAAGAATTTTTAGTTATCCTTATAATCATGTTAGTACTGAAAGAAAATTAGAGACAAATTTAATTTTATTGATTATGGTTTTGATGTCAAAGGATATCGTTTATTTTGTTATATAAAAATATGATAAAAGGATATACAAATTTTAACCTAAAAAACCTCGAAAAAAATCATGGGAGATAAAATTAACTAATAGTATAATATATATAAGTGTGGCCTATATTTATATTTATAGACATAGAGTAAAAATAATATTAAAATATGACTAAGTATAACTAAAGATAAGCACCCAACTAATCTCTTAGGGCTATAACAAGAATACAATTAAATCCATTAAATTATAGATGGGTATCTTACTTGTAAAGATAAGCTTCTAATTAGAGCTAGTCATTTCATCATCTATAAATAATATAAATACTTAGGACCCTTGGCATTCTACCAACACATAATAAGGACGAGTTAAGCATATGCATACTACATACACATACTTTGCAAAGTTCAGCATGAAGAACAACGCCAGGATACTTGTCATCATGCTTCTTGCCCTCGGAAGCCTTGCCATTGTGGTACACGGTAAGGTCTTATGTTACGAGTATTGAATTAATTTCCGTCAAAATCTCGTAAAAAATTCTTCACCTGTAGAGGGAATTGCAGCATCATCTTTTGTGTTTCTCCTACCAATTCATATGTTTATCAACAATATTTATACCTTTCTTCTTGACAACCCCAGCTGGAAGGACACATGCCATGGAGGTGGTGAACTCTGGTAGAGAAGACAAGGCACCAGCTGAGCTCACACAACTCGAGTTTGATCCTATCACCATCTGTAGTCCTTCCAACTTTTGTGTGCCCCAGCCATGGAGTGAGTGCTATAGGTGTATTGTGAAGCCCTACGACAACCCACCCTTCCTTACGCTGGACGAATGCAAGCAGAGCTGCCCAATCCCTCCGACCACCGTGTCACCAGCACACGCATAAGTATATGTTAAGCCTCCCATTGCCCTTACAGCCCATACATAGTTTGCCTTGTAGGGTCCTAGATGATATCTTGATCCTTAGCGACAATGGGAATGCAACTCTGTAATGTTACATGGCTTTTTTTTTCATTGAATAAAGAAGATGCTTTGGACATGTTACTGCAGGATACTCCTTTTGGTTACGAGAGCGTATGTGCTTTTTTTTTGAAAGAGTACAACAAAGTGGACATACCTAACACATACTAACATGTACTCATCCTCCAAACGCTGTCGGAAAATGGAAAGAATCAGTAAATGAACAAGAATGGCAGCGGAATCAACATAAACAATTCTTCTACGTCCAATTAGTGTAGGCATTATTGTGTACTAATTCTTAAACACTTGATATATTATGCATTTGTAATTTCATTTTTTAACAAAGGGAGTGTATGATACTCTCTGATTTCTCATTAATCTTTCAAATTTTGGTCTCGATCAAAATTGTTTATCTCATTTTGAAGCAGATTAGGGGTGCAAGTTAGTTTCATTGTAATTAATCTCTCAGAGAAGTCAGAACACATTGATCCGAAATGTCTGCCTCCCTTGGCAAAAAACAATTGGCATTGCCAACAATTTTGGCAAGATAACAAAAATGGGCTCATACACATACTAAAATTTGGCAACCAAACAACCATGCTTTACCAAAAAATTTGGCTTGCCAAATATTGCCATTACCAGAATTTTGGTAATGTTTTGATTGGCAATGATCCAAACAAGCCCATGGAGATCCTATGCATCCAAGTCAATTAAGAGTATGGAGTCCTATGAGGGCCTATGCATTTCAGATTTTCAGTTTCTGTAGATAGGATAATAACCGGTAGCTTGTGAATGTTCATGAACCTTTTGCAATCCAAAGAAAGAAGGGCTTTATTTGGCACCAGCAATGGTGACTTCTTAGAATGGTTAAGGATGATCAGGCGTTTGAAGTAGTACTGGACTAGTAACTTCCATGAATTTCAATTGTGCCAAAACAATCATGACTCTTCATGCAGAAACCCAAACAAAAGATTTTCTATGGGCCAGATAAATCTTTGCCAGCATCCAACCCCGGCATACTCATACATTAAATACCGCCAATCTATAATGATGATGCAAAATTTTGGATCCTTTCTCCTTGGAAAAATATTTACTAGTTAAAGCATTAATTCCCAAGAAAATAGTATATATATTTGTACTCTGCATTGCCTTGGATGCAATATAATACGGAGACTTCAACTACAGAAATTCCAACACCAGTAGGGCGGCGCTGTCCACCATCAATGGCCGGCATCCTCAGCAAAGCGTCCAGCGCCGTGGCCGCCTGTGCGCAGCGCGTCTCGCGCGCCACCCGCCGCCTCCTCCGCGCGCGGCTGCTCCGCCGGGGCGGCGGCGGCGAGACCGGGAAGCCCGACGGCGGCGAAGGGCTGTGGCGCCGGGCGATACTGATGGGGGAGCGGTGCGAGCCGCTCAGCTTCCCTGGCGCCATCCACTACGACAGCCTCGGGCGGCGTGTCTCGCACCAGCGCCGCGGCAAGGCGAAGCCGACGGTGGCCGCCGCCATGCTCTGCCGCTCGTCGGACGCCGTCGACGAGGCCGTCACGGCGTCGGCGACCACTAACAAGGCCAGATACGTGGCGGTGGCGCTGCTCCGAGACTAGCAGCGTGCGTGATCGCGCGTGTTCCGGTGACTGCGTTGCGCACGCCGCGTGTTCCTTGCGGCTGCTGCTAGATCAACGCGCGTGATTCCTGCTCCAGCGTTGGAATGGATGATGCATGCCGACGTCGCTTCTGGCCATTTTTGTTACCTTTTTCCAAGCGTCGAACAATACTTAATGTACTTTTGTTTTCCCATTTCGTGTTACCATCAGTGTAGAGTGTACAAGGGTTTGTTTGGGATTTCTTCCCTACTAAAATTTAGGTAACAGCAAAATTCGGTAAGAAGGATTAGAGGTAGTTACTGATTGTTCAGTTTGTTTTCGAATTATGAAATTATATGAGATTGTCGTATCATCGTCAATGAACTACTAGTACTAGTAAATATTAATCTGAACATTACACATCCTGGAGAGGTAACATCTTCAGGGACGCCAGGCTTCAGAATCTTCAAAAGGTAGAAACATCTTCAGGGACGTCCGGTTTCAGAATCTTCAAAATATGTCCAAGAAATGGGAGGGAGCAGCTCAAGCTTAGTAACATGTTGTTTGTACACAACTTTAGCAGTTCTGTTAGAGAACTGAGAAATCCAGGACACAACACAATTCCCATGGCGGGACGACTATCCAAGAACTTCCGTTCAACAAATTGAACATCATTAATGCTTCAACAGACATCATCATTTCTTTGTATTCCCGAAAAGGAAATGTCATGATTTCTTTAAGGAAATATTGGATCATTGACAGTAGTAGCAATTAGTTCATGATGTAGTCGTTGATGGTTTAGAAAAATCCAGAAACTATTTATCTTTTGAACATTGCAGTTCGTTGTCGCATGTCATCTGAACTCACAGCGTACCAAGGCAGCCCCTTTGTACACAACATCTTTGTAAATTTTAATGTCATGATGATACCAACAATACGCTACCATAAATTATGGGCTACAGTAGATACCAGAGATCATCACAAAACAAACCAGAAGTCTAAACACATCGTGCAGTTACCCACTTCCATCGAGCTGCCCATGGGAGAGAAGGTGTGCCATATATTGCTGAATAACACAGTAAAAGTATATAATTACAAATTATGCATGGAAAAGTTAGATCCTAACAAAGAAAAGAATGTATGTGTTTTTGAGAGAATGCAGATTTGCAAGTGTTTAGCAAGGGGAGCATGCAGTAAATCGAAGACAAGTGGGTAACTACTTACTGCGTGGTACGCATATGGTGGTTTGCCTTGCCGATCAAAATGGTTTGCCATGATGGAGAATTCTATTGGACCCCAGTCATCTATTTCGAAACAATTACCTAATGCAGCCTTGTAAAGCTGCAAACCACCAAACCAAATCAAATATCAATTTTCTGAAGCAAGTGATTTGATTTTTTTTTAAATGGCACTTCCTTTACATTCACATTCAGTTAAGATGATTAAAGCGGGACAAGACATAATTCAGATTTCATACCTTTGCAGTGTCAGTTAGCAGCTCAGTACCAGCAGGGTACAAGGCGTAAAATTGGTCACCTCTAGAAATGCCAGCCCTTGTCTTGCAATAAGTTAAGAGATTATTGGCAGGAAAGAAAATTAAGTGGGAGAATTCTGCAAGTACACAAGAAAGGATAGTTTAGCAGGAATATACGTATTGCTCGTGTAAGCATAGGTCATGAGGGTAGTGAAGCAGTAGAATCCAGCATACGACACCATACGCCAGAACTTTTGGATCTTTAAGATCTCTTTACATTGGTAGAAAATATCCATTCCACAACAGGTTGATGCTGGTGTAGGAAAGAAAAACTGAAAACAGTTAGAGATACAGACAGTTCTTCAGAGTAGTCAGCTGATTGAAAAAAACCGCCTAAATAAAATTACTAAATGTCGTCTGCAGCCAATCAAAAAGTTTAAGTATATTATGTTGATTCCATAGAACACAAATTTCAATGTGATTGTTAATGACTCCCTCTCTAACACTCCTGACAGGTTGTTCTGGCCAATTGAGAAGAAGGTCATCTTTTCTTCCAATTCAATGTATAGAATGCTAACCTTTAGAGGTGTAATAGACTCAAGAAAGCAAGAAATGTGGAAGGCTCCTATTCCTTTGAAACTAAAAAACTTCCTTTGGCTAGCGTATAAGGAGAAAATCTAATCTGCAGTGCAGTTGAAAAAAATGATGTGGGATGGATCAGAGTTTTGCCAATTATGTGTCTGTGCTGAAAATGCTAATCATATTTTCTTTCGATGTCCTATAGCTGTTTTCACCTGGTGTGTTTTCAGAGATGCCTTGAAATGGAGAAGAATTCCTTTTCACTTTGATGATTTCTTTGATTTTGATTTCTGGAAGCTGGGACTTAAGTTCTTCATAGTACGGTTTTGTCTTTTGGCTGTGATCTGCTGGGAATTGTGGGATGAGAGAAATGGCATGGTCTTCCCAAGCAAGCTTATTAAGTCTCCACTAACCATCCATCTCAGGATTATTTGTCTACTTATGCAGTGGAGGCTGCTGATGAAAGACGACGAGCTCCAAGTTCTGAACAACTGGATCTTGGAGTTGCAAGAAGCTGTGAAACAAATGCAACCTTGCAGGACTGGGATTGGCTAAAGAGAGTAGTAGTAGTGATGGTCACTCCTTTGTTTTAGAGCTGCCTTTTAGTCCCCCCTTAAGTTTTTGCTGCCTGGCATGTGTGCCTTCAGAGGCTGATGTTAGTGAGTCTCCCCTGTTGGGGCTCCTTTATTTTGTTACCTTGTTATCAAGTTCTACCTTGGATGCTGGTAACCCCAGCTAGCTAGGAAAACATATGTAAGAATTTGCTTTCTATAAAAAAGCAAGGCCTAACAGCCTTTTGTCTAAAAAAAAGTGATTGTTAATGCCAATAACAGAATTGCTGTGATAGAAGCAACACACAAAAGCAAAAATATTTGCATCTATATAGACGTTGATAACCAACAAAATATAAGTGTTCTTGAGCAAATCGCACAATAGTAATGATACACAACAGCCTTGTAAATTGTAACAAAGAATTGTCAAAACACCTAGAATCGTCATCACACAGAACATTAGCTTATTAGATGTTGCACAATGTAGCAACACTACAGTTCCAGGTTGAGCAATTGATAATAGAATTTTTTCCAACAAAATGTTTAATGTTACAAGGCCTGTATACATTGCTGTGCACATTAAACTACTTATTACCTCGTCAAGCAGCTATATCAGGTTACGTCACTAATAGATACAGATATACAACTTCGTGAGGGTAGGTATCCAAAGTAGTCGAGCTCCTCATGCTCTGTACCTTTGAACTAACCAAAAGAAGCATTCCTGAAAAAAAATATGAACTCCACTAAAGCGTGCTTTTTCAACCTACTGGACAGCATTATGCAAGAAGTGTTTGGCACCAATCACTCAACTCACCACCAGAATAATTCAAGACAGAGGATACAGAACTACACCTTGAGTAAAATTGATCTATTTCAGAAGTGCGTGAAACATAAACACAATACCCAGCCCCTATATGAAACCGACAACAACAATTCATCCTGTCATTTCCACAAACACCGCCCCTGCATACCGACCAACCACATCAAACATAAACTACAACAACCTGTATAGAGCGATAGCAAGAGAAGTGTACCAAAGGATCAGCTACCAGTGTTTGCTAACCAAATTCGAAGAGCATAATAACACACATACTGCTGGTAGTTGCATTATTTCACAAAATACTTGTCAGTTTCTGCAACTGTAGCAAGCCACAGAAAGCAGATACAAATCAATAAACAAACCGGTAACTCAGTACGTGTTTGTCTCCACTGACTATTCCGACATCGATACATAACCAAAATACAATTGAAAAGAAAAAAAAAAGAAGAATCAGAAAGCATTGAGAATTCAGAAGGGGAAGAGAGAGGCTCACTCACATCCTTGCATCTTGCGCAAAGCACGCGCCTGCTGACGGTGTGCCTCGTGACCCTACCCTGGCCGAGAAGCCGGCGGCACCCCGCGCCTCTACTCTGCCTCGACAGCTGCGACAGCCTCGCTGGCCGCTCCGCGGCGCCCTCGCTCAGCAGCCGCCGCTCCGTCCTCCGCCTCAACCTAAAGAGCTCGAACCTTACGGGGCTGAGGCACAAATGGGTCCCAACTCTCAACCCTCCAACGAGGCAACAGACAGCCAGCCCACCAGCCTACTCCGCCGTAGCCGATAATCATGGTCTCCGCCGCCGCCAGGGGCCGCGTCCATTTGGACTACTTTCTGGACCTTATGAGTTGGGCTGTATTTTGTGTTCCAAACTCTGAATACATTGCTATGAAGGAAAAGATCGCCGAGTTTGATTTGTGTATCTCAATCACGAAACTGATACCCAACCGAACCAATTTAACTCTTTAAGCGATTTTGATGATAATTTAGAGGCCTACGTGCCATTGTATCTATATGCCACTTAAGTTAAAAAAATAAAAATAAAAATTAAAAATAAAGAGGCACCTGAAAAATAAAAAAAAACAGTGACCCACATATTATCCTCCCTCCTCATCCCTCTTATCTTCTTACTCCTGTCTTGAAAGCATCCACATGTTAGAGCCATTGGCAGCAATGCGTGGGGATGCCAGTGGCCACAAGCTCAACAGCGTCTAGACCAGTGACAATGGCTTTGAGCTGTGATGGCAGGCATCATAGAAGGAGATGGGGGTAGCCCACCTCTACCCCATATATATCTTGGCTCCTAAACAATGAACGGTGGCAGCACCACTTCTCAAGCTCGAGTTTGTTGCCTCTGTCGTGATGCTCCACTCCTCATATGACCATTCCTTCCTACTCCTGACGCGATCGACGGTGGTGGCTCTTCTTGTCTTGGCACTCAAGAAGTGTTGCGACCTGCCTTAGCATAACTAACAATGATATCTGAGAGGACATTGTAAATAGAGGGTGAACCACCTCTCACAAACTACGAGGCCAATACTAATCCTAGAACATGATACTAGTATCTACAATAATAGAAATGCATCATCGTATATTATAATAATAAAAATAAATAATGAACATATATCTTAACTAGAGATGACCTCGATAAGGCAACCAACATATCATAGCTAGCATCCAAGTCAATCAACAGTTCGGAACTAGGATGAAACCCTATTCTCTATCTTCACTTCCCTGAAGGACGAAACCCTATTCCTTATCTTCACTTTCCTGAAACTTTTGAAGGAAAAAAAAGTCTTAGTACATACGTACTTAGTAAGCAACAAAAATGTAAATATGTATAGACTTCAAATAAGGCTAGATTTATTTCACAATTCTATTTATTATTTTATGTATTCAAAACCTCTATGTGTGTATTTATCTTGACTAAGACCCTAGCCTTAATCTCAAATAAAAGTAGACATGTATCCACTCCATTTAGTATAATTTATTATTTACAAGAGAGTCAGGTACAAATATAACCTACGAGTCACTTTGTAATGGCATTAGCATTAGAAGACTCTTAGAGCCTATAGACCATCGACAATTTTCACCTTGTCACTTATTTATTATTTTCTTTTTACTTTCCCAAAAACCATAGACCTCTGCACACACCATTATCCAACAACATTTAGAGGTCCACATCCCACTTTATCAATCATGGCTCCCAAAGCCTTCTGCTCTCAGACAGCAAATCAACCGTACCATTAGAATTTGATTTACTTTCTTTATATTACCATCATTAGTTTTTCTCTTAAATATAGGGTTATCATCTCACTCTCTCGCTATAAACCCATGACTATACAAGTTTGTTTCTAACCACACATGTTAGCTGTTAGCCATCCTATCTCACAACTTTAATTCACAATCATTTATAAATAAATCTACATGAGAGGAACCACTTTATATCCACCCATGATTATAGGCACTGTTGTTTAAACAGTTTTACCAAAACTTCTACAGAAAGTGTATGTTTTTCCTATATGCTATAAGGCTCTTTAGCTATCCGTCTATAGCGAAGACTTATTACAAGGCCTTTTCAAAATAAAAATATGATAACCATTTGCTAGTTAGAAGAGTCCCAGATTAAGTCCTAGACAAATCTTAGACTTTCTATACTCAAGATCTTGCGAGCACCATTTCTCATAGCTATTCCAATGATTCCACTACTCTCGACAGACAAAGGGATTCTAGCCTCACTAATTACTTATCCAAGGGCATCCTAAAACACACATGTGATCGTACTGTACTATGCTCAATACAATTCCTTAATGAATTGGTTCTTATGCATGAATACAAAGTCTTGCCACATAGGCGATCACTTTGTACCATGGTTTTATAAAAAACAATCTCTTTTATTTTGTAAACCATCGACATAAAATATCAGGTTTTTAAAAACATTTTACAACCTATTTTTTCAACATGATCAATTTATCACTTTCAAACATCACATTATTCATAAAAACATATTATTAATTATCAATGATAAAAATACTGGAGGTCTCAACACCGGTGATACGAGTCTCAGCTAATAAAATATGGTTCTCAAAGGTAAGAGCAATTAATTTTCAAAAGAAATGATACAATGCAACAAATAAGCTAGCTAAAAAGATCGGCTACAATCAATGTCCTTTACGTGTATCTAATTATACATTTTGTAAATATTTAATTTTATAAACTAGAATCAATATTCATAATAGGCATTCGATATATTATTAAAACCCTAAAAAATATTATTATTAATAAATAATAGTACCATTTGTTATATTTCAATTTTATAAAAATTTTAAAAGTTGAACGGAGTTAATCGGACGTATGCTTTAAGATATATGAATTTTGAAAATCTAAACTATTTTCTAAAAATAGAAAATGGATTTGTTATATTTGGTAGAGAATATCCTCGAGTGGACTTGGTTTATGAGACCATGTGCCAAAGTGTAGGGCCCACTGGTTAGTAACATGTCACATGTGGACCAAACCGGGTGCAGAATCTATTGGAATTATGAGTCCCTTTGATGGGTCCCATATTCTTTTCTTCTTCTTCTCTCCTTGTTTTCTCCTCTTTTTCTCTTCTTCTTGGGTGGCCAAAGCAGTGAACCGTGTAGGAAGCCAGTCTCACCCTAGGGAGGTCGTCCTCATGATAGCGGTAGCTCAGAGAAGAAGAAAAGAGCGAGGTGGTGGTGACCGACAGTAGAGAGCAAGCGACGTGCATGAGCTCAAGCCGTTTGGTGCGACGGCGGTGTCATTTGGGATGGTGATGGTGGTGGAGTTTCGATGCTGTCCCAAAGCAACCAAGGGCGGCACGAGCTAGGCGGAGTAGGGGTGGCGTGAGAAGGTGGTCTCTACTAGGCCGCTAGCCAATGGCTGAGAAGAGACATGAGCGCATGCGTGGCTTGCTTGGTTGTATAATTCGGCAACCGACAGGGCTTAGGATGGAGAGGAAAGGACATAGGTATTGTGGCAGTGTCGACTATGGCTTTCGTTGGGTCTCTGGTGTGGCATAAGAGGGAGAAAGAGAGGGAATAGAGGGGAGCAGAGGAAGCTCGGGGGTGTAACAATGATGGTTAGGGTTTTTCTCTAGTATGCTGAAGGAGAAAAGGTTGAGGAAGGATGGTAGAGATGGTTCTAGGGTCTTGTTCTAGGTTTTATAGTCGTATTCAGCATTCCTCGGGGGCGTAACAATGATGGTTAGGGTTTTTCTCTAGTATGCTAAAGGAGAGAAGGTTGAGGAAGAATGGTAGAGATGGTTCTAGGGTCTGGTTCTAGGTTTTGTAGTCGTATTTAGCATTTCACAACAAGTCAAGAGACGACGAATCTCCGCATAGTGCCACAAATCGTGTGAAGCCTTCATCAACTTTTATTGAGTTAATTGTGATGGGACAGGACATTGATCATTGAGTCATAAGGACCTATCTGTTGGTTTGCTTGTGCTTGGTTCTCGGTTGTTTTCATTGCTTTAATGCAGCCTGCTTTTGATGCAACCTCATTGCCTTGCATTGAGAGGTGAGGCAAGTGCATACATGCATTGCTTAAGGCATCTCTGGTTTCTCTTGTCTTTTCCCATTATTGTTTGCCTCAACTGTTGATTAGTGTAGAGCATGCTTCTGACTTAAGGCAAGAGAGGAGGAGACAAGCCTCCTGTGTGCTTGTATGTAGGTTGTGTGCACACATGGGAGATAAAACAAATGTGAGGAAAGAACAATGCATGCTTGCATGCTTTTGCAGAGGGTTGGTTCTGGCTTGGCGTGAATTATTGCATGAATGCTTCCTCGCATTGTCCCGTAGAAAATGAGTAGTCAAGATGTTTGCCTGTGTGGCATGTAATCTGCATGAAAAAAAGAGATGCAGGCTAAAAGTTTTGGATGTAGGTGAGTGAATGAAAGACTTATAGTTTGAGTGATGGATGAGGAATCATTGGTACACGATTTAATTCGACGAGAAATTATGGGTTAGGAAGGCTGGTCTACAATGTGCTCAAAAGAGAAGATTGGATTGCGGTGTGATAGGATATTAAATAGGAATGTAAATATTCATTAGGATGGTCGAGGTTTGAATACAAAATTTAATATTTTTTGGACGAAAAGGAATTATTTATCAATATGGTCAAAATTTTTAAAATAAAAATTTTAACCTTAGAAATTTTTTATAGAGAGTCAAGGCTTCCAGATTAGAATCTAATTTAATGTCCTACTAACAAAATTTTGAGATAGAAAATTTTTAAGAAGAGAAAAATGACATTAATGGAGGATGGTGGGAGGAAGGCAGCAAAGGGGAAGGTGGCTAAGACGTGGAGACAGAGGTTCGCATCTGGTGGCTGTGAGAGGGAGTTGGGGGAGGAGGTGGCCACCATCACCCTAATGCAATGGAGGTGAAAGAGAAGGAGCCAGTGGCGAGGGAGTTGACTTTGAGCTTCTAGGTCATCACTAATATGAAGGGAATGGGAATAGGGCCTATAATCCTTCTCATTAATAGATTGAGTCTGGTTCAGTAGGTGGTAAAGAGGGAAGATGATGGATGACCCATGGAACCATCATGACGGTGAGAGGGAGAGAAGGGTTGTGCAAGGTAAAGACGTAGACGGGGGCTTTTCTCTCCTGTCCCTAGCTCCACCTTACCGTCGATTGCTGCCCTCCTAGCCTTGTCTCATCAGTAGGATGAGAGGAGAGATGGGTAGAGGGAGAAGAGAGGGAGGGAGAGAAGGGAGGAGAGAGAGGATGACATACGTGACCAACTGCCTTTTTTTTGTTAAAGTCTTACCTATGGGTCCTTTCTATTTTTAATTTATTATTTTTTCTAACTGAAATATAAACCATCGTCAAAACCGCCCAGTGAGTTAAATTGATTTTGAAGGGTCTCACTACTCGTATTTTTATTAAGAGATATGAATCAAACTTGGCTGATAGTTAAGGGGTCAAAATAGACTTTTTTACTTAGTTTAAAGTAGCACGGTGGCCCACACAGATTATGAGGTTAGCATCTTTATAAATTTTTCCCATATATACTTTAACATTTTATTATGAAAAACTATTAAAAATGATAATAAAATGTTAAACTCCGGTCTTGACCATATATATATATGATATTTTGATTAATTAATACCATAATTCTAATAATACAATAAATCAAATCAAAGATATTTAAACTTTATGATATATTTGCTTTTCTTCTTTCCTCAATTTTTATCTTTTTCTTTAGGCTACCAGTGATATCTTCTCACTAGTGATATTCTTTAAACTATTAAAGATGGTATAATATTATATAGTGATAGTAGTTTATAACTCATTTTAAATAATAAAATATCTATTATTATGGACATTTACCGAGTTTTGTATTTTATTTAGTTATTGTTGTCATGGTTTGGGCTGAGAACTCCACTCTTATAGGCGTGATGATCCAATCTTAAAAATTTTTGGTTAACATAAGAATTTCTAGCTAAGCTGGTAGGATTAATATGGGGCTCCTAGCATACTGTCTATTCTCTTAATATTATTTATTGCTTATCCATATTTAAAAATTTACTGCTATATGGACTCTTTTATCAATAATATTTATTTTAACCCAAATTTATGGCATTTCTAAATTATTTCTATGTGGACTCTTTCTACTAATATTATTTATTTTTAATACAAATTTAAAATATTTCTATTATTTGTTTTTTAATTTGAATTTTAGATATTTATCAAATGTATTTCTTCATGGTCACTTTCTCTTAATATTATTTATCTTTAATCCAAAGTTTAGATGTTTCTAAATTTTATTTGTACATGGATTATTCTCTCAATATTAATTATTTTTAAATTTAATTTGAATTTTAGATTTTTCCTAAATTATATTTCTAGATGGACTATTATATCAAATATTAATTATTTTTAATATTTTTTCCTAAATTGTATATCTTCATGGACTCTTCTTTTAATATTTTCCATTTTTTATTCTGAATTTTAAATATTTTAAATTGTATTTCTACTTGAACTCTATTTTTTAATTAATAGTGATAATTTCTAGAGCTTGAGAGCAAATGTGTGTTAACTTTATTAAGATGAGTAGGGGATTTCCGGTGCAGTTTTGTACGGAGCTAATTAATTCATCATATTTAATATACAACTAAACTTTTATTTCTATAGATATTATATAGAAGTATATTTGGATTTTATATATAACCGTTGACTCCTATTTCTATAATCCTATTTTTATAAGTTTTAGAACTCATATACAAATTCTTAGATTCTATAGATATAGGTTTGAATTTAATATATAACTTAGCTTCTATTTCTATTGATATAATTATATTATATATATAAATATGTTGATAAATCTATACCGTTATAATTTGGAGCCACCATAATTAAAATCCTTTTCTTTTTCCTGTATTAATGTGATAATTTTTAGCCTTTAGAGCAAATATGATGCTTTTTAAAAACTGTTTTTATAATATAATAATAGATAGATTGGGTCGGCCGCACATGACTTATTTTTCTATTTTTAGGTCCTATTGGAATGGGTGTGTTTTGCAGAATTTCGTGGTAAATGAGTTTGTGTGAATGTCATACAAATTTTGTGACTTGTTTATAAACACAAGAATTTAATTTATAGGATTTTCACATAATTAAGTTCAATTCCTTAAAAAACTTTTGAAATTCCGAATGAGCCTAAGATGGTTTGGGGAGGAATTGAAGTAAATTATGTAAAATTCTTGATTTCCATTGGATCAAGGTCTTTTTTTCTTGGCTAGAGCGTAGAGAGAGACTAGTCAGGCAACTAGTATTATTATTTCTAAGAGGGTGCATTAGACTGGTCATTACTGATCTGGTCTCAAAATCGACCGACATATTTGGCAAGTGGTGTGTACAGTTATAGTTTGATTGGCTTCCCTCTGAGTCGTGCAAGGTTGAGCAACTGTTGTTGTTTGTGTCATTAGATTGACGTTCTACCTGCTATATCATGTGAACTTTGCTTAGGAAAATTCTGAATTTGGTTTTAGGTTTCTAGCGTTATCTGTGGGCTCTCTGACTGAGCGAGTACTTTCGGCACTTAGAAATTTACATTTTTTTTACTATATTCCTCTCGTTTCTTTCCTCGGTCTTTTGTACGTACAACACTAACATGAACTGAATGCGGCTGGATAATTTGCTTAAGGCACGCAAGAGACCCAATGAAGGAGCCCATTACACATACTGCTCCTCTGCACCTGTCCCTTTCCATCCAAGACCGATCCACATCAGACTAGTTGAAAAATAAAAATGCTCAGTTCAGATCTTCTAGCACCTGGACTCCTCTCCCTTTCGATTGCAACAGGTCTTCACTAGCCAAAACTATCCAGATTGACTCTATTCTTGTCTAAGTAGGTTGATCAGACAGACTGTAGCGATGATGAGTAAAATATTCGCTATGTTACGGCAAAAACATGTACTCGTCGTCACAGCTAAAAGAGCAAAAGCCATCCTCTGAAGATGATCCATAGACAGCCTTACCAGAGGCGAACTTTTGACCGGTAAGCCAGGTCACACGCAAAGAGAGAATTAACAACGCCATCGTCAAGACACCAACCAAAACCAAGAATATGGAGGAACAAACATGGCATGGTTTCATTATCTCGGAATAATTAATTATGTGTAATGACATGCATGTGCTGCATGTGAAAATCAAGTCCTTACGTAAGGTACCACGACAAACTCTGAGCTGAATAACTACTCGGATATCTTTCAGAGGATATATGATACGATGGTCGAACCGCGACGCACGGCTTGCTGCTATCCAGCTAGTTCATCGCTCGACGGTGACGGAGACGCTGCCGCCGGCGGTGCTGGCTGCTGCTGCGGCGGCACCGGGGCCGGAGACGACGGAGGGCATCTCGACGTCCTTGGCCGCCTTCTTGGCCTTCTTGGGGGGTGGTCCTGTAGTAGCAGGCGTAGAGGATGAGCTGGATGGCGCCGAAGAGGGCGCCGAGGCCGTTGGGGATGGTCACGTAGATGTCGAAGCGGATGAGCGCGTAGGCCGTCCAGCACACGCCTTTGAGGAAGCACACTAGCGACAGGAAGAAGGGCATGTACTCCACGCTCTTCGTCTTAATCACTTTCCTCTGCAGCAGCCACACCAGAAATTTTATCATCATTTCCTCCAAAACATCTATGAAAATGCAAGTGTCAGATCAATATAAACATCGTACTGTTCGTTTGCTAAAGAAAAAGTGCCAGATCAATAAGCAGATTACACGTTGGTATAGATATCTATTCAGGACGAACCAAACCATGGACTTGTTGACAATTTCAGCTAATATCTATAAGTTCAGTGCACGTCGATTTATTGTCCTGTATAAGGTGGAGATTTAACACCAGATCTGACAAACCACATGGTTCAAACGGTGCAACTTTTAATTCCAAAAGTTGGCTTTCTCCTTTTTTGTTCAAGGATCCAGAAGGAAGAAAGAACCTACTGCATGCCTGACTAGACGTGCTCACACATATGGTGAATGCCTTAAAGCCTCAACTATGACCTGATGAGTCACCTGCCCTCAGTTGGATGCAAGATCTTCAGCTGATCCCTATAGCTTTGTGTCTAGATCAAGCAACATGTGTTAAAAGTGATGGCAACCCTGGCTAATCTCACCCAACTAGAGGAAAACAACAGCCAGCAGAACACAACCTGGACAATAAGTTGCCAATTTGCATCTCTCAAATGTTCCAGAAGAATAAAACTTGGACCTGAATGATCTAAAAGAGTTGCCGCTGATAGTGAGTCCCTCCATATTAGCAAGTGGCCGGTAACGCTCCAGTTTGTCTAGACCGTAAAAAACTATTCAAATAAAAACCCTATTTTTAAATCTTTGAGTTCGGATTAAGTATTTAAGTGTCAAGATCTTAATTAAACCCCAAAATTTTATTTTAAATTTTTTATCCAAAACCTCAAGACTCAAATTTTAAAATTTAAATCTCTCCCTCAACCTATCCAACAATTTGTGGATAAAATTCAGATTTTAAATCCTTTCCTCCAATTTCTCCACCGAAAATTCCATTTCTAAATACTTGATGCAATTTTTAAATTTTAAATTCAAATCCCCTTTAAATCCCTTCCCCTCCCCCTCCTATTCTTCCTTAAAACTCCTTCAAATTTCAATCCTAATTCAAAAATATCCAAATTCTATTCTTGATGCACTTCTTTGAAATCCTCAGAATTTTTTGAGCTTAGAAACCAAATTTACATTCAAATTCCTTAATTTTCTCTCTCCATTTATTCATTTGAAAAATATCAAATCTTATCAACTAGGCTACCCATCTTCCTTTCTCTCTTCCTTTGCTCGCTCGACCACCGACCCAGCCACTGAGCCTTACTCCTCTTTCCTCTCTTCACCATTGTGGCTCATCTCCTCAACCCGGTCCACCTTCCTTCTTTCCTCCTCACTCGGACTGCAAACTAGTTGCCTTATGCCATCCCTTTTTCCTAAGAGCAATGGCCCACAACCCACTTCACCCACATGACCATGCTAGTCCATGCACGAGGCAACTATGTGAATGTCTGTCTGCTCTGCCGATTGATAGTGCATGCCTACTAGGCAACAACGCAGTGAATGCTCGCCATTAGGCCCATGTGCGGTCGTCTCTCTCCTCTCCTTTCTCTATCACCTGTCGCCTACTTGATTGAATGGCCACGTGAGCTCGCCACACCGACCGTTGTTCTGCTGTGTCAATGTTCACCAACAATAGTCTCCTTTGCTTCCCCTCCTTCCTACTATCCGATCCACCACCAAAACCATCCCCCCGTTCCTTCTCTCCACGCCACGCTCGCCCACGAGCTCTACTTCGCCTTTGTGTTGGCCACGAAAAAATCTCGCCTCCACCTCAAAATATCTCGCATGGGCCTACTGCCTTTCTGCCTTGTCACCATCTGTCACCTTCGCCTATAAATTCGTAGCATGTTCCTCTCTTTTTTCCCAACGAAGCCATGCTTCACTCGTATCAGATCAAGTTCAAGCTTTGCAATTTGCCGCCACCATCACCCTCCTCAATGAGCTCCCCTCTAGTTGACCTCCCCTTCCTCTAGCTCAAACACCCAAAACCCCCAACACTCTAAGCCACCTTCGCACCTCGCCGTTGGCAACCTAATGTTACCACAGGCAAACCACATCGCTGTCACTTTTGGCTTCTTGCCGCTTGCCTCTACTGTGCTCCCATCCACCAATCCGATCCATCCACCACCATTGCCACCCCTCCCTCATTCCACCATCGAGTCCCGATTTCCCTCCCTTTCCGCTATTCACTGGAACCCTTTGCATGATGCTAGTCATCGGATCGAGTAGCCGTGCCCTCCAGCCTAGCCTAGCCCATCCGACGTGGTGACCACATCGGTGCCACGTTCGCCTACTAGGTCCCACCCTCTCCTTATGACATCGACATGTGGACCTGTGCACCTATTCACCTTATAACTCAATGACATGTGGACCATACCTCAGTAACCCCGTTGGGCCACTAACCGATCTTGTTGGGCCAAGGCCCATGAAAAGCCACTCCCTTCTTAGTCAACCCTTTTAGGACCATAACCTAATGAACTGGCCTAATAGGACGAGTCCATCGGCCTCTCCTCACTATCTTTCGGTGGACCCGGCCCACTGTGGACCAAAGACCCCAACCCCTCTCTCACTCTATCACATTCGGCCCTACTTGTCAACCAATAATATAGTTTTTCTGAATTTAATAAATCCTTTTCCATTTTAGAAATTTATTTAAACTTCCAAAATTTATGTCTTCTAATACGTAACTCCGATTGATCCCGTTCAAGTCTATAATTTTTTATAAAATTAAGATATATCAAATGATAATATCTGTTATTAATAATAATATTTTTCTTTATAGGGTTTTGTTTGGTTTTGTCTATTTTATGCATAGTTGATGTCAATGAAAATTATTTCGGATAAGAATTCTTAAAGACTTTGAAGACAACGACAAAGGCAAGTCACCCTTTGATCATATTAATCTTAGTTTTAAATTGTTTTATTGATAAAATTGCATTGTTAGTGTGCATGTTAATTTGACCAATCTCAGTTTGCATGGCAAACCAACGAAACTACCTAGTAGCTTCATTCTATGTGTAGGTTGTTGATATACCTATCCCTTGTTGCTGCACCCCGTGGTATCTCGCTAATCATGCCCTTAAGCATAGGTGCTAATGGCCAACTCATTTCACGCTTATTTGTCGTAATGGGAAAATGGGTTTATGAAACCATTCAAAATCGTTAGCGAGTTTGTGAAATAAAACTTGCCTACGAAAACCCATGATACAAAGTGATCACCTTTGTAACGATGCTCTGTATTCTCATATAAAGATCGATTCCTTGGGAAATTTTATCCAACCATCTCACAGTATGATTGTATGGCTGCTATGGGACACCCATGGTTAAGTAATTAGCAGATAAAAGATGTCTTGTATGCCAATAGTTGGGGAATACAGAGATGAGGAGATATGAGTTCATTTGTTGCACTAGGCACAAATTAAATTTTAACATGCTAGGTAAGATTGAATGGGGACATTCCAGATTCCTACGTAAAAAAGGGCCGAGGTTTGTCTGATACTCAGTTCAGAGAGAACCCTTCTATGTGGTATGAGGTATTCTTGGTTGTCTTTAAAAAGATCTTGTCATGAACCTCCCCCGCTTGGCCAGTGAGGAAGTAAGCTCACATATTGTGGGTAAAGCGTGCACCATTTGCAAAGGTTACCAAATTGTTCAATTAGCCATGCCTATAGTAAAGAATGAATGTGAGGTGATTCCTCTCACATATATTTGCTTGCATGTCCTTTACGAAATTTGTTTGTGGGATTAGAAACCATTACTAGAATCGGCCATGGTGGCTAATGGATGACCATTACGTGATCTGAAATAAACCTATGTGGACCGGGATGTCGATTGGTATCACAAACTAGACTTCTCGTGTGGAAGTAATGTGTGTTTGGTTGAGATCATGGACGGCTTGAGAAGGCAAATATGGTGAAATATGAATTGTGTTGTTGCTCGATGATTATGGAAAATAAAAAGATACTAATAAAGGAGGAATGGGTTGAAAGTTGTATGATGGTAGGTGGCTCTAAACTGATGTCATGGTTTGACAACCAGTATAGGAGTCGACTTTAATATTAGCTTTAATCAACTAAAACTTAATTCATTCGCTTGAGTTGTTGTAAAACAATTCACAAACAAGATTGATGCGAGAGACACTTTTTAGAACACATGATAAACAATACACTTAATTTTTTTTGGAAAAAATATTTTTAAAATAAAAGTTATGGAATAAACCCTAATTCTTTAAAGCTACATACTTAACTTTAACTAGCGATTTATTGAGTATGTAACATTATCTTTTCTTCCTCACGAAGGTGAAGATGAAGAATGTTTCTTTTCTAGTTTCAAGTCATTAATTATGGATTGGATTTTAGCTATGCTAAATTCTGTTATTGGTTCTTTACTTGCCAGTACATGTTTGTGACCTTTTAGAGTTATAATCTATTTATATTATTTTTAGTTGTAATGATATATGTTAGCTGACTGTGGATACCAGCTTTATATTTTAGGATTAGTATTGGCACCACGATTCTGTAAAAGTTGGTTTACACTGATCTCTTGTTGTGTATCCTTTCTGTTATTACTGTAGGTAGTACCATACCATATACAGTACCGAATTAATTAACCTATCAAACGAGCATCCACACAAGGCAAATAACAGCAATAGCTGCCGGCTGCCGCTGCCGCCACCTATGCCTAATACTATTACTAAATCTAACCTCAGTAATTAATTAATTAGCGTAATTAACCATTGACAGACATGTGGGCCCTACAAATCCATGCAAATTAACAGCCGTAAATTACCTAACGAACGCATCCTAATCGTCCCCAGACAGAGTCCAGATCGTCCGGCAACCAGATAATTAATTGCCCACGTGCATAAATTGCATTACGACGGCATTAACAGGAAAAGAAATGCGGATGTATGTCGAGAACATGCAGATCGAGGTAAAAATAGATCATGTTAAGGAGGGCACGGCCACGGGCATGGAGGACGTACCATGATGGTGAGCGGGGCGAAGTACATGATCGAGCCGAAGAAGACGCAGAGGATGCCGACGATCATGGAGCGCTTCTCGTGGGTGTGCGCGTCCAGCAGCATGCCCAGCACCACCGCCACCATGAACACCGCCTCCACGGCCAGCACCGCCAGCATCCTCAGCTGCACGTACGCGAGCGCATGATGATATGGGTTAGATCGAAATTTAACCTGGTAGAATGAAAATTAGTTTCGTGGGAGAAAGAAATGGATAGGTAGATCGAGGATGCGTACGCGCTTCTTGTTGGGCGAGTAGAGGAAGTAGATGATGAGGTAGGTGCCCTCGACGACGAGGCCGATGCCGTTGATGGTGACGACGAGGATGCTGTTGGGGTGGACGATGGGGAGGCCGTAGAACACCGACAGCATGCAGTTGAGCAGCGTCGCCAGGTAAGGATCAGCCTTGAACTCCTCCACGTCCTTCCGCTTCCAGATCCTCCAGAACGTCGGCCTGCACGCACAGATTCATCGCATGCATATGCATCAAAACCCTCACAAAAATTCCTCCATGCATGGACTATAATCGATGGAGCAGAAAAGAAAGAAATGATCGATAGACACGACGACGGCGTCGCACGGTGGCGGCTTACGTTGGCGGTGGAGAGGAACAGACCGAAGGAGATGACATTGCCGATGATGCCGACGACGTTGCGAGCCGCGTCCGGAGAAATCATCTTTGCTCTCGCCCGCCGCGGCGGAGGAAAAACGGGGAGAGATGGCCGGATTCGTTAGGCGGCTACGTACTGAGATCTTCTGCTGAGGGGTGGTTACTGCTCACTGGTGCCGATGGAGCGGCGCGGCGTGGCGCGTGGTTTGTATAGGCGGCGCTCGCGGGGGAGTAGGGCTTAGATCAACCACACGGACCGAACTCGCGAACGTGGCGGATAGAGTCGCGTCAATCGGGAGCGAGATCGAACTCGGAAGAGGCGCACGGACAGACGATGTGGATATGCGTGCGATGACTGATGTGAGTGGGAGAGGAGAAACGGGTATGGATGGATGGGCCCGGTCGGCCCATGCGGCTCATCTTGTTGGGCCGGAGCGGAGAGGACGATGGCGTCGTGCCGTGCATGAGGTGACGCGAGCGCTCGAGGACGGCGTCCGGAACGGCTGTGGCGGTGGCGCGGGGCCTTGAGGATGAGGCGATGGCTTCGCTTGAGGACGACGTGTTTACTTTTTTCTTTTACTTGTTCTCTTTTCCTTTTTCCCAGACCGGTTTAACCATATATCAACGTGAACTAAACAGTGGCTCATCCTGTGATTGATAGGAAATTTAGCTGATTTTTTTATTGATTCACTGGTTACATACTTACATGTACAGCGGATTTTATTAAAATTTAGTTGGTTTAATAATATACATGATTGTTTTTTTTTCTTCCATGAATCACAAGGAAGGTAATCTCGCCATAAAAAATAAGTGGTAACCAGATAAAATCTTATGCATATAGCATTTCCACCAACCACCTCGTACATATCATCTAGTCAAATCGATACAATCAACCAAACAACCCTCTTATACCCACATATCTAGGTCAAAGTTAATTTGGGTTGATGCATGCCTAACTAGAGTGTGCGGTCAATCAAATAGACCCTATGAATTCAGAAGAGCAACTAGTTTTTTTAATGAAAATTTTATTTACTTCTTTTTCAAAAAAAATCAAACCTCATATGCCTATTTCAAACCTAATTACTATCAAAAGGATACCTTAATGAGTTCCAAATACTACAACTCAGGTAGGTTTATGCGTGTATCAGTGAACCCAACATATCCGGCTAACATGGATAAACGCCTACTAAGCACGGTACAACAGTCAATATGGTGTGTGTGGTTGTTAGCGTCAGTTTGAGACATGATCCACCGAAGGAGGAATTGATTTGATTATAGAAGGAAACCGATTGATGAGATAAAGGTGGATTTTGTACAGTTAAAGATGAAAGTTTATTCAGCTAGAACTGAGTCTGAGGAATAGCTATGAGAATCATGGTAGTGTATTTTATCTGTATAGAATATATTATATAAGTTAGACAAGTTTAATTAGTTTTATAAATTTCTTAGAGATAGTTTTTTATGTGTTAGGAAATAATATTCGGGGGTTGTTTGTAACTCTGTCGAACTCTTGTAATTCCGGAATATAAATATAGACCACCAAAACCTTGTAAAAATCAATCCGATCATACATTAACACAACTCTATGCATATCGCTACCCTAGCTCGTATAGGTTTACTCCGGCTGGTTCTGGCTCTCGACGTGAGGCTGCATTGATTAGATTCGATCTCTGGCGAAGGGGTAAGTCCCATCGCTATCTTGATCCGTTTGTTCTGTCTAAACCTATATTGGTTAGGTTCGATCTCTTAGTCTGATCGGACGTACTGCATCACGTTTGCGTGAGGCTTATCGGTTCATCGATCTCTCTTTGCCGTCCTCAGCCTCATGCTGGATCGGTTTGGTTCAACCTACGAGATCGGTAGTAGTAGATCGAGCCGTTGGCCCAACGGGTTCTCGCGCGATGTTTTATCAAAGTGAGGAGCCGATGAGTTATCTTTATCTCGTGCTTTACGCCTAGCGTATCAGCTGTTCGACTGATACACGTATATATACATATATGTCTCATATCCTCGATGATTAATCCGTTAGCAATTGATCTAGTCCCGTCGGATTCATCCTAATACTGGTTTGGATAGGTCCGATTTATCAGGTTCGTATCCGATAGGGCTAATGTTGGGATCTAGTGGGTTTCATTCTTCATCGGCTTAGATAGCCAATGAGGTTAGATATAGGCCTGCGTCGGACATTCGGCCGATAAGCAGCCGATGGCCTTACCCATTCTTTCCGTTGTTACGTTCGATTTAGTCTGCGCCGTCTTTATGCCGTTAGCCTCGGTCTCATAATGTCTCGGTTTGGTTCGATCAATCGAGGTTGACTCTAACGGTGCCGTCATGATGATCGCTGGTTCTCATGACTTTGGGGGGATTTGGGTCCCACTTCGTGCTTTCGTTGTTTACTTTGTTCGGAGCGTCATCAACACTATAGCCGATAAGTCTCTTAATTTATTCCACACCTTTATTATCCACACCTTCATCGACTTTTCAGTCGATGCTCAAGCGCTATATTACTATCGGCACCCAATTGATAGGGTGAGCTATATTGGCCTATCGATCGATTGGCTCGTGGATCTTATTCTTTATATCTCCTTATCAATTACATGGTCAAATTGATTGGTACGGCCTCGAATATCAAAGCTTAAGGACCAGTAATAGAGCTAAGCAAAACTTGCAGGCGTTCGCGTGACTAAGACGCCATTTTTTTCGATCGGACCTCTGCTGGCTCGCTCATGTCTTCGACCGGTTCGACTGACCCCCGTGAAATTTGGTGCACGATAGTGGTGTGCCACCAACATTTCTTCTTCAAATGGCGAAGGCGCAAAATTTTCAAACTGTTGAACAGGTGATTTTTGAAAAAGAAATCTGAATTGAATAATTATCATTAATAATTTATCTATTCAGTCATTTAGCAGAAACGAACACAAGCACCGGTGACAGTTCATAGCATGTTTTATTTTGTCTCTAGAATTTTTTAATCCACCGTGAGGGTGTTTGGAAGGGCTGCAGATTCATTATTTACTAATATAGATTTGATTCTCTAGAAGATCCTCGTCACTACGGATTAGGCTCTATGTGAAAAGAGCATTTGGCTGTAGTTTAGCTCTAAACACTTATAAGGTGAAAAGGCCGTTCCGCCTCTACGGTTGTTTTTAAGACCTAGGTCCTGCTCCACTCAATTTCTTTTAGATCACTTGGTATTTGGTTTAGCTCCACCTAGTCCAGACAAGGATTTGAGACTTAGCACTGTCAAAACACCCGTCAGCTTATATTGTACTGGTTAAAAAAGTTTATTTGATTGTTGATTAGCAAGTAGATAGTCTGGTTGTTGCCTTTTCTGGTAGTTGGTATTAGTGTTTACTTGGATGTCCAATTTTGCCATGTAAATGCTAGGCACGTTGTAGGCTGATGAACACTGATAGCGTGGATCCGACGATACTCCTATTATGAGTTTGGCTAGGGGTTAGTAACGCTCAAGCTCACTCAAATCTAATGGAAGCAAATAACACTGTACAATTATAAAAGTTTAGGCTGCACTGAGGCGTAATATTCTACTCCTATGTGTTTTTGTTTGTTCTTAGGTGATAAGAAGGATTATAATACTTAGCTAGTTTCAATGTGCCAAATGTTCTTTCCCTCTCATGGCCTCAGCGCTCCTTTATATATCACAGGTAACCATAATGGTGGACCCAGTGAGCCACCATATATAGAAGGTTGGTAAAAGGCATCACATCGGTTGGTCTTCTCCTCGTGCTCTATGCCCATAGACATAGAAAATGCATGTTAGTGAGTTTCACCTCATGTGCAAAGCCTCTGGCCCAATTGTCGATGAGCTGGTAAAGTAGGCAAGAAAAGGTGGGCCCAAATAGGCTGCACTATTGTCTAACGTGCCGCCTACCACCCCACGTCGCCTAGCATGAGGCACGGGCTGCACGGTACATCAACAAAACAAATGGTATGAGCTAGTCACCATCTTGTCCTCTCATTGTGAGTTTCACGGGGTAGATATATGTCGCATCGTCTTTAATTGAAAAGGCAGGGAGAGTGGTGAGGCATAGCGGTGTGCCTTGAAAGTACATCTAGGCCACCTTATGGGTTTTAGATGATTGATGACAAACGATTAAGGAAATAATGTGTTTAATGAGTGTATAAGTAGGAGATTAGTTCGATGAAGATGTTGAAGATGAAGAATGGAATACAATGTGGTTTCATTGTGATACAATGCAACAAGTGAATAAAGATGGCAAGATATGGTAAATGGTCAACAAAACATAACTATGTGAAGGACCATGCATGGAGAAGGACAATCGAGGGCTTGACACCAAAGGACTAATATAATGGTGAAGGAGTAAGTGCTTGGTGCAATGCCAATGGACCAATTGAGGCCATAAGAAGTCACAAGTTGTTGAATATCAATTTCTATTGAAGTATAAGCGAGCCGAAAAAAGCTTGGAAGAAAGGGGATCAAGTTACTTTGAAACTTGTGTGAGTCGGACAATCCTGGTGATGGCAGACAATCTAACCCAACACGTGATTGGCTGGATATTACATCTAGATTGGATAATCCGTGTCAATGTTAGACTATCCGCCTCAATAATGATCACACGATCATTTGTTGATCGTGTGATACCAAGTGTTGAGTCAAATAATCCGAGAGTGATTGAACGGTCCAGGTAGTTTAATGTCCAGAGTGGTCATGTGTATACTGGACAAAGGAATTGAACTGGCTAGACAATCATACATCGATCGGATTATCTAGTCTTGTTGTGATCAGGTTGAGCTGGACAATTCATAATGGTGTCAAACAATCCGGCTTACACTTTGACCAAAGGTGATTGGACAAAGTCTAACGGTGGATTTGTTCGGTGTCGGTGCTAGACAATGTGTAATGGAAAATCTAGTGTGGTGTCAGATTATCCAACCAAGACTTGGAGCGACCAGACGGTTGCATGGCCAGACAATGGAGAAGAATGGATCAGACAATTTAGTGTAAACTGGATAGTCTAGCAGAGGCTCAGTTGGTTAGTCTGATAGTGGTATTGGACTATCCGGCTATTTATGGCTCAATGGCTAGTTGTTAATTATTGTTGCAAAAGTTGTATAGAGTTAGACAGTCCAGCGTGCTATCCGGCCCAATATATTTATGGTAGACTTTTGCAACGGGTACAAATGGTTAGTTAGAGGAGTTGGGGTTATTTATGGGTGTTGTTGTGGAGTTGTTTAAAGACTTTTGTACCCTCTACAACCTAAGCAACCTAAGTGATAGTCCAAGAGACTTAAGAGCTTATTGAAGATCTTTTGAAAAGAGTTTTGTACTTGAGAGTGTGCTTAGTGTAATGTTTAAAAGACTAATTGATCTCCAACCATCTCAAGAGTACGCTAGAAATTGTGTGTTGCTAGTGAGTGAAGTTAAGAGTGGTGTGAAGTGTGTGTGCTTCAAGTTGATAAACTTGAGCAATTGTAATTGGAGAAGAAAAAAATCCACAAGCAATCGAGTTGTGTGTGGTGCATCTGGAAGAAGATTATGAATGTTCTACCTCATCTCTACGAGGGAAGAGGTAAATTAAGTGTAAGCCGAGCTTTACCTTGATAGTTGCTTGATAAAAACAAGCTTAATTGATTAAGGGGAGTCACGTTGCATCCAAGCTTGGGTCTTGATGATCACTTGGAGCATGGAATTTAGTTGGCGATAGCTTGGAGACCAAGGCTTCACCAGAAGTGATTACTTGAAGAGAAATCAGTTGAAAGAGACCTGGCTTTGATAGGAGCTTTGTAACATCCTGAAATTCCAAATAATAAAAAAATGTAAAATTTTGAACTTTTTAAAACTTTTCACATCATGCTGGTTCTTTAAATGCTTGAAATAAAATTCATATAAAATATAGTTGTTTATATTCTCAACCAAAATGTAAACCCTTAAATAATTTAGCACCCATTTTTCTTTTTCCTTTCTTCTGTTCCTTTTCTTTCTTTTCCCCTCTATCTCTTTTCGTCCTTGGCCAGCAACCACTCCACCTTGTTGTGCACTTGTGCAGCAGTTGACCTCACTACCTTGGGCCTATGCCTGAACAACCCATCCTGTGGCCTGCCTCGATGAGTCCCATCGACTATTCTCCTCCTGTAGCTATGCATGTATATGGGCATTCATTTTGTTCTCTTCCATCATGAGCTAAACCAACAGAATAGAAGCAAACAATCCATAGAGAGAGTTAGTAGGGAGATGAGATGGGAGAATAGAAGCTCACAAGCAAACTCATGCATGTACGTTCCATCACGACAAACTTAGTAAAAGTCGATAGAGGCTTTGCGCAATTCGTGGCGTCACGTGAGCTTTTGTCGACTCCCAACTTGTCACAAAATGTGACCATGAATACAAAGCACTAGAACTTTTCTCTCCTCACCTCCAAACCACCATGCCTTCTTTCCTCTTCATCCTTTTCGCATCCACCACCACCCGAGTCACCTGCCTCCAAGCCGTTCCCTTTTGCTATGACTAGCCATCGACCTCGCTATTTCATTTCCCTACATCGAGCCTGATCTTCCATGGTACCAACTACCCTGAGATGCCGCCATGACTCACATCGCTGGGCCTCCAACTCCTCTATCCTTTTCCTCCACGTTGCCACCATGCGCCTCCTTCGTGCCGTTGCTTATGCCCCAGTCCACCGCCGTGCCTCCTTGCTGCTACTACCGCTGCCCTAGACCCGCTGAAGAGATAAGGAAGGGAGAAGAAAAAAAAGAAAAAATAGAAATAGAAAAAAGACATAGGAAAATAAGAGAAGGAAAATAAAAGGGTCAATTTTTCATTTTTAGAAAATAGCTTAAACTTCCAAAATTCATATATCTTAAACTGAAAATTTTGTTTGACTCTGTTCAACTTCCAGATTTTTTCTGATCTATCAAATGGTACTATTATTTATTTTGTATTTTTAATGTATTTTTAGAGTTTTATTTGGATTTCTTACGTTTCGCGCGTAGTTCGTCGCCAAAAAATTATTGGACACCAGTTCTGAAGAGTTTCTCATTGACTAAGAGTAAATCAAGTCACCCTTGATCATATTGCTCCTCATTTATAAAATATAATTGCTTTCAAAGTCAAATGCTAAGCACATATGATTAAATTTATCGACCTTGGTTTGGTGTAACCGACGGACCAACCTAGTATTTGTATTACTTTCTATAGGTGTTAATGCCAAAATCTAGACGATCCGATGGTGCTAAAGCCGATCGGCTGAGAGATGTTCGATGGAGAGTTTGATTCAGTCATCGGCCGATAGAGATAATGGTCAGCTGGGAGACAAAGCCGATGGGAACTATAGAGAAACCGATCGGAACTGTAGGGAAGCCGATCTAATTAATAGAAGATTGGATTGGCTTAAAGACAGGGAATTATCCGATCGGGGTCAGGTCCGAGAAGCCCAAGGAAAGGTAGAAAAAGGATCGGCTTGAGTAAAAAGAGGTCCGATTGCTATAGTGAAGAAACCGATCGGGTTATAGCGGAGAAAGACTCGGCTTCAAATTGGAAGATTACTCAGACAAAACCGAGTTTGCGGAAGAGCCGTGGACTCCACGGCAAGATGTTCTATTTTTGTAAATTATTACCTTATTTGGAAGGTTTAGTTAGTTAGTTAACTTATTTAGAGGTATTTTCCTTTGTTCTTATTAGGAAATAACGTCCGATGGTCGTAAATGCGTCGGACTCTGTTTGTAAATCCAGGGTATAAATATAGACCCCCTAGAAGCATGTAAGATATCTCTCGATCAATATACAATCTTGGCGCATCGCCACTCTAGTTCATCTAGTCTTACCGGTGGGTTCTAGCTCTCAACGTGGGGTTGCATCGGTTGAGTCCGATCTCCGGCGAAGGGGTAAGTCCTGCCACCATCTTGATATGTTCTACTCTGTCTGAGGCTGCATCGGTTAGGTTCGACCTCTTAGGCCGGTCAGACGTATCGCATCACGTCCGTGCGGGACCTATCGGCCTGTTAAGCTCCCTCTGTCATCGTCAATTTCGTTCTGCATCGGTTAGGTTTGACCTACGGGGCTCCCGACGGTAGATTGAGCTTCAGGTCTATAGTCTTCTGTATGGCGTGTCATCGGAGTGCTAGCCGATGAGTTATTTGTGCTCTGAGTTTCACGCCCAGCGCATCGGCCCCTCGATCGATACACACCAGCCTTTAGAGGTGTCCCTTGATGCGTAACGCTGAGCATATCGGTCTCCCAGCCGATACGCACCTGCCTTTAGAGAGGCGTCCCCCCATTGGCTCAGCTAGCCGATGGGTTCGTTCCTATCCTTGCTTTAGCATAGCCGATCCGGCGTCCTCCGTATCATCGCCGATGACCCCGGCCTCGTAATGTCTCGCTTAGGTCCGATCTTTGAGGTTCGGTGTTAATGGCGCTGTCACGGTGGGCGATGGGTCTCGTACTGTCATATCCGGAGTGGCATTGGCTCTGCAGCCCGTGCCTTCTTATACTATTTCTTGCCTAGTCCGCATGTGCCTTCATCGGTTTTTTTCTACCGATGAATCACTGTTCGGCTATCCGGCGGGATCCTGTGCTTCTTGCTATCTCCTAAGTACACCCTGGTTCCTCCATCGGCTCTACGGTCGATCCCTTATTGACACCTGTCCACATCGGCTCCCCAGCTGATCGAAGAGCATCCCGATCCTATCGACAACTAGCTGATAGCGAGCGTCTGTGTCGGCCTAGTGTCCGACAGACCCGCTCGTCTCACTTCCTTATCAATTGCAGGGTCAAATTGACTGGCATGCCCGTATCCGCACGGACGTGCTGGAGCTGATCAAACCCCACAGCCCCTGGCACGCGTACCTCAAGCCACGCAGAAAAGCCGATCGGCCTGCACTGGAGCAAGCAGAACTCCCAGGTGATCCGGCGTGTTCAATCCTTCTAACTCTACCATAATGGTGCATGGAAATCCTTGTTGCTTAAGTGAAAATACCACTGCCTATCTTACACTGTTGTTTGTCATTATAAAAAAAATGGGTTGTGAAACCTTTTGTGAAAACCTGACTTGTGGAGTCAGTAGGTTTGAAAAGAGAAAATGTTTGTGTAAACTTGCGATGTGGAACCTCGACTGTGTGGCTTGGTTTTGTAATTGCATGTAAGGACCGATTCCTTGGAGAATTATATCCGAGTATGTTAAAATATGATCATATGAGTATTTATGGATGCTCCTGCCTAAGTAATTAGCTAACATATTGAAATCTTGTATGTTAATAGTTGTGGGACGCTGATGATGAGGAGATGGATCGTGAATCTTTACTATCTAAGATGGATGTTATTCTAGCCTCTTTTTATGGCAATTGGTTTGTTATAGGAGACATCTCTAGTGTGTACTGAGTAGATGAAGGTATAAGACTTGGCTAATACTTAATTTTGAGAGATTTAACCTAACTATGTAAGAAATATTCATGGGTTAACTTTGGATGGGCCTTGTCCTGAACTTCTAGTGTCGACGGGTATCTAGTATCAGTTTCGTATCACGTGGGTAAAGTGTACAAACTCTACACAGCTCCAACTATTTGAATAGTTGTGTCCATGGTTAAGAAATAATGTAAGGTAATTCTCCTAGCGTAGATTTGTTTGCCAGTGTTTAATGAAAAATATATGTGGGGATGACAATTGTTACCAAAGTCGGTCTTTGTGACTAACGGATGACCTTTATGGTTGGAAATAGGTCTATGTGACCCGAGATACGGTGATGCAAGTCTTTCTAAGAGGAAATGAAAACTAAAGCTTGGTGATTCTAAGGAGTTGATAAAAAGACAGATGTTGGTTTAGCTTAGGATGGAGTGAAATAAATATTGTATGCATGGTTTAAGGAATGATGTTGGTTGAAGAGATAGAAGATGAAAAGAAACATTTAATGAAACTAAAGCTTTGTTCTCAGGTTTGAGTTGTTGCAAAGCAACTCACATCAGATCAAAATGGGAAGTCTCTTTCTAAATTAATTATAAAACTCAAATTTAAATATTGTGAAATATTTTTAAACAAAAGATTTATAAAATAAACTTACAGCTTGTATACTCATGTTTCCCATGACTTGCGAGTACAAATGTACTCACGGTAAGTCTATTTTGTTTTTTTCCTTCTCCCTCCTTAAGTTTAGGTGGAAGATACCGAAGAATTTGGTTTTGTCACTAGACCAAGCCAATTCCTGTGGATTAGTGTGCTGGCTGTGGTATGTTCCTCTGTTGCAATTTTTCTTAGTAATTGTTGCTAATGGTCTATCTGGTATGGTAATAAGGTACAATGTATACGTTTAGTGTTTTGCAATAATTATTATTTTATTATCGTTGGTGCCAGGTTGGAATCTTGAGACAAGCAATGATAGGCGCGGTTCTGCTAGGGATGGTTTGTCGTCCTTAATAGTATGTCTAATTTGGTACTAGCTTTTCGGTGGTATTAAATTGGGGTGTGATAAGCTTCCTTAACAGAGAGTCAGAAATGTTGGTTTTAAACTTTAGTAAAACAAATCAGTGTATCCTCTTATCTCTTTACCTTATATTTGTTGCTTTGTCTCTTGAGCTATTTAGTAATCTTCCGCTCTGTAACGCCTCAGTAGAAAAAATATTTTAATACAAACCTATTTGTAAAATTTGGCTCTTATTTTGAATTCTCAATGCTTGTGCAAGTGTGGATCTAAAAATTTTCTCCAAATCAACCTAAGAACCCTTTCCAAAAATTCCCCATATTTTCCTATTTTAAAATATAAATTTTGTTTTTAAATTCAAATTTAAAATCTTCAAATTCTTTTCAAAACCTTCTCTGGAAAATACCAAGAGCTATGATTCCTTTGGGCTGCCTGCCTCCGTCTATTCCTCCTTTCCTGGCTCACGTGGCCACTTCTTTTCCTTCTACTCCGTGCACGACCCATGCCAGCCCAATTGGCCACAGCATAGCAGGACTCCACTCTGACCCAACTCCCTCTGTCCGGCTCACCTTCTTCATCCTCTCATCGTCTTCTTCCTACCACTCTCCCTCCATCTCTCTCTTCTCTCGAATCCGCTCGTCTTCTCTCATCTCTCTCTCTTACTCTCCCATACCGTGCTATCCGGCCAGCTCGCACCACACCGCTCTCTTAAATGCCCCTCCATAGGCCAGTCTAGCGAGAAACACACTCCGCCTCTCTCACGCACACCCGAGGTCAAAAACCAATGAGCTCAAGATATTTTTTCCTTGCTGGCGCATCACAGAAGTCAACAAACTACAGTGCCTTCCTCGCCTCATCCAATCATGGTCCAATCTACCTCATCTCTCTCTCGTTGCTACACAAGGATAACAATGATGATGGCCACATCACCACACCATCAACACATCCTATCGAGCAGCCAAGCCATAACACCGCCTATAGCCACCGCCTTAGGGAGGAGTCATCCAGTGCTACTCTACTACTATATATAGAAAGCGAGCCTAGTGGCTAGCTCCCCATCTCAAGCCCTCACATCGACGCCACTCTCTCTCCACCGCCGTACTCTCCTCTAACCCACGTTGTTCAACTACCTTCGGCCTCCAATCAACCAAGCCACCACCACCATCGAGTTCCCTATCCCAATTCAACCCTCTTCAACCCTTCATTGCATCTCAAACGTCGCTGAGCTACTTTTCCCCAAACCAGGCTGCCGCCATTCTCAAATCTTGTCACCATCTCTAGAACTCGCCGTACCTGAAGGTAGTGACTGCCCTTCCCACCTTTTCTCTGTCCCTCCTAGCACATTGTACCCAAAGCACCATCGCTCGAACCTCTCTGCCATTGGAATGGTCATTGGCGACAACCTAATATCCATAGCTCTCACCAACGAAATATGCCATTGGTTATCTCCATCTTCGGTCCAATCTACCCATCCAAACCAACCAAAACATTTGCAATCCCGATCGCCATTGGCCGTCGATTGACATCGAGGTCTAGCTTAGCCCGTACACGTCGACGTGGCAAGGCCACATGGCTGCCACCTAAGACGCGCGGGCCACCCCTTGCCACCTAGGCTAGGCTGTTGGTCACTGGACCAGCCTATATGGCCCAATAGCATACTAGACTATGGACCATGGCCCTTTCGCCCTCTTTTCCTTGGCCCATCACACCTCATAGTCCAATAGGCCTCGGCCTAATAATCCCTTTAACCCATCCACCCAACAAACAAAATTCTATCTTACCTCCCTCAAATATATCGGTCTAGCCCCATCTATCGGCCTCTCTTTTATTTCTCTTTCTTTTTCAAAATTATTTTAATACTTTTATATTATTTTAAAAATGTTTTAACCTTCAAAAATTCATAACTTTCTAACCATAATTTCGTTTGAGCCCATTCAATTCTTAATTTTTTTAAAAAAATAAGATCTAAACATTGGTGCAATTATTTAACTAAAATAGGTTATGTTTGTGTGTTCTTTTTCTTGTTTCTTTTTTGTGATGCATAGTAGTCGACACCGAGGAGCAGCTGGAATACGAAGGAGAAATGCAAAAACTAGATCAAGTCAAGTCACCCCTTTGACCATATTACTTCTAGTATTTTATAAAATATTTTATTTACGAAATATGCATGCTTCGGTACATGTGTGCCATGGTTCACAAACCAATCCGATAGGTTTAAACCTATTTGTTGCATTGACCCTTCTTGACTATTGATCACACTATACCTTTGTAACCTTATGGTCATCCTGATACCACTACTCCTCAAGTACAAGTATCAACAACACACACTTATTGCATACCATACCAATGGTTTGGTTGTGAAATAATTTAAAAACCTAGCTTGTGTGGTCGTGTGTTTCCGAAATAAAATGGTTTTAGAAAAATCTTGATCATGGACAATCACTACTTGTGTGGCTACGACTTCACATGGCATATAAGGACCATTGTCTTAAGTGTAATGATCATAATACAGTGCAACCACACGGGTGGTATAGGACTCTCCTAGTCGATTAATTAGTAGATTCATGATAATCTTGATTGCTAATAGATGTGGAGTCATTAAGGTGTCAAGTGGATGATATACTTATGACCCTAGGTACAAGAAATGTGTTTTCCTAGTACGTGGTCAGAGGACCCGTCTATAGAGTAACAGGTTATCTTGGCCTTGCTTTGGAAAGGTCTTGTCATGAATCTCTCTTCATCAATCGTATTTGATCAATATGAGTTTAGTGATGGGAGTAAGTTTGCCTCATGTAGGTAAAGCGTGTGACCTTTGTAAAGGATGAAGCTATTTGAACAACTATACTCATAGTTATGGACAGATGTAAAGTGATTTCTCTAGCATAGATTTGTTTATAAAATATTTATGAAAATTGTTTGTGGATAGAAATCATTATCAAAATTGGTCTAAGTAACCATTGGAAGACCTATGTGGTCTAAAATGGGACTATGTGACCTAGGGTATTATGTGGCACCAAAGCTAAGATTGCTTGAGATAAGAGTTGAGATGTGGTTGAGGTTAAAATAAAAAGTTTAATGCAACAAAATAGAGGTATTGTCTGGGACAATATGCTTTGAATCGGACTGTGACAAGTCATTGCAAAGTTACTTACGGAATGGATCGAGACATGAGTCTCCTTTTAGGATCTTAAAGAGCACACTTAGAAATTTTATAAAATGTTATAAAAACCAAAACCATTTGTGAAATAAACCAAATCCATCCTTTGGAAAACCTTGCATATCATGCTATTTTCAAGACTTACTAAGTACCTCATGTATTCACCCTTTGTACCTTTTCCTCTTCAAAAAATATGAAGATGAAGATCCAATCATTGTCTAGTTTCTTCAAGAGCAAGCTGCATATGAAGACTTTTAGGGTTTCGGTCTATGTCCTAAGTCATGCTTGTGGGTTAGGTCTAGCTTTTGCTTCTACTGTAATCTTTTGTGTTGTCTCATTGCATAGTTGGGTTTCGTCCGTGGCTACAACCTATGTAAGAAGTATTTGTCTTGTAAATAATGTAGGTTTGGTTGTGATCCATCGATGACCTATCTATACCTGCTGAATTTCTAGGACTAGTACATGTGATGTAGGTAAATGTGTTCCACTTCTGTTGGCCTATGTATTTGTTAATGAGAGAGGATGTTATACTCTCTTGTTTATCTCTTTTGATCATCACTTAACTCGTGTGAAACTCAAGTATGTTAAGAGTTTATCTCACCGAGACTTTTCAAATTCTCTGTGAAGGTCAGACTATCCATCTTGCGTCGAATTGTTTAGGCTTCAATCTTGCATAGTCATGTTTCTATTTTCTCTATGTTGATCATATTGTCCGATTGAAGTCAGATTGTCCGACACTATGTGTTGTAGGACTGTTTGGTCAATACTAATTCCGTTGTGAAGTTTTTTGTAATTTCAGATAATGCCTATTCACCCTCCTCTAGCCAACATCAACGGCCCTTAAGGTACTTTCATACCTTAGTTCCGTCACATTAAATGTAAGTGCAACCACAATGGCCATGTTCTAGTCTCCCGAGCTCAGGTATGGCCTTCCAAGGTTGAGTGTGGCATGCTTGGGATCCCCTACACCAGGAACACATGGCAGCGGCCCATGTAGGCATTAGTGAGGACAATCTAGGCTCATGCTCGAGGGCCATGGGCCTAGGTTTCCTCAAGCTCGTGCATGTGGGCATGTGCCTATGGTTTTTTGCACCTGCTGCTCATCCACAGCGGTGCTGAACCTGAGGGCCTCGCATCCCAGTAGGACTAACTTGTGACAATCCTTGGCACTTCAGATGAGGCGATGTAATGCTAGGTCATCCCGTGCACTCGGTGATGGAGACCTAGTTCCCGTATCACCGACAAACATGACACTTGCTTAGATTAGTGTTTGTTTATTGTCATAAGTGTGGCTTGTCACACTTTCACCCCACTTGCTATATACCTTTTTTTCTTCAAATCTTACATAAGGTGTGATGAGCAAACTTGTGGTACGGTTTAGTGAAGAACTGCGGTAATATGTAGAGGCAAACCAAACATGACTTTAATGATAACTTTTCGGCTCAGCCACATGTTTTAATATTTATAAGTCATCGGACAAATTAATGTATTATCTTACAAAAGTAATTGGAAAAAAGCCTCCATCTTAACTCCTAAGGCCAAGAAATAACCATATTAATTGGAGATAAAGAAAATTGAAGAACTTTACCACTGATTCAAGTACGGGCCTAGAATATAATGAATCACTAAACCAAAAGGTTCACATACAGATATGCTTTTAAAATATCTAAAATTCAGATTATAAAATAACAATTATTGAAAGTAGTTGTAAAATACACACCAAAATTAATTAAAATAAGGAAAAAAAAAGAAAATTTCAACAATTTTATGTCAATACAAATTCAATGTAAAATCTAAAAATCACTGAAATTCGGGATTAAACAAGAAAAATTGTAGTAATCAATTAGATAGATTTTATGTTTTGTCATTTACCTTTGTTTACAGTCTATTTCTCACTCCAACTATAAAACTTGTTGTTTACCTCCAACTTCCAAAAGTGGACAAATGGCAAATTCTATAGTAAAAATCCATATATCATTGATTTTTTTAAATAAAATACATAAATAGCAAAAATCATATTTTAGCCATTTTAGCCACAAGCCAAAATCGGTATAACTTTTATGTTGTTCGTGGAAGACTTTGCGTGGAGAACATATAGAAGAAACTCGTAGCGCGCTTTTGACCATGCGTATGCGGCTCTACGTTGGTATTGGTAGTGTTTAAAAAAAAAAGACATATGAGCTGTTGTACACGTGGATTTTACCCTTTTCGTTTCGATAGATAGGCATGTGCGTGTTGTTGGGTAGAATAGCACTAGCAAGAAGTTGGAGAATCATTTAAGATTTTACCCAATAGCGTTTTTTAGATAATCCAATATTGAGGACGTAAAAAAAGTTGCGCTAATCATTATACATTTATCCCTCCTGATGTTTATACCTGCTATTTAGAGGTGGAGAAGGTTAATGAAATTAAATAAGAGAATGTTATTATTGGTTGAGAAAAAAACTAGTGATTAATAAAAAAAATATAGGTGTAAAAATTATTATATTTTAGAATAAATTTTAAATGTTGTAATTTATTATATTTTGGAACGGAGGAAGAAGCAAGAAGCTAGCATCTAAGTACTGCCTTTGTTAACTTTTGAATCTACGTTTAACAAAAAAATATATATAATTATTAATTATTTAGTTGTGGTTTGTTTTATCGTTAAAGGTAGTTTAATCATAACTTATAATTTTATGTATTTGTATAAACGTTTTAAATAAAACAAATTATGAAATACAAGCCAGTTACAAGCATCTTACCTTGACCGCTTAGCATCAGCAAACATCTCAACACATTGAAAGGTACCAGTTATTCAGGCGTCTAAGTAATTATATATTTTTATTTTTGGTAGAGATATCATGATATATTGATATTCCAACAGTCTTTTTTTCATAATCCAATATTGATTCCAAAGTTACACTAGTTGAGTTTTCCGAAAGGCAGCATATAGGCATGAAGGATAGGCCGTCAAAGTTTCAAGTGATCATCACACTCAATTTGTTTGTCTTTTTAATTGGCATATATCGATTTTAACTGTCATATATCGATATTCATAATTTGGTTATATATAGATTCTCCATGAGCCGTGCAAGCCTGAACATGCAATATTTTTATTATTCCTGTGTGCTCTGCCTTTTATTAAGCGAGTTGGCTGGTCAGCCAAATTCTTGTTGAAACGTTAGATTGATCTGGACTGACGTTGATCATCAGATCATTATACCTACCATATCTTGTGAACTTTTCAAGGGACCTGACTTTGTCTTTAGTTAGCTCTACCTCGGACCAGCTCAGAAAGCAAATTAAGTTCAAGTTGTTTTCTGCTAATAAGATTGCTATTAATCAGAAAAGCACGTTTGCCTTTTGATTTCAGAGATACCCCATCTGGTCCTCATCTATTTCATTGCTGCCTAATAACTGGTCTTTTCCATTATATATCACTAACAATGATAAAGCATACAGTGCAAGTGTGCAAGTAGATAGGTAAATATTGCTTCTCCAAAAACCATAAGTTAACTGATTATATTGAGGGTATGATCGACTTGCCAATGCCAGAGGAGAACAAAAATACCACGTATAATTTCTTGCTACAATTCTTAAGGCAGGCCAAGCAAGGAGCAGATTGCTCCTCTGCACCGCACCAGTCCTTTTCAAACCAAGACCAATCCATGATGTTCTTCTCGCACCGTCCTCCTTTTGTAACTACTGCTTTTTTTTCCTTTTTGTCATCTTATCCACGCTCTCATCACTTAGGTCTATCAAATTTTGACCACAGTTTTAAGTATGTAGTAAAGCAAATAAATTACGACAAACATGGCACCACTATCTCTTCGATCCTCTTTCTCCTGCGCCCGCCATTCTCGCGGTGAAAGCATAGCGAACGATCAGGGCATGCATAGCAACGAACGTACGTGACATGGTGCCATTATCTCATCATCAAACTAAATTATGGGTAAATTACACTCTCACTCAGATCGACCTGAAAAGCACCACGCAATTCACACTCGGGAAAAGAAAGAGCTAGGAAACTACTGCTTATACATTTATCGCTCGACGGTGACGGAGATGTTGCTGCCGGCGGCGGCCGCTGCGCCGGGGCCACAGACGACGGAGGGCATCTCGACGTCCTTGGCCGCATTCTTGGGCTTCTTGGGGGTGGACTTGTAGTAGCACGCGTAGAGGATGAGCTGGATGGCGCCGAAGAGGGCGCCGAGGCCGTTGGGGATGGTCACGTAGAGGTCGAAGCGGATGAGCGCGTAGGCCGTCCAGCACACGCCGTTGAGGAAGCACACCAGCGACAGGAAGAAGGGCATGTACTCCACGCTCTTCGTCTTTATCACTTTCCCCTGCAGCAGCCACACCACAATCTTATTAATTACTTGTACATATCTTATTAATTACTAGGATATAAATAAATGATCCTGTGAAACTAACATCGAATCGTATTACATAATTATTAGAATCAAAATAATTAAAAGGTCATGACCCACGAGTAGTAGCAGTGTAGCATATGGCCGGACGGTAGAGAGGCCCTGCACTTTTTCGGTTCCAATTAACGTGATCATGACCTAGCTCACACAGGGGAAAGGTCGCTCGCAAAATAAAAATAAAAAATAAAAAAGCACAGGCTGGGACAAGGGACACATGTACTGATGTTCATATTACTAGCTAGCTCCGTAAATCCAAGTATCCAACAGATAGCACTGCAGTAGCACGTACGCCTGCTGAAACCGAACCCCTTAATTACCTGATATATACATATGGCTAGCTAGACACACGCGTTGATGCACTGATCACACGTTCCTCATAGAAGGCAGCTGAATTAATCACAGGTATGACCCAACAGTACACTGGTTTGGCGACAGCAACACACAACAAATCTTTTAATTAGTTAGATATATCCTTGTTAATTATAGACTAATGCCAAGCGATTAGCCACGAGATTGTTAGCTCACCCCACATTGGCCGGCAAGATTGTGATAACCGGGCGGTGACCGGGTGCATTAACCACACGACACGGGATTAACAGCTAGAAAAGCGTAGGTGCATGGTTACTGAACAGATCAGGGACAATTAAGCATGGGATCACGAGTAGATGATCAAGTAGTTAGGACGTACCATGATGGTGAGCGGGGAGAAGTACATGATGGAGCCGAAGAAGACGCAGAGGATGCCGACGATCATGGAGCGCTTCTCGTGGGTGTGCGCGCCCAGCAGCACGCCCAGCACCACTGCCACCATGAACACCGCCTCCACAGCCAGCACCGCCAGCATCCTCAGCTGCACGTACGATGGATGACACATGGGTTAGATAGATAGATCAATCAAAACTAACCTGCTAGATATGGAAAATTAATTAGTACGTTGGAGGAGAAATAAATTTATAGACCATAGATGGATGCATACGCGCTTCTTGTTGGGCGAGTAGAGGAAGAAGATGATGAGGTAGGTTCCCTCAATGACGAGGCCGATGCCGTTGATGGTGACGACGAGGATGCTGTTGGGGTGGACGATGGGGAGGCCGTAGAACACCCAGAGCATGCAGTTGAGCAGCGTCGCCAGGTACGGGTCCGCCTTGAACTCCTCCACGTCCTTCTTCTTGCAGATCCGCCAGAACGTCAGCCTGCATATATACACACACAGCACGCGTGCACACAGATTATGAATCGTCAGAAACCCAAAACCCTCCCTCCATGGACTAGCCACCTATCGATGGAGCAGAGAGATGGCCAGGGCTTACGTAGGGGAGAGGAAGAGGCCGAAGGAGATGACATTGCCGATGATGCCGACCACGTTGCGCGCCGCGTCCGGGGAAATCATCTTGCTCGACCGGAAATCGCTCGAGATCGGGAGGGAGGAGGGAGGAGAGAGCAGATGGGATGGGATGCTAATGGGGGGAATTCGTTGGGATCGAGCGCAACGAAAGCCGCGCTTATATAGGCACACGCCCGCGCGGCGGATGGCGGCGTTCAGGTACAGTCTTCGTACCGTACATACCGCACCAAACTCACCCAAAATATCGGTATATCTCGTTTTTTGAAAAAAAAAAAGAAAATCAAATTCTTTTGCTCTGCGCGGGGAGAGAGGAGAAGAGGTGAATGGAGGATTAGGAGGCAAATTAATTCTCTTTCTTGAGCAAAGGGAAATTAAATCCATCGATAGGATGCATGGCTTGTTGTCTACGTAGATAGCTGGATTCGTATCTCCGTAGTTAGTATACAGCTATATCTTTTTTTTTATTTCGGTACAAGTAATTCACATGATGTTTTTTTATAAAATAGCTTGATGATCTGCAGTTTAACTGCAGTCGCATGCACATGATTGTAGGCCTGGTGTGATTAAAGCATGAAAAGATGTATATGGTCATGCAGATAAGTTACACTTCAGTTATTAGTTCTCAACAGAGCATGAAAAGATCCCTAGCCAAAAAAAGGGAAAAGGCATGAAAAGATCAACGAGTTCCAAGCTTCGAGTACGTACTTATATTCCTGCATGCATGCGCACTATAACTCTCTAGCCTAGCCTAGCCGCCGATCATCTCAATCTATGCACGCAAATCTAGCTGGGCTGTTAGCTGAGTTCCGGACTTGGGGCGCTGATTGACTTGGGGACGGAAGACTTGTTCAGCAACCACTTCACCGATCCACGTCGCGCATGGTCACGACTCACGAGAAATGCAAGAATCGACCGATGGCACATTTCATCAAGGAAAAATCGTGTGATGCGTTACAGGTCCATCCAGGGCCTTCCTCCACGAGTCTCAAGAAGCAAAATCAAAGATCTCGCACTAAAACTTATGAAAAAGAGAAATTGGTCGAAGAGTTAAAAGAACACAACAAAGCAATTCAAAATGACTACAGATTGGCACTAACGTCTCCACGTCAGGAGGCCCTGAACGTTCGTTGTTTTCATCAGTTGTATTACAGTTGGCATCAGTGTGCGAAGGTGCAGAAAGGCACATGCGTAAACAACGGCAGCCGCATCATCCCAACGCGACTGGTGTTCTTGCCAAAGTCGCCAGGAAAGTGCACGCAACCGGCATGCAGCACCGGCGCACAGCCACAGCATAAACCTTTTCATCTGTCACAAGAACCAAGTTTCAATTACAGTCAGGTAGGCAAGCCATCAATTGCGAAACTCAACTCTTCGGATTAACAGTTTACAAATGCTGGAACCACAGACATTACTAAGCTACAAAAATTCCAAGGGAGTGGAAATGGATGCCCTCCACATTTTTTAACCACCACGAAAGAACGAATAACCAATGGTCTTTACGGTAGGATTACCAGGCAGTATTCGTCCTAATTAAGCATGCAGTTGGAACAAACCACAAATCCTTGTTTTCCTTTCCTTGCTCCTGCCTCCGACGTTTGTACAATGCATAAAAACAGGTTTCAGCAGACCTGGTTGCTGGTTGTGTCTCATGATACAGCTAGTCTCGCCAAGGGGTGTACAAATCTGGTTCTAGGGAACCAGCGGAAACCAAAAACCATTGGCTTCTATCATAGTACTCATGGCCACAGGTGGAGTTCGTGAACAGTGTCCCAAAAGTGTTTACACAGATCGGAAGAGATTGGCATGAACACCCCAACTCTGGCCAATACAGTTATCACTTGTCATCCCTTCTCTGCTTGATGAATCCTCAACTTCTTAGAAGGTGGTGCCATGAAAAGCTTTCTAACAGATGTAACAGGGTCATCCTCCTGAAATTATAAAAACCGTAAGGCCATGATTAGAAAGAAACATGGTGGCCTTCAATATTGCTAGGAAGCAGTTAAAACAAAACAAGACATGATTCTACAAAAGAACACTACCTCATTGAGAAGGCTAATCTGAGGCTCCAATTGTGAATCCCCATCAGATCTTTTGTCCTGAGAAAGTAATGCCAACAGTGTCAGCCTCCATCCAGGCAAGGCTTCACCAACATCAGGGCATATCCAAGGGCAGAATGTCCTGTGCTGCTTCATAGGATCAAATTCATTCAATTTGTCATACAGGCCATGTTTTCCTGTCATGGAAAGACTTTGTTAAGATTCTGAACTGTGAGAATCAACAAATATTTCGAAATCATTACAGCAATAAATAAGAAATATTCTATTTGTGCACACTCTTCAGTCCAGAAAACAATGTCAAGAATTACAAGAGAGCGGAAAATTGTGAATATGTTAACTGTAGTTAGAAGTTTTCGAACTCTTGCCACTTTATAAAAGTTAACTAACAAATTACTCCCTGGTATTCTCCATACTTTTTCCAGTCCCTTAAATATTCTGCTTATTTATATCTCTTTCAATTCTTTCAGATTGTGGTAATTGCACAGAATATATAGCAAACAAACAATTAGTACTCAACATTACATTAGCCAAAGCTATATAAATGAAATCCTTACCTGATGGTTGAGATGCAGCTTTTTCCCTGTTGTCAGATGATTTTGTGAACGTCGCAGTCTGAACTGTTCTGCAATTGTTTGTGCAAGTCTCGTCCAAATCATGTGCATTAGAAGAATATTCAACTGGTGGAGATTTGGGATCTGATCCATGTTGACCGAGTTCCGTATCTGTGCTTGTGAGACTTTTGATTGCAGCATGACCTGTTTCTGATTCTTCATTGGAAACTTCTCCTGTACTGGTAACTATACTTGTATCTGAATGTGAACCCCCTTGCTGGTGTTCAGTGTTCGCTACCAAATTTGATATGACATTTACAGAACTATCTCTTTGATGATTTGCTCCTTTGGTGGTTGTGTCAGAATCATTACAGATTGTATTATTGCCTTCCAACATATGAGACTCATCCATGCTTCTTTTACATTTGTTCGGGCCTGAAGCATGCAAAGTAACAGGAACCATGTGACTATCACTTCCAGAGGAAATAAAATTTTCTCGGAAGCTTAAGTCAGCTTTCAAATGTCGACTGACAACAGGTAATGAAACTCTTGGCCGAAAATTCTGTCTAGTTGGCAGAGGGCCACCAGCAATAGTGAAATTAAAACCAATATTTGCAGTCTTTGAAAGTCCTGCTCCACTGACTGTGCCAGCGTGCCCATCAGTTTGTTCGTCTTGCCTACTAGAGTCTGATATCAGCTTAAAGAGTTGAAGAGGTCGTTCTACAAGTGAAAAAGGCCACAACGCAACACAAGCTCCACAAAATTGACAATCTAAAACAACTGATAGTGGATCATAATGTTGATCTGCTTGATTAGCATCTGCGGTTGCTGGAGAACCATCAACTTCATTAGGTGAGTAAACTACAACCTGGTCTTCCATTGTGTTATTTATTAGCCCTGGTTGGGCCAATGTAGAGGCAGAGTTTGCATCTGAATGAGATTTAGTTCCACAATCAACAGCGTAGGGTAGCAAGCGGGGTTCCCAACCACACAAACTTATTATCTTCAGTGCCTGTTAGGCAGTTCAGCATTTAGTTAGCATGCAGGGAGACAAGATATGGTGCACATGAATTGTGCACAACAAAAGTGCAAAAAGAAAATGCACACGAGACTTAATGTAATCCAGGGTACATAGAGAGAGTAATATAGAATGCCTATATAAGTAGGAGGATTTAATGAATGCCAATAGAACTGGCAAGTCAGCTTGTAGCAAACAGAAGTTAAGTACCTCCCTCTGTTTACATAAACATGAGCACCGTTAGAACCAAACAATATGTTGTTGCAGATGTTTATCAAGAACTTCACAAAGGATTGCATCTGTATGAAGTAAAATTAAATTCTCTACTAGTTCTAAATATTGCAATTTTCTAATAGAACATGAATTACTTCAAATCAGGTTTATGACAGGGTCAGCCCCACCCACCCACCCCCCCCCCCCTCCCCCCTCCCCCCCAAAAAAAAAGAGCATAATAATTTCTAAAGCTGTGCCCAACTGGTGGATATGCATTGGCAATTGAACATGATATCCAGTAGACTCCACTAGGTGTACATAGGTGGTAAAACTAGGAAGTTACATATGTGTATTGTGCGTGCTCCATCAGATGAGTCACGAAAACAAGGTAATTCTTGCTGTAGCAATCAGGCATTATTTATCATGCGAACACGTAAAGTTGAAGAACTTTATAAACTGACATCACGGAGACATACTAAATTGTAATCTACAAATAAAATGAGTATGGAACATTTTAAAAGATAAATCTCACAGCAAGCAATTGAGCATAATCAAAAACCTGACCTGATAATATGTGTCAGCATCTTGAAAAGTATCATCTAAATCCTTAATTGTTGAATCTTCAGTAAGTATAAATCCCCCTTTAAAGACAACTGATGAAGAGAATGGTTTCAACAGAAACTGCTCTAGCTGTGGGCTCCTCTTCTTCATGCTCTCCAGAGAAGAGAATGAGATTCTTGGAAGTGCTGAGAGTCGTAGCAGCGAGGAGAAACCCTCATGGTAATTCTCAACTAAAACAGGAGGTGGCGTTGGTGGAAATAAGGCAAGTGATTCATCACATATGTTATCAATCCATGGACATAGTAGTTTATGTCCACTGTCCAGCTTCAAGCTAAAAACAGCGGCGGCCTTTTCAACTGCAGGGCAAATAGCTTTAGATGTAAGAAAATAAACATAAACAGAATGTTTAAATCAAGGAAGTCAGTGATGCCAAGGTCTTGGAGAGTAACATGAAATGAAATGTAAAATATAGTTATTGAATACGTCCTCGTTCTAAGACTTAATTCTAACTTTCTCCATATAAAGTCCAAATAGAAGTGCATGCATTATTTGCAGGCTTCTTGATTGTAGTTGAGATGAAACACACGGGTCAAGCACAACAGTGCACCAACCTTGCTGTAGTGCCCAAGAGGAAGGAGTAGAGAACAGGAGCCGTGCCTCACAAGCCTCACAAGTTATAACATCTGGCTCGATATTGATCCATCCTCTCCTTGCGCAGTTAACTGGACTAATAGCCTGGAAAGGACAACTTGTTATCAGAAAACGACATGAAAGAGCTAAATGTTGATTCAATAACTACAGAGATATGTCCCTTCGAATTCTCAAACAAAATGGAGAGAAGGCCATTAATGAACTTACTGGTTCCACAATTTGCCAAAGACGGCACCACCATACATAACCCCACACCCAACTAATTTATAGAAGTACAATTCCAGGACATAACCAGATATTCAGTAACTTTTTTTACCGGTAGATTGCGAGAGAAACTGCCGGCAACAGCCATTTCGATCTAGAACCAAATCATCTTAACTAGGAGTAACACTTTTATTATCCAAAATCAGTGGCCCGCAGTCAGCTGATGAAAACCAACGGAGGGCAAGTAACAGTGTAACATGAAGGGTAGAAATGGGTGTACCTTGGGCTTGGCGAACCAGGTCATGGCCTTGAAGGTCGCGAGTCGCCGCATGAGGTCGGCGCGGTCCCATGGGCGGCAGGGCGGCGGCGGCGAGATCGCCGACATGGCCGCAACCTGCGGCGGGAGCCGCCAGCCCCTCACCATTCCGAACCTCCTCCCGCCTGCGCCAGCCGCCTTCCCCGCCGCCCTCCCGATGCTGCTGCGGCGCCAGATCAGCATACCAGACCAACCTCAAAAAACCCACACAAAAGAGGGGGCAGATGCGAAATACGGGACACGACCATGACTAGGGCAAAGCGAACCTGAGAGCGGAGGAGGGCTTGGAGCCGGGGCCCGTGCTAGGATTGGGCCTGGGGAAGTGGTAGAGCTTGTCCATGGCCTTCTTGAGGCGCCGCTCGGAATCGGCGCCGATGTCCCCCCCGCCGCCGCCGCTGCCGCCGGAGGCCATCGGGGGTAGCGCGAGGTGGGGGGATCAGCCGGGGAGATGGCGACGGCGGCGATGCGTCGCGGGGGTGGAGGTTGCCGCTACTACGGCCTACGCGGCGGCGAGCGTCGCTGCTGACAAATGGGACGGAGCCACGGAAGGGTGGGTCCTCCCCGTGTCCGTACGATCCGTAGGCTTCTACTTGGGCTCAGGTCGTGTCTGCCCGTCTCGTGGGCTGTTAGGTTGGGCCTTGTTTGATACTCCGAAGAGAATATCAATACCGTACTTCATTAAGGGCTGCTTTTGGGAAAAGTGCACTTTAGAACCTTAATCGAGATTTATTTAAGTCTCTAAACCATAAAAAAAGGTATAAACAGATATAGAGTATTTTTTAATCTAAAATAAGTCCATCGATTTGAACTTATGTGCAACTTACATAACGTTGATTTTAGGAAATTAAAATTAAAATTTAAAAAATATGTGAGACCATTGATATATATCCATTAAAAATAAAAAATTACAATGCACCCTCTTACTCCATCCCACCCTCCTCTCTCGCCTCCCTCTGGTTCTTCCCGGAGGCAGCAAAGGTAGATGCTCCGTGCTCGGCATGGTGCAGACTGCCGCGTCCACCGCCGCCTCGTCTCCGTTTCCAATCCAGCAAGCCAGGGCGGAAGGCCATCGCATCCAACCACTCCTTGCCTCCGCCGCCGGCAGCCCCCATCTCATCTTCTTCCTCATCTCTCCCATCTCTCCTCTCTCTGGGCTCTCCCCTCTCCCCTCTCTCCCCGACACGAGCGATAGCCACCCCGCCACGCCGTCGTCGAGCTCGATCCAGGCGGAGGCCGGGGACGGTGGTGTCGAGCTCAATCCAGCCAGCCATGGCCGAGGCGGCTGGAATGTGGTCACGAGGAGGCGGCGTCAGGAGGCTAGAGGATGTGGAGGTAGTCGATGGGCCTTCGGCCGGCAGCGAGGAGATCGGGACCAGTCGGCTGCTCTCCCTCTTCGTTGGTATTGCTCGACGAGGCGGCGGCGGCGAATCTCGAGCTCGAGCTCGCGAGGTGGTCTGGAACTACTCCATCGCCGGCGGCGCTCAGACGACCTTGCGTGCCCAGTTCCACTACTACAGCAATCTGGTGATCGAGGACACCGTCAGCAACACGGTGTGACAGACCTTCGACTTCTCCACCGCTGCCTCCCACCACAATATATACTAGCTTGCATTGCAGATCGCAATATATGCTATAGATAGATGGATACAAGAAACGGAGAGAGCAGAAAGAAATCGATCTCCAGCTATGTAGCTAGCCGCCGGAAAATTGGTTAATAAATCGATCTAGGCCGGAGACCTGACCATCTTGTGGCCGGCGTGGCGGACGGTGCCGACGGAGCCGCTCTTGAAGGCGGCGGAAGAAGGAGAGGTCGGCGAAGCTCTGCACCTGCACGAAGCTCGTCTGGAACGCGTGAAGCACCTTGCCATCCGGCGCCGCTGTGGGATGAAACTTGGCAGGTGCTCTGGTCAGATGGTGTCCTCGAAGCATCCCTACCCTAGAACGGCAGGACCCACTCCACCTGCCGCCTCCACTGTTCGTGCTTGGTGTCCGTGGAAACGAAAATGATATGGCCGTTGAGGTGCACTGCGTGGCAGCGTAGGGGCGGCGCTGGGGAAGAGATAGGCGGCGGCAGCGCAGATGAGTGGAGGGGATCGAGCCGACACACCTGGGAGACGAACCGAGCGAGCCGCGTGCGTCTCCGTCTCTGCGTCGCACCCACCTGGAGCCGGGTTGAGCCATCCGTTGGATCAATACCTCGACCACGTGTCCGCCATCCGACGCAGGGCTGCACCAAATTTTTCTGATGACATGTGGGTCCACTGTAAATTCGTTTTTTTTAATAGACAAGCGCTAACCCGTAGGCTCTACATATTTTTAATTTTAATTCTCAATATTTTTCTTCCTATGCCACATGGAATGAACACTAACTCAAACAAGCTACATAGATATTATATCAGACAAAACCGTTTTTAAAACCAACAAAAAGTTATTGATTTACATTAGAGTTGAGGGATGCTTTACCTGATTTCGTGGTTAAATAACACAACCCACAATTGAGCGATATAAAGTGGACATTTCATGTTGAAATGCCCAAAATGCATGTCTATCGGGGCTTATTTACAAGGGTTGTAATTCCAGCCCATTTTTATTGATGGGTGGACAAATTTCCGTAGATTTGGTTTGGGCCAAAATTTCCTTACTTGGCAAATTAAAGAGTACTATTGTAATGTTTGATCTATTGCTAAAATTTATGTACTTGTCTATCTACTTAAGACAGGTCATAGATTTTTTTCCACTTAGTAGTATACAAAACCAATCCTATTTATTCAGTTTTTAAGGTTATCCACAGAGATTAATGAGAAATGTAGTTGTTCCGGTCTTCGAAATGAAGATTGAGGTTTCCAAACTCTAAGGGAGAAATTCCTCTTTTGGATTATCTGAATTTTACGATAACTATTTTATAGTGTAAATAAATGAATTAACTTTTTAAAAATTATTTTAGAAAAGTATTTTAAATTTTTTATATAGAATTTTTTCACAAAATACACTATTTATAAGCTTAGAAAGTATATAAATAAAAATCCAAAATTAAAAAAACAAGGCCTAAGATGATGTCAGTCATGTTATTGTCTTCTCGCGAGCTGATAAGGTAGTGTCATTGGATGCGTAGTTGCTCCCTCCCCTGCTGCTATTTATAGATGAAGTTGCTTCCATTTCCGCTCTCATTACTTACCCCTGTTCTCATTACTTACCCCTATTGTTGTTACCTTCTCAATACTAAAAAGATGTTTATTTGATAATTTGCCACTCTTTATGTTATCACTTGCTACATCATGACAATTACACATAGTACACTCTAAGCCAACGACGTATGGGCTATGCAACACCCTTGCTAGATATAAAGCACGAGTTAAAATATATTGAAGATCAATTTAATTGCCTGTGAAGATACACAAACTGAACTGTTACATATTAGAGGAATAAAAAAACTAACTTTTATTAAATTATTGAGATAGTAATTATATAAGTTATCATCCACACCCTAATCCTAAATAGGCAATCCAACGTAAAAAGTAAAAGCAACAACAATAACTAAGCAAAAGCTATTAGCAACTTAAGCAGCTAAACATAGGTATAGCACCTACACAATTAGTTTATTATATGGATATATTTTAGAAACTAGTTCCAAAACCCTAAAAATCTTCATACTATATATTCCTAAAGAAACTTCTCAACGAACAAGTCAACATCATATTCTCCAATCTCCATATATATATATATATATAAGTATTTATGTACTCAGCAAGGCAAAGAAAAAAATGGCAAGTTTTAGCTTAATAAGTAAGGCTAAGGTTTTATTTGTGATTAGTCTTTTTTTAAAAGAGTTATTTTGTAAAATAATAGTGAGCCAAAACTTTAATTACCGAAAAGAGTCTCACACATCAATCTATTTCACAAGTTGCTTTGTAATATATTATCGCAGTGTTTATAAGTGTTCAACCACGAATCGGTCCACTATGATCGTCGATGAAGCTCCGATGTGAAGCGCTTGAACAAATGAAGACTTATGAGATCTACTTAGATCCAGTACACGTTCTTAAACTCATTAATGTCTTTGGGTTGTTAGGGTTCAAAGACATGTACGTCAATTTAACCTCTAATTAATAATGAAGACATATATGATTAGATCATTAAACCAATCAACTAATAGGTCGATACAGATTCCTGCTATCGGCTAGATAGTCATCGGCTATAAGTCTGATGCACTCTTGTTATCGGCTAGTTGCCAATAAGAGCTATAGCACTCATACATTAGCTAGAAATTCAATGACGATATAGGCAAATAACGAGCAATAAAATCAGCTATAGAGCTAATGACATTTTAAATAAAATATACGATAAGCAGTAGAGAGACGAGGCCTAGCGACCATCGATAATCATACCGTTAGAGCCAGCCTTGATAGATTAGATCGAACTGATACATTATAAGGTTGAGGCTAATGACACCAAAACGATGGAAGCTAGATCGATCGTGTGGACAAAAGAAAGAGGTAAACCCATCGCTATCGGCTGTGAGTCTGATATGTGTATATAAATAAACTCATCGGCCAGCTGAGTCGATGGAAGAAACGAAACCTGTTAGATCTCAATGCCAACACTATTAGACATAGTTTGATAGATCGGACCTAACTGACACAGCATAAGGACATATCTAACTAGATCGATCGCTAGCGGATTAATTGCTAACGATATATGTAAATTGGCTGAAAAGCCGATACGTTAGGTGTGAAGCTTAGTGTAAAGATAACTCATCGGATGGCTACTCTAATGAAATGTCATATAAAGATCCATCGACTTAGGGCTCAATCTAATCGATGTAACCCTACGTCAAGAGTCAGAACTTGCTAGGAAAAATCTAGATGAACAAGCGTAGCGATGCGCTGAGATTATATTGATCTGTGAAGATGATTTACAAGGCTCTCGGAGTTCTATATTTATACCATGGGTTACACAAATTCTACACGAATACAAGATAAAATCTTCTAACAATAAAACAAAATATATCTTAGAGATAAAAGAAAAACTAATTACATATTTTATAAAGATAAAAACTAATAAACCCGTGGCTTCTATGATTTCTCCTCAGATCTAGTCTCATCTAGATAATCTTTCATCTTCGACTAAACCGAATCCATCTTCATATGTCTGATCGGCTCTTTCCTTACATCAATCGGTATATTTCCATAAGTTAATCGGCTCTCCGATACTAAATCAAATCTACCTGTGAGGCTTATCAAATTTTGGTGTTAACAATAAGCGATAGAAAAATTCTCAATATTTTCTCATCTTATCCTTGATTAGCTTCTTTTCACTTTCTCAATAATTAATAATCAACCAAACATTTGTCATAGTTAAAAAACTTTCATAACTTGTTTATAACTATTTCTTATAGTTAGGAGGTTTTTATAGCACACACTCGTCTTCTCTATACTTCGGTACTATGGTGTCATGAGACACCCTAGGTCACATTGACCTATTTTTGACCATGATCATCTATTACACAGGCAGACTCTAAAAACGATTATTATTTCAGCAATCATGTTCAAGTAAATATTTAAAAGTTCTCAAGTTACTATATGATATTATAACTGTAAGCGGGCTAAGCACCTACCTCGCTAATTGCACTCAAGGGATGATAATATAAACATATATTTGGTAGAGTTAACAAGGATGAGGACCATTAATAACTTAGCGACTACTAATTAGGTTCATCGGTTTTACACCAACCGAGACCAAATAAAATATCAAAGTGTTTAAATGATGCCTTGTCTTGGTGCGCGGCAATTCCTAGTGCGACGAAATCTGGCGCAAACTCTCCTTCAAACGTGACCTCTATACGTGAGAAATACAAATATTATATGAGATACTAATAAAAGTAATAAAACACATAAAAATAATATTGTCATTGCGTAAAGGATAATTTAATAAAAAGAATTTGAGTATAGAATGAAGTAAAATGAAGTTGCGGATAAAGAGATATGAATTATTGATGTTTAAATGGTTTTTAAAAAATTAAAAAGAATTCTAAAAGGAATATTTCTGAGAATATTCCTTGGCTGACATGTGGAGCCTAGATGTCAATAGGAGGGAGATGATGGTCTACGGTAGACTAGATCTATGAGGCCAGCTAAAACTGATGGGCCCACATTGGTCCATCTTTTTTCCCTTCCCTTTTCTTTCTCTCTTTATGAATCTTCTTTTTCCCTTTCCATGCCTCCATTCTTTATTGCACAGGGAAGCCCAAGAGGAGAGCGGCAACCTGGAATGATAGCGGTGTCAACGATGATGCTAGTGAAAGGAAAGGAGGCACCTAACGGCAGGGTAGAGGTAGGTAGTGGCACTAGGAGGCTCGGGCACACGTGTCGGTCACCAAGAGGTGGGCGTAGCGACAAGGCCAATAGGCATGGTGGTTGTGGCCAGTACCAGTAGGCTCGGGCGTTAGGCAGCGACAAGATTTGGTGGTGCCACGAGCTCATAGATACAGTGGTGTAGAGGGGGACTAGAGAGAGAGGAAGGTAGATGAGAGAGTGAGAGAGGTGAGGCGTAGATTAGAGAGAGGGGCTCGTCGATGTCTTTTATAGGCGGTTGGGTGCGGCGTGGAGAGAACAAGGGAAAGGGTATGGGATTGGCGAATGGGACATGGGAACATGAGGCTAGGTCCGGTCTTAGTGTGAAGCACTCAGCGATGGTGTTCGTGGCCTTGTTGCGACGCAGTGCAACAGGACATGGTGCACGGGTGTGCTGGCTAGCTCAGCAATTCGCTAAGCACATACCGTATGTGCATAAGAGGGAAGAGGAGGGTGATGATCGCACGGCGTGACGGAGCGGGCACATGTAGGATGGAGGCGATGGCTGACAAGCAGGTTTGGGTGGATTGAGTGAGCGGCGAGCGAGTGTGAGGGCACTGCTGCACGGGTGATTGTGTGCAGGAGAGGTATGCTAATGAGCATGGCCCAAGGAAAAAGGAGATAAGGGGTGCCCTTGAGCCGGTCTTATGTGCTGCCTAGGAGACGGGGAGAGAAAAGGAAAGTGAGAAAGGGAGCCAAGTTGGCAAGGTGGTTGGCCCAGCCGAGGGGGAGGAAGGAGAAGGAAAAGAGTCCAGGGGTTGATTTAAAAGTCAAAATTTAAGATTGAAATTTTGAATAGAGATTTTTGGCATATAATATATAAAAGTAATCAAATTTTTAATACTATATTTTTTTTATTAAAATAGCTTTTAAAATCAGAGTGTTACATGCTAGGATTATCAATCATCCAATCACTAATCTAAAGAACAGGAAATCATCAAATCTCTCGAAAAGATAAAGTTGCATAGTTGCCATCATTAATAGTTTCTACCGCCTCCCACCCACTACTTACGTTTTCCGATTTGCTAAATGATATTTTTTCATAATTCTTTTTATAAAAAATGCTTTAAAATAATATTAATTTATTTTTAAGTTTAAAATAATTAATAAATAATTAATTATGCGTTAAGCTTGTGTATCTTCTTTTTTTTCTTTCTCTCTTTCAAAACTTATACTAAATTTCCTGTGCACTCTAAGGTACAAGCCAGATATACACTACAAATTCCGATGGCTAGCTGAATTAAGAGAGATAATACACGGGGAAGTGAAGGAGATATGGATGGCTAGCCAAACTTGGCTACTGAGCTAGGCCTTTTGGCTAGTGAGATAGCCAGTTTCTTGGAACTCTAGTTTTTATGATGCTGACCAAAATTTGATATGAAAAGTGGTTTAGCTAGCTTCTTGGAGATACTCTTAGCCATGCTAACCATATTTGTAACCAGCAGCTAAACCATGCAATTGAGACTTGAAAGCTCGTCGACCAATGGAAAGCATTGATGAAAAAAATTGGTGAACCAATAATTTTTCACCGGTTCTCTATAGTAAATTTTTCAATAAATAATTTAATTCTGGTATAAATAAGAAAAACTCCACGCGTTACAAAAAGGGGCATACATCTAGTACACCGATTTAAAACAAAAGTAAATAAGATCCACCATAGCACGGTAATTTAGGCCACGCATGACTCGTGAGCTAATCACGCCCAAATTGATCGACTGCCAGTAACTGAATTAGAGAACCATAATCGTCCCTGCCGCATCAAAGCATGGTCAAATTTGGAAATGATACGAGCCGCTATGTCCCCCGGGCCCACACGTCATCCGCGTATGCGTGTACAGAGAAGCGTACAAGAAGCGAGCGCCCTCTCGACCGTTGCCACCTCGCAGCGTAGAGCGCTACGGCCCCTGACCGTTGCAGCTCCCCCACCCCGATCCCTCGCTGACATTTCAAATCCCCGAACACGCATCCGCCGTCCGTTCACGATCCGACGGTCACTGTGCCTCCGCGTCCCACATCCCCAGCTGTTGCTGTTACGACTTTACAAGAGAGGGCGACGGGACAAACACCTTCCTCTCCGCCTCTCCGATCCAGAAACCCCAGCTCCCAAATCGGCGAAATTGCGAGATCTCTGCTGCGTTTCGAGCTCTTTGGTGCATCCTTGTTTGGTAATTCCTTCGATTTTGTGCTCGGGTACAGGCATTTTCTTGGGATTTCGAGAAGCTCTTGTGCTGCGCAAGAAGGGGGTGATCCAAGAAGTTTTCGGCGGTTTCGTTTCTTGGGTTGGATTTTGAGGGAGGTACTGGGTTCGATGCGGAGGTTGAGTTTGTGACCAGATCTCGTCTGGAAAGATGCCGGTCTCGACGCGGGCGCAGCAGGCCAGCGCGGCCGGCGGCCAGCCGTGGAGCTCACCGGCGCCGGCGTCGGTTCCGGGGCACGGCGGCGGGGCGCGGCGGGAGATCCTGACGAACCACCACCACGGCCTCAAGGAGAAGATGCGCGCGCTCACCCTCTTCTACGAGCAGCACAAGCAGCAGCTCGCGTCGTCGCAGGGCGCCGGCGCGCGGAGCCGCCGCAGCATCCAGTATGCCATCGGCGAGGTGGGCAGGGACGAGAACGGGAGGAATGCCGAGGAGGACGTTGGGGGCAAGCGCCACAATGCCGTCGTTGCTCCAGTCTCCGAGGCGGCGGTGTTGAGGGAGAACATGGCGCCGCAGGAGGAGCGAGCTTCGCCTCACAAGAGTAGCAACAATGTCATCGTCTTCTCCAGGCAGGCCGACCCAGTAGAGAAGGAAAACATTAGCCTCGGCGGAATCGCCATGTCCTGCCCCATCAAGAAGGCGCTCCCTGCACCGTCGGTCAGGAAGCTCTCTCTAGGAGGCGGCATGGCCGCCAGGCTGAAGGCCATAGGGGAGGTCGGGACCAGCAATGCCGATGCCGCCGGCTGCCGAATCCTGGTATTCGTCAGGCTGCGCCCAATGTCGAGGAAGGAGAAGGATGCCGGGTCGAGGAGCTGCGTCAATATCGTGAACAAGAAGGACGTGTACCTGACGGAGTTCGCCTCCGAGACTGATTATCTCAGGCTGAAGCGGGTGCGTGGCCGCCATTTCTGCTTCGACTCCTCCTTCCCTGACACGACGACGCAGGCAGAAGTCTACAGCACCACGTAAGAGCAATACAATCTTTAGTAACATTTGATTGGTCTTGTATTGCATTTTGATTAACTCGTTAAGTTGAGAATGCAGAAGGTCCAGAATTTTGGTTTCTTGCATTTTGATATGACATTCTAATGTGACAACTGACAAGCATTTTGATATGACACTCTAATGTGATAAATCTTCTGTTGGAATTGCTCAGTTGTGACAAAGTTGGTTAGATATTAGCACGCATTTCATGAGAAGTGTAATAGCATTCTTCAGTTGGATTCATCGGTAAATCCGGTACTTAGCATGAAGTTAATTATTCATTTTGTGACGCTGCAGAACATCAGATCTTGTGGAGGGTGTTCTGCATGGCAGGAATGGGACAGTGTTCTGCTATGGAGCCACAGGGGCTGGGAAGACCTACACAATGCTTGGGACGATGGAAAGCCCCGGCGTAATGGTGCTTGCTATCAAGGATTTGTTCGCGAAGGTGAGGCAGAGGAGCCACGATGGCAACCACTCAATTCAGCTGTCCTACCTCGAGGTGTACAATGAGACAGTGAGGGACTTGCTGTCTCCTGGTAGACCCCTCCTCCTCAGAGAAGATAACAAGGTCAGTGATCATTAACCATATTGAACTAGTATGAAGCAAGTTTTGTTCAGTGGATATAATTTGTTGTTGGTGATAAAATTAGGCAATACAATATATTTAAGGGAATTGCTAAACCACATTTGACAGAAAAGTAAATTTCTAACCTTTAGATGTACTTCACGATTCGTACTCTAATAGGTTTCTTCTCCAACTCTGACGACCTTGATAAACTCTGGCGACCGGTGGTGACAACCCTGACTAGTTAGGGTCCTAAGTTGGGGTGAAGTTGTGAGGAAGGTAGGAAAAGGAGAAAGAGGGGGTTTTTTCGAGCTTAGAGAAATGGCCATAGGAGGTGGTGACCCAGCGGTGGGTTGTGGACATGGACAGGTGGTGAGGTGCCAATGGCATCGTCGGAGCTTTAGGTATAGAGGAGGGCAATGGGCTGGCGTTGAAGGCAAGGCAAAGGAAAAGAGGAGTTAGGAGATGGAAGAGCCGCTAGAGATGAGGAAGATGGCAGGACGGGGGTACCTTGCCACCGCCTGGCTAGAGGAGGAAAGGTGGGGAGGAGGAGGAGAGGAAGGTGGCTAGTGTGGCGGGCCTCACCAGCACCGTTCATGCCTTTAGGCCGCCGGCAAGACGGGAGGCAGCGTGCTAGCGTGATAGAAGACGCGTGGGTAAGAAGAAAGGGAATGGTAAGGTTACTTTAGCAACACAAATCTCAAAATAATCTAGGCCATCCGAAATTCAATTAAGATTAAGATTAAGGTGATTTTCTATGTGGTACAGGTAGTCCCTATATTTAATGATGTTGTCACCAAAGAAATCTTTTGATGCTCTTAGGCTTCTTGCGGTTAGCATTTTAACAGAAAAATGTATTTTGGCATTACAGGGAACTGTTGCCGCTGGTCTTACTCACTATAGAGCATACTCCACAGATGAAGTAAGTTCTTTTTCTTAGACATTGCAGGATTTACAGAGTTCTTGGCACTGAATGATGGAAATGATCTTTCTTAATATATGGTTATGTCGCAGGTAATGAAATTACTTCAGCAGGGTAACCAGAATAGAACAACAGAACCAACTCGAGTAAATGAGACCTCATCACGCTCCCATGCAATCCTGCAGGTAAATTCTAATTTGTGCTGCCTTCACTCCTTTTGAAGAACATTACCCCATAAGTTGGATTGATGTAAACCTTTGAAAATCTGCAGGTTGTTGTGGAGTATATATCCATGGATGGAGGTAGCATAGTGACGCGAGTTGGAAAGCTCTCTCTCATTGATCTTGCTGGATCAGAAAGAGCTCTAGCAACTGACCAGCGTACGCAGAGGTCAATTGAAGGCGCGAACATCAACCGCTCGCTCCTTGCGCTCAGCAGCTGCATCAATGCCCTCGTGGAGGGGAAGAAGCACATACCATATCGCAATTCCAAGCTGACACAACTCCTAAAGGATTCACTTGGGGGCTCCTGCAACACTGTCATGATTGCAAACATAAGCCCCTCAAATCTTTCCTTTGGGGAGACACAAAACACTCTTCATTGGGCTGATCGCGCCAAAGAGATAAAAACCAAGGTCTGAAACTATGATTTATTAGCTGACATTGTTCATTTTACTGAAATAGAACAAATGATAAAGTGAAAGAATCTTATGCTATTTTTTCAGGCATTAACCACCACAAATGAGGAGGTTTTGAAGGTACCAGATTCTGAAACCGATCAAGCTAAGCTAGTTTTGGAGCTGCAGAAGGAGAATAGTAAGCTGAGACAACAGTTGGCACGGCAGCAACAGAAACTACTGACTGTTCAGGCTCAAACACTTGCTTCCAATGCCTCGCCACAGCAATCTCCTGCTCCCTCAACTCAAATATCTACACCACGCTCAACTCAAAGAAAGATGAAGCGTTCTATCCTAGCTGGGAACTGCTTCAACACACCAGATTCCAAAAGACCAGCAGCTGACAATGCGCTGGTCCGGGAGCTGCAGAGGAAAGTGAAGACCATGGAGACTGAGATTGAGAAGATGAAAAAAGAGCACCTTCAGCAGCTCAAGCAGAAGGATGAGTTCATCCGTGATTTGATCAACAGGAAGGCTTCAAATTATCCTGAAGCAGCAAACTGTGAGAGAAGAGTTGTCACCAGAGCAAGTGTGCGAAAGGCACAGAAAGAAATAGCTACTGCAGGCGAGCTAAAGAGCCCGAGCCACCGGTTTACATCACCAGCACCAGCTCCTAAGAAGCGTACCTTCTGGGACATTGGAGGCAACAGCCCTTCAACACTTGCAGTGAATGGAAGAAAAACTCGAAGTCATGTAGCTGCTGAAACGCCGAAGGGCACTTCAATGCTACTTCAGGTATGTCTTTCAGTGTTCAAACTACTATACTAAAAAAAATAGCTCTCCAACATTCATGTTGTTTTTTCCTTGTTGAGGACTCACCTAGCATTTTATTTTCTTTCAGCCTGGATTTGCAAGGCAAAGAGCGATCCATTGAGACATCGCACAAGAGAAGATTGCTTACAGCAGATTGAGATGTCCATACTTTTCTTTTCCGGCCTTATTCAACTGTGTTAATTGGAGTCAGTTGAAATTCATGTATCCTAGTTTGAGTTCAGTTTGTCTCATCAAATTGATGCTCCATAGTGTTTTCCTGGCTTTTTAACCCATTTAAATTTTAATTATTTGAACTGTAAAACTGAGAGAGAGAGAGAGTGGATGCCAGCTGATTCTTAAATTAATAATTGAAGACCCTAGTTTCTTTACTGTAAAAGTCATTCCTTTCGCCTAACATTTTCCATTTTATCGTTCCTCTGCTATTCTGTACAGACAAAAGGGGGGGGGGGGGGGGGAAGAGACATGAAAATCTTGAAGCTGTTAGCTAATAGTTTTATGAATTTCTGGTAACAGTAGTTGTTTGGAGGTAACCAGAATGGAGTTCATTCAGTATGGTCTTGTGCAGCTGGACCATAAAATAAAAAATAGCACACGATATTGTTAAGAGAACAGATGTGCTGCACGTAATCAAGCGGAGCTTCATTCATTCATCAATGGAGCTAGATTGTATATATATATAGACCCGACCTCTTTTTATATATTTGATGTCTTAGTTACTTACTGTACATATTTCTATATGGTATCAGAGTGAGTCTAGATATCCTCAGCGCGTTAGCTTTCTCCCACCGGCGAGCCGACCTTTTCCCTCGTCGTCGTCGATGTTTTCTCCCCGTCGCCGACCTTCTTCCCGGTACTGTCCTCGCTCTCTCGTTTCTATTTCTTTCTTCTCCTCGTCTTTCCTGCAGTCACTTTCTTTTCTCCGTTCCACCTCCGTGCGACAAGGCGACGGACTCCATCCGCCTCCTCGTCTCGCCTCGCACTTGTCTCCGCCCTTTTTCTTGCTTCGTGCATCCTTTCTTCTCTGACGCCGACGCACCTCTGCGCTCGTCGTCTCCATCGGCTAAACTCGTCCACCCTCCCATCGACTAGACTTGTCCATCCCTCCATCAGTGGAACCCTACCTCGATTCCCGCCTTTCCGACACGCTCAACGGCTCTCAGGCACGAACCTTCTTCCCTCACGTCTGAGCCAATCTGACGTGTCCACAGACAAGAATCTCTGCCTTCCAGACGCGAACATCTTTTCTTCGTGTCCGGCCCCTCCCCGCCTTTTTTGCATCCGCTCCACTCCTTAGCCTCCACAAGTCCACGGACGTGAATCTTCCCTTCACGAACGTGAATTCTCGCACATCTGTGACCCAACTACTCTCTGACCCACCTACTCTGCCACCACCTTTTCCTCACCTACTCCACATCGGCCAACCACTCCCCATCGGCTCGCCAGCCCACTCTCTATCGGCTTCTCATCTCTCTGATAGGCCGATCCGTCCTACCATTGGCTTCTCCCTCCCATCGGCTTCTTCCTCCCATCGACTATTTGTCCCTGTTCTTCTCTCGTCATGGCCACCGAGTCCGCCCTCAGCTCCGGCACTCTCCCAGTCGCCGAGTTTGCTTCGGCTCTCGGTGCCCCAGACCACACTTTAGGCACCACTTCGCCGATCTTCTCCCCCCTACGCTGCTGTGAACGTGAAATCTCACGTTCCTATCTCTCTTGACCTTAACACCAACAATTTCAAGTGAGTTTCTTCTTTAAATCGCTCTGTGGAAAGTTCGGCTTAGGTCACATATTGATGGCTCCGCTCCACCTCGCCCCGATGACCCTCAGTGGGACATCGTCGAGTGCTGCGTGCGCAACTGGCTACTCGGCTCGGTCGATGACTCTGTCCTCGACCTCGCCATGGACGATACCGACCCCACCGCTCGGGATCTCTAGGTGGCATCGAGCGGATCTTCCTCGTGAACAAGCAGCCCGCGCCATCTTCCTCCTCAACGAGTTCCATTCTATGGTACAGGGAGACTCCTCTATCTCCTCGTACTACCAGCGCCACCACCCACCCAATCGGTTCCCTCCTGGAACCAGGCTGGCCTCGTCGCCGCCCTCAACCAGATGACGCTCCAACCATAGCACCTTTGGGTGCTGGACTCTAGGGCGTCCTCCCACATGGCATCATCGTCCGGTATACTTCGTTCTTGTCACCCCTCTTCCTCCCCCTTTGTCACCATCGGCAATAGCCACTCTCTTCCTGTCCAATGCTGAGGTGACTCCTCTCTGTCTACACCCACCACTAACCTCCTCCTTCGTAATGTTCTTATCGTACCTTCACTTATTCACAATCTTGTATCTGTTCGTCAATTTACAAGAGACAACAACTGCTCCATCGAATTTGACGCTTCTGGTTTCTCTATGAAGGATATCCCAACCCGGCGACAGATCCTTCGCTGCAATAGTGGCGGAAACCTCTACGCCATTCATGCTACGCCGTCCACTCCACACGCCAGCGTCACCCTCTCCACCAACCTTTGACATCTTCGTCTCGGCCACCCCGGGCCCGACGCTGTCGCCACCCTCCGTCACAGCACCTCCATCTGATGTACCCACAGCAGCTCCACAGTTTGCCACTCGTGTCAACTTGGCAAACATATGCATCTGCCTTTTTCTAGTTCTCTCTTGTACTTCGCACCCGTTTGAACTTATACATTGTAATGTATGGACATCTCCAGTTAAAAGTGTCTCCGGTAATCAGTATTACCTTGCCATACTTGACGATTACACACACTATTGCTAGATTTTTCCGCTCATCAGCAAATCCGAGGTCGCCTCTCACCTCACTAACTTCGCCACATACGTTTCTACTCAGTTTAACCTCCCCGTCAAGGCTATACAAGCCGATAACGGTACGAAATTCGTTAACCGTACTGTTGCAACCTTCCTCACCTCGCAGTGCATCCATCTACGGCTCTCCTGCCCCTACACCTCTCATCAGAACGGCAAAGCCAAGCGTCTCCTTCGCACCCTCAACAACATAAGTCGTACTATGTTACTTCATGCCTACTTACCTGGCACTTACTGGGCAGAAGATCTGGCTACTGCGATTTATCTCTTCAATCAGCGCCCGTGCTCCTCCGTTCAAAATAACGTTTCATATGCCCTTCTTTACCGCACGGCGCCCGACTACTCCCACTTTCGCGTCTTTAGGTGCCTCTGCTACCCAAACCTCACTGTCATTGCTTCCCACAAACTCGCTCCCCGCTCCACCGCCTGCATTCTCCTCGGTTATCCCTCCTCTCACAAGAGATACCGATGTCTCGACCTTTTCACCCGACGGATCATCGTCTCTCATCATGTCATCTTTGACGAGACATACTTTCCCTTCGGTCTGCTTCATCTGAGATTCTCCTCTAGCGATCTCGACTTCCTCCTCACCAATACCATGCCGACTCGGTCTCCTCTACTGTCCTCTCCATCGGCCACTGCTGAGGGCTTACCTTTCACCTATCTCACTACTATTCGTCCGATGTCCCACCCATCGGACCCCCATCGGCCCTACCTCTCTCATCGGCTTCAGCCGATCCCGTCCTTTTTCAATCGGACACCCCACTTTCATCGGCTCCTTAGCCTCCATTGGCTTCTCCCTCCCTATCGGCTGCTCTATTTCCATCAGACCGACCGGACCAATCGGCCCATCCGACTCCATCGGCTCAGGCCGATCTAGTTCCCTCCTTTTCTCTCACCTACAGCCACCGATACAGAGCCGATGACGCCCCTACCCAACCAATTTTTCCCATCTCTCCCACACTCTCATCGGCTCTAGTTCCCTCCACCTCTCATATGGTCATTCCCTTACAGATCGGGTCTCTCCGCCCCACCAAGCGCTACGGGCTCTCCGCCGTCCATAGCTCTATCTCGCCTATCCCGGTGACCTCTCGCTCTACCCTGACCGACCCTCAGTGGCACGCAGCCATGGCTGACGAGTACAAGGCCCTAATGGACAACGAGATCTGGTGTCTCATCCCCCGTCCTCCCGGCGTCAATATTGTGACTGGCAAGTGGATTTTTAAATACAAGTTTCGCGCCGATGGCTCTCTTGCCCATCACAAGGCACGCTGGGTAGTCCGGGGTTTCTCCCAACTCCCCGGTGTCGATTACGACGAGACCTTCAGTCCCGTCGTCAAACCAGCCACCATCCGGGTCGTCCTCACTTTGGCTACCTCGTACTCCTGGCCGATCCATCAGCTTGACGTAAAGAACGTCTTTCTTCACGGTCATCTGATGGAAACGGTCTACTGCCAGCAGTCCCCAGGCTTTGTCGACTCTTCTTGTCCCGACGATATCTGCCTTCTTCAACGTTCCCTCTACGACCTCAAACAAGCCCCTCGTGCCTGTTACCAGCGCTTTGCTGCCTATCTTTGGCATATCGGCTTCGTGGCCTCTGCGTCCGATAGCTCCCTGTTCACTCTTCATATCGGCTCCGCTATTGCCCATCTCTTTCTATATGTCGACGACATTGTCCTTACAGCATCTTCGACATCTCTCCTGGACCAGATCATGGCCCGACTTTACTCTGAGTTCACCATGACCGATCTTGGTCCTCTCCACCACTTTCTTGGCATCTCCGTCACCCGTTCCTTTCACGGGCTCTTTCTTTCCTAGCGCCAGTACGCCATCAACCTTCTCCAGCGTGCGGGCATGGCCGATTGTCACCCCACGGCCACCTCGATCGACACTCGAGCCAAACTCTCCGCTGCCGATGGCGTACTTGTTGCCGATCCCTCTCAGTATCGGAGTCTTGCTGAGGCTCTCCAATACCTTACCCACACACGGCCCGACCTCACGTATGCTGTTCAACAGGTGTGCCTCTTCATGCACGCTCCGCGCGAACCTCATCTCGTGCTGCTCAAGCGCATCCTACGCAACGTGAAGGGCATGCTCTCCAGCGGGCTATATCTCAGCTCTAGCCCCATCGACTCCCTCACCGTGTACTCCGACGCGGACTGGGCAGGCTGCCCCGATTCTTGACACTCTACGTCTGGCTACTGCGTTTTCCTCGGTGAGACTCTAGTCTCCTGGTCGTCAAAACGCCAGACTACAGTGTCCCGGTCTAGCACCGAAGCCGAGTACCACGCCATCGCCCACGCCGTCGCCGAGTGCTGCTGGCTTCGCCAGCTTCTCCAGGAGCTCCGTGCACCCCTCTCCTCTGCGACCATCGTCTACTGCGACAACGCTAGTGTCGTCTACATGACTGCTAACCCGGTTCATCATCGACGCACCAAGCACATCTAGATCGATATCTATTTTGTCCGTAACAAGATCGCATTAGGACAGGTTCGGATGCTCCATGTACCATCGGCGCACTAGTTCACCGATATAATGACCAAAGGCCTGTCCACACCTTTATTTACCAGTTTTCGGTCCAGTCTCTGCGTCCGTTCCCCTCTCACTACGACTGCGAGGGGGTGTTAGAACACTGGCCTAAGTTATATATATATAGACCCGACCCTTCTTTAGTGTCTTAGTCACTGTACACATTTCTACAAGAAGGATTCATAACAACGTCCTAACAACGTGCTAGTCTTAACCAAAACCATAACAAGCAAATCTTAAAGGAAATCGAGTCCGAAAGTGAAACTAAAGTTGGCGTCGTTCCCCAGGCATGAGGGTTTTTTTTTTCAGTTGTTTGAAGGAAAAGTTCGCCTCCTCTTCAGCGTTCTCTTGCCGGGCGCACTATCATGATTCATGGTCTCCATAAGATATTCTTCCTTGTGTGGTTGTGTACTGCTACTGCTCAGCATTTCAACATACAATGGGTCTGTAAATACTTCACGTGTAGATTTGATATCAGGTGTGTACTCATCTTGAACTCGCTCCGCTGTATTTGCAGAGTTAGAAGGTCCAGACTCTTCTCCTGACCGAACTTTTGCGCCCAACTTCTCATCTCCAGAACTACTATCCTCACTGCAACTCTCACTGCCACCAGAGTAGCCGCTGGTTCTACTCTCAGAAGAAGATGCGTCACTGAACGTACTGAAGATCGTAATGCTCTCTTTCTGTGAGTTGTGAAATGAATGGCTCCTGTACTTTCTATTGTACAAGGGCAAGATGGAGTCATGCTTCAGGCCTATCATATCCCTGCCAAGGCTGTATGATGTGTATAGCTTCCTCTCAATACATTCCTTAGCCTTTATCATTTCACCCAATTGCTCGAAAGCTTCATTCGAGGAGGCGTCGTGGACAATCTTCTGTTCTAGCTCTGATATCCTCTTGCCTAAGATTTTCCTCTTACTGTGAAGGGAGCGCTACATTCCAGAAGGCACAGGTGACCTGGAGTTTAGTAAAAGCTAATCTGAACAATGTAAAAGTGACAAATAAACTCAACATCATATGCACATACTCTCTTCTGCAGGAACTTTTGCAAGCCATTGTTTTGAAGTTTTTCCTTCCTCCAAAAAATGCAGCAAACGCAGATAGCTATCACTTCTGTCACTATGACAATGAGAATGAAGGACAATAGAACAAAAGGGTTTGGGTCGCCTGATGGACGCAAGTAAATTCATACAGTAACGATAAATTATTAGCTAGACAACAGAAAGGGGGAAAAATGAAAAAGAAAAAGGAAAAGAGAACTTTCACCTGGATCATTGCTAAAGTTGGCTTTTACTTTTCTGTAAGTCCAAGCAATCTTTTGCCCTTGCATAACAAAGAGGTGAAGTCCCACTCAGTACAATAGCTACAGTTTCGATTGAAAAAACAATGAGCTACCTATGAAAGAAACATACTTCTCGTGTACCACTGCGTAGTGCTGCCAATTCCTGTATAAAGTAATTTCAGAGGAAAAGGCTTTGCAAATTAGTTGGCATTATGTAGCATGTACTTTGTACCATATAATTGTTTAATTGTTATATACATTCGATAAACATAAGGGTAGTAATTGCCAATAACTCCAGAGCTAAACTAGACTTACTTGCTGCAGAAAGTACACTCAGAACAATGGTCTCATCTAGTGCAAAATTGTTCAGGTAAGTACTGGACAGAAAATTTGATAATTCTCCTGCAAGACAAATGATATGTGTCATAGGGTAGTCATTTGAGTCATTATTTGGGGTAAAAAAATTAATCACATTTGACAATACAAGGATGATTCATGCTAAGACAGAAATAAACCAGAATAGTTTCCAGTCCAGTAGATTGTTCCAGTTGCCGGTGTCAATAAAGTAAACAAAATGCTCGATGAGTTCATTGCAGATACATAGGTATAACCACCAATGGTTTGGCTTGATTTTGCTTCCATTATGGTATGGCCGATGTATACTGAAAACATTGTGTAGTCAAGAACGGGATTTGCATGGATCACTGATCCAGGTGCTGTTCTTTCAAGAAACCTTTTGACGTCACCATTAGGAGAGATTGAATACAAGGTCCCATCTAGTGAGCCAATTGATATCCAACCTGTTACAGGCTTACAGTGGTCAAACAAAGTAGCATGGTGACAATACAATACAAAGTAGCACACTCTGATGTCAGTGAAATTATGAATGTGCAAGTGAATGCAACCACAAGCGAGGGCACAAATATGTTCAAAACAAAATATATGACAATGAAACTTGAAAAAAGAAAAAAAAATCTTACCATTGGAATCAACAGGTGGTGAGACTTTCTCATTACTCAGTGGACCAATGGTCTGCTGCCATGAAATGTTTCCTGTCAAAATATCAAGCCCCATCACAATTGACTTTCTTGGAAGGACAATGTATAAGAGCCCATTATTTCCTGGTACAATTTTCATCACTTTGTCAAGTGAGCTCAAGTCTTGGATCCATCTGTACTGACCAGTCCAAATGTACAAGGAATAGATCTGTCCTTCAGTATTTGATACCTGTGTATGCACATGGATTACATCAGGAAATTAAGATATATACGGGCATTGGAAACAAATATTTGCAGTGAAACAAGACTTTACATAAACTGTGTCCTCCCATTGATCAACAACTGGAGCTGAATTGAAATAGCAGTCAGAGATATTTGTCTTGCAGCCTTGATGGCATTCGAAGTGATCAAGCATAGGCCCTGCGCTCCACTGTAGCCAGGTGTGCAACGAGAAAGAGAAAAGGCCACGGTTTCTAATGGTAAGAAAAAGAGAAGACCACATGCCACTGATCGCTAGCCCGATGATCTCCTCGGACCTACCTGGTGTTGAGTTGTAACTGAAAAATACTTCCGATGGCGGATCAGCAGTATGTAGTTTCTTTGGAGTGATCTTTATGACCTTATCTTCTGCCACCAAATATATCTGAAAAGTGGATACAACTCGTTCTGACAAGGATCACAGATAGAGCATAGAACAGTAATGCAATCCATACATCTAAAGACCTGTTCTTTATGGATGATTGGACAGATATAGGGATGAATTAAATATTATATATTATAAACCTAAAAAACTAGCTTAGAACAAATTATCCAAGCAATACCAATGCAGATTTTTTTTGGAGAAATCGTAATTTGAGAACCGTGCTATGCATAATCCGTAGGTCCATAATCTAGGCATTTTACACAGTAAAACAGAGCCAAGCATTTCATTGCAAGATCTGACCCAGATGCCCAGATCATGAGTAATTTCACAAAGCTTAATTACCTCCTCCCCCTCGGCAACTGGAGTAATGTCTTCTTTACAGGTGTTTCCGAGAGGAACAACCCAAGCAATGGACCCGTTTCGCTCAAAGGCAATAAGGTTCTTCCCAGAGCAAGCGATGAGACTGTCATCATGCCCAATGAGGGGACTTCCGAGGGAACCAGCAACTCCTGGAAGAGGCCTCTGTGCTGCAAAGGGAAAAAAAAACATCAAATCAGACACAACTTGCAACCACCTCCCATGGCAAGAATCTCAGACAGTACGATCAAGGAAGAAGAAAGCAAACAACAAGCAAATAAATCAGAAGAAACCGGTGAGAATACGCCTTACCATTTCCAGCAGCGCTTGCGTAGAGTCTCTCATGTCCTGGTGACCCTGAGCACGCTGCGACGATCAGAATCCACACGAGGAGGCATAGGCGATGCAGCGAACCCATGGCCATGGCTGCTCGGTTTCTCAGAGAGAGGAGTTGGGAAACTGCAAGCGCGTCCTGTACTGAGAAGAGAGAAGAACGGGGGAGGTTGAGAGTGGACAGTGGTCGTAGTAGTAACAAGTAACCGCCCAAAAATACCCCCCGCAAAAAGTTTCGAGACACATGTAATCAATACATGCACGCACAGGTAGACGTGGCTGGGGCGTAGGATGAGCCCAACGGCCACCATGCCGGCGAAGGCACCGGGGAAGCCAAGGACGTTCACCGGCGCGGCAGCGGACGGCCCACCGAGGGCAGGATGTAACAGGAGGCAAATGAGCAACCAGGGCAGCAAAAAGCCAGAAATCACACTGCCAACAATTGTTGTAGGCTGGCTTACGGCGGATTAGAGACGTAGAGTACACAAGTAATGAGGTAAAAGGACAGTGTTACCACAAGCAGGCTAGCAGGCATGGAGTTCAATAAAAAATAGAAGCTAGCACAGAAGGCTCCGAAGTCCGAACCATATCATAGAGCAACAGAGAAATAAAAACGTACATTGGTTGATGACAAACAGATAATTTACTGAAGCATTTTCATCATCCAGGACTTTACATGGAGGCATATAAAATGCTCTAGATATTGGATCCAGTTAACTTCTCTGTTTTCCAGCCAACCGTCTTCTCATCAATGATAACCTTGATCTTGAAGGTCTTTCACATTCATCTGCACTATCTTCACTATCTGAAACAACAACCATCTCCATATGAGTTGTGTTTTGTTGGATGGAAGAGTTGCTTTCTCTGGCATCTTTCTGTGGATCAGCTATGCCAAAGATCTGACTTGTGAGGACAGGTGCTGACAATGGAAGTTCATTGGGCTTCCTATCGTTTTGAGAACAATCTGATGACACGTATTCCTTCCCATTGCTATTGTCTGCAGGCAGATCAGATTTCAATGGCAGGCTCTTACTTAGCAAATCCAGCTTCTTTTGGTCTTGATTGTATTCTTTACTTGGTATCAACTGGGCATTTGGAAGTACATGCTTGTTATCAGAATTTTGTTGAACCAGATTAGTATGCCCAATGGAATTTTTTCTTAAAATAACATCTGATGGTCTTTTCTGCAGATTATTGAAGCCTGACAGTGAAGGCAGATGCTTTGGAGCCATGTTTTCCTTCTGATCATTGCTCTTGCTTTCTAGCTTTGCCAATTTGCGTGACAAATTCTGACCAAGTGATCTCACATTTGTTCTACCCCCTTCTGATGCTTTATACAAACTATCTAATGATCCACCAATGCTCTTTGCACTGCTCTTGTTTAAAACATTATCAGAAGATTCCATGACAAGATGTTCATTGTTCGATGATGCTGATACTAGAAGATGATTAGGTAACTTCTTTCTAGGACCTTCTGATGTAACAGGAAGCCCCTGCTCAAGTAACTGCAAGTTCTTTCTAATTCCTTGGTATTCTTTCTTTGAAGTCACTGCACTATCAGCAATGTCAGATATGTTTTCTGACGTATCATTCAGTTTGCCTGAAACATCAATCAGACATGCAGTAGGAATGGTGGATCTTGCTGTTGATGATAAGTGATTTACCACCAGATCCTTCTTGCCAGTGCTGGTATTCTCTTCAGGTACTGATTTCAGAGATAACCTTTGACCCAGTAGCCTCATCTTCTTTCGACTCCCTTCACAATTTTTATTTGAAGCTTCTGGCAAAGGCCCTAGGCTTAGTTTTTCCTCTTGTATGTTTGGTGCCTAAAAAATTCATAACACACAATAAGCTCAAGCAAACATCAAGAGAAAATTATCACTGTTGGAAAACGAACTCAGCAAAATTGAATTTATAATTTGATATGCTTCTTTACCAGGATTGAAATATCTACAGAGCTCCAACCACTGGTGCCAATGGATGAAGGATTCGCATACCTTTCAGTCCAGGACTGAGCATTTGTATCAAAAACTTGTCTGTTGTATTTGTACTCTCGACTCTGTCACAAAAAACAACAATATTGTTTTATGATGAATGATAAGTATTTAATGTTAAAATATTAGGTATCATTCTTCTCTTGCTGTTCCCATGGAAATGCACTTACTACTTCCTTGCAATAAAAATGTACTTACTATTTCAGCCATCAGCCCATCATCAGGATTTGGGTCACTTAGCAGCAGACCGATGCTTGTCAAAACAGTAGCAATGTTGAGCGATGGTTGCCAAGCACCCTGCATATTAGTATTTGTTCAATATAACAAAAACTGTTTGAAATTTTAAGACTAAATATGAAATATTGAATTTTAAGATCTCAGCAGTCAGTACATGCACTACAATTAATCTAGCAGTAAAGTAATTCGTATCAACTACCTTTGGTGGTAAATTTAGTATATCAAGGCAAATTCGTCCTCCACTGTCTATGTTGGGATGATAAATAGGAGTAACAAATGTCACATTGGGAGGTTGAAAAGGATATCTGCATCGCGGCAAAAGCATGACCTTCAGAACGTGATAAATCATAAGTGAAACACAGGTTGACCATTATGATACCTTTCAGGAATTTGGATCTTCAGAACAAAAATTCCTTTTGAATAAACAGTTTCATCAGGCCCCTGTATTCCTTTATTCAATGAGCGGGGATGACAAATGCAAAGCAAGGACAAAAACAGTTAGAATGCCAGATTTAGCTATGAATAGAAAAAGAATGATAGACCAATAGGGACATTGGGTTAGTAGTGATTAGTGAAAAGACAAAGAACATACTGGCCTCAAAGCTCAACAACGATGACAACGCACTTTCATCCCCAGAAAGATTAAGGGAGACCCCATAAGGTGCATCATTTAGCAGAAGCTTGATCTCCTTCTGCATTCGCAGATTCAATCTTGCAGCCTGAGCCATCTAATAATTTAGAGGGACTTGGCCTGGAAATAAAAGGTATATTACTTTTCAGTGGTTAATAAATCAAACTTTGAAGCATTTAGCTCATATACATTAAGGCAAAAGGTACACGTACGAACATTGGTTTGCACAATATTCTTGACCCCTATTTCATCTATACCGTATTCCATAATCTCGTGTATCTTGTACACGATTGAACCAAGACATGAAGAAAACATAATACAATTTTGCAGAGAACAATGCTGGTGGTTTGATTTTTTTTAAGACATGAACCTGCTAGTTTGCAATGATTATGGCAAGTACTATCAAAGATCAGAAATGAACTGTTTTGCACTATTATCATATAATTCCTGTTTTTCCCTAAACCTGCATAGCTTGTTATCATTAATTCAAGATAACAAGATATCAATAGCTTCACCTAGAACAATGGCTCCAATCCAATATATATTTCTAGTTACAACTTACAACACGCTGGACGCATATCAATTCCATGATTTCACTAGCAAGACCAAGCTCTACCGTGAAAACCAGATAACCTGGAATTAAACCCCCTTGTACTAGGCATCTACAGTTCACCCGCACACCGAAGCATCGGCGGATGGGGCCTGGTGGTGACCGGACGCGCGCGGTCAGCCGGCCTGCCTCCCTACGGATGGCGTTGCCCCCCAGGCCCCAGCCTCCTCCCCTCTTCTTATTCGTAATTCTTAGGCGCCATGGCGGCCTGCGGGGAATTGCGTCGAACAGTTGGCGACCCCGCACTTGGCCGGCCGCAGATTGGAGTACAGCGCGGCGGCATGTGAGATCCTTACTAACCGCATCAACGGCGACCAGCTCCGGCGGCCACAAGGCCAAGGCTCTTTCTTCTCCTCCTCGGTTGCGCCCGGCGATCGTCCGCTTCCGCTCCCGCGTCTCGTTTCGAAGGGATTTTTGGAGGCATGGGCGGGAAGAAGTGAAAGCAATGGCGCGGTGAAAGGCAAAAAGGAGGAGGAGACGAGAAAATTTTTCAGGAGTTTCCAAAAAAAAAAGAAAAATGTTCAGGAGCTGCGGGCCTATGTCTCTTCACATGGGCTAATATGTTCGGCCTAATTGTGAGGCCCAAATACTTTATTTTGGGCTTCTCTTCCACAAATTTCCTGCCATTTTATCCCCCAAGCAGAGACGAGGAATCGGAAGAGGGAGTAGGAGAGGAGAAGCGAACCCACCTATAGCCGGCGATGGCGACGACGGCTGCGGCGTACGGCTACTCGGCGGCTCTGCCGTTCGCGGCCAGCATCTCCTGCCGCCACGCGCCCCCTTCCCGCGTCTCGCTCGCTTCCTTCTCCTCCAACAAGCGCAGGGCGCTGGTTGCCGGGTGCGCGCCGCCGCTGGCTGCTTCCCTCTCGTGTTCGGGCTCGGCGGTGTCTGAGCTTGTGTCCTCTACTTTCGCAGGTTGAGGTTTTCTTGTCGCCGTAGGATACATGCCCTCTCTGCGTGCTCCGGGGAGGCTGATTCGGACGCGGCGGCTGCGCCGGCGGTAACTTTCTCCACCCATATGCTTCTGATCTGTTCCAATTGCAAGGGGGCGGATTCACTGTGCTCTTGCTAGCTTCGGTGATGCACTACCTCCAATAGTTTTAGGAGTATGTCTTAGAAGAATGTAGGAAATGGAATTGTCTGGTTTGGAAAGAACAAAGTTGCTTCTCTAGAGCCTGATGAGATGAAATTCCTACTGGGATATCTTAGGAATCATATTAGGGGAGTTACCAGGATGGAGAGATACAGAGAACTTGGGAATTCATTCCAAGTTGATGCAGTTGCATACCATTTCTCTGTGCTGAGGGGCATGTTTCCTAACGGCATGAATGTCTTGTCCCTGTTTTCTCGTATTGGAGGAACAGAGGTTCAATTCTCCACAGACTTGGGTTCCACATGAAGACAGTGGTCTCAAGCGAAATATCAGAGATGAACTGAACGGCTTTCAAGAGCTGGTGGGACCAGACCCAAACCAGCACGCTGATTGAAATTGCTGATGTTCAAAATATTACAGTTGAAAGAAAATCATTCATCAGAAGATTTGGTGGGCTTGACCTGGTGATTAGGGGCAGCTTGTGCAACAAACTTTTCTGGCAGCAACCTGCACCTCTGGGATGGCTTGGAGGGCGAGCACTCTGCACTTTTCTATCATCACTTCAGAATTATTGATGGAAATTATTGTAGTTAGTTGTGGTAGACTGGTAGCAGTTGTAATACGAATTCTATGATAATAGACTTCACCAACCAGTAGTGCGTTGTTCCATTGTCAGAATTTCTGATATGCAAATAGATAACATTAGTATGAGGTGGTAACAGCATCCTGCATGTGTATCGGCATACAATAGACATCATCACATTACACCATTGCAAATACACTACTTGAATTATAGATGATGTTCAACCTAGTCTGTTTATGTAGGCTACAAAGTTATAATTTTCAACTTTGAGCTTGGAATTTGGTGTGGCACACCAGCATTTCTTTTTATTCACTGGTTGAATGCACAATCATGTTTTCATTCACAAAGATACGCTAATAGCTAGGGTAACTTTTCTTTAAACTCGTGTTTTAGGTCATTTTAGAGATTGATTTGTGCATAGATCAAAAACAATATGTTGCATATGTATTTGGTGCAACAGGAGCTTAATGGTGTGAAAATATGGAAAAGAATAGCTTGATTTTTTTTTTCTGAAATGTGCTGTACAGTCATTGACTGTGACACTTAATTGCATGAAAACATGCTTCTAGTTGATTGATGAATAATAGGGCAGCATCAAAAACTGAAAATAAATCACTCAGGTTTACTCTTTATGAAGGTTAGCAATAATATTTTTGTGTAACTTATAGTTCATTCACCATATGAATGGTATGCAGGCATTCTTACTAATCACTATGCTGGAATGGGTTAAATGATATCATTTTATTTGATGTTACAGGAAGGCACTTTTGATCTAAATCTTCCAAGAAGAAGCTTACTTGTTCAATTTACATGCAATGCATGTGGAGAAAGGACCAAGCGCTTGATAAATAGGGTTGCCTATGAAAGAGGAACAATATTTCTTCAGGTAAGTTGTTTTGTCTGTTTACTTATTTGCGGCTTCACTTAGTCCAAATTTTATTTATACACTGCTCAAGTGCTTTCTTTTATTAAGTATTAGAAAATGCCACATGGATATGCCCATTTCTGTCCAGGCTTGCACTGTAAATTTTCTGTTCTTATATTACACTGCATATACAGTGTGCAGGGTGCCAGGTGTACCACAAATTTGTGGATAATCTTGGTCTAGTTGTTGAGTACGATCTACGAGAAGAAAATGGGGTGAACACCGATACTGAAGCTTGATCTGTTAGTAGAAGGCATTTTGGTATGCGCATTGTCTTCTAAAATTCATAGTTTTTGCAACAGTGATCGTTTGCACATTGTAGCCTGTTTAGATTGAATAATATTTGTACTCTGAAACCGCTGCATATGAAACCTCAGTATGTATTTTGTGATAATAGAAATAGTATCACAAGCTCACCTCCCTACAGTACATTATTATTCCAAAAATGATATTTACTGGTAGTCAAAATGATGCATCAACTCAATTCAACACAAACTTTTAGTCCCAAAGTCCCAAACAAGTTGAGACTAATTATATGCTTTGCCTTTCAGTCCCAGTCAAAATGATACATCTGACAGAATTTTATGCACTAATTATATGCTATGCCCACTGTTTAAGCATCATTTTTTGCTTGCATCCTGGGCGTCTTGATTTTCTGGGACTTCATTTTTCTTCATCATCCCTTTCTCGATTTCTTCTACCTTCACCACCTCCACATTTTCAGCTTTGGCCTCCTTACCAACATATTTCTTACTCTTGAGGAACTGAATAAGGCCTTCAAGTGCAACATCGGTGTCGTCATTCCTCATGAGCACCTCAGCTACCTCTGCTGGTGTCACCATGACCTCCTTGATCAACTCTTCTATCTCTGGGTATGTGGTATGGTTATCAATGGAGTGGTAGTTAGAGGCCAGAATTCTAAATGACTCTGGGCAGCAGTAACCCATATGGACATGCATGTCCATCCTGCCAGGACGCAGAAGCGCAGGATCAAGCCTCTCCTTGTAGTTTGTCGTGAAGACAATTATTCTCTCCTCCCCACTTGTTGACCAAAGCCCATCGACAAAGTTGAGTAACCCAGATAGTGTTACCTGTTCGATGTATTACCCAAATACACAACATAATCGCTAAGAAAGTCAAGACACCAATAATGTAAGGGTCTAATGATTCAAGTTATAACCTTTTCTTCCGAAGGATTGGATTTGGAATGCTCTTGACCTTCCTCCCGTTGTTGTAGCTCTACAGTGCAGTCGATATCTTCTATCACTAGGATTGACTTGTTGGTCATCCCGATGAGCAATCGTCGAAGGGTTGAGTTCCAGTTGACCTCAGTCAGCTCAAGATCATATACGTCGAACTTGAGGTAATTGGCCATGGCTGCAATCAAGCTGGACTTGCCAGTACCAGGTGGGCCATACAGAAGGTAACCCCGTTTCCATGCCTTGCCAATCTTCTTGTAGTACTCCTTTCGCTTGACAAACCTCTCGAGATCATCCGTAACTGACTGTTTCAGCTTGTGATCCATGGCGAGCGTGCTGAAGGTCGAGGGGTGGTGGAGGTCGATGGCAAACCACGACTCACCTTCGTTCATGTAGATCTTGAGCGTCCTGTCCTGATCCTTGATCTTCTTTGCTGTGGCTAGGATGTGAGGGAGGTAAGAGTTGAGGGCCTTCTCCTTTTGCTTCTTGTGGAAGCTCATCTCAAAGGACCGGACCTCAAGCCGGTAGTTACCGTTGCCACCACGGCCGTTGCCGCTGCCGTTGCTGCTGCTGGAGTTGTCGCGGCAGACGAGGCGCCACTTGAACTCGGAGCCCTCGTGGACATCGGACATCTCCTCGCCTTCCTCCATGCTGAACATCATGCTCTTGGTCTCGTCGACGCGGCTGACCCGGAGGCGCTGCATGTCGGTGTTGATCCTGGTGGCCAGGTACGTCCTGACGGCGTCGTAGAGCTGGTTGTTGGTCCAGCCCTCGGTCTCCTCGATGATGACCGTGTGCTGGGACGACATGCGCGACCGCAGGTACCCGAGGCCGGAGAAGAGCAGGTCCCGCACCTCGTACGGCACCAGCTCGTTGACGACGCCGCGCACCAGCATCGCCGACGCCGCCAGGGACGCGGCCGTGGTGACGGCCCTCTTGTAGGACTCGATGGCCTTGTCGTAGGACGCCATGGCCTGGCCGCCGGCGCCTGCTGCCTCGCTCTGGTTCGACGTCGCCTGTACACCTTGTATCCTTCCCGACGAAGTGTTGGGTGGAGAATTCAAGTGGTGGCCGGGCTGCTGCTAATGGTCGGTGTTGAATGACAGGGCATTTAGCTGGCTCGCGGTTTTATAGATGAGACGACGGCCAGTTGGTTCTTGTCAAAGTGGTAGATATCCCTTGATGACTGATTAGTCAGTCAGGCTTAAAAATATGGAGCAGATTAGTGCGCTGTCCAAAATGGCCAGAGTAGGAAAATGGCACCGCATCGTACCCGGGGGGGGGGGGGGGGGGGGGTGATTCCTGAGGTGGCGGTACAAAAACAAACAACAGAAATGGCCCCTAGCTGCCCAGTTGGGTATTGAAAGTTCAAAAAGAGTGCAGCTGTTCTGAAGCCTCGCTGGACGTCCCACTTCGTGCGTGTTGTGTATGTTGTCGCTTTACCCCTATTTAATGTTGACCCGCATGTTGTGCTTGGGATCATGTTAGTGTGTTGTATATGGATTCCAGTAGCAAGTACACTGCCCTAAAACATGTACTAGACCAAAGTACACGGATTTGAAGAATTCATGTCTGAATCATTTGCGCTGTTCAATTCTGTCTTCATTGTGCATCGCACATTCACATGCTCTGTTTGCTTCTTCTTTCTTATTTTTTTGGTTTCTCAGAGGATGGGATGAAAATTGATTCCGAAAATCTGTGTGCGTGCACCATTCCTTCCGGCTAATTTTGAGATCTATGCGATTCAATGTATGCAAAGATGGTCAGATGTCATTATGTGTATCCACTCATCATCACCACCTTTAGTTGGGGAGGGAACTAAAGGAAAAGGAGAACTTTTCGGTTTCGCACTTTTGCGTACCGTCCATGTCTCCAATTTTAGCATCACAAAAAAGAAATGCTCTAGTATCCAATTTCAAAGAGCGCTGTCGGCGTCGCACGGGCTGCAAAATTTCGCTGGAAATTTCTGCTCCAGCCTCCGGACGACTTCGTTTTGGTCTCTAGCTAGTTAAGTCGGTGCTCCCTGTTCCTGTCGCTGCATAGCATTTCCACGGTCTCGTCGCCCCGTTTCCATACGCCAACGTGCGTAGGGGGGTGCTGGCGGAGAGATGTTGTTGACGTCGGAGTAGGATTGGCGTGAGGGACTTGCCTGGACTCTTGCATGATCAAAGCTTCTTTCGTAAGGAAGGAATTTTACAATGATTGTATAAGATTTTTGCATAAATCAGTACAAATTCAATAAAAAAACAACAAAAAAATATAAGGACAATTCCAACACATACACTAGTTAGGCCTCCTTAAAACACATGATAGGAACAACACGAAAATAAAAAAATAGCAGAAAACTTTTTTTTCCAATCATACATGAAGTGAAAACATTGGAAACATAAAAATAAACCTTTTGATTACAACATAGGAAAATTTGAACCAAAGAAAAACTTCTAGGAGATCTGACATCTTTCTTATTTTTCTTTGAAATTTGCCAAAGGAATACAATCTGATAAAAAATATCTACAATCTGATAAAAAAATATCTTATCATTTTTCTATGAATCAAATGATTCTATAGAAAGAATTCATAAGGAAATTAAATATTCCAAAAACCCTTTGCAATACTTCATTTTAAAGTGGCCTTAGTTGAGTTTTAGAGGAGGGGAAAAGAGAATGAAAAGATACATAAAAAGTATGATTAATTAATCATTAATTATTTAAACATAAAAATTAATTAATATATTTTTTAAAAAACATTTTTTATAGAAACTTTTTTAAAAAAGCATATCGTTTAAGAAACATGATTGTAAAAAACACAGTACTTTTCCACCCTTTGTTGTCCTCTTGAACGCCCTTTAGTGGTGTCTATGCATACCATATATACCACTTTATAAAACTACTTTCCTTCTATTTTTACTTGTGGATTGAAAATAAAATTTCCTTCAAACCTACCTTTTGCTCTTCTATACCGTATTGGTTTGCGTATTGTGTATGAGATCTAGTGTTTTCTTCTCTTTTTGATAAATCTTTTGCCAACTCATTAAGATTCCAACAGAACATCTTAGAAACTACTATTCTTCATAGAGCATTGAGACTACTGTCGCAGCGTTAAGTTTAAGACCAGACATGCTAAAGTTTCCGTTGGACATCATCGTCTCCACAACTTTGAGATGGCAATGATTATGTCATGAAGTACTTTCGAGACAAATTATACTCACATAATTTAAAGTACCTTAATATCACCTTAAAAAAGATAAATAGTTGTTTTTAAAAAAACACTCGTAGCGAAATAAAAATTTCACTTCAGAGCATCCAAACCAAAAGTATCCAGACAGTGTTCTCCAGATTGTTTGATCAAAATGGCTAGAGTATTTAGACGAAATTACTCTAGAGTATCTGATCAAAATGATGAAGTATCTGAAAGAAATTCCTCTGAAGTATCTAATCAAAATAAAGGAAGTATTCGGACAAATCTCTCTATCAGATAGAGAGTCTCGGTTAAAATAGTGAGTCCAGATATTTCAGTTATCTTTCAATGTGTCTAAAAGATTACTTGAAAGAGATCTTTAAAGGTAGCGGAGAAAAAAGATGATCCAAATCAAAAATCATGTCTCTATTGAAGGATTCTAAAGAGTTGAATCTCTCTCGATCCCAAACCTCTCCAAACAAGCATTAAAGTTTTGGCCTTTAAGTAATCATCGAGACAATACTATGTTTCTAAGTGATCACTAAGGTCCACACACTTAGACAACAAGCTATTAATTTTAGTAAAGTTTGCTCTATCAAGTAACCTCTAAGCATAAGCTTGGTTCTCATTTAATTAGCTCTTTTCTTATAAAGGTGATGATGAATCTTCATAAAGTTTCAGCGACTCACCATAATTTTGGGAGCTCACCGGTAACTACTAGCCGTCTAGGAGACTTTTAATCTCCAAAAGTAACAAACACAATCAACGATTTACTTGCTATGAACTTAAGTGTTCAAAGAATATAGTAAAACCCACTTGCTATTAACCTTCCAATCTCTCAACTCGATTCTCTCTTCTCAAATCACTTTCACAAAAGAGCTACCATCAAGGTAGAAAATTTGGGAGAAGCTATTTAGCTTTAGATAGCTCTACTCTTGTCAAAACTTAGTCTTAAAATAGCAGTATATAATAGAGGGGGTGGAAGGGTTTAAATACCTGACCCTCCCAAAACTAGTCGTTACTCATAGATTCAAAGTCCGAAGTATCCAACCAAAACCATCAGAGACTCCAGCAAATAAGTCCGGAGTATCCGTTGCTCGCTGATAGCATCTCACAAAAACGATCATAAGTACTTGCTCCAGAGTTCATTCCCGACGATTCTGGGCTCTATGAAAAGCTTATCAAGAAGGCTACTTAATACAACCAAGAATAAATTTTAAAACTTCTCAAAAAAATAGGTTTGAATTTCTCTCAATAAAGCACTTAGAAGGTTCACTTTGAGTACCGAGTCATAAACAAACATATCAACATTATATCTCTCTTAATAATACGGTATTTCTATACTCAAAAGTAAATAGAAAAACTATACTACTAGAAATACCTTTATTCCATCTTGTTTTACCTTAAGAGTTGTTAACGTCAACTCTATTTCACCGTCAGAACTATTGAGCTATATCTCATTAAACACATTAGTTCTAAATCAACTTATATATTTATCTTAATCAATATCTCGTACTATCTTGATCTTCGGCACTTCATCTTATACTCTTTAAATGGTTTGATACAGACCTTTCATAACTTCGTATGGAATTGTACAGTGTATCAACACGAAGCCTTCACTCGCTTTTTACCATCGTATTGGTTCGTTAGCACCAAACCATTCGTTTGACTTTTATTATCACATGGTCTATTGTAACCAAACATTACTTACCATTTATCATCTTACCATACAAATTCATTTTGCTCTCTAAATCTTCAATATGTTTTCTTTACCAATATATCTATTAATATTAAATTTTAATGTACGAAGCCCTTGTCGTAACATATATCATCATTAATTACTAAAATTTTCTATAATATAAGATTAAAAGACTTGATCTAAGTACCGATTACAATATTGAGTCTGAGAAAGTTGTTGGCCAAATTAGAAGTTCAACTTTTGTTTTAGGGATTGGAAAGGCGCTCTCTAGCGGCCGGCGACTACTGATGACTTGATGAATCATTAGTCGTGACTTGGTATAGGTAGTTTCGGTTTAGTCTGGACCAATCACAAAATGGTTAAAGCAGGACGAGTGGATAATATAGGTAGTAATTAAAATCAACAATATGCTCCACATCGATCAATGTCATCTGACTTGAATAATGTATCTGCAAGCCAAAGCTTCCAGTGCAATATGTTACTATGTGTGTCATAATATTAGTTTTTTTGGTTCCGTGAAAAAGATAATAATAATATTTTTTGAATAATGGAATAACACTATTTGTTTGGTCTGCAAACTTACAGTATGTTTAATAGTGACATATATAGATATATAAGCTGTAGCCAAATTTTGAATTTTTAGAAGTTTAACTTTAGAATTTTTTAAGGCATTTTCATTGTTTTAATCATTCAACCATGACTTGTGAATCCGTAAATGCAGAAGTAGAGGAATCATACCCTAAAATTATTCTTTTAATGCCCTCCAGATAAGCCCGATCTTCCTAATACTCTATCTGACATAATCTGTCTAAAACTGTGCAGTCTGTAAATTTAAGGACACAGAACCATACTAATATTTGATGAACCTCCCTCAAATTCTCCCCTTCATTCTTACCAGCCTAAAATTCCACTGTAAATAACACAGGTTCCTTTCGGTTAAAGGAGGGAGCGATGCCATGCCCAAACCACAAAACGCAGCGTCGCCGCCTTGGCTGCAGGCTGCATGCACTGCAGCCAAAGCACAAGCAGAGAGAGCAAGGGGATGCTCCCCACGTCCTCGCGCTTTATTATTCTGGATCCACGGCCAACCACGGACATCGCTCGCGACTCGCGAGGCGTTCTTTGCCTTCCTTTAGTTTGGTGTAACAAAAAGTTCCACTTCCAAGGTTCCCCCAAGCAATTTTAGCCATCACATCATCAGATCTGCGCATCGACATATTGCATCTGAGTGGCAACGAAAACTCACCTGCTCCAGCTACACTGACACTGACACTGACACTTTGTGTCAGCGTGTGTATGGTGGTCGTGGATTCTTAGACGATGAGATGGATCGCAATATGTTTCTTGGGCGGCAATGTTACGTTCTTTCTTCCTCTCAAAGCATACGACTACTTTTAAAATTTAAATTTATTTAAAAATATAATTAAATTTCGACTTACCTACCTACCTTAACTAGTTTTCATTTTAATCTTTAATTTTTTTTAAAAAAACATAAGTTTCTATATTTTTAGATGAAAAGAATAAGAATTTGACGAATCACGTGATGAAAGAAAAGAGAATATGCAATGGTGATAGGTAATAGCCTCTTAGAGCGGCTCAAGCTCAAGCATACGGGCAGAGGCACTTCTGCTGTTAGCTGGCTGTCTGCCACTACCTTTTCTTAGTTAAACTGGTCGAATTCAATCTAGACGCTTAATTAGGTGATTAATTAGGCCATTGGTCATAGGAGTAGCTGGAGTAATTAGGCGTTGAGGGGGATGCTTATCGGGATAGAGTGGCACAGTTGCTTGCATATGATGCTATGCGAAAAGCCTTTTTCGTCGAGACGGACGGGCGCGGAGGGTGCACGATGGTGCGTGGCATCTGTGGATTGGTCAGTGCTCTTGCAGAGGTTGCCGATACTCTGCACTTAGATATTTTGGAGTGAGCATGGCGGGTAGAAACTAGTACTTGAGTAGATGAAATTGATTTGAGAGGTTAGTTTGGTTGTGTATTTTGGTAGAAAATTTTATATTACCAAATTTAAGTAGGGTAAACCGGCAGAGATAAGAACGTGTTATTCGGAGGCATATCAAAGTTTAGCCAATAAAAGATGATTTCTTTTTTACTCGAGCGACCAAAAAAGTGAAAGTCATATTTCAAATTATGTGACTTTGGATAGTTGATTCCAAACGAGCGAAAACCTTTTCCAATTTACACTAAATAAATTGGGTAGACTAGAGAGGAGAATTTGTTGGTTGGATTTGAGAGCTGATGGAGATAAATCTCATTCTTTTTTTTTCCAAAAAAATCTCATTCTTTTTAGTGTTTAGCCGCAACGTCACATAGGAAATTGATTTAGCTCTTACAATTCTGAAGTTTTTCAAAATTAATAAAACAGACGTTAAAAAAACCAAAAGAATGATCCATGCTGTGAAGGAAAAAAAAAGTAAAACATCAAGAAAAAATGTTGAGAAAAAAGTCAAATGTAAAAAGAGCAGTGCTATATGTACTATTTTTTTACAAAATTTTTAACACTAGCAAAATATCAAATATTTGATTTAATTGATCGCAAAAAATGATAAAAATTAGAAAAAAAACAAAATCCAATCACCTTATGACACATTAGTATTTATTTATGAAGTGTTGGTATACTTTTGCTTGTAGTGATGCTCAAATGGTTGGTCGAGATGACACGTCCCATGATTCAGCTAGGTATGTCCACTAAGGCACAGACTTATAGCAAGCCGTGTTATATGGTTCACGTGAAGATGCCATGTCTCTAAACATGATCAAAAAAGCCCTCGTGCCGTGCTAGCATAGGCTTGGAAAAGTCACTTGTATGCATATTTTTTGTATTTATATAAAAGTTTTTATATTTTTTTGGATTTTTAAATATTTTTTAAAGATCATTTAAGCTCTAACCTGGCACGATGTGATTGGAAAAAAAATTTAAATCATGCCGTGTCGTGCCTGACCTGACGGACCAATCATGCTATGCCATGTCCCCGCGTGCCCGTGCCATATAGGGCCAGCCTGCTACAGCAGCTGGCCTGTGTTGTAGCGATCCGACGTACCATACTCTCGGCCCCGGCATAACACGTTCACGACGGGTCATGCTGTATCTAGATCGTGCTAGGCCTGATGCTACTATTTACACATGTCCGGGCCGATACGCTGTGGCCCAGCCCATTTATCCATCACTATTCGCTCGTTTGGTTGCTCGACTGAAAAAAAAAGAACAAAAAAAAATGCCCCAATGTCATCTGACATCTGTCTCGAACGAACCCGAGTCCCGTACCCCAGCGCCAGCGAGAGGAGGAAGAAGCCCCGAGCGGCGATCCGGCGATGGGGGAGGCGGAGGCGAGCACCGGCAACGGCGGCGCGGGGGGAGATCCTCAGAGTATGAAGCGGATCGCGGCCGCGGCGTACGACTACGAGAACGACTCGCGGTGGGCGGGTTACTGGTCCAACGTCCTCGTGCCGCCCCACCTCGCCTCCTGCCCCGACGTAGTCGACCACTTCAAGCGCAAGTTCTACCAGCGCTACATCGTAAGCCCATCCGCCGCCCCTCCTCCGCTTGTTGTTGCTGTCTGGAGTGCCTGATTGGATTGGTTTACGGCTCGTCTTGATGTGTGTGTGGACTGTGGATGCATCTCGACTTCTCGTGCCGTAGTTAGCTCGATCTGTTTGACTCGGTGGTACGCACTAGTGTCGGAGAAAATTAGGTGTCGCGAAATGGTTGATGGCTTGAACTTGCTTAGATTAGACTGTAAAATTGTACATGTAGTTTCGAAATATCATATTGGGTTTATGGGGTGCATGAGATTGTCGTCATCTTGTTCAGTATCACATTGTCTTTGGTTCCATGGAGTTGCTAAGATAATGATTTTTACTAGTTTTGCACGAGTAAATAACTAAATTTGGTGTGCCTGCCTTTTCTATACCGTACTGTGATGTTTGTATAAGGAAACTGAGTGTGCTTTACTTGGTCATATTTATGTTTTGGTGCTGTGAATGAAGATCTGCATCTTTTTCTTGGATGGTTGTTGCTTGTGCCAGATCAATACATGTAAAAGCAGAAAACATATATTGATGAGGTTAAAGTTCAATTTTATTTTTTTAGACAAAAGGTTTTTGGTTGACTTTCATTTAGAGAATGTTTACCAATGATAGAAATCAATAACTGTGAAGCTGAAGCACAAGATCTCCATCTAAATCTAGTTATTACTAATGACATTAAGAAAAATTATAAGCCATCTTGTGACCTCTAGGATGCGCTTGCAATGCTTGCGATGGCATATTTCTTCTATTGGATAAGGTTCCCTTTCTGAGCCAGTAGTTGTTCGAGACAAGTTTCTACAGTTAGCATAAGTTATTGTGTCATGTTTATGTGAAACAAAAAAAAATAAAGTCGTGAATGGTGAATTCTGAATTGTATCAAAGTTTGTGGTGCTTTGACTTCCTTTCACAAATTATCCCTTCACTTTCATCTTTCTACCACTCACATACCTGGATTTTCTAGATACTAGCACTTGTATTAAACCTGATTTATTATTCGCTGGATGTTCTCCACTTGGGTTGATGGTGCCCTTACTGCTGCGACTTTCTGAAAAGTCGGATTATAGTTTCTTTTATGAATGTAACAAAAATAAATGCTGTTTGCAATTGGCCTTCTCAATTTCTTCACATTCCAGGATCCTGATTTGATTGTTGAGCCAATATCTTCCACAAGTTCAACTCAGTCAAAACCGGTAGCAAGGTCTTCAGCAACACCATCCAGTGAGAATGTCAGAGCTCGTGACTCAGGTATGGTGAACTTCCTGTTCTGGTATGGCTGTTTCAGGATCTTGTGTCTTTATTTTTATTGTTCAATGTTTTGCAACTTTTGGCTGCTTTTATATTAAGTTGGTCTTTAATACATTTTTTCCCTGGTCTAAAAACCCCTGGTTCTTAATTGTTTAATTTAGGAATGGCAATTTGAACAAACATGGAAAAACTTATCATGACGCTTTCATACTAGTATAAGCTTTATTATATATATATATTTTTGTAGGATCAGGTGCAAGATCAACTGCTGCCTCCCAACAATCATCACAAACGGAAAGGACTTCAAATTCTTTACGGTTGGATGGGCGGACTATACATTTCTCTATCAATGCCTGTGTATGCCATATACACCTTCCCCCTTTAGAGTATAAACTAGCATAAGTAGAATCTAGTGTGTGTGGGCAGAACTTGCATCCTATTATGTTATGATATTCTATTCATTTTAGTTATTTTACTTTTGCCAATTACCATTCTTCATATTTTGGCCTTGGGATTTTCTCTCATATTTTTCGAGTCTCAACCACGATTATATATATGACCATGACATTCCCCCTGTTGAACTATTTCATAGCTGTGCTGCCTGACTGCTTTAGCTTAACTTAAGTTTGCATAATTATTTTCTCTGAGATATCTTGTTCTATCCCTCATATTGTAATAATCATTATATCTTAGTTGATGCTGGTACTGTTGTACATGTTGGAGTCCAATAATATGGTTTTGTGAATGACGGTTTTGCAGGTACTGGTTGTTGCTAGTCTTGGAATACAGCCAGTTCTACCGAAACATATTGCAAGCAAGGCATATAGACTTTCATTGCTAGTAACAATATGCTCCTCAGCATATTCTCTTTATGTCACTTACAGGGTAAGTTTTTCTTTATGTGAATAAGCTGGAATACACATTTCTTTATCCAGTTTTGTTTGTGCTAATTTTCCAGTACCCATCGGTTCCCCCTGTCTGCTTGTAGAAACCAAGAGCATGGAACATGGCTGCAGTTCAGCCTTGGTTGCAATCTATAATTGTAGCCAAGGACTTTGTTCATTTGATGTTCTCTCTTATGATGTTCACATCTAATGTGCACTATAAGAGTAAGCTGTATTTCATTTTTGCCTGCTTCAAATTTGTGAGTCTCATCTATTCCTTCTCTTAGCTGTTTCATTTTTCTGTTGTTGCAGCTGCTCTTCTTCCTGTGCTTTGCTGGGCACTTGATCATGTTGCTAGATTCCTAAGGCGTAACTTTACACGCTCCTCTTTGTACAGGCAAGTAAATTTGAACGTGGTTCTTTGTTTTATTATCTTTAGTGCATGCTACTTATCAGTTCAATGTTTCTTATAATGCAACATTGAACTTTGTATCCATGCCTTTACTGATTTCTTGCATACTTCTTGTTCAGGAGGTATTTGGAGGAGCCTTCTCTGTGGGTAGAGACAAACAACGCGACACTCAGCCTCCTTTGTTCAAATGCTGAAATTACTCTGGGTTTCCTTATGATCGTATCCCTTTTCTCGTACGTGGATTAACTTCTGAATGAATCAATATAATAAGGTTGTTGTGTGTTAACTTATGTAAAACGTTCTACATATTTGGTCATGCAGGTGGAGACGCAACATAATTCAGACTTTCATGTACTTTCATGTGAGTTGACCTGCTCCCAAAAAGCAATATCCTTTTCTTCGATCTTCATTGTTTCTCCTTTTAGCTATTTGGGGAGAACACAAGGGCATTGGTTGAATTTTTTAAAAATTCAATTGATTGCACAAACAAGGCAGTGTGACTGCACTGATGTGTACCTTGTTCACTATTGAAACTTCTAATCCTTGGTATCTTGTTGAAAATACCTACATAAGCAACTGGCATTAGTTTAATATATGATAGCTGCAATTTTTGTTGAATATGAGTGCTCTTTTCTAACCGAACTTTCAACTGATGCATTCAGGACTGCATTATATAACTAACCTTTTCCTACACATCTTCTTTCGTGCAGCTATTGAAGTTGATGTACCATGCACCATTGACATCTGGCTATCACCAGAGCGCATGGGCGAGAATAGGCCGGGCTGTGAACCCCTACATTCATCGCTATGCACCATTCCTTAACACACCCATTTCAGCTGTTCAAAGATGGTGGTTGAGGTAGAAAGCATGGATCCTGCATAGCCATTCTACAGAGAGAAAGAAAGAAAGTGCACTACACGGAGCATTTCCATTACAGTTTTTTAGAAGATACTCAACACGCCAATTGCATTCTACCGTTTTTATGCACAGCTGTATTCTCGTTTCAGCCATAGTGCCAGACAAGTTTCTGCAAACTGTATAGCTCTTAAATGCAGTAACGGAATTACTAAGGACAGCTGTTATAACCAAGAACAGAATGGTAAAGAATGAATGAAACCTGGCCTGCATTTTCCTTGATCCATTTCGAATTTCCGATTTACTATGTCATGGTTGACGTGCAAGAAAACGCTCTTCAACAGTTGGCAGTTGGCACTTGTGATGTCTCATTATCTTGACTGTAGTATTGTTTATAATATTAACAAGGAAAAGTTGAATCTTTTTTGGCTCTAGCCTTTCTGGCTCTTCCAGCTAGGCAGCTATTATAAGCACGAAACTGGGAGTATGGGACTTGAGAGTTGAGAGCATTGCTTTGCTGGTACTAGAATTTGATGTCATGGTGAGAACATTACAACACAGTAATTTATATTTGGATATAGTCTGCTCTTTAGGCTATGACATGCTGCTGTTATAGAGTTGTGTAACAATGTAGAGCAAATCTATATACTCTCCACATTATTGAACAATCTGACCTCTCATTTTTTACACATGCTGCATATCCAAATGTTAGGAATTCGAGTGCAATCACTTAAGAAATATGCTGAAGACTTGTGTAGTAGACGCATTGCACTGAATTATTTCGCTTATAGGCACATCGTTTATATGGCGCCACCCATCATGATATAATGCATATCGTTAAAGCATCAAGCACATGCCATTAAGAAAGATTCCATCGTATTTGCTATACCATATTTTTTAAACACCAAAAGTGGCACATCTGAAAGATTCACATTCTGTGCCTGTAGATATTAAGATTTGCTAGATTCCGTCTATCTGAGCGTGCATGTAATAAAATAAAATTCATTTGTAGAATAAATCCGCTGAATTATTTTACGTCGCAGAAAGTCTTTGCACATGGTTATGAAAATAAGATTTGACAAGGTAGACTATGATACCATTATAAAAAAATGTCTAAATTCAATCTACACATTAAGAAAAAATAATAAAATCTTTTTACGCTGCCCTTCTACTATTCGCTATCTAGTTTCAAGTCTACCTTACATGTTTGATATAGACTTCAAACATACTAATTAATGTTACTAATTTTTTAAAACTTTTTTAAATAATTATTTAGGTCGAATGCAAAATAATGTGTGATTATAGCTAGGCGTAAAAAATGCTGTTCCGTTTCCTTTCGGTGCTCAACTGCTCGTAAATTAAATTATTGCGTGCGAGGGCGAAGCCGCTGCGACGTCGTCGTACACAACGGGTGCATCCATTCCACGCCTCACGCCAACTGCCCAACCGGCCCGTGCTCCGCAACCGCCAACATGCAGAGACAGAGCCACGCCCGCGAAGACCGCGTCCGCGGCGCAGACGGCGCCCACCCACCAATTCGGCACGCGGCGGCGGAGACGGAGATGGCCACGCCACCGAAATACCTGTCAACCATGCCCCTCCCCGTCCGGCCGAGGGCGCACGCGGCTGCGCGTCGAGCAGCTGCGGCAGCTCCACGAGATCTTCCTCCGGTTCGACCTCGACGGCGACGGCAGCCTCACCAAGCTGGAGCTCGCCGCGCTCCTCCGGTCGCTCGGCCTCCGGCCCGCCGCCGGGGACGAGATCCACGCCCTCATCCACGCCATGGACGCCGACGGCAGCGGCACCGTCGAGTTCGACGAGCTCGCGTCCTCCCTCGCGGAGCTCATCCTCGGGCCCTGCCGCCCCGCCGTCGCCGTCGACCAGGCGCAGCTCGCGGAGGCCTTCCGGGCCTTCGATCGCGACGGCAACGGCTACATCTCCGCCGCCGAGCTCTCTTGCTCCATGGCGCGCATGGGGCACCCAATCTGCTACGCGGAGCTCACCGACATGATGCGCGAGGCCGATACCGACGGCGACGGGGTCATCAGCTTCCAGGAGTTCACCGCCATCATGGCCAAGTCCGCCTTCGATTTCCTCGGCCTCGCTGCCTTGTGAGGGACATGAATGCATGCTTCATCTCCTTCCTCTAGTTAGAGTTCGATTTTTTTGTTTAATTGTGCATTTGTTCCTGTCTTATTTTCCCCCTTTGCTAATACAGTACATACATATTTGTCTGAATTGAATTTACTATATGTGTTGTTGTAAATATTGTGTAAAGTCATCTAGTGAAAATTTCAATTGCAATTGCTATCCAGGAACAAAATAGATAATTTGCCTGATCAAATTACGTGGCAAGGAAAGAAAAAAAACCAGTAATATTTGATCCATTTGATTTTGGAGTTACTGTGTTCATCAATGACAAAAATGGCTGTTAAGATAGATATGCACAAACAAGATGACAAAGTTTGCTTTCGAAGCACATGAAAGAAAGAACTCAAACACACATAATCATAGCGATCCTTGCAGTACTTATTTAGGAATTCCACTTGTTTAATTTGCACTTATTTAGGAATTCCACTTGTTTAATTTGCTCGAAGCCTTTTGGAACGAACCTGTCACTGGCTAGAAAATCAACATTTCTTCATGTGTTTCCACAAAAAAACACAGAACATGAACGATGTGATGAGCCTCAATTCACAGAGGTCGAAAATCAAAGCTGAAGCTTCTGTTATCATTTTTTTTGAGAGGTTCTGTTATTATTCTTAAAAGTACACGAAAAGGATTCTTTTTCTATTGCTTGCTTAATTTGTGCTTCTGTTTCTGAATCAAAATCGACAACGCAACAACCACTCACATCAACTATGTCAGAGCTCTTATGCGATATGTGGGGAAAAAAGCAATCCACCATGTCGTGTTGAACTAAACAGAGAATAACTAGTCTGACACAGAAATTTATGCCAATGGTAATCTTCCCAAAATCCTGTATTGAATTATTGATGTCTTCAATTGTCATAGCCCTTGAACATATTTTCAGGAAGAGGATGCTACGGTTGGCTGTATGGAGTAGAAAACTAGTTGATGGCCCAATTGTATTCTAATTATTGTTGGTCAAGTTTATAAGTAACCTAAATAAAGATATAAATCTCGGTAACACTAAGGAAAGAAGTACCCAAAATTTTATTAACAGGTTTCATTGTAATCACATGGACATATCACATAACCACTAGAGAAAATACTTTACTCAGCTGCTCACATCACATGGGCCAATTGGGTGGTGGATTGGTGGAGGTTACAAGGGTGTTTAGCCATTTCAGCCAGATCGCCGATCCCCACCACCGCCCGTCGTCAGAATGGCCCCGCCGCCTGCAGAGCACCGGGCTGGGTCAAGCCTCGCCGCCGTCGACTCCCTCCATGACGAACTTCTGCGCGAGGTCTTCCTCCGCCTCCCCTCCGTCGCGACGCTCGTCCGCTCTGCGCTCACCTGCCGGGCGTGGCGCCGTGCGGTGGCCTCCTCCCCGTCTTTCCGCCGCCGCTTCCGCTCCCTCCACCCGGCGCCTCTCCTGGACCTCTTCTCGCCTAACGTACCTGAGTTCCCCGGCCTCGTCTCCGCCTTCCGTCCCCCGGCTGACCGGGACCTGGAGGCCGCCGTCCGCGGCGGCGACTTCTCCCTCGCCTTCTTCTTCCAGAAGTACCCCGAGTACGACGACAAGTACAGCTGGAAAATCGTCGACGGCTGCCGCGTCCTCCTCCTCCTCCTCATGAGCTGGGGTTCCTCATTGCTCGCCGTGGTGGACCCCTTGGCTCGCCGGAGTGAGCACATCTTCGATCTGGGCCCTGCCAACACCTTTGAAGTCGATTATCGCATCGTTTATCACTACAGGCCCCAGTTGCTCTTCTCCGACGAGGAGCCGCTGTCCTTCCGCGTGGTGATGCTTGGCCTTGACTGCTCCAGGATACGGGCTTTGGTCTTCTCCTCCGACACCGGTGAGTGGTCATATTTATCATGTATACGAACAAAGCGAACAAGTTCAGCATTGGTGTTTTGCTTCGCGGAAGGGATGATGATGGTGTTGAGAGTTGGGTTCACGACAGGGTAGTCCCTTTGAGAGAACAGCTTTCAGAGGTCACTGGGGAAGAGGACTGGCCGACCACAATAAACCGTATCTGTATGTTTCGGCAGTCAAGGATGGATTTGCATACTTGATGATGACATTGTTGATGTCTGGTGAAGATAACGGAACCCCTTGCTGCTTCTTGTCCCTTTTCTTGGAAACAATGCAGCTAGAGAAGCTGTTTCGGAGGACTGAAAATCGCGTTGGCCCTTACACCATGACATTTCCTCGTTGTTTAGTAGGTGACCATGGAAGGTCTATACTTACAGAGGATGCTCAATGAAATGCATTACTGCCCCGGGCATCAGAGATCAGGGGAAGTGGTGAGTTTCAAGTCTTAACCAGTCTAGTAGGGCATTTCTTAGTTACGGTGTAGGGCTGTGTTCATTTTCGAGAGTTGAAAAAAATTCCTTGATAAGCAAAACGGAACAGTGGATTAGGATATGATTAATTACATATTAGTTAAAAAAACTTAAAATAGGTTAATATAAAATTTAAAACAACTTTCTTGTAGAATTTTTTTATTAAAAATATACCGTTTAGCAATTCGGAAGTTTGCGCTTAAAAAACGAGAAAGCAGAGGTTGGGAAGAGAAGGAAAAGAAAGCAGCCTAAGAAGTCTGACTATTGGCATTTCGGCAGGTTATGTACCGTTTCTGTTTCTGGGTTTCAGCCTTTCAGAGCTTTTGGAGATGCCCCAATGAGAACATGGACTGTTTGTCCTTCATTGCAGCTGGTTCATGCAGTTTTGTGTATGTGTGATCCAAGGTATTAGTTTGTATACAGCATCTGTATCAATATTTAGCCACGTGAAGATGTTTTCCTGGCATATGCTTCTCTAACTAACTTTTATCTACTCAATGAATGCATTCAAACTTATAAGAAGAGGGAAACTGAATTTTCTTGCTCTGCAAACATTTACACGTATCATATCTATATGTATTCATAATCTTGAAGGATCCTACTAACACGAAATTCTTACTCTAAAATTACAAAATGTTACAGTTCTTTTTTGATACTTTGTGCTTAGATGATGCAAAACTTCTCGCTCAACATGGCTATAAGTGCTTTGCACGATTTGCTGATACCTGATAATAGCTTAGTTTGTTTTGGTTGAGAGAAAAAAAAGCTCAAATCACCCAGCGTGTTTGTTCGTCGGAATACCATTTCTGTCCAAACACAACGTTACGCGGAGATGTGCTAGTCATTTCGTCCAAGAAGATGCAGGCCTCAATTTTGTCGCCGGACATGAAAGATTTTATCTCCTCAACAAAACGATTCTCCCGGACAGAAGGAGACCCAAATCCAATGCAGCAGTGCTGAGTTATAAGCTGTCAAGTCTTAACGGGTTGTCATATATTTCCTCTGTTTTAGAACACGAGGTGTTTTAGTTTTCTACAAATTAAATTTTTCTGAGTTTGACTAATTTATAGAAAAATACATTAAAATCTATTAATATCATTAAAATCAATGTTTTTATAGCGTATTTATTTGGTATTATAAATGTTAATTATTTTTCTGTAAACTTAACCAAAATTTGATTTAGCTTTACATTCCAAGGTGTACTACATATAACAAACCTCCTGGTTTGGTGCTTGGGGCTGCATTGCTACAGAAACCATTTTCTTCAAAAGGCCAAATTGCTACAGCAATCTGATTTGAGTATTGGGTTCGCTAGCCACCAGAGTGTAGTACCATGTAGGTTGATTAGCACATCAAAGTTAATTTTGCAAAGAGGTGTGAATTCTCTTACACACACACTAGTAAAAAGAATTCCAAATAATACCTCACCTGACCCCCGTAAAAAGGATTCTGTATCAAATTTACGAAAACAGAACTTTCACACCCATGCTGAAAAAGTAAGTGCTAAGGAATGGAAAAAAGGTTAATATTGCACAATATCAAACTGCAGGATCGTATGGTATGTGAACATTCAGCATTGTGAAATTCGATTTGGTTCTTTGCATTACCGCAGGATAACTACTTACATAGAGTATTTCATTTCATACATAGTACAGGATAGCAACTTCACCCGTTTTATCTCTTTAGTCAAGGATAAAAACATGATTTCCCCTCTCCGTATGCAAATATGCAGAACTGGTAAGCACAAAGTCCCACAAATAAAATGGCGACGTTGATATTTTAGATCGTTATATATAGTTTTAAACACTTGTAACTGAATAATGGAATTTTCTTTGAAACTAACTCATCTTTGCTGTAGAACATAAATAGATATTCTCCATTTGTTCTTCTTCTAGTCACACTGCTTATAATTCGCATTAGAAGTTGCATATACTCAAATGGTTACGACACTGAAATTGGAATGGATGAAAGCTCTTGTCAACAAGAATCTGAAGTTTTGTTTTGGTAGGCAGCAGGCAGCAGGCCTATGGTTGGGGTTCTATTTTGGTGTGATGCTTTTTGAACCTTTTTACTAGTTGCTAGCTGCTTTAGTATGTTATGGTGAGTCTGTAGTGACGGGGTGACGGGATGGCATCGATTTTTCTTCAATTATACTCTGGTTTATCTGTGCTGTGTTGTAAATTTAAACCCTGTGCCATTTTTCTGTTTTAGTAATGGAAATGGTAGGTGGTTCAGCTCATGTCTAAAAAACAAAATTGGATTTTTATTTTTCTGCAGGGGAAATGGTACACAACCACCTGGAGGATTCATGAGTTATTTCCAGCCTAATATGTCTCAAAATTATCATTTTGTTGGCACACCTTCTCAATTCACTCCACTAAGTGCTAATGGTTCTTCACCTCCACTTGGTAATGTTAATGGTATGGTTTCTTCAGTGATGCCTCCAGAGACACTCACCCCACCCCCACGTACCGTGAACCAAGACCCTATCAATGTTGATAGTGATAATGACAATGACGTTATTCGGATCAAATTGAAATTAAATTGGTTACAAGAAGAGGATGTTAGACTGGTGAGTTTCCGACGCGTCTTTACTTGTTCTGCACTATGAATTTGTGTGCACAATTACAATATTTCTTTTTATCTTTCTAGGTGAGCACTTGGTTGAACAATTCAATGGACTCAATTAATGGCAATGATAAGAAAGCTGAAAAATATTAGGGAGATGTTGCTAAGGAATTCAATAAAACCAAAATTTTGGGGAGATGTTGCTAAGGAATACAATAAAACCACACAACAGAATAGATGGAGAAGCCCAAAACAAGCCCAGAAACATTGGCACAAGGTCAATGGTCGAACAGATCTATTCCAAGGTTGTTGGTTGAAAGCTAAGCGCACATATACTAGAGGTTACTCCGATCAAATGTAAATTGACATGGCCCATAAGTTCCATGCGTCCGAGAACCCAAAATTAGGACAATTCGTCCTAATGGATGTACTGTATGCATGCTGTGATTAGCCAAAGTGGATTGCATACAATGATGCGTTCAAGAGAAGTCATAAAAGAAAGTCGTCCGAGACGACTGTTATTTCTTTTTCTGTAATGATCATGTGCTGCTAGTTATTGATTTTATTGATTTAAGCAATTCTGAAACGGCTGTTTCTGGATGACCGTGTACTGCTTGTTCGTTTGAAAAAGTGAGCAATAGAGAGTAATGGTCTTTTTTGTGCCTTCTAAATAAAGATTCTTTACCCCATGTGAGCATGATTTTGTGCCTGTGAGAGGGAAGGTTGTTGTCCTGTAAATAAGATCCTTGCCATGTGGGCATGATTTCGTGCATACGAACAGTAATTGTGATTTGAAACCATTTCGTCATATTTCTTGCTATGTGAGCATGAATTTGTCCCATGTTAGGAGGGATGGCGATCAATATAGGAGGGATGGCGGTTGAACAAACACAGCCAATCATCCCCATCGATACCAACAATGTCATCCCATACAGGGTCTGGCCTAGGCACCGGTGGCGACCTCATCGATGATGATTTCATCGACCACGATGACGACACCGACCTCAATGCTAATGTCGACCTTGACCTTGATGACTTTGATCATATGGATATATACAGCATGGATGATTTTATCATCGAGTCGATGCTTCTAGATGAATATAGCGAGCGTATTATTCATAGGTTGAAGGAGAAGATAGCATCCGAGCCATCTCATCACTGACATCAAAGTGGTACAAGATGGAAGAAACCGTGAAGCTGGCAATAACGATCTTGTTGCCAACTACTTCTCAGAGTCTCCAATCTACACTAGTGAGATGTGAAGAAGCCTCTCTTCCTAGGAATTGTGAGTGCCCTAAGTGAATGGTCTCCTTATTTTACTAATAGAGTGGATGCCACTGATAGAGCAGGACATTTACTGCTTCAGAAGTGTATGGCAGCCATTCGTATGCTAGCATATGGAAACCCTGCTGACCAACTTGATGAGGCATTAAAGATTAGTCCTAGTACATGTTTGGAGTGTTTGGGCAAATTCGCTAAAGGAGTCATATCAATATTCGGTGAAGAGTACTTGCGTGCTCATAGAAGTGACGAGGTTGAAAGGTTGCTACAGATTGCTGAGTCTCATGGTTTTCCTAGCATGTTAGGAAGCATAGATTGTATACATTGGGCATGGAAGAATTGCCTAGTCTCATTGTGGGGCCAGTTTACTCGTGGTGACAAGGGAATTTCTACAAGGATCCTCAAAGCGGTTGCATCCAATATCGACCTTCGCATATGGCATGGCTTTTTTTTATTACCGCAGGATCCAATATCGACATCAATGTGTTAAATAAATCACCGTTGTTCATTGATGTACTGACAGGGGAAGCTCCTCGTGTACAGTTTAGTGTAAATGAGATGCCAATGGAATATATTCAGAGTGGGCAACATTCGTGAAGTCAATACAGGTTCCTCAGACAAACAAAGATATGCAGCCCATCAAGAAGAAGCGAAGGAGCGAGGATGTTGAACGAGCCTTTGGTGTGTTGCAATCTCGCTTTAACATTGTGTGTCGTCTAGCTCGGATGTGGAAGCAGGGTGATGTTATTGACATGATGGAAGCTTATGTTATTCTTCACAATATGATTGTTGAAGATGAAAAGGAAATGGTTAAAAATCCTTTGGATTTGAATGAGAACCTAGGAGCATCTATCGTTCTGCCACCAGAAGTGAGCAACTCCTATTACATGGAAATTCATCTCTTCGTGAACGCCCAACACATATGTAACTCAAGAAAGATTTAGTTGCGCAGAATATGAACCCAACTCTATATAGAGATATTGGGTCTATATATATACAGTCTAGTGGTCTAACACCCCTCGTAGTCGTAGCGAGAGAGGAACGGACGCAGAGACTGGATCGAAAACTGGTGAACAAAGGTGTGGGGAGGTCTTTAGTCATAATATCGGCGAACTGATGCGCCAGTGGTATATGAAGCACCTGAACCTGTCTTAGTGTGACCTTGTCACGGATAAAATGAATGTCGATCTCTATGTACTTCGTGCGTCGATGATGAATTAGGTTAGCGGACATGTAGACAGCACCGACGTTGTCGCAGTAGACGATGGTCGCAGAGAAGAGAGGTGCACGGAGCTCCTGGAGAAGCTGGCAAAACCAGCAACACTCGACAACGGCGTGGACGACGACGCGGTACTCGGCTTCGGCGCTAGACCATGACACTGTAGTCTGGCGTTTTGAGGACTAGGAGACTAGAGTGTCGCCAAGGAAGACACAGTAGTCGGATGTGGAGCGTCGAGAGTTGGGGCAGCTGACTCAGTCCGCATCGGAGTATGCGGTGAGGGAATTGATGGGACTACAGCTGAGGTGCAGCCCGCTGGAGAGTGTGCCCTTCATGTAGCGAAGGATACGCTTGAACAGCGTGAGATGAGGTTCATGCGGAGCGTGCATGAAGAGGCACACTTGCTAGACGACATAGGTGAGGTCGGACCGTGTGAGAGTGAGGTATTGGAGAGCACCAGCAAAACTCCGATACTGAGAGGGATCGACGACGAGTGAGTCATCGGTAGCGGAGAGTTTGGCTCAAGTGTCGACTGGAGTGGCCGTGGGGTGACATTCGGCTATGTCCACACGCTGGAGAAGATCAATAGCATACTGGCGCTAGGAAAGGAAGAACCTGTAAGAAGAACGGGTGACGGAGATACCAAGGAAGTGATGGAGGGGACCGAGATCGGTCATGACGAACTCGGAGTGGAGTCGAGCCATGATCTGGTGTAGGAGGGACGTCGAGGACGCTGTAAGAACAATGTCATCGATGTATAGGAGGAGACAGGCGGTGGCGTTGCCGATGTGAAGAGTAAAAAGGGAGGTATCGAATACAGAGGCCACAAAGCCGATGTGCCGAAGGTAGGCAGCAAAACACTGGTACCAGGCCCGAGGGGCTTGTTTGAGGCCGTAGAGAGAGCGCTGAAGGAGGCAGACATCGTCGGGGCGAGAGGGGTCGATGAAGCCTAGAGGCTGCTGGCAGTAGACCGTTTCCGTCAGATGAATGTGAAGAAAGACGTTTTTCACGTCAAGCTGATGGATCGGCTAGGAGTGCGAGGCAGCCAAGGTGAGAACGACCCGGATGGTGGCAGGTTTGACGACAGGACTGAAAGTCTCGTCGTAATCGACACCGGGGCGTTGGAAGAAACCCCGAACTACCCAGCGTGCCTTATGACGGGCAAGGGAGCTACCAGCGTGGAACTTGTGCTTAAAGATCCACTTACCGGTTACAACGTTGGCGCTGGGAGGACGAGGGATGAGGCGCCAGGTCTCGTTGTCCAGGAGGGCCTTGTACTCATTGGCCATGGCCACACGCCACTGAGGATCGGCCAGGACGGAACGAGAGGTTGCCAGGATGGGCGAGATAGAGCAGTGGACGGCAGAGAGCCTGTAGCACTTGGTGGGATGGAGAGACCGGTTTGTGAGTGGGTAACCATGTGAGAGGTGGAGGGGACGAGAGCCGATGGGAGTGTGGTTGGTGTAGAGAGAACTGGTTGGGGAGGGGAGTCATTGGCTCGGGATTGGCGGCTGTATGTGAGAGGAAAGGGCGGAACTAGATCGGGCTGAGTCGATGGGGTTGGATAGGCCGATCGGTTTGGTCGGTCCGATAGAGATGGAGCAGCCGATAGAGAGGGGGGAGCCGATGGAGGCGAATGGACCCATGGATGGCTATGAGCCGATGAGGGCTGAGGAGCCGATGGGGGTGAGGTGTCCAATGGAAAGGGGACAGAATCGGCTGAAGCCTATGAGAGTGGTGGGGCCGATAGGGGTCCGATGGGAGTGACATCGGATCGAAGTGTAGTAGGATAGTTGAGCAGTAAGTCCTCAGGAGCGGCCGATGAGGGGGTCGGTGGGGAGAACGGTGGAGGAGACCGGGAGGGCACGGTGTCAGTAAGGAGGAAATCGATATCGCTAGATAAAGATCTCGGATTAAGCAGATCGAAGGGAAATCATGTCTCGTCAAAAACGACATGACAAGAGACGATGACCCAGCGGCTGGAAAAATTGAGACATCGGTATCCCTTGTGAGATGAGGGATAGCTGAGGAGAATACAGGCGGTGGAGCGGGAAGCGAGTTTGTGAGGAGCAGTGGCGATGAGATTTGGGTAGCAGAGGCACCCGAAAACTCTTAGGTGAGAGTAGTCGGGCACCGTGTGGTAGAGAAGGGTGTATGAAACGTTATGGCGAACAGAGGAGCACGGGCGCCGATTGAGGAGGTAAGCCGTATTGGTTAGTGCTTCTGCCTAGTAAGTTGTAGGTAGGTGGACATGAAGCAGCATTGTGCGACTTATGTTGTTAAGAGTGCGAAAGAGAAGTTCGGTCTTACCGTTCTAGGGAGAGGTGTAGGAGCAGGAGAGGCGTAGATGGATGCCCTTGTTGGTGAGGAAGGTTTGAACAGTACTGTTGATAAACTCCGTACCGTTATCGGCTTGTAGAGCTTTGCTAGGGAGGTTGAACTGGTTAGAAACGTAGTTTGTGAAGTTAGTTAGGTAGGAGACGACCTCGGATTTGCTGATGAGTGGAAAAGTCCAGTAATAGTGTGTGTAATCGTCAAGTATGGTAAGATAATACTGATTACCGGAGATACTTTTAATCAGATAAGTCCATACATCACAGTGTATAAGCTCAAACGGTCACGAGGTACAAGATAGAGAATTAGAAAATGGCAGTCGCACATGTTTGCCAAGTTGACACAAGTGGCAAACTGTAGAGCTGCTATGGGTACACTGGATGGAGGCATTGCGACGAAGGTTGGCGACAGCGTCGGGGCCGGGGTGGCCGAGGCAAAGATGCCAGAGGTTGGTGGAAAGGGCGACGCTAGCGTGTGGAGTGGACAGCGTAGTGGGGATGATGTAGAGGTCGCCACCACTATTGCAATGAAGGATCTATCGCTGAGTTAGGATATCTTTCACAGGGAAACCAGAAGCGTCAAATTCGATAGAGCAATTATTATCTCATGTGAATTGGCGAATAGATACGAGATTGTGAATAAGGGAGGGTACAATGAGGACATTGCGAAGGGGATGGTTAGTGGTGGGTATAGACAGAAAAGAGTCATCACGGCATTAGACAGGAAGAGAGTGGCCATTGCCGATGGTGACAAAGGGGAAAGAAGAGAGATGACAAGAACGGAGTATACCGGCCGATGACGCCATGTAGGAGGACGCACCAGAGTCCAGTACCCAAGGGTGCTAGGGTTGGAGCGTCATCTGGTTAAGGACGGCGATGAGGCTAGCCTGGTTCCAAGAGGGAACCGACTGGGTGGTTGGTGGCGGTAGCATCGGCTGAGGTGGCAGGATGGGAGTCGATGCCAGGTGGGCTTGAGGATGGGCGCCGAAAACCCCTGGTTGCCAGCTGATGGGGCTGCATGGCTGGGGCTGGGGTGCCCAGGGGTTGTAGCAGAGACACGGACTCGTGGGACCGGCATGCTGGGCAGGGACTAAAGCAGGTCGCATTTTCCTTTGCCTTTGTCGGTGCCAGTGGTGTAAGCTACGTTGCCATGGTTAGGGCCATGGCCGCAAAGCCACAGGAGGGGGCGGCAGCATAGGATGCTCGGCAGCCATGATCGGCTGCGGTGAGGAGAGCTATGTGGGCCACGGTTTTCTCGTCGTTGGCCAGACGGAGTTCCTTAAGAACTAGCATGTCATGGACCTGGGCAAACGACGGAAGGGGTGTGGCGTTGGCGATGTCATCGACGGTGTTGGAGAAGCGTGGGTTGAGGCCTCGCAGGAGGGCGAGAACGAGTTGGGAGTCGGCCATAGGGTGTCCGGCATCTCGGAGAGCAGCAGCCTTTACTTTAAGGCGCTAGCAGTATGAGGAGACAGAAGAGTCTCCTTGTACCACGGAGTGAAACTCGTTGAGTAAGAAGATGGTGCGGGACTGCTTGTTTGCGAGAAAGATCCGCTCGATAGCCACTCAGAGATGCCGGGCGATGGGGTTGGTGTCTTCCATGACGAGGTCGAGGACAAAGTCATCGATTGAGCCGAGGAGCCAGTTGCGCACGCAACACTCGGCGATGTCCCACTGGGGGTCATTGGGTCGAGGTGGAGCGGAGCCATCGATGTGTGACCGTAGGCCAAACTTTCCACAGAGGGATTTAAAGAAGAAAACCCACTTGGAGTAGTTGGCGTTAAGGTCAAGAGAGATGGGAATGTGAGATTTCACGTTCACAGCGGTGTAGGGGGAAGAAGATCGGCGAGGTGGTGCCCGAGGTGTGGTCTGGGGTGCCAAGAGCCGGAGTAGATTCGGTGACTGGGAGAGTGCCAGAGTTGAGGGTTGACTTGGTGATCATGACAAGAGGGGAACAGGGGCAAGAAGCCGATGGGAGGAAGAGGCTGATGGGAAGAAGCCAATAAGAAGGGAGATCGATCGATCAGGGAAGTGATTGGCCGATGGTGAGTGAGCTGATGAGAGGGAAGGGTGGGCCAACCAGCCGATGAGGAGTGGTTGGCCGATGAAGGGTAGGCAGCGGAGTAGGTGAGGGAAATATGGGTGGCAGGGTAAGTAGGTCAAAGAGTGGTTGGGTCACGGACATGCGAAGATTCACGTCCATGAAGAGAAGTTTCACGTCCTTAGACTCGTGGAGGCAAAGGAGTGAAGCGGACGCGAAAACTCGAAGAGGAGCTAGACGCGAAGAAAGAAGGTTCGTGTCCGGGAGGCAGAGATTCGTGTTCGTGGATATGTGGACACGTCGGAGTGGCTCGAACGTTAGTGGAGAAGGTTCGCGTCTAGGAGCAGTTGAGCGTGTCAAAAAAGCGGGAACCAAGAGAGGGTTTCAGCCGATGGAGGGCGTATAGGTCCAGCCGATAGAGGTCGGACGAGTGCAGTCGATGGGGACGACGAGCGCAGAGGTGCGCCGACGTCGGAGAAGAAAAGATGCACGGAGCAAGAAGAAGGGCGAAGACGGGTGTGAGTCGAGACGAGGAGGCAGATAGAGATCATCGTCTTGTCGCGTGGAGGAGTAAGAGGTGGGAGAGGGTGGTGAAAAAAGTCTACGGAGAAGACGGAAAGAAGAAGGAGCCGAGGCGAGAGAGTGGTGAGGGAATATCGAGAAGAGAGTCGGCAATGGGAGAGAACGTCGACGATGGGGAGAAAAGGTCGGATCGCCGGTGGAAGTATGCTAACATGCCAGGGATGTCTAGACCTGCTCTGATACCATGTAAGAATATGTACAGTGAGACTAAAACCCTAACTCTATAAAGGATCGGGTCTATGTATATACAGTCTACTGGTTCAGTGGTCTAACATGGCCACGCTTTTAGAAATAAGTAGACCTACTTTATGTAACTAAATAATGTAATTTAGTCCATTTGCTCAAATAATAATATATATGTGTGTTGGCAGGGTGCATGTCAATTTGTTTAATGGTTTTACTAGCTCTAGGCAGTAGTTGCTTTTACGTAGAAGAAACAGAAAAACATATGTAGGATGAAATTTACATATGATCCTAGCTTATATGCAATAAATTAATTAGCCCGTCTTAATGGAGAGTCACTCAAGACACAGCCTTTGTAGGGGGAGTTACTTATGATGTCGCGGAGTGTCTAAGGCCTGCAACGGTTCTACCTTTGCACATGCCTAATAGTTGGCTTGGCAACTTAAGACAACAAACGAACACCTCCTAAATCCAGTTGAAGAAAATCGAGTATGGGGGCATTTATGCTCTTGGGGACTGGGGAGTGGAGTTAGGGAAAGTGAAGGATGGCTATAGGCTGTCAAAAAACTTTTCACGAGCTACTCCAGTAGTCTTTCCGTTTCAAATATAAATATTTTTACAAGTCGACATATGTACGCAAATAATATCAGACACGCTCAAAAGTAGAGTTATTTCTCAAAAAAAAGTATAGCCATGTAAATATGTTTTTGCTAGCATGCTCCCTAGTTAACTTTTATATATTCAATCAATGCATTCAAACTTGGAAGAAGAGGGGAACTGAATTTTTCTGCATACATTTGTTGCATGTATTTATCCATATGCATTCATAATCTTGAAGGATCCTTGTAACACTAAATTATTTCTCTAAAACCTATAACTTAGTCCTATCATGGTCCCCTACTCTCTGAGGTATGGTAGATTAGGCGTAGACACGATGTTTTTACATAGGTTCGTGCTTTCCTCAAAGTAATCAACCTACATACTATTGGTATTGATATATGGAACATGTAATTACAAAGGAGATGTATATAGACCTAATCGACTAATCTTACCATGGAGTCTGGTGAGAGAGGCTTGTGGTGGTGTGGTCAATGACTCGGTCTTTAGAGCTCCCGTGGGTTGAACGGCCTGTGTAACAATGGCTCTAGATTGATTTTTTTGATGCTATTACATGCTGTTGAGGTCATATATTTATACTCTAGGTTCTCTCATATATGGTAGAAACTCATAAATATAATCTTGTAAATCTCTTTGTAGTTACTGTCAAATCCGTGAATTTGAGAGGGTCTCTATGATCTTGCCAAAGTTGTTCCTTATCTAGTTGAACTTATAACTCCTGACTAAAGGAATCTTTCTCGTGGAAGTATGGGTACTCCATACATGTATTCTATTATAGATCTTTGGTATCCCATATTTTTTTCCCCCGACATATGGTTATACGTGCTTTTACCACCCGATTATCTACATAATCTTAATTTTTTTCATAACGTACAACGTGATGTTTAACTAACGGTCAACTGTAATGTTTTGACGGTCCGAATTTTTTCACCAAATCGGATAGCCAACGCCTAGTCATCCCCGTACTCAGATGACACGAGTTACCTACGTGGCTACATGTGCTTTGCATGATTTGCTCGTGCCCGATAGCTTGTCTTTTTTTTTTCTGTTTTTGAACTGATAGCTTTGATTGGCTTTTGTTTTGAGAAAAAAGCTCAAATCACCCAGCGTGTTTGTTTGTGGGAGAATACCATTTGAGCTCAGAACAAGGTGCCAACACGTTTGTGGGCTAACACGATAGTGGCAAATTTGAAGTCCCAGTTCCGTCCTAAGATCTGGAGGGTCGGCACATCAGTTTTTGACGCCACGGACGGGCAGGGCTTCACCGGCGGCAGCATCATGGGGCCGCCGGTCTCGCCGTCGTCCGAACCTCACCAATTCACCGCCGCACCCGAATCGCTCCAAACTTCTATCCACCCCCAGAAAAAAAAATCGGAAATATGCCATGTGTGCCAGTCATTACGTCTAACGAGCTTATTTGATAGGCTTCAAATCTTGAAAAACAACTCTAAAATGAAGTCTGAAATAGAGTTATAAAACGGCTCAACCCCACTCCACCGATCACTTCAATCTGCTCTACTCTTTTTTTAAGGCTAAAATCGTTAAAATCATTTGGTTAGACTCTATCTCTAAAAATGTTAGAGCACTGTCAAACATGCCTACATTGTCTCAATCTTGTCACCAAATACGAGGAATTAGTAGCAGATGCAATAGTCAACATAAGAAATGGACCAACTTAACCAATTTAAGAAATGTTACAAACAAACAGATCCCCTCAACCCATCCAGTCCAAACTGTTTAGGTCTTCAGAGACGTAAATAATGGGCCCCAACAATTTTACTCAGTTAAGAAAACAGCATATTAGCATTCATCACAAATAAAGAAAGAATGCTAAGAGCGTTATCAGCTTTGATACATAAAGCACGCTGAAATCATCAAAGTTCCACTCAGAAAGTCATATAGATTCAGAACATCCCAAAATTATCAAAGTTGGAATTTTTACCATTTTGCCCAATATCATCAAAATGTTAGCCACCAAGAGAATTTGAATAGCAGATCTCCAGGGACAATCGAAGATGAAATTTGTCACCCAACCCTAGTTAGCAGTTAAGCATTGCTGAGATCTGCAAACTTCCCATAGTTTCCCACTAAAGAAGGCGGCCACGCCATGATGTAGGGATGGAGATGACGGGACCGGAAACTCATTGGAAACAGCTTCTCAAGCTTCTTTGTTTCCATGCAGAGGGAAAGGATCATCCCTACTGTGGCCAAGTGCACAAAGCCATCCTTTATGGTCACCACATTGAGCCTACCATGGATTCCCAGTTGGTTTGTCCCCTCATTATAAAGGACACTGTCAACAAATCTCCATCCTTCAACACCCTTCTCGTCAAATTTGCGCATCCACACGCCAATGGTGAGTCCAACGACACAGACAATGCAAGTGATGCCATCTTTGGTTTCACCAACAGCGAAGCTGCAATCCTGTTGGACCTCAGAGAATATCAGAAGCTCGTGGACGGTGAATTCCATGGTATTCGTGCCCAGCATCAGCATGTGCTCCTGATCCTTGGAAGGCCAGAAAATGAGGCCATTGGCTTGCATCCCAGACTTAAGCCAATTTTTTTACCGTCGTGTGGTACAACCGGCGAAGCTCCCGCCTCAATGTCCACCCACGGGAGATAGGAACAATCCTTGGTGTCATTTGAGCAGACTACTGCATGCACCTTAGCCTCGTCTTGGCAAAGCCAAATCAATCGGAACGACATGGGTTCTTCCTCTGAGGAAATCAAATGTTCGTCTTGGCCGGTGGCACCTGCTGCAATGTGAATCAGCGAGGGCATACCAATGAAGTATGTCATCTGCCGGGCCATGTGATTGACACTGGTGAGCAATCCGGCGTCTGAGTTCCTGAGGAGGAAGGAGCCGTCCCGGCAGTCGGAGATGCGCCAACGGAAGGGGGCACCGTTGTCGGGATGTAGGAAGCAGGTGAGGAGGAAGTCGCCGCCGCGGATGGCCGTGAGCACGTCCCGGTCGCGGCTGTGCGCGGGCAAGAAGACCGGGAGGTCGTGGCTGCGGGGGTCGCAGAAGACGCCGATGAGGGGCGCCGGGTGGAGCCCCCGGAAGCAGCGGCAGAAGGACGGGGAGGAAGCCTCCGCGGCGCGCCACGCCCGGCAGGTGAGGGCGGCGCGGATGAGCGAGGCGAGGGAGGGGAGGCGGAGGAAGATTTCCAGCAGGAGGTTCACGCTGAGGCAGTCGCTGTCGACGCCGTCTGATGTATTCCTGGATTTCGCCGCCGGTAGCTGGGTTGGATCACCTGCGCCGTACCTTGCGTCGGTCGACATCGGCGGCGATGATCGCCGGGCAGTAAACCCTACCTGCCCCATTAGGGAAGAATGAATATCTAGGGAATGAAAGGAGCGTTAACTTCAGGCGATGAAACTCGGTAAGTATGGGGTACTCGTGGGGATCGAGTGGGGTGGGGAGTGTTGAGTGGATTTGGGCATTCTCCTTCTTCAGGCCCGGTATCCCTCAACAAACTTCAGCGACCAACAGTAATAGAGTTAGGGTTTAGATTTTGTAGTTAAAGGAGGTGTAGGAGGGGATAGGGGTAAGGGAGTTTGAGTTTCTCAAGCTTAAAAGATAGTCGTGAGAGGTGGTGTCTTGGCGGTGTGTGGCGGAATGGTCCGACATCGTAGTTGAAGCCACGAGGCGCCAATCGGCGATGGCCAATGTTGGTAGGTAGGGCATTGAGATCCCAACCAATTAGAAGGTAGGGGCTAGGGTTCTAAGGTCAAGAAGGCCGACTAGAAGAGGCATAAATAGGTGGTTTAATTTTTTTTAGCTAAACCAAGTTTGATATACGAAAGCTATCGGCATCTTAGATGCGGCATACCTCCTATACTTGGACTAAACATCTCTGAGAATATCACATATCTATACACATACGAACATTTGTTTCTAAAGATAAAAGTGTATACGATTGAGGAAAGAAACCTTCCTGAATAAGACAAGACTACAGAGTTCAATTTGAGAACAAATCAACATACTCGAACATATTACCTAAGGATCTCTCTGAGTTCTAGTTGAAAATAAGATCATCTATCTGTATAAATACAATGACTTCCTAGGAGATGAGAGTATCTAATCTTAAACCAAACACGAGCCACGTTGATCCAAGATCCATAGAGTTGTCTTGCTGCTAGCCACTAACTATATCTTGTCGCATATGTTGCAGCATACTAGTGGTATAGGCTAGATATAGTAGATTGATTCTGCCTTATACTTTGTGTGGTTTAATTCGCCAAATACATATAAATAGAAATAGAGCTATTACTCACACCGATGGCCTGAACCTATATAAAAATCCCTCTGTGTTTTTTCATTAATGTCTCATAGATATATTGGCATCAGACGAACCCTACATCTACAAATATCATAGCCATGTATCACTTGTCGATAATTGGCGCCCTAGGTAGGGGCCTGGTGTTCTGAAGTTTTCTATTCAAGATGACTTCGAGAGGCAACATTTCTAGCGTACTTCTTGATGAAAGCTTGGGCCGAGAGAATCAACCCAGCTAGCAGTTGCCTACCTTTAGATTGGAACTATTAGAGCTACCGATCTGTATACCGAAGCTATTTAGAAGGAGAGTCGACCTTCGTCCAAGCAAGAAGTTTTCAATAAAACGCTAGTTGTGCCCCATCCAGAAAATGAGTTCTCACTCATTGTCTAAGTGCAAGGTGTTTAAGACAGAGGTTGTCCGATAAGTTGCTTTCAACAATAAGCCTGCACCGATAAGTGATCCGCTCCACTCCTGTTAGATTTAATCTAATGATACAGAGCAGAATCAACCAATTACAGATGTCGACTCTGATCATCTAATGGGGTTCATTGGATTAGATCCAGAGGAGCCCTTTGTACTTCATGGGATTGGAGAATATAATTTCGAGGACTCCTCCTCAGCCTCAATATCCGACCGTGATATTAGGATGATCAAGAAGACTACACTAGGATCTAAGAAACCGATGCAAAGGTAGTCTCCCAACTTCACTGCTCAAACCACTAAGCCTCTGAAGCTCTTCATCAAGAGATGGGCATCATGTGTGACGGTTCTAAAGTGGTCTACATAAGTCTTGTTCACTAGGGGCTGTTCTTGCTTCCCTCTAGAGATGACAAACACCGAAACACTCACAATTAACCACTAGGCCTTCTCCATAATCTCCTTTGGAGAGATTACTCGGTAAACTCCTCTAAACCGTCGAGAAGCTAGCAACCTCCAAGATTAACAAGTCTAAAATACTTAGTGAGGGTAATCAAGTGCCACACTAGCTCTAACAAATGAAGTAATGCACTTAGATTAACTCACTAACTCTTTAACATCTCACTAGATAACCTATGTGTACAAGGGTGTAAGAGTTCTTTCAAGAGCTTAAAATAATGCAATGAAGTGACAAAACCTTTCCCTAAATACCAATGAGGGTATATTTATACACCTACAAAACCAAACTACCTGTTGGCGACAAAATCCTCAACTCACAGTGGTCTGACAGTCAAACTGCCAAGGGTGGCCCAGTTGGATTAGCCACCATGGCAATGGCTAGAAAACTAGCTATTAGCTGTCACATCAACTTTCAGTGGTTAGACAATCATAGGGGCCAGTCGGACCGTCCTTAGCTCCAGTTAAACCGCCATTAACTTGGTCTGACCAGGTTGGCTCTAGTGGCTTTATATATCCTAAAAAAACAACTTTGTATGCCCTCAATCATACCGTCGATCAGTTTTCAGCATGACCGATAGTAAAACAACGATATCTCAAGACTCAGATATCGGATTTTGACATTCTTAAACTCTATGGAAAGCTTATTCAAATGGTTATCCAACCCATAAAATCTATCTAAGAATCATAATTTTCTTAAGGATAAATGTCTCAATCTCCAAAAGACACTCCACTAGATATGCCCATAAGAGACCACTCATTTCTAATGGACATTCCCTATTCTCTCTTTGCATGGGACTTGAGAAAGTCTCATCATACTTGGCTAGACATTGTCACTATATGCTACTAAACTAAAACGGTACAAGTGCTCGCCGCCAAACCTCGCGGAGGAAGGTCCGACCGGGCCAAGCGAAGGTTCGATCGGGGAGAGATGGTGGCTTGTCACACGAAACCCTAGGAGATCTGCTTAGCTTTAGTGCAGGTCCTTAAGCTTCAAGGTCTGAGGGCATGCCAGTCAATTTGACTCTACAATTGACAAGAAGGTGAGATGAACGGGTCAGTCAGACGATAGGTCGATACAAGCTCTCGCTATTGGCTGGCCGCCGATAGAATCGAGTTGGTCATCGGCTGCGTCCAAATGACTCCTATCAGTTGGTCGCTAATAGGGATTGGAACACTCTTTCATTGGCTGGGGAGACAATGAAGGCGTAGACAAATATCGACGAAGGATGTGATGACTCTAGGTGTAGCGAAAGCGAGATCCTGATCCATCGGCCGTGGAGCTAATGGGGGCACCAAAGGGTATTTAAAGAATAGCAAAAAACGTAGGATCTCTTTTGGTTGCCAATGGAAGCTGCAGTGCTCGAGCATCGGCTAAACAGCCGATAGAGGCGTGAGAGATAGACGTGTGAAATGGATCAGAGAACCTGTCGACTAAAGAGCCGATGATGCTTCACAACATCCGAGGTGCGGAGTGGGGCCTGATCCCCCGTGAAACCACAAGGACCAGTGACCGATGTGATGGCACTATTAGGACCAGTCTCGATAGATTGGACTGAACCGAGACAGTATAAGGCCAGGGCTAACGGTGTGGAGACAACAGAGTCTTAGACCGAATATAACAACGAGGGAGGAAAAATGCGAGGTCATCAGCTACCTACCAGCCGAACGTCCGATGCAGGCCTACACCTAAACCCATTGGCCACTTGAGCCGATGGGGAATAAAACCCTCTAGGTCTCGATGCTAGCCACGTCAAACACGAGCCCTGGTAGATCGGACCGAACTGAGACATTACCAGGCCACGTCCGATGTGTCTGGATCGATCTCTAGTGGAATGATCGTTAGATGATTCGTGAGACAGATGTGGAGCCTGCATTGAGGATAACTCATCGGATATTCACTATGACGAGACACCACGCGAAGACCCACTGAGGCACTAGCTTGAACCATCGCCGCCGATCTCGTAGGTTGAACCTAAATAATGCAGCACGAGACCGTGGATGGAGGAGGGAAACCGACACGCCTCACGTGGACGTGATGAGGTACGCTCGATCTGACTAAGAGGTCGAACCTAACCGATGCAGTCTTAGACAGAGCAGATCATACGATAAGAAGACATCTCTGAAGGTATGTGTGCATCGACCGGAAGATCGATGCACTAGGCGTGACGGTCGATGGAAGTCTTCTGAAGATCGGTGCGTATCGGTTGAGGAGTCGATAAGCTGGACATGTTGCTCAAGGTATAGATAACTTATCGGCTAACCACTCTAATGAAATGCCGGATAGAGACCTATATGCCTATGGCTCAATCTACTGTCGGCAGCCTCGTAGGTTGAAACTAACCGATGCAGCACGGGATGGACGACGGTAGAGAGAGTTTGGTAAACCGATAGATCTCGCATGGACGTGATGCGATACACTCGATCTAATTAAGAGGTTGAACCTAACCGATGCAGACTTAGATAGAGCAAGATATACTGGGATAATGGCGGGACTTACCCCTTCATCGGAGATCAAACTTAACCGATGTAGCCCCACGTCAAGAGTCAGAGCCCGTCGGTAAAAGCCTAGATAAACTAGGGTGACGATGCACCGAAGTTGTATTGATTGAAAGATATTTTACAGGCTTTCAGGGGGTCTATATTTATACCCTGGTATTACAGAGCCCGACGTAATTACAACAACCATCGGACGTTATTTTCTTAAAAAATATAAAAGAAAAATATCTTTAAGAGATTTAACTAAACTAACTAATCCTTTTCATCAATATAAGATACGATTTACATAGATAAATTACCCTACCATGAGTTCCACGGCTTCTCTTCAGACTCGGCCTTATTTGGATAGTCTTTTATAATTGGATCAAATCCTTACTTGCTTTGTTCAATTGGCTTCTTTCCTATGGCAATCGGACTCTTCTTTACTATACCAATTGTCTTTCTAATCTATCCATGGACTTACCAAATTCTAGCATTAACAACAAGATCATCTACGTGCTCACTTTATAGTCTCCTCTTGATAGTATAGTGGCTATCTAGCAATCTGATCTCTTCACCAAATACCAAGATCGGCAAAAGACTAAGAAAAAATATTCTTAACTTCATTATACCTTTGCGTTGCACCATCTAACTTGGGGTCAATTTTTAAGCTATGATCAGCACTTGTGTCAATTTGATTTAACTATCTTTATGCCATTATCTTGATTAATCTCTATCAAGACTTTCTTCTCATCACATACTTGATTTTGTCTTTGTCTACATAATGATGTCTTTGGCTTGATGACTATCAACCCATGGTGCCATCTATTTGCCTTGTTTGTTAAGGTAGGATCTCTTTATTTGCATAACTCAAAAGAAAAACATTACTCCTAATACTTCAGTTGCTATCTTCCATTTTATAACCAACTAGTTGCCAATGAAGGATTTGAATTAATTTATTCAGTATCTATTAACACCAAATTTTATGTACTCACATATATGTTAATTTGCAAAAATCCAACATAAAGAATATGTGAACAATATGGATCTAGAATATGCATAGCAACTATATATAATTTACTCCATCTAAATATATACATACAAAATATATACATAAGAGGCAAGTATATGCATAATTAAATATGAACCAATAGGAGTTTATCCTAAGCATATATAGAAATCATATAGCAATGTAGACAAATATAAATGCATACCTTCATTATCTCCATGTTCTCAATGTGAAAAAGACTAAATAAGGTTTGGCTCAAATAAATGTTAGTCTCACACACATAAATCAATGATATGGAAATCATATATTTGTCAATATATAGATGAAAACAAAGAATTCTTGTGTTTCATCATTGTGATTATGATCCATCATCAAAGATCATATTGTCATATTAAGTTAGGAGAAACCTATTCACCGACTTATGGAGTTATGGAGAGCCGATAGTACTGCAAAGCCAGTCTATACCAAACTACAAAAAAATAATTGTTTCATCATAAATTTCTTAACGTTTTCTCTTTTTGTCATGCATCTGATATAAAATATGTAAATATAAGTGAATGATAAATCAATACTAAGAAACCACAAAAAATGAGCTTCTCTTAAAAATATCCATAAGCATATGCATATATTTAATAAAGGATAATGAAAAAGTTAACTAAGAGATAAGAGAGATTAAATGAGAATATAAGAAATTCAGTACTTATGTTTATTCATATCCCAAAAGACTATAGAGAAATATACTTAATAATTACATTAATATTATACAATTAGATTTGTTGTTAATCAATAAAGCTAAACTAATGGTATTTGAATTTACAGTGATAGTGTCGCTTGTGACCGGCGAGCCACTGGAGATGGAGAAGACAGTAGGATAAAGGCATCTCATCGTCACTAGATTGAGGAGAGACACGAAGGGGAGAGGTAGAGGAGAAGAGAGAAGTGCGGCAGTCCTTACCAACACCAGTGAGTTAGGGGACAGCATGTGACTGAGGGTGGTAAGGAATATACGACGGTAGTGGTGCTAGCTGAATCTACATGTGGATTGAGTGGAGTCAACTAGGAGAATAGGAGAAGAGAAAGAGGATAAGATGAGTTTACTGTAGGAGCAATCTAGATTTTCTATTGAATGTCCAATAAATAGTGCCCAGAAAGAACTAATGTATCATTACTTCGGTTTTAAAGTATAATTATTTTTATAGTTAAAAATTTATACTCTATCCAAAATATAAAATATAATCACTTCTAAAGATTTGTACTCTCTCTATCTAAAATATATTTTATGGGTAGATGATTATAATTGGTTAAGAAAATTAAATAAGATAGGGTTGTAATTGATTAAGATAAAAATATAGATAAAAAAATTACTATATTCTAAAACAAATTTTAAACAATATACGACATATGTTTAAAAGTAGAGCCAAGTAAAGATATTTTGCTGGCGTGCTCCTCTAGCTAACTTTTATACACTCAATTAATTCGTCCTTTCCTGGAAGAAGAGGGAAACTTAATTTTCTTTTTTTCTCCTATACTTACACGTACCAATATACAATCAAAATACTAAAATACCATTTCACTTCATTAAACACTGATGCATTTGTTTCATATTTTCTCAAACTGCAATAAATTTACCCTCTATTTTTTCAAACTATAACACAATGATTACTTAAAAAATAATAAGTCATCGTGGAATAAATAAAGATGACAAAGGTGAAAGTAGTAACTTTTATATAGTCAATCCTTGCGTTCAATCTAGGAAGAAGGGAACTGAATTTTCTCTATTTTTCTAAACACAGTAAAACATAGGAACCCTTTTACTTGCCTAACTTCGAAAACAATCGATATATTTTAACAAACATAGGTATTTAGCTAATACGTCCTATATAATTGAAATAATAATTAACCCCGTAGAAAGATTTCACCATAAGTATCCATATGAGATACACCCAGTTTGCTAAATTCTCTTGTACTGCATGCATTTGTTGCAGCTTGCACGAATTTATATATATGCACTCCTAATCTTGAAGAAAAAGCTCAAATCACCTCGCATGTTTGTTTGTGGGAATACCATTTGTCCTAAGATTTGGAGGGCCAGCACATCAGTGTCAATCCGCCAATCCCACCTGGCCGAAGAAGCGGGGGCAGAGGCCCGTGCATCGTAGCTCAACATTCTGGTCCAGCAATTTCTTGAAGAAGGTCAACTTGACTTTCCTCTCAATTATGAGTGGAGTTTAATTTATGTTTCTTAACGGTAAATTAGTTATAGACTTTTTAATTATTAAAACTGAATCAATTTAACTCGATGATAAATTTAAACTAGTTTTTTTATCATAGACAGACACTTATATTACATTATAATAAGAAATAATTAAAAATTATTAAGGGCCATATGTCAGTGCCCCTTTCTCCTCCTCTCTTTCACACTCCCCTTTCTCTCTGCCTCTCTCGTCTCTACGCCACACCGAGCACAAGGTTGATTTGCCGCCTCATTGAGCTTCCCGATAATGTCAACGTTGAGAGGGCGTTGGTCCGTCAAGCTTGCAATGGTGATGACCAGCCACTCCAAGTGATGCGAGCACCGAAGCAAGCTAGTCACAACAGCGAGAGTCATCCGGACGTGGCCGATGACCAACCCGATCCTATCGGCAGCCAGCCGATAGCGAGCGCTCGTATCAACTCGTCGTCCGACTGACCCATTTGCCTCACCTACTTGTCAATTACAGGGTCAAATTGACTGGCACACCCACACCCGTGCCATCGTGCCGGACCTGACCGAACCCCATGGCCCCCGACGTGTGTACCTCGAGCTACGGAGAGAAACCGACCGGCCTGCACTGGAGCTAAGCAGACCTTCTAGGTGTCACGTGCTCGCGCCGGATCCCGGCGCGAATAGACACAACAATGGCTATTACATAGGCTGTAGTTTGGTCATTTTCAGTTTGGTGAATTCATAACCAATATTTCAAGTGAAATTATCTAAGGAATGATATAAACCATAAGGTGCATCATGATGTCGAAAAAGCAAGAAGGCAAACACATCTTAGGTTGGTATAAAGTCTCCGTAATGAATATTTTGAGAGAACCCAATTCTTCTGTCGTAATGGCTTATGTGAAATTCATTAAAGAAATAACATATCCTAGTGACGATCATCTTTACATGTAATGGCTTGATTACCCTAATTGCAATAGGAAGGAATATAGTTAGCATCACATGGCAGTAATGGGAATTATAGCATAACAACATCAAATTGTTCATAGAGACTAGTCTCTTAAAAATTTGATGAGAAACTAGTGGGTACTCTCACCTCATGAAGACACTTGTATAATGAATTTTTCTCCGAGGTGGAGCTAGCCGAAGAAGATATGCTTTTCTATTTGATCCATAGAAGGATTATAGATACTACTCATCGACCACTGTATTTCGAAGCGTCATCGGCTCTGTAACTGATGAGTCATTTATCTTATTTCTCATTATCTATTTATATCTTCATTGGCTGAAAAGCTGATGAAAGAGTGATACAGACTCTATCGGCAACTAGCTAATATTAGGAGTCCATATAGTGCCTATTGACTACTTTATTTCAGAGCGATTTATTCTCTTCGTCACTATTTGCTTATCCAAGTGAGTGCTTCAACTTCTATCGGCAACTAGCCGATAGTAGGAATGTATCAGATGTAGCCGATGACTATCTCAACTCTATTAGTGACTAGCCGATAGCAGGAGTTCGTATCGGTCTATCGGCCAATTGACTCATTGGATTTTCTCCTTGTCAATTACAATATCAAATTGACTGGTATATCCGCAACTCATGCAATCATGATGAAGAGACCTTAAAACTGAAGTACCTACACTGCAACGAAGCAGATTTTTTAGGTATCGGCATGTTCGTGCACGCCTCCATCGGATGTCGATTGGCTCATGCTCGTTTGCCCTCTCAGGATGACTCTTCATCCGCAGTGATCTTCCCCACGTGCGTGAACAGGTTTCTCTCTCCAAATAGATCTAGAGAGAAGCATCCAGATCCACCATTAGACAGCACTAATTATAATAAAATTCATAATAGTTGGATAAGAAAACAACATTAAACAAGGATTGCACAAAAATTACCCTAAATTGTTCTAGAATTGTAATATAAATTCATGAAACTATTCTAACAAATATACACTATTTTCTATTTATTCATTTCAAATAAGAACTTAAAATTAGAAAGGGAGAATGAAAATAATGCACCAACCTTAGAAATTCAAATCTATCAAAACATTCGAGATTAAAATCTCCTTTTTTCTCTAGGAGAGTGAAGGCCTAAAATGAGAGTAGCTCGAGGAAAAAGAATAAATAGCAAGCTTGACACATTACAAGCTGCCCGTTTAACCATACGCCTAAAGGGTCACCATTTTTTTCAATGGTTGGTTACACTGGTCGCCAGTGAAGATTATTTTTATAGGCAGCCCCCGCTCTAGCATGTCTGCGGCCTGAAATCGAGCCGCCTGTTTTATATTAGGGGATCCGGGTGTATGAATTTTTTTAAGAAGTTTCGGCTGTAAGAATTTTTTTAATCAGTTCTTATAATCAACTCTGTAGACAAACTCTAATAGGTGTGATGTTTGTTCTTAAACACATATCATTTTAGAACCTTAAAATTTAATCTCATTAGTATATGTAAACAACCATGAGATTTGACATGTGAAAATAAAGTTAGTAGATTATTTATGAAAATAAATACCATTTTAGTTATGTTTTTGAAGTCTTTTGTGAACATATGAAATAAATCCCTCCAGATGCAGCCCGTAGGCGACCAACCGAGATAGAGATATGGTATCTAGGCAACGGAGATACAGTACTAGATACAAACGAGAACGAGAAACGCGTATATACGATCCTTACTGACGATAGATAGATCAGCGGTGGTCCAGAGAGCAGAGAATATTCCAATTAACCACGGCAAGCAAGAAATCGCCCAGGAAGAATTAAACCTATCCACGTGGAAGCAACACAGCAAGAGCGATCGACGGAGCGCTAGCGTCCACACGAGCGCCCATCGATCTCATCTCTGCGCGAAGCATATTCATATGGCCCCGGCCACAATCGCGCACGCGTATCTGAAACGTCACGATTTACGAACGCGCTCGCGCTGTCCCGTAACAATAGCCGCGCAGGCGACCCGACCGGCGAGAAACGAGAGCCCGAGAGGGGACAGTGCCCCCCGGTCGCTCGCGCGTCGCCGTCGCCGGAAAGACATCGCAGGCGTCTCCGCCCGCGTGATGCAGCGCTTACGTGCCCGTGGACCGCGACGGACGGCGTCGATGTCGCGGTGCTATGCGCGCGCGTGCCTCGCGGTCCCCTGCATGCCCGGGGATCTCGGCACGGGCGGACGGTTGGTGCTCGTTCGTGTTCCGATCGTCGATCGCGGTGGATAGGGTTCACACCTACGTACGTACGAAGATGCCAATCGGATGATAGCCCGTCCTGCCTAGAGCTTTCTTCCTTAGGCTCTTGTATGAGCCGTTTGATTTACCTAGAGAGATTATTGGCTGGGACTTTGGATGGTGATAATCCCACTGGAACAGAGCCAGTATGATGAGCTTGCTTTTCACAATTGCCACCAATCGAGGATTTCGGGGAGACGCGCACCACTCAAGCCGATACGAAAATATGCCAACAGTTGCTGGCTGCCGCTGCCACTGGAATCTCGAGACCAACAAAGTGGCTGCACCGGATAAACATCCAACTAGTAGTATCTATCTGTCCCCCTAGATACCTTTTCCATTCCTGGCAACTCCGGATAAGGAACAGCTTGACCTGAACGCACTACAGTATATATATATAGAGAGAGAGAGTAGTACAGTAAATTGCAACAATAGAGAATAGATATATAGGTGTTACTTTCCATACCTTAATTTGCATTCGCATTGACACGATATGCATCATCGATCAGCTACGCGGCTGATATCCTGTAACACGACAGGGATAGGGCGGAGGCCAACCAGGACGGCAACTTGGTACCCGCTTTCTCGATCAGTCGCTGGCGTTATCCTCATCTACGAATGAATCTGGCCTGGACGACTGAACTGCAGATGGCCGTGCACCTGGCTGCCATGTATCACACAGATGCCGGGGGCGCACGTACAGGCGTAGGGCCCGCGAACCGAACGACGACGATGATGATATGGTACTGTGCATGCACCACACACTCTTGCTAGCTAGCCATTGCCATATGAATTGAATCTGCTTTTGTCATCGCCTGCGATTTCGTGCGTGTACGAGTGGTTTCTGTCATGGATGGCGCTAAAAAAGATAGGATAAGAATCTGGATAGTTTCTGGGACAGATTTAGCCATTTTTAGTTGGCCATTTTTTATGGCGTATTTGTGCAATAGAGTTGAGCTTTGCTCTGGCTAAAGTCCGTGTTCGACCTGAGCCGAACGACCATGCATGATTTCCTGCCTTCAACCATGTCGACCTCCTCACAACACACCATGGCCGACCTTATCGATCGACAGCCACATCCTGCATAATAAACAAATGGCGTCATGCATCGCCGTGTGGCTCCGCAGTCAGATCAGCAGATAAAATGCAGCCTGCGAAGGTTGGCGAGGAATGGCGACATCTGTCGAGGAATGGGGAGCAGACGTTACTCAGGATAAGACAGAAAGACGATAGATTGGAGATGACAGACAGATGCACAGAGATGAAGAATTAAAGTGAGGTGCATTAAGGCTTTAAGGGCTTATTATTAGTTTTAAAAAATATACTATATTTACTCTATCCAAAGTTCATCTGTAGGGGGTGTAGTTGATTTGGACGGTCAAATTGTCCAGTTCCACACCTTAGGAAAAAAAGAGGCAGATTTGCAATCTTCCCAAAACTTATCACAAGCAAGGCAAATGAATAATTATGTGTTTTAAAGTGAAAAAAATAAAATAAAAACGTAAAACAAGATAATCTATTAAGCATACAATTAATTAAATACTAATATTTTAAACTTACAAATAAATTAATATATTTTTCTTAAAACATTTTTTCTATAAAAAATTATAAAAAAACATACTATTTAATAATTAAAAAACTTGCGTGCGGCAAACGAGGAGCTTTCCTCTCTTGCTCTCGAACGCAGCGGCATCTGAGAATCGGTGTCATTGATTACACAACTTAATCAAAAGCAGTACGGATATTACTGTATCTACAGTTAGTACTACTTGCACAAGTTTACAAACATGTGGCCAATAGCCCTTTTAACCCTTTTTATCTCCATTTTTGGCAGACAGGTCAGACAGCAGACAACTGGCCATAGCACATACCCTTGCAGACCAGCACTGATGAAACCGGAGTATCGTAACGACGACGACGACGACGAGGACGAGGGCTAGCATAGCACGGTGTGGCCGGTCATGTGCCGATGGACGGCGTCGACGAAAGAGACATGGCAAGCTCCAGGTCAAGCGGCGTGCAATGGTGGCCGTGTCCACGTCCATGAGAAGCCTGCTGCTGCTCTACCAGAACCACCGGGAATAATGGCATCGCCGACGAGACGCCCACCGTGTCATCTTCCTCGGTGGAGTTCAGATCAAAACTGGCCGCCACCCTGTCCAAGGACTCTTGGCGCGGCTTGTTCATCAGCGACAAAGAAGTCGACGACGCGCCTTCGCTGCTCAACTGCTCAGTGACGCGTACACCGTTCTCGCAAATCGGCACCTGTTACATGTATGTATATATGGATTAGAATCATATTTGTCATCAAAGAATTCAAGAACTCGGATTAATTTTAAGGAAGCCACGGAATTGAGACATATATGTGTGCATGCTGATGCTAGCTTGTGTACACCATGTCAAAGAGGCTGGACCGGCGCTTCTTCTTGCCGATGCTGCTCTGCCTGAGGAAGAACTTCTGGGCATGGCTGGCGACCTGGGTCGGAGTCCTCGTCGTGACGTAGCTCCGGGAGATGCCTCGCCAGTCGCCCTTGCCGAGCTTCTCGAGGCCGACGAGGAACAGCCGGTGCTCCTCCTCACTCCATGGAACTCCTGTCATGTTCTTAACAGATTATTTATTTTGTTATTAATATGTTCACAACTTCAGGGGCTATGTGCAGAGTACCAATTGTTCAGGATGGGATCACAAGTTGTCCTGAACATCCATTCAGTGAATATAAAAGTAGACAAATATCTCATTCGTCCCATTCATCACAGAAGAAGATAATGCTACTTTTATAGTTTATTGAGAGGGATAATGTAACTTTTGTCAAGTCGGGATGGTAAACTAAACAGAGGACATAAGATTTGGTAGGTAAATATAAGGCTCTGAATTTCCATACCACAATTCTCTCTCTTTTTTTTCAGAAAAAAATGTCTATCTAAAGAAAGAAGACTTTAAGTACTATTGTAAATCTGTAATTGCAAAGTGTTCCCTCTAAAAAATTGCAGAGTATTGCAAGGTCATTTCAATACCTTTCTTCCTCTCCTGAACAATTCTGCCATGGGGGCCATCAGACAGGTACCCATTGGACGCCCTCTCCAACCCCTCGTCGATCGACAGAAGCATCGACGACGAGGACGACGACGACGCCGAGACAAGAGAGCCAGGAGCCGCCGCCAGCTGCAGGCAGTCCATGCTGTAGCTCTTCTTCATCGACGAGCCACCTCCAGCTCCGCCGCCGCCGCCTGCAGCGAGACGGACCTGCACTCCAAACAGCCTCAGCCCACTCCCGCTCCCGCCACCGCCGGTACCGCCGCTGCCGCCCTCGCAGAGCATGGTGGTATCTCTGTGTCCTGCGCTGCAGGTTCTAGAGTTGTGGCCGTATTTGCCACAGTGGGAGCACTTCCTGGCCATGGTGTGGCTATAAATCGGGCTAGCTGCTGAAGCTTGTACTACTACTGTGCCTTTTGCTGCTGCAGAGACGGTGAGAGAGATGGGTGGAGTCCAGTGCGTCGACACCAGCAGCACACAGTACTGCCGCTGCCGCCGCTGGTGCCTGGCGGTGGTGGTGGTGGTGGCTAATAAGCCTAGCTTAGGGGGAAGCTTAGAGCTAAGTGGCCACTATAAATGTCCTTCTGGTGTTGGTGATTGGATATGGATGTGGACATGCTGTTGGATGCCTGAATGGAAGGCCATGGAAAAATTTGAAAAAAATGTGTAATGATTATTGGAGTCGCCTTCTGGATCTTGTAGCTTGGACTTTTCACTGGCAATTTTGATTGGTTGGTTTGGTTGTCCTACTTGGGCAACATTAGGAAAGACAGGAATTTCACGTGTGTCCGTTTCGTTTTCGTCTGAACTAGAAGAAAAAATGTATTCCAAACGGACTAGAGTATAACAGAAATGTAGTATATCCCGAATGAGTGTATAGCACTCTTTTTTAAGAGGAAAAGATGGGTATGGCACGATGACAGGCGTGCCAATGTACACCATATCAATTTTAGAAATACTAGCTTAATGTCCGTGTTTTTTTGAAAAAAATATATATATTATGATATTATCTAAAATAAATAAAGCTATATTTTTTATTAAAAAATATTATCTAAATAATATGTTTTTCATTAAATGTATATTCCAAATGAGTGTATAACACTCTTTTTCAAAAAATGGATGAAATAATTTCCTATCAGAAGGACCCAAAATCCTCAAATTTCCATCCGAAATATTGAACCATGCCCAGCTGTACTCTATTTGATATGTAATTTTCATAGAAAAAATTGCTTGTTGCTGTACTTCTGAGTAAGGAATTCACAAGAAATCGCCACGACGTCACCTGTCCTACGTAAGACTGTAGTCTGTAGACAAGTCGAGTGACTTCCATTGCTCGCTTCCGCACGTGAGAACCGCATGCACGTACTCTGCCCACCAGTCACTGTGTTTTACTCTATCAAACAAATTTGTCCATTTGGAACAATTGGACCACAAGGAAAACCTGTGCTTTGCTTACTTCCAAAGCTAGAAAGATTATTTGTAGTATGGCAATTGGCAAGGTTTGAATTGAACTTGAGCTCCAAGTTCATCAAGCTTAATAATTAATTAATTCTTAAGCTGCCAAGCACAGTGCCTTGAAGTCTCTTCACAAAGCCCAAGTTAAATAGTAAAGTAAAGTGCACGGATAAACTTATTCGGTCATCTTCTCTAAACTCTCAAGATCTTCTAACTCATCTCAGATGTCATAGCTAATTCAAACGGCCTTCAACTCATCCGGTGTGCTAATATAGTCACACAGACATCTACATCAATGAGACTCACGTTTTAGACACATTAAAAAAATAAAAATAACACACTCTTTTCTTTTTTTTCTTTTTCACTTCTTTCTTCTCTCTTTTTCTTTCTTTTCCTATCGAGGTCACCGTCCACCCTCTCTCATTTTTTCAGTGAGGTCGTCGTCCTCTCTAGTGCCCCAACTAGCGAGCCTCTCTTCGAGTTGGCGGTCCTAGCTCGTTATGGGCAAGGAAGAGGCGATGTTGGCTCTAGATCCAGCGGAGGCAAAGCCAACCTCGATACCCTCCTACTTCCTCCCCTTTGTCAACTGTGATGGCAAGGGCCAAGGCTAAGCCAATGGACGCTACTCGTCGAGAGCAAGAACCCGCTGCGGCGGTGCCTATCCTAGCTGGACATCGTGTGTGTCGAGTTTGGCTCCATTGTTGGCTCTAGGGTGTTCGTGCTCACCGGGTAGGAAGTGTGGTTTGACGCCGGTCTAGCTATCCTACTAGCATACACTGTGACGGGGTTTTTTGCTAGCCACCGAGATGCCCCTCATGGGGGGCTTGTTCTCGTACCTTTGCATTAAGCTTGAGGACATCGTGGTGTTCCTCACCGCCAGGCTCAATTGGTTGTGGACGTTCTGCCTCGCCGCACTCCTGGACCGTAACATCGACACTCACTGTATCCACGTGCCAGTGCTTGCTAAGGGTTTCAACCAGCTCTATCCTATCACCGTTGTCTTGTTGCACCTCTTTGAATCTATATGATGCCTAGGATAAAATCAATGACCCGAAAATATATTTTGAAAGTTCACGGACCTAGCTGAATGTTATAATAATGATGAAAAATTGGTTTTAAGTAAAATTGGTAAAATAGTTTATGTTGAAATTGAAAAAATAGTTTATATTAAAATTGACATTATTTAATTTGTTTTTATTTAAATTTATTTACGAAAAATATATAGTGAACATGTATGTCGTTAACATACGTTAGTTTGAAAAATCCATGTCGAAGAATTTTTTTTATTTATGTGTAGAAATTAAAATTTGGAAATAGATAAAAAATTATTGAAACAATTTAGAGGGAATTTCGGATGAAAATTGAGAAAACAATTTACTAAATTTGGAACAGTAACAGGTTGATTTTTGGTGGCCTATATACATAGTAATAGGTACAGTCTAGTGAAACTATACGTAGAGACAGCCCAGCAGGCGACGACACAACGACAACGTGAGACTGATAGGTAGGATCGGCCCATCAGCAGGAGCAGGTGCACACACATGTTGGCAACAGTTTGGCTGATAGGTGGGTCAGGCCTATCATTGAGCTTGGGTGCTACGACTGATAGGTGGACCAATTTTGTTAACAAGCATGAGCGAGGGCACGACGAAGGCTTCGAGACAGACAGGTGGGGCCGTTAGGTGCGACATGTCGCGCGTGGGACTACACACGCGTGTGCGACTATAGGAGATCCAGAGACGATGTAGCGACTTCTGATTGGGGCAGAGACATTGGAATAGTAATCAAGTCGGATTCTCTGACAATTTGAGTAGGATAGTGTAGCCTTCTATATGAGAGGAGACGTGGCGCAATCTGGATCGTATATTTCAGATCGAATGACTGAAAATAAATAACATAGTGGCTACAAAATCTTAGGGTCTTTAGGATTTTTTTTGTATAAATAGATATTAAGATGATAGGGATTTTGAAATAGAAAATTCATATAGTTTTTGTGTAATTTGTGCAGGAATTATTCTCTCTTTTTATCCATAACTAGCATATGATTTTGGATTAAATTATTTTCTCTGGGTTTTGATTTGATTTCTTTTGATCCAAAACTTAGGTAAGGTGTTTTTCTAGTTTTATTGAAGTGATTCCAATTATGTTTGTTTGCAAATTTTAACTAGTTTATTTGGTAAAATTTTTACATCAATCGGAGTTACGGATCTACAGTTATAATCTATTTGTCCATATTAGGAAAACACAACTTTTTTGGGTTTTGTGATTATTTTAAATTTTTCTTTCACAATCGTTGACCCCCTCTGATTGCTTCTACAAGTAGTAACAGAACGTGATTATTTTATTTTATCTTAACTGATAATTAGGAAATATGTCGATGAATATATATTCCATGAAACCTTGCGTTTTCGATAGTGTTGATTTTCAATATTTGAAGACCAATATGGAGGCATATATTCATGCTCAAGGCTTTGTTTTATGAGAGAAGATTTGTAAGCCATTTCAAGTTCTTGAAAGCAATGAAGTGATAGCAATGAATATGTCACATGTGAAGGCTAACAGTAAGGTGAGGAATTTAATTATACAAGGGTTAGGAATAAGCAACATTGACTGTGTGGTGCATCTCAAGTCAACGTATAAGATATCTAAATCACTTTGTGTTATCATGAAAGATCAAACACAGTAAAAGAGGTACATTAGGACATGTTTAAAAAAGAGTACATGCCTTTTAAGATGAAACCTGATGAATCTACTAATGATTTTTCTGCTCACTTTAATAATATTGTTAGCAACTTTTGTTCTATTAATATTATATATTCTAAGGCTAAAAATTCTCGTCAATTGCTAGTAGATTTAGATATATCTATATGAAAGATAAATGTAACATCAATTAGAAAACCTAATGCTGTGAGTATACTTACTTTTGATGTGCTTTATTCTAAATTCAAAACTAATGAGCTAGGTGTTTTTTTGCTTGAAAGAAATTGCTAATAAATCAATAGTTTTAGCTTCACAAACTAGAAACTCTATTAGTATTAATTCTTTTGCTAGCTTTGCTTTGTCTTTACTAACCAATGAACAATTAGAACAACTACCTAAAGATGATTTAGCACTTCCCTCCACACGCTTTAAAAGAGCATTGCATAATGTTCGATCTAGAAAGAGAATAAATGGTAGAGAATCTTAAAGATGTTTTGAATGTGATTCACTTAGTTATCCTTGTCTTAAATGTCTTAGTAAGAATTTCCAAGTATTAAGATAAGGAAGAGAATGACAAGAACCGATTATGCAAGAGTAGCAAGAGAAGTGGTATTTAAATAAGAAGATAGTATATCGTATTCTTTATGCTCTTAAATAGGTGAATCTGAGCGATGTGGGCCCCGAGAGTGATGACGACACTACTCTCAAAGGCAAGAAAATTTTGATGGAGCTATGTATGATGGCAAGTAGAAGAAACATGATATCAACAACAATAGCGACAATGAGGTAGAATCTTCTTATGATGATTTAGCATATATTGTTAAAAAAACTTGGTACTTTATTAGAAAATAAAGATAGAAAATTAAAAAATAAGATGCTTTAGTTGAACAATTAAATGCTAAAATTGCAAGACTTAAAAATTGGACTTTTATAAATGATTCTTATAAATCATGTGATTTAGTTTATGCTGAATTTATTTGTCTAAAAGATAAGCATGCTTTTACTTTAAAAGAAATTAATCTTAAAAAAGAGAAAAATAATAAACATGTTTGTGTAGTTGTAAAATTTAATTATTGTGACATTTGCAATTCTCCTAAGTAGAAGTTAAAGGATGTTGATATTAAGATTGCTTAACTAAAACATGATATTACTAGTCATAAGTCATGCTCTAATTATAGAAATAAAGATATGTTTTAGCATCTTTGTTGCTAAAATTGTGCCACTATTTTGGATCATATTGATTATTTATAAGAAAAGATGGAAACTAAAAGCTTCAATCAAAATTTGAATCAAACACTAGTTCTTACAAATTTAAAATCATATTTAGGTAATGATACTTATGATTATTTTAAGACTCATGCTTTAATTATTATTAAATCTCTTGATAGTGGTATAATTAAGATTGTAGATGACTTAAAAAGATAATCTTTAGATCTTGTGGTGTTATGTCATTACTGCCACAGCAAGTACAAATATTGTTTGTACTTATAATACTTACCCTCATTGTGGTAGAAATGAACATAAATTAGAATTTTATTTTAGACTTGCTAACAACAAATAAGAAAAAAAAGGTTAATGTCTAATTTAAGAAAAACATGCCATTTATGTCCTACTAACCTGAGTAACAATAAAACAAAACATATGTATAGAAATACTTGTATTATGTCTTTTGGTATGCGTCGTGTATCTTAGTACTAGATTTCTAAATGTTATATTACTTACCACAATACAAAGACCTCGACAGTGTCTTCTTGTGTGTAGACACTTTGCTTGAGAGAGTATAACTTTTTGCTACTGAATTCTAGATGTTTACGTCATATGTCCGATGATAAGAATTGATTTTCCTATCTCATAAGAGCATCACATGTTAAAAAGATAACTTTTAGAGATGTTTTTATTTCTGTGGTTTTGATTATAGCTACAGGTATATATATATATATATTCAGAAGGAGAATATTTTTGTTGATGAAGATAAAGATTTGGTTTATCTCATATTGGTTCCAACACCGATCACAACTTTATAGATAGAGTATACTTAAAAAGATATACAATTTATGATATGTTTATATACAATATTTTAAGCCTGCCACATGCTTCACATCTATAAGAATTTAAGTAAATTCTCAAGTATGTTTATGGTACTAAAGATTTCAGTATCTAGCTATCTGCATCTTCATATATTATTTTAAGAGCTTTTCCTGATGCTGATTTTGAAGGGTCTTGATATAAGAAATATTTCTGGTGCAATTTTACTTGTTGCTTGCTCTTTTAGAAAGTAATTCTCTATAGCACATTCAACTATTGAATCATGTGATTGTTGCTAGTTGTTGTTCTTAAATTCTTTTCATAGTAGCTACACTTAAAGATTATAGTGTTACTTCGAAAAATGTTCCATTTTTATGTAATAATATAAGTGCTAGTTGTATTGCTAATAATCGAGTTCAACTCTAATGGACAAAACATATTGATATTAGATTTCACATTCTTAGAGATCATGTTAAAAAAAGCTAATATGGTGCTTCATTGTGTGGATACTGAATATTAATTAGCAGATATTTTTACAAAACCTTTATATTCTTATCGTTTTTCTCGTCTTCGGGGAGAACTTGGAGTTATTCATTCTACAGTGTTTTTTAAGGGGAGCATCAACTTTGTAATATATTTTTCTGTGTATTACAGTTCATGTCATAAGCTATGAGTGATTTCATGTTTCTATATATATAATGTTGATCTTTGCATGACTACATAAATGTAATGAAAACTTAAATTAAATCTTGACATGATAGAAATTTGTTATCTATTTTGATCATGTTTTAAAAGTGCTAATTTATTATGAGAAATATAATAAAAATTAAAAAATGTGCTATAAAAATATGAAAAAGATAAGAAAATATGTATTGTTGCACTTCTTTTTCACAAGATTGCTTGCTATTGCTATTACACTTTAGTATCAACTTAGAAAAAGTTGTTGAAAATCTGATATTTAAGCTTTTAATTGTCAAATGGCATATGTATGAATGGGCTGAAAAGTATGGTTGATAATGCATATAATTTTTTATAATTTATTTCATGATTGACAATAATCAAGTTCTCAATTTATATTAAAAGGCACAAATAAAATACATCAAGCTAATGCTTACAAGTTTAAAACAGTGAGTAATAAATATCATATTTTGTAATAAATTATTAATTACACTTAATTTAATTTTTAGTTAGGCTAGATTTATATTACATAATGTGAGAGTGTAAATTAGTATGAGCTTGTTTATATTCATGATTTGTGGTGCTCATCAAAAAATATATATAATAAAATTAGATCAAAATTGGAAATCCTTATTTCTTAATGAATCAAAGGTAAAAAAAAGTGAGAGATAGTTTGATAAAAAAATGTTTTAAGAAGTTAAATGCCAATGTTTTTTTAAAAATAAATACAAATGTTTAATATTCATGTGTTGTTCCAATGTTTTTTTGTTTATTTGTGTGCAGAAATTAAATTATGAAATAGATAAAAAAAATGGTAAAAAATTTGGAAGAATTTTGGACAAAAATTTAAAAACAAATTACTGAATTTGGAACCATAACGAGCTAATTTTCGAAGGCCGAGATGCACGGTAATGGGCTCGACCGAGTAAAACATTACTTAGAGACAACCTAGCAAGACGTGACAGTGACAACCTAACGGCGGTGTGAGACTGACAAGTGCTATCGGGCTGTTAGCACGAGCAGGCATGCACGTGGCAGCGAAAAAGAGGCTGACAGGCGGGATCAGGTTGTCTATGGACGCAAGCACGTACACGGTGGCATGGTGTAGCTGACAAGTAGGACAGGCCTATCAAAAATACGGGCGTAGGTGCAGAGAAGCGTTGCAACTGACAGGCGGGCCAAACCGGGCAGCGAGAGCAAGCGCAGACATGTCAAACACTCGATGACTAATAGGTGGGGTCAGTAGGTGTGACGTGCAGGAGTATACGCGCACATGCAAACGTAGGAGATCCGGTGACGATGTGGTGACTTTTGATTGGACGAAGGCACTGGATTAGTAACCGAGTCGGATTCAAGTCGGATTGTGTAGCCTTCCATATGGGGGTGATGTAGCGCAATCTGGAATGACCATTTTAGATCAAACGACTGAAAAGAAATAGCAAAGTCATTACAAAATATTAAGGGTATTTAGGTCATTTACTTTGGGATTTTTTTGATATAAATAGAGGATAAGTTGTTAGGGATTTGGACACAAAAAATTGAGAGAGTATTTTACGTAGTTTTTGTAAGCAAAGTTTTTGAAATAAAGATAAAGTTTGTTAGAAATTTGTGCAGAAATTATTCTCTCTTTTTTTATATCTAGCATTTGATTGTAGATTAAATTATTTACTCTGGGTTTTGATTTGATTTCTTTGAGCCAAAATTTAGCTACGATGTTTATACTAAAAATTTTGTTTGGATAATTATTTTTAATTCTCTTATTATTAATTTATTAGTGTTTAATTAATTTGGTCAAATTTCTATTCAATAATTTTGTTTCTTTAATATCTTAAGATATAAATGTCCAATTGAGGTGATTCTAGTTTGGTTTGTTTAGAAATTTTATCTAGTTTGTTCTGCAAAACTTCTAGGTCAATCGGAATTGCAAATCTACAGTTACAATATGTTTAGTAATAAAATAATGTTCTATTTAGATTTAGAAAACATAGTTTTCAGTTTTTGTGATTAAGAAAAATTATTACATTTTAATTTTATCTTCCACAATCATTTACCCATCTCTGATTGCTTTCTTCAAGTAAATCGATCCTATAATGATGTACCCATATAAGTTTAGTGATCTCCTATCCACTTCATCTTAGATATGTAGTAAATGTTGATATGCAAAACAACACGAGTGATGAGTTTCACGTCTTGGAAGAAGAAGAAAAACAAGACAGTTCATATCAAATTCTGACCTAAATTCTCAACCAAACCTAAGCCTATATAATTCTCAGTTTCTTTGAGAAACACAAGCATCTTGTCGGTTAGCCCTTCAGATATACTTGAGAAAGCATCAATCAATTACTCTAAACTATAGTGGTCAATGGACATCCAAGTGAAGTGAGGCAGTGATAGGCATGTTTAATGTATCGGTCTCATCTGAAGAACAAGTAGCCCTTATCTTACCGTATTTGAGTGAACAGTTTCAAAGAAAAAGCCATGTCAAGGCTACCAAACAAGGGAACAAAAGCTCTTCTGCTGGTGGAAAAGTTTGGGAGTGATTTTAATCATTGTCATCCTATCCAAATCTCAAATATTCTAGCTAATCGTATCCCATGCAATGAGAATATTTTTCATTATCTCCAATCTTTCTGTATTCTAGGCTAGCAGCTGCTTCTGCTTTCTTCAGCTTGGAATCTTCGATCCACCAATAAAGCAGAAAAGATTTGAGCAGAGTGCATGCTATCAGTCCATGACAGGGACAGCCGTTACTGAATTTAATGTAAAATGTTTGTGCAGATAAGATGGTGATAATATTGTTTGTTTAGGTTGTGTTCTTCCACTGCCTCTCCTTCGAGAAGCAAGAGAAGATATCACAACTACCCGATTAGCCAAGTAGGTGCCAAAGGTGCTCTTTGATCCCTTTTTTGCTAATTAATTCCGCTGGTCTCTAGGGCTTTGGTGGAGAAGTATAGTAGACTAATCGGCTAATCCATATCATTATCTGATCTGAAGTATTATCCTTAGCACATGATGCCTTGCATAATTTTATCTGATCTGAAGAAATTAGCATTGTTGAGGAATATCCTTGTCCGTGATAAAGCCACGGCGCTTGTCCTATTCGAAGTGGGGTGAAATTAGCATTTCTTGTGGAACTAGTGGTCATATTGTGCTGTTATGTTTTACATGTGTAAAGGTGTACTCTCATGTGTATTCCTTTTACTGTAGCAAAAACGGACGATACCACGTGCAGTATAATTTAATCACATATCTTATAAATTGGTCAAACAAGTCACGCATACTGAGAGTACAAATCTCAATACACGGGACGTGAAAATTCTCGCTGCTAAATTGAAAGCCATGGGCCTGCTCAGCAGCTCTGGCTGCGGTGCTGCCACAGCTACTACAGGAGACCAACTCAAATTCCTTATGACCGGCTGTGCAGCGCAGCCGCATGTAGCCACAGCAAGCGCTGCCGAACAGCCTGCACGCCCGTCTAACTTGACGCACTCATGAGTCACTTCGACAGAACAGTCTTATTTATTTTTTGCCAAGCAATAGAAATGCAAACCAGCCCTCATATTAGCATGTGTGCCATATATGTGCTTTGAATCTACAGTTATTCGCACTTAGTAACAACTAACACTATTTATGTTATATTGGATTTACTACTACCAAAAGTATTATGCGGTTGACATATGGCCATGTTTACGTGAAAGATCAGTACAGCGTCTAACTTGGCATTGAACAACCCACATGATACATGTGATATGTACCGCCAAAACAAAATAATTGATTCGTTCTTGCAATATGTAAGACGAGTGATTAAATAACACCCAAGTTATGGTGACGACGGTATAATTTACTTTAAAATAAACATTCATCGTCTATTGTTAAGGAAATATGTATTCTCTATCCACTGAGAAACAATAAAGAGTTGTCCTTACCTTTTATGAACATCCTCGTCAGTTTTGGTTTCAGGGATCATGATGATGAAACATGTGTCACAGTGTTTTAAATAGCCAAAATACAGAATACTTACACAATACTTATGAACGTCATCTAGAATTTTGTGCTTTTATCCTCTATATTGATGTGATAATCCTCCATTTCCGTTTAAAAATATAGAGTAAAGATACCATCTCAGTTAACAGTTCACTTTTTTTTGTCTTAAATAGTTCGAGCAATTCATTGTTTTGCTGGCACCGCTGCTCTCTTGTATTAGTTATACTTAGATTATACCCCGCGCGTTGCTACGAGAATTTGTAGCGAGCAATCATAACCAACACGTGCTGGGATTAGAAAGCGTCATGCGGCCACAACTGCCGGCGGTGATGCATGGTCGGCAGGTGATGAGGTGACGAAGGATCCGGCCACACCTGCTAGCACCCACCGTAAGGTGATGCAAAAACAGGCTGATAGCAATGTCAGTTTATTATAGGAATGGAAAATGTGAAAGCCAATTTACCTCAATCTTGCGGCCGTTTTTTCCCTGAATTATTGGCGTCCCTTATGTGACAAAATTTGCTCAACTTGTGTATTGAAAGACCGCAAGAAAAAATAAATGAATATTGAAGGTTAACAAATGGGAAAAAATGTCAGCATAGGTTCTTAGCGAATGAGTAATTGGCCTGTAAAGTTACATCCAACTCATACAAGAACGGACAGATGAGAATAGAAATGGTTGAATAATATTCTAACCGCCTCGGACTGTCTCGTGATGCAACCTGCAACAAAAGCAACTGAATGATGCTAGTGCATTCAGGCATGCCCGCTGGGCATTTTATCAAACACATGGCGCACATGCGTGTTTTCAGAAATCAAACTCACATCAAATTCGTTCATAACTATCTCCCCAATAAACCAGTTAGCAAGGATGACGTAAAAACTCAATTCTGCATAAGATTTGACTGGGAACATATTACAGGACGCATATCTTGCGGTACAGATCGATGGACTCATGGGATTGAAAGAAGAAAAAGGGGAAAAGGAAACCCAAAAGGTTGGAGCTAGTGGATGTGCCTTCGCTCCTGGAGAGAGTGGCCAGGTTCTTAAAAGCCATGGATTTGCCTACTCGTATGCTCATGGTGGTTACAGAATTTGAAATGGTTAAAACTGAAAGAATCATAGGAAGAACTGGAAAAATGCATAATTGGTTGCCGTAGTAGGTGTTTCTTGAGGTTGAAGGGGCGGTGTGATACCTGGAGGAGGCGAGGAGAGCAGGCCAGGAGGCGGGCGGGTTGGGGCTTGGGGGGGGGGGGGGGGGGGGGGGCGGTGCGGTCGCTGCGTCTTGCCACGTTGCGTCAGGTACTTAAAATAGGGATGGACATATGGAACATTGGCTACGTTGGGCTGTTTGCCCAGTAAGAACTTCAACCGCGAGCTTGCTTCCTTGCCTGACGATTGAGTTACGACGTGGGAGCCTTCTGGCTTGCCAACCGACTGAGATCGAACGGTCCAGATTAAATGAGATGTCATGGAAGCACAAGAATACCATTAACTACACTAAGTGAAAATGAGGTTTATAGGATTACTATGCTCGCTCGACAAGCTTAGAAATTATCATATTAGAAAAAAGTCGATGACGATATTTGTGACGGATGTAAATTATAATGGTGTAATTTGATTGATTATATTAAAGTTATTACATATTGTTAGAAAAAAATTTCAATGCATATGGGAATTGTAAAAAAAATGCAATGTGTTATTAGCAATAAACACGTGTTTGTCAAAAAAAAACTAACGAAATTAGTTACATATTGGAAAACGATACTACGTATGTTGTAAAATATAAAGGATTTTAGGTATCGGTACCACTGCCTGGCTAGCTGTGAAGGCATGGATAGAAGCCACCGCCAACATTTGGGCGTCGGCTACAGCTGGTCAGCTTGCTAGTTGCTCCATACGGTCAGCTTGCTGGTTGCTGCATACGGCGTACGTAGTACATTCCATCTCACAGCTGCCCACCTGGCCTTGCTTGTGTAGCGTCTGTGTGCGCCCCTATGGACCAAAGGACACAGGTGCCGTGTCATGCGTGAGAGTAGCCGACTACTCAGTTCAAAAAGCAACGGGCGGCCGTACATCGTCGCTCACTTGCAGAGGAAGCTGGCGCGAATGGATTCGGTTAGCGTGGTCGTGGTCGGAGTTGCTTCCGCCGAAAGCCACCCGATCGATCCATCGATGACTCCTCGAGCCCAACTTGGTCAACCAGCAATAATCCAGCGAGCATGCAATGCATGCACCCCTCACCACCGGAGAACACCGCGCGCATATGCTAACGTACCTTGTTGTCACCGGCGCCGGGGTTAGCAGGGGAAGCCGCCCGGATCGAATAGGGTAGGTACAGGGCAGCTGTTCAATGTCCAAGACCATTTTTAACAATTTGAGATCCTGATGCTAAACACGTGTTTATTGTTAATAACATATAGAAGTTGAGGATTGTAGTAATTTAAAATAATCCTGAAGTCCAAAGGCATCACATGATATTTTTTTGATTTTAAAATAACTTTTGATTTTTCATATGAATGTTCTTTGTGTCAAATAAGGGCCCTTGATTTGTAGGAAAAAAGTAGAAAAAATTGTAGGATTGGATCTGTAGGAAAATTTACTATTTGCTCCTTTGAAACAAAGTATTAGGACTAAAAAAATCATATAAAATTCCTATAGAATGTCTCAAGAGGAAGAGATTTTAGAGAAAAATTAGTGTGAGAACCAACCTCATAAAAACCTTCCTTTGAGTCATTATCTATTTTAATTTCTATGTTTTTTATATTCTTACATTTTCATATTACTATATTATATTTTAAAGAGAGACTTATCTCAACTAGTGAAAATATGTCATACATCGCCCTCTGGTCCGGTCATATGTGTATACTAGTTCCGATTTTCGCTCGTTAGGTTAAGGTGTTTGTTTGATGAGAATAGTACCATATGGAGTGTTTAGATATGTTTAAGAAAACTTATATGCCTAGTTGACTCTAACTATAGTATCTCTAGGTTACCCTTTTATACAAAGTGAGGACAAAAGTGTAAGTGGAGTGTTATGTAAATGTGGGCCCAATTAACGTGTAGAGTAGGCTATTCGCATTTAGGGGCTAGAGTGTTATAGGTGGTATTAGAGCCTCAACCCACACGGCATGGGTGGAAGGAACACATCGTAGTGCCATATCACCAAGAAAAGATTCTGAGTTCAAATCTAAATTCAAACCCTCAAAATTTTCCCTTGAAAATTTGGAAGAGGCACTATTCGTCCGAATCGCCTTCTCCTCCTTTTTCCCTCTCTCGACCCACGCAGCCACCTTCCTCTCCTCTTTCTTCTCTGCGATACCTATATTCCCTTCCGCGCAAGGCCTAGTCTATCATGGCCCATGACATGCTCCGTCTCCTCCGACATGTTGTCCGCTTGCTCGTAGCTACCATGCGCACCCGTCACTTAGCGTCTTGGCCAACAGGCCATGCCCACCAATCACCAGTCCCATGGATAGCCGCTCAACATGCAAAGGCGAGCTGTCCTCTTCCTCCTATGCTGCCCCACACCCACCACACATTTAGTCAAACACGTCCAAGGAACACGCTGACTATTGCCGCACGCAACCATGGCTCCATGCCACGCTGGCAACACCTGCCATCACAACATCCTAATTCGTGCTACACAAGCCATCATTGCGTTGCTATTGCCCCCAAAAATGGCACACCACCCTCCTCACCACCAAATCCCAAAGCTTTGCCACCCTATTCCATCTGGGCACTAGAGAGCTTGCGAGCTCTCTCTGTCTCATCCCATTTCTACCACCGTGTCACCTTTCCCCGCTTCGACCAGCACCATCATTGCACCGCCTTTGTGCCACGCATCCCTTCACCTCAGACAGCGAGGCCTTGCCTCACCGAACCAAGCCTTGTGCCACCACCCTTGTCCAATGTCGCCTTATGCTGGGATCTACCTATATATAGACCTAGGAGCTCCACGAATCGACCACACCTCCCACAAGCACCCTCCAAGCTCCTAATCTCCATCACTTCTTTCCATCTCTCTTTCACCTTTCTGCCGAGCACCATTGTTGCCACCCCATTATGCATCGCCCTCAAAGGTGGTGCCTCTAATTTCCTAACTCTCTCTCTCTCTCTCTTCCTCTCTTCACATCGCTTCCAACCAAGTCCAAACCCAACCACCTCTTCCACACATTTGGTCGCCAATGCCAAATGGTCCATTCCTATCGAAGCCACAGCCACTCATCGCTGACCCCCTTCCTTCCTCCTAGCCTCCATCCAAACCTATCACCTGATTCCCCATTCTCCACTCGTCGCTCTAGTGACACCCTTTCGTTGAGAGTTGCTGCCATTCGCCGGAGCGCCACTGGCTATTATCAGTTGTCGATAACACCCAGGGTCGTCGGTCTGCACTAACGTGGCTAGGCCAATGTGGCAACAAGCTACAGGTCATCCCGTACTCATGCGTGGCCTCGCTCGTGGGCTAGCCGTGTGACTAGGCTAGCCTTCGTGGCCCACTAAAACCCATAGGTCGGCAACCCCTCCCTCGGCCTATCAAACCTCAGAGCCCATCAAGCCATAACCCAACAACCCTTACACCAAAGAAAATAAGATTATATTACCTCCTTCAAATAAATCAGCCCGACCCTACCTGTCAGCCTCTATTTCAAATTCTTTTCTTTTTTTTCAAAATTCATTTAATCCTTTTCCACCACCAAGAAAATGCTTTATCTCATATCTTTTTACTGTAGCTCCATTTGACCCATTCAACTCTTAATTTTTTTTTCTAAAATGGAGATATCCTAATGGCAATATTAGTTATTAATAATAGTATTTTTTTAGGATTTTGTTTAGTTCTCTCTTTTACGTGTTGTCGACATCGACATAAATTATTTCAAATGAGAATTCTTAAAGACTATGAAGACGAAGACAAATGCAACTCATCCTTTGATCGTATTGCTCCTAGTTTAGAAAATATTTTGTTTGCAAAATTGTATTGCTAGAGAGAACGATAAATTTAATCGACCTCAGTTTGCACGACAAACCAATGGGCCAACCTAGTAGCTGCATTATACATGTAGGATGTTGATACCCCCTATACCTTTTTACTCCACCTCTAAGGTACCTCGGTACCCGTGCTCTCGAGTATAGGTATCGATGGTCTCATTCAAATCACACTTTTTGTTCGATATAGGAAAATGGGCTTATGAAACCCTTGAAAACCCAACATATGGTGTTGGCGTATTTAAAAAATAAAAATGTTTTGTAAAAACTCATGATGCAAAGTGGTCACATTGGTGATGATGCTCTGTATTCGAATATAAGGACTATTTCCTAGGAAATTCCATTAGAGTATCTCACAGTGCGACCATATGATTGGAATAGGAAACCCCTAGTCATGTAATTGGTAGACCCTGGATGTGTGCGAAAGTCATTGAACATGGAGTCATCAAGGTGGCATTTGGGATGCACCTGCGGATCCTGAGTACTAGAAGTCTAGAACTTGCCCGACACTTAGTCTAGAACATGTTCAGTTGATAACCGGTTATCCTAGGAATACTTTGAGAAGGCATTGTCTCAAACCTTCATGCTTGACTTGTGAAGGAGTAAGTTTGTGTTGTCTGGATAAAGCGTGCACCCTCTGCAGAGGTTACCAAACAGTTCGAACAACCGTGCCCACAATCATAGATAAATATGAGGTGATTTCTCTAGTGTAAGTTTGTTTACCAATGCTTTAAGAAAATGGTTGTAGGATTGGGAATTGTTACTAGAATCGACTCGAAAAGTTGATGGATGACCATAACGTGGTCTAAAACAATCATATGGTAGACCAAGATACCAATTGGCATTATAGATTAGGTTTCTCAAGAGGAAGCAGTGTTTCTTGGAGATTATGGTTGGCTCTGGGAGACAAAGAGATAAGATGTGAGATGGGCTGATGCTTTATGTTTTAAAAGTGAAAAGAAACTAATAGATGAGAAAGGAGTTGAAAACTGCCTAAGGGGAGAATGTATGTGTCGGTGACATAGTAGGGCAACTGGTAGAATAGTTTTAATCAACTAAAATTTATTTTGTCCACTTGAGTTGTTGTAAAGTAATTTGTGAATAAAATCAAGCCAAAAGCCTATTTCCAATGGCATGATAAACAACCCCATACTTAGTGTTTTGAAAATGTTTTCAAAAGTTACGGAACAAACCTAGCCATCCTTTGTTGCCTGTATGCTCGCATTCAGAAATGTTAATATATTAATTTCTGTTGGTTTGAAATGAAGACCCATCCACTACCATCACTAATTTTCAGGTCACTGCTCAACAAGTCACAGAACCAATCCCACTTTCCATTATTCTCTTTGTACACCACTGCCCATGTTATTGAATATATCTAATTGTTGGCATCACTTCCTATTACACGAAGCATCTCTCCATTTATGGATCTCTTGAAGAAGCAACCACCAAGACCTACTCCCTTCCTGCAACCAACCAAAAAGCCTTGTTTACAAGCATTTAGGCATATGTAAATTCTTTTGAATATAGGTGGTTTAAGTCCTATGACTTTGCTCACAACCATAGTACTACCAGGGTTGCTCCTAAGTAGCTCTTGCTGGTAATTGTACACCTTCTAGTACTACCCCTTGATTGCATCAAATGCTTTCTTCATCACAATGGATTTGGCTCTCTTAAGCTTTGATATTGAAGCTTCTACAAACATCTCTTCTTGCATTATTGCCTTTATGTGAGATAGATTCCATCCTGGATTGGCAACAATAAACTTTCCATACCTCTTAGTAATATAATAGATGTCACCATCTTGTTATCCTTTCTTGATGGACAAGCATGTAGAATTTCTTAAGTTGCAATCTACCAATTATCACTCCTTGATGTCTTTGACAACAAACAAACCCAAGGGCAGCTAAAACAATCACATTTTTCCCTAGCCCTCTTCTGATTATCTTTAATGAAGTTAATCACTTTCCTCTCAGCTAAAGCAAAAGTTGTTATTGCCTTCTACTTCTTACTGCTGAACTTCATTCCTAATTCAAAAGTAGGAACACTTGGTTACTTCTTGTATCTTGCAAATCTGCTCTTTCTTATAATAACCTCCCCATCACTGACAATTGTGTCATTGCCATCTTGTTCATTAACAGCTTGCATAGCAGGCTAACTTCTGCATCCCTCAAATAACACATCATCCAAGTTATCAACTTTGCCAGCCTTCATCTGCCTCTTGACTTGTTTGAAATGTTTTTTTATCTCTTTACCCTCTTCATCATCATCAGATGGGCAATCATCTCCAGGTATGTACTCACTGTCAATGTCACTCTCACTCCATGAAGATAATTCAGAAATCAGGGGCGTTGATTTATGATTATAAACTATCAACATGTTGTCACTAGCTACCTCTGCACCTTCTTGCAAGTTTTTACCCTTCAATCTTGCCCTCCTCTTTTATCCCTACCCACCCTACCTTCATATTCATCATCACCATCCACTTCCATCTCCACTTCATAGTCATTGCCTCATTTGAACCTTCAGACACATCAACAACAATTAGCTCCTCGTCATACACGTTAGCCAAACCACCGTTACAAGTACAATCAAACATGAATTGGCACACTTTTTCATCCAACAATGTACGTAGCCCTGAACCTAGGTCTCCCCTTGGAAACAACTAGTGCAACATTGTGCCTTCCATAACCTTATTGTGGTCACAAAGGTGTCCAACTATCTCAAGAAGAGACACCATATCCTCTATCTATGTAGGACATTGCTTCATTCCCACCACAATACTACTTCTCTATTAGTACTAACAAATTCTCCCATTAAAATGAAATCTAATTGCAAGAGTGCTTAATGGATCCATGACTCCAGTTGCCAACTAGCTTACTTGCAAAATAACAATAAAAAAAATCAGGACATACTTATTAAACTCTACTAAATCCATATCACCAACACCCCGACACCACCTTTGCAAACAATACCTAATAAAATAGCACCAAATTGAATAGATTAACTACATCCAAATCTCTAATGCCACTAAACAACTCTCCATCCACATCGAATTCAACAAAACAACCAAAAAGAGCCCAATATAAAACTACTCCCAAATTGAAACATCGTGTGGTCATTCCAATGAAATACCGCCAGGAGAATAACAAACCTCCATCAATTCAGTCGTGCAAATCGACTAGGACGATGCCATCGCGCTGTGCTTCTCGCCGTCTTCCAAACCACCATCCAAATCACCTTCTACGCTTTGGGGTATCTAGGGTTTTAGGAGGAAAACGAATAGGGAGAGAGAGTGCAGCCGCAATGTCTTATTATCCCAATGGCCGAGCTAAGTCAATAATTTGGACCACGGTAAACCAACCACGTTAGCATAATCCACCGTCCATACTATCCTAGGACCACATTTAAATGTGTTTTGCAACATAAGGGGCTAAGATTTTTTGTATTGTGAATAAGGGGTGTTATTTAAACTTGGCGTAAAGATGCGGAATGTTAAGTGGACTTTCTTTTGCTATTAAAAATAGCATCCCGTTAACCTCTAGAAAAAAAGGCATACTAACCATACCTAAGGGCCAAACACAATTCTTTGGTCCAAGAAGGCCACAAGCCCATAACGATAATCTAAAAGGAAAAAGTATATTTTGCCTCCTTAACTATAAGCCGAGTTTGATTTGTTTCCCTCAATCGTAAGACTAGGTATATGGCCTCTGTCAACTATCAAAACTGGCTCATTTTGCCTTCCTTGTAGTTTTAAAGGTAGTTTTATCCTACGTGGCACTTGCATGGTATATATGTCAATGATTTTGTCTTAGGTGGCACATTGATTGGGCCCACACTCACTAACATGGAACTTGCATGGTAATTCTACCCAAAAAAGTAGGGCCTACATATTAGTCACAAGAAAAAAATAAAAACCATAGGCCCACATGTTAGGCCTCCCACCTTCCTTCCCCCTTTCTCTCGCATGTAAGTAGAGGCATAGAGGGCAACTCCCTCACTCCGTAGCTCTTCCTTCCATCCACCCTATGAGCTCCACCGTTGCCCTTAGTTGCATGGCTCACTAGTAAATCTAGGTGGTGGCAGTGACCATGGATTGAGGAAGCCGTAATAGTAGCTAATGCCATAGAATCGACAAGCTCAATCAGCAGCCGAGGAGATGGTGGTGGTGGTCCAGATAGAAGAGGGCCGAGAAGATGTGGGGCTGTAGAGAAGGCCTAGGTTAGGGCAGGGAAGGGTCATAGGCACCCAACGATGTGCCATAGCGGGCGGGGACAAGCTATGTGTGGTGGGTGGACCAGGACAGGAGTTGTGCAACGACAGGAGAGAAAGGGCAGTTGCGTTGAGCGAGAAGGCAGTGGGGAGGGCCAAACCCGTCCATGAGAGGCCTCTTACTTGGCTAAGCCCGATGGAGACGCGTGAGGCAAAGACGGTGGTGAGAGAATGGGAGACAGGGATCTAGGAACACATCTAGAGAGTCGCCCCATCCTTTACGATATGTTGTCGCTAGAGATGATAATAAGGAGGGAACGTCATCCCCTACATCACATTTCAGCATCTGCCAATGACTATTCATGCCATACCTACTTCCTATTTGCTGCTGCTCGTCTTCATCGTTGCTCTAACTCCCTCATCAGCATGCCTACTACTTGTGAGTGAGAGGAACTCAGTGGGGTTGTAAGTCTCGATGCGCTGTGAGAGCTTGAGCTTGAGCCGACATCACTGTCCTGCTCCTCCATCTACTTGGCTTATTGGTATCAGCGTGGATTTAGGCCCGTTGATCCCATCGATCATGGTGTGTGACCCTGTCGCCCACTTTCTTTGCTTGATAAGGGGCATCGGTAGTGCAAAATCTCTAGGAGTACATTGGCCTGGCCACCTCTATGATGGCGCCGGCAAAGCACCGCCATTCCCATCCCTCACTGCTACTATCTATAAAGAGATAGATTAGGAGAGAAAAGGGGGAGAGAGAAGAGAAAGGGAGAGAATAGAAGAAAAGAGGATGGCACATGGGCTCATTGATTTTTTTAGAAACTTATATGTAGGCCCACCTATTTTTATTATTTTATTTTTTAAGACTAAAAACCACGTAATGCTATATAGGCGTCATATAAAAAAACTAGATCAAAGTAACACATTGACGTTATGTGAGATAAATTCCATCAAAACCTAGCTAGGAGGCAAAAGGAATCGGTTTTAAAAATTGAGAGAGAGTATATATCAGTTTTACGGTTAAAAGAGGCAAATTAAACTCGATATAAAGTTGAGGGCGGAAAATGGATTTTTTTTCCAATCTAAAATAACACAAATACCGTTTGCACGCTTTGCTCTGCGGCGTGGATTGTGGGCTGAGCTGAGCTGGGAAATAAAAAAAGCCCTCCGTCTCGAGAGAAAACAGCTGAGCTGGGGAGTGTGGGCTGTGGAGTGAGTCCAATCGGCGGGCAGGGTAAGGGTTTTAGGACCTCACTGTGCGCCACCACCGCCTCGTCTTCCTCTACCTCCGCTTCCTGCGCACGGCCGCACCCGTCGTGCTTGATTTGTCCATCCCATTTGATGGCGGCCGCGGCGTTCTTCTAACTGGTTGGGTGTTGGGCGAGGGAGTGATTGGTGGTGCGCGCGCGTGTGGTCAGGTGGACTAGGGGAGAGGAGGGGAGGATCTGATGGGGGCGAAGAACCAGTTCGACCTCCTTGTCGACGTCGACAACGACGACCCCTCGCACCTCATCGCCGCCGCCGAGAAGAAGGCGGCCGCGTCGCCTAAGCCGACCTCCCAGGCCAAGCTGCCTACCAAGCCGCCGCCGCCGCCGCCCGCGCAGGCTGGTGAGTTGACATGGGTTGGCTTGGTAGGATTGGGTGACGGAGATTTTAGGGTTCGCGTCTTGTTCTGGGGATTGGGGAAGATCAATTTACTTCGTTTTAACCGAAATGTGCGACTTTTATTTGGGATGCTGTGTCTAGATGTGCCTATCCGTTGCAGGGTAATACTAGTATAACATTCAGACAATGTACCTATGCGGTTGATGCAACCTGGAATTTATCATCTTGTATCTCTTAATATCGTATTATAGTTTAAAATTTTGTTTTTCAATATCTCTTAATATCCCTTAGCCGCAATGTCTAGTTAGTGTTCGTTTTTGTTCCATGGGTTTTAAATATGGGTATGTTACTTAAATGTTGTTAACTTGTCAATGCAGTAAGGGAGTCCAGGAACTATGGTGCTCCGGCCCATGATGGGGCAGGACGCAATGGACCAGGGCGTGGCAGTGGTGGTTTCCGTGGAGGCAGGATTTTGGTGAGGGTGATGCCAATGGTGTAGAGGGAGGCTATGGTGGCTTTGGGGATGGGATGGTGAGGAGGGAGGATGGTGAACGGAGGCCTTCAGAGAGGGGCCATGGACCGTGCCAGCCTTACCATGGTGGCAGCCAACGTGGCGGCTACACTGGTGGTGAGGCTGGGGATGAATCTGGGCGTGCCCCTCAACATGCCTATGAACGTTGCAGTGGCACAGGTCGAGGGTATGAGATGAAACGTGAAGGGGCAGGCCATGGTAACTGGGGAACTGTGACTGATGAAGCCCTTGCCCAGTTAATGCCAATATCTGAAACTTCATATTCTTTTAAAGTGCTATTTCGGGTTTAATGTGTTTATTAAGTTTAATGTTTTTTTTGTTTTGTGATTCATTAGGGAATCTGATGAGGCTGTTAATATTGAAGTGGCTGCTGCCATGACTGAGGATGAAAACAAGCAGGAAGATGTACCACAATCTGAAGTTGAGAAACACGAGGAGGGTGAGTCAAATGAAGAGGAAGAAAAGGAACCTGAAGATAAGGTATAATTCCAGTTTTGTGATGTGCCATTATATTATAATAGTTTCTTCCGATATTGTCAAGATTGTGCTAGTACCAGCATGGAGATACGCCATTCTTTGCCCCAAAAAAGTGCCTAAAATCTCTCTTCTTTGAAATAAATAAAGAATAAACTTTAGCCTGGATTAACATTGAACAGTGAACATTTATATGCAAACTACATATCTTGATCAATATTTGCTTATTTAGCACTCTTTATTTTCTCTCTAATCTTTTTATAGCATGTCCTTCAAGTAGATTTCCCAATGCAGAGAATTTATTGAGACAAAATGTGATTCCTTTGGTATTTTATTCATAAGGAGCAACAGTTAGGCCACCACACAAATGAGTCATATAATGAAAACAGTTGTTACAATTTTCCAATTTAGCTGTGAAGTCCATGTTGAAGATTTCATGGCAGTTTTCTAGCTCATCTAGTTATTGTTATATAGGTGTACCTGCGCTTAACACATGCACATGGGAAATAAACAAATACAGTCTGCAATGCTTGGATTCTTCCTCAAGTTCACTTAATCTTTGACCTGCTATCAGTATTAAATAATCCGTGTGACAGGCGTCCTCCCATATTTCTATGAAAATTTGTTATACTTGTCGGTTGAGCAGAAGCCAGATCCATTTCTTAGGCATCTGTTGAATTATGAAGCTTAAGTGCGTTTCTACTCAGCCATATAAGTAATTAAATATGATAATTCGTTTTTGACACCAGTTAATAAGATGCTGTCTAGCGATTTTGAGCAAACAACTGCAATCATTTGGAAGCTCGCAATTCCATCTTTCTTTTTTATCGATGATATTTTTAGGTAGACTAAGTAAATAACCTCCTTGATGTCTTTGTCCTCATTATATTTATCAGTCTTCAGCTATGCCTTTCTTTTTCTTTACCTAGCTGATCAAGTTAAATGAGTCCTACACAGGATTCTTATATTTGCTGGTAGAGAATTGCCTGCTGTTCTTATTCATTAAATTCAGCAGTCCCTAGCCGGTTTCTTATGCTTGTCTTTCTTGATCTAACCAATGGTTTTGGCTGATCTGGTCCAGTGAATCTTGCAGACGAAGAGAATGGGTAGTCATTTTGACTTCTCAATTTCACCCAACCTATCGGTACACTGGTAGAGAACACGCCTGCTGCCCTTGTTCATTATATTCAGCATTCCCTTGCCATGCATGTCTTTCTTGATGCAACCAATGGTTGGCTGATCTGATCCAGTGAGTCTTGCATGCCAGGAGAACAGGTGGCTCATTGCAAGCTCTCAATTTCACTTGGCCCATAGATAGCTTGTGTGGCAGTATCAAGGTTTTCATGCATTACTTAGGCATGCATGAATTCAGGAGGCTGCCATACATAATGGCTATCTGTTAGGAAAAAAAAACACTTGGTATGCGTCCATTGTAATTATGTTGGTTTGTAGTATGGCTTGTTCAAAGCTGAAGGTGTAAGTGTCAATTGGTTGGGCTTGATTAGATTTTTTTATTCTTTCTTTCTTTTTCTTTTTCTTTTTTTTTTGCCATGCATATGTTCTTATATCAATGGTTTTGGTTGTGATAATTATGTGATAACATGCTCAGGTTCTTCTTAGATGTTTTGTTATAATGCGTTTACCATTGCAATACAAAAGGCAAATGCTAAATTCTTTATACTATGTTGTCACCAATCATTATTGAATTAGTCTTTTTCCTTATTCGAGTACACAGGAAATGACTCTGGAGGAATATGAAAAAGTGCTGGAGGAGAAGAGGAAAGCTTTGCATTCACTGAAGGTTGAAGAGAGGAAGGTTGTGGTAGACAAGAAGTTGCAGTCAATGCGACAGCTATCAGTGAAGAAGGATTCTGATGAGGCGTTCATCAAGCTGGCAGGTTCATGCAGTGTTTTCACTCACTTCATGCACACAACTTGTTCTGTTACTCACCTTCCACTGGGTTTTAATCCAGGTTTCTGACAAGGACAAAAAGAAGGAAAATGTTGAAAGAGATGAACGCACCAGGAAGGTTTGTAGACTACTACCCAAATTTCGGTCCAATCTGTTCTTACGTTGCTCCAATCTCAACCATTATCTTCTGTTCCCCCAGTCTCTTAGCATCAATGAATTCCTGAAGCCGGCCAAAGGTGAAAGATACTACAGCCCAGGTGGGCGTGGGCGTGGGCGCTGGCGTGGCAGAGGCCGTGGTGACCGTGGAGGATTCTGGGATGGCTATAGCTCTCGAGGACCAGTTGCTGCACCGGCAATTGGCACAGTTTCCCAGCTTAGCTGGGAGATGAGTGCACGACCTGCTATGATATGATCTCCTTGCACATTTTGTGGGATTTCAAACTCGTGTCTGGACGCGTTGCTTGCTGCATCAGTACTGTACTGCCATGCTAGATATCTGCAACAACTGTGTCTCGCATGCATATCTGAGCCAAATGTTATCAACGGTAAATTTCAATTTTTTTCTTATTGGAGGTTTTCTGTGTTACTCATGTCAATTAAATGATTTTGCTCGGTGAAGTTCAGGCAATTTTTTTACTTCGTTTAGCAAATAATCCGCTTGAGGTTTATGTTTTGATTTTTTTTTCTTAATATGACGCCATAATGTGATAAGACGCCGATATCCTATATTTGAGTTTTTTTTAAAAAAAATTGATACCCTATTGAAGAAACATTGATATACTAATTAGAGGCGTTTTAGGAACCACTTAATCATTTGAGGTAAAAAAGACCAGAAATTCTCACGTAAATAACAAATCTAGAAATTCTCACATTGATTAAAAAAGATAAATTAAATCTTGACCATTCAAACTTCATAATGTAATAAATCAATGGCCTAGATCAAATATTATATATCTGTCTGCTTGCATTGAGAATTAGAGTCCAACAGCTTGTACAGCCCCCGTATGGCACGTAGCATCATGGAATACAACAAATATTAACTGAACGGTACAAGTCCAATCCGAAAGAACAAAAACTTAAGTAGACCAATTATGACACTAGCACGTACTTTAACAAAAAAAATTATAATTACGGCAACAACCCAAAATACGTGAATATTTAAGCAATGCATATACGTGATTATCAAAAATAAACATACGAATTGACAAAAGGAAGTATTTATGTAACTACATTTCCCTTAACCTCCGATGTCTCTGTTTTTCAGTTATAAGAGAATAAAAAGCATAAAAACAAAAATGCATGTAACGTTGGACATTTAAAGGGACAGCGATTCTTTTCCCAAAACAGGATGATTATATTATATATATAATATGAATGATTAAGAAACCAAAATCAAATATTTGTCAAAATAGAACAAAGATGTTCCACATCTTAACCTATATGTCTATAATAAGATGTACGTATATAGATAAATATAAATTATGTGTGTTATAAATTTCATGTAGTGTAGAATCCAAGAAAAACGTAAAAAGAAAAAAAACTTAAAGTAGTTGTTAGACTGAATAACCTAATTAAATAAAACCTACACACAGAATATACTCAAGGAAATTAAAATTAAAGCTCATATGCAAATGCACAGATTGATGGATAGTAGTTTAATTGCTGATAGGTGGAATCAACCAGTATAGTTTAATACTTTCCCAAGACATTCAGCTTTGACATCAAAATGTCTAGATAAAAGCTAGGATCAATATTCAGAAATAAAAAAATGTCCACCGGTAGGTTCAATGAATTTTGTTTGAATTTAAATTTTAAAAAATGGTGGAAAAATTCAAAAAAATCCTAATTTCTATTGTTATTTAGTGAATGAAGTCCATGAAATGGCAGAGTTTACATATTCTAGAGCTCCACCAAAATTAGGACAAAAAATTGAAAAAAACAATAGATGGATTGAAATATGATTTCTACCTTGTTTAAATGAGAAATATATAGCAAAGGTTATGCTAAAAACTTTATGTAATATTACATTATTTTTCTAGACATATCCACAATTTTCTTGATTTTTTTCATAATTTTATAAAACTTTTATTACGTTTTACAATATTTTCGCTTTTTTTTTCTGTTCAGCTTTAACATGCCACGATTACTGTGGCTTACCAAAGCGTGACTTACCATGAGGTTACCGTATATATTACCACACCAAGATCAAAAATTAGAATTCAAAATTTGGAGTATGAATTTGTCACGGTTTTTAGCCCGCACGGCAACTTTTCTACTGCCGGGGTCGGTAAATGGCTATCAACAGCAGGGCTAACACTGCCTCCAGAAAGAATTAAGTTCCAGATAAAATATTAAAATACAACTTATGGCCTTTTTAAAAACAGTCTCACCGACAATTTAGAATTGTGCAGGTTTCCTAGCCGGATCTAATATTTTTGTACTTACCCTCTAATTTGTATTTCTAACTTTTTCTAAGGCTGTGGTTTTGATTTTAAAGATGGCCTTCATTAACTCTTAACAGTGTAAGGGCATTTACAACCTAAGTAGCCTCATTGAGTGCTCTTAGATGTCACATAGCTGCTAAACTCACATGTTTGAAATGGGTTTTTAGGTGGCTTAAATTTTTCGTATTTTCTATTTTGATTCTCACATTTTAACATTTTACGTCTAAACTAAATTTTACACTAAAAACCGTTAAATCCACAAAGTGATACAAAATCACTACCCTACCCTCACTCTTATCTCCTCAACCCTCTACGTCGATTTCCCTCACCCTCCTCTCATCCTCTCAATTCTCTATTTCGTCTCTCTTTGATATATGTTTTTTCTCATCTCTTATCGATCAAACATCTAGAATCCACCTCGGCGGCTACTGTACCACCATCGGCCAATGCCATCTCCAATCACAACTATCACCTCCTTCGTATTGAATCTAGCTATGAGATGACTAGATTTGGTTAGATCTAATCGATGTTATCAACTTTCTTGGTCATCAACGTTGGCGGCGGTTGGGTCCTCGTGCTTATCAGCATTGGTTGGGGTCTTTGTCAGTGATAGCTTTTCCCTTATACTCTCTCTTTCCCTCTTTATTGTCTAGATGGATGAAGCACCGGGTAGAAAGGAGGAGGAAGTTGCCAACGAGGATTGTGACAGCGAGTGGCGAGGGTATGGCACATACAACGTGGCTTCCAGAGCCAAGGCTTCACCGTCGAGGCTCTTTTTCTCATGAAGCCACTCGTGTCTTATGCAGGCATGCGCGTGCCTACGGAGCCACTGCTCTAGCCGAGCTAGCGGCTTGGCTCCATCGTGGCCACTCGCCATATCCTTGCGTTGTGAATGACTAAGTGATGTATAACTGGCTTGTGGCATGAAATGCATGTTAGGCAGCCGTTTGAAGGAAAAGGGTTCCATCATGTACCGCACAACGGCTCAGGCAGTGTCCAGAATGTGAAATTCGAACACGCATGGCTTGGCACGAACACGCATAGCACAGTCACCGGGTCAAAAAAGGCAGGAAACCCTCCCTGTTCACCATGATTGCCTGATTGCCTCTGCACCATGCATGCAATGAAATGGCCCCCAACACCACAGTACCTCTGCTCTGCTCATCACTGTCGCCTCAAGCACACAGGCTTTACGGCGAGGCGACGAGCCGGGCCGGCGTACGACGGGAGTGAAAGCTCTGAGGTCACTCGCCTCCACGTACGTTTTCAGGTTTTCTTCAGTAAAAACAAGAAAAAGCAGTGACCTGGTTCCCTGAGCGAAGTGAGGTGAGACCAGCCGATGCCATAATCATCATCTTTCCGCCGTGGACGCAGCAGGGGGAGGAAGCCAGCAGGCTGCGTGCTTGGCTGTGTGCTTGGCAAGGCCCAGCCGTTGCAGACTTGCAGTGTGTGGCGCTGTAGCCTGGATGTAGGGTTCCATACGGCTGTTTCCACAGAGGAGGTGCGTGCGTGGCGCTTTTCAGCGCACTGCTGCGACGTACGGTGCAGCAGCTCAAACAGCTCTATTCATGGACATGTCGTTGGGCTTTTCTTGGGGATAAAAAAAACCTTAATTACTGGTACAACGGTATCACTGGCAATGGCACTGCATAGCATCAGTCAAGATCATGTCTGAAAGAGCGCAATGATTCGTACAGTAAATCAGTTTTTTTTTGGTATGTGTGTGGGTACATGAGGATTCCTGACCTCTAATCTTTTATACTATCGCGCTTGCTGAGTCACTGTCGCCGTTACATACTTATATGTCAATGCTACACTTATTATTGAGAGCGACAGATTTGATTTTTTGCAAGTTTTCAGTGACATGGAGGAAATTAATCGAGGTTTGATCAACTAGCGTAGCCCATTTTTCTACGGGCGGATGTATCCGAGTCGCCTTCTGCACAGCAGACTCTTAATTTCAGCCATCAGTACATTTGAGAAAAAAAAAGGAATCAGAACCCTCTTGGATACATGGACGGACATAGACGATGGACCCTCAGTTACGTACTATCACGAATGTCAAATGCAAGACCATGCACGTATGCACCATGCCTTCGGCTGGTCCATGAAGGATTAGTACACGATGGCCCAACGTATCAACCATGAACAGCAAACGTATCAAAACCATCGACAACTCGCTATATCTCGGTCCACGCTGTTGAGCTGCCATGCAGCACACAAGCACAGCAGGTCAGGGCCCTGTACAGGTCAGTGTGCAAGGTAGCCTTTCATGTAGCGTTATTGTACACCCATTAATTACCTGTATCACAACTCACAAACACAACGCAATGATTTATACCCCATGATCGGTATGTGTAACAGTGTAGAGATCACATCGAGATCCATAACAAAGATAATTGCTTGGGGTGGCGAGGGTGGGTGTATCACAATCCAGTGGATGATCCTGCATGGGGGCATCACGCTATAGAGTTGAAATCTCTACAGAACTACTATTGCCTTGAAGGTATAATCAAATTACTGAAATTCTACGGATAACTATTTGATTTGAGATCACATTTCCTCCGATCATACACAAAAGGGAAGCTGACTGAGAGCTCAATATAAGTGTAAACCTATTAACACTTCTACTATACACCAGGGCAACATAGCAGCAAAAGCTTTGATATCCTACCATCACTAGAAGGCAGGGGGTAGAAAGCAAAAATAGGACAGGAAGAAAGGGTGGGGGAATCATACAAGGTCGAATAGCGCATCTTCGCAGGATTTTGGAAAAGGAGCTTTAATATCTGTGTGAGACACTCTGCTTATTCCTGTCCCAGGCAGCCCTATGAGCATCATAAGATTTTTTTCCTTCCGCCACTCGATGCGAATCTTGTCGAGCTGGGCTCCAGTCCCTATAGTTCTGTTGCTCATTCAGCGTTCGCCAGCTCCTGCTCTCAGAATCACTAGTTGGGGCCAAAACAGAGGCAGAATCGACAACCATGTCACCCTCTAGTATGCGTAGGACCTAGCAAAAGATAAAAAGGCTGAAGTATTTAGAAGATCCAGTGTACTGATGGCTAAGAAAAAATGTTTGCAGATTGAATCAGAAAGGACTAACATGAGACATGCGGGGCCTTGAATGAGGATCACGTCGTATGCAAAGTTTTGCTGCATGCAACATGCAATAGACCTCGTTTTCACAATAGCGGTCACCCAAGCGCGGATCTATGAGCTTATCAATTGCACACTCCTCCAAGAAAGGGCGTGCCTGTCATAATCCATAATCTCCATGAGTTCAGACTACAGAGCACAGAAGAGAGTAAATTTTGACATAGCAATACAGTTTATATGTAGCTAATTCTGAAACCTTCAAGCAGAAGTTTATGTCTGTAATGTTTAATAAAATGCAACACAAACTAATATAAAGTGCACTTCCGCATGGGATTACTCAGATTGCTTCATTTAAAATCATAGTTGTTGAGCATCTGAAAATTTGAACCATCATTGAAAATCAAGTCTCATAAAAAAAGGAACTGAAAGAACTAACCCATTCAGTTAAAAATTGTTGGCCCTTGGGCCGGTTAATGTCAACAGCCTTGCGCCCAGTGACAAGTTCAACTAACACAACCCCAAAAGAGTAGACATCAGCCTTCTCCGTTATTTGTCCACTCTGTGCATATTCTGGTGCCAGATAACTGCAGACAGCCATACAGAGCCTCATTAATCAAAATGCTCAAAACTGCCCACAGTGACAACATACGGTTGGAAATCTCAATACTTACCCAAACGTTCCAATGACTCTGGTGTCAACACCCATGTCGCCATCAGGTTGCCATCGTGCCAAACCAAAATCTCCAACCTGTTAGAACATTATTGAAAATCTTACAACCTTATCCTGGAATTGTGAAGTGAACTCGACGCCTACTATACAAATGCACAATCAGCAGGGTTCAACAGACATTAGGTATCACATATATAATATGAGGAAGTTCATAGAACAATGGTTACAATTCAATCAAATTTGCACAAGTTAAAACCCTATTATCTTCCTGACAAGTATAGTTTGGCAAAAGCAGAGCGTACCAGTGGTTCATAATCATGTGTAACCAGGATGTTGTTTGGTCTCATGTCTCGATGGATTATACAGCCAACTCTGCATTCTTCATGCAAGTACCGCAGCCCTCGAGCAGCGCCAACTGCAATCTTTTGCCTAGCAGACCAATGCAATGTCTCCTTATTACAACCTGAAATTCATTTCAATAATATCTTAGCATACATAAGTTTACAGTAGCATTATCAACTTTTGCTCCATTGTCAGTGCAAGACATAGTACCTTAACAGGATCAACTGTCAGGACTATAGAACTAACCCACTATCATGTAGGTAAGCTATCATGTGGATTAGAGAGTTTACAGACAAGTGTACTATCAGGAGTTGCGGTTTTCTATCAAATGCAAGAAAGAAAATGGTCTTACCATAAAGATGTGAATCCAAGGATCCATTGCAGATGTACTCATAGACCAGCAAACGCCTCCTATCCTCAACACAAAGACCAATCAGCATCACAACATTTCGGTGTTGCGCACAACTCAATACTTCCACCTCTGAGCAAAACTCCACATCACCCTGGGAACTAGCAAGTTTGTGTTGCTTAACAGCGATTGCTTGGCCATCAGGAAGGACACCTCGATGAACAGATCCAAATCCACCTTCAGCCAGGAAATTGGCTTGAGAGAAACCACCAGTTGCAAGTTCCAATTCAGCGTAAGTAAACCATCGAGGAGGTTTTCCAAAAACAGGTGCCTTATGCTGACATATTGAACACAGCGGAGGTGGTCCAGGGGGTGCACTCCTTGCCAACGAGACAGCATCCCTAACATTTCCTCGGAAATTTAGATCTGACGTGCTTCTCATAAAACTAATTTCATTCAAGAGATCCAGCTTGGATATATTCTCCAGCAAAGCATCTGCTGTGGGAGTGCGAGCTTTTCGTGGAGCTTTTCCATGTGATCTCGATGATACTGATTCCTGTAGAATGTCAACCATCCATGGCTGAAGAGAGAAGGATACTGGAGGACTCAATGTTTCGCTCTCAGAATCAGAAATATTGATGTCCGAATGCTGCACCCTATCCTTTGTTGCTGGTACCTCCTTCTTCATAGAACCATTTGTGTCTGAAGCACTATATAGAGAAGTCCCTGGATCTGAACTTGAGACAGAGGATGTTCCAGCTTCAGTACTTTCAAAAGTTGTCTCTAAGTCCGGGCTGCTATTCGGTGTTACAGCTGGTCCTCGAATTGATGTCCATGGCTCTTTTACATCAGTTGTTGTTTTCCCAACAAAACCATCCAATATAGGTGGAAGTGAACACGATACTTTGGAATCTTTATCAGGAGATCTAACAAGATTCAACCGGACAACTTTAGGTTGTGACCGCTTCATAACAACAATGTTACACTGCAGCTCTTCCACACAATGTTTCTCTTCATGCTTCAACTCCCTAATTAGCAGAAACATGGAAAGATAAGCAAGTAGAAAAATAAAAGGGTCCATGCTGTACAATGAAAACCACTGTAATAGGAGTTGACCATTACTTGTCTATCACAACCCAGCTTGCTTGTGCTCGCTTAGACTCAGTAGCTACAACACCCGGAGGAGACCCAGACACAACCTTAGTCTTCACATTTATCTACACAAATGGCATAAGATGAAACATTAACTATGTGTTAAGAGTTAAGCATCTACAGAAGAAAAATTCTGAACTTCAAACCTTGTTTGGATCGTAAACATTCTTAAGTTTGTCCATCATTTGAGAAGACAAATCAGAGATATCCTTCTGATCCAACATAGTCTTGTTGCCACTTGCGCAATCTCCAGCAAAGAGTGGAAAGCCCCAGAACTTCCTGCCTGAAATACAGGTAAGAGGTAATGATATTTAAGGCCACTAAGCCAAACTAAGTAAAGCAACCAACGAAGTTCAGTGACCACGGTAAGAAAAGAGCTTAGGTATCAATGATGAAAATCCACATAGGCATTTATCTGTGCAAGCTTCATGCAAAGGCATTCAAAATTGCAAGTGCAAAACATAAATCCCAAAGAAGATTATTACAAAGTGTACGGTGCAGGAACACAAGAGAATGAAACAATACCAGAGCTATGTGACGGGACGACGACGAGGAGCAAGATACTGCCGCCGGGCTGCACGACGTGCGTCAACGCCCACATAAGGGCCGTCTTGGAGATCTCCCTGGTGGCCGCCCGCACCGCAACCACCACCTTCTCCGCCGCCGCAACGCCGCCCTTCTCCGCCACGGCCTTCCCTTTCCTTTGCAGCAGCAGCTGCTGCTGCTGCTGCTGAGTAGAGCTCACCATCATCCCCTGTCCCTCCCACTCCACCAAAATGCCTACAAAATCCACAGCCAACTCTCCCTAAGCAACAGCAGCAGAGAACCAGCCAGGACAAACTTGTAGTAACACCTAGGAGAGTACAAGCAACACAACCACCCCCCCCCCCCCCCCCCCCCGAGCTCTTTAATGCATGCCAATGGGGATAAGAGGAGCTAGTACAAAGCTACTGACAGTTGCCACCAGAGCTCGACAACAAACCTGTTCCCAGAACGAAAAGGCAAAGCTAAAGACCAGTAAAGATTTCAGATTTCGCTAGGACGATGCGCCCCCGCTTTCTTTTCCCTCTCCTCTCCGATGGGTCCCAACTGCGGATTGAGAGAAAGATCCCAACCTTTATGGCGGCTGCATAGCGGGCGCCACACTGCGGCGTACGGCTTGTGCGACCGTCCTCGCCGCCACTGTAGCCGGGTATAGCTCGCCCCGCCTACCCACCCGTTGCCAGCGGAGGCGACGAGGTGGTGGTGGCGGAGACCCCCGCCCCCAGCACTGGCGTTAGTCTGGGTCAAACTGCACAGTGCCCACCTCGTCCTCCTCCCTCCCGGTCCGCACGATTTCCCAGCACGCCGCAGGAATCCCAAATTATTCGAAATTTGCTCCAGCCCGAGCCCCTCCTCGCAGATCTCGCCGCGCTCTCCGCCTCAAAATTGGCCAGCCGGACGCAAGTGGGACAAGCAGAGAATCAAATCATCCAGACAAATCAATCAATAATTCAAATTCCCCAACCCCCATATGCGATCCCCCAACGAGAGATTTGACCCGCATTTTCCTTTCCATGCACGGGAATATCTACTAAAATAACCGGGAAATTCCCATCCTGTGAGAGCTCCCGATTCCCCGGCCGCTCGCTCGCATCAGAACCGAAGCTCCCCTCCCACAAACGAAAACGCACACCGGAGCCCACGCCGCCAAGGGGCAGATACCCACCAGTGAACTCTCAGTAGCCCCTGGCCCGCCGCCGTTGACAACGACGAGCAGCTTCTCAGCGCGCCTCGTCGCCGAGCGACACGCACCGCCAAGGGAGGCGAGGCAGGCGAACTCTAGCGCTCAGCGCGTGCGTTCGGGAGCGGAGGCGGTGGCGAGGGAAGCGGAGGTGGTCATTTAAGGAGACCAAGGAGGGTGGAGCGAGCTAGCCGAAGGTACCAAGCAATTAAACAACCTCTCCCCGATGGATGGCGACGGTGCATTTCCCGTATCGCCCTTGATACCCGGTCAAATTTACAATTCTGCCATCCGCAGTACGGAGAGTACTATTCAACTATTTAAAAAACCGGTCGCTGAGGTGCAGGACACGGAGGAGTAAAGCCCTGGTCCCATGGGCAATCCAGCCGTCAGATCCCAATCGGACGGATCAAGAAATCCGTGGAGTAAATGCGGGACAGGGTGCGGCCTTATGAACGGGCGGTCCAAGGTGGGGACCCCCTGGCAGTGTCAGGCACGGCCCCGTGGTCCCGGTGCACAGCAAGCAGCACACGGGGAGGGGAGGGCGGTGGGGGGGACATTGCCATGGTCCTCTTGGACGTGGCCCACCACGGCAAAGAATTGCTTGCTCCTGCTGCCATCACTGCTCCCAGGGACTGATCTAAAAAAATTTTCTCTGCATTTTTCACAGATTTTTCCGTCGTTGCCGCTGAAGGTGCAGCCATGAGCGAGTAGTACAACCTTATTTTTGCACAGGCTCCTATCCGTTTTTGTGGTTATTTGTACTTTTCTTCGTGTGGGCGATTGCGATGTGAAATCAGGTGAGACTAGCAACATCGGCGGATCAGGATTTCCAGTATTGGTGTCACCAACTCGGAACATAGGTCCCGCTGATCGGTGGCATGTAAAACGCGATTGGTCACTAAGCACATAATTAGTTAAATAATAACTATTATAATTTTAAAAGATAAATTTAATTATTTTGTTTAATATATATAATAAAAAATACACCATTCAACAACTAAAAAATGTGCTTACGACAAAGGAGGTAGTAGCTCATTCTAAGGATCAAACCATAGTTTCTAAAGGAGTAATAATATGTATGAAAAGTAAAAGAAAATTAATGATAAGTAAGAAAGAAAGTAAAGTAGATCAACAAACTTACATATTAATTAATCTAGATGTCTTGTCTTATATAGTTTAGTAAGATTCATGTTTGATGAACCTCGATGTGTACTAGCGCCCTCGTCACTATCATGCGGTAATTTTCCTTTCAAGAATTATTCACTCATATTCATTCTACTTGTCTAACTGGTAAAATTAAACTGCAAAACACTAAAGTAAAATTGCTATATACACATGTGCACCGTTCTCAGAACAAAATTGCTATGGAAGTTAGATGAGGGAAATGGACAATTTGCTGTCTTAGGGGAAGAAAACTGGATCGCTCATCGTTGCTCCTCGTCAAGACTCGTGACGCCCATCGGCTGTTGCACGTGGTGTGAGATAACGTGTCTATGATATACCTACTCTGGGACGCAGGAAAGCAAGCGGTAGCGTTAGTTTTTGTACTGCCAAAGAGCTGCTTGCTGTTGTCCACGGGCTGGCCAACAAAGTCATCAACGGACTGAGCAAGAGAGCAAACAACGAGCTGGTTTTGATTAATGTTTGGCGTCAAAATATAAAGCCTACTCGTGTCACGCATGGTAGAATAGAAGGGGCTACGTGGGCCAAGGAAAAGGCGTTGATGTCAGATGACACCACTCATATGACGTTGGGTCCGCCCCTGCCTAGCTATGTGACAACAATAATTTCAAGGAGGCTCAGGAGCAGCAACACGTTGACGAGCCATGCATGCAAAAGGTTCGTACATCGGGTTGCTTCAGTGAGCACTGACGTCCAGCGGCTAAGTTCAGCTGCACCTATATTGGTAATAGCTCGTTCTTGTGCTATGCCGCCCTTTTTCACATGCCAGCACAGTGAATGTTACAAACCTACTGACCGGAGAGGCAAAGGGCTGAAATGTAAACGAGATTAACAATATTGACAGTGTAGTTCTATCCATCAAGGTGTGGGAGTCTATGTTAGATACAACTAGATAATTAATCTTGAGTACTCATTAATCTTAGTAGCCATCGATCTAGATGAAATCATATTCTGATAACTTCGATTAGAAAGGAGTCCATGTTTGATAATAACTTAATCATTATTAGTAATTATAAATTTAAGAATATATCTTGGTGGGACCAAATTACAAGCTATTGGATAAAATGGAAAGTTCCAACAGTCCTAATTGTTCAGATTAGAAAAAGAGTTCACTGTGACAACTTAAAAGTCATTAATGCAAATTTAAGTTCCTACTAGTACAGAACAACAGAAATGAACAATTAGAAAATGAAAAGTTCAGTTTGCATATAAATATGCATGCAAAAAAGGAGAAAGTTGTTATATAGTTGTTGTCATGTTTTTCAAATAGAGTTTATCACATAGTAATGCTAATAAATGTATAGTTTTCAGTGCAAAGGGTTACCGGATAGTCTTCAGCATATTGAACTGTATAGTTCAAGAGGAAAACCATTCCAGCATAATAATGGCATGCTAAAACGTTTAGCTGTACCGGATGAGCATGCTCCACCAATTTACTGTAATCATAATTAGAGTTTTGTTTTTCTCTCATCATTAAATGTATTTTTTATATAATGATCCTTTAAAGTATATACCCCTTGATGAATAATGTGAGGTATATATACCTCTTTCTGTGCCTCTCAAAGAACAAAAAAGTATTGGTGTTATCCATCGTTAACTTTTATTTTAGTTAGTTTAACTTTTTTACCTCTTAAATAGTATTTAGGAGCTACATGATAGGATCTTAATTTTTTTACCTATTAAATAGTATTTAGGAGGTACAGGATAGGATCGAGAAAACCTCAATTTGCAGATGGTCATTTGAGTAAAGAAGATATATGTTGAAAGGTTGTTTCAAGTATTGAAAAATATGCAATAATTATGGGAAAATGGTGACGACGGAGGAATCATGTTCCAGAAAAAGTCACAGTACACATGTACCAGATATTTCCTAAACAACCAACATAATATTCCACCAATGGGACATTAGATTTTTCATGCTTTTCCTATTCATAACGTTCTTTCTTCCAACGTCAATCCAATCCGCCCATTGTTTCTCCAATCTACGATTTGAAATGCTGTGTAATGTCCCCGCTGAAGCCATTTCACAAACGACCATTTCACAAACGAACAATTGGCAATCATTCGCCAAACCATTTTACTGACGATCCTCTCCTATCAAAATAAGTATTTTTTTCTGAAGATTCCCTATCTAGTACACCCGTACGTCAATAAATTACAAGAACTCCGCCAACGCACGCAAGATACATCTCTGCCATCCATATGCCAATTATCAACTAAGTATACTTGTAGCAGTTCAACTAACATGCGAATCATAACATCACATAAATAAACATGAATAGTACACATTGTGCATACACCGATTGAGTGAAAAAAATGGATGTAGATTTTGAAGGGATGAAAACTGGTTAATTGATTAGACTCAAACCATCTACCCTCGACATTAGCTAGAAATTGGCAACTGTTCTTTTTAGAACAGAGGGTACAGTCTCAAATTCATGCCTAATCTAGTGTAGTTTGGGATTTTGTTATCTTAAAAGTTACTTTTTATATAATAAAATTCATTTTGATATTTGCTTCAAAGAAGCTATAGGCACATATCACAGATATGTAATATCTGCATATTTTGATTAAAAATATGAGCACATATTTTGATATTTACAAATTGAATAACTACGAAATACAAAATTATAGCTTGATTAAAAATAAAAAAATGATTTTAAAAAGATAGAGATAAGTAGATAATATCTATTGCTAAACCTCCATTTATTACTTGTGAAAAAACTGCATCACTGTTATTTTAATGTGATGGTTTGTAAATTTTACTTAGTTCTTGTAGTTACTAGTAGTACTAAACTAACTACATATGTTATGATCTAATCACTATAACAGATCACTCATCAAAGAGATAGTCTATCTGTGAATAACTGAACTGCTCCGTCATACATAACCCTATCTGATAAGTTAAAATATGATCCATTAAAGATGACACAATATAAACAATGTATCATCTATGACGGGTTGATGTTTAGACCCAACATAGATGATCTCTCTCACTCAGAAAATAGCCTATAATAAATAAAAAGTCATCTGTGATGGATGTTGACTTATTATCCATCACATATAAGCATTTCTATATAAAAGTGTTCAAAATGATGTTCAGTCATAGATAAGAAATAACCTTAAATAGATTTATATTTTTACCTGACCAAGCACATGCAACCACCGAGCATATGCAACCACGTATTTTTTATCCTATCTCTTGAACTCTCTCCCGGTCTCTCAAACTCTCTATCCCTTTATTGAAGCATCTCCATGCGCCGATCACCATCTCCGCCCACCATCGGCTAGGCAACGTGGCCAACATCTCCTACCGCCTGTCGCCGTAGCCTCCACCCCATGTCCATCGACCGCTATGCTGACTGTCTAGTGCTCACAATCGTCGAGCGTCGCCTTCTCAGCCCTACGTTTGCCAGGCATCATCCTATGGCCACCGGTGGCTGGATCTGGCCTCCACGAGGTCGGTGGATGCCAAATCTAATCGCTACGTGCCAAAGTCCGTCTAGCGTGCCTTGTCCGCCCCTTTTCCAGCTTCTTTGTCACCCTTCCACCAAGTGTCACCTCCTCTTCCCCTCCCTCCCTGACTACTGGTGGCCATGGATCCCCTCGTCATCGCCGTCACCATCACAACTACCTTCTTTACTAGCTTAGAAGGCTCCCGTATAACAATCCATCCTTGCCCTCTTGTAGTAGGGGAGCCCCATAAGGAGGGCTCACTAGCACAACGAGTGAAACGGGCGGCGTCGATGTGCACCGCCATCTAGGGGTGGATAGGCAAAGGTCACACTGTGCACCATGGGCACATCTTCCATGCTATCAACGGCTTCCAACTCCCCTGCCTTCACCCCACCACCCTCTAGATCTCTCTCACACATCCTAGATATGGAGCCTTGTGTTTTGCTTGAGATTTACAGCACTTTTGTTCCATCTTTGCTGCATTTCGTGTGAAATGTAATTTGTGTAAGTGTAAATGAATTAGATAAAGAATCTACAGCCTTATTGCATAGCTTGTCTATATAAAGATTTAGAGATGACCAAAATCAAAATCGAGTAATTGGTTGGTAATGGTAGCAAGGGTGAGCACTGCAATGGCATCGTGCTCCTTTTTTCTAGGTTATTCACACCTATGATGTGACATAATTTTATTTTTTATATTTTTTGCTAGATTATTGGCATAAGTAGATCTTCTGAACTGTTGAGATATCCACATTACTAGTGATGAGTTTTAGTTTTCACCCATCACACATATCTATTACCAGCGATAAGTGGTATTTTTCTAATCATTGACCATTTTATCCAGAACTAAATTCTTCACAAATATATATTGCCATCCGTTAAAGATGAATGGTTGTTTGCAGTGAATATTGAAGCCCATTTGTTGTCTAACAAACCCAAAGTTGCCGTCTTTTTTTTTTCAAAAACTGTAGTGCCACACTGACAGCCTTTTTTTTCCCGACTGTAGTGACATTGATAGCACCCAATCTGACTACGGATCATAAAGTGTCATGTACCGCGCGTGACATGCATGGATGGATCGACGAGGACGATGATGGTAACGGGCAGCCAGCTTAACTGGCGCTGTACTGCCAACAATCTAATGATGTACATACGAAAATATGATAAGCTCTGAGTGTCATATGTATAACACTACTTCGGAACAATATATTAGTGTTGTCCTTGTTAATATCAGTTTAACTAAATTTGGTTCTTTTTTTCCCCTCAGACAACACTGATGAATATTTGAATCGAGCCGGCTCAGTAGTTCCTTTCTCTCTTTTTTTCCAGCTTGTTGCCCTTATCAGTGTCGGGTCCTAGATCAACAATAAGTTTGTGCCAGTTAAGAACCTGGCACAGATATAAGTTTTCAATCAGTATTGAAGCTGTTTTTCTGTGGTGGTGTAAGTAGAATGCAGATGTGTCCTCCGGGCAAGTGGTAGGCTGCTAACAAATTTATTTTGTCCTGATACTTTGTTCATTAATGCAACGTCAATCTGCGTATCATGCATGGTAAAATTTATTATCTATCTCTGTTGTTGTGTAGCACCAGATGCAGGGGAAAGGGGGGAGTTCTCTAAAAGCATGGCAATAGTGCCATATAGGATTTCTGATAACATGGTGAACAATAAAGGAGCAAAGAGAGAAAATAAAAGTATTGTCTTCCGTATAACTAAGTAATATGTATGTGCGTTATAAGTCAAACCCATAAAATTAAGGATTAGCTGTAAGGGTAAATTAAAGATAAAACATTAGATGTTGTAGTGGTTATCCATAATATAGAAGAAGTCGTGCTCCACTTGGTAAGAGGAGAGAGAAAGAGGATGACTCTTTTTTTTTATGATAGTAGAGAGATATATATACTATCCAGGAACGTAAACCAATTAACGAAGAAACAAGCAAATAGCATAAGGGGCAAAGATGACGTCTATCGTACAAAACCAAACACATACCAACAAATGCAACAAGAAAGGGATGAAAAGAATTAATTGCTTGGATCCGCATGTGGAAGCGTTGTGCTGGATAAGTAGTTTTAAAGATAACGTCCAAATGATATAAAATGACTGTCTACTATTGGGAATGTCCCCTCATAGTGTGATGTTGTAACCGTGAGTTAATAACTATTACTCCCTCCATAGAAAATTACAAGGCATATAATATTTTGAAAAAGCTAAATATGTAAATTTTAACCAACAATTAGTCAAATTATAAGTATACTTAGTGCATAAAAGTAATACCAGTAGAGTGCATAAAGGCAATACCAATAGATTTACTTTCAAAGAACTTTCATAAAATATTGTTTCTATACATGTTATGAATATATGCATAATCAACGCTCAGATTCTTATCTAATGACTTTTTCCAAACAAAATATACCATATGATTTTCTACAGAGAGAGTATTATAAAAGTGAATATAAATAAATAAATCAGTTTTGCTTGTATCGGGGCATGTCTTCAACCGCAGCCACCGACAAAGAAAGATGAGTTGCGAAGGAAAGAACTTGCCACTGACAACTTCTTTAGCCATGTGTAATTATGATGATGATTTGAACATAGATGGGCACACCGGATTAGATCACCGAGTTTGATAGCAGTGAATGAAGGGTGTTACATGGAGGTGGTGATACTAATGGGTGGTGGTAGTGGTGAGGTGGCAATCGCCTTAGCCGTGGAATATGGAGTGAGGTAGACTAACAATTGAGATAGGGCAACTCGTTAGATTGGTTAGAAGATCCCGGTGTTAGATCTAGCAACCTAAAACACTAAAGACGAAGAAAGATAAACTCACCACAGAGTTGAAAAAGAGGGGTGATAGGGATGCCTATGATAGTAGGAGAGAGGGGAAGGGGAGGAGAGGAGATGGAGAGAGTGGGTCTGGTGGGCAGCAACTTGTTGACATGAGTAAGAAAATAATAGGGGCCAATTAGGATAAAAAGTTTAGGAGACATGACAGAAGGAAGAGATAAGATTATGGGGCTTCCTACCATCGAGCTTTTCTCTCCAGTCTGTTCTTCAACAAAATAGGAAGTGATGCTATAGATTTCGTGCATTATTTTGTTAGCAATTTGGACAGTACATTTCATAAATTAAGCAACTCCACTAGGAAATTCATAGCGATCTTAGTTATCCAAAAGTCACTGAGATCTAAGTTAAAAAAACTAGTCAAACTCACACATAAACAAACCACTTAATTATTCGCTCATTTTCAACCGAGAATTACCTTTTATAGAAGAAATCTGTACACGGGGAATCGAAGCCGATTACTACTCCAGATTAGCTCACAGTGCAGTGACATGATCCGAATCTTACCATTCCAGACCAACCCAAAACACAACGCAGATCCTGTCTAAAGCATCGTCGCGTGAGCCTATACATCCATCAAGATCGCGCCGTAAAAATGAGATGTGATGGCAAGAAAAGCGAGCCTGCATCGCTAGTGAGCGAGCTAGGTAGAGCCGAGTACAGTTATCGGGAGGACGAGGAGGTGCAAGAGACAAGCACATCAATCAAAGGCCTCCTCTTCCTTCCTGCCACAAAAGGCACCTGCATGGTTGCTTCTCTGTTTTCATATACGTGGCCTGATCTCCTTTTTGGCTGACGACGACGACACAGCAGCCTGATCATACGTACAGTATCGCCAGTCGGCATGCACTGCTGTGCGTGTTGGCTGGCCATCTCAGGTTGGGCTGCCTGCCAAGTGCCAGACATGGGCATTATTGCCGGGCGTCTGTGCAACTCGCCCCCGCCAACGTACGTACTCCTACGTGCATGATGGCTCTAGATGTAAATCCAAACGACAACGACGAGAAAAAGAGCGGGCAACTCCTGTATACTATGTTCCACAGTATGGTAGTGGAAGTTATCTGACACATTAAATTCAAATTACCATGAATTTTGAGTCTTTTTTTAAATTCTAAGTACAAACACCACTCATAACAAACACTTAAACGCATATAAATTTTGAGTCTTGGCAGATGAAGGTTGGGAACTTTTATTTTTATTTTTTTATATATATGTTTTTCAAACCGCTAAACGATATATTTTTTAAAAAAGTTATATAAAAAATTTGCTTTAAAAATTATATCAATATATTTTTATTTTTAACTCATACTTAATTAATTATATATTAATTGTGTTTTTCGTTTTAAGTGGCAGAAGAGAAGGTTTCTCACCCTCCTCTTGAAAGCTGACACATTTCATTGCTGTGGAGTTTGGACGGGTGACTGGTCAGTATATAAATATTCCCTATACTTCTACAGTATTTTTGAGCAGGAGCAGTTACAAAATTAAAATTCTGGACGGAGCCCTGCCTGCCCAGCGTGCTGATACTGTACACGCATGAGGGCTCTCTCCCTAATTAAATCCGGTGCATCCCCCCACTTCCCGCGCAGAGACGCAGAGCGCAACGGGCGAGCAGCGCGGCCGCGCGGGTGGCGTCGACGTAAATAGTTCCCCGCTACGTGGGCGCGCTTCGTCCCCGGTTTGAACGAGCAAAGAGAGGAGGAGGGGGCGGAGGTGGAGGCCCCACATGGCTTGGGGGCCCACGCTTGGCGCCCGTTACCGCCGTGTTCCTCCGGCAAAGGTGTCCGTCGTCCGTCGTCACGTCCCGCTCCCGCCATAACTGCCCGTCGCCGTCCGACGGTGCCCCTCGGCGCGGCGCAGCGTCGTGCCGCGGGCGCCGGATGGCGGACGGAAACGAGAATGCGATGAGCAAGCGCCTTCTGGTCTGGGAGAGGGAAGAGCACTGAATTCGAGGACTTGGCTTTCGTGTGGCACGGTGGTTAAGGCAAAAAAAAACCCATTTTTGGGGTTTACGGGGGACACAACACTTGCTAATAATTGATGCTTTTCTTTTTGTCCTTGGAGGCTGGGACCACTCGGATTGGCAATTGATTGTTCCTGCTGTCCTGCTACTTGTCCTGTACGAAATGTACTCCACGGTAAACGTACAGTACACAAAAGTGAGGTCTGAGTAGTATACTACTGCTCTCTCTTTCTATAATATTTATTGTTTTGAAAAAGATACGGTGTTTAAAAAAACCAAGTTTAATCACTATTTTTATTACAATATATATATATCGATTTCAAGATTAATCTATATATATAATCTATATGCTACTAACGTAAATTTTAAAAGTTTTTTATAATTATATTTTTAAAAGTTTAATATTAACCTCGTCTAAAATGATAATTATTAAACTGGACTGTCAATCAATCGCCAGTCACAGTAACTTATCCTCACTTTGGTTTGATTTAAAGAAAAAATATAGAAATTTTATAGGATTCCAAATTTTAACATTAGGTCCAAGCTTATAGAAAAAAATTCTTTGATTTTATCTCTTTTCTCAAATTCTTATATTTTTCCAATAGTCCAATTAAATGATGATTTCTATGTTTTTTATCCTCTGTTTTATACTTATATTCTTCTATGTTTTTTCAATTCTACTATTCAAAAGGCCCTAACTCGATGAAATTTGTGATGGACCAAATTTTTCGTGAATAATATAGCTGGTGTTTGTATTTTAGCAACTGGCCACAACACTACTCTCATGACCATGATCGTGACATAACCACACCCACCCACACACAACACTATTTTTTATGTAAAATATTTTCAACATCAATTAAAATTTGTTCATTTTTCCAAAAAAATCTTTGTTCATTCAATCGCAAAGAAGGTTCAAATGAATTTGGAATTAAGCAGACAATGCCATATGAATCTAAAATTAAGTAGGCAATGATTTGAGATGGCAACAAAACTGTAAAAAACTTGGTGCAGGCAATTGGTGCTGCACCTTAGCAATGTTAGAATCAGCTAATTGACAGTAATCTGCCGTGGATTACTGTCTCAATGCTTCTAAAAATATGATTTATCAAAAAAATTCCTGAAGTACTTCCATGCTTATAATACTTGTACTAAGTTTATATCTTAAAATATTAAATTTATCATGTTAATCGAGTAGATCTATTTTATTTCATCTGTGTTTCATCACTTCGTGTGATTGGAGTCTTGCCCGTACAGATAACGGAGAAACTGTAGTCATAGTCTTGTCTTGTGGACTCTATGATACTAGTTGAACAAGAAACCGCCACGCGGCAGGAAAAGCATTGAAACGTGTGTACTTCACCAACATTTGTATTTTTATTATTTATTCACCGACTTTTTTCGTTTTATTATTACATAATACTTGTGCGGGTGGTATTGTACTACTCTTAGTGGAGTGATGATTGATGAGAGGAATGAGACACCCACATGCCGAAAATCCATGCTGTACAAATGCAGTAGTACAATAACAATTCAAGATGATAGAACAGCACTTAATTAAGTGTACCACGTGCCTAAAAACAGAAAACGCCCTAATGCCTAATGCACCACCACTGCTGCAGCTTAGCTTTTGGTGCTTGCGCCACAGGACGAAAACGACACAGTAACCAGGGATTAAAAACCAGAAGGCGACTCATCACCTGCAGTCCGGCAGGCAAGGCAATTCTGGAGCCCGGAAACAAGCAAGCAAGCGGACAATCATCGAGCATTTCCGGAACGCCGATCCAAGACCGCTTTTAGACGCTAATGAACCAGGCGAGAATCGTGTCCAACATTTTTAATTACGACCCTCCTCTCCATGGCACTGCCAGTCTCCGCTCAGGACGGCGGGTCCCCAACCCGAGGGCGGTGGGCTCCGTCCGGTTCCTGGCGCGTACGCTGCGTCCAAAGCGCGGTTTTTTTGTACGCACCGAGCGCTCGCGCGCGCGGGCGATCGGCCGGCCGGCGCGGTGGTCTTCGCGGTCGCGGTGGCGGTCGGTCGCGCGGCACGCACGTAAAAGGCGGCGTTTTTTTGCTACTGCTCGGTCGCGGGATCTGGGTCTCGGGGCGTTGATGCGGACGCACGGCGTGGCCGATCGCCTTCATGCATCCTCGGGCGTGATTTTCATAGTCGCCGCGCGTCGCCTGAGATTGTCCGGCTGCAGCGTCGCCACGCCTGCGTTTATGTGCCCGTGGTTTGTCTGCTGCGGATCCAGAAGAGTTGGGACCGGACCAGCGAGCAGCGCGGCTAGAGTGTAGTGTATACTTTCGTCTTTGCCCGTGCGTTGATCTTTAGGTTGACGCAGGGCGAATTACATGTGTACGATACATGAATGCTGGGATTTCCATTTGCTAGCCTAGCCCAATATTATACCCCGGCACGTTTTGCAAGTAAAACGTGTCCTTCCAAAACAGGTTATTAAAAAAAACTAAGAAGGTGTGGCTCGTATTCCTATGTAGGCATCTATTTTTCAGATATAACATTATTTTTTAAAAAAAATGTCTGACAAATTAAATCAAATTAATTAACGGTAGGTACTTTTCTTTCCAAATGAATCTTATCAGTTCTCCCCTTTTTTAGCAAATCTTGAAAAAAATTCATCAACCCTAAGGTAGACGGTAATTAATTTCGTAAGTGTATGTGCAAATAAGTCATACTGGATGGTTGATGGATGTTTTCACCTTGCTAAAGAATTTCAGCAATTTCTTATTATTCTCATCGAACTTAGGACCTCCCGTGAACATGAGAAGACAAGTCATTCATGCAACTTTGCGGCTAGCTAGTACACATATCAAGTTAGTTCGTTATTTCACATTTTAATTCCTTTTCTCTGAAAACAAATTAATAAAAAAAAGACTGCAATTATATAAATTTAATAGCATGTGTTGATTATTTAAAAATTTTAAGTGTCTTATACTAAAATATACTTTGTCATATGATTTTGGATTATAGAGATTGTATATTTTTTGTCCCGTTAATTCTAATCAATGGATTTGCTATGATTTATATTCCCTCAATTTAACCTAACTAAATGAAACACCATGCCTATTTATCATAAGTATTTTGGTTTACCTATTAGTTTTTTTCCCAATTCAAATTAGCTAGCATTCTCCTTCTCAGTGACACCCTTGCCATTGACCATAATTGAAATGGAGCTCATCATGTACAAGTAGAGGCGCCATTACTCATAGTTGAAGGCTACTTGTCCTCATCAGTTGTCCGATTATTGCTCGATGCCATCCTTGATCCACCTCTCGCTTTTCTTCTGTTGATGGTCACTCATTTAATTAATTGTTATAATCCATTGTCTTTGTTATGAATTTCTTTGTATATTTATGTTAGGTAAACTCTGTGTCGTCAATTCCACTTATCAAGAGCATATTTATGTCAGGTAAATTCTAATGAGTAAGTTTAGTATGATTTATGCACCCCAAAAAAATCAATCCAACTAATGGAAACACCATTTAACATAGACATTTTTGTTACCCTAAGTTTTTTTGTTTTTGCGATTAAAATCAGCAAATATTCTTCTTCCCAATGAAGGCTTTGTCACCCTTCTTAATTGAAGTGATTCTTATTTCCCCCATAAGAAGGGCTCCAAAGAGCATTTTGCATATATAGAATAGAGAAAAAAATGCCTCTAGGTAGTTCATTGGTTTACATAAGGTGTGCCCTGTATCGTCTCTATTTCCTTGTGCCATATGTTTATGTAAAAAGCAAACAATGAAACTTGGCAAATTGAAAATTTTATTCTCATCCGTTAGGCCCCAAGTACTACTTCTTAGGTAAAGGCAAGACAACCGGAAAGATTTGACATCATGTATTATCCATAGCTGCAAGCTACTTCATATCACCTATAGTCCTCTCTTTGCTTAGCGGCATCCTCCACTTCACTCACCTCACCATGTATTTATGCTCGATCACCAAATATACTGCTTCCTTTTAATTTCTGCTTAACAACTCATGTACATGCTTGACTAAGTTGATATATTTTACGGATTCCTTGTAAGTAATTGCGATTGGGTGATTGGTGGATAGACATCTCTTTGTTGGACCAATACATAGGCATAGGATAGATGTAGAATTGATAGGCTGTCTTTGTTTAGACTTAGTAGATTGTACCATATGGCTTAAGGGTTTTTTAAGCGGAAGAATCTTATTACATTCTAGAGAATCTTTGATGGATATTTAAGATATAATAGAATATGTTATTATTATTATTATTATTATTATTATTATTATTATTATTATTATAATAAGACTGTTATTGTAAATCTAATTAAAAAATTTACATATACTCTCTAATTGTTAGGAATATTACCAGCTTAATATATTTGTTTATGCTCTGGTTGTCGACTTAACTTCACGTGTGTCATGAAGTCATATGTGACGATACAATCTATACTTCAAACATTTTTCATTGTTTTTCATGACTATACTATGACAAGTAAAGGGTGAGAGTATAGCAATCCATAGGAATTCAACATGCTCAAAACCTTTGTTTCAAACAACACATATATGAAAAATTCTTATGGTTTGTAATCCGATCAAAATTCCTTTGAATTTTGTTTAGTCCAAAGGAGCCCTTAATATGTTGATCAATCATCTACTTGACATCACTTTTTACTAGCTGATGATGTCTATGATAATAGGAGATCGACACAAATGAATTTTAACCATATACACCAACTTCTATTAAATTAGAGAATGCTCTTATTTTTAGTTGTATACATCCTAGATATACAGCCACTGGGATGTACATCTTCCTTATTAAAAAAAAGAAAATATTCTTATCTCAAACTATAATTTATAGTTGTACTTGGCTAAATGAACTTGGGTTTGGATGCCCAAATTTTTCTATACATTACCATACATTCAAAAATGGATGTAGGGGTTCTTTTGCTTTGTACCATTTTTTTAGGAAAAATGGAGGAATTCTATCCCCATAGGTTTTATTACAACTAATCCATTTGGAATGAAGGATTAGGACATGAAAAAATAGATAATTTTTTCCTTTACAATAAATTCCATAGGAACTGAAACATCTATCAAATTTTTTTTTCTTTTCTTTGTTAAATCCAAGGCAAATCAAGTAATGAAGCTCAGGCCCAAATTGAAGATAAAATTGACCAAAGTAATTACATTTTTATGGTTGTTTTTCAAGATTCCAATGATTACTTAATTCATATGTTCCAAACAAACTATCTTATAGTTTTTAATAGGTTTTTCGTATCTCTGTTTTGCACGTTTATTTTTACCTGTTCTTAGTCCTTTTTTGCATCCCAAATAAGCCCTTGCGCACAATTGAGGTTTTAGAAATGACCGAGAAGGAAGTTGTAGGCCAAGAGGACCTGCTGGCGTAGACATGTTGTCTCGCGTCACATGTGTACCCTCTAGGAAGGACCAACCTGACACTACAACTCTAGGAGCAGATGCACGAACATCCTCTGTACCATAACTATTTTCATGGTATCTATAATGAAAGTTTGTTCAAAGAGACAACATTGGAGGCACCCTCCCCGGCTGTTTGTTTCCATACCTTAACTATATATATAGTGAAATTGCTAGATTGCTTAAAAAAAACTGCAGGTAGCATTTTTGCCGCTCCTTAACTCGACTCGGAGGTGGATCTAGAGCCATACCAAATAGAGCCGTATACTATTTTCTTCTTTCATAAATATTTGATATTTAGGATAAAATATAGGCAAACTTCTCAAGCCTTGATCATCAATATCTTTTCAAATGATTTAGTTTAAAAAAGGTATGCATAGATTTACCTTAAAATACTATCATAATTTCATCAATTTATTGACTTTTTGAAAATTTACTGTCATAATTGCATAAATTTATTGGATTTTATAAATATATTCTAAGTATAAAACTGTTTGTCAGTGTAATAAAATTTGATTGAAACTTATTCGAAGCGTCTAATATTCATGAGCAAAAAGAATATAAGTCTAAGAAAGATTCGAGTTGAGCTGGAAGCATGCAACTCTTCAACAAAAACTCCACGGTTGCACCGAGTGCAAACTAATAATGATGAGCTCAGACCAAACAATGGTCCTCCGGAATTATAACGTAGTGGTTGTACATGGTTTCATGATGGCTCTGTAATACTTCCTGAAACATGATGAGTAGCACTGGTGGTATCCCTTAGAACGGGACCATGGAATCTCCACTCTAGAGGCAAAGCACATCACACTCTATGCATGACGATGTTAGGTTGCGTTTCTAGCTGGGACGGCCCAATGCAACTACTGGAATATGGGGCTTCGGATTATGTCGAGACGAAGATGTAGACGCTTGATGACGCTATATATGCATTGTGGGATACTACAGTGGTCTCTAAACAATTTGAGCTATCGGTTTGTAAAGGTATATTATGTACTTTCTTATAACTTTTTGCCTAAAATAATTTTTTGATTTATATTTTTCTTCCGTCCTAGTCGCATATTGCTCGACCCATTGCCCCCACTTTAGTTGTCAAAGTCTATTCAAACTATATTTATGAAATTACCTGGCATAGAAAATATGTGAATTGAAGTGATGTCATCTAGATAATTGGCATAGATGTATGTCATGTACCGTCATGGCAGCAGTGTACCGTACTGTAGACACCTGTATTTGCATGAGGGCGGCACGTGCAAAGATGCTTCTCTTCGTAACTCCGGCGGGCCGCCACACCATGTAGCAGCTACCCCGTGGACCTTGTACATAATGGAGACTACACAGCAATTTAAAGTCAATTATAGCACAAACGAATAGGCAAAACGAACAGGCATGCACGGTGAAAAAAAAAAGGAATTTAGCTTCATTAGCTCGTTGTAGTGATGCAGCGAAAATGCAGGTAGCGAATGACCAAGCGCTTGGGTACAATCAGTCTCACCAGTCTGTCGCGCAATACTAGTACTACTGATTTAATTAGTCGTGTCTGATAGCGAAGCCATGCAAGTGCGTAATCGAATTTTTCAGGGCAAGTACGTGCAAGAAACACCCTAATGCAGAAGGCCGCCACTGTAGCATAGATCTTTGCCTTGTGCAACTGGACGAAAAGGACAATGGAGAAAACCACAAAGACTAATCAATAGGCAGGTGGCTTGTCCCACCCGGGAGCCCGAGGGAAACCGACAATAATTGAGCATTTCCAGAACCCGAGCCGATCCAAAACGTTTTCTACGACTAATTAAACGGGTGACGACCAGCTCCCCTATGTAATTAATTAATTGATTATAACCACTTCTCTCTTGCTTGGTTGCATGTTGCCGACTTGCCGGGTAGGGACGTGAGCCGATCGCGCGATCTATATCGGCCGGCCATCGTGGCATGCGACGCGAACCCGCCCCACTACTTGCGTTCATTTTTGGTGAACTAGACCTGATCACCACAGATTATGCTCGTGATATTGGGGTGGTCGATCGGGAGCCGGCGGCACGTGAGAAAGTGAGACCGGCGCACGTTCCACTGCTGTTAATCCACGAGATCACGACTTGCGTTTCCGTGCATATTTTGCTGTGACGTCCAGTCGAGAGGGGAGCTTAAAATTGTGGGACGGAGCTAGAATAGATTCGAGCCCGTGCCTACAGCCGAACGTAAGATGATGACTGCATGCATATCAGCCTCAGTCGGTCAGTCCTATCTGTCCCTGCTTCCTGGTATACCTTTCAATCTGCCTATTTTTCCGTCTCATTTCATCGATAAAAGAAGAGATACACATCAGTCCAAGAAAGGGTTCACACCGAAGACACCTTCCTACTAGCACCTCAAGATCATTATCTAAAGCTACTCTTGACTATTGAGATGATTATTGGCAGGAGATGTAGCGCACTTTTTTTTTCTCTTTCTTTCTTCATCTGTTTCGATGAGTTTCTTCGACACAACAATGAGATAACAATGCACAGACATAAAATTGAACGACTAGATGAAGACTGCCAGAGATACTCTTAGGCCTTATTTGACACAGCCTTTTCCCAACATCTCTTTTCTCGTTTTTCACGCATTTACTTCTCAAACGGTTAAATGGTACTTTTTTAAAAAAAATTATCTATAGTAAATTGTGTTTAAAAAATTATATTAATTTATTTTTTTAAAAAAATTAGCTAATATTATTCTATCGTTTTGTTTTACGCGTTTGTGGGAGAAGTTCTCGTCCGCTCCGAACGAATGAATTACTGGATTACAGAAAAATAAGCCCATGAGGATTGGATTAGGAGGAAAGATGCCCCAGACGGCAGTAGTACATTAGTGTTTTGATACAGAACAAATAATAGAGAAAAGTGACTAAGGACTAAGATTCAGCAAATTATAGGAAAACTCAAACGATAGGAAAGCCTTTTAAAAAATGGCAAAAATAGTTCTATAGCACTACTCAAAGTTCACCTTTTAGTTTTATGGCACGTAAAGTTCACTTTTCATGTAGCACTTAAGTCTGATGCTGCAGTATATTTAGAACTAAAATTGTACTTTTAGTGCTACACAACAAATCAGCCGTACTTAAATAAAAATATACTCCATCTATTTTTAAAATATTTTGTTTTAATAAGACTTTGACCGATGAGTACTTTATTAATAGTAAAACTATAATAAAAATCCTTTTAAATACGAATAAAATAATATCAAATTTGTATTTATTATTAGTCCTAATAAAATAATATACATCATAAATTTTAAAATGATAGAGTGTGCTATATTTTTTTTATCCTCTCACGCACTCAGCTTTACAAGCTTGCATCGCCAGAATTGAGCAGGCAGACCAGATAACAATCCTCGTCGTGTTCGCCAGAACCCGTGATAACCACTTTGGCACCGCGCACATAAAACCGCATAGTTCCACGCAGCAGCCGAGCAGAGTGCAAACTAATAATGAGCACGGACTAAACCTTGGTCCTGGGGAGTTGATGACTTCATCTGTCGTGCATGGCGTCCTGCTCTGTCTCTGTCTGCTCGATCGATCGGCCAAGCCATGCACTGGCAATAACTTGCACCAGTGTTGCCTGCCTGGTCTCGAGAGCGCGAGGGAGACACACATGATTGAGTGGTAGATAAGTTCATGATGCATTATTGGCCTGGTCCATATATGCATGTCCTCATGTAATAATGGGACCATGGAATCGGCACAGAGGCCGTGCACTGTGCTGCACGCATGCATGGTAAGGCTGCGTTCCATGCACGGCCCAACCGCCGGAACCGTGGCCGTTGGGATATCGTTTCCCTCTTTATGTTTCAGTTAAGGTCCATGTTTATCTCCTCCATTTTACAGTTTTTCTTTAGATCTGGCACAAGACAAATCTTTTACTCTATTGATCGTACTAGCTAGTATCTTTATGCATTTTGGCTCTATTTGTATTACTCCATCCATTCTAAAATATTTTAAAAATAATGATTTCTAGTATTTAAAATTTATCTTAAAATATAACTAACTTTTTCACTAATTTTCTTATATCAATCAATCACAACCATCTCGTTTAATTTCTTCATCTACTTACTTTTTTTAACCATGACATATCCATTTAATTTTACCTATCTTCCTAATCTCTACAAAGAACTCCGAAGGTGTTTATATTTTGGGATGAAAGGAGTAATGCATAGTCAGCTGATTAAGAGAATATGCTGTTGTTGCTCACAATATGAAAAGGATCCTACTTGACTGAAAATCTCTAATTAATCACTAAGGTCCTTTCAAACGTATGATTGAGAAAAACATAGGATATGACATATGATTGAAAAATATAAAAAACAATTTTAAAAGTTTGAATAGAGCGCATGAAAACCACAAGAATATAACACTCTCAAAGAAATGTTTCTATGAGGTTGTCATGCTAACTTTCCTATAATTTTTTTTTGTCTTTAGCCATCTCATAGGAATTTCACATGACAAATAGAAAAATTTCATATATGACTCAAATTGTAGATTTTTTTATACTATTCCTGGAGCCCTGAAAAAACTAGTACAGCATACTCTGCCAGGTTAATTGCCCGACGTTGCTAGGATGTTGGAGGGGTAAATGTTTCACCTCTCAGTTCATTAATGGATGGACGCCATGCCTCTAGGTAGAACTAGAACTGCATAGTACAAAAATGGAACCAGATACCTAGCCAGTGCTTGCTATGGATGAACCGTCGTTGTCACAGGACTGTGTGAAGGCTGTGGTTGCACGAGGGCGGCACGTGCAGAGATGCCACTCTTCAGCCTTCATAACTCTTGGGGCCACCAACCCATGCATGATCAGCTAGCTACCCCGTGGACTACTTCGTATCCAATGCAGGCTGGGGCTACAGAGCCATTTATCACAGACGCACAGGCTAGCCGAACGAATGCAGATTTTGATTTGTCATGCAGTATGTTTTTTTTTTATGTAAAGCTCGGAGAATAAAACCATCGAGAATTCCTGCTCGTAGAGGCCTAATTATGGAATGCATGCTGGGTCGGAGCTGGGCCGTGTTTAGAAGAAGTAAGTTCTGCCTTGGAAGAGAACACTTGAACAGCACGGGCTTCATCTCATGCCACTCGGACCATTCGACAAACGCCGATCCCAAGCCCGCGGCCGGGACCCCGCCTACGCTGCCGCCGACGCCGAGCAGCAGCAGCAGCAACCTCTCTGCGTTCCCGGCACGCGGGATGTCCTCCTCGCGTTCGACTCAAGCCTCACCGACTGGCGACTACATGCACGTCGTGCCAAGACGACAGGTGGTCGTCGATCGTCTGTCTTGTTCAGATGATCGATGTCACTCTTCTTTTCATACCTTTTCACTATGTGGGCAGACAAGGAATAAATAAATCACTTTATAGGCCGCGTTTGATATATAGACAAACAACACAAGAGAAATTATTTTCTACGTGTATTTTTCCCGAGCTATAAAAAGTTATTTTAAAATTATATTAATATATTTTTTAAGTTTAAAATAATTAATACTTTATGTGCTAATGACTTATCTCATTTCATTTCATGTAACTTCTTTTTTTTCTCCTCCACTTAAACACACCTACCTGAGGCTTTATTCATTTGGCGCATGTTCGTAACTTCTACCTTTTTAAACTGCCAAACGGTACTTTTTTAAAAAAATGTATAGAAAAGTTGCTTTAAAAATTATATTGATTTATTTTTAGTTTTTTAACTAATATTTAATTTATTGTGTTAATTGATTGTTCCATTTTATATGCAGGAGTTTAGATATAAACCTAGAGAAAAGAAAACAGCCTTAGGGTGCGCTTGGGAGGAGGAAGGGTTGGAACCCTTCGGCATATAAAATGGAATAATAAGTATTAGAAAAAACTAAAGCAATTTTTACATAGAGCTTTTTAAAAAAAATGAGTAATTTATACTTGCGAAAAACAAGGAAGAGAATTTCCTAAACTTAGCTACTTAACGCAGCCTTAGTGTGTGTTTGAGTAGAGGAAAAAAAAAGAGAAGATATGCAAAACGAGTGAGTCATTAATTAGTTTAAAATTAAAAAGTGGATTAGTATGATTTATTTAAACAAATTTTCTATAATTTTTTTTGAAAAAACGCATTGATTAGTATTTCAGAAAATACACGTGTGAAAAATGAGGCATTTCTCTTCTCTTTATCTTTTTATCTCCAAGGCAGACTAAGTCTGCGTTCGTTTCACCTCTCTCTAATCTATTGCATGCTTCTTTATTTTTTTATTTAATTGTTCTTTATGTGCACACTTTTTAAATTGCTAAACAGTGTGTTTTTTTAAAAAAATTCTATATCAAAGTTATTTTAAAAAAACATAGTAATTTATTTTTTTAATTTTTTAAGTTAATAATTAATTAATTAATCATATGATAATCCAGTCGGAGAAATGTTTTTCTAACAGCTTAGTGGCTACTCCAACATTCTATCATCGTACTAGTAGAAAGAAGAAACTAAAGTGTACTCTCATTGCTTTACACGCGGTCGTAGACTACGACTTCGACCTTCGACTGGCCAGTTGGCAGTGGCACACAGGCTTTTTTTTTTTTAGAACTCAGGCAGGGTAAACCTGGAGTTTAAAAGCAGGACCAGTCGATCAGGCATCGACAGTTCTCTTCTCTCCTGCCCACACGCAATTACCGCAAGAGTGGAGCACCATATCACAAATCCCATTGTATCAATGATAGGAGTAATATGGATGACATAATATTCCGTAAAACATGGTGCCTTGCTCCTTGTTAGGTCCAGTTCAGCTCTCGCGCGTGCTTTCGAGACGAGCGGCCGCTGCATCCAGCGCGAGCGAGATGCTATATCCTCACCTTCAAGGCCGTCCTCACGGACCCCGGCAATAGCTTGATTTCATGGAAAGGTGAAGACTGCTGCGAATGGAGGGGCATCAAGTGCAGCAACAGAACCAGTCGTGTCGTGGAGATCAATCTGATTGACTCACTCTAACTGTTAGATAATTAGAAGGGGTAAATAATTGTGAAAAATAAATTTAAAATTTAAAATTTCTCCTCAATAACAAAAATTTTAAAAATATGTTTTTTAATCTAAACAGAACATAGTTTTAATAATAAATAGATTATAGTCGTAGATGTGTAACTTGGATCAAGCTAAAAAAATTTGCAAAATAAACTAACAAAATTTGTAAATAAAATCAACTATAATCATCTTGGACTTCTTAGATCTCCAGATATTAATAAAAAAATTAATAAATAGAAGTTTGACTAAAATTAATTAAACCATAATTAATTAATAACACAATATCTAAAAATAATTAATCGTTAAACTTTTTAGAAACTAGAAAAACATTTTTACAAATCAGTCCAAGAACCAAAGAAATAAATTAAGTTACTCAACAGAGATAGATTAATTACCACATAAATATTCGATAAACTAGCTTATAAAATTTATTTAAAAAACTATCAATCCCTAACATAAAAAATCTTAAAGAAAAAAAGCTAAATACCCTTAAAATTTTGTAACTAGTTCTATATTTATTCTCAGCTATTGAGTCAGATTATACCACGTAACCTGTTATATCGAAGTCTATAGAATCTAATACGTTTTCACAGAGAATCTGACATGATCACTATTCCAGCACGTTCAAACCAATCTTATTGCGTCGCATCGCCTCCAGATTTTCTGCGCCCGTGCACAACACGCCACCTGTTCTGGCCCACCTGTTAGTCGCAACACCTCCTCACACTCATTGATAAGACTATCCCGTCTGTTAGCTGCAATACCTCTCTGCGTTATGCCCGAACTCACTGATAGGTCTGACCCATTTGTCAGCCTTACTCTCATCACACGCACTTTGCGTTGCTGTGCTGTTTTTCGCCATCAACCCACTCTATTAGCTTGTTGACTTCTCGGTCTACCTGCTAATTTAACCTACTCCACCAATTCAGTCACATTTGATTTGCTTCAGCTCACGCTAACCTATTCACACGTCGCTTTTAACCCATCTCCTACTAAACCGAATCTACACTATTTATTCGGCCTCACATTACAGCCCACTGTAGCCGATTAAAAAAATTAATTTCTTAATTTTTATCTAAAATTACTCTAAATTTTTTTGGTATTTTTTATCTATTTACCGAATTTAATTCATATACATAAATAAAAAAAATTCTCTCACATAGTTACACACATATGCTTATCATACTTTTTATAAATAATTTTAAATATAAATCAATTAAATAATACCAATTTTAATATAAAACTAATTTTACTAATTTCAATATAAATCAATTTATTAATTTTAATTAAACCAATTTTTCATTATTATTATTTTATAATCTCAGCATCGACAATAACAAACTGGCGACGTCTGCAACATTGGGAGGTGAGATAAGCTCCTCCTTATCTCTCATGGAACAACTTCGACGGCAGACCTATTCCGGAGTTCATCGGTGGGCTGAAGAATTTGAGGTATCTCTACCTTACTGACGCTAATTTCGGTGGCCTAATACCTCCCCATCTCGGTAACCTCTCCGAGTTAGTACGCCTGGAACTGGGCGGCTTTCAAACCCCATCATATCTATACACCAACGATTTTGCATGGCTAATGGGGCTTTCAAAGCTTGAGGATCTCCACTTCCGTAGGGTAAACCTCAGTACTGCAGAGGACTGGTCTCTTGCCATTAGCACCCTTTCATCTCTAGTCACCCTCTATATGGAAGATTGTGTATTGCGAGGTACACAGCTATGTGACACTATTGGAAACATAACCTCTCTCGAAATGGTGATTCTTAAGGATAACAGTCTTGGGGGAATGACATCTCATCATCTTGTCAACCTCTCGAATTTGGTTGTCCTTGGTATAGAGTTCCTAGCAGCAGGCCTTTATGCAAGTGATCTTGTATGGCTTGAAAACCTTTCCAAGCTACAATTTCTTCAATTACATGGGGTAGACCTCAGCACTGCGGTTAATTGGGCTCATGGCGTTCACAATCTGTCATCTCTAGAATACCTTGAACTGCAGGACTGTGGACTTCATGGTTCATTCCCTGAGGTGATTGGAAACATGACCTCCCTCGGAGTGTTAGATCTTGCGGGGAACTATCTAATAGGTATGATACCGAAATCTTTCGCAAAATTGCACAAATTGGACATTTTGTACCTAGGACACAACGACATAAATGGAAATATAGCCGAACTTCTGAAAAGATTACCAGTTAACACATGGAAATAAGTGGGAGGAATCTGACTGGGAGCCTGCCTGAACTGTTTGAACATGTACCCTTTGCTTTCTTTATGTTTCCATACTTGAAATTTGTCGACTTGCCAGGCAACAAACTGGAAGGAACATTTCCAAATTGCATGAGCGATTCAAATGGAATGAAATCAGCTATCAGCAACCACACTTCGAGTGGCAATCCTATCCCGAATAACTGTATATCTTCGAATATTATTTTGTTGAACTTAAATGGCAGCAAACTTTTAGGGCCATTCTGTAGAAAGTGTACATTGATTATGAATCTCCAGATCGTATACGAGAAGATCGGATCAGTCCAGGTCAGTGGTCTGTCTAACACCCCCGTAGTCGCAGCGGAAGGAGAACGGCGCAGAGACTGGACCGAAAACTGGTGAACAAAGGCGTGAGCAGGCCTTTGGTCATTATATCGACAAACTGATGTGCCGATGGTACATGGAGCACCCGAACCTATCCTAATACAACCTTGTCATAGACAAAATAAATATCGATCTCGATGTGCTTGGTGCGTCGGTGATAGACCGGGTTGACGGTCATGTAGACGGCACTGACATTGTCACAGTAAACGACGGTCGCGGTGGAAAGGGATGCACGGAGCTCCTGGAGAAGCTGGCAAAGCCAGCAGCACTCGGCAACGGCGTGGGTGACGGTGCGGTACTCGGCTTCAGCGCTGGAGCAGGACACTGTAGTCTGGCGTTTCGAAGACCAGGATACGAGAGTGTCACCGAGGTAGACGCAGTAGCCGAACGTAGAGCGTCGAGAGTTGGAGCAGCCTGCCCAGTCCGCGTCGGAGTACGCAGTGAGGGAGTCGATGGGGCTAGAGCTGAGATGCAGCCCGCTAGAGAGGGTGCCCTTCACGTAGCGTAGGATGCGCTTGAGCAGCGCGAGGTGAGATTCGCGTGGAGCGTGCATGAAGAGGCACACTTGCTGGACAGCGTACGTGAGGTCGGGTTGGGTGAGTATGAGGTATTGGAGAGCCCTGGCAAGACTCCGATAGTGAGAGAGATTGGCAACGAGGGCGCCATCGGCGGCGGAGAGTTTGGCTCGAGTGTCGACTGGGGTGGCCGTAGGGTGACAGTCGGCCATGCCCAATAAGTGGTGGGTAGGTGAGCGTGAAGTAGTATGGTGCGACTGATGTTGTTGAGGGTGCGAAGGAGGCGCTCGGCTTTACCGTTCTGAGGAGAGGTGTAGGGGCAGGAGAGCCGAAGATGGATGCCCTGCGAGGTGAGGAGGTTTGTAACGGTATGGTTGACGAATTCCGTACCGTTATCGGCTTGTAAAGCCTTGATGGGGAGGTTGAACTGAGTGGATACGTACGTGACGAAGTGAGTGAGGTGAGAGGCGACCTCGGATTTGTGGATGAGCGGGAAGGTCCAGCAATAGTGTGTGTAATCGTCAAGTATAGCAAGATAATACTGATTACCGGAGACACTTTTAAGGCGCTGACAGTACAAGGAGACAGAGGAGTCGCCTTGTACTATAGAGTGAAACTCGTTGAGAAGGAAGATGGCGCGAGGCTGCTTGTTGGCCAGGAAGATCCGCTCGATGGCCACCCAGAGGTCCTAGGCGGTGGGGTCGGTATCGTCCATGGCGAGGTCGAGGACAGAGTCGTCGACCGAGCCGAGCAGCCAGCTACGCACATAGCACTCGGCGATGTCCCACTGAGGATCATCGGGACGAGGTGGAGCGAAGCCATCAATATGGGACCGAAGGCCGAATTTTCCACAGAGGGATTTAAAGAAGAAAACCCACTTGGAATAATTGGCGTTAAGGTCAAAGGGAGATAGGAACGTGAGATTTCACGTTCACAGCAGGGTAGGGAGGGGAGAAGATCGGCGAGGTGGTGCCCGAGGTGTGGTCTGTGGCACCGAGGGTCGGAGCAGATTCGGCGACTGGGAGAGTGCCGGAGCTGAGGGCGGACTCAGTGGCCATGACGGGAGAACGGGAGCAAAGAGCCGATGGGAGGGAGAAGCCGATGGGAGGGGGAAGCCAATGAGAGGACGGATCGGCCGATCAAAGATGTAAGAAGCCGATGGAAAGTGGGCAGCGGAGTAGGTGAGGAGTGGCCAACCGATGAGGAGTGGTTGGCTAATGGGGAGTAGGCAGCGGAGTAGGTGAGGAGTGGCCAGCCGATGAGGAGTGGTTGGCCGATGGGGAGTAGGCAGCTGAGTAGGTGAGGACAGAGTGGGTGGGTCAGAGAGTGGTTGGGTCACGGACGTGTGAGAACTCACGTCCGTGGACTCGTGGAGGCCAAGGAGTGGGGCGGACGCGAAAAAGGCAGGGAGTGGCCGGACGCGAAGAGAATATGTTCGCGTCCGGAAGGCAGGGATTTGTGTCCGTGGACATGTGGACACGTTGGACTGGCTCGGACGTGAGGGGAGAAGGTTTGCGTCCGAGAGCCGTTGAGCGTGTCGGAAAGGGCAAGAACCGAGGGAGGTTTCCAGCCGATGGAGACGACGAGCGCGGAGGTGCGCCGGCGTCAGAGAAGGAGAGATGCACGAAACAAGAGGAAGAGCGGAGACGGGTGCGAGGAGGGAGGAGAAGGCGGATCGAGACCGTCGCCTGGTCGCGCGGAGGTGGGGCGGAGAAAAGGTGACTACGGGAGAGACGGGGAGAAGAAGAAACGGAGACGAGAGAGCAAGGGGAGTAACAGGAAGAGAGTCGGCGACGGGAAGAAGACGTCGACGACGAGAAGAAAAGGGGTTGGCTCGCCGGAAGAAAAAGCTAGCGCGCCGGAATGTTTAGACTCGCTTTAATACCATGTAGAAAGTATATAGTGACTATGAATCATCCAAACGTATACGAGAGAGTCGAGTCTATATATATATACAGCTTAGGCCAGTGATCTGTCTAACCCATTGCCATCATTTCTTCAAATTTTTTCAGATATTCGTTTTCTCAGTTTAGCACATAACAATTTTTCTGGGAACTTGCCAGCATGGATTGGAGAAAAGTTATTGTCGTTGGAATTTCTAATGTTACGATCAAATATGTTCTCCGGCCACATTCCTCACCAGCTTACCATGATCGAAAAGCTTCAATAGACATAGCATGCAACAACATATCAGGGACAATACCACAACACTCCTGAATTTTATAGCAATGACCAATATAGTAATTGCTGATAATGATGACCCGTTTTGGATTGACTCGATCGATATTCTTTATTACTCTGGTATTACGTCGGTTGGCACAAAAGGCCAACAACTTACTTTTTCTTCAGGAATTAGGCAGATGGTAAATATTGATTTATCATGCAACAATTTAAGAGGACAGATTCCAAGAGACATAGGTAAACTCATCGGACTTAAGGCGTTGAATCTATCATGGAATCATTTGAGTGGGGCAATTCCTGGTAGCATTGGTGGACAACAAGCATTGGAATCGTTTGACTTGTCGAAGAACAAGTTATCTGGTGAAATCCCTTCAAGTTTATCTGCCCTGACATCATTGAGTTACTTGAACCTGTCCTACAACAATCTATCGGGGAGGATACCATCTGGATATCAACTGCGTACACTTTCCAACCAGTCTTCTATCTACATGGGCAACCCATGTCTTTGTGGTCCACCCCTCTCAAAAAGTTGCTATGATGCAGAGCTCAAACCAGAAGGTCCACAAGAACATCATGGTACTAATGATGCATTTTCATTCTATCTGAGCATGGGAATGGCATACGTGATTGGCATTTGGATTGTTTTATGCGCCTTCTTGTTCAAGACGAAATGGAGGGCTGCTTGGTTTGCTTTCGCGGACAGTTTGTGTGATTGGTTTATGTGCAAGCTGCAAGGACTTGGGGCTTCATTAGCTAGAAAGAGGTGTTGTAAGGTGTGCTGAATTACAATGAACTGTCTTCGATACACACTTGAAATGGGCACACCTGAAGGCCTAAACTATCTTATCATAAGCTTCTTTTGCTTAGTTTATACTTTTATAATTTCAGTGGACTCTTTACCCAAGTCTTCGATATGCTTTCTCTATTAAAGACTTTAATAGAGATGCTCTACTTTTCAAGTGGGTCTCCATCCAATTGGCTAAGCAATATGGTATTATTATTCACACATATATTTGGAATCAAAGAAATGGGCATCTCTTGGACCAATTTCTAATAATATCAGGTTTTATTAATATACTGTTATAAAAATGTACCGATCAAATTTGTAATTCAAAGCCTGTGCAATGCATAAAGCATATAATTGTAGCTAGACGGAGGGTGCATAGAGAAATACCGTCGACAAAATACCGTCGACAAAGGCAAGTCCTACAACATATCATTATATAAGTATTTTTTGCCTTTTTCTATTACCGTAAATTAACTTTCGTTACTCATTCACAATTTTTCCGTATTGCCCAAAATACTCTATCTTTATCTATGTCTGACCTAACTAATCTACAACAGATCTGGAGGAACCTAAAAAAGGTGTGCTGTAGACAGCAAGTACTGCGGTTGAGGGTGATCCTTCATTGCTCGTTTGCTTCACAAGCTCCCTCTCGCTGTGACCTTCAAATCTACAGTACGTGGTGGAGCTGCAAAGTGGGAGAGGGATGCGCTGGCTAGGTTGGGCGAGGAGGCTTGAGCTTACTTAGAGGGGAGGAGGGGTTGCTCGCTAAGGTGCAAGGAGAGTATCGCCGCATAAGTGACTAATGGCCCAAGCAACTATATGAAACAACTTAGAGACATTTTGGGCAATATAAAAAGTTATGAATGAGAAATGGAAGTTAACATATGGTGATGGCAAAAATAGGAGATAAAATCTACTGAACGATAGTATTTTATAGAAGAGCAAATCATAGAATCTCATATATATTGCCGTACTTACATATTTTTGCAAACTTGGCCTTTAGATCCATCATATGATTGCTGTTGCTTGTCTCGAAGTAGTAATCTGGGAACGACTTCTGTGGGAACACATGCACTGGGACGGCCTTGCCGATTCCCATGATAGTTGCTGTTCCGCTGCCACGACAACCATTCTCCGCTGCCATGTCTCTCCTACCTTCAAAGAGGAACACCCCCAAATCAACGGTAGGAGATTGTCTGCTAGAATTGAGATTTGTGGGTAGCATCTAGCCTACAGCACCTGGCATTGTATAAGCCCGTCATCTATCGATAGAAAGGCACGCGTATTAATCGTACCACAGGCCTCATAATTGCATATTGAAATATGGCAAACTACCATTCTGTATGTGTTCTAATTGCTTGCTTGTTTGCGGCTGCAATCAAAATTTTGTTTTTTTTCAAATTTAGTTGAGTTGATTTTGGAGGTTTTTCAACTTAGTATATTTCTCTGTATTGGCTTCTAAACAACTAAGAATATATTTGTGACTGTTTTACCAATAAATAATTTTTCGCTGCTTCTTTTTTTTTACGTCTTGTGAACCGATAAAAAAATGCATACGTGATACTTGTGCCATTTCCAGTTAGCATCAGCGTTGGCATTATGCAAGGCGTATAATGGCTTGTATGGCACTTACTATTGGTCTGGTCTGGCTTATATATATATATAATTCAACTCTTTATATACTCTATAGTCACTATACACATTTTTATATAGTATTAGAGCGAAGCTAGCTTCTCCCTCCAGCAAGCCGACCCTTTCCTTCTTATCGTCGACATCTTTTTTCCGTCGCCGACCCTCTTCTCGGTATTCTCTTCCTGGCACTCTTCTCGCTCTCTCGTCTTCGTTTCTTCATGTATCTCCTGCAGTCACCTTCTTTTCTCCGTTCCACCTCCACGCGACTAGACAACGGTGTTGATCCGTCTCCTCATCTCGTCTTCCACCTCCGCGCGACGAATTCTGAATCGAATCAATATGTGAGATTATTTTAGTGTTAATAGTACGAAGACTAAGCTCTGTTGTTGTTTCTATTCAGCTGTTGCTATTCAGCACATCAGCCTTCGCATTACGCATAACCTGACCATTTTCGGTGGGTGCGGCTTAGTTCTGTCCATCGTCACTGGATTGTTTGGAATCAATGTTGATGGGATACAGGAGCTGAGAACACTCCCTATGCTTTTGCGTTGTTCTCTGGGCTGCTTTCTTAGTAGGATTTCTGTTGATCATTATCGGAATAGCCTATTTTGGACTGCAGAAACCAATTAGTGATGAGCAGGTCCAGGTAAGAAAGTGAGAGCTCCAGCGACTGGTCTGGATGTTCCAGAATGAAGCCGAGACACATGCCAAGGTGAGAGAAGGGGTCTTGAGAAGCGATTTGCCTCCGAGAGCTGCTGATCTCATATATGATCAAGGTGATTCACGTCTCCATGTTCCTGACAGCAGTGACCAAGTACACAGAATTGAACAAATAGGGCATCATCACATCAACATGAAAAAACAGTTTTATACTAAATGGAAAACTTGTGAACCTCTAAATACTACAACAGAAATGCATATCATGGTAGTCACAAAAACCTTTGTACATTTTTTAACTTACTGTAACAAACCAGTACTCTTTTCAATATTATAAACAGTTTTTATTTTTTTCAAAATCAAACTTCCTTATAACCAAATTTATAAAAAAAAATATATAGTAACTTCACAACATCAAATTATTTTTATTAAATTTAATATTAAATATGTTTTGATACTTTATTTATTTTGTGTTAAAAATATTGATATATTTTTCTATAAAATTGATCCAAAGGAGTTTGATTTTTTTAAAAAAATTAAAACATCCTGTAATATAAAATGGAGGGAGTTTGTATATGTAAATCTTTCCTACTGTTCATATTTTAAAAAAAAACTAGAGCTTTTGTTTGAAAGCAAAAGGCTTCTGTTGATTATACGTTGGAAGCATACATCTCCCAGACCTGGGAAAGTTTATATCAAGCATGGTGGTTTTTTTAAGATAATGGAATAATAATATCCCAGACGCTGCAGTCAAGCATGGTTGTGTTCTACTACTCTTTTAAGTCCTTTAGTTTGTGTTGTGTTTAAGCAGCCCTATTCCATTGTTGCAAAATAAATAAACAGAAGCATGGGATCGTGAATCTCCCAGTCTAGAAATTTTCATATGATACCATACCGTACACAAAAAGCTGAAACTTTATATCCTACGTGTTTTTCTCATTTGATTTGTCAGTGCGCAAACTGGGATATTTCTTCTCATTTGAAGCTAAAAATGAGCCAAGCCTTCAAGGTTACCACTTGGTTTCTCTTTGCAACTTGTAGTAGCAAAATATGAGGTTAGCACATCCATCCATTAAACTGTTCTCTCACCACGCAGAGGAACACTGCTGATTTCTATGATCCATGCAGCCGAAGACAGGAGACAGCACAGCAGGTTCATCGCGGCGTGCCCAGTTCTGAAGAAACTGGACGACATGGTACAGTTCAGAGCCCTTTTCAGGGGCAAGTAACAAGGTGATCTTTCCAATCCTCTCGTCGCTCTAGCGTTTTCGTCGGACTTTGTATATGAGACATATTGGCATAACTAGGACTTGTTGTACTACTTCCTTGAGCGATCCCTCTCAGGATCATGTGACATTCACATGACCAGAGTCAAGAGAGGTTGATGTAATTGTAATGTTCCTCCCTATTCACATGGGTATTGAGGTCGATGTAACCTTCGAACCACTACAAGTTGGGTAAAACCAGACAGTGTTAGGTTCCTCAGAATTAGCCATATTCTGAGAAAAGTTCACGAACAGTTAACGTGTTTTCAAGTACATATCTGTCACTGCTAGCTGGCAGTGACAATAGAAAGTTCTAGATAACATTGCAGCTGATATGCTTCCAAGTTTCCTTGTTACTGTAGTGTGTCACTTCAATATTGCCAGATAGGCTGATATAATATGTTGACTTTTGGTATGACGTTTAACCATCTACATTACTCTGTCTATTAATTCCTTTGAACCTACTAGATGGGCCACAAAGGCAATTAATAAGATAGAAGAGGATTTCTTTGAAAAGGTTGTGCTGATGCACAAGGGAATCATTGTCGGGTAGCTTGGACTAAGGTTTGTTCGCCGAAAGCTTATGGAGTTACGGGCATTCACATCCTAGAGCTGCTGGGCCAAGCTCTTCGTTTGCGATGGTTGTGGCAAGTGGCAACAAAGGAACCCAGAGAAACCTTGGCATCGCCGCATTGGCTGCAGATCCTAGCCTCCCCAACCGCGAAGCAATGCTTCAAAGTCTCTGTCCAGTTCAAGGTGAACGATGGCAAGTAGACCTTGTTTCGGAAAGACAATTGGCTGGATGGCACCACCCTGGTGTGGCTTGTGCCCAATTCCGTCCGACAAAGATGAACAGTTTCTGAAAGCGCTACAGGACAGACGCTGGATTCGTGATATGAGGGGAGGGCCGGGGATGATGGCGCTGCTCCGGTCAAAGTTTGGCCTCACAACATCAGTTCTGTGAGTTTGTCCTGGAATACAAGGGTGATCACCGGCGATAAATCTCCAGAAGAGCCGCACCGGAACTGTATAATACGTCAGCTCTTCTCATTGAGTTTGCCGTTTGTAATCCTAGGCACCATAAGACACATACAAGCTAAAATGAGCTTTGTTAATGCTGCTGTAACATTCACATTTTTCACTGAGAATTGACAACCCAAACGCAACGAATATAAAAGAAAATGTTTTGACAAGCATGCAATGTATTTTTTGTTCAATATTAGTGTGCCACTTCGCAGCCAGTGGCTAATTGTTAGCCCGATTTTCCAGTGTTAGTAATGAGGGATGGCGGTGTGCCTTCATCCAGCACCCTAAAAATATGTGTTGGTGATATGTTTTGTGGATAATTATTTTAGCAAGAACTGTTGAAAGTCAACTCATTTCAGTGGGTTAAGGAGTACATACAAGACAATAAAAAAATTCGCTGCTGGTATACATCATTTTCCTGCATCCTGTACATTTGTCAAACGTAAGATGCACCCAATAAACTTAAAGAAAATAAATACCTACAACAGTTTTTAAAAAATAAATAAAAGCCCGCAATGCCGCTGAAGCATATCGCGGCACACTGTCTTTCTGGGCCTCTAAAGGTATGGGCCAGATGGCCCGTCGTTGTGCTGACACAAGCAAGGGTAGAAGTGTAGAATTGGTAGGAGGAGCGGTATTGGACCTCCAAGTTGTTACGTCTAGCTTCACGGTTTCCGCCTCCTCCCCATGAAAGCAGATTTCTAGGGTTTACTCCTCCACTCCAGGGAAGCGAAGATCCACAGCTTTTCTCCTCTTCCGTCGCCCGGTGCCGCTTCCGCCGCCGCCGCCGCCGCCGTCTTGGCACCAGCGCAGGTACTTTTATCGAAGATTCTCACCCTCGGTCAGTGGCGGAGGATTCACGATGGCGAGGTATGGTCGCCTCGGCCGGGAGTACCCAAATGCTCTACCTCTCCCCGCGACCGGCCCTCCAATCTGCAGACGCCATGGACGGGCGGCGCATGCGAACTGCAAGAGAGAGAAGAGAGGGAGAAGAAAGGGCGAGGTTTGCCCCGCGGGTAGGCGACGGTGGCTGCGTGCCGGCTTGTTGTTCGCAGTGAGCCAAACGAGCTGAAGTCTGGAGCCGAGGAGCAGAGCAAGCGTGGCTGTGATTCTCGATTCATGATTGGTGATTTCTGATTTCTGATGGTGCTTAGGCATCACAAAAGAGGAAGCATGATTGGTGATTTCTGATTTCTGATGGTGGATAGGCGTCACAAAAGAGGAAGACATATATGTCTATGCAAATTAATAACTCTAGTAGTAGTATATATTCGATAAAATTTGATGATATACTGTTGTCAAAATCTCCGTTTCTTCAGGTATTTTTCAATCAAAAGGCATGCTTGTATGTGGATTATAGTTGATGAATTAATTTAGCGTCATATAAGTTCATTTTGTTTAGATAACGTTGTTTTTTTATTTGCTACTCACTCTAGCATTGAGCCACACCTCATTTTCTTTTCGTCCTCTGCCACTGCTTAGTCTGTTCTTCTGGAAAATCAGAGTTTGAAAATTGAAGCTGCTGTTTTCTTTTTTTGCTTGTCATATGCATATGTAGATCAATATAGCAAGTTAAATGGATTTAAGCTGAACGCTCAAATCGAAATGATTCTTGTAAAATTCATGTGAAATTTCTCTTTTCCAATTGAGTCATAAAGAGGAATAGGCATTTTTTTTCCTTTCTCTATTTTTTTCGTTATCAAGCTAGTGGAGAGACCGCTGTGCATTGCTTAAGACATCAGACATGCTGCTAAAGTGTGCACACCCATTGCAGTTTTCTGGGCTCCACCGTTGCCTAACTTCTCAACATATGCTTGTGTTTTTTACTGTCAGAGTCTGTGCCATTTCCCTGATTTGTTTCATGAATTTTCCAAACACAGGAACTGTACAAGTTCATGTCTTCAAAGAGAGGAGGAGGTGGCCGCCGTGGTCGTGGCCGTGGCCGTGGGAGAAGTGCTTTGCCAGAAAATGACATGGATCATCATGAAACCTCCACACCTTCTTCCCCAAGCACTACTTCTGATAAAGAGGACAATGTTGAGTTCACTTCCCAGCAAAGCCCACTGCCTAGTATTGTAAGCCCAGCAGAACATGTATCCAGCACATTACTCAATCCTAAGATCAACCACCGTTCAGATGCAATTTTTGGTGATCAGGTTAATCCAAGAGCAATTAATTTTTGTCATAGTTCCATAAATAACAAGTTATTGTAGGCCAAATAAATTTTGCAATAGCACTGAGGCCATGAGTTTTGCAGGCTGTGGAGCAATTGAAGTTGCGTCATCACAAACCTTTAAAATTTCACGAGAGATATCGTCCTTATTTGAGGGATGCTGGCTTGCTTGGGCTCTCACAAATTTGCCAGAAGATACCTCGGTTGGACAAAGCATTGATCACTGCCCTTGTTGAGCGTTGGAGACCAGAAACTCATAGTTTCCACTTGGCTTCTGGGGAGATGGCAGTTACACTACAAGATGTTGCAATGCTGTTAGCTCTTCCTATTGATGGCCGTCCAGTTTGTTCTACCACTGATCATGATTATGGGCAGATGGTCATTGATTGTCTTGGTCATGATCCAAGAGGACCATCAATGCCTGGAAAATCTTTTCTGCACTACAAATGGCTGAAGAAGCATTTCTATGAATTACCAGAAGGGGCGGATGATCACATTGTGGAGAGGCATGTTCGAGCATATATCCTGAGCCTTTTATGTGGGGTGCTATTTCCAGATGGAACAGGACGGATGAGTCTGATATATCTTCCACTGATTGCTGATCTTGCTCTTGTTGGGACATACAGCTGGGGATCTGCAGTGCTGGCCTTCCTATACCGATCTCTTTGTTCTGTTGCTTCCTCCCACAATATCAAGAACATTGGTGGTTCATTGCTTCTCTTGCAGCTTTGGAGCTGGGAGCGCTCCCATGTTGGCAGACCATTGGTTCGGTCTCCCTTATGCCCGGAGACAGGTATCCCACAGGATGTGCCCCCTGTTGGCTTTCGTTGGGTAGGTGCTCGCACAGAAAGTGAGAATGCTACACGCTGTCTTAAGCAGTACAGGGATGAGCTGAACCTGCAGCGAGCAGATCAGGTGAAGTGGGAGCCCTACTTTCACATTGAGTCCTCAAGCTTGCCACCACTTTGTACAAAAGATGCAGACTTGTGGCTTACACAAGCTCCATTAATAAATTTTCCAATAGTTGAGATGTATTTGCCTGAGCGAGTGATGCGGCAATTTGGGCTTCATCAATCCATTCCACCACCTTTTCGACCTACACTACAGGCATTGCATTGTATTAGTCGACGGGGCAGAGAGCGTGAGAACTGGGAAGAGACACATCATGAGTACATTCAGGAATGGGAAGCCCGCCGACAGCGCATATTTCGAGAGTCAGAGCAGTATGACCCATCTTCTTATGAGGAGTACCTGCATTGGTACTCAGGAGCTACACGGCGCTTTCTTGTACCATCAATCAGCGATGATGTGGAAGCAGGACCTTCATTTCAGCCTGATGATTCTATTGATCTGCAGTATCAAGCCAAGGCTCCTATGATCCGCAAAGCAGTAAGCCAAAATTATCTATTCAGTTCATACGATCAGTTTCTAAAGTTGATTGAACCTAAATTTGTTTCAGATATATGATGTATTTTGCAAGACTTCACATAGTTTCTACAAGCACTCCATTCATAATTAACTAAGATGTTTAACTTGAAGGCTTTGCTGATTGTTGTAGGTTGCTAAACTGCATGGTATGGTAAAGAAGGCCAAGATAGCCATGACATCCACAGCTGATACAACTTCACAAGCATTGGTCTTTGAGTTTCTGCATGGCTTTCAAGATGTTCTCCATGACCTTGGCGAGATCAAGGAAAATGGTGGTTCAGCTGCTAGTCCACATGTTGAATCTGCTGCCACTCAAGACATGCATCTACTTTTTCTAGAAACTGAACAGAACATTGTTGATGCTGATCAAGAAGCTCAACACCAGGAAGAGGAAGAGCTTCACATGGTGGTGGATGATGCAACCATGGCCTTCCAGCCTATGGATGAGGAAAACAATGGTTTCAACAATGTCATCTGTCCATGTCCTTCACTGGAGTTGGAGGAACATTGTCACTCAGCTACGCCAGCCATTGATGAGTGTGATACAGCCACTTCTGCTCCAGACTCTGTAGTTCCACAGCAAAGCATTGATGTTGATCAAGATGGATATCTGGAAAACCCTAATGAAACGGATCAGATTGTACTGATGGTGGAACCTATATGTGTGGACAACAATGGTTCCAACAATGTGCTCTCATCCAGCCCATCAGCTCAGGCGCTAGAGGAGAATCATGACGTCACAAAGGCAGCCATTAAAAATGTCGATTCATACACCCAAGCTACTGGCTCATCTACTCCCCAACAGGGCACAGATGTCAAACTAGAGGCTGCAAAGGAAAACCCAGGCACAGAAGGCAACTAACTCTAATGCCGTTCCTTTGTCCTGCCCCTCGTCTGCAAAGGAGAAATGCGAATCTGATTGCACCCCTATGGAGCAATTTGTGTCACCTATGTAATGATTAGATGCCATACTCCAAAGGTTCAGCATATTGCTAACATTGCCCTGCTTGTTATGTAGCCTGACCATGATCGGCTCCGCTATACATTTTAGGTTAATCAGTAATCACTGATGTGATGTAGCTTACATATCTCATGCTTCCCAAGGTCATTAAGTCACTTGCTTAAAATCCACTATCAATATCCAAAATCAGAGTCCAGGCAGGGCATTTTGGGCTTTTGACTGTGCATTCGACTTCTGATTGGAACTTAATGTTGGCAATGTGTTCCTTTTGTTCTTACAAGACTGGAGGCAGGTAATGCTCATCTTGCAGCAGGTCCATGAGTGGCAAAACTTGCTGTATCCCATTGTGACCTCATGGTGGCAGCGAAGCGAGGCCCAAGCTGTCTATGCAGAGTGTAGTATAGTACTTTTGTCTTTGTAGTTAGATCACCTAAAAAGGATAATTTGTTACATGCAAATTTGTTAGAAAGCTTATGCTGAGGTCAACAAGAAAGATTAGCCACATTTGTGCTGTTTTCTATTGTTGACCAAATTGTGCTAGTTCATGCAATGATGAATGATCTTCTATGAACAAGATAAGAATGATGTATAGTATTTTTAATTGTGTTATCTTCCCGTCCTTTTTTACTTTCTGTTGTCTTTTAGATTTTTCCCATTTGAAGGGGAAATACTGGTACGATGACATTTTACCATTGAAGTTGGTGGTTTAGTTTAAGCTAATTTTATACTGCATTGGTTAGGTTTAACCTATAAAGCTGTCGATGGTAGATTGAGCATTAGGCTTATAGTTTTCAGCACGGTGTATCATCGGAGCGCTAGCCGATGAGTTATTCATGCTCTGAGCTTCATATCCAGCGTATTGACTTCTCGGTCGATACGCGTCAGGCCTTTAGAGGTTTCTCTTGACGTGTCACGCTAAGCCATCAGTCTTCCAGCCGATACGTACCAACCTTCAGAGAGGCGTCCCCTCATCGACTCAACTAACTGATGGGTTCACTCCTGTCTTTACTTCATCATAGCTTGTCCGACGTCCTCCGTATCATTGCTGTTGGTCTCGGTCTCGTACTGTCTCGGTTAGATCTGATCTTCGAGGCTCGGTGTTAATGACGCTATCATAGCGGGCAATGGGTCGTCGTGATGCCATCTCCGGAGCAGCATCGGTTTCGCAGCCGATGCGTTTATATTCTTTTCCTTGCTACTCGATATATGTCTTCATCGATTTTCCAGCCGATGGATGACCGCTACAGCCTCCGCTTGCTACTAGGAGGGATATCGTCCGCTCTGCTATCCTCTGGGCATGATCCGGCGTCTCCATCGGCTCTGTGGCCGATGGATCTAGACTTCGCTTTCGTTACACCTGGAGCCGTCGACACCTGTCCGCACCCTCATCGACTTCTCAGCCGATAGAAGAGCGTCCTGATTTCTATTGGCTATCGGCCGATAGTGAGAGCAATTCGGACGTGACCGATGACCAACTCGATCCTATCGGCAGCCAGTCGATAAGGAGCGCTCGTATCAGCCTGTCATCCTCCTGACCTGTTTACCTCACCTCCTTGTCAATTGCAGGGTTAAATTGACTGGCATGGCCGCACCCGTACCGTCGCGTCGGAGCCGACCGAACCCCATGACCCCCAGTGCGCGTACCTCGATCCACGGAGAGAAGTCGATCGGTCTGCACTGAAGCTAAGTAGACCTTTCAGGCGTTGATGTGCTCACGAGCAAAAAGTTGTACTAAATATTTACGAGTTGATTTTCTACTTTTGCGGTTACATCTCCAATAGATGGTATTTTGGAGAGGCTAGTACAGAAGGAAGGAGTTACATCAATGACACTTGATCATATAACAACAGTTTTGAAGAGTAAAATTGTACTCCTTCCTTGGAGGAATCAGACTCTTCATATTGGGTAAGAGTTGATTAAATGTTATGTTGATTTTTTTTACTATGGCATAAATATAATGCATCAAAGTGACTGTTCATTTCATAACAACTTGGTAATTTGGAGGCTAGAGCATTCAAGCAGGAATAGTCTGGTTTTGAACTTGACTTTGGTCATTGATTTGATTTCTTGAAATATTACACAAAGAGTACAACTGAATTGAACAAATTGGACATCATCACATCAACATGAAAAAACAGTTTTATGCTAATTGGGCAAACTTGTGAACCTCTAGACACTACAACAGATATGCATGTCACTCATGGTAGTTTCACAAAAACCTTTGTACAATTTTTTAACTTATGATAACAAACTAAATATACTCATGTATATGTACAGTAGGATTCTTTCCTACTGTTTATATTTAAAAAATAAAAAGATAAAATAACCAATAGTTTTTTGTTTGGAAACAAAAGGCTTCTTCTTATTATACATGGGAAGCATGCGTCTCCCAGACCTTGAACAATTTATATCAAGTATGGTAGTGTTCTACTATTTTAATTCCTTCTATTTGTTCTGTGTTTAAGCAGTCCTATTCCCTTGTAAAATAAATAAACAAAGTATGGAATCATGAATCTCCCAATATAAAAGTTTTCACACCATACCATACACAAACAAACTGAAACTTTATATCCTATGTGTTTTTTTTCTCATTTGATTTGTCAGTGCGCAAACTGGGAGAGGTTTCTTCTCATTTGAAGCTAAAAATGAGCTAGTCTTCAAGGTTTACCGCTTGGTTTCCTTTTGCACCATATAATAGCAAAATATGAGGTTATCACATCTATCCATCACCTGATTTCTGTGATCCATGCAGCCCCAGACAGGTGAATGCAGCAAGTTCGTCGCCGCATACCCAGTTCTGAAGAAACTGGACGGCATCGTACATTTCAGAGCCCTTTTCAGAGGCACGTAACAAGGTGATCTTTCCAATCTCGCATCGCTGTAGCGTTTTCATCGGCCTTTATATATGAGACCTAACTAGGACTTGTTGTACTACTTGAGCGATCCCTCTCATGGTCATGTGATATTCACATGACCAGAGCCCAGGGAGGTTGATGCGATTGTAATTTTCCTCCTGTTCACATGAGTATTGAGGTCGATGTAACTGTAACTTTCCAACACTACAAGTTGGGTGAAACCTGACAGTGTTAGGTTTCTCAGAATTGGCCATATTCTGAGAAACATTTACAAACAGTTAACGTGTTTTCAACGAGGGATTATCTGTCACTGCTAACTAGCAATTGTAATAGAAAGTTCTAGATGAAATTGTAGTTGATGTATAGTATATCAGAATTTCCTTGTTAGTTGTTACTGTAGTGTGGCGCTTAAGTATTTGTACCCAGTTGATAGCCTGGTACAAAGCAACTCTTAACATCGTTATCGCTTAAACAAAAATCAGCATATATGATGTGTACACTACACTTTTGAGTGGTTCATGTTCCGTCTGCTCACCCCTCCCTCACATCGCGCTTAGCACGCCCCTTGCACCCCTCACGAGAAAACTTTCCTCTAAGAAAGTTAAAAGGATGCTCCTTTTTTATTATGGGATCTATCATTATAGTCTTATAGGCTTATTGTAATATACAGACATATACGGGCATATTAAGTGTAACAAATTTTAAACTTGCGAAGTTTTTATGCGTGTATACACACAATTTTATACTCATTCAGTTCATTGATTGTTTTGAGAGTAATTATGGGAATAATTTTTATCATTAAGTAGCACGCAGGAACAAAGTAATTTTATAATTAATTCACAACACCGTACTTCATTGATCAGGTTCAGAACCTGCACAGAAAAATACACGCTACCGGTACAGATCTCACCATTCCCCCTCTCGAATACTCGTACATCCACGCTACCGGTCCACACGAATACGTACATCTATACGGTACACGTACGTACGTACATCTACTGTACCGCGTACACACTCCTCAACGGCGGCGGCGCTCACTTGCCGGGGACGAAGTTGGTGGCGTAGGCCCAGGCGTTGTTGTTGACGGGGTCGGCGAGGTGGTCGGCGAGGTTCTCGATGGGGCCCTTGCCGGTGACGATGGCCTGCACGAAGAAGCCGAACATGGAGAACATGGCGAGGCGGCCGTTCTTGATCTCCTTCACCTTGAGCTCGGCGAACGCCTCCGGGTCGTCGGCGAGGCCGAGTGGGTCGAAGCTGCCGCCGGGGTAGAGCGGGTCGACGACCTCACCAAGCGGGCCGCCGGCGATGCGGTAGCCCTCGACGGCTCCCATGAGCACGACCTGGCAGGCCCAGATGGCGAGGATGCTCTGCGCGTGGATCAGGCTTGGGTTGCCGAGGTAGTCGAGGCCGCCCTCGCTGAAGATCTGGGAGCCGGCCTTGAACCAGACGGCCTCGCCGAACTTGACGCCGTTGCGGGCGAGGAGCTCTGGGAAGACGCAGCCAAGCGCGCCGAGCATGGCCCAGCGGCAGTGGATGACCTCCAGCTCCCTGTTCTTGGCGAACGTCTCGGGGTCAGCGGACAGCCCCGCGGTGTCCCACCCGTAGTCGCCGGGGAACTCGCCGGTCAGGTAGCTCGGTGGCTCTCCGGAGAGCGGGCCGAGGTAGAGGACGCGGTCGGGGCCGTACCACGGGCTGCCGGACGCGGACGGCTTGGGCTTGGCCGCCGACTTCCGCATGGTGATGCGGCCCTCGCCGAACACCTTGACGGCGGCCTTGCCGGCGAGCGCCGGGGAGGATAGGGCCATGGTCGCGGCGGCCATGTCTAGCTTAGCTAGCTCGCTGCCTCAAGCTTAGCTCTCCTGCTGCTGCTGTGCGTGTGCGTGGTGTGTCATGGCGCGGACACTTGGCGTATTAATACGTGGCCAGCGGATGGAGAGGCTTATCTGGTGACCACTTGGGAAGATTTTTTGCTGCGCTGGGATTGGCTGGCTGGGCCGGGATGAGGGTGACGTGGAGACCAACGTGGCGGTCGGTGTGGCCCCGGTAGCCTATCGAGAGAATCTTGGAGGTGCCATGTAGGATAGGGTGTGTCCAACCAGGAGCTGCCACTTGGCGCCCTAGAAGGGTATGGATGAGATTGGCTTGGCTCAGTTGGCTAGGAGAGAGTACTGTGCTGTAACTGCCGAAAAGCAATCAATGAAGTGTTCTTTTGCGTCGATTCCAACGAGTGGATCTGGATCGACGGCACGAGCTAGTACTTGGGACTGTGTGTTTTTTTCACTTTATTGACCATTTATTTTGGGTTAGACTAATTATTTAGAAAACTATTGATGATTAAAGTTTCAAAAGTATGATGAAATTTTGTCCTATAAGTTAATTTAAAACCAAATAGAGTAACAAATAGGGTTTAAAATTGTTTGCTAATGGAACCTTGAGTAAAAAACCAACGGGACACCATGAATTCGGCAGCAGCCCAAAGCCTTGTCCAGCTGTGAAGTACAGGTGTAAATGAAATACTCCCTCCTTCCCCACTCTAGAAAAGGAATGAAATTAGTAAAAAAAATGGCATAGATGTCCACAATTAAATAAAAGATGTTTGAAAGTGGATGGATAGGTGAGAGTAAGATGGAGAAAGATTTAAATGAGTGGTGATTAGAGAAAAAAAAAGTAGTACTCTAAAGTAAATAAAATTTAAATCGTAAGATTGAAAAAACATTAAAAAATATGATTTTAATAAGAATCTAAGTATAAAATATAGAGAGTTGAAAAACACAGAAATAATTGTTTGATTGATATGTAGAAAAAACTAGGGGGCTTGAATTTTTTTTCATAAGTTTGGTCTTTATGTTAAATTTTCTTTCAAACTTGTACAGAATGAGATATTTCATAGAAATTTCATAGAATTTAATCATTTATTTCAAAGAACCATATATAGAAAAAAAAATTCCTATAAAAATAGAATGCTACAAAATCTCTATGTTTTTTTTCTTCGAATCAAATCCTTAGCAAGTGACTTTTTTTTCTCTTCCCCTATTCTAACGGTTCTTCCTCGGCGGTGGACCTAGCCTCGGATGGTTCGTTAGGGGTGGAGCTAACGACGATTTCCTCAGTCCCGCGGGCTTTCCCGTCTTTCCCCGTGTTACTCCTCGGAAGCCGTCTCGGCTGTGTAAAGTGTACACATACATGTGTATGCTGGATGGAACTATACATTACCTATGCACTGAGACACATGGCTTTAATCTCTACCCAAAAGCATGTGTAGAGAACATGTACGCGTGTGTATGTTTGTGTATGGTGTGTGCGTGTTCTTGTATGTATCCTTAAAAAAACCATTCTTTCTTAGTGATGTTCTCCCAGAGTCCCAATGCTATAACCCAATGCATTACAGAAACAGTTAGAGTAGGAAAAACTTGGATTATACATCTAACTTTACAAGATGAAACTCTCGTGCGGGATACCTATTTAAGAATGACCACTAAACATGGCAAACTATGAGCTCAAATATTAGAAAAATATTGGAACTGCATAGAAGATTCCTACAAGGAAAACGAAGACATGCATTTGATTATTTAGCAACAGGTAATCTTGCACGTGCAGGTACGTAACGGCCGAAATGAACTAAATCAAACATATTGCTCCACAAATAGACGAGCGGACCAAAATAAATTAAATCAAACATATTTCTCCATAAATAGACAAATAAAGTGGTCTTCGTCTGAAACACTATTCATTGAAAGCAAGACAAGCTATATGCTTTATTCAAATTTACAAACAAGAATAGATCTAGCGTGGGGGCTCCAACCCCCTATCCGTTGGATACTCAGGAAGAGGGGGGCTGAGGCTGGGCTACATGAAGAAAAAGGTAATAAGCCCTCCTTATTTTTGTGGTTGGATCCACCACTGTTTATAAAGTCATCCTGGAAAACTAATTTTAGAACCATTACATTATATCTGATTTTAAGATATTTCTATTTCACCACACCATACTGCTGTGGAAAAATCTTTAAGATTTGTTGGGGCTGCGGAAAAATCTTTAAGATTTGGTCCAACAGAGGTAGCATCACACCTAGCTGCATCACATGATGCATATGGAGATCGATCCTAATACAGAAGCGGGAATCCTCACCAAATTGCCAATGGAAACCAATTTGGTACAAACATAGTTTAACAAATTAAGATGCAAAGTACAGATTACATAGGGTACTTTCAATCACTCAAGATATTGCAAGGACAAAACCATCGTGAATTGAATAATTTAAGAGAGGCACAAGTTTTTTCAGTTGATGCAAGGTAGAATGGGATCCAATATCTAAAAAGATATCTCTAACATTTGTCTGACATGAGAGGATTTTTGTTAGTGGTTTGTTCATACCTTGTGTCACAGTGCCAAGGTGGTGGAAGCATGGTTGGCATAGGTGCATTATACTGCTCAGGGACTGAATGAACATTTGTCTGACATTTTTGTATAAGCAAGCAACAATTCAGGTAGAATTACACAATTTTGGCACGATGTAATTTGAGATGCTCCTTCCTTCGTTCCAAAACAAGGGCATAGAAAAAAAATCCCGAAGGAAATAAAAACTTCACAATCTTTCAAAATTCCTTTGATCCAAACAGACCTTTAAATCCTTGCCGGACTCTTCAGAATTCAGATAGGGACTCTTCAGAATTCAGATAGCAACTTCCGTTCCCTGATGGAGCAGAGCATGGAGAAGGCGACCAATCTACAGTCAAAGTTCGGGACTTATTGTACTGTCCGGGGCTGTGCATGAGTATTAGACAGATCATTGACCTGGACTAGATCCGACCCTCTTATATACGCTTGGAGGATTTATAGTTACTGTACATATTCTACATAGTATCAAAGCAAGTCTAGACATCCCGGCATGCTAGCTTCTCTCTGTGGCAAGTCGACCCTTTCCTCCTCGTCGTCGACGTCTTCTTCCCGTCGCCGACTCTCTTTCCGGTACTCTCCTCGCTCTCTCGTCTCCTTTTCTTCTTCTCCCCGTTTCTCTCACAGTCACCTTTTCTTCGTCCCACCTCCGCGCGACCAGGCGACGGTCTCGATCTGCCTCCTCGTCCCGCCTCGCACCCGTCTCCGCTCTTCCTCTTGTTTCGTGCATCTTTCCTTCTCTGACGCCGGCGCACCTCCACGCTCGTCGTCTCTATCGGCTGGACTTGTCCAGCCCTCTATCGGCTGGAAACCTCCCTCGGTTCTCGCCCTTTCTGACACGCTCAACGGCTCTCGGGTGCGAACCTTCTCCCCTTGTCCACGTGTCCACGGACACGAATCCCTGCCTCCCGGACGTGAACATATTCTCTCCGCGTCCAGCCACTCCCTGCCTTTTTCGCGTCCACCCTACTCCTTGGCCTCCACGAGTCCACGGACGTGAATCTTCTCTTCACGTGAATCCTCGCACGTCCATGACCCAACCACTCTCTGACCCACCCACTCTGTCCTCACCTACTCCGCTGCCTACTCTCCATCGGCCAACCACTACTCATCGGCTGGCTGCCCCACTTCCCATCGGCTTCTTAGATCGGCCGATCCGTCCTCTCATCGGCTCCCCTCTCCCATCGGCTTCTTTCTCCCATCGGCTCTTTGCTCCTGTTCTTCCGTCATGGCCATCGAGTTCGATTTTAGCTCCAACCTCATCGACTCCCTCACCGCGTACTCCGACGTGGACTAGGCGGGCTGCCCCGATTCTCGACGCTCTACGTCCGGTTACTGCGTTTACCTCGGTGACACTCTCGTATCCTGGTCCTCAAAACGTCATACTACAGTGTCCCGCTCCAGCGCTGAAGCCGAGTACCATGCCGTCGCCGAGTGCTGCTGGCTTCGCCAGCTTCTTTAGGAGCTCCGTGCACCCCTCTCCACTACGACCATCGTCTACTGTGACAATGTCAGTGCCGTCTACATGACCGCTAACCCGGTCCATCATCGACGCACCAAGCACATCGAGATCGATATCCATTTTATCCGTGACAAGGTTGCATTAGGATAGGTTTAGGTGCTCTATGTACCATCGGCACATTAGTTTGCTGATATAATGACTAAAGGCCTGTCCACGCGTTTGTTCATCAGTTTTTGGTTCAGTCTCTGCATTCGTTTCTCTCCCGCTGCGACTGCGGGGGTGTTAGACAGACCACTGGCCTAGAATGTATATATATAGACCCGACCCTTGTATACGCTCGGGGGATTTACAGCATGTATCCTGTTCCGTTGCCATTATTGTTTAGGATGGGCCAAGCTGTAAGCCTGTAAGTTGATCTGGGCGAAACGGTGAATGGACCGAGCCGCAAGAATAACAGGCAGCCATGTAACGCTGGACCGTTCAAATAAAATTTAATGGCTCGTATAAATTTTATAGCATGCCTGTCTGACAGATTAACTTTATAGCAATAATTACAGTTAGTGTATATTGTATCATTCATTGATAATACTTTATACATACGTGTAATAACTTTATATATTTTTTTTCTAGAATTTTCTGTGGCTTCTATTAGTTGGTGCGGATGGAAAGTTTATGTGTGCAAGATAATTACTCTAAATTAGAATAGATATAGGTGTTCGCGTCCGAATATCGCACTTCCGGCGTGAACACCCCGACGTCTGAGAGGTCTACTTTGCTTCTCTTTATGGCTCCAGGTACGCACGTCGGGGCCTGTGGGTGTAGACGTACCAGTCAATTTGACCCTATAATTAACGAGGTGAGACGAACGGGTCAATCGGATGATAGGCCGATACGAGCTCTCGCTATCGGTTGACCGCCGATAGGATCGAGTTGGTTATCGGTCGTGTCCGAATGGCTCCTGCTATCAACTGGGGGAGCCAATAAAGACGTGGATAGATGTCGACGAAGGACGTGATGACTTCGAGTGTAGCGAAAGCGAGATCCTGATCCATTGGCCGCAGAGCCTATGGAGACACCAAAGGGTATTAAGAGAACAGCAAAGCACGCGAAATCTCTTCTGATTGCTGACGGAAGCTGTACCGCTCGTTCATTGGCTGGAAAACCGATGAAGTCATATGCGAACTGGCAAGGATTTGTATAAAAGACAACGGTTGTAAAGCTGATGGTGCTCCGGATATGGCAGCATGAGACTTATCGCCTACCGTGACGACGTCGCTTGCACCAAATCTCGAAGATCTGATCTAACCGAGACAGTACGAGACCGAGGCCAACGACAATAGGACGGTGGGCACCGGATCAGTTGTGCTGAAGTAAGGGCGAAGCGAACCCATCGGCTAGCTGAGCCGATGAGAGGACGTTTCTCTGAAGACAGGCGCACATCGGCTAATGCCGATGCGTTTGGTGTGGTGCTCAAGGGAAGTCTCTGAAGACTGGTGCGTATCGGCTGAGGAGCTGATACGCTGAACGTGTTGCTTAAAGTATAGATAACTCATCGGCTAACACTCCGATGAAACGCCGTACAAAGATCTATAGGCTTAAAGCTCAATCTACCGTCAGTAGGTCGAATCTAACCGATGTAGCACAAGACCGACGACAACGAGGAGGGATTGATAGGTCGATAAACCATGCACGGACATGATGCGATACATCCAATCGCTCTAAGAGGTCGAACCTAAACGATGCAGCCTTAGACAGAGTGAGACATATCGGAATAGTGATGGGATTTACCCCTTCATCAGAGATCGTTAACTGATGCAACCCTACGTCGAGAGCCAGACCCCGCCGGTAAAAACTTAGATGAACTAAGGTGACGATGCGCCGAAGTAGTTTTGATTAAAAGATGTGTTGATTACAGGCTCTCAAGAGGTCTATATTTATATCTTGACATTACAGAGTCCGACGTGTTTACAACAACCATCGGACGTTATTTTCTAACAAAGATAAGAGACAAATATATCTAAGAAAGTTAACTAAACTAATTAAACTTTTCTATACATATAAGATACGATTTACGTAGAGAATATCTGTCGTGAGTTACACGACTTCTATTTAAACTCAGTCTCATTTAATAATCTTCTTGGATCGAATCTTTTCCTATTTCGTTTAATCGGTTTTTTTACTGTAACAACCGAACTCTTCTTTACTTAACCTGATTTTTTTTAATTTGTATGATAGAGGAATACTCCATTCGCTAAGAAACCTCCATGCCCACAATTATGCATAAAAAATTATGTGGTTCCGACATACCCGTTGAGTGGCAGGGGCAGAGGGACCAGCACCATAGCCCCCCAAAATTTGGGGGCCCAGATCCTAATCTAATAAGTAATATATTTATTCACTAATCAAAGAATAGCATTAATATTTGATATATTTTTACATATTGTACTCCTTCCGTTTTTATATTATAAGTTTTTTTATTTAAAAAAAAGTTAAACTTCTTTAAATTTAACTAAATTTATAAAAAACCCATAGCAATATTTTTAACTTAAAATAAATATGCTATTAAAATATATTTAATGTTCTATTTAATAAAATGATGTTATAGATATTATTATATTTTTTATAAATTTAGTTAAACTTAAAAAATTAACTTTTGAAAAAGTAATATGAAACAGGATAAGAAATAACATGTATTGAATTTATATGGTTAAGTGTGTTTTGGTTATATAAATTTTCTAATTTTAGGGTCCTAATTTTTATTTCATATCAGGGCCTTAAATTTGTACAGACGGCCTTGGTTTCCCATAAAATTGCTGCATTTGAAAATGGACCTTTTCAATTTCTAGATGCAAAGATAAACAAATACCTCACAGTGAACGGTTGTTCTCTCCCCTTCCATTGACAGACGAAGTTGTCCCCACCTTTTTCCAAGTGCGCAAGCACTCATCTACCACAACAATAGCAGGAAAATCGCAGCATTGGACATGAGCCGATGAGCCTGTTATCCATCCAACAATCAATCATGATGCATTATCACATTGATCCTGCTTGGTTGTCATATTAAACAATTCGAAACATTCCTGCAACACCATGTTTTGTATACCGTTTGTTTATCATCTAGTTTGATCAAGGGCATATGTCCAAGCTAAGTTTTCACACCTTTATTCCTCCGAAGATAGGAATCGAAGAGCTTTGTATCCACTTTATTTCTGGTCAGGAAACAATCTGCTCCCATTAAAAAAGGAGAATAGAAGAAACGCCCAGCCGGCCACAACATGTCAACATATTCATAGAAGAAGAAAAATTAATAAAAGAGATATAGTGCTATGCTATGCTAGAAATCTTCATGAAGACAAGTAGGAAAATGAAGCACGCTGATCCATTGCCATTATTCTTGTGCATCAAAAGATCACAGCCTAGCGTCTATACCTATTTCGCAATATCCCATTTTCTAGGAATTCTTTTATGGTGGATTAAAACCTGTCCTGTACATCCAACAGCCAAATCCCATTTTGAAGGAATAAAGCAAACATAACGCAAGCAGGCTTTTTTTTTCTAATTACATAGAAAATGCACACACACCGCTACACACGACATCCATGCACATCACACACACTCGCGAGTGTGTCTACTAACACAAAAGAGATGGAGGCTAACGACAATTTCGTAGCCACACTGTGTAATATTGGTGAACATAGGAATTTGAATCTGTTAAGTGGGTAGGCATTTTATCAATCGAACTATTATATATATATATATATGTTTGATTGTGTGTCATGGTCTCCTTTCTGGAATCAAGGTTATTTTTACAATTGTACAATTAATAATACTTAAATGTGCACTTATCGAAGAACACATGGATCATGGATCGGTTACCATTTACTGACATTGACGCGTAATGCACTACTTAGCTTATAGACGGCTTCCACGGGCTGGGGATGAATAGTTAGTGTACGGTGTGATTAAGAATTTAAGATAGACTCCACTTGGACAAAGCAAACACGGCTTCTACGGACCCCTGTCAACGGATAGCGAGAGAACAAAATCTGGATAAATACCAATTCCTATTACTGGTAAAAAGATACAGATTAAAAGAAAGAGTTCTCACGGACCAGAATCCATAAAATTTTCAAATAGCCTATATCCATAGAACATCTGTCGTAACATAGATAATAAATAAATAGGAGTTAATATCATTCCAATTGTCATTACACAAGTAATTAGCAATGGAGTGTGACTAAGATTGAATAGGTATTATGATAAACCTTTGCGTCTTATCGGTCATGCCATCAAAATAGGAGGCGTCTACGGCACAGCCAAAAACGAGAAAATCAAAGTTTCTAAAGTATATTGATGCTTGATTTATTTCCAGAGCAGATACTAGGAGAAGAGCGGCCAAGAGCAGATCTCGATGTTACGAACAGGCTTGTTCCCAGTTAGCAACATCCAAGTTGGCTTTCAGATTAAAAAAAATGATCGCTAAACACACGTAAAATCGATCACCACGATCTGCTAATGGTAATATGGTATACAGAATTACCGTTATGCAACAGAGAGCAACATGTGTAAAGGGCAAATCAACCAGGAGACGGCAGTGCGGGCAGAGAACACAGACGCGGGACAGGTCACATGCGGATTGCGGAGGTGTGCGGTGGATCGTGGAAGCGTAGAGTAGGACCCTGACAACAAGTCGCCACCGGTGCCCAACCAAACACCGGGCTATGCCTCCTTGCCTATATAATGCAGACACGGACGCCACGCCACCGAGAACTAGTGTCAAAGGAAATTGCTTGCAAACGTTGGCCGCCGCCGTCCGTCGTCTGACGACTCCCTCTTGGCCTCCGCCTCCCCCGGTCAGGTATGGCCGCCGCCGTGGTGGTGGCGTTCGACTTCGACAAGACCATCATCGAGTGGGACAGCGACAACTGGGTCATCACCAAGCTCGGCGCCTCCGACGCCTTCAGCCACCTCCGCCCCACCATGCGCTGGAACCCCCTCATGGTACGTACGACGCCCCCTGCCCTGGCACCTGCACGCACAGACGAACACATGCAGCATGGATTGAACTTTGCTGTGGTGGTGGTGGTGGTGGCTTGGCTTCCTCCTCCAGGACAGGATGATGGCGGAGCTGCACGCGCAGGGGAGGTCGGCCGACGACATCCGCGAGTGCCTCAGGAGCGCTCCCCTCGACGCCCACGTCCTCTCCGCCATCAGGACGGCGTCCGCATTAGGGTACGCAGTACGCACCACGCATCCACCGGCCGCCGCCGCCACGGCGCGATGGCATCCTCATCATCCTCTGTGTTTTCAGGTGTAACCTGAGGGTGGTGAGCGACGCCAACGCCTTCTTCATCGAGACCGTCCTGGAGCACCACGGCGTCCTCGGCTGCTTCTCGGAGATCAGCACGAACCCGGCGCGCGTCGACGGCGACGGCAGGCTGAGGATCTCCCCGTTCCACGACCCCGACAGCTCGCCCCATGGATGCAGCCTCTGCCCTGACAACATGTGCAAGGTATGGACACTAGGACGACAGATTGACAGGTCAGTTCACACTTTTCATGTCAGCTTTTAGCGCCTCCAATCGATGCACGTGGCTGATTGAGACAAAAGAAACGGCAGCATCTGTACAAAAGAAACAGTATAGATTACTGGATGAAGCAAGAATATGATGGGTTATGCAATCTGAACCTTACACATAATTGTAATGTAGCGTGCAACGATTAGTATTAAAGTTTCTTTGTGCTAAAATCTTAGCATTATTCAGATGATGTGGATAATGGAAATTGGGCATGGTCCCCCGTGAGCTAAAGTTGTAGCTTTTATCATGTGCAGGGCAAGATAATTGAGAGGATTCAGGCGACAGGCAGAGGTAAAAGGCATTTCATCTACATTGGTGATGGCAGAGGAGATTACTGCCCCTCCCTTAAGCTGGGGGAAGGGGACTATGTCATGCCAAAGGAGAATTATCCCCTCTGGAATCTCATCAGCAGCAACACACAGCTTCTCAAGGCTGAGGTTCATCCATGGAAGAATGGCGAGGAGATGGAAAAGACCTTACTTAAGTTGGTCGACAAGTTGATCAACCCTCCTGCACAGGCATCCCAGTTTGAATGCAAATGTGATATCAGCAATCCAGTATCCACTGAAGTAGGACATCATCAAGCTCTCCATGTGCCACATTAATCAATAACCAATTCTTGGCTCGCAATTGCAGGTGATATTGCCTGACCATTTCCATATGCCTCGACTAAGGAACTCTCCTTAGTCTCCATCTATCCTGATATGTGCTGTAATAAAAAGGATGCAATAATTTAACAGATAGATTTTCTGAAACTGAAGGGTAGCATGAGAATAAAGTATATGGATCGAGACTTACTGAGTAGCCAGTTAAGTGGGAAACTATATAAGTCTTCAGACAAATCTATGTTTCCGGCAGCATAGTTACCATAGATTATCCTGCTTAAATCAGACAAATGGTTCACCAATTAACAGAGTTACGTAGATCAGATACTGAACATGCAAACTCTTAACTAAGATATATCAGAACTAGCTAATACCTGGAACCGGCTTTCTGGTCCACAGATACAATTGACACTTCAGATTGCAGGAACAAGAGGTGTGAAATACACCAATCAACTTTCAGTATTTAGAGAACCCATCCTGTGACAGGAAAACATGTATTTTCCCATTGATTTCAATCCAGCTACACCCTGGTTCTTTCTTTACTCCACGATCTACTAGCATACTCCTAACTTTAGCGACATCATTCCACATTTTTAAATCCGCATAAATGTTAGACAACAATATGCAAGAAGATATGTCATCTGGTTGTAACTCAAACAATTTTTCTGCTGCTCTCTCAGCAATCTCAACATTTCCATGCATCCTACATGCCCCCAGAATTGTCTTCCATAAGGATGCATCTGGGGTCAATGGCATGTCATTAATAAGAGATTCAACCTCATCAAATTTTCCAGCCTTGGCTAGAATATCAACCATGCAAGCATAGTGTTCCAATGTAGGAGTAACTCCATACACACTACTCAGCAATTTAAAGTACCTCCTTCCCTCATCAAGTAATCCTGCATGGCTACACGCTGAGAGGACACCTACAAATGTTATCTCATCAGGTACCTTCCCCTCATCTATCATCTTTTGGAAGGCCTCCAGTGCCTTGTATCCACGACCGTGATGAGCATAACCACAGATGATCGTATTCCATTCAACCAAGTCGTGTGTGTCTGACTTGTCAAATATCATCTCAGCATCTCTTATGTTCCCGCACTTCAAATACATGTCAATTAAAGCACTGGAAACAACTGAACTGTTCCAGCCTGATTTGATGGTATATGAATGCAGCTGGAGGCCACTGCCTAAGCAAGTCAAATGAGAACAAACACTTAGCGAAGTAACTAATGTGGCATCATTAGGCCTTTTATTCTCTTGCAACATTGAGCGGAAGCATTCTATTGCCTTCTCGCCTTCATCAGTTTTAGCATATGTTGACATAACAACTGTCCATGAGAATACATCTCTTTCTTTCAGTCGGTCAAATACCAGGCGTGCATTTACAAAGCATCCAGCTTGCACATACATGTCAAGAAGCATTCTTGAAATATCATGATCTCTTTGAAATCCACTTTTCAAGACATGTGAGTGAACCTGACAACCATAGCTCAAGTCCATCAAGCTAGTGCAACACCTCAAAATACCTACATAAGTATATTTATTTGCTAGAACACGTTCATAAATCATCTGCTTGAAAATTCTCAAACCATGCTCACAGTTGTTTCCACTATAAAATCCAGAGAGAAGTGTGTTCCAAGAAGTTACGTCAGGCTCGTGCATAAGATCAAAAGCAAGAATCGCATCTTTAACAGCACCAGCTTTCACATACATACTTACAATGGCATCACACACTCCCCTTGTCCTAGAAAATCCACTCTTCACAATGTGTGCATGACTGCTGTGACATAGGTTCATATCACCAGTTCTGGATGCAACGATGGCTAAGCCAACAAACGTATATTGGTTAGGTTTGACTCCCATGTCTGACATCTGCATGAAAATATCAAATGCTTCTGGAGCCATGTCATGCCGATCGAAACAAGAGATCATGGTGCTGCAATGCACCACATCTGGTTCATCTATTCTGGCAAACACTTCATAGGCATCTTCAGCCGATAGACACTTTGAATACATATCAATAAGGCAATTGTTCAATATACTGTCCGTTTCCAGCCCTCTCTTGATCACCAAACCATGCACAGCCTGACCAGATTTCGCAAGACCGAGCTCCGTGCAGCACTTGAGAACAGTAGGTAAGGTATACTTGCTTATCTCATCACCAGATTCCACCAGCTTATCAAAAACCAGCATGAACTTCGTGTAGTTCCCATCTCGAGCATACTCATTGAGCAGAGCATTCCATGACACATCGCTTCTCACCGGCGAGTCCAACAAAGCTCTCTCAGCAACATCCGCCTCCCCACAGCTCACGTAAGCCTCAACCAAGGAAGAAGAGACATAGGGATCAAGCAAACACTGCAGCTTCATCGCCTGAGCATGCACCTGAGGCGTAAACCCCAAGTCCGAACCCACTGCGCAGGCCCTGAGCGCCGCGGCGAGCGCGAACCCGTTGGGGACGTCCCCTTGCTCACTCATCTCGGCGAACAGCCCGAGGGCCGAGCTGGCATCGCCCTCCGCGGTGTGCGCGGAGATCATGGCCGTCCAGGCGACCACGTCCCTGTGCGGCATACTGTCGAACACGCTGCGGGCGTCCGCGAGGCGGCCGCACTTGCAGTACATGTTGAGCAGCGAGTCGTGTAGGAACGCGTCCGGCCGCAGCCCGGACCGGAGCAGGCGCGCGTGGATGACCTTCCCGCGGCGGAGCGTGCGGCTGGCGGCGCAGCCCTTAAGGGCCGCGGCGTAGGTCCGGAGCTCCTCGGCGCGGAGGCGCTCATCAGCGTGCGGAGATGGAGAGGGGGTGGAGGGGTGCGCCGCAGCGAGGCGAGAGGGGAGTGGAGAGGCGAGTGGCAATGGCAAGGGAGGAGGACGGTGGTGGGCGCGGGAGAGGAGGGGGTCGTGGAGACGAGGTGGGAGAGGGAGGGAAGCCATGCCTCGCCAGTGGCCTCACCTCGCCTTGCTGCGAAGGAGACGATGTCAAACGCGCAGAATGGACAATACGCCTACCTTCCGAGGAGGCGTATTTTGATTGAAACGTCCCTCTTTTTTTTTTTGAGGGAAAATACTTTTCCAATTAACCACTACCAGGCAAATCGCCGGTAATGAAATCAAGTACAAAATCGGGAGTATGGTCCAACCATAACTTTGGCTCATCCGATTTGGCACAGAAGGAAGCAAAAGAGTCTGCTACCATATTACAATTTCTCGGGGCGTATGATACCTTGCAACTGACAAATTCGGAGCATATAAAACTCTTTACCGTTACATTTTCCATAATCATTATCATAATCATTGTCGTTAAGTGCTTGACCTGCCATAGTAGAATCATTCTCTAGCAGAATTCGCCCCATTCCTAGTTGCAGTGCAAACGTGACCGCCTGCCGACAGGCCATCATTTCTCCATGAAAAGCATGCAAAATATTACATACCCGCCCAGCTGCTCCAGCCAAAAAAACACAATCCTGATTTCTAGCCACTACACCCAATCCACCTGAAATTGTATTGTGATCAAAGGAGCCATCACAATTTACCTTTAGAATATCTTGTTCTGGTGGGTGCCACTTTGCTCCACTCTTCACCCGAGGCTGCAACTCCTTGCTCAGCTTCTGGAATTCCATGCAAAAGTACAAGCTGCTTCCACATACATCTGAATTGCTTCTCTCAGTTTCACCTGCATTAGCTTATTTCTAGGTGACCACCATTGCCAAAGAAAAACACACATTAGCAGTTTCTTGTTCTCCTCCGTCTTCCATATATACTCAAACACCTCTCTGGGAGAAATACATCGGGCAAGTTGCATTCTATCATCCTCCATATTCAGAAATCTCCAGCATTCTTTCACCTTCTTACACTTCATAAATGAATGACCACCATCCTCCTCAAACCTGAGGCACATGAGGCATTTGGTATCCAACTCAACACCTGTTCTACCAATGTTCCTTTTCAACGGCAAACTGTTGTGTGCAATTCTCCACAGGAAAATCTTCACTTTATTTGGTACACACATCTTCCAAATATTGAACCAGGGAAAACCCCCCGTGTTTTGAGTTGAGCTACTAGCATCACGGTCAGCTCGTTAATCCCTCAAGCGAACAGCAAGCTTATACGCTGACTTAACAGAAAATATACCTTTAGGATCCCAAAACCAAGCTGGATCATCTTCCAATGAATCAAGCAGCGGAATTGACAGGATAAGTTTTACATCTTCATAAAACAAACTATGTATCAGGTCTGTGTCCCATTGTCCTGAGTAAGGATCAACAAGCTCCTGAACCTTCTGCACAAGTGCTTGCCCCCGAGCTGAAATTGGCTTGCAAGTTGAATCCCTTGGTAACCACGGATCTTTCCAAATATCTATATTTGCACCATCACCAACCCTCCAAATTATTCCTTCTCTTAACAGATTTACTCCTTTCAAGATACTGGTCCAAGCATATGACATACCAGACTTGCTCTTTGCTTGCAAAACACTAGAATTAGGGAAATACTTTGCTTTCATCACTTGGGCACATAGTGACTCTGGACATGTTAGAAGTCTCCAACCTTGCCTAGCAAGCATGGACAGATTGAAGGCATAAAGATCACGGAAACCCAATCCACCAGTCTTCTTTGTCATTGTCATTTTTTCCCAACTCACCCAATGCATCTTATTCGTTTTGTCCTGTTGGGTCCACCAAAACGGACCAATCATAGAGCTCAACTCATCGCAGAGTGTTTTCGTCAGATCAAAACATGACATAGCTATGTAGGGCTAGCTTGAGCCACAGACTTACTAAGAATTTCCTTTCCTGTCTTAGAAAGAAGCGTCTCTTGCCACCCTTGTATTCGAGACCATACCTTCTGTTTAATGTATTCAAACGTTTTGCTCTTCGATCTACCAACAAAAATTGGGAGCCCAAGATATTTCTCATTTCTAGCTTCTCCTGTTACCACCAACATCCCAACAATCCGGTGCTTAATGCTTTCAGCAGTATTCTTACTGAATAGAACATTGTCGGTAATCATTCTTCCAGGAACAAAAGCACTCTGAGACGGAGATAATTTCTGGTAAAATATGCTTAAGGCGATTGGCTAACTCTTCCGAGACTAATTTATAGAGCACATTGCATAAGCTAATAGGACGAAGATCCTGTAACCACTCTGGGTTCCTTACTTTTGGGATTAAAACTATCGTGGTATCATTCCAGCCAACGGGCATCTCTTCACCATTCAAAACCTCATTTTGAACCCTTACACCTACAATGGCCGAAAACCTTTTGTAAAAAATCACAGGGATACCGTCTGGGCCTGGTGATTTAAGATCACCAATACTTTCTAAAGCCACATTTACTTCTTTTCCAGTAAAAGGTTCCAAGAGTGCTTGATTCATATCAGGGGAGGGCATCATCAAGATTTGAAAACGTGATGGAAGAAAACAAACTTTTGTATTCTTTCTTTCTGAGGCGAAAGCATGGAAAAATTGTGTGTTACGGTCACCTTTAGTTAGCCATCCGGTGCTAGCTCTCTGCTTCCAGTATATGTTCCGTTGATCCTGCAAGCGCTCTAGCTTGTACCGCAAAATATGCTCACGTGACACATTTTCCTGTGATGTGTTCCTATGCCTACATGCCTTCAGGTCTTTTTTTTTTTTCTCACCCTTTTCTCCCATTCCCCCGATACGTCTCTATCCCATATCCATAGCTCTGCCACAACTTTGACTTAAGCCATCTGTAGAAATATAGTATACAGTAAGACTGAAATCTCAACTCTATACATGCGGTATATATATATAGGTCTAGTGGTATAACATCCCCCACAGTCGTAGCGGGAGGGGAACGGACGCAGAGACTGGAGCGAAAACTGATGAACAAAGGCATGGGCAGACTTTTGGTTATAATATCGACGAACTGGTGCGCCGATGTTATATGGAGCATCCGAACTTGTCCTAGCACGACCTTGTCACGTACGAAGTGAATGTCAATCTCTATATGCTTCATCCGTCGATGATGAATCGGGTTGGCGGTCATATAAATGGCGCTGATGTTGTCGTAGTAAACAACGGTAGCAGAAGCGATAGGTGTACGGAGCTCTTAGAGTAGCTGGCGAAGCCAGCAACACTCGGCGACGACGTGGGCAACGGCGCGATACTCGGCTTCGGCGCTGGACCAAGACACTGTAGTCTGGCGCTTGGAAAACCAAGAGACTAGAGTGTCACCGAGGAATACGCAGTAGCCGGAGGGGGAGCGTTAGGAGTCGGGGCAACCCGCCCAGTCCGCATCAGAATACGTGGTGAGAGAGTCGATAAGGCCGATGGGAGCAGGTGGCCGATGAGAATGGTTGGCCAATGGGAGTAGGTGGCAGAATATGTAGGTTACGAGTGTGAGAGAGTAGGTGGGTCACGGGTGTGAGAAGGTTCGCGTCCGTGAAGGAAGGTTTTACGTCCATAGACTCGTGGAAGCAACAGAGTGGGGCGAACGCGAAAAATCGGAGAAGTCGCAGACGCGAAGAAAGAAGGTTCGCATCCGGGAAGCAGAAATTCGTGTCCGTGGATACGTGGACACGTCGGAATGGCTCGGACGCGAGTGGAGAAGTTTCGTATCCGGGAGCAAGTGAGCATGTTGGAAAAGCGGGAACCGAGAGAGACTTCCAGCCGATGGAGATGGCGAGCGTAGAGTTGCGCCGGCGTCGGAACAGGGGAAGGTGCGCCGAAGCAAGGAAGAAGCTAAGGCGGGTCTGAACGAGATGAGGAGGCGGATGAAGGCCATCTCCTTATCACATGGTGGAAAGGGGGCAAGAGGGCAGTGAAGGAGGAGAAGGTCGTCTGCAGAGGAGACGGGGAGGAGAAGGCCGTCTGCGGAGGAGACGGGGAGGATGAGAGCTGAGACGAGAAGGCAGAGAAGGAATATCGGGAGAGAAGGTCTATGACGAAAAGGAAGCATCGGCTCGCCGGTGAGAGGATGCTAGCGTCCCAGGGATATCTAGACCTACTCTGATATCATGCAGAAATATAGTATACGGTGAGACTGAGACCCCAACTCTATACAGAGGGTCAAGTTTATATATATACAGGTCAAGTGGTCTAACACCGTCCATGCATTCACCGCTCTCGTGGCATTCCTCCTCTTTTAACCATCTATCCTCAAACTTAGAAGTTTCCCCTCCCCTTTTTTCCCAAAGAAAGAACCTCCGCTTCACCACACTCCACAATAACAGGTCTATGATCTGAGTGTCTGGGATCAACATTGATAACACGAACAATTGAAAAGTGTAATCTCCAAGAAGCATTAGCCATCGCCCTATCTGGACATTCCTTTATATACCCCTCTGCCTTATGCATATTATTTCTCCAAGTGAAAGGATCACCAATGAAACCTAGATCCTCAAGCTCACACACCTCCAAAGTTTGACGGAAACAGTCTATGCATGCCTGAGATTTTGCCGGTCCCCCTTGTTTCACATTGAAACAACACCTCATTAAAATCACCAAGACAAAGCCAAGACAGATTACTTTGGGCCTTTAAACTCCGCAGATTCTCTCATGTTTTCTCTTTCTCATCTGATTTTGGTTCACCATATATCCCTGTTAACCTCAAAAAAACCATCCTCTACCAGCACCTCAACATCAATATGATATTAGACGTACACTTCAACATCACCGCTAGCTCCTTACTCCAAAATAAGGCCAAACCACCACTAAAACCTTCGTGGTCTTTTGCCACCATATTTGGCATACCCGTCGTCCATCTAAACCTCTCAATTATTCGCATGTCCATTTTTGTTTCAAGAGTTCCCGCATCTAGAGTTCTAAGAAGCCCTTGAACTGCCGGGTTATTCTCCAGACTCTGACAATTCTATGCTAAAACTTTCATTGATCCCTATGGGATTGTCCTTGCAATCCCACTTGACAGGTGTAGTCACCAACCTGCTACTTTTCCCCCTACCTTTTGTTTTTTACTCGCTCCACATTGCTCACCACCTGAAGTACAAAATGATCTATCTCTTCTTTTCTTCCTGTTTGCCAACGCTACCTTCAATCAGAGGTGAAAACCTAGGTCGTTTCCTGTAAGTGCCCCTATATTTCTCGTTTTTATCTTCAGCCCCCTGAACCTCCTTGAGTAAGCAAGCATCAGGTACCTGCTCGTGCCCCTTTGTTTCCCTTCTTGCAACAACTAACCCATCCTCATTTTTAAATCCCAAATCCACCTCCATCTCAGCCCCAGCTGCATCAGTACCCATATTTTCTAGCTCAACTTGTTTGGAGGTATTCACACTTGCTTGCGTCTCTGGTGTATTGTCCTTTTCCCTATTCTCGCTATTTTTATCTGTTACTTCTAGTACCACACTTGTTGCAGCCAGACTCCTCCCTCGGAATATCATCAAAATTCAGTCTTGTTGGCCTCACCGTGATGGTTATTGCATCCATAATCTTGAGAGGACTAGTGACTTCTTCTATAGAGATCACTGGTGCCTTTATCACTTCCTTACTGCCAAAATTTCATTTTTCTCTTGATTTATTTGTTGCACGACTGAGACTCCCACCAGACCGTCATGAACCTCTCGAACCAACAGGATCTGAAGCTTTGCCACGCCCATCACCACCAAATTTCCTGCGCATCGGTATAATCCGTAAACTGTTATTATATTTTTTTTCTTCTTCTTCCAGTCCCACTGACACACTCTTTATCCACATGTCCAAGTATGCCACAGATATGACAAATTTTTGGGAGAAACTCATATGCAAAAGGACGCCAATAATCCTCTCTGCCTCCATCACCAGACTCCACCACAGTACCCCTCATGAGTGGCTTACGCACATCCGGCAGAACTTTAACCCGCATATATTTTCCTACGGCTGATCCATCCTCGTCAGTGTCAACCTCCAGACAAACACCGATTTGATTCCCAATTGCTCCACCCGTCGCCTTGTTCATCATGCCCAAAGGCAGCCCCGACACTATTTCCCACATGGGGGTTCTTGTAAACTCAATGTCTTCCAGTCTCCTGTCATCAAAACCACTGACCACCAGCAGATCATTTGCGAAGGACCACTGTCCGTCCTCTAAAGCTCCTCTCTTTCCGCTGGGCTACAGAAAATTGAACAGGAACAGATTGTCGCCAAGATCTTTACACACTTAATCCCCTTGCCAGGACACCAAATGTTGCCCAAAGTCTGGCACAGACCATTAGCAAAACCCATCTTTTCTGAAAAAAACTTTCCCACCGCATGCACTTCCGTTTCCCCTTCTTCCCCTCTCTTCTTCCATGCCCCCTTGACCCCCTTCCTCTCCGCTTCTGAAAGGTTCAGTCGCCGGAGTTTATCATCCAGATCCCCACAACTACCAGCATCAGTAGTTCCGGAATCTCGATGGGATTCCATCCCCCGACGTACACACCACCAAGATGAACCAGCACAAAGAAGCTGACAGAGAAAAGAACACACCCGGACGTACACGGATTGCAGAAAAACCGAACTCAAGCACCTGGATGGCTCTAGTCCAAGACGAAAAAAATAATAAATTAATTAATATAATTTTTAAAACAATTTTTTTATAAAAAAATGTACAACTGTTCGAGAAACGTGACGCAAAGAAAAGAAAAGGTTACAACCAAGCTACCGAACACAAGAAATAACAGGTGGCGCTCAACGGAATCTTGACAGTCAGAAGTTCACATCTAAACGATAGAAGCAACTAGTAATAGTACAGTAAGTCTAAACGCCACTGCTGATGCAGCACATCATTGGTCACCCAAGCGTCCTACCGAGCAAACCGCCAATAATACTTCTCCATGATCGTCACCGAAAATCGGAACTCGACACAGGACATGTCAGCGTTGCCCAGAGCTGCCAACATTCTGAAATGTAGACACGTTCTAGACAAGAAACACATTATTGTAAGCAGCAGCTACACAAAGGCTAAGATTTCACTAGCTTAAAAGAGGTTCCGTGGAATAACATAGAATGTACTCTTCTATTATATAAGTCTTTAGAGTTAATCAACATTTTTTAAGTCTCTAATAGCATATAGCAAAGAACATGATATTATAGTTTGTAGCATCATGCATCGAGTCTAAGTTAGCTAAGCAGTTACTACTATATCAGTAAGCCTGGCTGGGGTCGGGCTCTGTGTTGCAGATTATTATCATAGAATCCCACTTCCATTCATCACCACCATCCAGAAGGAAGCTGCATGACATCATACAGAAGCGGAACCTGAAGCAACAGCAATCGTCCCAACTCCAGACTCGCCAAAAGACTCTCCTAAGTAAGCGATAGCGGGTTGTTTCCTTTCTATCCATCAATCAGTTTCTTCCATCTCATCATCAGACTGCGGATTCTCTACCTCACTACCACTGCTCATACCATTATTTGCTGACAAGAAGTAATCCTTCACTGAGCTGTCTTCAACCTTGTACTTCACAAACTTCACCACATTTGCATCTTCAATTCCACAGTCCTTCCTTTTCCGCATGCCATTAGTCATCACCTTCATAGACTGAGCAGCAGTCACAAAAGCATTGTCTGCTGTTTCCATCTCTAGGGTTTCTTCATCCTCACCAGCTCTTGTGTCCATAACCTCCCCACCGCTCTGCTTGTCAATGAAGAAAAGATCAGCATCTGAGTGAATCATCCTGCTCTGATAACCATTCTTGACCTCGTCATACATCAACCTCTCCCTAATCCTAGAAACATTCTCTCCAAATACTTTGAAGCCCTTATCATCAAGCTCTACAAGCCACTCTGTCAAAAAGAAAACATATAGAACTTCATTAATTACTCTATAAAACATTGACCCACAATACTAAAAATCGAGTGGATCATGCCGTATCTGAACATACTGAGAAGAGCTTGAGGTGCGATAGCAGCTGGTTTGCTGAGTTGGTTGAAGCCAGCTTGACAAGTAGCCCACTTAGCAAAATATGTGGGGATGTTTGAAGTGAAGAAGGCATTCATAAAAGACATCGCCCTCCCATGATCGCCTTTGCTCCTGTCAGAAAGAAATGGAATGAGGAGAAAACTCTAACATCAGCTGAGTTCCAGTTACAAACACTTCATCACCTGGCATCATTGATGGCATCATGAGTGATAAGCAATCTTGACACAAAAAGGAGCAAAAGGGAACTATCAGTTTGATCAACTTCTGCTCCTTTGTTGATGAAAGAATAATCCACCAAGATCAGAGAATCATAAAGGATATCTCTCACCAAGATTTCATCATCAGCACTCTGAGTTATGCAAGAAATCAATACGCAACATCAATAAGATGGCACAAGATCCCAGCAATGGCATCATCACAACCAACTTTCGATGACTAATAACTCACAGCTCACTCTTCTAAATGACATTTCCAGCAAATGAAGGAAACTAAACAAGTAGTTCACTACTCAATGGAAACATAACAATAAGTGCCTTTACAAATTAAAATAGTTCGGCAACGATATATGATGATATTACTAGTGAACTTAATTGATTAGGGAGTAAAAAATATGGCCATCATCAGAGTTTCCTTATGAGTAAACACTATAACCAAGAATATTTGTTCAGGCAACCCCAAGTTTGCTAGCTTCACTCAACACAGCAAAATCATTCCTAGTTAATATCATATCAATTGAATAAAAGGGTATAAGAATATCCACAGTTCAGACTTCAACCTGTTTGCTCATCCCAAAGATGACATAGAACTCCATCCCAAGTCAGCCTCCTTGAGGATACATCGACAGCAATAATGGTACAGTAACACCAGCATTGGGAAACATAATATTCCTAATACTCTTCTCTTTAATTTCCGCAAGTTAACAAAGACTCCTGAGTCCAAGCACAATTGAAGTACAAAGGAACAAGTTGCAGAGCTCTTATTTCACAAAGGTAATTTCTGCTAATTAACTAAACACGCAACAGATAATGATAAACACGATCATACAACTGCTTCTTAATTCAAGGCATGAGCTTTAAGTTAATTTTCTACTCCTAGGCTTCTTATGATCCATATAACAATGACAATACTGTGAAAATACTATGTTCATGATGCAGAAGGGCAGCAAGAGGCTAATGCATACTTACCCCTAGGTTGCTAGCCTAGCCATACACTACAGCTATATCCTCAAATTAATCATGAGTCATGAAACACGTACCAGTAGTGAATAAACAGGCAGCGGAGGATTCATGAGCATGTTCAGCAGAACCCCTGCAAAATCCATCAGCCAAAATGGTCATCACAGTCGCGTTGCTACACCTTAGTCAAAGATAAACCATGATACAAACGCAGGTAGCATCCTCTCAAATCTTACCGAAGAATTGCTGGTTCTGGAAGACCGAAATGGAGCTGACAGCCCAGATCCTGAGCTCCTTCTGCAGCTCAGCACGTGGCGCACCTGCTGCGCCCTGCACCTTGAGGCAGAGCCTGAGCAGGAACGCCCCAGCAACCACCACCCCGGCAAGGAAGGCAACGCTACAGCCTTCCCTCATGAGCTCCCGCCTGGCATCCTCCCCAACCAGAGGGAAGAGCACCTGGAACGGGCACCTGTCCCTCGAGTGGCGCACGCTCCACACCTTCACCAGCTCCCCAAAGGCCGGCAGCAAGCTCCCGGCGTCGGCGCTGGCCCCCTCGCCGCCGGCGGGGGCGCGGCTGCTGCAGATGCTGATGTAGCTGAGGACGGCCTCAACCAGGGCCTCAGTCTCCCTCCGGGGCTTGGCGGAGTGGAAGAGCTCGCAGATGACGGGGGCGAGAAGGGCCAGTGGCTTGGCAACGGACTGGGAGGAGGCGGTGAAGGCGGAGAGGAGGTGGAGGAGGCTGCGGAGGTCGTCGGGGGCGTCGTGGAAGGAGAGCGCGGAGAAGAACCAGACGGCCTCCAGCGGCGGGTCCGGGTAGGTGTTGAGAACACGGGAGAAGAGGGAGCGGAAGTTAGTGAGGTCCGGGTCGGGCGCGGCGGAGACGGCGGCGAGGAAGCGAGAGGTGGTGTCGCGGAGGAGGGGCTCGAGGCTGGAGAAGCAGCAGGCGGCGCCCATGGAGGGGAAGTCCACCACGATGGAGCCGTCGGCCATGGCGGGCGGTGGATTCGTTCGAATCGGAAGCGGGGAGGAGTAGCCGAAACCCTAACCCTAGGTTTCGAGTGGGGAGCAGAGCAGAAAGGGAAGCGGTCGAGGGGTTTGTGTGGGTTTGGTTGCGTGGGAGTTCGAAATGGTCGTGGCCGTGGGGGTCGGGGTGACACTGGTTAGTGGGTCCCACATGTCATCCAGTGATGGATCGTTGGGTTCGGCTTCAGTTTGGTGGAAGGCCTGATAAAGATATTTGGGCTAGATAAAGAATCCATAGGTTTATGCCACTTGAGAACGTGGGTTCGAGGGGCCTAGTGAGATAACATTAGCTTCTTTTTTTAAATTGCGAGATGACCCACGGGCTTTTCTCAAACAAACAAACAGCAAGCAAAGACGACGTTATCCATAGACTTCTCTCAAACAAACAAACAAACAAACGAGAAGGACGTTCTCGTCCTGCGCTATGAGCGTTGCGTTGCGTTGTGTGTCAAACGCGTAAAGTTTATAGAATCTTCATATATATTCCTTTTTTTTAACTTTGTTTTTCTCTACTTCTGTTCGTATTTCTCTTAGACATTATCAAATCAGCTATAAGATTTTCTTTAATTTAATTTATGCTATATCTATTCGATCACGTATATTTTTATTTTAAACTTAATTTATTCTTATATAACCATAAATCCAACGTATTATATATGTAATTCTATAATGACATCTTTTTAGGTCAACATTATATCCATATATCATATCGAAGTATAATTGATATTCTATAAAACTTGATTTTTAGTTCTACCAAATTTTATTATTATAAACGATGCTTGACATCACTTCAACTATTTCGTTTTGATTCTATGATTAACTTCCATATTAATATTTTTATCCATCTATAATATCGATTTTAGATATTAAAAAGTGTTTTTTTCACAACTTGACATTCTAAATTTATTTATCTCTCCTTATGTGTAATAGGATCAAAGTCACATATTTCTGCTTACTCTAACACTTTTAAACTCAGGAGTCTGCTCTCATCAATTAACAGTATATTATTTATAAAAAGCTCCAAGAGATATTTCTTATAATCTCATCATTACTAATGAGATATAGACTTAAAAAGGTGATACTTGTAGTTGTATTTTAATCGAAAACAGTTTAATTCTCTTAAAATTTTCACGAAATTTTTCCAAACCAAATATGCCCGGCATTTCCAAATAGGCCTAATTTGCAGCTGCACGAGACTCCTTCGAGAGTCAAGACATTATGGTATTTTCCCTATGGTTTGAAGATGACGGAGAACAGTTTTAAGAACTATAATAAACAAGTAGACGGCAAGGTTTCGACCAGTTTCGCTGTAAGTCATTCCTTTTGCATAAACAAAGGACGGATACCCTAGCATTCGGTAGGGGAAAAAAGAAGAGCTTCCGCATGAGAAAGATCACTTTGTAAGACAAAATTATCAAAAGCTTCAATGCCTCTGTCCTGAAGTTACAAGACCATAATTTCAACATGAATACAACGGAAGATCATCCACTTATAATCTAACCACAGATTCCCAATAGTTTTTGTTACTTCCAAATGTTGAACTAGAAATCTTATCTTTAAATCTAAAATGAACCTATAAGGGAAAGACAGGCCTTTCCCCTCGAAAAAAATTAATCAGAATCAAGCTGCTTCCCGGGAACGATCGAGTCACTTCCTCTTGGACTCTGGACAGCTCTATATGGCACTAAAAAAAAACAGCATACGACTTGTGACCGGCCCAAAAAACACCCACCTCCAGCAACTCCCTGCTCTGCTGCACCAGGGGTTAAAACACTTCTCACCGGGAGCAGCTACCAAAAATTACTGTCGCTCTTCTTCTCCTTGTTTATGCATAGTACATGTACAAGCTGTTTGCAGCGGCACAAGCAATTAAATTTTCAGATGGGTGCCATGCTAGATGGAGCAATTTTGTGGTCAGATCATAGGAATTTCCATTGGCACCTATTCCAGTGTTATCAGCACCTGCATAAGGATTCAAACATTAGGAGTTGAAATGACAAGCTTCTACAACTTAGAGATGTTACACATCATGAAGGTAACCTCGTCTAACAACTCTTGTCAGGGTGCTTAGACATCTAGCAGGCCTTATGGGATTCTGAAGTTGCCTTCTGGTCACACGCAAGATAAATAAGAGAGAAAAGATGGTCAGTAGTTAGTCCGCATTTAAAATACTTAACTTCATTTGAGCAAATGGGACTGTTATAGGCACATCAGATAAACACTATCATAGGAAGGCAGAAAGAAACAGCAGATGTGTACAGAACAAATTTAGCTTCCATCATTCGTATAGGAGAAGGATTACCTAGTAGGGTTTCGAGTTGCTTCAAGTGTCATTGCCTCATTGCTACCAAAACCACAACCAAACACACAAAAAATGTTGCTGAAAGAGCATAGATCAATTAATAATTAGTTCACATGAAAGAGACCGAGCTGTACAATAACTGAGATGAGCAAAAGCAACACCTGTAAGAACCAGTTGCTACTTGCAATCCATCTCCACTTTGACAGCACTCAAATTTATCAAAAATGGAATCATTTTCATATAAATCACATAACTGCAGTTTCAGGAAGCAATAGATGAATCAAGGTTACTCTAGTGAAATAGTTTGTTGTCCATTATCCTCAAAGAAGTATGGATTATTCATCTTAACATGTACAAAATTACCTTGGGCCTTAAATACTCATGAACCTGGAATGTCACAACTGGACCAGAGTCCATGTTAATATCCCAAAGCTGAAACAGTGGGAAAAAATTACATGATTGAAAAAACATCTAAGTAACAGCAGAAGAAAGATAACACCTGTATGGCTACAGAAAATACCATAAACCACCAGTTTCCCAGAATGAAAGCCATAGCAGTTACAAGGAATATAGACCATAATAGTGATGAAATGGTGTAAGCAAAACTGTGATCATGACTTGGGAGGTATGAAAGATCTGAGGCGGTCTATGCAATACAGTGCATATATGTAGATGGTCATCTAAAGATAGCGCTGCTAATCTGGTTATCCTGTCTAGGGATAACCGATGCATGATGTAACTAAGTGATACCAATGTAATCAATGTTTCTTAATGACTAAAAGCGATAAAAAGAAAAGTGATGTCAACAGGTAAACTGCAAATGATGGTCACAGATCAGAACTGGTACAGACCTTCAGTGTCATGTAGTCACGACTGAGAATATGTCTCCCATCCTTGGAGAACTTTATGTCTGAAATAGAGGCTATAATCTCAGTAAAAAATGATCTTGAACCTGGGGCCTCATGCTGCTCAAAGCTACACACATAAAATAGGAGTAGCTATAAAACAAGTATGAAGCAACTTCAAGATAATAAACTCAAGACAAGCCAATCCATCAGATGTTCTCTAAATAAAATATGTTGAATATTAAAAAGGAGTATAAGTAACAAATGAAAACTCACAGTTGGGAATGGGTGTCACAAAGGGCTGATTGCCTCAGGTCAACAAGTCGAATGGAGCCCTTTGAGCTACTATAAGCCAATGTATTACAGTGAGTAGGGTGGAATGCAGCAGATGTTATCACCTCTGCACACAATAGAATAAAAACATTAATACCAATAAATACATTGGCCAAATAGATGACACCTCTTAATTTGAAAGGTGTGGTAAAACAACAAAGGTCAGTTAGGATACACTTGCACAAAAACCAATAAACCACCTTTGACATCCAAACTTAATTATTACACATCAATTTTATTAAAACACATCTTAGCTCAGCTAAGTTATTTGCATAATTGCATGCAGGGAAACAATGCTAGCAGTTAGCATAATGCAGGAACTGTTTGAATACATGACAGTTCAAAATGACTAGACCACGGATATAACACCAGTCACATAATTTTGCTTACTGTAGCTATATAGGAAGGCATATTTTAAAAGGCTGTATATATTTTTATTCTCAGACCTCAGTTATAGAAAGTATAATACCCACTAGCCAGCATAGCTAAGAGTTTGAAGATTTGGAAGTAATACCAGTCAGGTCCTCCATGTTTGTAGGTTTAACATCAACAATGTTAAAACTTTGGTTGCTGATTTCCAAATTCCAAAGATTTATCCGCAAATCATCTGCTGATATGAAAGTCTCACCATCACTGGAAAAAAGAAGGAACAAGCAACAATATGTCACTACACAGGACACAAAAGGGTACATCTAATCAAATGTATATAAGACGCACATCAGCAACATATATAGCAAACAGCCAAACACACATGGAAAGTAGGAAGAGGTGTATTAAATTATCTATAGGTGATGGCATACGGCTCAATCACACATGAGATACTACAAATGAAAAATTTTCAGAACACACAAATACGGTACAAGCATAAAAAATCTCCTGTACAGAATGGATTGATGATAGTGATCTTGGGCTTAGTGCCATGATGAACTTCCCAAAACTATGAAATGTTACTACAGAGGTAGTACATATGAATCTGCGAGTCTTTCGCTACCCTGATTTCAGTACTAGTTGAGGCACATTAAGGCATGTGTTACACTGCAGAGATTATCAAACAAAAAGACCCTAAATGGATAATGAGAACCTTATTCTGGTATATCAGAGAGCAAATAAATTTGACATGTTGTGGGATACAAATTTAGCATATGTGCAGAAGCTGTGAAGCTAGGCAGTTTGGTTGGTTACAAATGTGCGAAATGAATAGTTATCACATGCAAGGTGAAACCAAATAAGTTTTTACCCTTAGAGATGGTCCCCTTTCTTAGCAAAGCACTCACTTGGAGCTAATGGCCATGTTCATATTTAAATGTTATCTCTTGTAATAACTACAGAAAAATGAATAACGTATAAGACCTGTTATTTGAAATAGAATTTATATGGTAGTCATGTGCATGAGTAAAAACTCTTCGGCAACATGCAGCAAGACTTGTTTCTTGGCTTGTAACCTGTTGTACAAGGTTAAGTAAGTATAACAATTCGAGAAAATAAAGTAATAATGAACACAGAAAAGACAGATAAGACAATAAGAACAATTGAATAATGAAGATGCATGCTTGGCATGATAGAAATGCCAGGAATTAACCGAATAATACTGTCTGAGACCAATTTAGAACAGCTTTTCTCGAGGTAATGAAAATTTTTAAGTTTGGTACAACTACCACAGGCAGGTGAAGTGAATTGAGTCCAACAGGTTTTGAAATGCCACCATTTGGGAGACATGCACTCGAACCACAAGCATTACTGCCAGCAGGTCTACCATTTGCAGGTGCATTTGAAGGGCTCAAATTCATCTCAGATACCTTTTTGACCTTCTTTTCTTGCACCTACAAATCAAAAACATAGCCCTCCCATTAATATAGCTCAATTAAGTACAAGAATAAATGAATAATCCATTCCCAGTGCAAATTTTGATAGCAAATAAACCTAGAAAGGACAGAGTACATGAAGAATTGAAAAGCCTTTCTCAAGATGTTAAAATGTGTAAGCCAATTTTTACACATCAGAAAATTCAAATTATCACTGAGTTGCACGTACATTTGTAAAGTAGCATACAGCAGTTTAGCAATATTGGTTTATAAGAAATTTCCATAATTGCTGATTGACGAACCATACCTTCCAAAACTTTATTGTCTTATCATTTGTGGACAGAAGAAACAATGCTCCATTTGCTGGTTGGCACCACTTTATCTTGTTAATCTTCTCTTCAATTTCCAAGCTTTTAAGGTAATCAAACTAATCGCATGACAGTAAAAATTGTTAAACAACAGAGAATTACAGGAAAAATATAGTTTCACTAAGCAATTAGTCAGTCTTATAAATTATACCTCTGGCTCATGGCTTTGAAACTCAGTTTTGTAGCGAAATTCAGGATGCCTACTGACGGAATAATCAGTTTTCTCAGCCTCTTTTCTACAGGCATTCTAAGGGAAACAGAAACAAGATATGTTTAGTCATCAGAGAAACACAAGACAGAGTCATATGACTTCCTTTGTGAGAGCGCACAATCAGTTCCATATACATACATCCTTGGTATCTGTCCTTTCAAACAAAACAACTCGCCCCCCTCTGTCCCCAGTGGCAAGATGATGCCCTGATTTATTGAATTCTATTGCCGATATGATGTCAACTACACAAAGGAACAAGAGAAACATAGCAATGTAAGTCAGTTAACAACCATAACATACTACGTCACTCTATTATTGAATATACAAGAAATAATGGGAAGAAGCATGCATTACAGAAGGCAAAACATCCATACTTATGATTTCCCTGGTGCGCGTGTATACAAGCAATCACTAAAAACTAAGACAACTGGAGGAGAAGATACCGCAAATAATTGCAAGGCGTGTGTAACTTGAAAGATAGAGATAAAGATACTCAATATATAGACCAAGATAATGTTACACAATATTTTTGTTCTGCCTCTGATAACCAACACAATAGAAAAACAGAAAGACCTCAGAAGAAATTGAAATCATTAACAGAACATTCATGTTACTTCAAAATGTAGGTACAAAATACAGAGAACGAAATTGGCAATGGATCACAGTAGATTTGCAGAGCAAATCTTCGGGATCTATTGAAAGTTTTGCATTTCAGATATATTCCTAGTGACAATGCAGCAAGTCAATTTCGACTGGGGTAGAGAAGAAAGATCAACTACTGAAATGCCGATGAAAAGGAATAAAAAAATCATTTCTTCATAGACATTCAAGCTTTATCTGAATATTCCATTGGCTGTCAGACAGCACTCTTGTGCTCTCGACATGCCAGTAGCAAAGCAACAGCATGAGTCACAAAAGGCATTTATGAGTGCAAGGCATGAGCATTGCAAAATCCATGTTTGGAATTTTTCATTAGTCGGTTAGCATTACAATAATTTGTCGGCTAGCGTACATAATCCCATGCAGCACCACAAAAGGCTATATCATGCGCAAACTCTATTCCCCACCCTTCACATCAGTGAGCTTACTTAAGTAGAAGAGGAGAACATCATAGGTCTTCCGCACTTGGCGACAACATTTATCACCTGGCGAACGCAACCCAAAATCCATAACTGTAAATGCATATACTATATTCCTACAATGGCATTCAGCTAGATTCCAATAGAGTGTACTCTACCCACCTATCAGTCCATCACCCATGTAACTAACTCAGACGCACCACCGAATGGCACAGTGCCTCACATCTACAAGTCAAAACTACCAACGTACTACCCACGGCAGGTTAAAGCACTGATCTGGATGTGGGGAAGCAGCAAATTCCACATCCCCGATACCTAAGCATTGGGCTTTGGCACGTCCCATCCGAGGCCACCGCTGCCGCAGCAAATTGGTGGCTCGATCTAAGCAGCATGCACCCAAACCATCCATCGCATACCCCAGCGCCCATTCACGTCTCGTCGCCTCGTACCCAGCTCCAGACCACGGGAGCACTAAGATCCAGCAGCTAGCAGCAACCAGAGAGCCAAAATAACCCCACGACGAGAGAGCGCTGAAAGGGAAGGGATTGATCGTTACCATCCTGGACCTCCTCGCCGGCGCTGCGCTCGCCGAACACCTGCGAGAACCTCCACTCGAGCGCCGCCATCGGAGACGGAGACGGCGACGCCGCCTGGGGCGGGGGCGAGGACGCCACCGCCACGGGCTCGGGCACCGCCTCACCGTTCATCGTCCCCGTGTGGGCGATGCGAGAGCTCCGACCGGATCGGATGCGTCCGCGTGGCCGGGTACCCCCGTGCGGCGGCGGTGGGGGCGGGATCGGGGGGCGGGAGGGCCTCCGGAGAAAGAGGCGCGGTGACGGTGCTACGCGACTGCGGCGAGGCCGGCGAGGGTTTGGGGTTTCATGGGGGTGAAATGGCCAGTGGAAGAGAGAGAGGAGAGGAGCGAGATGGGGGAGAGAAGGGGAGGGGGGCAGGGAGGAGAGGAGAGGAGGTGGTGGGGGCAGGGCAGTGCAGGGAGCAGAAACCAATTCTTTGTTATCTCTCTCTCTCTGCTTTTGGTTTTCTATTCATGTGTTGTGTGTGCCATCTCCAAGGAGATTGCTGATGTTGCCATAGCTATGGAAAATAGCACTGGAAGTATGAATGAAATAGTTATATGATTATTGTGTTGTGCTTGAAAAAGTAAGCATTTTTAGTTATGTATTTTTTGTATATATTAGACTAGAAAAAACAACAGTTATATGTTGCCTGTTCATTAGTAGATAATGTAATAAATGGTTTAAGATAAAATTAACAATTATACTAATAATTATTTTTTTAACTAAAAGAGTGAGAAGTTGTTATAGTTGATAAATAATCCATATATAAGAGTGATTAAAATAGTCCAAGCTTATCACATTATGACTACAGGAAGAAAAAAAAAGAAGACAAGTAGATTATTTTATTGTATCTTATGATTAGTTTTTATATAAATTTAATATGTATTGAACTTTCATTTAATTCTCCTCTATGCATTTAATATATAATTATGATACGTGTAGTTGGAAAACCGTGAATGTCTAGGCCAGAGAGTTAAGTCCTTTATTTTTTTTCTTCTTTTAGTTAAAGACTTTATAGGCGTCTTTACCAACACGCAAGGCATTATCTATTTATATAAAAAGACAATCACCTAGTACATTTCTATTCAGCGCTGCATATATTAATTTTCATTATTTCGTAATATTTGTTTTGAGGAAATTAAATTGGTGCATAGTGTTGTCTCATTAACTCACCTTTTCTTTCCTTTTGTTTTCTTTTTACTTTCTCCTGCATGTACATTCTGGATAGCTATCAGGACTATCTTTTTTAGTACTTTGTGGCTTTGCAGTATTAACAACATCACTAAGTTTGATGTTTTTCCATGATATAGGATGACTATACTATATGGAAGTATATTGCAGTTAATTGTACATTTTGCAATTTAATACAAAAGTGCCAAATGTGTTCTAAAATATTTAGTTATTCAAGATTTTTACGGTGGCAAAGTACCAAATATGTTAAAATATTTAGTTAGCATTCAAAGAAAAAATGTAGAGTTAGATTTTACCAAACTATATACATCACTTAAATTACTATAAAAAAGTTTGGGTTGGAGAGACTATAGATTTTTGAGCTCAAGTTACCAAAAGTTTTTTTTAAAAAAAAGTTTTAGGATTTACACTTACTTGCATGTGGTGACACTATATGTGGGATCCATTTGTCAATTAACGGTGCAAAACAACAATAAAGCACACAAAAAGTTAGCTAAATCAGACGATTAACAATAGACAATGAACATCACAAAGACTTGACGAGTTGTTGTACGACTAGGGATGAGAATAAGAAATTTGATCGAGGCACTCACAATGAGTCTTATAGACTATTATAGAAGAGGCTTACCGTATAACAATTTAGTTCTACTAATTTTTACTATTTATCATTTTTTTTAGCTTCTTTTGATAATGACAGATATTATGAATTCTATTCTAATTATCCGATATATAGTTAAAGTATGTTAAGGTGAAATTCGTATCTTAGTTTAGCTATCTCATATCATATGTGTTGTTTATTTTTAATATAAGTCTAAAATATATAAAAAGATAGCAGCCAGCGTATTCTGAAGAACTCATTGAAGTTTAAAAAACAGAGTGAATTCTGCGCAGAACTTGACGCATGGTTGACAATGTGAGTTCCAGCACAATGAGCCGGACGGAAAAAACCCTAACCAGCAAGTGGACGGACGAAACTACCCTCCGTCCACCCCACCCGCCGTTTTCCTCTCCCATCCTGACGACGCCCGGCCCCCATCTTCTCGCCGTACTCCTCCCCTCGCTCCGGATCCCCATCCACCTCGCGACCTCACTTCTCCCCTCCCCGGCGCATCACCAAGGTAGCGAACTCCCCAAACCCTAGCCCTCCGGTCTGCTGCCCCCATCCTCTGGCCTAATCGAGTCCCAGATCGGGGCGCGCGGCCAGATCTGTTTCCCCTCCTTCGATCTGACTCGGTTTCTCTTTCCGTGTGTGGGGGCACAGGCGATGGCGTCGAGGCTGGCGCAGCTTCGGTCCAAGGCGGCGCAGGCGTCGGAGCTCGTGTCGAAGCACGGCTGCGCCTACTACAAGGAGGTGATGGAGAAGAACAAACAGCACGTGGTGCAGCCCCCCACCGTGGAGAAGTGCCAGGAGCTCTCCAAGCAGCTCTTCTACACCCGCCTCGCCAGGTGATGCCTGATTCCGCCCGCTGTTCATGCGCCGCCTCCAGTTGGACGCTGTTGCGTAGTAGGCACTACTGTTGCAATCTGTTGGTGCCTTTAGCAATGGGGGTGGGTCAGGCTCGGTGTTCCACGAATGTAGCGTGGCGCGATTGAAAATTCCTCTGTAAATGACATCTATCCAAATTTTCGCGCCTCCGATTACTCTAGCTGGACCTGAACTTGGTATGGCTTGCTCTGCTGATGTCCTGCAATTTGGGTAGCCAGGGCGAGCCTACAATGTGGTCAGTAGATTTCGCTAGACGATGGGGTTATTTTGTTGTCTGATAGTCTAGTTGTGCTTTTGTAGCTGTCATACCCTATTTAGGGATCTGAGGGGGCAGTACCCACCCTTCATATCTGCATTTTATAAATTGAAATTGCAGGACTTGAGTACCATTTGTTCACATGCTCCTCCCTTCATGAATTGTGAATCTTCTGTAAACTGTAGCATGTATGCATTTCAGAGAGATCGTAATCATGTGCTGCATGTGAGGTAACTTGCATGATTGCTGTTGAATGTTTTGGGCTTGGGATGCGTGATGTTTTCGTTGAAATATGTTATCTGCTTGTACATTGTTTTGATCAGACTTGATATGCACAATAATTTGGTGAAAGAGAATTATCTGGAACGACTGTAGAGTGAATTTCAACTGGTCACACAGGCCCGAATTTAGGAAGATCCGTAGTCTGCACTTGAGTAGGTACAGTTTCGAATTTTTGTTATGAAAGAAACCTATGCAATAAGTACAACACCTGATTATCATCAGATGCTCCTGTGAAGATCTTACTGTATATACCTTGTTACCTCTGTAATTTTGTTTGGATCCATGGTGCATGAAGATATAGAGCGATGCATTACTGTTAGGTGAAAGTGTGAGAAGTCAGATACACTGAGTGAAATATATTGTGAAGTTAATACACCATGACACAAAATGGCACAGTAATTTGTATGAACTTTATCAATACTGTTGTGGTAATAGCATTAGCAATTTGCTCAACACATTTGAAATTGTCTTGTTTTTTTGTTTATGCCAAAAAACATTGCAGTAAAAATTATTACTAATTTGCTTCATTTACTTTATGAGATCTACCTAAGTACTATAAAGTGTAGTATGAAATCCATATTAGTCCATTGGCTATTCTGAGAATGTTATAGAGGTACAGCTCTTTTTCATAACTATGTTGGATAAGATGAATACTTTACTGGGCATCACGTCTTCTATTCTTTTGCACTTGGCAATCAGCTGAGTTTAGAATTAAACAAGTGACAATAATGCAATTGTGGGTACAATATTAGTGCTTTGTCATGGAAAAGTGATTTCTTGAATCCCAATTCAGTGATCTCAAATTCTCAATACAAAGTCATTATGTGCTATACCTTTAGCCTACTTTTTGTATTTTGTGACCAACATTGTTTTTGCAGATCGCTATATAATGCTTCTAATTGTTATTTCTATACATGGTTTGATGAATGGTCTTGTTTGGTATGTTAGCTGGGGACAGATGAAACTAGCTTGGTCAGTGACCGGTCTGTTTTACAGAAATTTGTAGTAGACGTGATGTATACCCAATAACGGGCACTTTTGTTAGTATCTTGTCTGCAATGTTTATAGCCATGATTAATAATTCTGGCTAACAATCTTGTATATTGAATTAAGAGTGAGCAATTCCCTCTTGTGTTATAATTTGGTCTTGAAGTGTTTTGAGGTTGGTCGTGCGTTTTTGCATTAGAATTCTGCAGATTATTTCCTTTTTTTGTTAGAGAAACCAAGGCACTATCTCCAATATTGTAGCAGATGGGGGACCTTGGCCATCATCTGCTGTGATATTTGAATTAGGGGTCAACAGGTTGAACTTATATTGGTTGATCCAGGCTTGGCCAAAGTTCACGCAATGATGATGAGATGGACAAGCACCTGTTGTGATTTGCCTGTGCCCGTGCCCACCTATTGCAAGAGTGCTTACATGTTGAGGGCATCTTTCTATGGGTACATACATGCGAGTCCTCTTGCTCCAATACTTTACCTTCCTCCTGCTCATTATCTGGAGCTGGTTGATAAAATTTGGGTAAACTGGATTTGGTCACCCTACTTTGAATGACCAATTTAGATGTTGCATTAGCCCTTAGGTGCATAGGTAAAGTCAGGGATCAGTTAGAAGTTAGAGTGAATGTTGTTGTGGATTGTTGTATGAAGAAATGGCTGGGTCTGCACTTGCTAGGCGAACTGATTGTGCATATATTATGGATGTGTATCAACTTGGATGGACCATTGTGCTTTTTAACTGTTTTTATGCTGTTTGAGTTATTTTCCTGAACAAGTCATCAATTTCGCATTATGAATCATTCCATTTTTACTATGCTTATTTACTTTGGAGCTCTGATCTCAATGGCTTATATGACTTTTGTTTTCTTCAGTTTACCAGGCCGCTATGAGGCATTCTGGAAGGAACTTGATGGTGCCAAGCAGTTATGGAAGAATCGAAAGGAGCTCAAGGTAGAGGACCTTGGAATTGTGACATTATTTGGAGTTGAGCTTTATGCGTGGTTCTGCGTAGGTGAGATTGTTGGCAGAGGATTCACCATAACCGGCTATAAGGTCTAAATGAATTCTCCTGGTTAAGACCTGGTTTATAAAATACACTGTTAGCTGATGCTTGTCGAAATGACAAAGATACCTCCTGCCTTTTCACAATTTTGTTTCTGGAAAGTCTTTCTAGTGCTGAATGTCAGCCAAGACGAGCACTTCGTTGCAACACTGCTTCAATAATTTGCTCGATCTCTTAATTGCCCATTTTGGTGCCCTGTAATGTGTTTTCCATTGCATCTTGCCCCACCCAGCAAAGTGCCATTTATTTGTTCTCTTGAATCCATCTCAAATTGCAGACTAAGTTACTCGCTTGTTCAAAATGCTTTTGTGTTGGTATATACTGGTTCTGCAGTTAGAAATGATGAAAGCGTAGGTACTGTTCTATTGCACATTAGAGTTTGCCTGAACAATGCATGCCTAATTATCTATCATGAAACCGGTTTCCTCCTGAATACCGGTACTTTATTTCCAAATCACTACTACTTTGTTACAGCCAGGCTAACAACCTAATGCACATCAAATGAGACATGCAAAAGGCTTCAGGAGAACGTGGCGACGATCTAGCAGAAAAGGGTAGAAGGTTCCTAAGTTGAGTTGAGCTCAGTTGTAGAGCAGCACTAAGAGAATAGTGAAGCTGCTGCATGCCAGTACGAGCATCCATCCTTTGCTCGCCCTGCACATCCTCTCCGTCTCCTTGCCGATGAAGAGGAACAACACCCGGTCGCACGCCAGCTTGAACAGCGACAGGCACGCGAAGAAGAGGCTGATGGACAGCACGGCCAGCTCCTTGTTCTGCATCGTCTCCTGGATGCTCCTCATCTCCTCAACATTCGACCTGCACCGATAATATCACCTATGTCAGATGATCATAACTTCCAATTGGGAAATCGCAGATGGAGAGCTTGCCTCATCACCGCGTTGTCTCTGATCAGATCGTCTAACTTGCCGGAGATGGCTGATCTCCACTCCTTGAGCTCGCCGAGATCCTTTGCCTACATCAACAATGGCAAGCAATTTTGGTGGATTTTCTGGCAATTTCATCTCGTCAACACGCTACAGGAACGTGAGTGGTTTGTGATGGCGATGAGATGACGCGTACCACGTTGCCCTTCCACTCGACGAGGTCGCGCACGTCGGCCTTCATCTTGTCGAGCGCCATGGCCGTCTGCGAGAGGCTGCTCTGGAGGTCGGGTAGCTTGGCGCCGTACCTCTGGTTGAGCGCCTTGGTGTACTCCAGCGTCGAGAGCCCCAGCTCCAGGGACCGCATCTTCTGCATCATGATCTTGAGCACGGCGTCGCCGTGGAACCGCCCCGTCGTGGGCTTCGCGTCGCCGGCCACCGTCACCCTCGAGCCGTTGTTCTTGGCGCCGTCGCCACCGGCGCTGTCGTTACGCCCGGCACCACCGCCCACTCCGTCCAACCTGGCGTGTACCTGGCGGGCCTGTGCGGTGTCGTTGCGGACGCCGCCTCTGCCCCCCTCCTTGCTGGCGTCGGCGTCGGCGTCGGGGCCGGGACCGCCGCCGGAGATGATCTCCTGCAGCATCTGCTCGACGGCGTCGACGCCGTACACCTCGAGGTAGCTGAGGATGCAGTAGAAGCCGGAGCCGTAGTGGGTGACGAGGCGGAGGCGGAGGTAGCGCGTCCACTTGGGCTCCGGCAGCACGAAGCGCTGCGCGTGCTTGGCGTTCTCGGCGGTGAAGCGGCCGAGCAGCTCCCACGCCTCCGCCGGGTAGCTCGGGCTGCCGTACAGATCGAACTCCCTGAAGTTGGAGGAGTAGTGCTCCAGGTTGGCGAGCCCGATGGCGCGCACCAGCGTCTCCTCCGACAGCTCGATGTCGACGAACTTGTCCTCGGCGGAGCACGGGTTGCGCAGGTACCGGTCCTTGTCGCCGCCGAGGATGTTGGCGGCGCCCTTCGCCTCCTTGTTGTGGGCTAGCACTTTGGCACCCTTGGACGCCGCCGCGTAGTTGTACTCGGCGCCGCTGGGCTCGAGGCGGTGAGCCGCCGCGCGGTCGGGTACGTGGCGCCCGCGGCCGGCGTTGCCGTTCTCGGCCTTGCTCTGCAGGATCCTGCTCCGGAACTCATCGAGCTCCACGAGCGCCGCCTCCGCCGATGAGTTTTCGCCGGTGGGGTTGGACGGCGTAAGGCTCCCGTGGTCGGCTTCCTGCTGCGGCGGTGGGTACGACGATGGCTGGCACGTCGACAGCGCGGAGGAGTTATACTTGGACGGGAAAATATAGGCCTCCAGCGGCATCACCTTGCAGTAGTTTTCGCGCATTCCGTGCTCGACGTCGTCGTAGAACTCTGCGCCGATCGATCCATCATCCATCGGCGACGAACAGTGCAAGAAACGATGAAGAAAACGCCACATGTCGCCGGTGAAATGGGAGAGAGATGGCCATGGGAGACGAGGGAGGGGCACCTGAAGGGTCGGTCTGGCTATGGAGTAACTGGGAGCGGAGGAGGAAGAGGAGGCACCAGACGGAGAAGACGACGGAGAGCGACACCTCGCGGAGGCCGCCGTCCATGGACAGCGCATCGGTCGCCACCGGCGGGCCGCCACCGCCTTTTCCTCCGCCGCCTCCTTCTCTCCTCTTCTTGCTCATGCATGCACCTACGCGCTTCCTCCTGCAGTGCCAAGCGCTAACGGCCGGCCGCTGCTCAATCTCTCACCGCAAACCCTGCCTCTGCTTGCCCGTACGCGCGGTGGATCGATCGATCGATCTGTCGCGGACACGACGAGTGATTCAGGAGACGCCGCGCACGCGCGCGCGGAGGGAGATAGAGAGCGGGGGAGCACCCAGCGGTGGAGCGGCGACGTCGCAGCGGAGCTCGGCGCGCGCGTGGACCGAGCAGAGCTCGCGCGGCTGCGTATCCGAGTGGGCCGTGCCCGGTGATGATGGAGGCGCGCGGGGCGCTGCTTTCTCGCCGAGATTTGGGACCGGGAGAGGTGGTGGCCCAGCTAAACGTGGGCCAACACATTGGGCTCTCGTCCTGATGAAAATGAAGAGAAGACGAACCGCCTGCTTACTGGGCTGATTTGGTCCGTTATCTTGTCTAGCATTTTGCAACGAATTAAACAGGGGACACTAAACCATCAGTGCACTGATTTTCTATGTAGTCTCCTAAACGATTCCTAATCATTCCGTTTTCCTTTTCCCGTCGTGGACCTCGCTTATTACCTCCAAGTTACCATCCCTGCTATGGCGACCACCACTTCTCCGCATTGCTCGACCGTTGTCCACCGGCTAAACCACCGTTCCCTGGGCCACATTCCAAGATGACCCCGCACAATTGCACTAGTGCTCGAATGAATTTTTATCATGGTATAAAACTATCTCTATTGTCTATATGATATCTTTAAAAAAATTACAATACTCAGCTCTCTAGCCTACAGTCCTCTCCTATTGCTTATAAATAAACAAGCAATAAACTTATAAATATATGATAGGATATTGTAGAGAAAAATAATAAATAAAATAAATAACTATAACAATTTTTCTATTTTGATTTTCAATTTATTGAGCATCTCCAAGTGACTATCCCACTACATTAAAATTTAAGGATTTTATAAAAATAATTCTCTCCGTGACTACTCTATATTCTTACTTTTATCCTCGTTAAAACCTGTCCACCCCTCCACCCATCTGTCTCTTTACATTTTGTTGTTATCAAATGATTAAAAAAATCAAACTTCATCCTTAGGTTTCTTTTTTTATAGTTTTTAAGATTCTAGCAGCCATTGTCTCAACACCCTACCAATCATCTTCATCCTTACTCTAAATTAAATGGGTTCTATTTTTATATATTTTTATGTCACACTAGTTGCCACCTTCCTACTCTTTTTATCACCCTGGCATCCTCATGTCCTCTTCTTCATCAACACCTAAACTTTATCATTGGTGAGGTTTTGCTCGCCCACCCGTTGTCCTTTCTCTTTAGTGTCATTGGTACCTTAAAAAATTAAACCTTATTATTGTTAGGGTTTTGTGTTTATATTTTAATTCTCCACCGGTCACCTATCTTGCTCCTCCGCTCGCTTACCTGTAATTACTCTTCTTTCTTATCGTCCACACTTTATAAATTGAATCTTATCAATTGCACCCACTTCTTGGCTCACCCTCTCTTGTTGTCTTCTTGCTCTTGTTGCCGCTCTCCTTGCTCGCCCACCATCATTTTCCTTTCCCTTCGGTATTGTATTGGCCTTAACCTACTCGATCAATCTTTCTATTTCGTGTTACCTTTGCTCAGTCGACTGTGTGTTGGTATGTGTGCGCTTGCTGTCGAGGAATCAAAAGCAGTACAGGAGGAAATGGACTATACATAGGAGTCCATATCACTATGGACTTTGCAGATATATGGTTGTCCAGAATACAGACATGTATACGTACGGCCCGCTTCCTACTATATTTCTTTGATCACTAATAGTATACGTATCAAATAGTTCTTTGAATATCAAAGGTATGTAGATTAATCTCGACCGTTTATTTTTTTAATAGATCAACTGTTTAATTTGATCCTACCACGTTTAAATGCATGGTAGATACCATTTTCTTGTTCTTTTAATTAATGTGGTGATTTCTAGACCAGAAGAGTAAACCTAGCAGCTTCTTTTTCTGATTAGTGCGTGGTCGAGAGGAGGCGGATTTGATTGTTTTATGTGCATCTTAGTTTTTTACCTGGCTAGATTGCATTTTCTTGCGTGGTCTGTGTGGATCGACGCACGGCCAATGGATGATGTCCGTCTTAATGTCGCTTCTGTGCTCGATCGTTAGCATGCATGGCCAAACATGGCATGTAGAAACTCATCGCTGGTGATCCTGAGATCTTGCTAGTTGCTAGTGGTACTGCCGACCATGTATCTGTGCATGGAGGAGCAAATTAATACTATATTGATTTGATTTGCACTCTGATACTTATCTAATGCATGCACGCGGTTTGGAAATTAATAGGCCGTCCAGCAGTAGACTTCAATACGTGTTCGAATTAATATATGCATGCTATGTCAACGGTATTGCACAAAGTTCGAATTGGAAGCCAACAACTCAATGATTCCTATTTCCCTTTTATTTTCGATCGGGTTGGAACCAGAGTAGGACGCAACAATATATATGATTTATATGTAGTGTTCAACTTTGATTGAAAAAAATCTCCACCGTTATTGGACCCATGATATAATGGTGTATATTTTTCACCTTTATCTTCGATTTATATGATAATTTATAGTCTTTAGAATAAAGGTAGTGATTTATTTTTAAGCTATCTTTACAGTATAATAGAGATAGATGGATAATATGAAGGAACACCTCTCTAAACCCCACCCCTGCCGCGCTACTGCAAGGTATCTCAATCGTAATCTAGTGATGATTATCGGAGGGGTATCATAGTCACGGGAGAAGGGTGCTCTCCAAACGATTGGCGTGTGGTTGCTGGAGAAGCGAGTATATCAGTTGAATGGTGAGATCAAGCAACTGAGATTTGAGAATTTTTCAGTCGCCCATGGGTTAAATATACTCCAAGTAACTTTGTACTAGCAAAAATTTGTACCGCCAGCCAAATATCTCAATCTATGACAGTAGGCCAAACGTTACTGTAACTTATTAATAACAAATATTTGGCGAGGTTGATTTTGCATTGGCACCAAAACTAGACATGTCCTGCTCTCTTCTCTCATCTGAGAGCATCTCAAGACATAATTTACTGATGTGCATCGTCTAAGCAGAACAAAAAGGTCGCTTGTATGGTGTGAAGTAACTAAAATGATCATAAAGCAAAGCAAAGATAACAAATAGAAGAGCAGGATGATGCCTTTCGCTCAAATGCGGGAAAATAATGGTGTAAAGTGCAAAGAAAAGCCGGATGCTATGGGAACATGACGCATGCACGATCTTTAATTTGGCCCTTAAAGCCCGGTATTTATGTCCAGGATTTGCAGCGACTTTTAGCTGTACATCCATCAATACAAGGCGTTTAACGTGCATTGTACCAGGGTATGCATCAGAGCTGAGTCATGACAACGGAAAAAAAAGAAGGATCTCAAATTCCAAAAGAAGGCTGTCATCACGAAGCAATGGAGTGGCTAGCAAGTGAGAAAGAACGCAACATAGCAGTACGAAGGCTATTGAGTGATGGCATCTGCCACAGAGAGCTTTGCTCTAGTATATTACTAGCTACGACGACGTTCACCATACATTTAGCGATCAATGCCATGATGGTCATCACCACCACAACTGTGGTCCTACTTGTAAGTCAGGGTTGAGCCAGCTGGCCGACTTTCGCCAGTTTGAAAGTCACAGAGATTTTGTATTTTTGGATTATCTATTTTTTATAATAATAATTCAAGGATATAAACAATTGAATTAACTACTATAAACTTAAAATTTTACTTTACAAATGTCATTTGAAAAACTTTTATATATTTTTTTCACAAAAACATACCGATTATGTGCTTAGAAAGCGTTTCAACAAAAATAATTCAAAATATGTAGAGGAAAAGAATATGCCCATTCTTTTTTATTATTGATTATGGATTATTATGGGCACACTTTCTAATATATTAAACGATGTGTTTCGTATAAAAAAATTTTATGTGTAATTTTATCATCCGATTTTCTAAAGCAAAATTTCAACTTTATAGTATTAAATTCAGTCGTTTATCAAATTATCTGAACAATCTAAAAATCTTGTAAGAAAAGAATACCACCTTAGTAGAATGCATATCATTGCACCACACTCTCGACAACGAGATTATCAATTGTTCTACGCTACATTAGCAGTGATCTTGTCTTGATGTTCATGAAACCATGGTTACCGCCACAGTAACCTGACCTTACAGTTGGTTAGGGTAATAGTAACCAACGAATTTTATTAAAATTAAAAATTTTAAAAAACTAAAAAATCCAAACAAATTCCTATAATTAGTAGCCAATTTCTATTACTATCTTATGGGCAAAGTTTTTAAAAATAACAAAGTTTAATTCATATTTTGGGCTCCACTGAAATTGAGAAAAAAACTAAAAAAACAACACATGGTTGAAATATTATTTCCACTTAAAAATATAATTAAGTTTATGCCAACAAATTCATGTAATGTTACATTATATTATTTTTCTGGAGCTATATGTAATTTTCCTAAATTTTTTATATTTTTCTATAATTTTTACTGTACTTTATAATTTTTTTCTTTTTAGTTTCAACTCACCGCGACTACCGCACCAAACCGCGCGGTTACCGTGGCGCGTGGCGCGAGGGAGTTGAAACATATTTGAAGTGTGATTTAGTCGCGGTTCGTGGTAAGCATGGTTGCCGCGGTAGGACGGCTGATATGGTTACATCAATCGCATCACTGGTCACTCCGCTGCCTAGAGATTGATCTTGTCTTGTCCCGTGTTGAGCCTTTTCTTTTGACGATTCCAGCCAGCGCCTTTCGGATTTCATGAGCTGCGATGCTGTCCCCCATCTATCACCCAAAAAGAGTACTACAAAATTGGAGGAAATTCCTCTTAGAAAACACGGGGGGAATTTGTGGATCTGCTTGATGTTTACTGTTCCAAATAGAGGGCCAATGCTTGATGCATCCGCTCGCTCTTGTAGCGTACCGTAATTCAGGGAGGTCACGCGTTGAATAGCCCGCAAAAGGTGAAATGGCATCTTCGTGCTACAAGATAGCACATTAGCACCGACGCCGTCACGCCAATACTACTTGTGTGCGTGCTTTTCTCTTGCATTGGAATGGGGGAACCGGATGTGGCCGAACAGGATCGACGAGGTGGATTCCAGGTAGTTGGAATGTCGGATCACTTTAATTTCTTGGTGCCTCTATCTCATCTCTAACTCAACATTACCACGTAGTGGAGAAAATTTGTCATTGACACCAACCTTTTTTGAAACAGAAGAAAAGAAGACGCGAAGATGGAGATTCTTAATTTCCCAAAGTTGTATTCTCTTTCAACATAAAAATTGGCTCGGTAACTTGCTGTTGGGAATTTCAGTCTTGTTTATCCTAATCTTTCCTTTTTCTGAGTTGAATTGTTGGAAAAAAATTGGGAATTTCAATCTGCTTTATCCCAAACTTCCCTTTTCTGAGTTAATTTGTTGAGAAGGATTGGGGGTTTCAATCCAGTTTACCCCAATCCGCTCTTCTGAGTTCTAGCTGAAGCCAAACTTGCATTATTGATCATAATTCTCACTGATTTAGGCATAAAGTAGATCCAATAACATGAACATGATCCCTGAGCAGAGCAGTGAAGTCTATGCACCACGCCGATAACACTCACACGGCGGTTCTGATGTTTCTGATTGTCGAAATTATTCTAACTTGAGGAGAGATTGGGGATTTCAATATAGTTTACCCCATCTTCCTCCTAATTTGCTGGCCAAATCTTAATTGATGGAAAGAATTTGAACATCTTTCTATATACTAATTGAAGGCTCTCCTAGAAGCACCTATATTATTCCTAAAAATATAAAAACTAGAAATTGTCACATTAATAAAAGATACAAGAAACTCTCACATTAATCTAAAAAACAAAACATCTCAACTGTTTAACCTCTTGGTTCTCACTTGCACGGATACGTATAATAACCTATCAAATCAAGTCCGATTCCAATAAAACAAATCAAGACAGCTCGCTGGGCATGGGAGGCCTAATCGGATACATCAACAAGATTAATCTGGACTCTCCTGTCAACTTTTAAAAAATTACTCAATCCGGATAGACGTACAACAGCAAAACTTATTACTTACGTGCGTTAAGAGAGAGACTTAAGACCCAATTCGAAGTGTATTTGAGCATGGTAAACACATTCCAAATAATTCCAAGGCCAATTAATTTTTTCCCTGCGTACAGTCCATTTCTTTAAAGCTGGCTAACCACACATATTTTGTTCAAGCCAGTGAATTAAAAAAATGATGAAACTACTGTATATAGTAGTTAAGATATGATTAATATCTTCATAATAGGTGATATCAAATTCATGTTTAAAAATCTCAAATACAAAATATAATTGTTAAATATATAGCCCGTGCATCTCCCGTGTCAATGGTTCAGCTCTACAGTGTCGGGAACCCTGTGAAGGGTGGACCTAAGACAGGCATAGGCTAGTGGGGCATCTGCTAGATGGAATTGGAGCTATGGTTGCTGAGGCAACGTGCGGCTGTTGAGGAAGTAGAGGAGATGCATTTAGAGGTCATAACACTATTGGCGACGGTTGTGGCGGCAGGATAGAGCTAGGGCCTAAGAGTCATTAGACCTTAGTATTTGTGCATGGAACCAATTATGATGACACTGTTAACACCATAATCTAGACGATTCGATGGCGCTCAAGTCGATCGGTTAAGAGGTCCGATGAAGAGTTTAATGCAGTCATCGGCCGATGGAGATACTGAGACAAAGCCAATAAAAAACTGTAGAAAGGCCGATAATTGGATCGGCTTAAAAATAGGGGATTGTCCAATTGGGATCAGATTCGAGAAGCCCGAGGAAAGAAAGAAAAATGATTGGATTGGCTAAAAGAAGGTCCGATAGCTACAGTAGAGAAGCCGATCAGATTGCGGCAAAGGAAGACCGGTTGCAAATTGAAAGATTATTCAGATGAAACCGGATTTGCGAAAGAGCCGTGGACTCCACGTCAGAGTGCTTATTTTTGTAAATGGTAACCTTACTCAATTAGGGAGGTTTAGTTGGTTAGTTAACTGCTTTAGAAATATTTTTCTTTGTTCTTACTAGGAAATAATATCCGATGGTCGTAGACGCGTCGGACTCTGTCTGTAAATCCAGGGTATAAATATAGACCCCATGAAAACATATAACATATCCCTCGATCATATACAAATTCGGCGCATCGCCACCCTAGTTCATCTAGGTTTTACCGGCGGGTTCTAGCTCTCGACGTGGGGCTGCATCGGTTAAGTCCGATCTCCGGCGAAGGGGTAAGTCCCACCACTATCCTGGTATGCTTTGTACTGTCTAAGGCTGCAACGTTTAGGTTTGAACTCTTAGTCAGATCAGGTGTACCGTATCACATCCGTACAGGACCTATCGGCCTGTTAAGCTCCCTCTGCCATCGTCAATCTCGTGCTGCATCGGTTAGGTCTGACCTACGAGGCTGCCGACGGTAGATCGAGCCTCAGGCCTATAGTCTCCTGCACGGCATGTCATCGGAATGCTAGTCGATGAGTTATCCATGCTCTGTACTTCATGCCCAGCGCATCGGTCCCTTGGCCGATACGCATTAGCCTTTAGAGGCATCCAACAACGCGTAACGCCAAATGTATCGGACCCCCAGCCAATACGCACCCGCCTTCAGAGAGGCGTCCCCTCATCGGCTTAGCTAGCCGATGGGTTCGTTCCTATCCTTGCTACAGCATAGCCGATCCGACGTCTTCCGTATCATCGCCGCTGGCCCCGGCCTCGTACTGTCTCGGTTAGGTCCGATTTTCGAGGTTCGGTATTGATGGCGCTGCCACGGCGGGCGACGGGTCTCTTACTGTCATATCCGGAGTGGCATCGGCTTTGCAGCCCATGCCTTCTTGCGCTAATCATCGCCTAGGCCGCATGCGCACTCATCGGTTTTTACAGCCGATGAATCACTGTTCGGCTGTCCGGAAGGATCCCGTGCGCCTCGCCATCCTCTGAATACACTCTGGTTCCTCCATCGGCTCTGCGGTCGATCGCTCGTCGACACCTGTCTACATCGGCTCCCCAGCCGATCGAACAGCATCCCGAACCTATCGGCAGCCAGCCGATAGGGAGTGCCTGTATCAGATTCGCTCGCTCACTTCCTTCTCAATTGCAGGGTCAAATTGACTGGCACGCCTACGAACCTCGAAACCTAAGGACCTGCACTGGAGACAAGCAGACCTCCCAGGCCTTCGCGTGACCGAGCCGCCGTCCCTCCTCGGTCACGGGATTTTTTGGCGGTGAACACACACAACGTTGGTTGGGTTTCTTCCTTTGTCTCTTTCTCCTTGACGGTCGACGAGCAAAGCACTAGAGGCCAGGAGCTACTGGATCTAACCGACACTAGAAGTAGATGGCAAAAAAGCCAAGTGTAGGGTTGTAGGAGTTCAATTTATCTATCAAAAATATCTTAATACGATTTTTGCTTGTCATGATACTAATATTAAAGTTTTTATGTAGTGTGCTAGTGGCTACTCTATAAGAAACAATCAGGTTTGAAGTAAGACGAAAAAGATGTTTTCTATTTTTTTATTTTGATATTTCTCAGTTATGAGACCAGAGTATATGTATGCTAGTATTTCTTTGGCTGTATATATCTAGAGTTGGAATTTTTATAATAAAAATAAACACTTGCATCATACGAGTACCATTGCAACAGTACTACTCGCTTAGATCTGTACGCTTTGGATATCTCTTGAGATCGATTTTTAATTTGAGATTTTGCCTCCGCCGCACCGCACAGCCGTCCCAAGTCAACTCTACGGATTTGCTGGTCGGCGAACCCGCGCAGTATAACGTCGCGTGCAGGCCAGTAGGACGATGCGCACACGTGTACTGTAGCAGTAACTCGGTGAACGTACGCACCGTCCGTACGTGCAGTGGGGCGCACATGCGCTGCCGCAAAAGCGCCGAGCTACGTACGCCACGATCGATGCTGACAACAAAAAACAGGTCTACTAATCGTCTAACGGTGTCCGTTTTGTCCATTAACCATGTGAATAAAAAACATCACCGCGAGACACAGAGAAAGGGAGAGTGTGCGCTTGATCTCTGTACTTTACTTGGATGATGCGCGAGATAGCAATGCTTTCCTCCTCCACCTGCCACATGCTTTGGTTTGACGCATTTTTATTTTCGCGTGGGGCTTTGACGCATTTCGCGGCGCAATGTTCATACATGTACACATCACACATATCGCATGAGTACTAGTACTGGTAGCTACTCTTGTGCCGTGGGGAAAGCAAGCAAATGGTGTCATTTGCTAGGTAATAATCATCATGATGGCCTAATAGTTGACTACTCCCAGCGCCGCGCGCGACATCCGTCAACGACTCAATCATGCACGGGTTAGCCTATGGTTTTGATTGTATTTGTAGTATCTCTAAAGCTTAGGTTTAGGGGATTTTCTAAATTATGTTTACAAAACCCCTTATTAAATCCAGCTCTTCCTAGGCCTCTATCTCTCCTTATCTCTTTCTACCTTATCTTCTTTCTTAAGCCACGCTCGTTCTCTACTTCACCACGTGAGCATGACAATGCGAGCCCTCTGCGCCTGTTTGTTCTCGAGCTTCAACAAGATAACCCTGTTTTACCATCTCTAGTGGTTCTCGTCACTGAGTTCGCCACCATCGCCACCTAATCATTCAATCGTTTTCTTGAGTTTCAGTGAGTTTTTCTGCCCTACCCTTTTTCTCCGTCTCCAACGGCTCCCCTATCAGATATGGTAGTACCACCCTTTGTCTCTTAACCATTCTCGTTCTCCTTGTCTCTACCTTCAATGCCAATCTATCGCCCTACTTCATTCCCGTGGCTTTGGTGACGGTGCCATTGTCTCGTCACCAGCTAATATTTATCTTCTAATGCTATTTCTCTAAGCTCCTGAGGAAAGACTCTCTTTTTCCTTCTCTAAACTTTTCTCCATGGCCGTCTTCAACTTTAAATCCTAATCCGTAGATTCTCAATCAAAGTTAGAGTGTTGTTGGTATCAGAAATGAGAAGTAGCTTGATGAGACTATAGGAGAAGAAGCCTTAGACAAGAATCTTAACCTTGACCCAAATATTCAAAATATGTAAGATTTTATCCTTGAATTTCTGACATTTAGCATCGCGGCACGTAGGTGATGCGATTGTGATGTGAGTGTGACGCGGTCGCTCGATCGCTACGCCCCTCGCGACGATGTTGGCCGCGGGTCTCTCTCTCTCTTCGCCTGGAGCTGAGAGGCTGAGATAGGCGTGTGTCGCCGCCGCGAAATCAACGTGGGCGCAGTGCGGTGCAGTGCAGCTGATGCCACGGCCCACGGGCGGTGGTGGGAGAGGCGGAAGCGGTTTGCGCAGCTGATGCACGGCAGCAGACGAGCTAGGGAGCGGGATTCGTTGCCGGAAGAGAGCACGGCACGCGCGTCGCGACGCGCCGCACCGCACCTGGATTGCTCTGGCTGGTACCAGTTGTACTGCGTAACACGCGGCGCGCGCGGTTGCCGCGACCGATCGGAGGAGCTGGAGCTCGGGCTATAGGCCCATAGCTGGTGAGAAGATACGTATCCTGCTTTTCTCCGGGGAGAAGAGACAACGGCCGTGGACCGTGGTCTCTGTGCAGGCCATGCGCCGCCCGTTGCACCGTGTACGGCGATGCGTCACATGGAGGCATGCAGCGCATATGCCGGCTGCCGCAGATGCATCCTGGGGAAATTTCCACACTGGTCCGTGCAGCGCAGTGCTGTGTGCGCAAGCTCCGCATCGTGGCTGCTGCAACTAGGAGTACAATTCCGAGTCCATAAATTAATGAGGACGCGTCAGTGCATGGGGTAGGTTGCAGGAGGCATCCTTGGACAGCGACAAACACAGCCACAAAAGGGCACGGTGTCTGTTCAGTTTATGGCCCACTTACAACTTAATAAATTTTAGTATAACAACAAACTAAACATCTCTTAACTATTATCAACCTACCAAATTTTGATAGCTGTAGATTTTTTCTCTCTTAAAATCCATCAAAATTTGGCAAATGCATCAAACTAAATTATTCAACGTTACAAAAAATGGTAATGCTAATATATGTTAAATTTTAGCATTGCTAAAAATTGATAGGATTGGTTTTGGCAACAAAACAAACAGGTCCACAGTGTCCGAGGCAGCCAAATCTGTGGACGGCCGGAGCCCGGAGCAAGCAAGAAAAAAGCAAACCTCCAACGTTTCTCACTTCCACAGTTCCATTTCGCAGGCAGCGCTGCGTCGACGAGATGGGAGAGAGCGTGAGAGAGCGTGTCCGTGTCCGTGGTGCGAGTCTACGAGATGGGAGAGAGCGTGAGGCCCACACAGCGTGGGCCGCCCACTGACAACTTATCTTTACTCCTTGGGACCGTTAGAAAACTTCCAACTGACGAGCTGTGTGTTCACTTGCGTTCTTCTTGTGTCAAGTGGGATGCGAATGTCACAGCTTCACATGTCCAATGCAGATTAAACTACAGACACTTTATAACGTTTTTTATATTAGTAAAGCCCAGCAGCAAAGTTTTACAGTGCTAAAAGACCAAGAAAAAGAAAAGCACTCATTCCTTCCACTTTATTTTTCTCGTTTTTATTTGTTTTATAAGAACTTTATCTTTAAAATAATTATTATATTTAAAGTTTATAAAAGTAAGAGAAATAATCATTATATTAAAATTTATAAAAGTAAGGGACAAATATATTAGAATTTATAAAAATAGGAAAACAAATGCATTAAATTGTGCTAAAATGAGAACAATTACATTAAGTGATGACAATTACATGAAAATTTATTAAAGTGGGGACAATTACATTTCAGCCTTTTAACTTTGTATCTGTATTATTATATATAAGATGAAGAAAAGGCAAGTACTTTTAAGATAGAGATAGTGCCTAAGAAAAAGCCAAGTTAATTATACCGTCAAGACAGAGACAGTCGTAGAATCATACTGACATTAGTCAAGGAGATTTTTATAACCCATCATCACTTCAACAGTTTTCCAGCTTTGAACTGCCTTATCCTCTCCTCTCCCCTCAAAGCACACACAGGCAGACAACACCGGGCACCGCCAGCGCTTTACAGCATCCAAAGCTCTCTCACGCACACACTCACCACCTTAATTAAACCAAACCCTTAGTACTTAATTATGACTAAACAAGGCGAGATCTCATTTTAAATAGATTAAGCAGCAGGGTAAGCGCAATTAGCAGCCCTTGGGCACGAAGCCGAGGCGCTGGCCGTCGCCGTCGAACACCACGCGGAAGCCCTGCTGCTGGATGTTGCCGATGATGGACACGCCGCCGTCGGTCCCCGCGAACGCGAAGCAGAACGTGCCCCTCGAGTCCACCGGGATCAGGTAGTTCTCCGGCGGCAGCGCAGCCTCGGCGCCGTCCGCGAAGTGCATCGACACGGTCGGGACCTTCACCACCTTGAGCCCGCTCAGGTCGTAGCACGTGTCGAACAGCGAGAACCCGCCTGGGGAGAGGCGGAGGCCGGCCACGGCCGCGCGGAAGGCGTCGCGCAGGGCGGCATAGGCCGGCCGGGCTAGACGGGTCACGGACGTGCCGGAGTCCACGATGACACCGCCTCGGCCGGTGGACGGGTCCAGGCGGAGGTCGGACTCGGCCACGCCCGGGACGCGCGCGCCGCCGACGCTGATGCCCATGAGCCGGACGTAGTAGAACGTCTCCATCCTGGGGTTCTTCACCATTGGGGTGAAGGACGCGGCGGCCGAGGGCCCCACGGCGCCGGAGCCGAACGTGACGGTGGAGGACCGGGAGGTCGTGCTGGCCGACGAGGAGGTGCGGTCCACGAGGCAGTACGAGAAGCTCCGGCCGAAGCGGCGGGAGATCTGGGTGGGGAAGGACAGGCTGCCGCGGCCGAGGCCTAGAAGCCCCGCCGCCGCGACGAAGAGCCCCTGGTTGTCGTGGCCGCAACCCAGGGCGACGCGCGGCACGCGAGCGCCGCCGGCGAAGGTGAGGGTCTCCGTGGCGAAGTCGCCGGCGGTGACTGAGCCGTCCCCGTAGGCGACCTGGTAGAGGCACGCCTTGCGGCGCAGGTCGCAGCCGCCGGAGTCGAGCCTGCGGCAGAGCGGCGCGACGCAGTCGACGGCGCCGTAGGAATGCGAGGCCCGCGGGTCGAACATCTGGCCGGACTGGTCGTAGCAGCGGCGGCACGGCGCGCACTGCAGCCACACGACGTCGCTGCCGGTGTCCAGCACCATGAGCGCCGGCGTCACGGGCGTCCCCACCCCGATCTTGGTGAAGTACTCCCCGCTCCCCTGCGCCAGCCCGGACACCACCGGCGCCACAAACCCACTTCCGCCACCGCCGCCACGCGTCCCATTGGCCGCAGCACCCCCCGCTGCCGCAGAGATCCGTGACGCCCTCTTCCGGTCCCGCTGCAGCCGGTGCGCGAGCAACTCCACCGCGGTGGCGTTCAGCGCGAAGTCGTCGCGGTGGACCACGCGGAGACCGACAGTCGACGCGACGCCGCCCTCGTCCGTGGCGAGGCTCTCCTGGAACAGACCGTCATCCTCGACCGCCGAGGCGGGAGCGGTGTACGGGTGGGGCGAGAGCGGGGTGGCGACGAGGGTCTGGTAGTTCATAGCCTCTCCAACAACAGCATTGGGGGCGTCGCCGACGGTGAGGACCAGGAGGAGAAGCCCGGAGGCGACCAAAGGCGGAGACGCCATATGAACCGTGGAGCAGAGGTGTGAAGTGGGCTGGACGACGTGTACCGCGCAGTGCGCAGTGGGCTATAAGAAGGGGAGTGGCGCGAGTAGTCGTCATTATCACAGGAGATTAGGGCATTAGGTGGAGGTGATTACTCATTACTGCGCGAAGGGCGGAATTAATCAAGCACGGGTTTAATGAAGCTGCATCTGCGGGACATGTTCCGGTGGGTGCAGGCGGTGCGGCGGTGGGCACCGCGCTCCAGGATACGCAGTGAGATAAAATGTTGGAGAGCTTGGTGCCAAGGCGAGGTAGGGTTTTTTTGTCTGATTTGTTCGCAGCCGGCCCACGAGCCGGTGACCCCGGCAATGCGGTGCCGGTGCGGACACGTTCCCGTGCTCGCGTCATCGTAGCAGCGCCTCATCAGCTCAGCACCACCAGCGTGTGAATCTCCTGTGCCTGTGTGCCAGCTGCTGCGGCGACAACGTGACGAATCGCGTGCTGGCCTGGAAAATCGATCGGCTGTGCAAATATACGGAGCGGGTGCTAATACGCGAACACTCGCGTGGTCGTTACGACAAGCCCACTAGTGTCCGCGCCAGTCCCGTCCATGTTCTCCTCTCTATTTTTCTCTTCTCTAATCGGTCATAACGTCTTCCACCCGCAATCGAGCAACGCACACGTTCTTAAAGAAGAGCGCAAGCGACCCCTCTGTCAACCTCCTCTCCCGCGATTCCAAGGCGAACTCCTCCCTCTAACGAGTCCATGGATGTTTTGGAGGATAGCCATCGCGAGCTTTTCAACACTTCTTCTCCCAGTTATCCTTTAGCTTGGTTAGGCCTCTAAAGCCTTAAAGGCCTACAGTGACCGAGAGAGAATAGGAGCCCAAAAGCTGGTTATATATCTAAAACTAAATCATGTATATTTCTTTTATACCTGCATAGGTGTGGCCAAAGTTTGTAAAAATATATATAACCCTAGCTAACTCTAAACTCTAGAATCTTTATGATCCTATAATAGGAGATATTCTTATTGAGTTGAAAAAACTTTACTTTATGCTATAATTTCTTGTCTCATTTCGACAATAGTTGGTGTCGACCGTAGAAGCCCAAACACGTGTGACGAGGATATATGCCACTGAATCGAAAGTCTATAAGAAAGAGAACTATCCCAAGATGCTAAGCAAGCAGTTAATAGTTGGAGAGCGCGCGAGGTTCCGAAGTTGAGCCTAAAACTATGGCAAGTTTGGGCAAAGCCGAGACCGGAGTCGAAGGTGAGACCAAAGGTATTTCAAAGCAATTTGAAGCCACTTCGAGTCTAGGGAGCACAGCTAAAGGGTCGAGGTATGTCAAAGATAGAAGAGCCAAAGAAGAGGTTTGGGAGGTATAAGAGATTGTCGAGCCATCTTTGATGGTGACAATGACAGATGTAGCTTATGTGAATGCCACTGCCCCTAGTTGCAAAGAGGTCGCTAGTGCTTTGATAGGAGAGCGGTAGTAGCTTTGGGAGAAACCGTGATTGTGCCAAGAGTGAAGTATGAGGCGATGAGACAAGATGTGGTGAAGTTCCAAGACATACTTCGATAGATGCACCAGCAACAAACTATGCTAATAAAGCTGCCATTGCGCAGGTGTAGAGTCAAAACCGCGAATGCAAGAACTCAAACCACGTCTCATCACCCACAAGCTCAAGATACTTCGGTAAGAGTGGCGCAAGCGCTACCACAGCCACAGTCCAACTTCGTAGCTCCTGCTTCACCCTAAAGACAAGTTGTCGCCACCTCATCTTTGCCTATCCTGTTGACATCTTTAGCTCAAGTGTCCCGGTAAGGTCAGATGACAGTGGTGCAGTCACACCTTCAAGCCCTACTATAGCTCTTCTTTCAACCCTAGATGCCACTGAATCAAGTGTCCTCTAAGTATACCCAATGTGGTTGCAGCAAGCGGTGAACATAATCCTAACACCAAATCATGCATCCTCTCAAGTGCAACTAGTATGGCCACAATAGGCAACGAACATGTTACAACATCAGTAAGTGCAAAACGTGTTTCCATTCGTTCAAACTCCAATGCAACCGTCTCCTTAACCCCAACACTTTGAACTCCTACAAGGGAATGCAGGTTTTAGATTGCCGCCTTTGTCATACCTGAATTTGTAAGGTTTGCCCTCGGGCAATAAAAGTAACAAGAAGAAGTCACCATTAAGCTTAACCATCTAATCCCACCGTAGTTCAAGATCTTGTCCATCACCAAGTACATGAGAAACTCAAATCCTAGTGAGTTCCTATTCGTCTACGAGTCGGCAATTGAAATGGTGTATGGAGATGAGTATGCTACAGTAAAAGTCATTCACCTAGCCCTCAAGGGTTATGTCATATCTTGATACTTAAACCTCCTTTCGAGTAGTGTATACTCATGAGATGTCGTCATCTCAAACTTTAGGGGACCTACCAAAAGCCAAAGATGCAACAAGAGCTCTTTGGGCTATGTCAAAAGCTGATTGAGTTGATCCACGAGTTTGGTTTGTATTTCTCTCAAGCAAGATGCCAAGCGAATGGCATAACAGAGACCTTTGTGATTAATGCTGCTTCGACGGGTCTTCGAATGGGGCCTTTGATTGAAATGATAACAAGACGCCAACCGAAGACCATTGATGAATTGTTTCTCATCATTGATGACTATACCTGAGGCGAAGAAGACAATAAGAGGAGAAATGAAATCCAAACTGAGTTCAAAACACCGGCCGCATAGAGTGACACCTTAGTAGCTATGCCAAAGGCTGAAGACATGACGCAAGCCATACAATTCATGGCATAGGAATGACAACAACAATCCTAAAAGAAATACATTAGTGATAAGGGAAAGCAAGTGATCATGGTTGATAAAGTTCATGCGCTAAGCCAATACTTCCATTCTAGCCAGTAAGCACAAGCACCAAAGAAAAGGCCGAAAAGGGGTAAAGACAAGTACTATGTGTCACAGCAAGACCTATAGGAGACTTTCAATAATTTTTGTGAGGCTAACAAGAAGCTAAACCCAAGGAAGTGTGTTTTTGATGTGTGAGCAAGTTGCTAGGACTCCTAGTGTCTAAAAGGGGCATAGAAGCGAACCCAGAGAAGATTGAAGCTACTTAGCAAATGCAACTACCAAAGACAACCCAAGAAGTACAACAAATGACTGGGCGAATCACGGCGCTTAGTGTATTCATGGTGTACTTAGCGAAAAAATTATTCCCTTTCTTCAAGAAATTGAGAGGAGCAGAGAAGTTTAAATGGACGGAGGAGTGCTAGGCGGCCTTCGAAAGCTTCAAAACATATTTATAGATGATCCTGAAGCTTGCAAGTCTCAAGGAGGGCGAAGAACTATTATTGTATGTAACAGCTTCGCTAGTTGCGGTTAGTGCCACCTCGTTGAAAGAAGAAGAGGGGTTTCAGAAGCCCATTTACTTTGTGTCCAAAACCCTTTGGGGGACCAAGACAAGGTATGTTGAGATGGAGAAGATTGTGTATTTCCTCCGAAGTACCTAGTCCACGAAGTACCTTGGAACAAAGAAGCAAAATGCCCATTGAGCAAGTGGGTAGCCAAACTATCCCCTTCGGCTTGCACTTCATGGCAAGAATCATGATCAAATCTCAAGTATTGGCAGACTTCATCGTTGAGTGGACTTCACCAGGTGAAGAAGATGCTAAATTGCTAGAAGATTTCTAGACTATATACTTGATGGATCTTGATCACATAAGGGAGCAGGACTACAACCATCCTAGATTTGCCAAGCGGCATGGCAATGGTATGCAGCTAGACTGTAGTTTCCAACTACGAACAGCACGATGGAGTATAAAGCAATCCTAGTTGCTCTAGGAGCTAAAAGACAATTGGTTAAGATAGACTCTAAGTTGATCACCGACCATATTGATAAGAGTTTCGAAGCTAATGATGAAGGGATGGAAATGTACTTGGAAGAAATTTGGGGATGAAAAAAGCTTTCGCTGGCATCACAGTGCAACACCAACTGAGAGGAGAAAATACCAAAGTAGATGCGCCGGCAAGGGCAGTTGCCACTGGGGGCCCATTTGATCTAGGAGTTTTCTTTAAAGTCCTGTGTGTCCCTAGTGCAAAGCAAAACCAAGACCAACTAAAAGTGATCGAAATCGATTAGTAGAAGAGTTTGGCAAAGACTGGAGAACTCCTTGCGAAATTCCTTTAGGAGGGAATGCTGCCACGGGACAAAGCCAAAGCACATTGACTCTAGGCAAGAGCACAATAGTATACACTAGAAAGGGATCTTACAACTGCTGCTCTGATGTGTGTCCAAGGCTAAAGGCAAAGAGATGATGGAGGTGCACAAAGGACAGTGCAGAGTGCACTAGGCGCCAAGGGTAGTGGTGGCTAAAGTACTCCGCTTGGGGATTTATTGGTCTACTATTGTGTGAAGTTGTGAAGAGCACATCAAGCGATGCCCGGGTTGTCAACATCATGGCAAGTCTTAGAATGCACCAACGTATGACTTGTAGCCACTGCAGCCCTTGTGGCCCTTTGCTAGATAGGGGCTAGATACCATTAGACCATTATCTCCAGCAAGGGACAATTACAAGGGGATAGTTACAAGTTCGCCATTGTAGCAATTGAGTATTTCTCTAGATGGGTAGAGGCCAAACCGTTGATAAGTATCACTTTGGCTATCGTGCAACGTTTTGTGTGGAAGAACATCACTTGCCAGTTTGTGATACCGAAGGTACTAGTCATGGACAATAGCAAGCGGCTTGACTCTACCAAGTTCAAGGAAATGTAGGAAGGGCTTGATTTGTATGTCAACATTGCATTCATGGCTCACCCGCAGGCTAATGGAGCAGTTGAAAGGGCAAATGTCAAAAATCCTTGCAGCACTCAAAAAGAGGCTAGATGAGGCGCTAAAGGGTAGGTGGTTGGATGAAATGTTGTCAATTTTGTGGGCACTTCAAACTATAGCAACAAGAAAAACAAAGTTCAGCACATTCATGCTAGTCTACAGAGAAAATGCTATGACTCCAAGCTAGTTGGGGGCAAACTCCCCAAGGGTAGTGTTGTCATGTGATGAAGAAAGTAGTAAAAAAAATAAATCTAGAGTTACTTGAAAACCTAAGGGTCAATGCACTGGAATCAATGACGAAGTACATTGACTCCAATACACCAACACACAACAAAAGGTAACACTTTGTCCAGAAAAAGAAAACCCATCCGCTTGCAGTCAAGAAGCAATAGTGGAAGTGGGAAGGACCATACTTGGTGATGCATAGGACTCATCAGGGTCATATAGGCTGGCAACCTTGAGTGGCAATAATCTAGACCACTCATGGAATGTAGCCTCCCTCAAGTGTTTTTACATTTGAACTAGCTAAGTGTGAGTTGTAAAATATGTAAAGTATAAGCCTTCAGCATTAGTCTGAAAGAAAATTGGAGTAGGCTATTATCCACATCAGAGGCCCAAACTAGTATAAAAATGTTTGGCTTAGCTATGTTCATTTCGCAAACAACCTGTAAGACAACACCTAAACAACGATATATCGAAAGGGGAAAAAGAACTAGTCCATGCATCGCTCGATCAGACACCAAAATTACGTTTTTGCATTGCCAACTCCTATGCCATAGGCATATTATTTACGATGCATGCAGGTGGCTACGACTTAAAAACAAAGGCCGAAGTAGAGCCGATTGCCCACAAATGACAAACTCGTGAAGTTGCAATTCTTAAAGAAAAGGATAAGTCTTTATTTCAAAAAACACAACGAAACTTTATTATTATAGAGAAAAGTCTTACATGGTGAAGTACAAGTATGACGTTGATTGAATCGATGAAACAAAGTAAGAAGTGCACCAAAAGTTACAATACATACAACATATTTTTACAAATGTATAACTTCTAGGGGCTAATCCTTCCTCGCCACTAAGACCTTAAGTGCCTCAAAAGTCCAAACCATTGGTTGAACTGGAATCCAGAATATTAATATCACTCCTAGAGTTACTGGGAGTTCTAAAGTTGTAGTCGAAAACATCTTCATCCTCGTTGTCTTCGATGCCCCTGTCAATGTTAAAGAACATGTTGTTCAACTCAAATTGGTCCAACTGGGCGTGCCAAAAGCATGTTCACCGATTGAAATTCAGTCCGATGTGCTTAAACACGACAAGGCCTAAGAGAGCTGCTTAACTCTAATGCATGTCCTTAATTCGAGGTTCGCGGGCATGCAATCAATTTGATCCTATAATTGATAAGGAGATCGCCTTCTACTATCAGCTAGTTGTCGATAGAGATTGATGTACTTATATATCGGCTAGAAAACCAATGATGTCATAGGCAAATAACAAGAAATAAAATCATAGATACATCGGTTATAAAATCGATTATGGTCTAAAGAAAATAGTTGATAAGCAATAAAGAGCAAAATTCAGTTTTACGAAGAGACGAGACCTAGTAACTACTAATGATCGTACAGTTAAAACTAATCTTGATAGATTGGATCAAACCAAGACAGTATAAGGCTAAACCTAACAGCACAAGAACAACATAAACTAGATTAATCGTGTTGATAATATAAATCGGCTATGAATCTGATGCAAGCATATAAACATGATATGAAGCTAACTTATTTACACATCGGCTAATGGTCTGACGTGATCATAGAAATATGATATAAATAAGTAAACTCATCGGCTAGCGTAGTAGATGGGAGAAATGAAACCTATTAGATCATAATGCTAGTCTTATTAAAAATAATCTTGATAAATCGAATCTAACCGAGACAATATAAGATTGGATTTAATAAAACTAGATCGATCACTAGTAGATTAATCGTGGACAATCTATGTATATCGGCTAATAAGTTGATACGTTAAGCTTGAAGTCTAGTGTAAAGATAACTTATCGGTTGATTACTCTGATAAAGCATTGCATAAAAACCTACTGACTTTGGCTCAATCTATTATTAGTAGTCTAAAAGTTTGGACCTAAACGATGCAGCATGAGACTGATGATGATAAATAGAACTCGATAAACCGATAGATCTTATGTAAACGTGATATGATATATCTAATTAGACTAAGAGGTCGGACTCAACCGATGTAGGCTTAGATAAAGCAGATATGGTGGGACTTACTTATTCGCCAAAGATTGGACTTAACCAATGTAGCCCCACGTCGAGAGTTAGAACCCGCCGAGAAAAACCTAGAAGAACTAAGGTGGCGATACGTCGAAATTGTATTAATCGAGAGATATCTTACAAGACCCCAGGGTGTTTGTATTTATATTCTAGGATTACATGAATCCGAGATGGTTACAAGCAAACTATGGATATTATTTCCTAAATAGAAAAGAAAACTATCTCTAAGAAGATAATAAAATTAACTACTCTTCCTTAATTACAACAGATATCTTATAGATATAAAATCACTTTGTCGTGGTTTCTACGATTTCTTCCTAGATTCGATTTCACGTGGATAATCTTCCATCTTCAACTGAACCGAATCCATCTACATCTGTCCGATCGACTCTTGCCTTATCCGAGACCATCGACATTTCTATCTGCCCGATCGGCCTCTCTATCTATCAGTCGACCTCTTTCCATAAGTCGATTGACTCTTCGATTCTTAACCGAATCTGTTATGGGCTTACCAAATTTTACCATTAACACATGCGTAGCAGGATGGTTGACTCTACAATGAGAATTAAAGAATGCCACTTGTTGGTCAATTCAAACTGACATGAAGAGACTTGAAAGTTTCACAAAAACATGAACATCTCCTTTTGGTGGCTACGGTAACTTTGGTCGAAGTCTTGTAGGTCTTGGCTAGGATTCTTGTGAGGCCATTTGGCGGCCGAGCGGTAAAAATAGCACTGGCCATTCACCCATATTCTTGAAGGATGCCTAGGCGAAACTGGATGGAATACATGCCATATGGGCGATTGGCCAAAATCTTGAAGCTTGATAGGTTTTGGAGGCAGTCGAACCTCAATAGGCAAATTTTGGTTGAACAAGCCTAGGCACAAAAGTTTGAAGGAAACATCAGTTTTCATTGCATAATCAGGTGGCAAAAATGCCTTATAAAATCTTTACAAGGACGAAGACCAAGAAAAACAAAAAAACTAAAATGAAAATGTAATTTAACGACGAAGAGGCATCACACCTCATTCTCGTCTTTAGGCTCTTGGGGATGGGCTTTGGTAGCGATGGCCTTCGTAGCTTTGGTAGCATCCACAATCTTTTGTTTTGCCATTGAGTCATGATGGTACTCAGGCCAACTTATGGCCTTCTTTAGACCACCATCCCTTTCGAAATGCCCAGACATGAGGTTGAACCTCCTAGGCAATAGAAAAGGGGTCGTCCACAAGTGCAAGGGGCATCAAACCAAGATAGTTGCAACCCCCTTTCTTAAGCGCCGAGAGAAGCACAAACCTGACCATTAGTGCGCAACAATCCCTATAAATCTGCATGACGTCTGCCATCACACCATTGGCTTCACCTACCTAGTCTAAAAAGGCTTTGGTAGGTGCATTGTCAGATGAAAGTGGAGTGGGTTTCACGCCCATGCCTGTTAAGGCCAATTGCACTATGGTGCTAGCCTATATGGCAGACTCATGAACCTGTTGATCTGCCACTAAGGTTTTGACAACCTTCACCTTGTGACGCTTCACCTCATTATCTATCTCCTATACTTGGCCACATAGCACATCATTGTTCCGCTGCAGCTTCCCTGGCTTCCTTCAATGGTTTTGCCACTTTAGTCCATGAGGACTTGAGGACGTCCTTTAGCACAATTTGCTCATTAGAGAGTTTCTTCACGCCATCCATAGCTCCGCGCCCATGAATTTTGAGGCTGTCAAACTAGGCGTGAGCCCTGTGGTTGAAGCCATCAAAGAAGGTGAGTGCCTACAAAAAATAAAGTGAGATTTGTGCAATAGGGCAAAGCTAAAGTAGAAAATAGAGCAAACGGTGCTTACCTTGGTAAGAAGGCCCCACATCAAAAACCTCCTCCATCTAGGTCGAAGTTGTCTTCGGTAACACGATGGATTTCAGGGTTTGAAATGAGCCTAGTTAGCCCTCCAACGAACAGCTTGAGCTTATTCCGCATGACAAAATCTTTGACCAAGAATTCGGTCGCGAGAAGGACATTGTCTAATGTTGAAGTAGAGACGGCGGCCGAACTACCTGCGGTGGCGATCACCAAAAGTCCCAAAGTACCACCGGCCGGGTCTTTGATCTCTAGTTCGTTGTTCATGCCGATCGATTCTTTAGCATCGGCAGCCTCAGTAGCCTCGGCTTCGGTAGCTACGGACTCCGATGCCCTAGAGGTCGTGAATTTGCCCCTTGAGTCTAGAGGTGATGGTAAGTGATGCGGCAGAGGTGAAGATAACTCACTATCGCTCCACACGCTACTGATCCGCACGAGTGGAGTGCTGCCAGAGGGGTAGCAAAGAGTAGGCACCTTGGTAACCCTAGCCACTAGCACGAAGACACGCACAAGCAAAGCGCCTATCTCATAGAGCCCATTATGAACGGGGTGCCCGTCAAGGCTTTGGGTGTAACCCCTCAGCTCATCCTATTGTACCACAATCGTGGCATCTTCAAACTCATCATCCGTGCCGATAACTTTGACATTGGTGTCTTTATCTTCCTTGTCAACAACCAGAGCCATAGCACACAATGGCTTTCACTTGTGAAGGGCTAGCTGAACTAGATAGTCAATTCCTTTTCTTTGAGGCGACATCTTATCTTCACCATCCCTACCCTTGGTTGGGCATTCCCTCATGGGGATGTCTTTGTGTAGCTTGAAGCACACACTATTTGCCCGTATGCTCTTCTTGATGTGAAGCACCTCTCCAAATTGTTTGGAAGTGAGCTCACCAACCATCTTTTTTGCCTACTTTTCTGCTTTGTGAAGACTTAAGGCTAGAAGAGGAAAGAGTAGTGGGTTAGTTCATAGCAAACGAAGGGCAAAGAAGGGCAAAAATTTAAAAGAAATGAGAGAAAAAGGATAAAAATTTAGAATTAGGCCTCACAGCCAAAACAACAAGAGAAGGGAGGTCAAAGAATTTTTCTTTGAGGTCTAGCAAAACACCCCAGGAGGCGGTTAGGGGCTACACTCCCATCATTAGACACTCTTCAATTAAGTTAAGGATGCTAAAATGTCCGCAAAGTCATCGAAGCATGATCTTCTATGCCTCGAGCTGCCTATCTGCTGTGATCTTTGATCAGGCGTGGTGGGCAAGCAGGCCTTAGCTAGACCGAATAGTCTTGAACTCCTTTGTTTCGGCAATGAAAAAGACCTTGTGGTAAAATCATTTCTTCATCTAGTTATGCTTCCATTTTGACATGGTTGCATGGACTGGTCAGAGATCAACACACTCTGGGTGAGTGATGAAGTTAATTGTGCTGAAAATGGTTTTCTTTTGCCCGACTGGTGTATCGACGGTCTTGGATTAGTTCCTGGCGCTTTCGATCAAGGCAAAGAGCTTAGTTGAAGGCTTAGACTCCAACGTCTGACATATCCATTCGAAAACGGATAGTCAAATAATGGTGCTAGGGTTCACTTGTGGTAACTCCATGTGGAAGTATGCGGGGACGTGGGGGAGAAAGGTCGAACAAGGAAAGTGAAGTCCCATGTCGAAGTACGCAACAAAGACCACGGTCTCATCAGCACGAGGTTAGGGGATTTTGTCAACACCATCGACTCTCGCTAGCCTCGCCACCACCTTCTGGATCTCATCCTCTTAGATGGATGACCGGCCGAGGTAGGACGAAAAGCCTTTGGCAACGTGGTTAGGATCCACCCTTGTGGTCTACATCGTTGAAGGTTTACGAGTGGCCCTAGACACCTGAAGTGATGGATGCAAAAGGCGAAAGGCCAAAAGTGTTTTGAGCACTAAAAAGACAGGAGAAGAAACACTAAGTTTTTAGGCGTGAGATCAAATGAAGTCGTGGTAAAAAAATCTCACCCATAGGGGTATATATAGAGGATTAAAACACAAGCAATAGATAGTGGGAGTATGACATGTGTTCTGACGAAAGATGAACCGGCAATCAAGAAGTGACGTGTACTATTAAAAAAATAGATTTTCCTTAGGATTTGTTTGAAAGAGAGAAAATAAGAATATTGAGAAGGGCATTAGAATATGATTAATTTAAAATTTAAAAATAAAATAATATATTTTTTAAAACAATTTATTTTTTAATAAAAACATATAGTGTAAAAAAGTGTGCGCGAGAAGCCACTGCCAAAATTTGATTTTAAAACATAATTTTAAAATTATTTTTCATTGTAGTTTTTTTAAAATATTACTGTTTGAATCGTTAAAAATATAAATATAAACATTTTAAATATAAATTGTTTTTTTTCTAATACGTAGTGTAGCTTATTTGGCCGACCGATAGACCCTTGCTCTGCAAGCGTCCCAGTGTCTTAGCAAATCAGATCGTACCACTTGCTAGGCTACCTGCCAGTCTAGATGGCTGAACTCAAAATGCAAAGCGGCAAAGGTGAATCCCTATCTAGGCCATAGCTCCCGTTCCTCCCCCGAAACTCCGACTCGCCTCCTCACCGCCCGCCGCCGCCATGGATGCCACCGGCGAGGAAGGGGGCATGACCTACTTCAACTCCTTGCAGGACCCGCCCGCCCAGGAGCGGATTGACTGCATCATCCCCTGCCTCGTCTCCCTCCTCACCGCGCCCTTCGTCCCCGCGCCGCCCGAGGCCGCCGGCGCCTGCTCCGACTCGGAGGACGACCACTTCTCCTTCACCTCGTCCGACGACTCCGAGGACGACTCCACCGCGGACGTCCACCTCTTCCCGTCGGCGCCGGGGGATGGCGAGGATCTCATCAGCCGCCTCCCGGACGACGTCCTCTCCGAGATCATCTCCCGCCTCTCGACCAAGGAGGCCGCGCGCACCATGGACTATCGACGCGTTGGCACGGCGTGTGGGCGAAGACCGCCCTCATCATCGACGACGCCCACCTCAGGGAAGCCGACGGGCCCCGCGAGATTTCCGTCGTGCGCGCCATCTTGCGCTGTGTGGACGCGCACCCGGGCCCCGTCCGTGGCGTGGGCGTCACCCACGTCGCCTTCTACGACCACGAGAACGCGCTCCAGCGCCTCGTGGCGAGCCTGGCCGACAAAAACGTCGAGGACCTCATCGTCTTCAACCGCCCGTGGCCGCTCAACATGCCGCTCCCCGACGACATACTCCGCTGCGCACGCCTCCGGCGGCTCTACCTCGGCACGTGGATGTTCCCCGAGGTCGCCGCCGCCGCCAGCCCACCCGCCTTCGAAAGCCTCCGCGAGCTCGTCCTCTTCCACTGCATCATACTCGACGGAGATTTCGACGCCCTGCTCTCACACTGCCATAAGCTGGAGGTGCTCTCCCTCGTCATGTCGTGTCACTGCCCGTCGCGTCTCCGCCTCGCGTCCCCGAGCCTCAGGGTCGCGGTGGAGTGAACGTCCAGTTTCGACGAGTTCGTCGTCGACGACGCGCCATGCCTGGAGCGGCTCCTCCTCCAAACCATCCCCGAGCGTACGCCCATCAAGATCGCTCGCGCGCCCAGGCTGGAGGTGCTCGGGATCCTGGACCTCCAGGTCTACGAGATCGAGATTGGCGGCACCACCATCAGGGTAACTCGGTGAATCGGAACACAATTCTTGCTCTGCAATTTGCATTCAGTTCGTGATTGTGCAGCCAAACAATTTTTGTCTCGCTGTTTGATTTAGTATTGGAAATGAATTGCAGCCCGGGATGTTTGTAAGGTCTAGCGCCAAGCTGCCGAGCTTGAAGATACTTGCTGTCAAGGTGTGTTTGGCGACAGAGTGGGGAATCAAACTGCTGGTGACGCTGCTCAAATGCTTTCCTCACCTCGAGGGACTTCACATCAAGGTAGAACACGATATCGTAATACCTGCAGCAAAAGCTTACTTACTTCATTGTTCTATCTAATTGCAATTCTAGCTATATTGATAATACAGATACGATCTAATTGCGTTGCTCAGTAATCCGTCGGTGATTTGCAATGTAACTCCAGATCAGCTCACCCCATTACATTACTTCCTGATTGCTTTTCGCCTTTTCCTGATTGATGAGCTAATCTCTGACATTTATTTTTGCTCAACTCCAGTGCATTCCATCTCCATGCGCGTTACCTGACATCGAGAATTGTTTGGTTGTCTGGAAATCCTTGGGTACCTGCGAATGCCTCAAATCGCATACCAATTACGTTTACCATATACAAATTACTGGATGTAATCTGTTGATTTCTTTTACCCGTAATAAGTTGTCACGGCAGGGTGACCGTGCATAAGCAAAAGAGGAGCCTAGAAGTTGTTGATAATTTCCGTTTCAATGTGATTCAGGAATATATATATTATTCCATGGTAACTAATATTTTATTTTATCATTTGTTGTTAATGTGATTATTTAGGAATATATATTATTCCATGATAACTAATATTTTAGTTATTATTTGTAGCTATAATTAGTTTTGGAATAGGTAGCCATCCAAGATTAGTCCTCAGGCGGAATTTCATCAAACTATTTCTTACATGTGCACGCCAGGAATGTCACACTTCTCAACTATCTAATTCCCACTTTAGAATTACTTGGGAACAATAAGATTAACATTAATCTTATTTTCCTTCAACCAGAGGTACTATTACGAGGCAGCGTAAAAAATGGTGAATGAAGGTCATTCTTTCACACTCAGAAAAAAACATGTCCTCTTCGTCGTGTTTACCTATCAGGTTGATTACATCTCCTATTTTTTTAATCCATTTTCTTATCAAATTTTTTTGGAATAAGTAGCTATACCAGACTAATCAATCTCTCAATATAATAATCTGTAGTACTAAATTACCTCTCTAAAAATTATTCTTAATTAGGGCGAAGAAAAATTATATGCCCATCCAATTAAAAGATACATCACTTCTACAATATAAAACTACCATTGAATCTGAATAAGAACACAATTCCACTTTACAAAATTAAATACTAAGGTAATTAGCAATATAAGGTTTCTACAAAATAGCATTAAAAAATAACAAGAAGTAGTATAGTTTGGATAAAATAAAATTTTATGCATGCATATGAGTCTTTAATATAATTAAAAAAATAATTGCCTGTGCAACGCATAGGTTAATGGCTAGTGTAGTCTAGTATGTTACCTGTTCTACAACTTAAGTCTGAGCGAAATTAGTTATTAGTGACTAAAAAAATAATTTATAAATAATATATATATATATATATATATATGTTCTTAACGATTTAAACATAAATCCTAGAAAATAACTATGATGAAAAAAAATTAAAATCAATTTCAAAATTAAAATTAAATTTTCGCTTATGCTTATAAGCCAAAGCAAAACAATGGCCCTGCAACAAATACTAATCTAGCTGTATGCAGAATCCAAATTGCAGGTACAGGCTTAGAGGAACAGGGGTTGGCCCTTTCAGCTTCTTCTCTGGGTTATTGGTGTGGATTAAAAAAAATCTTCTACTGTTTAGACCACTTATTATAAACGGAGTATTTATTAAGTTTATTTATCAAAATATTTAATTTATTATATAATTAAGTAGATAACATATGATAATAATCCACCAAATAATCCATTTCCAACACTACCTAAATCTGAATCTAGTTGTAAACTTGTGAGTAGATTACACTAATGATATGATAACGGGCATGGTTGATTGGTGGGGGCAAATTAGTCACGCTTTTTTAAATTGAACTAGTAAAATACTCATGGCATCATAACTGACCCACACCAGGAATGAGTTACGCGTCCATATTTTTAGGGATGTGCTAGTTTCTTTCGTTTTTTCTCTCGCGCTGCGTGCATACGATCAGAAGTAAAAAAAGAAAAAGAAAAGAGAGGACAACTCTGTAGATAAATAGGTCACGTTTGGTTATGTACTTCCTTGCTAGATGCAGAGGTCAGGTGTTAATCTATTATTTAAAAAAAAAGATAAACAAGCCACGCTAATTTGTTTTGTGGGTGCATTCGAATCACAACAACATGCCACGTCCGTTTTGGTGCTTAAGTTCCCGCTCCTAGAATTGAGAAAATACAGCTTTTGATCCATACTCCAAAAGTTGCAATCCATATCGAGAGTTTAAAAATTAGAGCATTTCACTTCCTTAACAAGTGTTTCATTACGCTAAAAGGGAAAGAAAATCATGGGAGCTTTATTCTAAACTGCAGTTTTGTTATTAAAGAATCTTCATAGACCAACCTGAAAAGTTATGAAGAAACAAGACTTAAAAATGCAAAATTGACCCCGAGCATTTATCGCATAGTGTCGATAAACAACTCTGGGCCATGATGGAAATCCAAGCAGCAGCAGTGCTACGCTGGACATCGAGGATGTTCATTTGGCACGCAAGATCCGAAAGCAAGTCCAATTTCTTCTGCTGGCTTGTAGAAAAAAAAACTTTTACGCTACAATATATTTATATAGTATAAATGATCCAATGGCTAAGAAATAAACGCTTTATTTTATTAATTCCAAAATGTGTGGATGAATTTAAATACACTATTTTACTGTGATGAAAATGGTCATTCATTCACACATTATCTCTATCCAAATGCACTATTTTAATGTGATTATAATAATCATTTGATTGTCTCTTAATGCACTATTTTATTGTGATTAAAATAACCATTTTAATTATCTCTAAATGTAATATTTTAACGTGATTAAAATAACCATTTAATTCTTAAATTGAATGTGTTATTTATGAGCAATTGTGACCAATTTATCTGGTGTATTGGGGCTAGAGACATTCAATCCCGAGAATAGTGAATTCTGTCCACTCTTCTTCTTACTCTCTTCCACTACACTGATCTAAACTCATTCCACTGCACTGATCTAAGCTCATTGTATTATCCAATGTCGTCATCCTTTCATGCGGCGTGCAAAGGTGAGCGGAATCTCCAAATCATTACTATAGAAAACACAAAACATCAATTAGGTTTCTGAGCATCGCTTTTACACGACCACTTGAAGTAAACCTCAACGTCATCTGCTTCCTCTAAACACTGCATCATCTATGTTGACTATCTGTGAGCTGCTTCTTTAGTGTGAATCTTGGTGTCGTTTATTTCCTCTACATTTTACATCCTCTACACCACCTACGGTCATACTGGTTACCATTAATCGGTGACGTAAGTAAATTATGTGACTTTTCTGTATATTTTATATTTTGATGATATGGTTTTTTTTGAGCTACACAAAATGCCTGATAATGTTACTGTATGCATCATTGATTTTTTATAAATTTTCCTCCTAATAAAATATATAGACTCAATATTGCACATTTTTCCAACACCAATGATGTAGATTGATTTGGTCTTCCATCTAGTTAGATTGAAAAAAAATAAAAAAGTAAATTTAACTTTCTATGTTATTCTGTGAGAGTATTTTTATAAATTTACATCATATAGACAGTACTAGGCATTTACCCCTCTCCGGCTTGATCGAGATTACCATTCCCTCGTCGTTTACCATGGGCCACGGCGCCGTATCGCTAACCACACAAAAAGTTATGTTACTATTGGATTGAAGTGAAATGCAAGAATATTGTAATGCCATTTCCAATCTTTTACCAAATTCATACTTATGGCTGACAAATTACAACTCCAAGGATGTCCCAATCGCCCCACCTGCCCTATGTGTGGTCTCGAAGAGGATGGATTGCGCGTTTGCAACTTGCAAGACAAGTTTGTGGACTCATCTTCACACGGCTAGGTCACCAACTACCGGGCACGCATCTCTTCAAGGGAGACTTTCTCGGTTGGTGGGCAGTGTTCTGGAGGAAGGAACACCAGAAACTCTTTGATAGAGTGATCGTGTACCTGGCTACAAAGAAACGACAGTATTTAGCAACGCATATGCAAAAAAAATGGTTGAAGACGTTGTCGACATGGCCATTAGGCTAGTCCATAGAGGAAGATTAAGCGATAACGGAGAATAAAAAGTTGCTAATGTTCTGCTGTTTCAATCGTTCAGGAAACCTGTAAAACAAAACGGTTGATGTAAGTACCTTTTCTTCTTATAAGTAATGGTAGAGCTCCTGCCTCTTCCCTCGAAAAAAAACTGAAGTTAGAGCAAGTCATGTTTAGAACTATGTGAGCATTGCAAGAAGACGACGACGGCTCCGCGAGCTATGACGCTAATCGACCTCGGTTATGCGAGCTCTTATGGTGACGGTGCTTTGCTGTGGTCAGCTGATAAAGGGAGGGGCATGAAAATGCGTATGATAGGTAGGCTAACTTGGTGGTATGTCCAACGATAGGAGGATTATTAGCAAAAATAGCTAGGTTTTGTATGTCAAACTGCCTAAATGATGAGTTTTTGTGAAATAAATACCAGAATCAGTAGATCTTATACTCATACACCAAACATGTGGTTTTGTAAAATTTACTTGAAAATAAAATTATGGAGCCAAATTATCATTTTACCGTGTCACTTGCTACACATCTTATCCGTCATGCAGGTTGAACTTAAAATTATAAAATGATACTCACTTGGTTTCTATATATGAGAATTTCTAGAGGTTTTTAGCAAAACATTAAGATTGGATAGAAAAAAAAAATGATACCCCTTAATAAATAAAAGATGGTTGGAGGTGTTTGGAAGTAAGATAAAAAAATCGAAGAATTTCATCTACAATACAAATATTTGACTAGTCCCAAATCCATAGGACTACAATCCCCCTCCCCTCCCCCACCCATGGGGCTTCAGAAGGAAAAAGTATTGTCTTCTTCCTGAGGTAGTAGTCTCCTGGCTCTCTTGAAGCCACCTCAAGCTTGATTTGTGCCCACTTTGTGGAAGGCCATCCATGAAAGAAAACAATCATTAAAATGCGAATTGGGAGAAAGATGAGAGAGTGTGAGGGAGAAGCTCTAGGGTTTAGCAGAGGAGAGATTGTCTATTCCTAACAGATGGTCACATTTTCACAGCCATCATCAATTCATCATGGATGTTTAACTCTAGGAGTGGGTAGGCTTTGGGGATGAACTGACAAATGAATACGAGAAAAGGAGAGGTCAAAGGAGGCAGAAGAAGCGGCACAATTCTATCCCAAGAAATTGCACCTCCATCTCTGTCCTATTACTTGCATGCTTATGGTATTATTGGAAGGTGAAATAATTTTTTTGGTATTTATTGGTACTGGTTGAATGTTAATGTTATAAATAGATTTGTTTAAAAAAATAAATAAAAGATGATTGATGGAAAATGTAAGGCTTGAAAAATATTATTACAACTTTTGAGGAGTAATGCTATTACACGGTGTCCCATTTGAAACTATATAATACTAGGTGATATTCATTAGATTTGATACCTATTGTTACTAGGACAATACTTACTCTTATCATGCCAATACCCATTAGTATTAGTCTAATATTGGTTGGTAATAGACACAGTATTAAGTATTAGTTGGACTACGAGTATCAAGGTGAAAAATTGCTATTGATGGAAAACTCTTGATGGGGCCTTCTCCTCCTACAACTTCATCAGCTTATCGTCCCTCATCATCACCTCTCTTAAACTCTAACATCGTTACACCCTTTTTTTTCTCTTCTCTGCTCCTAGGCTTTTAAGGCTTGCTACTTCTCGGTGAGCCTAGGATTTAGCTTATGGTGCATCCTAGAGGAGGGAATCTTTTTATCCCTAGTAGAAATCTTTCTCACTTACATCTCCACCTCCGTCCTAGCCTCCTAGAACTGCATCGTTTGCTCGGTGTTGACCGGATTTAGAAGTAGAGGCCTCAAGATCCACCAGCCACTGACGATAACACTTGCAGAGATGATGATACCGACGCCGACACCGATAACGAGGACACGAGAAAGTGACTCACTTTACTGGTGAAGAAATGGTGACACACGTGGCCTCTCCAATGGTAGGAGTATCCTCGTAAAGGGAATTAATACCAATGCATGTCAATGTGAGGGTGGTATGGTATTTTTAAATTTTAAATATAAGAAATGTTTATATTTTAGAAAGAAATCCTAAAACCGCCGCACAGTCGCTCCCATTCCTCCCCGAACTCGACTCGCCTCACCCCGTCCGCCGCCGCGATGGATGCCGCCGGCGACGAAGGGGGCATGGTCTACGAAGACGTCGTGGAGTACTTCAACTGCTTGTAGGACCCGCCCGACCAGGAGCGCATCGACTGCATCATCCCCTACGTCATCTCCCTCCTCCCCGCTCCCGAGGCAGCCGGCACCTCCTCCGATTCCGACGACGACTCCTCCGCTGCCTTCTGCCCATTCCCTTCTGCGCCAGGGGATGGCGAGGACCATATCAGCCCCCTTCCGAACGATCTCCTCTCCGAGATCATCTCCCGCCTCTCCACCAAGGAAGCCGCGCGCACCATGGCGCTGTCCACGCGCTGGCGCGGCGTGTGAGCGAAGACCTCCCTTGTCGTCGACGATGCCCACCTCAGGGCCGTCGACAACGAGATCTCCCTCGTCCGCGCCATCTCGCGCTGTGTGGACGCGCACCTGGGCCCCGTCCGCGGCGGGCGCGTCACCCACGTCGCCTTCTACCACATCGAGGTCGTACTCCGGCGCCTCGTAGCGAGCCTGGTCGACAAATACGTCGAGGACCTCATCCTCTTCAACCGCCCGTGGCCGCTCAACATGCCGCTCCCTGACGACATCCTCCGCTGCGCCCACCTCCAGCGGCTCTACCTCGGCGCATGGATGTTCCCCAAAGTCACATCGTAAACCTCCGCGAGCTTGGTCTCTTCCATTGCATCATCCTCGACAGGCATTTCGACGTCCTGTTCCGGAACTGCCATAAGCTGGAGGTGCTCTGCCTCGCCAAGTCGGATCTCTGCGAGTCGCGTCTCCGCCTCGTGTCCCCAAGCGTCCGGGTCGCGTTGGAGTGGATGTCCGGCATCGACGAGGTCATCGTCGACGCGCCATGCCTGGAGCAGCTGCTCATCCAAGCCGCCCCCGATTGCGAGGGTACATTCGTAGGAACCGTTCGCGCGCCCAGGCTAGGTGCTCGGTATCCTGGGCCTCCAGATCCACTGGCTCGATATTGGCGGCACCGCCATCAGGGTAACTCTGTGAATCGAACCACTACTCTTTGTGCTGTGCACTTCGCATTCAGTTTGTGATTGTTCAGCCAAACAATTTTGTATTGCTGTTTGATTTTGTATTGGGAATGAATGGCTCTATGGCAGCCCGGGATGGGAGTGAGGGCTAGCGCCAAGCTGCCGAGCTTGAAGATACTTGCTGTCAAGGTGTGTTTGGCGATTGAACGGGAGATCAGGCTGCTGGTGACACTGCTAAAATGCTTCTCTCACCTCGAGACTCTTCACATAAAGGTAGCAGTTAATCGAAGCACCTGCATACTTCTAACTTCATTACTTGTATTCTTCTAGTTCATAGCAATCCTAGCAAGATCTATAATATAGATACCATTTAATTTCATTACTTGTAGTTCAGGTTGATTGGAATGTAACTCCAGACCAGCTCACCCTATTACTTCTAGTTGATCACTTTTCCTGATTGGTAAGCTAAGGTCTAACATTTATTTTGCTCAATTCCAGTCCATTCTATGCGCATCACCTGACATTGACACCGAGGTTTGTATGGAGCTCTGGAGCATCCTGGATTCATGTGAATGCCTCGAGTTGCATCTGAAGATGGTCAGCTTCCAAGGGTTCCATGCCAAGTACTATGAGCTGTTTTTCCTTAGCTACCTCGCCTTGGAGGGGAAGGTGCTCAAGACTGTGGCCTTCTACTGCAACGACGACATGGGCTTTGTCTACGAGGATAATGTGGCGGAGCAGATCAGCTGGATGCTTCCCAACGACCTCGCCAAAAATCGCTGGAGTTTCCAGAGTGCCATTAATCTGTCTCTGGACGATCCCTTCTACTGCATGGTACAACACTGAGGTCTTCATTGCCGTGCTAGTTGGTGTTTCTGGTACTGGCACTGATGCCAGCGTTTTTTTCTTCAGACATAGATAGATTAACAAATCTAAGGGTGTTGTAGTGACATGCTAGTTCTTCAGAGACTAGCGATGAACACTATATGCTAGTTTAGTTGTTAGGTTCTGGATTACTAAAGTTGTACTGAAATTTTGGTGCATGTTGTTGGGCCTCCTTGCTGTTTAGTGCCACGGTGCCACTTGCATGCACCATCCTATCTGCATGAAAGCCATTTTTGCATTTGTTCTTGTGCTAGTTGATCAAGTTCCCAGGTCATGAAATGCAATGTATGCTACATGTTCTGCAGTTCTGATTCTCATGTATAAATTTATACATGAATTACAATCCAAATTGCAAGTATCAATCTCTGAGGAGTGAGGGGTAAATCTAGTTATAAATTTGTAATTTGCCTTTCAGGTAAATGATAAATCCAGCGGTTTGCCTTTCCTCAACCCACCATGTGCCCCAAAGAAGAAATGAAAATGGGGGTTGTTCTTGCCTGGAACAGCACCACCCACCAGCGGTGTGCATCTGAGGATTCCGCCGGAGGCTCCACTTGCCAGCAGCAGTGCCGTCTGGCCACTGCTCGTGGCATTCAAGCTTTCCTACTTCTGGCCAGCCCCATACACCTTCCACTGGCTCTTACCTCCAAATCTCTCAGATGTAGATGGCTGCTTTGGAAATTCAGATCCCCGTGCCAAATGACCAGTTAATGCCCTAATGTGAGTTCAATATCCAGGCACTCGACCTCTCATTTGTGTTTTCCGGCTAATTTTTGTGTGATGTACTAGTTTCAGACGTTGCTTAAGCGTTTCAAAAACTCAGGCATGGTTGATGAAGGTTCCATGAAATATGATGTACGTTGTTGCAGAGGTGGATCTTCAGTACTGAAGAGAATTGAGAAACCCTGGCCTCTCTGGTGGCAGAGAGGCAGTGCAGGTACTCCCTGAGTCACCCTTCTCCTAATTCTGTTCTTCCACCAAAATATGGATCAGAATAGTACTAGTACTGCATTTTATCTTTAACAGTATTTGTCAATGGTTGGCTCACAACTCTCATGGATATTCCTTAGCACTAGATGGAACTGATCCCAGCTAATGTTTATAGGATAGCTTGCTGTGCTCAGTTTAGAGGATACACTCGGCAGTTCAACACACTTTGCTTTTGCCTTTTATCATGTTTGAATGGGAATTGCCTTGAGTGTATATTCAGAACTAGGGGATGCACATCCAGACCTTTGACAAATAATCAAATAAGACATGGACAATCTATTCATAGTTTTGTATGGTAGAACGATATATAGTAAGAGTTGGAGGCACTATGTAAAATTTTGAGCAAGTAGACATGATCCTTGTATGCCATTTATTCTCTATAATTTTCAGCTATAGCATAACAAATAATCACCACCTTCCATTGTTCACCTTTGTCTGCATTGGAATTCAGCATATTTTAATATAGTATTTACTTGATAAAATCTTACAACAATCATGTTTGATATACTACAATCTGAAGATGAGCCCATAGTGGCATCCCTGACAACTAGTGGCAACAGAAATAGTGGTAGTGAATGTAGCAAAACAGTAGTAAAAACCATATAAACAAAGTTTTTGATGCAACTAAGGGAAGTGGGTGCCAAGCAGCCAAGGGTCTCCAGTGCATGGTAGTCACTAATCACCTAGTGCCTGCACTGGCAGAGGATGATAATGGGGGTGTAGAGCATCTGATTGCGCTTATAATACTACTTGTGCTGGAATACACACACCATAGTCTCCAAAATTCGGTAGCAGTAGTCATCAATGAAGAGGAAATAAGCATATCTTCATCCCTTGCTAAGCAGCATCACACAGAACACCATCCAGAGGCCAAAGATAAATCCATTAATCGTGCAGAGGTGAAACAATGTCATCTGGTGCTTGCCTTGCTGCTCTTGGGGATAAATTGGCATTTTCGTCCTGTTCTCTATGTAAGAATGTGTACAGTGAGACTAAGACCCTAACTCTATATAGGAGGGGGTTGGGTCTATATATATACAGAGAGTGGTCTAGTGGTCTAACACCTCCCCGCAGTCGCAGCGGGAGGGGAACGGACGCAGAAACTGGACCGAAAACTGGTGAATAAAGGCGTGGGGAGGCCTTTGGTCATAATATCGGTAAACTGGTACGCTGATGGTACGTAGAGCACCCGAACCTGTCCTAGGGCGACCTTATCACGGACAAAATGGATGTCGATCTCTATGTGCTTAGTGCGTCAATGATAAACCGGGTTGGCGGTCATGTAGACAGCACTGACGTTGTCGCAGTAGACGACGATCACAGAGGAGAGGGGTGCACGGAGCTCCTAGAGAAGCTGGCGAAGCCAGCAACACTTGGCGACGGTGTGGGCGACGGCGCGGTACTCGGCTTCGGCACTGGACTGTGACACTGTAGTCTGGCGTTTTGAGGACCAGGAGACTAGAGTGTCGCCGAGGAAGACGCAGTAGCCGGACGTGGAGCGTCGAGAGTCAGGGCAGCCTGCCCAGTCCGCGTCGGAGTACGCGGTGAGGGAGTCGATGGGGCTGGAGCTGTGGTGCAGCCCGCTGGAGAGTGTGCCCTTCATATAACATAGGATGCGCTTGAGCAGCGCGAGGTGAGGTTCGCGCGGAGCGTGCATGAAGAGGCACACTTGCTGGACGGCGTAGGTGAGGTCGGGCCGTGTGAGGGTGAGGTATTGGAGGGCACCGATAAGACTCCGATACTGAGAGGGATCGGCGACGAGTGAGCCATCGGCAGCGAAGAGTTTGGCTCGAGTGTCGACCGGGGTGGCCATGGGGTGTCAATCGGCCATGCCTGCACGCTGGAGAAGATCGATGGCGTACTAGCGCTGGGAAAGGAATAGCCCGTGAGAAAAACGGGTGACGGAGATGCCAAGGAAGTGGTGGAGTGGACCAAGATCGGTCATGGCAAACTCGGAGTGGAGTCGGGCTATAATCTGGTGTAGGAGGGACGTCGAAGACGCTGTAAGAACAATGTCATCGACGTATAGGAGATAGGCGGTAGCGTTGCTGATGCGAAGAGTGAAGAGAGAGCTATCGGACGCAGAGGCCACAAAGCCGATGTGCCGAAGGTAGGCAGCAAAACACTGGTACCAGGCCCGAGAGGCTTGTTTGAGGCCGTAGAGAGAGCGTTGAAGGAGACAGATATTATTGGGATGAGAGGGGTCGACGAAGCCTGGAGGCTGCTGACAGTAGACCTTTTCCGTCAGATGACCGTGAAGAAAAGCGTTCTTCACGTCAAGCTGATGGATCGGCCAGGAGTGCGAGGCAACCAAGATGACAACGACCCTGATGGTGGTGGGTTTGATGACGGGACTGAAAGTCTCGTCGTAATCAACACCGGGGCGTTTGGAGAAACCCCGAACTACCTAGCGTGCTTTGTGACGGGCAAGGGAGTCATCGGCATGGAACTTGTGCTTAAAGATCTACTTGCCGGTCATAATGTTGGAGCTAGGAGAATAGGGGACGAGGCGCCAGGTCTCGTTATCCATGAGGACCTTGTACTCATTGGTCATGGCTACGCGCCACTGAGGGTCGGTCAGGGCGGAATGAGAAATCGTCGGGATGGGCGAGATAGAGCAGTGGACGGCGTAGAGCCCATAGCGCTTGGTGGGGCGGAGAGACCTGGTCTGTGAGTGGGTAACCATGTGAGAGGTGGAGGGGACGGGAGCCGATGAGAGTGTGGTAGGTGTGGGGAGAATTGGTTGGGGAGAGGCGTCATCGGCTTGGGATTGTTGACTGTATGTGAGAGGAAAGGGGGAACTAGATCGGCTTGAGCCGATGGAGTTGGATGGGCCAATCGGTTCGGTCGGTCCGATGGAGATAGAGCAGCCAATGGGGAAGGGGGAGCCAATGGAGACGGAGGAGTCGATGAGGACTGAGGAGCCGATGGGGGTAATGTGTCCGATGGAAAGGGGACAGGATCGGCTAAAGCCGATGAGAGTGGCGAGGCCGATTGGGGTCCGATGGGAGGGACATCGGACCGAATAGTAGTGGGATAGCTGAAGGGTAAGTCCTCAGCAGCGGCCGATGGAAAGAACGGTGCAGGAGACCGGGACGGTACAGTATTGGTAAGGAGGAAGTTGAGATCGTTAGATGAGGATCTCGGAGTAAGCAGGCCGAAGGAAAAGCATGTCTCGTCAAAGATGACATGACGAGAGACGATGACCCGACGGGTAGAAAGGTCGAGATATTGGTATCCCTTGTGAGATGATAGATAGCCAAGGAGAATGCAGGCGGTGGAGCAGGGAGCGAGTTTATGGGGAGTAGTGGTGGTGAGGTTTGGGTAGTAAAGGCACCTGAAGATGCGAAGGTGGGAGTAGTCGGGCGTTGTGCGGTAAAGAAGGGTGTATGGAACGTTGTGGCGAACGGAGGAGCACGGGCACCGATTGAGGAGGTAAGTCGCAGTGGTAAGTGCTTCTGCCCAGTAAGTTACAGGTAAGTGGGCATGAAGCAACATAGTGTGACTTATGTTGTTGAGGATGCGAAGAAGGCGTTCGGCCTTACCGTTCTGGGGAGAGGTGTACGGGTAGGAGAGGCGTAGATGGATGTCCTGCGAGGTGAGGAAGGTTTGAACAGTACGGTTAACGAACTCCGTACCATTATCGGCTTGTAGAGACTTGATGGGGAGGTTGAATTGGGTAGAAACGTAGGTGGTGAAGTTAGTTAGGTGAGAGGCGACCTCGGATTTACTGATAAGCGAAAAAGTCCAACAATAGTGTGTGTAATCGTCAAGTATGGCAAGATAATATTGATTACCGGAGACACTTTTAATCAGAGAAGTCCATACATCACAATGTATAAGTTCAAACGGTCGCGAGGTACAAGAGAGAGAACTAGAAAAAGACAGACGCACATGTTTGACAAGTTGATACGAGTGACAAACTGTGGAGCTGCTATGGGTACATTGGATGGAGGTGTTGCGACGGAGGTTGACGACAGCGTCGGGGCCGGGGTGGCCGAGGCGAAGATGCCAGAGGTTGGTGGAGAGGGTGACGCTAGCATGTGGAGTGGACGGCACTATTGGAATGGTGTAGAGGTCGCTGCTACTATTGCAGCGAAGGATCTGTCGCCTGGTTAGGATATTCTTCACAGAGAAACCAGAAACGTCAAATTCAATTAAGCAATTGTTATGTCATGTGAATTGGCGAACAGATACGAGATTGTGAATAAGAGAGGGTACAATAAGGACATTGCGAAGGGGGAGGTTAGTGGTGGGTGTAGACAGAGAGGAGTCACCACGGCATTGGACAGGAAGAGAGTGACCATTGCTAATGGTGACAAAGGGGGTGGAGGAGGGATGATAAGAACGGAGTATACCAGCCGATGACGCCATGTGGGAGGACGCCCCAGAGTCCAGTACTCAAGGGTGCTGTGGTTGGAGCGTCATCTAGTTAAGGGCGGCAACGAGGTCAGCCTAGTTCCAGGAGAGAACCGACTGGTTGAGGCCTCGCAGGAGGGCGGGAACGAGTTGAGAGTTGGCCATAGGGTGGCCGACATCCCGGAGTGCAGCAGCCTTTACCTTAAGACGCTAGCAGTACGAGGAGACTGAGAAGTCTCCTTGTACCATGGAATAGAACTCGTTGAGGAGGAAGATGGCGCGGGGCTGCTTGCTTGTGAGGAAGATCCGCTCGATAGCCACCCAGAGATCCCGAGCGGTGGGGTCGGTATCTTCCATGGCAAGGTCGAGGACAGAGTCGTCGACCGAGCCGAGCAGCCAGCTGCGCATGCAGCACTCGGCGATGTCCCACTGGGGGTCATCGGGTTGAGGTGGAGCGGAGCCATCGATGTGTGACCGTAGGCCGAACTTTTTACAGAGGGATTTAAAGAAGAAACCCACTTGGAGTAGTTGGCGTTAAGGTCAAGAGAGATAGGAACGTGAGATTTCACGTTCACAGCAGCGTAGAGAGGTGAGAAGGTTGGCGAGGTGTTGCCCGTGGTGTGGTCGGGGGCACCGAGAGCCGGAGCAGATTCGGCGACTGGGAGAGTGCCGGAGCTGCGGGTGGACTCGGTGGCCATGACGAGAGGAGAACCGGAACAAGAAGCCGATGGGAGTAAGAGGCCGATGGGAGGAGAGATCGGTCGATTAGATAAGTGAGAAGCTGAGAGGGAGTGGGCCAACCAGCCGATGGGGAGTGGTTGGCCGATGTGGAGTAGGCAACGGAGTAGGTGAGGGAAAAAGTGGTGGCATAGTAGGTAGGTCCGAGAGTGGTTGGGTCACGGACGTGCGAAGATTCACGTCCGTGAAGAGAAGATGCACATCCGTGGACTCGTGGAGGCCAAGGAGTGGAGCGGACGCGAAAAACGCGGAGAGGGGCCGGGCACGAAGAGAAGGGGTTCGCGTTTGGGAGGCAGAGATTCGTGTCCGTGGACACGTGAACACGTCAGAGTGGCTCGGACGTGAGGGGAGAAGGTTCGCGTCCGAGAGCCGTTGAGCGTGTCGGAAAAGCAGGAATCGAGAGAGGGTTCCAGCCGATGGAGGGTGGACAGGTCCAGCCGATAGGGGGGCGGACGAGTTCAGCCGATGGAGACGACGAGCGCAGAGGTGCGCCGGCGTCAGAGGAGAAAGTATGCACGAAGTAAGAAGAGGAGCGAAGACGGGTGTGAGGCGAGACGAGGAGGCGGATGGAGACCGTCGCCTTGTCGCGTGGAGGAGCAAGGGACAGGAGAGGGTGGTGGAAAGGAGAAAAGAAAAGCGTCTGTGCAAAAGACGGGAAGAAGAAAGGAGCCGGGACGAGAGAGCGAGGAGGGAGTACCGGGAAGAAGGTCGATGACGGAAAGAAAGGTCGACGACGGAGAGAAAAGGTTGGCTCGCCGATGGGAGAATGCTAGCGCCCCAAGGATGTCTAAACTTGCTCTGATATCATGTAAGAATGTGTACAGTGAGACTAAGAATCCAACTCTATATAGGGAGGGTCGGATCTATATATATACAGAGAGTGGTCCAGTGGTCTAACACTTTGGACAAGTGTTTGCAAGGGGAGGCCCACATAGGCCAATGTTTCCGATACAGATGGATGCTGGATCCTCAAGCATTTGGAGCTGATTCCCTATTGGTATTCTTCCAGATATATTGTTGTATGAAAGGTTCATATGACTCAAAAAAGTCAGAGTTGAAATGCTAGAAGGGATTTCACCAGATAATCCATTGTTTGACAGTTCAAGAGACTCTAATGCCTTAATAACACCGATATTCTCTGGTATACCTCCGCTAATATTGTTCCATGAGAAGTTCACATTTTTCAATACAACTAGAGTGCTAACGTCACCTGGGATTGTTCCTGTCAATCTGTTGCAAGACAAATCCAGGTTTGCCATGTATATGATTTGCTTAGAATATTCAAGCTGCTGCCCTTTTGTAAGCACTGATGTGCTCTCTGTGTAAGAAATAAGATCGTCAAATGCACCGTATGTCGGAGCAACTACCTAGTTCATATCTTGGAAAGAACTGTTATCCCCAGGAAAACTCATTGCACTCAGGTCTGATATTGACTTTGGTATTTTTCCAGATAAGTTGTTAAATGCAAGGTCCAGATACTGAAGCCTCCGAAAATTTGTAAATTCAATTGGAATCTGACCAGAAAACATATTGGACCATAATCATAGTAGGGTGAGGAACGGCACCATCCTCTGCGATCATGCAGGTAACTGTCCAAAGAATTGATTATAAGCAAGGTCAACAAAAACAAGGTTTGGGCACATTTGAAGCAATGATGGGAACACACCGGAAAGATTGTTGTCATTCAATTTTTGTGAGACCATTTCATTGAAGTTGTTCAAGTCTCCCTGCTAACGCAAGATGGAACCTCTCCTGTAAGCATTTGTTTGATAAGTCCAGCTTTCACATTTTACACATTGATGTTGGAACGGTGCCAGATATAGAATTGTTCTGAAGAGCAAGCACGTATAATACCTCTGGTACAAAATCTGTTGGTAGCTTCCCTGATAAAGAGTTACTGGAAAAGTCAACATAAACTGCCTTCCTTGGATATTTTTTGTACTGGGCCTGATAATCTGTTATTGCTAAGGTCTATCAGGTGTGCTTCCATAAGTTCCATTCTTTCTGGTAGCATGCCACTTAGTTGATTTTTTGAAAGATCCAAAAAAGTAGCCCCAGAAACAAGATCCCAGAATCAATCAGGGACTGAATCAGTAATGCTTGCATGTGAATGGCAAGCATCCGTATGCCAACTTGTGATCTAAGCCAAGTTGGTATTCTTGGCCCAACCCTGGATGATTTGAGATCAACTATTGCCAGTCTGAATGGAGGAACCCAGTCTGAACTGACTTCCATGATGAGGGAGTTGTAGGCGAGGCCTAATACCTTCAAATTTGCAAGCCCTTTGAAGTGATCTTCGTATATTGTACCATCATGGTAGTTGGAACTAAGTTGCAAAACAACCTACTTTGTGAGCGTCCCTAACCATATCGGTATATATACTGTGATTATTATCTTGAAATCTATGTAGGTGAAGTTTGTCAGGAGTTCCAACCAGTCTGGGAGGCTCCCATAGAAGTTGTTTCTTGATAAATCCAGCTGTTGCAGTTTGGTCAATGAACATCTTGGCCACCACTCCCTCAGCTCTGATATATCCTTCGTGATCTCAAGACAAGATATGTCTATTACCTTCATGTTGCACAGGTTCTTTAAATTTGATTGTTTTCCATCACCAAGGTTGTTTGCAGAAAGATGAATTTCTTCAAGGGCAGTCATGTTCTGCATGTCATCAGGAAATAGCGGGCCATGGAAGCCGCACCTAGAAATATCAAGATGTTTGATACTGGTCACATCCCAAAACCAATTGGGGGAAATTTTACTGCCAAATTCATTGTCTGAGATGTCAAGCACCTCGAGTGCCGTAAGATTAGAATGACGGAGAGAAGATGGGCTGCTTGTAAATTGGCTTCCTTCCATACAAAGAATTTTCAAGGAGGGGATCATGTTAACAGCATCAACCCAGCCCACTACAGTGGTAAGTTTTACATAGCTCAAGTCTAGGCGCTCGAGTGAGGAGAGCTGTGATAACCATGCAAGGTCATCAGAATACAGAGAACCTATATAGTCACTGTCAAGGTCAAGGTAAACAAGGTTGGAGAGATTGCCAAGCAGTGGAGGCATTCTCCCACCAAAGCCCGCATTCGAAATGTTCAGATACCTGAGGTTTTTGAGATTGCCTACAAACTCTGGTACGTTTGCATCATTGAAATTGTTCCAGCTCAAATCCAAGTATCTAAGTTCTTGTAAACCAAGCAAAGAAGAGCTTATTTCACCTCCCAAACAATCTTTGATGAAGTGGTAGCATTGGTCACCTCGAAGATCAAGCTTGACGGTCCAGTTCTGTTGCTACATCGGATTCCCTTCCAACTGCAGCAATCTTCTCCTTGCCATGATGAAAGTTGGTTCCCTGGATCTGAGAGGCTTGCTTTAATGGACAGAAGTGCAGCTCGCTCGCTTGCAAGGCAGCTCCCATCCAGTCTGCTAGAGCCGAGGGAAGATCAGAGTGAAGTATCCATGAACAAAGCAAGGTGATCATGATCATTGTTGCTTGGGTAAGGAACATTGGCTTGCTAATTATCGTTAAGATATTTCTTTCTTTGTAGCGTGCACTGTGTAGAGGGTGCTCTCTTTAGCGTGAGCAATATAAAGCAATGTTGTTATATATCGGAATGTGAATGCTTGGAAAAGCATGCGTACACACTGATTTTGATCCATCAGGTGCTTGGTCTATGATGGGCCCCGAGATAGTAGCCAACAAGCCAGTAGTTCCCTCAGGAGTCAGGTTTGGTGAGTGATGAATTGTCTTTACTCTTTACTTTCTTCTAATAAACGTCCAATCAATTCCTCACGAACTGAATTCCAAACGGTCTGTCAAGTTTGCGAGGTCTACTAGAGTCTTATTTTTTTAGTATATTTTGTACCATTAGTTTACGCTGTACAAAATGAGTTTCTAGGTCCAATTAGTTTTTCTTATACTATAGAAATAAACATTGGAATTCAGGAGTATTCCATGATTCCTATTTCCAAAAAAACCTATCTTTTAGGGACAAATGAAAAAAAGAGTAACCTCTCTTTTCCCATTCGCTCTGTATTGCATGGTGGAGTCTACTTGCTTGAATATATACTTTGCACTGATTTTTAATTTGAGTGATTTAACGATCATTGAGGAGGTATAGAGAGGTACCATAATTTATGGTGTTAATTTGTGGTACTTCCTAGTACCTAGGTACTTACAGGTACCAGACTTTTCACTAGAAAATGTTGACCTTCCCAAGACCTGCAAAATATCTCATTACTCCAGTGCTTCTATAGTCTGTATAGTATAACTGGTATCTAATTATCTAATCTGCAGTTCAAATGTTCTTTGTTGATTCATAAAAGTTCGTCTGAACTCTGAACATAGAAAATGGATGATGGTGCATGCAGGAGCTGAAGAAACACTACGAGGTTCCTCCACAACCAAGTCTTTGCCGTCCTAATCCTTTGCAAGTCAGAGATCTAAAATAGGAACTTGGAAAACGATTTTCTTGATGAGTGGACAAAAAAATCAGGTAATCTTCTGCACTTTAGTCCAAGAGTCAAGGTCAAGTCTTCCCTTTCACCTTTTTGTGTGATTTCCTTTCTACGTAGTTTTTCTCCTGTGTGATTTCCTTTCTACGTAGTTTTATGGGGACTAGCTCTATCAATCTTGAGGGAGAATTGTGAGCAAATGCTTCAGGATCTGGTTAATTAATTACCTAGCTATGCTTCACAAGTCAACCTTTCACGAAAAAAAAGGGAAAGAAATCCTCCATCTGAAGAACTTCCATCTCTAGCCCTGTTTATTGCTCAGAAGTAGAAACCTTACAACAATACATGTCTTCTCTAAAATGATTTCACAGATTTCTATCCAAATTTTACATGTTAATAAGTAGTGCTCAGATGAATTAATATTCAACCCATATTGATTAGTACTTCTGCAGTTGAATCCACCGTCCAAGATAGTATATCACCATGAGATCATTTTTTCCCTATAAAATACATGAGATCAAATTGATGAAATACAACTTATAGCCATGTGAAATTGCCAAGAAATTTCACACTCCAAACAGACATTGGACCATTGAACTGATCACCTTCATTTGCACTGATGGCTTTGAAAATTGTTCACTTGGCATGCAAAGCTGCACCTGACGCCTTTCATGCTTGTAATATTTTCTAATACAAATGAAAAACAATAGACTTGCTAATAGTAAAACTGGTGTGTGGCTGTACGTGTGTGAGCATCTGTTGGTCAATGATGCTAGAGTTAGATATGCTACATTTTGAGGCGTCAACTCGTCTTCTGTATTGGTTGTTTCCCCAGTCCACAATGCACACAACGAACAAATAATACAAGCGAGAGGTGCTGCAAACTTGCAGTTGTGCAACACCATGTTTCAGGTTAGGCGATCATGTCTGCTTCGCTGACTTCTGAGTGAATCACAAAGCTTGGGAATACCATGGTGATGTCCCTGAAGAATATTACCATTTAGTCGATGCACAATATATATACAATATATATACCAAAATGTGACTACTGCAAGGTGTATTTGTGAAGCCCATTCTCATACTTTGTGTTATTATTTCCATAATTTCCATCAAACAATGTAACAACACCATTATGTCAAAGCAAACCAAAGAACAAAGGATGGGGGTTGAAATCATTTCTCTTGCCAAAATCCATATTGATCTACTTCTTATGGTCACAAATATAGTCTGATTTCCTGATTCAGAGCAGTAATAATGTAACTACATGTCTAGCAGAGCAACTCTATTAATTGATGCACTATGGTAGTAAATTTGTCCATAGCACTTACTTGAGGTATGGGAGGGTCATATTCCTTAGCACATATGGATTATTTTTGACAAACTCATTCCACTCCTCCTGGTCTATTCTCTCGTCGCCTTTTGTGTCAGCCTGGTCAAATGTCTGTTTTAACAAAAATTTAAAAGATTTAGAACAATACATAAGGATATATTTTACTTGGTGTTCTAGGGAGTTTGCAGTTAGGACCATACCCTATCTACAATCATCTCGACAGCATCACTTGTAATATTCAAATCTGATTCATCCAGAAGAGCCAACACCATCTCCTTTAACTACAAAACAATAAAAAATAGTAATAAAAAAAGCCCTATTCTATAACAACGCCTTTCACCAAATTGAGTTAATACAGCTTGATTGTTTTAGATGAGGGGAAAAATGAATAAACACCAACATAGAACATTTCACTCAGAAATACAAACAAGCATAACTTCTCTCATGCAGTTTTATTCCTGATCAATCATCTTTCAAACATGTTCTGTAGCTGCCTGATGTGTTAATTTGTTTCAATAAGATGATAATTTTCTAGGTAACACCTACACCTCAGAAATAGATATCTAACAGTGATTAAGTAAAAAAAGTGCGACTGAGCATTAAGAAGTATACCAAGAGGTGCTCAAATGAATTTTCTGGGAATTCAAAAAGAGAAATAACACTTGCCTCATGTCGTTCAATAAATCCCGTCTGTCTTAAGTCATATAACTTAAATGCAACTGCAATAGGAAGTTGAAACATAATTAGTGAAAGAAAATGTTCAAATATAAACATCTGCATATTCTTATGCCCGACATGTTTTTTTGTAAGAATAAACAATTGACTGAAGAGTCCTTACATCTGGCTTTCTGTTCTTCAGGTGCATCTGGATGAAACACGCTAAGAGATCGGACAAATTCACCAAACTCTATGACACCATTTCCTTTTTGATCAAACAAGTTAAACACCTGCGATTATTTTCAAACATAGAGAAATTTAGGACTACTTATACTGAATGCCTATACATTCAAACTACCCCTTTTCAGCCGAAAACCTGTTATGTAAAATCTCTTCTTTTTGTAGTTTTCAAATGTTGCTCTACACACAGAGAAATTACACTGCTTCAGGCCACTTAAATAGTATCAACTTTTGAAAGGATGACAGATGAGTGTTGACGGTGAATGGCTAAGAAAATAGTGAGTACAAGAATGTAAACTGGAAATTTTGTCTACAATTAATGCAATGATATGTAGTTTTCTTGCATATTACCATGAAGAAAGAATGTGCACTGCAAACATCATTTAGATATATTCATTAAAAAACAATATGGAGAAGAAACATTATTGTTTTTAATATAAGCTGTTAACAGTGCTGAGCAGAGATCATAAAGAAAAAACTATACACAATGATAATTTGGAACGAACTACTTGACAAATTAACACTCTTACCCTATCAGCAAAGAGATTTTTCTTCTTGTTCCTAAAGAGAGCAACATGGAATTCTTCCTGGATAAGAAAAAAAAAGCTGCATGCCTCTTAAAAACTTGTACCAATCAAAATTAAGCAGAAGCACTTACTACCTTGTGAATCAAACCATCTTTGATTACTGAATTACTTAATTTCCTGAAGAGATCGTATAATGCCTCAACTTCATTCACGGTAACTGCAATGATAGATGAATGTTAAGAAACTTGTTGTAAAACCTGGCAAAATATGTGTATTTCTGGTAACATTACAGAACTAGGCAATGCCATGATAATATATAACATGCTTTGTTAGATGTGTTTGGCCTAGTCTGGAAATCTACTGGGGCGTGCCATTGGGTTAGTGGTAGAAAGCAAGATTATTAGTTAAAGGTTCCATTCTACTTACGAAACCACAAGTCATTTTCTCCAATGTATAGTCGTTTGGTTTGCATGACTATCACATATGAAAGCTAATCCACACATTTTAAGACAGAAGCATAATATATTGAAAAACAAACTAAATCTTTTTCTTTCTTTAGGAAAAATGGATTTCAATTCTCACACGGTGTTCCAGTGGCAATATTAACAAAATCTGGCAGATCCACTTTCTCACAAGATGTTTCAGCTGCAAGAGCGACTGCTTCAGGTGGATTCAAGGAATGTGTCGAACGACCCACTTGCTTTGTTGGCAGACAGCCCATCAAAAAATCCACGCGCAGAGGCTTGAATCCAAAAACGAAGCCAAATGCAAACCTTCACCACAATGATAGCTACAATTCAAGGTGACAAAGAAACGACCACGTAAGCCCTACATGAAAATAAAACAGCAGTAAAAACAGAACAGGAAGGGTGCATTACAAATATACAGCAATAATTATGTTCCTAACTGCCGATATTCTTCAGGAAACTACAGGCCACAATGTGGAGCATCTGGCGAACTTCTATTGTTAAACACTACAGTGTCTTAAGTCAGTACAACAGTGAATGCTACATACTGTTAACACTATATACTGTAGGGTACATATTGTTATACAATACAGTGTCTTAAGCCAGTTCAACGGTGTATGAAACATCTACTGGAGTTAATATTTAAATCCATGCCCAGACATGTAGATGGATTGTAAGACTGTTCATCGAAATCGGAAAGGAACAAACAAACAAAACTAGTACAAAAAGGGTAATAAAACAATTTTGACCCAAATTGTTCAAGAAACATTTATTTGGGGGCCCAGCTCTGCATCGATCGCCCGAATTATATCATGCCACTGGAATGTTCCTTAGATTCGTCAACCCCTCAACTCAAATGGCGACCCGGCGACTCCAACCAGCGCAATGCGGAAGGCACAATTTTTCCAGTACAAATCAATAAACGTCAGCACTATACAAATGACCAAATCCACTACGAACCGGAGCTCTCGATTCCATCAGAGTAAAAAAAGAAAAGAAAAGAAAAGGAGGCTTTCGAACCAAAGGTGGAGGAGTTCGAGGAAGGGGAAGTCACCATACCCGCCGTCGGAGCCTCGGAGGCGAGGGATTCTGTCTTGAGGGCAAGTGCTGCTCGCGCCGGCAGTTCTTCCCAACCAAATCTGGCCGCTCTCCCTCCCTCCGCCGTCGGCGTCCTCTCTCTCTGGCCGCCGCTGTTTAGTCTTTCTTCTAGCAGCTCCCGGTCGGGGCCTGTTGTACTTCGACTCCCTCTTATCGATTGACTTGAAGATAATGACACGACATCGCTGTAGAGAAGATGGCGACATGAGAGGCGAGGGGAAAAGGAGGCGGCTTACCTTTCCGCCCACTCCCGATTGCTGACCCCGCGTGCTCGCAGACGTGAGCATCTTGGCTTCATTTTTAATCGCCGGCTCGTGCAGAGGCTTCGGTGTGTGTGCAGTGTGCTGTTGTCAGTGGTTGGTGCTGAGGTACCGTGAACTCAATAATTTCGCTTTTGTGTTTTTAATAGTTTACTTTCGACGCAGTCATGGGAACCTTTCTGACTGTGCAGACACATTTTTTAGAGGATGAGGAACATGACTGCCATTGTTCTTTTTTTTTCCCTTTTCTTTCGCAACAGCCAGAAACAAGAACCACAAACATGAGTTTATAGTTTTGACAATACTCACCCACCTCAACGAAGGATTTGATCCTCTGACTCTGACTTTACGTAGCTGAGTTAGAAAAGTAGTCCGTTTGGTAAAAAAAGATTTAAAACAATATTTGGTTACATTTTCAAACTTTACCCGTTTCAAGATGCGGACGTTCTAATCATATGGCTGATAAGCCATAGAAAAATCAACAAAGTAATTAAAATAATTTATAAATAACACATTTTTATAATTGTTTTTAGTAGTTTAAAAGTCAATACGATGAAAAAAAATCTTAAATTCAAATATAAAATTAAATTTCAAAATCTAAATTTTGGTTACGGCTAGTAAGCAACAACTAAAGGATGAGAGCGAGTCTCCTTTTTCTTTGCTAGTAAATCCCAATTGAATTGTAATTTCTCGTTTGTTTAATATAATTAGCCCTGACTTGCAAAAAGGAAAAAAAACCATGCATGAATTCAAAACATAAAGATTTAGAAGATATTATGTACGGATTGTTCACAGATATACAAACATAGGAATTTGATGAATTTAAAAGAGAGGAGAGGCACAAAGATACAAGACGCATTGACTTCTTAAAGGACAATTAAAATGAAATTTGAGCTCATGTTATCTTCCTAAAGAATTTTCTATTTTCCAATCCCAATCCTATGTTCCTAATACGCATGTGTAGAGGCGGAGACTGCGAAGGGTAGCGCTCAAGAAGGGTAGCGATTCATGCAGGGAGGGGAGCGATTTATTTCTGTTTATTTTTTCTGTTGGTAATTTAGAATGAACGTCAATTTTATGATGTTTCTTAGAGAGAGTCTATTTACACCTCAATATATAATTAGGAATTTTAAAAACATAATTTAGAAAAAAAATTGAATATCTGTTGGTGATGCTCTAATGCTTTAAAAAGATTTGGCAGTGAGAATAGAACTATGTATGCTAACCATATGATTAAACGGTTAAACCAATCAATAGAATACTAGGATTGTGGATGCATTGGTAATGGACTGCATATAAGACTATTATAAATATACAAACGAAAATATAGGAGACATATATTTTTATATATGTTCAGGTTTCTTAAAGGTAATAGCTATACTTCGACGACCTTTACTATATCAATCTTACAACTACAAAGTATAAGAACAAATCATAATTTGATCTATTATAACATTGTCATATAGGTCGGGTTTAATGGTTGGTGGCTAGTAGTATTCAGGCTTTTTCAATATTGACTTGATGAGAACGAACAGGTAGCAGACATGTGGATTGCGATGGTTGGTCTCGGATTAAGATCTCTGGTCCCTTGTTATGGCTCCCTGTGCTTATCTTCTCCCTCTCGGGGGTCTTGTATTTATACCCATGGTTGCTCCCTTGTCCAAGTGGAATTAGAGAGATAATTATGTGTATAATTCGAATAGTCCTTGTATGGCCTAAGCATGACTTTGTGTCTCTTTCCTTCTCATAGATATTTTTTTTATCTCCTCTAAACTCTATCTATACATAGGGTATATTTCTATATAGAATATGATATGTGGTACTCCGTCGAGTTATATATATGCACGTGGGGTATTCCATATCTAGAATATTGATAGTAGCCCTGAACTCTACTCAAATGAAGACGCTGGTTAATCCAATTGACTTAGAGAATCAACTAGTTGGAGTAAATAAACTTAGTCAGATTTCTACCGACTAGGTTAGATTTGATTACTTTGATTCTTTCATCTGAGTAACTTGTCAATGTAGCTGGCATTGAAATGTGAGCAGAGTTTGTAACTTTGTCCGTCTAAATATGTGCATGATATCTCAGCAATGAACCCACTTATTTTACTCATTGTTTCTTTCTCCTAAAATACTCAAATAAACTTGTTAGAAAACATTTAATCCCTCAAGCAATATCAGGTAGCTCAATACATATATTAAACATAAGCAAATAAATGCATATATGAAACACTTAATAAACGTTGTGCCCAGATAGAATTTGTCCATAACCATAAACTTCTACTTTCTTTTGCTCTAGCTAGGTTGTCTTCCTTATATATCTTATCTCAACCATGAACATTTCAAGCATTTCAGATGGTACCGAATCATCATCTCGTGGTTGCAAAGTCAGAATGAGGTATTTGAGACAATGCCCTTTACCAGTTAAAAAACAAGAAATTTCAAGTTTAACTAAGTACTTGGACAATATATGCATATCTCGTAAGTTGGTAACATAAAAGCCCCTATCAGCCATGACTACTCGGGTAAATTAGAGCGGCATCTATCATGCAAGTTAACAAAGAGTATGAATATAGGGAAAATAATTTGCCAACATAGGGAATATCAAAGCATATTATATGAATACATACATAAAAACTTAAGGATACATCGCCTTTCCTCCTCAGCCATCACGCACGTGCCTAGCTAGAGTACTTGTATCACCTTAGAGGTGTACATAATAATATATAAAGTTACTGGTCTGATACACATCTAATTAGAATAGAATTTTGACTAGTGGGTTCCATTGGACTAGCGTATACCTTGCCATCAAGTTATAGAGTTCTCAGATCAAGCTTCATTTAGTCGAGACAAGATGTCGACCAATAGAGAGCTTCTGATTAGTCTCTGCCTTACTCGATGTGGTCTCAGACATGTTATTCTGTTGTTTGATTTTTCTGAAATCAATTGCTTAGAACAAAGTGTTAAATAACAAGCCCTAAGCGATGCTTAAGAGTAACATAAACTAAAATGTTAAAAGCCTTTTCAATCAATAACTTATATACTTTCCTCAACCCCAACCGTCTTTTCATAAATGCAGTTTATGAGTAGACAATTTAAGTAGGAAAGAAACATAATAATTACTAATGTCCTTTAATTGTTTGATGTCTTCGACCACAATCTCGGTTGTATTAGTAGCTGCTCGACCTGAGATAAACCTTATGGTGAAGAAATAGTCAATTCGGATGTTTAGATGCTTAGCCTAAATCAACTTGTACAGGTGGTAGGACTGCTACACCCTACTTGTTACATGAAAACCAACAATGTAGTCAGTTCTCTATCATTTCCTAGGTGGGAGTCCCTTTCCACCCAACCTGGTCCCGCAAAGACTAGCAATATTGTTGGTTCTCTATCATTCTCTATGTGGGAGTCTCTTTTCATTCAACCTGGTCCCAGGTGGGAGACCCTTTCCACTCAATATGATCCTACGAAAACCAGCGGCGTAGTCGGATCTCGACCACTTATATAGGTGCTCAGGGTGGTTACATGTTGTGTATCTCATGTGGCTAGTATGGTTCGCAATTATTTAACCAACTCACAAGTATATCAAAAGTTTGTGGTTTTCTTCATGTTTTTGGTCAAAAATGTCTTCATGATTGTATTACTTGCTTTCCATGCATGCTTACAATATTAGGCTACGACATGCTCAGTGTCATCACCATTTGAGGCCTTTGTTTGCAGCATCATAATAGATGTAAACACTGGCATATCAGGTCCTCCGCTTGATAGAGAATTGTGACACCTCTAACTCTGCTAATTATAAAGCATGAGCTAACACAAGTCAGGGGTCAACTTAATTACCTATGAACACTGCACCAATCCCATGATACACAAGCTGGTATATACCGAATAATAGTGGACTGAAAAATAACTAGTTTTTATTATATCATTGGGAATAGTCTTTACATAACTTGCTATCATGGACATATGCTAGATGGGTAGTACAACACAGGAGGTAAAAGCAACAATGACGATTAAGCAAAAGCTAACAGCGAAAATCAACTTAAGTGACTAAGCACTAGACACAGCAACTAGGCAATTAATTTATTCCACAGGCACGAATTGGAAATTAGACTCGAAACCCTAGAAGTCTTTGTACTCGGTCTACTCCTAGAGAAACTCCTCGATGGATAGGTCTGCATCGTTTTTCTCTAACTCTATAAATACATACATACACACAGATATATATATATATATATATATATATATATATATATATATATATATATAAGTAAGGGTGAGTACTTTACGTACTCAGTAAGTTCGAGGGAAAGATGACATATTTTGGTTTAACAAGAGAGGCTAATGTTTTTATTTGCGAAAGCAACCTTTTCTTTAAATGAGTTTTTTTTATAAAACACTGGTAAGTCAAAATTTTAATTGTCAAAAAGAGACTCATACCTTGATTCATTCCATAAGTTACTTTGTAACAACTTATCACCAGATTACGATTGATAGCAATGTTCAATATTTTCCCATCTTTTCTTTTATTACCTCCTTTTTGCTTTCTCGGCAATTAACATATAATCAAATATCAGCGCTTAACTATTTCTCATAGTTAGCAATCTTTCATATTACAAGTTTCGCTTTCTCAGTACTACAGCACTATAGTGCCAATAGACCCTCCCAACCATGAAGATTGACTATCTGCCACAGAGGCAGACTCTAGAAATGGTTCCCATCCTAACAACTGTGTTTACCAACTTTTAGCAAAAATAAAACTACGCTATAAGAAACACATCACATTCGCCCATAACCACAGCCACGGTTGTTTAAACAGTTCAGCAAAACTCTATAGAGGTTGTACATTTTATCCACACGTCATGAACTTCTCTCTTTATATAACATATGCTAATAAAACACGGTTAGCAAATAAGGGGTCACTACAAGGTTTTTTTCCAAAACTAGCCCATAAATACTGGACATATCCGTAGTTGGGTCAAATATCTCAAAACCTAACATCAGGCAAGTCTTTTGCCCTTATCTACTTAGGACACACTGTGGATGTCTCCTATACCTATCCAATTACCTAAAAATAGACTAGAATAATATCCATCTCAGGTAGTAATGATTCACAATTCCATCTTCTCATCTTCAGTGTTTCATAACTATTGACATATAAGATTTTTATGTGATAGATAATTACTTAGCCAGCGGCATCCCATAACACCAGTGTGGTCGCACTATAATTTGTTTGGATGAATTTTCCAAAGAAATCGTTCCTTAATGATAATAAGAAGCCAAGCAATGAAGGCACTGACTCTACACCATCCAGGTAATATAAACTATTTTTATTTTACAAACATGTCGATATCACATCGTATTTTCAAGTTAAATTTAAAAGTCCCAAGTTTTTCCGCACAACGTCACAATCATACATGGGCTAAGCAACTACCTCAGTAATCACATCCAAGAGATGAAGATACCAACACATGTTTGGTGGAGTTAACAAGGATGGGAGTCATCAATTTTTTACATAATTGGGATTATTGAATAGGTCCATTGGTTTCACACAAACCGATGCCAAATATGATTAAAGTGTGATATGACAATTCGTCTTTATTAACAAAATAATTTATAAATATAGATTCAAAATATTCAAGATTGGCTTGCCTAATGCGCTGCAAGTCTTGGTGTGACAAAATCCGATGCAAACACTCCTTTGATTGTAACCTCTACACGCGAGTAATACAAACATTACATGGTGTAACAAAACATAGAAAATAATAGTGTCATTGTATAAAGGAGAATTTTGGAAAAATTTTAGGACTAAGAATGAGGTCAAACAGAGTTACGAATAAAAAGATATAAATTTTTGAAGTTTAAAGGACTTTTCAAAAAAAGATCAAAAAAATATATTCTCAAGAATACTCCTTAGTCTAATATGTGGGCCGATATGTGGGCCAAATGTCAGTGAGGGGAGAACATGGCCTCCGGTGGGTTGGGTCCATGGGGTTGGCTAGAAAGGGTGGGGCCCACGTGGGTCCTATTTGCTTTCTCTTTCTCCTTTCTTTTTCTCTATTTTTTCCTCCTTATTTGCTCTCTACTTGGTTTCTTCAGCGCGATGCGGCGAGGGCGGCTACCGACATGGCGGATGACGGTGAGTGCTCGGAGGCTAACATGCGTGGCACTTGGCTCGATTGGTCACGGGGAGCCACCGGATTGGTGGCCAGAGTTGAGGGCGGCGGCAGTTGTAGTGGTGGTGTGGCCAAAGGCTTGGGTGCGCACGACGTGGCTAGGAGGCGAGCTTGGCTAGTGCTTGAGCGGCTTGGCTAGGTGGCCTGTGCGGTAGGCAGCGACGCTCTAATGGTTTAGGGAGCGTTGCTGTGGCTTGGTGGGTGGTCTCCAGCGAAGTACAAGGAGGATAGAAAGGAAAAGAGAGGAAGGGGCGGCTGCTACCTTCAGGTGCGGTGAGAAACCGAGGTAACAATGGTGATGATGGCTGGCGGCGGCAGCGGTTTCAAGTGGTTGGGTGGGCTTGACGAAGCGAAGAAGACGTTGCAAAGGAAAAGCAATGGTTCAGATAAAGTGAAGTGGTTCAGAGAAGGATGGAAGCCATGAATGGTAGCCAGTTAGGTTTTGTAGCTATTTTCACCACCTCACGACAATAGCACAACGACGAGTCTCCGCACGATGCCGTGAATCATACTATGTAATTGATTGTTCTTCCGTGGTCGTTGTGATAGGATGTGGCATTGACCTACTTCATCGTCATCTTCGCTTGGCTAGTTTCTTAGTGTCTTAGGTGTTATAGGAGTAAGGGCTTCACGTGGAGAGAAAATGATGGTTGAGCTAGTGCTAGCTAATGATGGTTCGGGTAGAGGTGCTTCATGTTGAGTTTGAAAGGATGGATGAGGTGTGCATGCAATGGCTATCCTATTGCTTGTCTTGCTCATGTGTTTGGCAGTAGAGAAGAGCTTCACGAGTATAAGATTCGGATTGGTGAAACGACAACCACATGTATGCTTTGTAGGCTAAAGAATAGATGGGACAATGCGCGCTATTGTTTTGCTTGTACTGCTTGAAGGGATGGAAGAGAGGAGGCTAAGAGAGAATCCTGGCTTTGCCATTTTCGTTAGCACATGGTTAAATTTTAGCGGGAAGAACGACATGCAGTCTGACATATGTGTACAGGTGAGGGAGATAATTGAACTGTAGTTTGAGAGGATGTTAAATAGGAAAGTGTACATAATCTCAACAAATATATCGGGTGATGCTTGTCTCTATTGTGAAATATGTTATTGTTGTGAGCTCAAATATCATGAAAACATTACACTAGAAGATAGAAAATATCGAGTAGGTACTCGCCTAGCTATACATATTTCTAGATTTATCAGGATGTAATAAGCATCAAACATAGAAAACTATATTTACCATAATAAAATATAATTTATAAAAAAAACTAAGGTGAGCCAATGGGCATTATACCATAGTTGGTCTATCATAGAATGAGCTCGTAAAATAAATATAAAAAAATGCATTTTAGGTAAACATAGTAATATCCTTCTTTGATTGGAGAGTCTTAATAGATCAAGGTACGGTAAATTATATATATATATATAACATTACGTACCTATGTAGATACATGCCTTGAAATAATAAATAACTTTCCCTGGCTAGAGAAGATAAGGGTACGGTAAATAGTATATATAACATTGCTTTCCAATATAGATATATACCGGATGTATCTACGAACCTAGTAGATTAATTTAAGAATTAACCTTACTAATTAACTGAACTAGCTGGCCTACTTGGTTGGCTGATTTGGACTTCTTGGCATGCCAGCATCCTAATAAATGATGGTGGCTTCTTCGAGATTTGATTATCATTAGGTGACCCATCTTATCGACTTAGAGCTTTAGATGTACAGTGATTTTTTTATTAACTAATGCACATTTCTGATTCACACATATGTTGATACACATTTGCATATATATGTATGCATGGTCGTAGTAGATTTATAGTGTACTACATATACATGTATTGGGCATAATACATATTACTTAGTGCAATAATGTCAGACCTCGGTGATTTCACTTCAACATCATGACAAGGTGCGCGAAGGTTTGTGATGCCAACCTACATTGTTGATGTAGAACAACAGCTTGGTCAGACATAGCATCATGATCGATCAATTTAATTTGGTTAGATATTTGGTGGATGGTATTAGTTTGGGCATAGTCAGGCATCGAGGTTGATGATTTTGAACTGATATCTTCCGTGGCAGCAACATCTTGAAGCATGTAGGTTGATCCTAATGGATTTGATGAAGATGGAAATGGTGATGATTCCAATTTAGAGGAGAGCAAACTTTGGTATGTTTGTATCTTTGACCCTAGAGTTGTCGTAATATTCCTCATCAAAAAACCTACCTCTTGACACCATGTCTCCATGAATCCTCTAAATATTAGCGCCTCCTATCTGGTGCGCCACTAATGTGTCACACCCCACCCTTACACCACTGTACCAATGGCACTAAGGGGGCGTGCCATAGGAAAACGGCAAGTCGTTTCCCTACGAAACTATGAAATAGGTACCAGTCTCAGGATCCTTATACTAGTACCAACGGTAACATGATGAATCAATGTAAGATTTCTATATTATAGATATAATATACCTTTATGTTACAACATTGGGTAATCCTTGAGTTGCAACCTTTAATTAGAGACAACAGCAGCAGAACTCAGCGAAGCTAGGGCACTACTCCACAAGCAGTAGTTTGGGTTTTGGGACGAAACTCCAACCTTTATATTCTATTTGAACTTAAACCAAGAGGAGAAAAACAATAATAATAGGGGGTTGAATACTTTTGTACTCCATATACCACGAAAAATGTGCAAGTGCAAGCTGCAAAGAAAGACTTCGGTTTATTTGGCAAGCCAGTTATTTAAAACATTTACCAAAACTTAAAGTGTGGATTTCAAAAAATTTCTTTTGAGGAAGGCATCTCACCTCAATCTGTCCGCGAGTAGTTTTATAACAACTAGAGTGGAAAATGCCAAATTTTAGTAATTCAAAACATCTTTTTCTTCACCAATTTCTTTTTTCTTTAAAAACATAAACCAACATTTTCTCAAAACCATGTCTCATGGTTAACCAACCTTTTTGGGTTCGGATCTAGTCTTCTCAACCTCCCAACCCAAACTCAGCCTTCTTAGTCTAATAACCAGCCTTCTCGGCCTCACAACTGGCCTTCTCGACCCAAATCCTGACTTGGCCATCTCGGCCCTATGATGTCATCCGACACCCTAGGTAACACATACCTGTTCCCAACTACGAAGGTTGGCCATCTTTTACAAAGAAGGACTAATAACAACTCTCATCCTAGGAACCAATTTGTCAAACTTGTTTTCAAAATAAATCTACACTATGAGAAACACCTCACATCCGCTCATGACCGTAGGCACGACTGTTTAAATTGCTTAACTAAACTCTGCACATATTGCACGCTTTACCCACACATTGTGAGCATCCCGCTTTATCTAGTATATGTGGGCCAGTACATGGCCAACAAAGGAAAGTTCATTGCAAGGGTTTTCTATAACCAACCCATAGACACCCTATGTCACATGGTTGGAGCACTATCTGAAACCAAGTATCAGGCTAGTCTCAGGCTCTCATCTACTTAGGACATGCGTATAGTATCAACTGCATCTCACGGTTAAAACAACCCCATCTTAGGAGAACACCTTTGTCTCCCTATTTTGACGCTCCTCAACCGTTAGCATTTAAGACATATATGTTTTAGCTACTTACTCTATTAGAGACATCACATACTGTCAATGTGGTCGTATTGTTTTATGCTCGGATAAACTTCCCAAAGGAATCGATCATTGTGTGTGACTAAAAAACCAAACCACATAGGAGAGGATTCGCACTGCAAGTTTTTCCATAAAACCATTTTGTTTTTCCAAAACCGTCGACTCCTAGAGTCTGGTTTTATAAGTCTTTCACAATCGATGTTTTTCATAATGATAAACCATCATATATATTTATAATATAAAATAAAGTATGGTGCGAATGTACACTTGTATTTAGAGGGCACAAGTATCATGGCACCATTATGGTGGAGCGATAAGGATTTGTTTTATTAGGGTCCTACCGAAAATAATGTAACTAGTAGGAAGATATGTCATTCATAACCGATGGCCGAAAAAAATTTATGTGTACACTAAACTTGCATATTTGTAATAAAAAGGATTATTATAATTGAAAAAGGAAAATAATCTAGGGTGAGAGATATAATAGACTTTTATGGACGGAGAAAATGCTGGTGGGCGTGGATCATGGCTTTGACATGTGGAGGAATGAAGAGGGATTTGATCTAGACTTGGGCAGAGTAGCTAAAAATGTGTGGGCCCATATGTGAGTGAGTCAAGGTGGATGGTTCATGCCGGACCGAGTCCACCATGGACTAGAAGAGAGAGGGAGTGAGAGTATGGACCACATGGGTCTTCTTTTTTTCTTTCCTTTTTTTCTTTTTTTCCTTTCCCTTCTTCCTTTCTTCTCTTCTCTTCTCTTCCTCCTCTTCTCCTCCGGTCACCTCTTTCTTCCTCCTCTCACGTAGTCAACGCAGCGGCAGTGCTAGCGGCAGCTAGAGGGGGTGGCAAGGCGGTGCGTGGGTTGAAGGGCATTGGGGGTAGCGTCAGTAGAAGAGGCGCGCGCGGGAGGCCTGATTAAGCCGCGTGTGGCATGGGAAGGCGGCAGGAGCGATGGAGGAGGGTGTAGAGCATGCGGCGCAGCTAAGGAGGATGGCATGGTAGGTGGCAGGGAGGAGGTGGCGCTGGCGTGGGAGGAGGCACTACGTGGAGAGGGCAGTATCGGCTCCTCGGTGGCTCGCAACCAGCAACATCATAGCATGATACGAGACAAGCACGTGTGTGCATCTTGCTTGGCTAGGGTGGAAGTGAGGAGGAGCGAGCATGACTGTGGTTTTTGTAGACATTTTGGTGCCTTGCGTCAGGCGATGGAGGTAGTCGGTGCACAGAACATGCATGCACATCCTACTATCGATGTCTTGCGTGAGTGTAAAAGGAGGCATGTAGGAGCTTACTTATGAACTTATCTTACCTCTTCCACTGCCTGCCCTGCAGCTGCCTCGTGTGTATGCAAAGGAAGGGATGAAGGGACAATGTTCTATTGATGCTTGCTCATGGGAGTGTCAGTGGAGAGAGTTGCATGATGTGGTGGCTACTATTGTCTTAGAGTGAAAGATAAGAGATTCTAAAGGAGTTGATCATGTCGGGAGATGGTGTTGCAAGGTATTGGAAAAGAAAGGAAAGTGTGTGCGTGCATATATCTGGTTACTTGTAGCAGAAATAAAAGAAACAGGTGGAAATGATGCAGTGCCGATAAAATATTAAATGTGCAGGGGATATATTTGTCGGATAATCGAAGTTCAAAAATGAAATTTAGATTTTTCGAACAGAAGGAATTATTTATCAGTATGGTTGAAATTCCCAAAATAAAAAATTTTAACCGTAGGAATTTTTGGAGAGCTAAGTTTTTCTGAAATAGACTTAAAAGTTGGAGAAAATTTAGGAGAGGATAATCATAGTTGAACCTTAAGAGAGTTTTGGTCCGGGTTTTGGTGTTTCAAGAAACGATGAAATTTATGGATTTTTAGCATATAAACCTAGATACACTCATAAAATCAAAATTTTTTAAGAATAGGTTTTCAATTAAAATAAGATTTTTTGATGGGGTAAAAATCGGGGTGTTACATAACGATAGATTGGTAACCGACCAATATATATATACATATATACGGTGTATTTATACGTAGAGAGTAAAGTTAATATGAATATAGAAACAAAAATACATGGAGACATTGATTTTTATACAATTTTAGTAGGATGGCCTCTGCTGTATCAATCTCGTATGTAAAAAAAAAAACCTTAGTCTAATATTCCATAGGTATGGTGGTGGACGGTTAATAGTAGTCATGCGTCTTTAGGATCACCACAGGTAATAGACATATCAATCGTGATGGCTAGTCTTGTTTTGAGATATATGGTCGTTTGTTATGACTTGTTAGGCTTTTCTTTTTTGGGCTTGTATTTATACTATTGGTTGTCCTAGAGAGAATAGTTACAGTGACACTATGGGTAGGTTTCGAACATAATATGAAATAAACTTCTTCACCAAGCTACGTACACAAACGTGGGTACTCCCCCATATATATATATATATATATATATATATATATATATATAACATTCACAATTATTACTTCGATGCTATTAAAAAATCCAAAAATCCATGACTTTGAAACGGGCTATATATGAATGTGTAGCCAGATTTTAAAACAGGTGCCGTACGTCCGATCACCATCCAATGTCCTTCGTCACGTCAATTGCCATCAACTCGTACATCGACTTAGCTCCGGCGAGCCATCAATTCGTCCATCAGCCCTCCGACGTCGTCGTACGACGACCCGCCCTTCTCCGGAGCGCCCCTCGCCTTCATGCCTATCTCCCTTGCCTTCTCCCGTATCGCCTCGCCCTCCTCGCCGTCGCCCATCACCCTCCCTATGGCCTCCGCGATCACCTCGCCGGCGATCGTCCGGTGGCTCTCCAAATTTGACGCGAAGTCCCTGGAGCCGACGCCGATCCCCAACTTGAGAACATCCACGATGAGCTTCTCGTTGTAGAATTGGTCGGCGTACCGCGGCCATGTCACCATTGGTACGCCGGCACCCAGGGCCTCCAGCGTCGAGTTCCACCCGCAGTGCGTCAGGAACCCGCCGATGGCGGGGTGGTTCAGGATGAGCATCTGCGGTGCCCACCCCCAAATGGTGAGGCCGCGCTCGCCGCGCGGCGAGATCAGCTCGGCGAAGCCTTCGGGCATCCACTCCGGTGCGTCGTTGTCCGCGCCGCAGATGACCCACACGAAGTTCTTGCTGGAGAGGTCGAGGCCTCGGGCGAGCTCGCGCATCTCCGCCGGCGAGAAGCTGGACAGCGTGCCGAAGGAGACGTAAACCACCGAACCATCTGGCTTCGCGTCGAGCCACCGCAGGCAGCAGTCGGCGTCTGGCGAGAGCTCGCTGGTGCCTCTCGCAGCCACGTCCTTGCTCGCGAGCGCGGTTGGCCCGACGAGCCACGTGCGGCGGCCGAGCGCCGTGCGGTAGTGCTCGACGTACTCCGGCTCCAGCTCGTGGAAACTGTTGAACACCTCGCCGTAGCTCCTCTGGTCGGCGGCGTTCATGATCTGGTAGTAAGCCCAGTGGTCCGGCCACTTCTTCGGGTTCAACATTTGGCTCCGCCTCAGATCGACGCGGTGCGGCAGACCTGGCAGGGACACGACGGCGTCAGGGTCGTCGACGGGGCAGGCCTCCACCGGCTTGTTGCGCATCATGCTCTCGTGGCAGGACCGCGCGAACACGCTGGTGCCGAGGAACACCAGCCGCGGGACGCCGTGCTCGGCGGCGGCGTCCACGGACCAGGTGAAGAAGCCGTCGGCCACGACGGCGTCGAGGCGGTGCTCAGCCAAGAACTGGTCGAACGGCTCGCGCAACAGCTCGATGGCATGGACGAACTTGCCACGGTCGTCCTCGGTAGTAAGCGCCGTGGCATTCTCAACGCCCGGCGGGAGCCCGACGTCCGGAAACGGCACGACGGCGATGTCGATCGGCACGTCACCGGTATCGCCACACAGAGCGTCGTTGGCACGCTCCACGGCCGAGCGGATGACGGCGGCGTTGACGGGGGTGGTGAGGATGGTGCACCTGACGCCGCGAGCGGCGAATAGCGCGGCCATGTCGGCAATCGGGATGATGTGGCCTGGTGCGAGGAACGGGAGGAAGAGGATGTGCAGCGGCTCCTGCTCATCGTTGACAACCATGCCCATGTCACTCTGAGCTAACGGAGTGGAAAGGAGAGTGGCGAGCAAGTTCACAAGCCTGAAAGCTTCGTCCTCTTCAGAAGGGGAGAGCGACCCATTTTATAGCGTCCTAGTCAAAAATGCCTTGAGATCGAATCAACCTAGAAGACTAGCAGTCGCCATTTCTGACTCGGTGATCGTCCCTGCAATTGCTTAGCTGATTCGCCTGCAAGAGTTCTGCATTTATAATTGCTCTGAAGTAACTTCCCTTGTTTTGGCAGAAACTGCTACAATAGTATGGACTAGTACTAGTACCCTGTTGCTTTTCTCATTTTCCGTCGGCAGAAACCGCTGTCTCCCGATGTCGGCGAACGAAGGAGATGTGATCGCCGGAACATAGGCTTGTGCTGCTTCGTCGCCGCTTACGCCATCATCATGATTGAGCAGTCCTTGTCTACAAATTTCCACTTTATCTTTCCAACTGAAGAGAAGAACAATGTTCACTTCACGACAAATATTTGTGCCTACCTGCATGAGTAGTCAGTCGCTAAGTGGTGACGTCAGCAATGGATGGCTACTGTTTCCAGCGGGCCTAGTAGTTCGACCATGCGGTAAGACAAACGGCCCAATAGGCCCAAGAAATGGTCTTAGGGTGGGTTTTGGGTTGGGGCCTCGGGCTATTACCAGGTTTCTACTGAGATGGATGAATCCCACTGGGAAAGTCCATGGAACCGGACTAAGAATAAACCAATGGCTGGGCTTCAGACATTGGGTTATCCTTGAATTGGCCCACCGTGGCAGCTGGTGAGTGTTGTAGTTGCTCTTGGTGCGAAATCGTAACTTGCCAGTATGATGATTGAAAACGTACACGCAATTCAGTAGTCTATGGTATGATTGAGTTCAAAGAAACTTCTAGAGTCCTCATCATAGAAACCCCAAAGGGGAAGAAAAGGACAGTGGAACGTGACATATTAGATAGTCTATACGAAATACACGTATTATTATGTACGTGTATCAATTTACAGTTTTTACCGCACTCATCCACCACAAACCCTGTATAAAGTCAGACAGCCCTATTGTTTTGTTGGACAGAGTCCATTGTCGAAGGAACGAAGGAAATGACAACAGGAGATTATAGTTCAATCATAGTCCTGCTTCTCTAAAAATGCATTGGCACTATATTTCAAACTATATCTCATATACTACACGATCTATAGCAATAAAATCATAAACATACCAATGTATATTCAAATGCTAATCAAATGATACTATTTTCATCAAATAAAATTTAATTTACATTAGATAAAAACTAGTTTTTGACTTTTAATTTCTCATATACTACAGTGTGTGAACAACAAATTCCACCATAGAAAAATGCATTGAAATGTCAATCTAATAGAAAAATGATAAATATTTCTTCTATGAACCACAAAACATGTACTAGTCCTATGAGCACTGTACTAGCGGTAATATGATAAATTAATGTAAAAAATTCTATACTATAAATGTAATATACATTTTTATCATAGCTTTGACTAATTTCTGAGTTGCAACATTTAATCAAAGATAATAGCAACGGAACTCAACGGAGCTAGGTCACCTCTCCATAAGCCATAGTTTAGATATAGAGATAAAACTTTAACATTCATCTTCTACCTATGCTTAAGCCAAGGGAAAAAATAATAATAATTGGAGGTGAGTGCTTTCGTACTCCATATGCTATGAAGAATGTGTAAGTACAAGCTAGGCTCAAGTTTATTTGATAAATTAGTTATTTAAAATATTTTTTAAAACTCTAAGTGTGGGTTTTTTAAAAAAAATTCCTTCTTAGGGAGCCATTTCACCTTGATCCATTCATGAGTAGCTTTACAATAACTCGGGCAGAAAAATCCAAATTTTAGTAATTAAAACATCGTTTACTTCACCAATTTCTTTTCTACTTCAAAAATACAAATTAATATTTTCTCAAAACCAACCATTAAATAAGTCTTATGGTTAACCAATCTTCTTGGTTTCAGGCTCGGTCTTTATCGACCTGCCAACCCAAAGTTGACATTCTTAGCCTCACAACCAGCATTCTCGGCCCATATCCTAACTTAGTCATCTCAGTCCTATGATGTCACCCAACACCCTAGGTCACACATACTTAGTCCCAACCACAAAAGCTGTCCATCCATCACCATCCATCACAAAGGACTCAGGTTGGGCCACTCTCTAAAACCAAGTGTTAGGCTAGTCTCATGATCTTGTTTACTCAGGACACATCATATAGCACCAATCGCATCGCACGGTTGAGACAAACCCCTATCTCAGGAGAATACTTTTGTCTCCCTATTCTGGAGTTCCTCAAGGATACCCATGTTACTAGCTATTTGCTCTGCCAGGTACATCCTATGATGTCCATGTGCTCGTACGGTTTTATGCTTGGATGAACTTCCTTAAGGAATTAGTCCTTGTACACGACTACGAAAACAAACCACATAAGAGAAGATTTGCACCTTAAGTTTTTTCATCAAACATTTTTGTTTTGTAGAATCGCCAACTCCTAGAGCTAGGATTTATAAACATTTCACAACCCACGTTTTCCATAACGCAACACATATATTTATAATATAAAATAAGGTATGGCGTAGATGTACACCTGTGTTCGGAGGGCGCAATTATTATGGCATCACTATGGTGGAGCGATAAGAATTTGATTTATTGGGATCCTACAAAAAATAATACAACTAGTAGCTAGGTCTATCGGTCATGTGTTTCTAGACTGATGGCTGGATAAATTAATATGTATGCTAAACATACATGTTTACAATAAAAACATTTATAATATAGGAGCAATATGATCAAATGGTGGTTTGGCTAGTCTTGGTCAATGAGAAATCTCATGGAGATCCACGTCCGAGTAACTCTCATCCTGGATGAATAATCAAAAAAGAGAGAAAATACTAAGACCTAAAAATAAAATAGTACTATTATTAACCATTATGGAAGAATTTAAACCGAGAGAATCAGAGAATATATGAATTTTAAAAGATTAATTGATTTTATAGAACAAAGTAAACATATTATTATATTTTGTAAAAATAAATAATATTCCAAGTGAGAGCTAAGATATACTTTTATGAATGGATAGGGTTGGTGGATCTAGCTTATGGAACAGCTCGAGAAGGAATGGTGACCAAATGAGAGATATAATTTGGACCTATACAGAGTGGGCTTAAATGGTATAGTGGACGTGAACTGGACTTTTTTTTTGTTGGTTGGTGGACTAGAGTTACCTGGGCTTCAGCTCGAGAAAGAGAGTGAAATGAGTTGTTGGTTGGTTTAGGTCGCTAAAAATAGATGGGTCGGCAAGGGTCCTACTAGTGGGGCCTATTTTTTCTTTCTTTATTTTCTCTCTCTTTCTCCTTTGTTTCTTTCCTCTTTCTTTCCTTCTCTATTCACTCTCTTTCTATGCCATTATCCCCTTTCTTCCTCACATGTGTGTGTGGTTGGTGCGGGGCGACTTAGTCGGCGTCAAGAGAGAAGGCTGAGAAGGCGGTGTTGGCGCGACGCAGGAAGGACGACGTTGGTGCAGTAGTAGAAGGCAGTGCCAGCGTGAAAGGAGGCACGATGTGGGGAGGGCACCAAGATGGAGAGATTGATGAGATGGGTGTGCAACGGTGGTGCTAGGAGGAGTGGGCGAGCTTCGATGGCTTTTATAGGCGACGAAGTGGAGGAAGTGGTGGCATCGCTGGATTCCTAGGAAGATCGGCAGGGCTTGGGCGATTGCATGGAGTGATAGAGAGGTAAGGGTTCGGCCTTTCATGCGTCAGCGAATGGGCGTGCATGGTCAGTAGAGGCGGGGCCCGATCGACATAGGTGGTGCGCTAGCCGTGTCAGGGGGCGCTTGGCACAGAGCGGCAACGATAGGGCTCGATCGACACGGGCGGTGCGTCGGTTGTGGCGGTATCAAAATGGAGTGTGCGGTATAGCGTGACATGGGCACATGTGCGGCACGATGTACGTCAATGGTGGCCTCGATGTGATATGAGCACGACACGGCTTGGAGCGGCTACGTGGGTGTGGCGCATAGGCACGACATGACACGGGTGGTTAGGTGGTGAGAGATGAAATTAACACATAGGCCCCGTGTGTTGGTAAGAGAAGGGAGGTGGCGATGGTTGGCAAGAGGGCCTAGTCTCGTGCGTGCATCTATTGAGTGGGCCTAGTGGGACAGTGGCCAAGCACGACACGTGCATGTGTTTGTGAGCTGGCAGTGATAGGCTGCGCGTTGCGGGAAAGGGGTTGGAGAGCTGGGGCGATGAAATCTTAGGTTGGAGAGAGAAAAGAAAAGGCTGACTTAGGAGAAATGGGGCACCTTTAGAATTTTTCATGGATTTTACGAAGGAATATGGAATTGGGATTTGATTTGAAGGTTTGAATTCAAGGATTTTAGGAAATTTTGGGAAAGATATTTTGTGGGGTTTTTGAGAGAAATTTTTAGGAAGAATTTCGGAGAAATCTCAAATTTTGTGAATTTCAAATTCCGGAATTTTAAATTTTTTGGGAGACTTTTGGTAGAGGTTTTAAGGAGGGATTTAATTAAGATATTTGTCACTTTTAGATCCTAATTACACAGAACTTTTCTTTTGAAAATAATTTTTTTAAAAAAACGATTTTAACGACGGACGAAAACATGGGAGTTACGGTTATCTACCGGTGGACACGTTTTCAAACAAGTAAACGATGTGATTTTTTAAAAAGTTTTTTATATAGATTTTTTTAATTTAAATAAATCCGTTCATCCTAGTTAATATACGATGTACGGCTAATCAGTTTTTTTCGAAAGCAGCCTAACAAAGAGTCGTCATTTCTGACTTGTGACCATCCCCCAATTGCATAGTTTGACTTTTCCAAGTTTAGCTGCTTCAACTGCAAGAGTTCTGCATATATGATTGGGCAGAATTTGTAAGATGTAGATTTTGCTCATTTTTCATTGGTCTCAATGTATGGACAATCAACTAATTACCCTAACTTTGCCATTAAAGACAATTAAATAACTGGGCGTTGAAAGAGAACTAATATTGGATAGGGAGATGGATTTTTATACCTTATGTAGATGTCTGCTCAATCCTCATGTGTATTTATTTAAAAAAAACAGTACAAATGGCCAGAAAAAAATCTAAAGTATGTTGACATGAACCACTCCAATCAAAAAATTACTAAACAGAAGCTCGACCGTCAAAACGAGAAAAACGATAAACACAGTGGTGAATCATGCAAATTCTGTTCATACCTTTTATGTCTTTTTTTGGGTCAAATTTAAACTTCAAATTTCTTGGATAGAAGACATTATTGTAGAAATGTCAACTTAAAATTTTCAATTTTTTTAACAATTTGAGATAATGAGGGGTCATCCTCTTAAATAAAAGATGAAAACAAATTGGTATGTGCACAGATTTTGGTACACATCGGATGGTCAAAAGACATCAGATTTTGGAGAAAAAATTACACGAGGGATTTTTTTAGCAAAACCGCTTTTTGCCGTGGGATCCCAACATGCTAGTATGATGATTATAAAAGTACACGCAATACAGCAGTTTTCATATGATTGAGTTCATCAAGGCCATAAACTTCCAAAATTCTCGTCACAGAAAAACCCAAAAGGCGAGAAAAAGGACAACGGCACACAAGGGCACTGTGCTAGCACATAGATAGGCTATATGAAAACATTTTTTTCTCTTCTGAAAATAGCGGTTGAAGATGATTGAGCAGGCAATTAACTAGCTCAAACTTTTTCCTTTTTGTTTTTAATAAGTCTACTTCACACCCAAGTGATCTATTTAGGTTTGTCTATTTAACCCCTTACCTATTATTCTACCCCTAAACTATTAAAAAAACATCTAAACAACCTTCTAAAATGTTATTAAAAGTAGTTTTGACTACATGGTGCTAACATGAATGAATGATGATGTAGAAAGGATATTTCAAAACAACTCAACATGTTCACATGTCATTTATTCTACTCTAACAGCTTGGTTTTTAAAATAAAATCGAGTAGCAATAACTATTGAGAGATTGAGAGAGATACATCTTCTTACTCTAGAAATTTTGTAGAAAAGATTATAATTTATCACTTGATAAGTAAAACTGATGTGCAGTAGATCTATACAATAGCGAAAAGCATATATATCACACCTTAGAAACCTAGAGGAGAATGACATTATGCCACCTCATCATTCACATGTGATGTCACGTAAGTAAAATAACCTTTAAAACCGTCGTATTTAGATAGTTTTTGATAGCTTGGAGATAGAATATTTAGTTTTATAAGTGGGTCAAATATTATTTGTTCTTATGACGTGAAAGACACACGCGTGCGCACACTATACTATACGCACACGTACATCGCCTGTTCTCGACTTCGATATACGCATTCAATGGTCATGTCAAAACCTCATGCCTGATGCCACCACCAGCGCCCTCTTGAGGTACGAGCATTTCGGCCATCCATCCTTCGCTCACTCTTGCCATGGAGACGGCATGGACGAACAACCGAAAGGCGATTGCACTGGGCCTTGTGGTTCGTAGAGGTACAAGGGCAAGATTCAGGAGAGGGTGGGTTTGGAAGCAGGGTGCCGTCATTCAAATAGCAAACACGTGTACCACTGCCCATCCCTGTGTCCATGGATTTGTCCCTTAACCAAATTAGTCATTTGACATTGCCCACAGCAATAGTATACACTTTTTTACACCTAATTCAATGCTAGTGACTCATCTTGATATATAACAACATAAAACTAACTCAAAAAAAAATTCACGTGCCCTTTATTTTAAGGATACTGTACGTGGTCACACTATTGTTGTCTGTTAGTACTATCAGTTACCAACAGAAAACCACCTCAGAAAGTCCCTATAATCTGCTGCAGTGAAGTGTATGTGCCGGTGACGGCGACGAACACCCCTACCAGCAGAATTCCGGCGATCGCCACCATCTCCATGCGGCGGATGCCGTCGGCCTTGTAGATCTTGAGGTAGCAGAGGCAGGGGAACAGCACGGTCGCCATGACGCTGAGGAACGAGCCGATGAAAGACATGAGGTAGCCGAAGAAGGGCACCGTCGACGCAACCACCACCGTGCTGGCGAGAACGGCGGTGCTGATGGCCACCCTCGCTGCCGCGCCGCCTTGCTGCAGCGAGAACCTCTCCTCAACCGCCGCCGTGATCGGCGCGACGAGCAGTACTTGGCTAGCGGGTTCACCAGGGTCATCACGATGGCGATCTTGGTGTAGAGCTTCCCGGACGGGAGGTTCAGAGTCACCTGAGACTGCACGTCGTCTCCGTAGATTAAGTAGCCCAGAACCGCCGTGAGCCCGTAGTTGAGGCTGCACAGCACCGACGAGATCAACAGAACCTTGGAGAAGTGCTTGTTGTTCTTCATGGACGAGTATATCGTCGGGAAGACGGCGTGGCCGGTGAAGCAGACGAAGTAGAGGCCGAGGGAGGTGGGAAGGCCGGCGAGGTTGAGGGCGTTGCTGTTCCTGTGGAACCCGGTCTGGGAGACGCCGGCCCAAATCAGCGACGCCGTCAAGGCCGCCGACGCGACGAGCCCGGCCGCCGACACGTAGGCGAGCATGCCGAGGTTCTTGATCCAGGTGGTGGGCAGTATGACGGTGGCGGCAAGGACGATGAACAGCTGCTTCCCGTGGAGCTGGTAACCGAGGAGCTCCATGGTCGTGCCGGGGAAGATCTTGTCGAGGTTGTCGCCCTCGAGGACGAGGAAGCTGATGGCGACGAGGTAGAGCTCGACGTACATGAAGAAGGCGATGGCTCTCCTGCCGACGGCGCCAAAGGCGAACTGGCCGATGTCGGGGTAGCTGGCGATGGAGCCGTCGGCGCGCATGCAGCTTGCGATGAGCGTGCCGGTGTAGTAGCAGACGGCGCCGACGAGGACGAAGAGCAGCAGGCTGAGCCACCCGCCCTGCGACACCGCGTACGGCATGGACAGCATCCCTATGCCCGAGACGGCGTTGGTGAGGTTGAGGCACGTCCTGGATAAAGAAGCGCCCGTGCGGTAGGAAGTGAGGTGCGCCTCCACATCGTCGGCGAAGTCAGCTTCCTTCCCCGGAAGCAGCAGGGGCTCGGCCAGTTGGCTAGCCGGCGTCCCGAGAATCACGTTCTGATCTGCCATTTCTTCCAATCGATGTAGTACAACCTATGGCTATGGGAGGATTGCTAGAGGCAGAGTACTCTGCTAGCTTAACCACCACAGTTGTAGAAGAAGCTCAGTTAGTTTTGATGGAACCAGAGCCAGACTGCCCACCTATATATACACACACACGCCGCAAGTGAACTTGAGTTAGAGCACGAACACGGAACACACGTCCCTGTCTCACCAACGCGTCGGGGACTCGAATCAATTCCCCTCGCTTAAACCCTGCAACGATTCTAATTCTCCAATGAATCCAACAAAGTGGTCGCCTACTCGGCTACTTGACCTCTCCGGTCCAGTTGATTGGTCGCCGTCGCCGAGGGGAAGCCAGCGCACTCATCTGAGAGCCATGTGTTTCACAGCACGTGTTTGATTACCGTGTTGGGCTATACGGCCGGATGTTATATATCGCCAAGAATGTGGAAGCAGTGGCGAGCGCGCGTCGCGGCAATGATTGTCCGGCCGTTGCGCCCTACTACCACTGCACGGCGAAGGTGGAATGGAACGTGGGTCGAGTGTGATGTGTGATCCTGACGTGGCGCGCGAGCCGAGACGCCCAGGCTGACTCGTTGCCTTTTACGGTTCGGTTCAATCGTGAAACCCGTGCGTTTTGTTTGCACAGTCTGCTACTGCATGGAGTAACACCTGGTCAACAAATAGGAGTATGATGGTAACCACCCGTTTTATCGGAATTATGGAGAGATACCGTTTTAAAAAAAATTCAAACTGAAATATATTTTTGTAGATAATAGAGTCTCACACAAAAGAAAATTAAAACAGAAATACCGACATCCTAAAGCTAAGTAGAGGGGAAACCAGTTTTCTATCACAGCACAATCTCAAAAGAAGACCTCACAACCTTACCCCTCTCGAGCCAGCCCTCACGATACATGGCTTATCTCATCTTGAAGCACATGGTATGTGGCTTCAGTTCTCGCGTTCTCTTCATCACTTCCTCACGCTAGTTCTCCAGCTCCTCTTTTACCCATCTTTTTGCAGGGCTTTTCCGTTCTAAAAAAAAGATAATGCCTTGCAAACAACCTACAAAGGAGATTTGACTAAAACATGTTCCAAAAACCAGTCATTTCTGATAATCCAAATAGTCCATCACAGTCCAAAGTCAGTTTTGTTAGCCCCAAAGCAGCACACCCACTCCACACCCTTAGCAATTCCTGCCTACCTTTCACATCTCTCAAGACACACCAAGCAAATTTACCAAGAGGCCATAAGAAAAGGATATGATTTGTAGTTTCCTTTTTTCTTTTTGGCAAGGTTTGCAAAATCCATTACCATCTCTCTCCAATTTCTTTTCACCAGTTGGAATGCACAAGGATTTCTATCTTTAGTTACAAGGAATAAAAACTGTTTAATTTTTAAAGGAATTTTACTTTTCCATATTTGTTTCCTCTCTTTATCAAGCAAACTTCCGGAATTAATCAACCTGTACATAGACTTAGTAGTAAAGGCCCCGTTTTTGCCACAAGGGCAAATAAACTTGTCATGTTCATTATCTAATTCTATCTCTTCCAGAAGGTTAGTCTGAATAATGTTTTTTGTTTGTCTGATTGTCTCAGATAAATTTCTTCTGAGCTCTAACTTCCAAACTCCTCTGCATCTATCTCTCACTGTAGCCTTTTGTTGACTATGCTATATAACTCTAGAAACAACACCCTCAAAGGTTCATCAGTGCACCAAACATCCCTCCAGAACTCAACATAGTCCCCATTTTAGCATATGGTCCTTCCTTTTCTTTCACAAATGAAATTTAAGTTTTACGGGTTCTCCAATTTCAACATGTGGTAGATTTCATGGGTTATCGTTGGTAGCCGAACGGTTACCATGGTTATCAGCAATCGCTCTGAAGGTCAAGCAACACACGGCCAGCGATTATTCAAGCACCCTTCTCGGCGTTGATCCTCAAGAAATTCACAGGAGATTCCCTGTATGCGTCTTGTCAGGCCGCAATGCAGTAAAGGGTCGTTGTCTACTCCAGTTTGTTACAGGAGATAAAACGGTCAGTGGAAGTGGGCGTGCGCATTTAGCGTGCTTGCCAAGTTGAGATGCCAATATGCCACTCGACGGCTGCTGGCCTCGAAGACGTAGACCTCAGATATGGCTTATCACGCTGGAATTTTGCCCAATTGCTAGCGCTCTTGTTTGTAGTTTGTCCGCTGCCGATCGAACATTCATGCGCCGATGCGCAGCCGGCCAAGACACGCCGTACGTGCGTGGAGGTGGTAGTAGGATTTTGTCATTCTGCTTAGGCGGGCGTGGTCCGTGCGGGCGGGCGCTCTGTTCTTCTCGCATGCGGCTCAGCTCCAACGACGACCCACGAAGACCCAATATTTGTGGGCTTTCAACTTGTTTTTGCACGGAAAAAGCCTAATTTTGTCTTTCTCAACTATCCACCGAGTCGAAATTTGCTACAGCAACCGTAAAACTAGATATGTAGACTATAAAAATCTGTTCATATTACCTTCTTGACTGGTTTATATAACAATTTTATCTAATATGGCATGTTGAATTGGTCCAGTGACATTTGTGTGACAATTATATTATTTTTTTAAAAAACTTACGGTCTACGTGTAAGCTCTGGCACCACGGGACCCCCTTCTACACCAGGATGGTCATTGGGGGCTCGAGTGACTTCTAGAGGAAAGGAATTGGACTTGTTGTGGACGGTCCCTTCCTTTTCCCTTCCATACTTCCGCTAGTCCTTCCTTTTTCTCCATTGCACCACCACCATTGTGTGTACTATTGATAGCATGCGTCACTGCTAACGCTAAGGAGGCCACCACCATCTTCCGTCACTGGCGACCTTGACAAAGAGGATGTTAGCGTGGGGATGGAGGGAGGCGAAGAGGTTGAGAAAGAGGGGGTTGTTGCCTATGCCGTGGAGAAAGAGGAAGGTTGGATGGCCATGGATGTTGCTGAGAAGCTCCTAGGGGAAGTAGTAGTAGCTTGGCTGTGAGGACTGTGACCAGGATCCACATGTGCATGGGCTAGAGGAGGTAGATTTGGTGGCTCCATGCCTCTTTTCGTCATCCTCATAGCTTGAGCTTTGAGCCATTCTTCTCTACCCTACTCACTGCCTTAGTCTCTCGATGATAACTTAGTGAGTATCGCCAAGAGTTCAATGGTCTCTGCCATCCCTATTCCTCAACGATGCTCCTCATGACACTGTCTTGGCCATCGGTTCGATCTACCACTGAGTGCCACCTTCGATTGGATGAGAGGAGAAAGAAGAGGTGATTTAAGAAGTCGGAGCGGGTTGCATGCTCAAGGTGGAGTAGCAACGATAGTAACAAACTTTGAGTAATAGGAGCATGGTCTTGGTGCGGTCGTGTGGATGTGCTAGCATGGCTCGACGTGGGCTGACTTCGATAACTTGGCAGAGGCAATCGTAGGCGAGTGAGAAGACCGGGGCAATGCTAGTGAATTTTGTTGATGTGGATCAACGAAATTGTTTGGAAGTAGATGATATATCCTAGATCTGTGGGTCAACATGATAGTGATATATAAAAATCTACATCACTGAAGAAGATGCACTATGATGGTAATTTCTTTGGGTGATTCACGACGATGATGATTTTCTTTTAATAGTTGTTACCATAGAGTTAGGATTAAACTCTAGGAGACTTTTAAATAAAGAGACGAATGAATAACTAGGTGATGGCCAATCTATTTGAGGGTCGTGGATAACAATAGAAGAAGTGTTCCTAACTAATGCCTTGAGATTATATTTTGACTAAAACTCATTAATAAATATTATTACTTAGTGTTATTATTAAGTTTAAATTTTTTATTGTGTACTTTGGTGTTTGGTGTTTGGCTAACAGTGGATTTTAGGGTTGGTTTTTCAACATGTCAGATAACAATTTTATTGGCTGAACTTTTAGAGCTTGTCACACAACTATTTTAAACTTCTTAATCAGAGCTTGTCACACAAATATCTTATTGGCCGAACTTTAGAGCTAGTCACACAAAGGATAGATAAAACAAAATTAGCTGTAAACCAAACATGCTTTAAAATTGCAATATAAAAACCGGTCATTCACATCCATGTTGTGCTTCCCGTGTTCTCATCCAAAATAAGGTACAAACGGTAGCTAAGAAGTTATGGACAAAATTTGATTAAATAGTTATAAACTTCTCCCGTATACAAGCACTTTTATAACTCAACACGGTCTTAATGTGCTACTTTTACCATAAATATCTATAAAAATAAATCATTTTAAATAAAATAATTATATATTATGATAAACCTTTATATTTTTTTTCTATTGATGGTCAAAGTTAATAAAGTTTGAGTTGTCACTATATTAAAAATTTAGAACGAAGGGAGTAATAACCCAGCATTTGGAAAAAAAATCAACAAAATGTTGTGGTTAATAATAGGAGAACCTGAGTGGAAATTGTCAGTGAGCCGATTCTTTCAATATTTTCCCTGCCTTCCTTTAAACATACTATATATTTTCTCCATGCGTTAACCAAATTTAATCATAACCACACGTTATGGATTTTTTTAGAAAAAAATTCATTTTCCTCTCCCAAACTATTTCACCGGATTACTTATCCCTTAGGCTCATTTTACACTAAACGGTTCACTTTAACATAATGTTATTTCTCTATTTTAAAATCTCTATGTAAGTTATAGTTTGCATTGAAATTTTAGTAGAATGATAATTACAATACAAATTATGTCTTACCATTTTTTTAAATTTCTTCTCACTGTTTATGTACGTTGAAACCACATAAAATTGATTTAAACATCAATATTCTAAAGTTCAAGCAAATAGTCTTGAAAATATTTGAACATATTTTTAAACTTTGATAATAGTGTTATCTATGGCTATAAAAATTTTGGCATAAAATACAACTTATAAGAAAAGTAACAAAAAAAAGAGAAATGCTATTAGGAGAAATGCCATTATCAATAATTTAGGAGGAAAAATAAGAAAAAAATAGTTTAGTGGGTTAAATGATTAATTAATTAGTTTGGGGAGTAAAATAGATTTTTTTCATTTTTTAATCTATATGCTCTCATTTTCTCAAAAATTCTCTTATATTTTTTCCATAAAACTTATTCACAGAACTTATGGCCATCTGCACCGTATGTTTAGAGGTAAGCACCATATACTTTCAACACCGTATTCTCCAGTTTCTAGGTTCTGCAACTTGAGAACGCACAGGTCCAATATATAGTGATCATGATCATATGCTTGCATTCGAAAGAGAATGCACTATACAGCCGCTATCAGTTCATTTTCAGAACACTGTATAACATATATATCTTTTTGTTTTCAAACAAACAAATAGTAAAAAAAGTAAAATCTATTTAATGAATTAGTACCAAAACCTACCACCATATCGGCATACCCTCAAATTCTCTATCAAAATGTGCCTATAATCTGGTGAAGGGAAGTGTAAGTACCTACGACGGCCACACACACTCCGATGATCAGTATCCCTATGATCGCCGCCACCTCGAAGCGGTGGACTCCTCGGGGCACGTAGATCTTGAGGTAGCTCAGGCACGGGAACAGGACGGCGACGGTGACGTTCAGCGAGGACCCGATGAACGACATGAGGTAGCCGAAGAAAGGCACCGTGCACGCCAGCACCACCGTGCTGACGACGACGGCGGTGCTGGTGAGCACCCTGGCCAGCCCCTTGTTCTCGGTGGTCACCGCAGTCGATAGTTTTTCCTCTATAGCCGTCGTGACGGGCTGGATCACGAGCGCGTATTTCGCCAGCGGGGTGATCAGGGTCGTCAGGATGGCGATCCTGGTGTACAGCTTCCCTGAGGGCAAGTTCAGAGTCACCTGTGCCTGCACGTCCTCACCATAGATCAGGTATCCCAACACTGCTGTCAGTGCGTAATTCAGACTGCACAGCACGGAAGAGATCAGCAAAACCTGCACATTGATTGGATAGAATTGATGGAACATTGGAACTAATCAATCAAATATCATCGTCATGATTTCACAAAAAAAAAAAAAACAGCATTTTCCTCAAGGTGCATATTAATATGGTCGAAGAGACTGAATGTGTAATTAATGTACCTTTGGAAAATCCCTCTTCTTCCTCATCGAGGTGTACACGGTCGGGAAGACGCCATGGCCGGCGAAGCAGACGAAGTAGAGGCTGAGGGCGGAGGGCAGCCCGCTCAGGTTCAAGAGGTTGCTACCCTTCACGTGGAAGCCCTTCTCGGCCACGCCGGCCCAGACCAGGGACGCCGTCAGCGCCACCGACGCGACGAGCCCAACCGCCGAGACGTAGGCGAGCATGTTGAGGTTCTTCAGCCAGGTGGTCGGCAGGATGACGGCGGCCGACGCGAGCACGAACAGCTGCTTCCCGTGCACCCGGCATCCCAGGAGCTCCACAGCCGCACCGGGGAGGAGCTTGTCGAGGTTGTCGCCCTCGAGGATGAGGAAGCTGATGGCGACGAGGTAGAGCTCGACGTACATGACGAGGCCGATGGCCGTCCGGCCGTGTGCGCCGAAGGCGAGGTGCCCGATGTCCGGGTAGCTCTTGACGGAGCAGTCGGCGCGCATGCAGCGGTCGATGAGCCTGCCGGTGTAGAAGCAGACGGCGCCGATCATGGCGAAGAGCGCCAGGCTGAGCCACCCGCCCTTCGACAGCGCGTACGGCACGGAGAGCATCCCGATGCCTGAGATGACGTTGCTCAGGTTAAGGCAGCTTCTCCAGAAAGAAGCGCCGTTGACGAAGAAAGAAGAGCCGCCGGTGCTGCAACGAGGGAGGAGCTGTTGCTGCTCCACGTCGTTAACCACCTCGTCGTCTTGTAGGTTTTCTTGCTCCTCGTGTTTTCCATGGAGGAGAGGCTCATCAAGAGGGCTCTCCTGCGCTGCCATGATCGCCATGCGTGTGTTCACCTGTTAATTAAGATTATGCTGTCTGCACATAGCTGAGATCTAATGTTGAATCTACAGCTAGAATGTGAGATTAATTATACATGAAAAAAATCTTGACGATGAAACGGAAAGCTAAAGAGGATGTAGATATATCAATTTGATGAATTATCTGAAAACCGTAACTCCTCTCCGTTCGGATATCAAACTACTTTCCATGTGTGAAAATAAGATGCCCGTTTTTGACTTCTCATCAAAATTAGCCGATACAAAGAAAAGGCCGCACAAGAACACAACACAAGGTAACTTGTGGGAACCGTGTTGACACCGTTCAAAATCATGAAGCTACCGAACCTATTTAAACGATTTGCATTATTACAGTATATGCTTACCATATATTTCTCGTCTATTAGTTGTTCGTTCATATCTCAACAAAATCAATAATCGCTCTACTGTATATTAGATGAGATGCATGACAGCATGCATATGACAGCATGTATACAACAAAATTAATTAATCCCTCTAACGCGGAACATTCAATTAGATCCACACTAAGCTCTCGAACATAACAAAAGAAACAAACAAATGAAAAAAAAAGCTCTAAACACATACAGCAAAAAGGAAATTAGGAAAGTAGCTAGCTAATCCCTCACCTCGCCGATTGATTTGTAGATCGTTGGCGGCCGGCGGTCGTCCACCCGCGCCTCGCTGCTTGCAGATTGATGGCGGCCGGCGACGTACGGCGAGCCCACGCGCGGGAGATAAAGATATCGGTTGGGACGACACCGACGGCAGGTCGGGCCGGCGCAAGAGCTCTCGAGGGCATAGACGCGCTCCGAGATAGCTAGGGAGATTGGATCGATATATGGAAGACAGTTAAAAAGGAGGCAGGCGCAGGCGTGCTGCGTGCGGCTAGGTAGGGTATTAGGGTTAGGAGGCGGCCGGCGCGCGGCGTGCGGTGCGGGAGGACGCGAAGCCTGAAAACTTCAGGGAGAGCCCGTGGCCGTCGACCTAGCCGCGTGCACGCTAACAAACGGCCTCGCGCAACCGGCGGCCGGCGCTCGTGGGATGGAGGATATATATATCGCCCTCCAGAGCGGAGAGCCGGAGACGCCTCGCGAGACACGAGAGCCAGTTGGGCACTATAAACGTGGAAGATTTCAAAAAAAGAAAGAAAAAGACCAATACTCTATAACTAAAGACCCAATCGATCGAATTAAAATTTAGGGAGATAATATTATGGTCTGGTTTGAGATATTAGAATTTTGTTGTAAATTTCTCGAGGTTATATATATATATATATATATATATATATATATATACGCGCCCTACCAGGATACTATACCTTCCTGTGGCTTCCTCTGACAGAGACAACTAGCTGTACTCCTTTAAGACCGTACGTGAGGTGAGATAGACATTACACCATGCTAAAATATCATCCTAACCAAAACCCCGGCCAATGTCAAAAACTGGCATATGAAATTGAATGAATTATATAGAGAGATAAATATAGAGTAATTTACTTTGCCTCTAAAATACATATAAAAAGTTAACCTAGTGCTATTAAAAAGACAAATATGGCCTCTAGATTTTCAAATGCACTCATATAAATAATGAGTATTACTCAATTGACAGGTTTTAAAACCCTATTATAAATTACGGATGTCATAAGAACCAAAATATCTTATAAGATTCAAATAAATAATAAATAGTGAAAAAAATCAAGCTCAACCTCTTGTGTTTTTTAATAAGTCAGGTTGACTCTATTTTTATCAAATTAAGACTTAACAGAGTTAGAAAAAAAAATAAAAAAAATTCACACCACGATCATGAAGAAGGTGATCTAAATTATGGTGCAAACATTTAAATTGTGAAATTTAAATGACAAAATTAATTCCAAAACAAATACTATTTCATTGATTGAAATATGTTTATAATTTTTTTCACAAAGCTTAAAAATTCTCTCAAAAATTGTAATAGAGCTATCTAAAACTCTCCTAACCTACTCTAATTTTTCTTACCAATTCTCTCTAAGTCTTTCTCTAATTTTCTTCAAGGTGAAAAGTGTAAGGCCTGTTATTTTCTTAAAATCCTTTTTAACAAAGAATATTAATAATGTTATTTAATTAGTTTTGGAAATTTCGACCGTGCCAAATAAAATCCGTTCAATCTAAGAAAATTTAAATTTTATTTTCAGATCTCAACCGACCGACAAATGTTCTCTGTCCTATTTTTTAAAAAAATCCCCTTAAACCATAGTTTAGTTTCCCTCTCATCTTTGCACCGCCCCGACCAAGTCATCCATTATTCTATTTTATCTCTAGCCCGATTAATGTGACTGTAATCATCCATCCTTTCACCTGAGAAATCGCGTGTGGGCAAAATGGCAAAAGCTAGGATTTCCCTAGCTTTCCATCTTCCATCTTTTCGAACAATGGCAAAAATATCTTTTCTGGTCCAAAATGCAGCCTCAACCATCCATTTTTGTCTCCAGCAAATTGATGCACCTGCCTTCACCTATCTTTTCACCTGAGGAGCTACACGTACAAGTAACAAAACAACCATATGCATAGGCTCTCAATTTTAATTGCGTTGCAAGCTAAAGCACACCCACCTAAGCCATCATCTCTCTTTCCTATGCATGCACAAAAGATAAGTTGTAGTACAGCAGCCTAGCCTTGTAGTCAGTATGCATGCTAGCCATCAATTGCTAGCTAGTCATCACATGTGAAAGTTCTACACGTACCAAAGAGACAGGAAAAGTAATTATAGCCCAAAAGCATGCATGTATGCATTAGCCATAATGGCCTAGCCATGAGTAGACACCATCTCCTTGCTAGCTCCTGTCCAAAGCCCCTGAAGACTAGCCCAGACCAACCGAGCTATAGCCCTATACATGCATTCACATGAGCCAACCAATAAACAAAGCAAGTAGTAGCACACATGCTTAATGCTTTATTTAGCCTCGTATCCAATCTGACACAAGCGATAACTAATCGAGCCATGTTGACGGCGAGCAGTGCCGTGTCCCATCGTGACAACCGTGGAAGGCGGCATGCATGCTCGTCATCTTTTGGGTGTCACAACATAGTGAGAAACAACTATAAAAACCACCCATCTAGACACCATCTCCCTCCAACATTCCTAGAACCATCTTCTTACCCTCTAAACCACTACTCCTTCTTCCAATACACCTCCTCCACTTTTGTCATTGTCGTTGCCCTGCTCTCACCTACAGAAGGTAGCAGCCCTTTCTCCCTGAATATTCTATCCAATTTTTGTTAAATTATTTATCCCTCCAAACAAATCCTCTAAACTTTAAAAATCCATATCTTTTTATTCGTGACTCTATTTGACCTCATCAATGTCCCAAAATTCTTCTAAAATCGTCATGTATTCAATGGCACTATATTTTACGTGTTCATTTTTTTGCCTCTAGCCATGGTTTTATGTGTTATTTATTTTCTTGCATATAGAGCTTGAGACGTACGAAGGGTTCACGTAGGAGTTCAACACTCCGATAACTGCTATGGACCAAGGCAAGCCCGTTGACCACTTCTTGCATTTGTATTTTAATTAAGTATTTTATTTGTAAAATTGCATGATTAAGATACAATTTATTTACCATTCAGCCACGATTCGCATTCAAATCGTTGGACCCTCCCAATAGCTGCACTTATATTATATAGGACTCAACCATTAACTCCACCATATACTCACCGGTACCCACCAAACCGAAGTAGAAAGTTTATAGTTACGGTTGTACTTTTGAATGGGAATGAAAACTTGGGTATTTACCATCACTCGTTTATTTGAAAACCCGGCGAGATGTCGGCTTGGTTAAAAGTGAAAAAAATATTTTACAAAAACTTGATGATGCAGGAGTTAGTGTCTGGGTGGCTTGACTACACACCATCCATAAGGACTGATCCCTTTGGAAAATCATCTAAACATAAAACAGTACGACCACACGGGTAACATGGGATGTTCCTGGCAGAATAAGTAGCTAAAATATGGGTGTCTTGCATATTAACAGTTGAGGAATGCCCAGATAAGAAGACAAATGCATTCTCTTGAGATGAGGGTTTGTCTTAACCGTGAGATGTAGTTAGTGCTATATGGCATGTCCTGAGTAAAGAGGGGCTAAGATTAGCTTGATACTTGGTTTTAGAGAGTGCCGCCACTATGTGACATGGAAAGTCTATGGTTTGATTATGAAAAAACCTTGTAGTGAACTTCTCCTTTGTCAACCATGTCTAATCCACATGCGTTGGGCAATGCAGGATGTTCACGGTGTGTAGGTAAAGCGTGCAACCTCTGTAGAGTTTAGTTAAACTGTTTAAACAGTCATGCCCACGATTATGAGTTGATGTGAGGTGTTTCTCATAGCATAGTTTTATCTCTAAAGAAATGTTTTGTAGAAATGATTTGTGGGATGGGTTGTCGTTACTAGAGTTTGCCTTTGTAGTAAACGGTCAGCCTTTGTGGTTGGGAATGAGTCTGTGTGACTCGAGGTGTCCGTTGGCACCAGATTGTGGTTTTGGCCGGGATGGCTAGGTTGGTATGTCGAGAAGGCTGAGGGCTGAGATGGCCGGTTATAAGCTAAGATGGCTGGGGTGGTATTTTTAGTTTGGGTGCTAGGATGGCAGGTTTTAAAAGTGACTTTTTACTTATGATTATTGTGATAGGTTGTTGTAAAGCAACCTGTGGAATGGAGCGAGTTATGAGCCTTGTTTCGAAACTAAAACTTAATTTACTAGTGTTTTATAAACAACCGTTTAAAAACGTTGTTGTTTTGAAAATAAACATTTATCCAATCTTGTTTATGGTCTTGCATGTCATATTTTCCTCTGTCTTGCTGAGTCCACTGAGTACGCACCCTTACTATTATATATTTATATAGAGTTAGAGGAGGGATACATCAATCCCTCTACTAAAGCCTACTTTCAGGAGCATATTGAGTATGACTTCTCTAGGTTTTAAGCCTAGTTCTAAAACCAAGCCTGTGGTTTGTATCAGCCGCTTTACTATTAGTGTTTTATGTTCCATGCCTTCCGCCACTGCTCTTTTATTTTCGCTTTAGCTTATCCTGTTTTACTAGTGTTTCTATCAATCTAGGGCCTATCCACAACAGTAGAATGTATGAGACTTCCACCAGTGTTATAATAAAACCTTGTTACTTCTGATTTCTACTATTATTTTATGAGTGCCAGTTTATGTATCCTAGAACTAGTACTTTATTCATAGGTAATGTTGTGACCTTTAGCCTATGTCGATTAGTATTTGTAGATTGGTATAGTTTGGGGCACTACAAAATCATACTCTTACCTATGCCTCTTCTTTTATAGATAAAGAGTGGTTGGAAAATCAATAAGACAAAGCCCAAAATGCTCATAGGACGAAGCACTTGATCTAATTCTTAGATGCGAAGAAAACACCTCAGACGCTACCACGTAACTTGACACATAGAGGGCCACAAAAGCCGACTCACAATCGTAGAAAATCCACCGCTGTAGCAACCAGCGTTGTCCATGCCTACCATGTTTCACCATGTGTCCTCGGGAAGGATCCTATGCGGCCTTGTGTGCGTGCTGGAGGCCCTGCCTATTAGCTGTTGTTGTGCTTGCCCCGCACGCTCGCACCCTCGTGCTAGGTCGTACCTCTATTGCCTAGGCTATTCTGTGCCAATGCCCATGCCTCACGTGCTTCAAGCTGCCGTGTCTCCGCTAGGCCAAGTCACGCTTAGGTGGACCGCCGTCACCCATGCCGTCTCCGTGTCATGCCCACTCTTGGCCTGCTGTTGTTGCTATCATCATTTGGGCCGTCTCTACGCACTGCTAGACCAAATGTGCTATTTGGGCCATGCTGGTGTTGCTTGTCTGGGTTGATGACATCGTGGGCGGTCTCTATCTCTCTTTCTTTTCTTTGTTTCTCTAATTTTCTTCGTGAATTTTTGGCGCTACATACTTGACCTTATAAAGCTTGTTGCAAAGATCTCTTCTCATGGTATTCATCTACCGTATAACACCTTATATTTGATATTGTCACCGGCATACTTATCACTTTGGACTTCAACTTGTTCGTAAGTTTAAGTCTCGATCTACCGTTGATCTCCAAGGATCCTATACACATATAGTCCAAAGAAATCATAGGACAAATATTGTAATCAACCTATATTAGTCAATGATTGTATTTTCAACACCCTCAATATTTGTTAATTTTTTATTATAAATATATAAATAACATATGGTTTTACAGGAATAGGTACATTGCTATGTGCAATCTGTGTGACAAAGTCAAACTAAAACTCAATTACGCAAATCAGGCCCAAATCAGATAAACCAGCCCAGCTGGCCGGCCGGCGATCCCGCTTCCGTTTACCCCGTCGGGCCGTCGCCGCGCCCCCACCCCAGCGCGACGTACGTCTCGATCGATCGGTAGCAGAGGCCACACCCGGCGGCGTATGGGAGCCAGGCATCGGCGTGCGGCCGACCGCACCAACACGAAAGCGCGCGGTGGTCCATCTCTTGGCTCGCCACCTCGCCCTCGTCTCCCATCAGAGCGCGGCGGCGGACGAAAGCTAAGGTGATCGGTTCCGCTCACCGCGCCTTCCCCCAGCCGCCCCCGCGGCTATCTGAAGGAATTTTCTGTTTAGTTTGTCCGCTCTCTCTTAGCCGGCAGCGCGATCTACAAGGCATCACATGCATTTGAGGCGTCGCCAGAGTGCTTTCTTCGAAGAGGTAATTAACCACAGTAGCCTTCTACACCCTACTAATATACTATAATAATCCCCTCCTTTTCTCATCTATTATCTAACTATGAACTATATATCTCTTTTATCTGATGGAGATCTTAATCTTGCTTCATCAACGCGGACAAAACACCAGGTATTTGCAGATTGTAAATTAATGCATCCTCAACTTATAATTAGTAATGCTATCTGTTTAATGTTCCCTATGTATTTCAGGTTAATTTTCCGATTCTTCTATGTACTAATTTTGATCTATTTTTTAATGTTAATTTGTATTTTTGTTATGCTCCATTGTTATTCGCTGCATATATGGCCTGAAATAAATATGATTAGTTTCTACTCAAGTACCTGACAACAACATTCCTATATTTTTGTTCTCAGCCATGTAATTGGCACTTTATTTTGTTCTATAAATTTATTTCAGCATTACCAATGCAAATTTTGTCTGGAATATGCAAGTATAAATTGATAGATTGATTGCCAGATGCTTGGTGATTCTGAACAAACATATGGTTCATAGGATGAATATATAGTATTAATTCATGTCCCGTTTGTTTTCAGAATCTTTTAGAGCAAGCTGCTCTGATGCTACAAAGTGCAAATCAGTTTTCTGTAAGTGGATGTTCACTTTAATTTCACATATATGCAGCTGATATATATACACGCAAGTGTTTTTGAAGTGCCGATTAATTATTGAGCACCCTATCAATCTATCATCAGTTCACCACGTGTTGAATAAGTTGCGGTCCTTACCAGGCACTTGGGTAAGGCCTTCTGTACACAATTTTTTTACTTTTCATAAATATAATCCAAAGATCTGATTGTAATTCCAAGAACCAGATATCAAATGACATTTATACTATTCTATATTATTCATCTTAAAAAATAATTAATTAGCAGCAGGAATATTTTAAGAGCATTTTATAATATTCCATTTCAAAGGCATAACTATTTTAAAAGAGCGGGTGATTTGGTTTACTTAACCAAATGATGATAAAGTACGTAATGGCTTTTTGTTGGTAATCCTGGTTCTGTCTATGCACTGCTGATTAATTGAGCTGTCAAAACATGCATGTATATGCCGTAAACATGTTTCACATATACTGTTAATTCAACCTACTTTGGGCCCATTATAAATATCTAATAGAGATATGGATTAACCGTTTTCCACCTTCTAAAAGGTACAATTTCTCAAAAAAAAACTTTTTAAATCAGCATTGCCTAGATAACATTTTTCTAATTAATCTATCTGTTAGCTCGTTTTATAATATTTAAGTCATCCATATGAGCATAATATAAACAAAAACCATTGAGTTAGAACATTCCTCTTAGTACTCTTTGAAGGTTATCATGCAGAATGCATGCTGAAATTTGAAGCATCATTATAAGGATAGAATGCACAAAAAGTATTAGAGATTTACAAATAAATTATCATCTTGAGAAATAGCATTATCTTTTTTTATTGTCTTGTCTTAAAACACCGTATATATTTTTTTATCCCAGTTGTTTCTTACTAATTTTTGTAACAATGTGTGAGGTGGTATCTGCTATATATTAAATTCTGTGTCATCAGGTCACAACCTGAAGGTACCACAGGAAATGCATACGAAATGAGCCAAGTACTATTCTGTATTTAAACTTCTTTCAGATCACTCTGCTATGCTACAGTAGCTTTGCCATTAAATTGTTTAACAGCTTGGTATAAGTTACTAGCGATCTTCCGAAATATCCCAGAAAAAAGTGAAACATTGTGTGTCTTCGACATATATACCTGCAACATTTAAAGCATTATCTATTCAAATCATATAACAAATTCTTGGGCATGAAAGGGTCTGCATATTCAACTTCAGAAAATATGATGTATGCTCTTGTAACTGCCTATTGCCATGACAATTCATTAATGCATTAACTGGTATAACCTTGTTGTTGCATGGATGAAGCAAAATAGAATACATCTGTATATGCTTGCATCAATTACCTGATGAGTAAGTAACTATACATGCAATGGTGCACCTTCAGGTCAAGATTACTGTTTAGATTAGTATATTCCTAGTTGTAAATTAAGTAGGTGTGTAATTAGTATATTTCACGCAAGAGTAGTAGCCACCCTAATGCTGGTGCTGACTGAATATTCCATGCATGTCTATTAGCATTTATTTTTGTCAATGGGATGCAAAAGAATTATTTAAGCTATTGGCTTCTATGAATAAAAAATGGTTATATGTATATATCAGTTATACATTATTGTATATTTATATTTATATTATTTTTTTGTTAAGAATGTGGCCATTAATTTGAAGGCGCTTCAATACTTTTCATGAAAAAACGTGGTGCACATGTATACTCTTATTTTAAAACCACAAATAATTTATCTTAATGCTCCAAAGTTAATCTGGTTATTGACGTCATAATCAACGACCACACACACTACTGTAGATAGTCAAGACTAATGAGGACAGAGCACTGGACCACTGGTCATTAAAGGATTCATGACATTTTTATATATTCTTAGTCATCAATTCTTTTAACGACAAACCTTCCATGGCAGGTAATAACCATATTTTGTGGTTGTAATAACTTTTAGCAACCACATTTAATCTGGAATTTTAAGAATCACATTTCCTGCATTATTAATACCAATTCTTTATCTGTGAGAAGGGAAGGGTGGGGGAGGGGATGACATATAAAAGAGAATGTGAGATAGGATTGTTCTGTGATATATTCTCAAGTTCCAATTTTTAGAGCACCCATCTCATGTGTTACAACATACTCTGATCAGACTTTTGAGCTCATATTAGAAAAGATCATTTTTTGGAAATTCTATTATATCTAGGTACTATTTTTGTGCTAACAGATAAATGTTTGCAACAATGATCACATGAAAATTAAATATTTTTTATGAACATCAACTTGGGGGTAATACTATATTGGTCATACAGATTCATAAATAAAGTTGGGGCCTCATTACTCTTATGACAAAATATTTACTGTGTTTGTTAATTACTAATTGGTTGCATTGTTATGCTGTTTATTCTTATGACATGCATGATATATAGCTGTGGCCTATAAGCATCGTGCAAACAAGTCTCCGAAAATTTTTGTATACTGATCCAAATAAAGCAGGTTGTTCTCATTATTTTTTCTCTGACATCACTGTATATGAGAAGAATGGAGAAGAATGCATTTCTGCAAGGTATATATCCAATGCACGAACCATCCAGGCGAAGTTGAGGTGAGTTGCGCAGGCCGGAAGTTGAGATTATGGTGGACTAAAAGGACATGTTGTCATTGGCATGATTTAATGTGATTATCTGAATCAGCTCTATATTGATGAAGAAGTTAAATAAAGAACTTGATGTAGCTTAGTTTGATTTGAGATTTTGATAAAAAAAAATCCTGGTTTTTATTTCAACAAGTTGTATGTTGATGATGGATCACTGAAATGACTTCAAGGATGCGATTTTAGACTACTAGTATGATTCTTAATTTTAATTTTGACTAGGTGATTTTAGAAACATCCTACATTACCGTCAGATTGACTACCGAAGAATCTAACAACATTATCACATGATAATATATAGCTAGGCATTACACATCTATATTATATGTACGTAATGCATATAATCTACGTCATATATCTAGATGTCTACAGGATAAAAACTTGATTGCAGACATATTTTTTGAACATAAAGGTATGGGCTCTGCCATTTAAAGGTCGAGAGGGATGACAAAGTTCTAGTACAGAGGGGATTTATATAAGAGATGTAACGGCTTATCTAAATCTTTATTTTTGACGGGTTTATGGCTCGAATGAAAGTTGGTCTAGAGTTCTAAACAGTATACTGCCTTAGAAATCCGCGAGATTGAATCATTGCTATTCAGTACAACAGAAACAACAAGCTCAGGGGAAATCAATTCAATCACACGAAATGAAGGGTTGCACAAATTTTCCAGCAGTACAAAAGCGTTGCAGTATACTGCCTCGCTATCACTATCATTTATTAATACCACTGGAATATGGAATTTAACTGGTACACACACATGACTAAATTTTCAGATGTCACATTTATTCGTTAACTACCTTATTAAGCAGCTTTCTGCAGACTGTATGACAATCTGAAAGCACAAACGGTACGGAGATGATCGAAGTACAGAGACATCTTCAATTGCAGTCAAAAGGATCAGCACGAGAAAGATCAGCCGCCTTCTTACAGTGCCACGTTTGGTCTTCACCGGAAAAAATGATCTCTGTATGGCCGAGTCCAATGTTTAGAGAAGCTACGATGCTCATTTTAGCATTTATTTCATCATCTGAAACAGTACCGCATCGATGCTCGAAGAAGATATAGATTTTCTCGAGCACCAGTCCTCCTTCGATAATAGAATCGATGAACGCTATCTCAGAATCCTCCCAGGAGAACCCATGAAACACTACCTTCTTGATGCTGTATCTGACGCACTCAGCTGAATTGATCTCTTCCCAAAAATTAAAATCACCAAGCTGGGTTGGAGATCGAGGATCTTTGACAGACTGCAAAACCAGTGTTTCAGATTTAAAATATGCCCAGCACTTAATTTGCTCTGATTGATGCAAATAAAATTAGAGCAAGACAAATTGAATTTCTGACTTACCATGAGATGCAGCGTTTCAATGTTAGGAAAACATCTCAGCAAGCAAGACACCATCTTTGCTTCCGCAGCCACTCCAAATCGAACTTGCAATCCCAATATCTTGACGCTTGGAACAGCCACTTCATCAGGGCTAGTCCTTGACCCAGGCTACAGTGGAGAGATGCAAATATCGGACAGCGAAAAAGAATGAAGGAACCGAAACTGATTTGGAATCCTCTCTGAAATTTTGAATGAATTTCTCAAACCAATTTTGAATTCAACCATGCAATTTTGGTGAAATTTTAAGTATAACCAACAACTTCCTATTCTTTTTTTCTCCTGACAAGTATCTTGTGTTTCTGGTGCAATATCTATGAAAAAAATAAAAATAATAAACTATCATTTAAAATTTGAAAAACTTGTAATTTTTCCGCTTAAATTGTCTGACCGGGTACCATGCCCTACTGAGGTTCTGGACCAAATTAATGTGAACTCTGCTACTCCTAAAGTGCCCTCCTAAAGTGCCCCAGAAGTACAAACTCTAGCATATCTAAAAAGCTACAGATATAAACTCAAAATCAATTAATGAATATAAATAGAACTAGTAGAATACTCCGTATAATGGTTAGAGTACCTTTATTGAAGTACCGTCAATCTGCAGACGATGAGAGGTTGGTATCAGGTAACCAATCGCCTTGATCGACGAGGCCCGGCTGATCCTGATCCTCATGAGATAACCGTATTGGGGGCCCGACGAGCCCCACAGCACGATCCGCTCCAGCAGCGGCGCGGCGACGACGGCGAGCTCGTCCACCACGGACTGGCACAGCATGACGCACCGGAGGTTGCCGCTGACGAGGCGGACGCGCTCCGGCGCGCCCCGGTTGAAGATGAACACGAGCGTCTGCAGCGCTGGGCTGCAGGCGACCATGTTCTCCAGGTCTCCGTCCTCGATGGAGCACCTGTTGAAGGCGAGCTCCCGCAGGTGAGGGAACGACGGCGGCGGTGCGCCGTCGCCGACGCCGCCGCCTCGGTGGAGGACGCCGGCCGTGGCCGGGAACCGCCAGACGGAGAGGTGGAGGCGCTCCAGGGAGCTGCAGCACTGGAGGAGATCGGTGGGGAGCACGTAGAGGCCGGACCACGGGATGTTTTGCAGGGTGAGGTTGCGGACGCCCTTGGCGGCGATGGCTCGGATCCAGCCGGCGAAGGTGTCCCTCTCGGACTCCGGGAAGTAGCTGGTCAGTTTGACGGAGTGGAAGGGGCCCGGGTGAGACTCGATGATGCGGGAAACGGTGGCAGAGACGGGGGCCACGCCGGCGAAATTCGCGGCAAGGATGAGATCGGAATCCTGAAAGACGAGCGGCGTGGACGCCCTGAGCCGATGCCACTGGGACGACAGCACGGCTGTACGAGCGGCATCCGTGACCGGGAGACGCGACACGATGGAGGAGAGGACCTGTTCAGGCAGGCTACCGATGAGATCTCCGCCGCCACCACCAATGGAACCGTCAGGGAACGGGACGGGGGCTTCGCCATCGATGCTACCAATGGAACCGACGGGCGTGGGCGCACCGCGCGCGCCGCGGCCGCCAAGGGTAAGTGAGCCAGCCGGGACGGGCACGGGATCACCGCGGCGGCCACGGGATGATCCGGCCGAGAAGCAACCGAGGAAACGGCGGATGGCCGTCTTGACGAGTACCATGGCGGCGGAAGGCATGGTGGCGAGGCAGACGAGGAGGCTAGCTAGTGTGGAGATGGGGGAAACTGAGGCGCAGCGTGGGGCGAGCAGCGGAGGAGATATAGGAGGCTAGGAGCGTGGAACCCGTGTGTTTGCCTTGCCAGTGGTGGCTAGAAGCTGTTTGTGAGCTGCGGCTGGATGGAGTGCGTGGGAGCAGGTTGGGACGCATGATGGAGTGTGAGGTTGTGTGTACGTTGCTGGGCCCCATTTGGCAGCTAGCTAGCCAATGATTGGGTGTGGGCCACTAGACACAAGGATCTCCTGAGCCAGCAGTGTATAGTCAGGTCTCTGGGAGTGTTCAGCTTAGTCTTTCTAAAATATTCTTTCGTGATCAATTGTTTGTATAGGTCCCAACTCTGCATCTAATATCTCTTTAATTTGCTAAACAGTGTTGCCTGTCGATCCGCTGATTCTTTGATTTTTTTTAATAGGAAGAACATTAATCGTGCTATAGCTAGGAAGACCAACCATTAATTAGGCAGGGAGTGTCTATATTTCTGGCAACTGAAACTTATAAATAAATCCAATTAATTTTCTTATACCTTGAGTAACAGTACAATTTTTATATTGCTTATTAAGACATAGTCCTATGTTTCTTAGATATAGAGGTTGAACACATTAAATAATTAAAATTCATAAAAAATACAAATTAATTACATGCAAAAATATCAAAACTAGGATTAAAAATTAAAGTAAAACCAGATATAACAACAAATTTGTAGTTAAAATAAACTACAATTTCATTATACTACAATTTAAGGCTTTAGCAATGTGTATTGTTATTAATGGGAAAAAGGATGGCTAAAAGAAGAGAAGTTATTATTTATTCATTAAGATAAATTTGATTCAAAGTTCCACAAATATAAATAGCTTAAAGACAACGAACCCTTAAACTTTAGAGAGGCTCAGATTTAATGTGTAGGATCAAACATAAAACCAAGCTTACTACGAAATGGTGAATGGTAGAATTATCAAAAATCAAAACTTTTCACGGAATTAAAAGTTACCTCTAATTAATGAAGTCAATCTTACTTTAATCAAAATTTTAGATCTCTAGATGATCTTTTGAATTCCACCAGTCCGACCGTCCACCTGCTACATTTCCTAGTGTCCTTCTACTACCAGTTTGACCACTGCACACTTTACGGTCCACCAGTCCGACCGTCCACCTGCTACATTTCCTAGTGTCCTTCTACTACCAGTTTGACCACTGCACACTTTACGGTCTGACCGCCACTTTGCCTCTGGTCTGACTGCCTCAATCAAATCGGCTTGACCGCCTACAACCAGAGAGACAATCTTGATAAAAATTTCAAAGGTTGATGAAACTATTGAAAGTATATTAACTCTATTTCATTAAGATATGTCTACAAAGTGCATACAAATCACTCATCTCTCGACTTTTAATTAAACTCATAACCTAATTCTAAACCCTAACATTTTCTCTCTTCTAAAAATGATACATTGATGTCTAAACTGTCAGTCTATTTATACCCATAGTTGGCTATACAAAAGCCATAAATCCTAAAGAGAAAAACACTCCTAATCGATTAGTAAACCCTCTCGTATAGGTGTACAACTTATCCCTTTATAAATTTGAACTCAAACTTTCCAATCCTAGACTTCTATCCAAAATTGACTCATTTTTCTATATGCACATAATCCCTCTTATATTTCATATGAAATATTCACCTTTACGTATATTGATCTCTAGCCTTAAATATCCCGCGTGATTTCTCGATCTTCTGAACTTTAACTTCTCCCAAGTAGATTCCCAATTCATCACTGGCAACATTCTCGATACCTTAAGACTCACCTACATATGCAAAAACAAAAAAATCATATCTAAGCATAAGTTCTTTTCAACTTAACTTATATTAGCATACAAACCATATATCATATATATATATATAACATATAGAAGTTTTATCCATCAAAATTTCACCGATAACCATAAAAACAACTTAAAACCAACACCTCGCTGGAGTCTACCGGTTAGACCGTCAAACTAGCTGGTCCAACCGCACCCATGCCTACGATTCGACCATAATCTCTAGCCTAGTCTGGCCATGATCATATGGAGCCGTTCCGGACTTGTGCATGCATCCACGGTCTAACTGGCCTCCAGGCTAGTCTGACCACAAGTAGACAAAACACTTCATTCAAAATCAATTTAATCAAATTTTAAGCTAATTATTCATCATAAATTTTTAAATTAGGACAATGATTTTACAAATTGAATGATTATTCAATAGGTAAGAAAGAGTGTTTAATTTGTTTCCTCTCATCGAGATAGACTCAGACAAAAGAGGGCTGATAGTAAATAAATAAACAATATGTACAAGAAAGAATTGCTTATTACTCGTAAAAATATATGAAATCTAACAAATACCTAGTGACTATGATATGAAATCTATAAACTCCCTGTTGTTTGACATTGAATTGGACTCGCATCATTCTGTATAAGGAATATGTTATACTGCCTGCTCTATCTTAATTAATGTATATTAGGAACACACGGGTCGGTACTGAATGCTCCTGTCCAAAGCTCATTCAAACGAAATATCAGTCACTCCAATATGCATGCATATACACTAGAACGGATTAATGCGAAATTGATAATCAAGTAAGTATGTATAGTCCCCTCCTTGAAACACTTTATCAGCCCCTAAAGATTTTACGGCTCTAGGCGCAACATCCCATCGCCCTACTCATCCTTCGGAAAAATTTGGATACTCATCCTATCAGCTAGAGTGATAGTTGATGCAGGTTGTCCACGGTTCACTCCCACACCGCTTATTCATGACCATATGGAAACTGTGGCCTTGCAAATTTTCTTTTAGTGTTCCCTGAAGATCCTCAAGCTTTTTGCGCTCCTGTCAGTTGATTATATAATTGGTTGGAACAAAAAATGACAGAATAGAAAAAGACAAAATTGGTTTCATGTCACTGAAAGTTCCCGAGTTTTGCTTTATACCATTGAAAAGTTTTCGGTACACTTTAATACATCAAAATTTTGTCCAGTTACTCTTTAAGCCACTTCCATCCATTACAGCGTTTCTACCATTGAATTGGACCAAAACGCCCTCATCTCCTACAGGTGAAAACCTAAGCTATCCAAATAGAAACAACCACTTCGCTAGCGCCCGTTGAACCTTCCGCCACTGGCCCTTCCAGCCCTTCCTCACCGCCGCTTGTGCAGTCCTCCGCCATCGGTCGCTACCCCTTCCCAGCGTTCATCTGGCGCTCTCATCGCTGCCTTGCAGTACCGCCATAGCCGTGGACGTCGTGGCTGGCGTCCCACCACCTCTCAAATCCTGCCCCACTCGCTGTTGTCCTCTCACAGCGTGCACTGTCTCTGTCGAGGCCGAATAGCATTGCCCTATCACAGCTGGCCACCGCCCCTGCCGAGCTTGAGCATCTCACTGCGCGTTCTCCCTGTTGGCGTACTGCTACTTCCACACGCGTGACCTTCTGCCCTGCTCGTTGCCTCACTGCCCTCCCAAACACCGCCCAATTGCAGTGCTCCTTTGCTCGATGAAGCCGTGCGTAGGTTGGGGAACATGAAAGAACAAGTCTAATTGGTCCAGGGATTACACATGTTAAAAGGAAGGTTACTATAGTCATGTTACCTTTGCCTTGTAGCCGAATATTAAAAAAAATACAAAAACTAACATAAGTAAATGGTTGTTGTATAAAAGGGTAACGTGTAAACTTTCAATGGTATTAAAGTGCATTGGAAACTTTCAGTGACATAAAGCAAAACTTAAGAACTTTCGGTAGCATAGAACCAATTTTGCCAATGAAAGATAGCTTATACTTCCCTCCTATCCTCTAGTAATATGTAACTTTCTTATCAAGAACCCTTTTAGGCTTACACCATTCCTTATATTACTAATGTTTCAAATTGTGTTCATACAAATTTCAGGTGGGGGATCTTCCCTCCACGGCTGATCCTTCAAAAACTCTCTATATATAAGAGTATGTAACTACAATTTACATAAAATTTTTTGAAGACTGTACATAATTTATTTGATATACGTACACATTCAAGAACAAGACATGGATCACACAGTAATCAACATGAAGGATGTGCATCATGATCTTTCCAGGAAAGTAACCTACTGAAATTAATTATGCAATATATCCAGCATATTAAAGCATTGGCTCAACACATAATCTATCTATTGTAGCATTTTGTGTGCATCTCAAGGATTCTTGTACTGAGAAAAATATATTTACCATGATATGATCTGTATAATAAAAGACAAGAAGGCGTAAAAAATTGCATCATTTAGACTACAAAATTTAGAGTGATTAATAAGTTTCAAGTCTACTCACGTAACGAGAGCAACCTGATCCATGAATTTAGACTGAATTTGTCTACTACATATGTTATTTAAAAATAAAAAGTAGTGTGACCAAGTTATTTGTTACAAAACTTGCCACAGCTTTAAGTTAAAAAAAACTATAGAGCTACGAGATTCTGTGTTAAAATAAAGCTGCACTCTAGCCCAAAATAAAATCAAGAAGAGTAAGGTATACAAATATGTCAGAATTAGGATGCACTCTTATAACTGAAAGCCTCTTGCTATTCAGAAACAAAAGATCTTTCATACAGAAAGAAGCTGAAGCTTATTATAATAATTATCAAAGTATTTAACATCCACCAATTATTGATTAATCAACCAGGATGCCCTATATTATCATGTATCTAGCTCCAGATCTTTCTAGAGATTTGGAATTGAAATTGATTAGCTTTCATGAAATATTGCTGAAACCTCATATTTGTATGTGCATATCGGATGAAGTTATTTTATTGTTTTTGCTTTGGGTGTACCTTGAAATCTTGAATACTATTTATGTCTTATGCCTTTGGGCTCAAAGCATCAAAAAGTGTAAAAAGGAATTACACAATCTATAATATATATGCTAATCAGTAAGCACAGAGCAATAAAAAAAGATCACATGATTAAATGTAGATAGCATACGTATAGCTTTTTCATTGAGAAAACAACTTCCCATGAAACATATGGAATACAGCTTATATGGTTTAGACAACAGCCAACATGGACTTTTGCAGTATTGGCTTACTATTACATTATTATGAATTCACCACCAGAACTACCTGATCTGGATTACAGGAGCAGGAAATTTAATTTATTTGGCACTTTCATATATAAGGGCAACCGCTGGCCAGCTTAACTATATAGCGGGGAAGGACATGAAGCTGGCGTTATCGTTGATATCACATAACCAAAAGGGTCGCAAAGAGATAGGTCTGATGCTATCTGGTAGTTCCAAGAATTTTTTGCACCTGCACAAACTTGTATCCTGCAATATGCAGAAGCCCACAATATTGAAGACAGTAAATGATTTATGAGATTCCCCAGAGAAATCCCTGTAGAAAAATCCTTCTTGGAAGGGATAGTGTAAATCTGTTCCAACTGATTTGCATCATGTGCAATGAAAGTGGGGAATGCAAATTCAGACCCCTCTCCACTGAAATCATCAAATATAGCCTTCTTGATGCTTGACTGAGCACGTTGGATGGAGTCAACCATTTTCCAGAACTCCAAGTTAACCTCGTTGGTGCTCTGAGTATGTGAAATAGACTACACAAATCATTATGAGTCAAGTAAGTGGTGATCTGGTGGATGGCCTAATTACAAATAATGAAAAAATCAACTAAAAAAATCAAAGGGCGAACGCAATTGTATCACCTTAATATGCAATATTTTTACACAAGGGAAACTTTTGAGGAAGCAAGGCACCATCTGGTCCTTGTTGTCAACACCAAAACGGATATCATCGCCAAGACCTCCACACTTGGAACAATCGTAGTAGCGCTAGCCTTCATGTCATTCTACGTTGTCAACATGTAAAAAAAAAACCTTTATCAATATGCGCAAACCAAAATAACAAAAGTCAGATCACCACAATTTTTTTCATGTATAAGTTTAATTTTAGATACTGATAATTCAAATTAAAGGAACACACATAGAGGAGCAAGAGATCAAAACGTTGATCACAGTGTCACCAATCTGAAGAACATGGTCACCGGGCTTGAGATATCCAACAACCCCGAGCTTCGGCGCAGAGCGTATCTTGATCTTCTTACAGTCACTCCAGTGCAAAGCATCATCTTCCAAAGGATGAGGCTCTCAAGGAACGGAGCGGACACCACGGCAAGCTCCTCCAGTGCGGAGGCCCAATGCAGCACGCACCGGAGGCTTGGGCTGCGGATGTGAGGCCTCAACAGCCAGCTGCATGCGTTGCTGATGAGAGAGAGCTTCTCCACCTTTGGGCTGCGGGTCAGCAGGTTCTCGACATCCCACTCACGCAAGATGCAACGATACAGACAGATCTCCCAAAGCTCACGGAGCGTGTGGGTATGAGTTATGATCCCGATGTCCGGCAGCTGGACACCACAGAGGTAGAGCCGAGGACTTACAACAGAAGAGATCACCAGGCACCGTGACATTGTTTGGGTTTTGCAGGTTGAGGAAGTAGAGCTCCTCGAGGTGCTTAGCAGCGAAAGCCCTAAACCAGCTCTTGAGGGCTTCGTCATGAGACGCCATGCTGCAGAAGGTCAAACGAACGCTACTGAAGGGGCCAGGGTGGGAGGACAGGATGCTGGACACCCTAGCGACCATGGCATCATTGGATAGCTCATCCAGGACGTGCTCCCCAGGACGCCGGATCTGGGAATCGTCGAGGTTGAGCGGCACCGAGTGCAAGTTCCTTGACCAGCCATGGGAAAGTGTGGTGGTGTGGATGGCATCTGTGATGGGGAGCCGTGAGACGATTTCATAGGAGGCTGTTGGGGAGGGCGCTGATTTGGTCCTCACCACCATTAGAGGTGTTGTCGACAGCAGCGGTGCGCCGGTGACTAGTAGTGTGGGAGAAGAATCGGGGCCGGAGTTTGAAGGCAAGGGAAAGGAGGGAGTTCATGTTGGTTGGCTTGGATGGAATTTGGCAGCGGACAATGCAGGAGCAGCTGGCTTGTGGTTTAGGCCTAAGGGCTCCGTGGGTTAATATATAAAGTGAGAAAGGCTGAATTGGGATTTCTGTGGGCTAGCTGCAGTGAGGTCAGCATAAATCTTCTCTTGCATTCCATCTAATGCTATATCAAATTCTTTTATTTCTGTTGAAGATTTATTTCAGGGAATTAAATGGCAAACACATCTCACTATTGATTTAATGTTCCGGGAATCAATGGCAAATACCTTTGAATCTTGCTTTAATTATCTAGGTGTTAATTAGCAAAACCCTCTGATTATTACGTTAATATTCACTATTGTCACTTACGTTGTATAGAAAGTGTTGATGACACAAGTGGTGGGTAGTAAGGGTGTTTATTCCAGCCACATATTTTTGGAGTAAATACCCGTGGCGCATATTTATTGGAAAAAATATTGTATTGAAGTATTGAAATTTCATTTTTTATCTGGCGTGTTTAGTAGGGTGCACAAATGTGTTTGTGTCGTGTGACAAGGGCATATGTAAGCCATTTAATCTTAAGCGTATTCATTTGGAGTACATACACGCATGTGTGTATTTAATGAGAAAAATATGTTGAGGTCTGGTGTCGATGATATGAGAACCAGGGTTTCGACTTCGTGAGTGTGGAGCAACACCATCGCCACATGACACAATCCCCGAGATCGGGGACTAGCTTGGCCTCACCGAACGGGACAATGTCACCCCTTGGGGGCTTGGTAAGATGTGAGACCGGAAGTTGGGCACTCGGGGTCCAGGTGTGCTGCCCCTGAGCACCATTTATGGCTCCATCCAAGATCTACTCCCAACGAGCGGACCTAAGAGATTTGCTCCCGAGCCCTAGTCGCTAGTAGAACGTCATAAGGAAGTGATGTAGGGCCAATTGACTCTTAGCTCATTAAATGCACTGGGGTGGGGATGTGTGGTTCTACCAGACCCTACATGCACCTTTCCAAATAATGGTGACTTGAAGGGCGCCTATGCGCTAAGGCGTCTAGCACGGTAGGTAGGACATGTCACATCGCCTGTCCTATAGAAGCCGATGTGGGCTGTCAAGTGGCATGGAGTATCAGGTATCACGAGTCACATTGGGCCACTCATCTAGCCCTATCACATCTTGCCTGCCCTATCTTGACACAAATAAGTGGGCTGGGAAGCAACAATAAACAGTTGATGTATAACGTATCGCGCCTCCCATGTCAGCGAGGGGATGCCTAGGCCACATGTCAGGTACTCGTGATCCCCTAGTCTTACCTCAAGGGGAGGGGATCACCGCCCATGTAAGGTTAATGAAAAGGGAGGCACAAAAGTCAACAAAGGACATCCACCGGCTTAGCATGGCACGCTCGATGGGACGTGTGTGTCGGTGTAACCTAGCTATGCCCTAATTAATCATGTTGTAACCCATGACGTGCGCTTGCACATCCATCGTTATAGTCTGGTCGCTATGTTATCCTCCACAGTATATAAGGGGAGGTCTCAGACTATGTAAAGAGAGTTCACTTTTTCATAAGAGAAACCACCAATGAAAAAACAACAAATAGGAATAGGATATTACGCTCTTAGCAGTCTGAACCTATCTAAACTCTCGCATCCTTTTACATGAGAACAACTTAGAAGCATTTAACCCCTTAGCCTAACTCAAAAGGGTCCCATCAAATCCTACTACCGGTGTTCATTCACCGACATTCAAAAAGATGCATTTTTTTATCTGGCATGTGTAGTGGGTGCACACTCCCTCGCTTATGTTGGCGTTTTGGGTGGTGTGGATATGTGTAATTAAGTTTACCATCCTTAGTTATAATCCCATGAAAACAGAAGACAGCAAAACTCAACATGTCAATATGTTCACTAATTATGTTGCGCAAAAAGTAAGTCTATACATGTGTGTCAGAATCAGTTTGCATCTTTATATCTGAAAATCTCTCACTATTCAGAAAGGGATCTTCCATAGAGGCAGAAACTAAAGCAAAATAATAATAATTTTCAAAGTTTTTAAAACCCACCAATTATTGTTAACAGCCAGGATAGATGCTCTATATTATAATGGATCTAGCTCGAGGCCTTTTTGGAGATCGATTTGGCATCAAAATTATTGATTAGCTAACATGAAAAATATCGCCGAAACCTAATATTTTGAATGATCATCAGATGTAGTAGCGTATATTTTCTGATTTGGATGTACCTTTGAAATCTTGAGTCTATGTATTATGCTTTTGTGATCAAAGTACAAAAAAGGTAGAAAGCAATTACGATAACACAAATATCGATAATCAGCAAGCTAAGTAAGATAAATTAGAAAAAGACAGTCCCAATTAATTTATTACTGTATCTAATTCATTTATTTCTGTTAAAGATTTGTTTCAGGTAATTAAATGTCAATAGCCTCTGACTATTTCGACTTCCAGCTTTTGGATAACCATAGCAAAGAATCATGTACGGTCCAACTGGTTGTGCATGTCTGTTAATTTGGTGAATGGGAAAAGGTTGCAGGTCTAGTACTACAATTGATGGTTTTTTCCTTAAAAATTCTTTTTAACTAATAATGTATCATTGCACATTTTGTTCAACAATGTACACTCTTTGCTTTTTAGTATTCCTCATCCTACAAATGTTAATAAATTGTTTGGCAATGGCCAAATGTGGCGCATATGGATCTTTAAAACTTATTTAAATAGGATATTGCCCTCTAATTTCGTTAATTTTTTTCTCAAATGTGCAGGACAGCTGCGCATTATTATATTAAGAAAAAGAGAAGACTCTAAGAAGACTCATACAAACCCTTAATGGCCAGGGTTAGTACAACGACCAGCAATCAAACATTAGGGTCAAATGCTAATAAGACCCTGTTTGGCCTCATCCCTAATGTCCTGCACAAAAGCATTAAAATTAGGCAAGGTTCATTAAGACGCAACCATTTCTATGTTTTCAAATCCATCAAGCTACTTGGACCACCAAATAATTGAATCCCTTGCAATGATGCTTATTTAATTTGGTCAATTAGCTTTGTCATAATGACTTTGTTTCTGAAAAAAAAGCTCCATCTATATTGAAGTTTTTATTTATGTTTATTAGCTAACTCTATTTTTGGTCTATGATATAGCATAAGGAGAACCAAAATGTTATGCTTATTAGGCCTGTACTTTTGGAATCAATCTTTAGGGGCGCTTCACCCAATTTTGAGGGTGAGCTGCTAATAGCTTCATGATTAATAATTAGAAATAATTAAGTCACAAGTAAATGTTCTGTGTTTTTCATATCATTGGGGTTTCTTCCCTTAGTTATTAAAAATATTCCTTTGTAAACTCAAACATAATGGCTTTGTCCATCGAAGATGCAAATGCCCGAGACACAATCATCTTTCTTATTTAGAATAATTGCAACAAGCATAATTGTTCTTGAACGGGTGGTGAAAAACTCCAGATCCTGATCAAGGTGATTCAGACACCAGGAGATCGATTCTACAATGAGAAAAAAAACTAAAAGAAAGAAAATTCTCTCATCAAAACCCTTTTTTTAAAAAATATCCTTTAATTATTTTCTAAGCATACTACACATACTTTTGAGCTAGCCCACAACGTTGTTGGCCTAATAGCTCAGAAACCCTAGTTCTGATGCACATAGTGATTAAAGCTGAGGACTTGGCTGGAACTCCACAGTCTAGCTAGCTACTCCTCAATTTTGCTCATTTCGTCTCACCTCATCTCAATTACCATGGATAGTGAAAGCATCAGTGGCATCTCACCTTTCTCTTACCATTGTCAGCCTCTAACAAGACCACTCCCCACTCCAATAACAATGCGGTCTTCTTGGGTGTTCGTGACTACATCAGCTAACTCTTGCCCTGCATGTGCCCCTTCCCTATGGTGACAACGTGAGGTGAACAAGGAACACTGGACAACAGTAAATGGACGAGAAGCTCAATATAGGAGGACATGACTCTGGTAAGCACATAAGAAACTGTTAGTGCCTCTTAGTGGATTCAGCCATGCTAGGTCTCCTTGGCTTGGTGGGCGGGAGGCGAAGGCGGAAGGAAGGGAGGAAGAAGAAGAGAGGAGTGGGGTGTCGTGGCACACGATCACGATCCTCCGACAACTTTCTGTTCGTCGCTCTCTATTGCCCATGACCTTCAATTTCTAAGTAACATTTTTAGATCGGCACACTTAGGGAGAGAGAGGGGAGATAGAAAGGAGTGGATAGTCAATGGCATGGTTGCCCTATCAATTTTTTAAATTTTTTTGACTGATTAGACTCACATCAGTGCCATGGGAGAGATGTCAATTTTTATTCAAACTACTAACCTCACTGCCACATTGACTAGTCATCGTCTGGTAGGAGCAAAGCTGTCTTGTATTCAGCTTAGCTAGGGGGATTTTATCCAATTTGAAAAGATTAGGGTGTAGAATGTTTGGTATCATATGTTAGTGGGCTAAATCAGATTTTTGCAATGGTTGAAGGGGATAAGTCTGACTTAACCCACAACTATATGGGGTTCCATATGGATCTATAAAACCTTATTTGGACATGCTGTTGTCCTTTAATTTGGTCAATTACCTTTGTCATATTGACTTTGTTTCTGACAAAAAAAGCTCAGTTCATATTGAAGGCCTTATATATTTGTGTTAGTTTGGTAGCTAGCTAACTCCGTTTTTGTCTATGATATAGCGTAAGGAGAACCTACTAAGGCTATACTTCTAGAATCAATTGTAAGGAGCGCCTCACCATTTTGAGGGCCGATCTACTATTTGTTTTCCACGTCATTGTGTGTGTGGAGTGGGGGAGGGAGGAGAGGGGGCTTTCTTATGTTTCAGTTTACCAAGGTATGTTTTTAATAGGTGAGACATAATGGCTTTGTACATCCTAGATGTAAATGCCTGAGACACAATCATCTTTTTTATTTAGAAAAAAACTGTATCATACACAATATTAATACATGAACGCGTGGTGCAGAACTCCAGATCCTAATGAAAGTGATTCAGACACTAGGCGATTCTGTAATGAAAAAAATAAATAAAAAGAGAGCACATTCTCACACCAAAATCCACAAAAAAAAAATCCCCATTGTAATAGTGTACGCCTACTTCCGCGCTGGCCCACCACGCTGTCGACCTAATCGCACGGAAACCCTAGCTAGTTCTGACGCAACTCCCTGAACTCTCTTCTTCGCTGTCTAGCACTCTAGCTTCTCGATTTCCCCATTTTCCTCTCACCTCTCGCCTCTCCTCACGCCGCCGGCCGGCAATCGCCATGGACAGCGAGCGCATCAGCGGCCTCCTCGCCTTCCTTCCGCCACCGCCAGTCTCCAGCAATGCCAATCCCCGCTCCGACGGCCGCGCGGTCTTCTCCTCGGGCGCGCGCGACCGCGTCAGCCAGCTCTCGCGTGAGCTCCTCCAGGACATTGTCTCCCGGCTGCCCACCGCCGACGGCGCCCGCGCCACGGCGCTCTCCCGTCCCTGGGCCCGGATCTGGGCGTCCGTGCCCCTCGTCCTCGACGACGCCCTGTTCGTCCCCGCCCCTCCCCAGCGGCCGCCGAGGGCTTCAGATCCCACGCCGTGGTGGTGAACAAGGTGTCGCGCGTCATCAACTCCCTCCCGGGTCCCTTCCTTCAGGTCCGGCTCACCAGCACCAACTTCAACCACCACGACTGCCTCAGGCATTGGATCCAGGCCATGAAGCGCAAGGGCGGCGTCGAAGATCTCGTCGTCGTCCACCGCAGCGGCGTGCGCGGCGCCGTCACCCTCCCGCCGGAGATCCTCACCTGCACCTCCATGGTACGCCTCGCCACCGCGCTCTGCAGCCTGCCTCCGTACGTCGACCGCGAGGGCCAGCGAACCGTCTTCTTGCCGAGCCTGTGGGAGCTCGTCCTGTGCGAGGGCTACTTCCGGGCTAACGACCTAGTCCGGCTGCTCGTCGGCTGCCCTAAGCTCGAGCTTCTCACGTTGATCAACGCCGAGGACATGCCCTATTCCGTGGACGTCGTGTGTTCCACCATGAAAAGTTTGGTTCTCTCCATGTTCCGCACGAAGGAGCTCAACTTGCTGGACACTCCGTCCCTTGAGCGTGTCATCCTCTGGATGCCGAGCGTAGTCATAGATGCTTACATGTCTGTGATCAAGATCACCGGCGCGCCCGGCCTTCGCGCAATCGGGTATCTCGACACCAAAGCCCATGCGCTTCAGATGGAGGAACTATCATAAAGGCATATGGATATTAGATTGTGCTCTATATTATCTTATTACATTGAATTCTGTATATGTTTTTATCAGCACCAAGTTCCATTCTAGGCTAGTCTTTATATTTTATTTTGGTTTACTGTATGTGCATGTAGGTTGGGACCAAGGTCATCAGCCCGTCTCTGACGATCCCTAGTGTTGAGACGCTGGCTATAAAAGTAATGTTTGGATCGAAAGAGGAGGAGAATACGCTTCGGTGCTTTCTGAAGCTATTTCCAAACGTCAAGGCTCTATACGTGATGGTAATACATGCATACTACCTCTACTAGCTTGCACATCAGACATTAGTTAGAGATATATTTCATTTACTTGATCCATTTCTGTTGCTGAGTGAAATGATTCGTATTATGCATTACTTTTGCAGGCTACTCCACCACCATCTTGTATTTTACCTGATGAGCATAATGTAGATTTCTGGATGAAGAACCTTAGATCCATTTTATGTATCCATTCGCAACTTACGAAGTTCATGTTCTATGATCTACATGGAATGGTTCTCAGTGATCTTGCATTCATTAAAGCCATCGTGGGAACAACTGGATTGCTAAAGGAGATGCGCCTTTTCCCGTCTGACAAAATCTTCTTTTATGAGATATTTGATACGCCAGCTGAGAAAGAGGGTGCTCTGAGGAACTATTTGTCTGAGTCTGAGGTCAGTTGGGTCAGCGATACAGCGAAGTTGCAGGTATTTCCATATGACGGCGCCAAACTGAAATACAAGACAGTATCTGATCCAGCTCGCAGCGACCCTTTTGTTTACATGAGTTAGATGTGCCTTCCTTCTTCTTTGAAACTATGATTTGCTAATGCATGGTTATGGCATTGTTCTATTGGATTTTTCTTATCTCCACGTAATAAGAGGATTTTAGAACCGCAGAAGTTGAACTTCCTCTAGCTTGATTTTCAGAAGTTTGGACTTTATTGGTATGCAAACTCTTATATTTTAAATCGATCTGTGATGCCTGGTGTTGATTGCCATATCTAGCTTGAGCTTACACACTAGCTCAGATATGCCGAATACACTATAAATATTATCTCCGACCCTGTTCTAAATATTATCTCCGAAATGCCAGGAACAGACTTTACATGGTTGATTTCTATTTAATTTGATGGTATCATTTTTTTTCTCTCAGCTGGTTTATAACCGTGGTGAATTGTAGATAGAAGCCTCTAGCTGTTGGGACTTGACACACGATCGATATACCCAGCTACAAATGTACTTTTATGACCTACAAGTGATTTAGAATGAATTAACAAGAATCATTTTACCATCCTTGAAATGCCATGAGGTACCACTAATTATAACTGGGGAGTTTGTTCGGTACCAGATTTTTACATCTTCAAAAAGTTGTGGTTTTTGTCCCGGCCGGGTAAGTACCTGTGCAAGGACCCATAATATCATATTGTAAACACATAGCAAGTTATAATTATAGTTTTTCTAGAAAAAGTTAAGTTATAGTTGACAGCATGTTATGTTCATTTTTTGCTTGTAAAATGGAACTGTGAAATTATCAAGAAGTCATATATTCTCAAAAGAAAAACAATTAAGATTTTTCTTTTCGGTCCGTTTTATACTATGTGACCACCTGAGAATATACAATTTTGTTAATTAATTGGTGCTAGTCTGCTAATCATACCAGACATACATATACATGTACACAACCCCCCCCCCCCCCCTACCCCCCCGGTGAGTGCTTGACGCACCAAACTCAGTTCAGTCCTCGGTACGGATCGAATAGTCGGCCGGAAAGCATGCAAATTCACCGGAAGAACTAAGAAACGCAATGCACAGCAGAGGCTGTCTGACTGAGCATATATGGTATAGTTCGTGGTGTGGTGTAGAGACAATATTGGCTCATGCTGTTTACTTACCGTATGCTCGGTTTATAGTTTATGGGACATCTACCGGATCGATCCAGACGACGACGACGATGACTACTTGATCTGCAAATGAAAACAAAACATTAGCATATATAATATAGGTTCTGATTTGATAGAATTGCATGCCCAACGTCGACCGCGTGATGCAAACCAAGCAACATGTACATGTGATCCAGTGGAAGCTTAGACAGACCACCTAGAGAGATGTCAAAGAGAAAGGAGGGATAAGAATGAGAGGGGAAGAGGGTACAGGAATGATATGGAAGGGAGGAGGAAGAAGGAAGGACATACTAACTAATCTATTCGATCTCTAAAGGATTTTGGTTTAGAAAAGAAACAAAAATCTGGAGAAAGAAGAGGCATGCAATTAATTTACATATTTACTAGTAAAGACAATGACTAACGAGAGCGGTCTTTTGTAGCACCCAACATTAATAGAGTTATAGAATGGATCGGCGGCTCGGCGCTGATCATCAGTGTATATATATTGATTCCTCCTCTTGACATTGCCAACTTTGGCCAGAAATGTGTGGAAAAAGAACTTGATCAAAATATATATGTATACAACAAACAATTAAGCACAATTTATGCCGTCACATATGTTGGAAATCTAGAGCTAGCTAGCAAAACGCACAAGATATTCACTCGATTTTTAATTCTGTCGGCAGCTCTACAGTAATATGCTACAGTAGCATATATGCTGCTGCAGTCGTAGCAGGCTACAGGATCTGAAGAACTGAAAATATTTTGTGCCACAAACAGCCAGCGGCTTTTGTTTTCTTCTCTACTTATTCCGCTCGATCAAAACGACTGGTTATATATAGTTACATGCAGTAGTAGCCTGGCATACAATTGAGCTGAAGCATAGGAAAAGCTTAAGTGCAACAGCGACGTGATTGCACAAAAAAATACACGTACGTACTCTCCTGCTACAGAAATACAAGAATATAAGACATGGCTTACTTGTCTGGGTCAGTGGGGGCCAGCGCGCCATGATCTTCAACCTCGGCAGGGGTGCCGGCATCTTCAACCTCAGGAAGGGCGCCAACACATCTTCACCTTCATCGGGGGGTCACATCCTCTTCGAGCAAGCAAGGACTCAAGATCATACGCCAAACAGTAAGGGACTTTTTTACAGTGCACCACATTTGTTGAGAGCCGTTGGTTTTCTTTTATCCAAAGGCTGATAGTTGTCTTACCATGCAAGAGGTGATAGTCCTTCAATAACCTCCAAAGGGTTAATATGGTCTTTGTGCGTCACAAGATTACATTAATTAGGATTAATTGTGTGGAAGAGTAATTAATGTTGTTTCCTAAATAAATCAATCGCTAATAATGGAAATAAGTTGCCTATTATGTACGCATGACGGCATGCATGTGTATCTTCTGCCCACCGACAGGGGCTATACGATTTTAAATTCCATTCAAAAGAAATTTGCTTAAATTCATTAAATTGAGCTTTTGGTTTAATGAGAACTTTTGAACCAATTTTGAATTTGAAGTTTGAACGTTATTTCTGTTGTTTTTTTAATAACAGATTGTCCAAATTTTAAATATATGTGGACTTTTAAATCTAACCTTTCATATTGAATTTTACAGACATTATTCAAAACTTAATATATGGATTTGTAATCTATCTACATCAGGCGTGTTTTAAAAATTTCTGAATAAAAAATGAATTATTCCCTAATCCCAACTACGGTTAATAACTAAAAGAAAGATGAATTATTCCCAAATCTCAGCTACGGTTTATAACTCCAAATGAAAACATGCCACGAAGTCTTAGATCAAATATTTGGGTGGTGTACGTGATGTTTAAAAATATTGCTTAATTTATTATATGATTTAAAAGGCTATGTCCATTTTATGCTTTACTAATTTATTGGGAGTTTCCATGCTAGCATCATTTTTCTCTTAACCCAAAACTTACCTTGGTCAACCAACGGCTGAGATTTAAATGCACTCTTACCTCCATGGTGGTAAGATGGAGTACTGTAATTGAAATATCAGCGGAAAGAACAATTAATAAAAAAACAAAACAATAAAAAATGCATTCGTATAATATGTTCCTCGCTATCATCCCACTCAAGATAAAAGGTAATTAAGGTCAGAGGCAGGGCCTTCATAGTCCTAGCTAGATCTATTCCTAATTGATTGGTACATTTAGGTCACAATTTGCCATTGATTTTCAGCATGCTAACGATGAGAGGGGAGTAGGCAGCGATGGCCAGCTTGTTGTGTTTCATGGATATTTCCAATTTCTTGGCACCATATCATTTCATGAATACTGCCCGCAACAACACAAATCACACGGCGCTCACCTTTCGGCCCACCAGACTTTCCACACACTAACCTGCTAAATCTATCTCGATCTCATATCTTCTGTAATTAGAGGCTCTCATAGAAGCCCCAACATTAATTAATTCTAATTATCTCAATAAAGTAACATAAAAGAGTTCTAGAAATTCCCACATTAATAGAAGAAAAAGGTCCAAATAGAATTACACTTTTGAATATCTAAAATTTAGAATAAAAATAAAGACAATTAAAACAAGATTTCATATAGAACACAACATGGGATTAACTGAAATTCAGAATAAAAAATATAATAAAATCAGCAATTTTAATACAATAAAAGTTCCAAATTAAAACAAAAATTTCACTAAAATTTGAAATAAAAATATATGATAAGTGTCCATGTAAAATAGAAAATATCAAGAGTCCATATTTTTTTTAACTCTTGAAAGGTAGAGACACTCTACCTTATAGCCATTATATTAAATGTGGTTCAAAATGTTTACAAAAGGGAAGACTAAGTAGGCAAGCAAGAGGCTAAAAAAGAAATACTGAAACAAAAGATTCGGTTGCATTTGTATTCAATCACAATGGGGATTGTTGGACCAATGTTTCTTTCTCGGCGTTGCATTTGTATTCAATCGATAATCCCGGAATGCTAACTATAGAAAGATTCTGCAGGAGTTTGGAATTGCTTTGATCCAAATAAATTCTGTTGGTCTCCATTGCATACCATGGTAGTTGAGCAAGTTGTAGGCAGCTGATGTTGTGACCCCCGTGGAAGCAAGCAGAATAGTTCTTGTGTCTGTTTTTTCTTTGTTGAAACTTGATGATCTGCTAACAAAACCGTTAATATTTGCAGCCCGTGTTGTGCTTGTTGAGATAATACTGGATGCAAGTCAATGTGCCATTCGTTTTCGTTGAATTGTGAAGAAACATTGCAATCAGGATTGGCAGCAAATGAGGTTAAAGTCGGGAATGTCATACAGAAGCGTCCAAGTGCAGTCTAATGATCCCTACAGAATTCAGATGAACATCCATTTCCTAGTGTCACTTTGGTAGGCCAAATAGTTTATGCCAGGACCGCATGAAATTGTTTTTCGAATGGGTGTGTCGTTTGGGTTTACTTTTAATGGAATCTGATTTTGTAGGTACAGACATTGAAACCAAACAAAACATGGCTACGTCGAGCCAGATACGAGTTTGCCTTAAAAAATAGCTACATCGAGTACAAGTTCATGGGCCGTATCATGTACCTCAAACATAGTTAATATAAAATAATTTTTAATTTAAAAATATGGTAAGGGTTGACTTGTTTTGGTCTTAATTTTGGCCTTGGTCCTTCAATGAACTCTTTGACTGGCGGCTCATCGACATCGGCTACTATACGGTATAAAACAATACACAAAGAAATAAAATTAAAATCTAATATATATATATATATTACTAATAATACCATTAGATGTATCTTATTTTTAGAAAAATTTTAAGAGTTGAACAGATTTAAACGGAGCTTCAGTTCAAAAGATATAAATTTTATAAGATTAATTCATTTTCAAGATTATAAAAAAATAATTAAATATTTTCTAGAAAAGAAAAGAATTTAATCAGAGGTTGACATGTGGGAGAGGGGCGAGGGAGAAAAAAATTAAATTTTTATTTTTCTGGTGAGTAAGTTAACGGGCTCAAGTGAGTGCTGTTAGGCTGGATAGATGAGCCAAGGTGGTTTGGCCTAAGTAGAAAAAGGAGATCGAAAGCATGTGGGTTTCACCGATTCATGAGCTGACCCATATGTGTGGCCTGGGACTCGGCTGCCACATCGTCAGGCAGGATCAACAGCTGACCACGACCGATGGTGTTCTGGGGAATATTGGCAAACCAGTGTAATTGACTATCGAGGTGCTAAGGAGGGGAGAAGGGCGGAGCAGGCAAACAGCTCGGATTGGCTCAGGAAGGCCGGAATGGGGTCGGTGACGTGCGGCAGTGGAGCTCTAATGAATGATACGGCATTTGGTCGCCGTTGGCAACCTATTGGGTGGCGTAGGTTACTGAGCTAGGGCTTGGCTGCAACAGGATGAAGTGAGCCACAGAGATAGGGAGAGAGCCCATAGAGGCTACCTCGAAGAATACGGAAAGGCAACGGCAACGGCGCCTAGTGGAGAGAGAGAAAGAGGAAGGAAAGGGGTGATGGCATGGGAACTCAAAGAAAGTCCGGATGGTGCAAGATGAGACAGAGGACTCAATGGCCTTTTTATAACTATAGGCTGCGCATGGCGATAATGAAGATATGTGGTGTGGTACAGTGCTACGCACGACGCGAGGCGGCAAAGCACATCACATCACCATGATGGTGTTGACCACGGCGAGGAAAAAGAGAAAACGTGAGCGACATGACTGCCTGAGTGAGATGGGATGGAACAGAGGGAGCAAGTGCTCGCCAAGGCCCAAACTGAATACAGTGGTGACTCACCAGGGTTTAGTGGCAAGGATAACGGCGTGCTGATTTTTGGGGCAACAGTGATGTATTGTCCACGTGCGCAGCGTGGACAAGAGCGGCGTGTTGGTAGGCATTGCCGACAAGGCAACGAGGCCTAGTCGCACGTGCTACAGAGGCTAGCGCATTTGACTGAATGCTCAACACACATGGGATGGCTGTCCATGGCCCATTCGGTGGGTGAATCTAACTACCGACCAGTGTGTTAAGTTGTAGGCACACACGACAGCCATGAACGAGGGAGCCACGCACGAGAGTGGCGGACTGGGTTGTCGGCCATGTTGAGTTGGACCATGCGGAAAAAAAGGCAGGCCATGTAGGCCAGAAGAGGGAAATAATGGTCCAAATGATAGTAGTTTTTTTGAACTTTCAGAAATATTTTGAAAAAGGAAGATTTAAAAGTTTGAATTTTAACTCAAATTTTGATATTTGGAGAATCTTTGGAAGGGATTCTAAGTTAAGTTTAAAGAGAATTTAAAATCCATAAGTTGGCATGCTAAGAAATCAAAAGATCCAAATTTTTCAAACATATTTTTATTTAAATAGTTTTTCTCTAGCGTAAAAACACGAGCATTACAAATAGTCTTATATAACAAACTTGTACACTTCCAATAATATACTCCACAAATTTCTATATTTCTTCTATGGCTAAGGGCAAATTTGACTTTTCTATAGTTATTAAATAGTCAACTAACGGGTCAACTAATGGAATGAATATAGAAGGAATAAAAGAAAAAAATTTAGGGATATGCAAGGTAACGTGCAAAACTGGATTGGCTAAAATTTTAAAGAACATACAAGAAATTTTCTTTTTATGTGACCAACTCGGAATCCATATTGATATGTATGTGCACATCGTTCAATCATTTCTAGACTTATAATATAGAATTTGAATATAACTTAATATATATTATTACAATCATCCATACAATTAAAGAGATTAATCCTATCCATAGGATATACTAGTTAGATTGAATTGTAAGATTTCTTCTCATTTCTATATTAATGTGGGATTTTTTTTAGGAATTTCATGTTAATGTTCAAATTTCTAGGATTTTATTCGTCTAGGAGAATAACGTGCTTTGGGATTTAGGAGTGCCTTCAGTTAGTACTTAAAACATGGGTTATGTTTGTTTTACAACCATTGATTTCCACGTCAAATGGTAGGAGTTCCTTGTTTCATTAGGCTAATATGTGGTCGGTTGTTGCAAAAAATGTGCAATCCACACTTTCTCTATTCACTGCCAAATGTCGCCATAATAGTGGCTAACACACTTTATGTGTTACACCACACTTCTGATAAATTGAGTCATGACAAAGTTAGACATATCAACCAAACATACCCAAAGCATTTATATGATCCATCAGTGTAAAATGGTCCTCATAATAATATGTTATCCAATTCATCCTCTAAATGAAAATGACCTGAAGCTCTGGAGGGAGAATAGTAGATCATGAAGTGTGTCCATTCGTCTTAGGAACACATTTTATAATTTCAATAGAGAGGCTGTTGATGAGCTTGCATTCATTCAAAGCGTCATGGCAATAACTTGCATATTGGAGGAAATGTGTATTGCATTATCCTATTTCATTGATACGTCTGATGAGATGAAGGAAGAACTGAAATATAAATTTGTCTGCAGTCCATTGGGCTAGCTAAATGCATATCTTTCTAGCTAGCTGTGGCGAGGGAACCACAAGACCTCAGCTGATACGTCACTTGACCCTTATGATTTCATCCGTTGAAGGTGTACCTCCCCACTCACGTAACAAGATGCTTTTAGAAGCATCATCACATATAATTTGGAGTTTCTCAAGTTTCATATTCAAACATAGTGAACTTATTTGATATGTTGTGTACTCATTGATTGAATTTTCATATCTTGATATTAAAGTACATCTGAAATATGTTACAATGCTTTTATACCCTTATTATAAATATGTTCTCAATTATTGTGCTAGCAACATAGTTTAAAGTATGATTGATTTCTATGGAGAGAGTAAGATGTTTCCGGCCATCGGGCTCATGACCGTAGTTATACCTAGATCATATAACAACTGGATTTATGAAGGAGATCGATGCGTCTTTTCCCGTCCGATTCTTAATTTATGCGAAGTTTGATACACCAGAAACATATATACCGGTCGGAGTAACTATTTCTCTGAGGTCAACTGGTAAGGACCGAAAACTGGTGAACAAAGGCGTGTGCAGGCCTTTAGTCATTATATCAGTAAACTGATGTGCCGATGGTATATGGAGCATCCGAACCTGTCCTAATGCGATGTTGTCACGGACAAAATGGATATCGATCTCGATGTGCTTGGTGCATCGGTGATGGACCGGGTTGGCGGTCATGTAGACGGCACTGACATTGTCGTAGTAGACGACAGTCGCGATAGAGAGGGGTGCACGGAGCTCTTGGAGAAGTTGGCGAAGCCAACAGCACTCGGCGACGGCGTGGGCGACGGCGCAGTACTCGGCTTCGGCGCTGGACCGGGACAATGTAGTCTGGCGTTTTGAGGACCAGGATACGAGAGTGTCACCGAGGTAAACGTAGTAGCCAGACGTAGAGCGTCGAGAGTCGGGGCAACCTGCCCAGTCCGCGTCGGAGTACGCGGTGAGGGAGTCGATGGGGCCAGAGCTGAGATGCAGCCCGCTAGAGAGGATGCCCTTCACGTAGCGTAGGATGCGCTTGAGCAGTGCGAGGTGAGGTTCACACGAAGCGTGCATGAAGAGGCACACTTGCTGGACAGCGTACGTGAGGTCGGGTCAAGTGAGTGTGAGGTATTGGAGAGCCCCGGCAAGACTCCGATAGTGAGAGGGATCGGCAACGAGGGCGCCATCGGTAGTAGAGAGTTTGGCTCGAGTGTCGACTGGGGTGGCCGTGGGGTGACAGTCGGCCATGCCCGCATGCTGGAGGAGGTCGATGGCGTACTGGCGTTGGGAAAGAAAGAGTCCGTGGGTGGAACGGGTTACGGAGATGCCAAGGAAATGGTGGAGAGGACCAAGATCGGTCATGACCAACTCAGAGTGGAGTTGGGCCATGATCTGGTCAAGGAGAGATGTCGAAGACGATGTGAGGACAATGTCATCGACATAGAGAAGTAGATAGGCAGTGGCGGAGCCGATATGGAAAGCGAACAGGGAACTATCGGACGCAGAAGCCACGAAGCCGATGTGCCGAAGATAGGCAGCAAAGCGCTGGTACCAGGCACGAGGGGCTTGTTTGAGGCCGTAGAGAGAGCATTGAAGGAGACAGATGTCGTCGGGATGAGAAGGGTCGATGAAGCCTGGGGGCTGCTGGCAGTAGATTGTTTCCGTCAGGTGGCCGTGAAGAAAGGCGTTCTTCACGTCTAGTTGATAGATCGGCCAGGAGCGAGAGGCAGCCAAGGTGAGGATGACTCGGATGGTGGCGGGTTTGACAACGGGACTGAAGGTCTCATCGTAGTCGACACCGGGTCGTTGGGATCGAGACATCGGTATCCCTTGTGAGAGGTGGGATAGCCGAGGAGAATACAGGCGGTGGAGTGGGGAGCGAGTTTGTGGGAAGCTGTGGCGGTGAGATCTGGGTAGCAGAGGCACCCGAAAACGCGAAGGTGGGAGTAGTCGAGCCCCGTGCGGTAGAGAAGGGCATAGGGAACGTTGTTATGAACAGAGGAGCATGGGCGCCGATTGAGAAGATACGTCGCAGTAGCCAAAGCTTTAGCCCAATAAGTGGCAGGTAAGTAGGCGTGAAGTAGCATGGTACGACTGATGTTGTTGAGGGTGCGAAGGAGACCCTACGAGAGTGACCATTGTCGATGGTGACAAAAGAGGAGGAAGAGGGGTGACAGGAGCGAAGTATACTGGCCGATGACGCCATGTGTGAAGACGCCCTAGAGTCTAGCACCCAAGGGTGCTGTGGTTGGAGCGTCATCTGGTTGAGGACAGCGACGAGGCCAGCCTGGTTCCAGGAGGGAACCAACTGGGTGGTTAGGGTCGGTAGCATCGGCTGAGGCGACAGAACGGGAGCCGATGCTAGGTGAGCCTAGGGATGGGCACCGAGAACTCCAGGTTGCCAGCCGATGCGGCTGCGTGGCTGGGGCTGGGGCGCCTAGGGGTTGTAGCAAAGCCATGGACCTGTGGGACCGGTAGGATGGGTAGGGACCGAGGTAGGTCGTGATGGCGTCGGACCCTGCTAGATCCTGCCTTTGCCTTTGCCCTTGCCTTTCCCGGTGCGGGCTGTGTTGTTGTGGCCGGAGCCATGGCCACCAGGACCACGGGAGGAAGGGGCAGCGCAAGAAGCTCAGCAGCCATTATCGGCTGCGGCAAGAAGAGCGGTGTGGGCCACTGTCTTCTCATCGTTGGCCAGACGGAGCTCTTTAAGAACTAGCATGTCATGAGCCCGGGCGAACGATGGAAGAGGTGTGGCGTTGGTTATGTTATCGGCGGTGTTGGAGAAGCGGGGATTGAGGCCTCATAGAAGGGCGAGGACGAGTTGAGAGTCGGCCACAGGGTGGCCGACGTCCCGGAGAGCAGCAGCCTTGACTTTGAGGCGCTGACAGTACGAGGAGACAGAGGAGTCGTCTTGTACCATGTAGTGGAACTCGTTGAGGAGGAAGATGGCGCGAGGCTGCTTGTTGGCCAGGAAGATTCGCTCGATGGCCACCTAGAGATCCCATGGCGAGATCGAGGACAAAGTCGTCGACCGAACCGAGCAGCTAGCTGCGCACGTAGCACTCGGCGATGTCCCACTGAGGATCATCGGGGCGAGGTGGAGCAGAGCCATCAATATGGGACCGAAGGTCGAATTTTCCACAGAGTGATTTGAAGAAGAAAACCCACTTGGAATAATTGGCGTTAAGGTCAAGAGAGATAGGAACGTGAGATTTCACGTTCACAGCAGCGTAGGGAGGGGAGAAGATCGGCGAGGTGGTGCCTGAGGTGTGGTCTGAGGCACCGAGGACCAGAGCAGACTCGGCAACTGAGAGAATGCCGGAGCTGAGAGCGAACTCGGTGGCCATGACGGGAGAACGGGAGCAAAGAGCCGATGGGAAAAAGAAGCCGATGGGAGGGGGAAGCCGATGAGAGGACGGATCGGCCGATCAAGGATGTGAGAAGCCGATGGTAAGTAGGTCGGCCAGCCGATGAGGAGTGGTTGGCCGATGGGGAGTAGGCAGTAGAGTAGGTGAGGACAGAGTGGGTGGGTCAGAGAGTAGTTGGGTCACGGACGTGTGAGGATTTACGTCCATGAAAAGAAGATTTACGTCCGTGGACTCGTGGAGGCCAAGGAGTGGGGCAGACGCGAAAAAGGCAGGGAGTGGCCGGACACGAAGAGAATATGTTCACGTTCGGGAGGCAAGGATTCATGTCCGTGGATACATGGATACGTTGGACTGGCTCGGACGTGAGGGGAGAAGGTTCGTGTCCGAGAGCAGTTGAGCATGTCAAAAAAGGCGAGAACCGAGAGAGGTTTCCAGCCGATGGAAGGCTGGACAAGTCCAGCTGATGGAGACGACAAGCACGGAGGTGCGCCGGCGTCAGAGAAGGAGAGATGCACGAAGCAAGAGGAAGAGCGGAGATAGGTGTGAGGCGAGACGAGGAGGTGGATCGAGACCGTCGCCTGGTCACGCGGAGGTGGGACGGAGAAAAGAAGGTGACTGCGGGAGAGATGGGGAGAAGAAGAAATGGAGACGAGAGAGCGAGGAGAGTACCGGGAAGAGGGTCGACGACGGGAAGAAAACGTCGATGACGAGGAGGAAAGGATCGGCTCGCCGGAGGAAGAAGCTGGTAGGCCGGAATGTCTAGACTCGCTCTGATACTATGTAGAATGTATATAGTGACTATAACCCTCAAGCGTATAAAGGGAGGTCGGGTCTATATATATATATATATATGACATGGTCTCTCTAACATTATTCCTATCACCGTGCAGTTAACTGGGAAGATGTCCCATTTAGCAATGTATTACTGGCCAAACTAACCTCAGTGCATCTCAAATATGCTGCAGTATTTTTATAGTAGATATTTTCTTAATTATATATGCTAGGAACATAGTTTAAAGCGTGCTTCACACACACACATGTCAGAGGAGTATTCAGCAGCGTGTTATATAGGTATTGAACTGAAAAGTAAGAAACTAAGAAACTTGCATTCATCCTGGATATCAAAGTTGATGTGTTCGTTTACATCGGAGGAAATTCACATTTTTATTATTTCCATGGTGAACCTGATGCTGAGCTTGTGTTTATCCAAAGCCTTGCGGCAGCAGTGTGCTTCCTAGTCGTCATACATACACCGGTTAAAAATATATTTTACGGGCGGCTAAAATGGTACATGCACACGTATATAGCCAACTGCCTTGAATTATCTGTAGAAACTTTTAAAAAAAACTAATGCCACTTATCGGGGCCCTCCATATTTTAGCAATTTTCGGACCATCTCGGTTGCGCCTATTTAGACAGCTTGGTCTAATAGAGCGGCTCAAGTGCTCCATGCAAATATGCGGCGCCATTTGCGGAGGTGGTCGGCTTAAATGATCGTACTTTGAAAATCAATTACTAGAGGCGATCAAGCCAACCGCCTTTAAAAATAGACTTATTTCTAGATATGGAAATTTCCACTAGTGATCCGAGACGCGTGTGCACTAAAGTGTGCGAAAACAGTTTTTTTTTAGTGTTATTTCTCTGTCCTATTCCATTGATACGCCTGATGACACGGAGGCAAACTAGTTGGGCCAGCAATACAGCTAAATGGGATGTCCTCCAGATGACTGCGGCCAGAAGGGCATTCCAACCAGCAGTAAGTAATCAGCAGCATGCGACTAAAAAGTAAGAAAGCGAGAAACTCTGCATTCGTCCTAGATGACAACTAGAAGTTGCAATTTGGAAGTTCTATACATACAAATCAATAGTTTTCCTCACGAATTCGGCGTCGTTTCGAGCGTTCCATCTCGATGAATGATGAATACTGTTGCGGTAGAGTCCGGTGGCTGGAGAAGAGACGAAGCAGAGTGGCCTCGCTTGGAGCTGGGCCAGGCCAGAGCGTTAGAGCAAGCTAGTCCTAGCTTTGTTTTGGCTAAAGCTATCTCTAACGGTTCATAAATGTTACTATCTCCAATGCTGGGATGAAATGAACCACTAGAGACTGTTAGTCAAAGATAACCCATTAGCCAGCCCACAAATCATAGAAATAAATAAATATATAATTTGTCAAACCCATGACCTCAAGTTTGAGCACAAGACGACCACAACAATTCAAATATGATGTGTTTCTTACCTATAACAAAATACACATCATATTTGAATTGTTGTGTTTCAATCATCTCGGTTGGTTCATGATTGGTGTCAACTCATTATGTGACGGTTTGTGCTCAGTCATATCTCGAACGGCTCTCTCTTTCAACCGCTATAGATAAGTGATCTCAAATGGTTCTGCTCTAACCGTTACAAATGACTGTTAGGGATGCTTGCTCTTCCTGGAAATATTTGGAAGAGTTATATAATTTTGTTGCATGTTGAGGTGTATCAGCTACATATTTCTATGCAGCCGCCATTGATCTTCTGGTCAAGCGAGTTCTGTTGTGTATATACAAGCTGGTATAGATTTCAGTTTATAAATGACAAGTTAAGCTAGTCAATTAATAATTAACTACTGTAGCAAACCTGAATTATAAAAGTGAATGCTATCTTGTTTTGCATATATTGATTTGGTCTTGCATTCTGTCATGGGTGAAAGCTTCAGAATTTCCCCTTTTTGTACTGCCTGTCTTGCTTAGCAGTCACGGTTAATTCACGCTTCTGTTAGATAGGTATGCCGGTGTTGATCCGTAATTTACCCTCCTAGCAAATCTTAGGGCCTTTTTGGCCTATTTGGGCAAAATTTACCCAATTATCAACTAAAATCTGGTACATCCGTACAAGTAGTTTTGGCCTATTTGGGCAAAATTTACCCAACTATCAACTAAAATCTGGTACACCCGTACAAGTAGTTGACGAGTTTTCAACTTTTGGCTGTCTTTGACTTCCTTCAATTGGACTATGTCTTTTTCCAGTTATGCGGTTCTGTTGAAACAATTACAGTCGATACCAAGGCACATATTCAGGCGATGTCACGAACGAATTTTGGTACTGCCTGTAGTCTACAACTGAAAAAATATAACGCTTAGAAGTTAACAAGCTTTGTTCAAATAACATACAAATCAAGAGCTGTCTTTTAGTTTATATATATAGGATTCTTATTCAGCAGCATGTCGAAAACAGGAATATAAACAGAGCAAGCATGTAATCGGTGCTATAACGTCGAAAAGTGGAATATCAACAGCGCCAGCATGTGCCAGAGCAAAATGATTGTTCAACCTAGATCGCATTACTGCACAAAGAAGATCAAGACAAGAAATCAGGACCATATATTACCCTGATGATAATTAAATTGACACAGGTGCATGCATGCCCAGTGACCTGTCAACAATACTCAGCGTACACAACTTGCATGACCTGTGACCTGCCTACCTATGTATGGAATTAAATTTCCATGTGTTCGCATGAAAATGATAAGACAGTAAGCACTAGATTATCTCAGTGGGTCACCAGCGCCAGTTCATTACCCCAATCAACATCATGCCACAGCTAGAAATAGATATCACATGAAGTGCACATAGATATATATACTGCCATAGATGTTAAGTGATAGTGGTCCTTGCAGTGAACTATAGTACTGCTAAATTAAACGCTTACAGCCACTTTTAGTGATGTTGAAAATTGACCTATCTTAGAGAAAGAACATAAATCAACAACAAAAGAGTGCCTAACATGTCAACACCGCAACAATAGAGTAATTGTTTATCCCAAAAAAAGACAAGAATCAAAGAATATACAACAAGGCACCTTAAAGTTCATCAGCAGAAACTGAAAGGATCATCCCCAGAAAGATTCAACAGTTTGTCGAACCTGGGACCCTTCTCCACTTCAGGTCGAAGCAGCAAAATTTTGCACTTTTTAGGGGCCCATGATCCAGATGATAGGACCACCAGTTCGCTCTTCACTTCATACGTCGCATCAACAGAAGTAAAAAATTCTACCAGGAGTAAAGCCCGAAGCTACTGAGATGTCCTGCAGATGAACTTGAGGAATTCAAACTCCCATTCGTTCCCGCAAAATGCATGAACAACAATCTTTGTCGAGTGACTTGATGCATTCAACAGGGCAGACCTCCCGCCAAAACTTGGCATGTTGCCTGGCAGTGGACCAAGTGTTTATAGCACGGTGAACAGAGTGCAGAACCAGTGAACAACCAAATTAAATATGGATCAGGAGGGGGCGTTAGTTAATATTCTAACTAGTGATCAATGATCTAAATTGAGATGCCAACTGAATTAGTGTGTGCGACACCACCTATGTGCAATGTTTCAACATTGGGAAAGCATCCGAGGAAGGTGACCAACATAGCGACCTCCTCAAGGACACCAAAATTCACACTCAGGGCCAATATCCTGATGCTCGGAACCGTGGAGAATGGGCTCACCTTCGTGCCAGCCTGCAAGAGAGATCACAAACCATTGAGAAATGAATGCCTAGTAGTTGTACGGTCATACAAAAGATTCATGCATCAATTACACATGTGGATTCATTGTCAACATAACAGGGTGCAGAAATGTAGTATACCTTGATGACGGTTTCGCCAATCTGCAGCTGGTGAGCTCTTGGCTCCAAATAGCGCAGGACCGCAGCTCTGGTGCACAAACAAGTTTAACCTTCATTGGGAACTCATCATATGTGCTAGAATAGAATACATTCTCCACAGAATGAGACGGGCGCCGTGGGAGAAGGCATGCACTGGTATCCGGGAACGTCCAGTTGCGGAGGAAGAAGCGGCTGAGAGCGGCGCCCGCGCAGCGGAGGACGTCGGCGGGGAGGAGAACATGGTGGATGTTACTCACGGGCTTGTTGAAGAAGACGTGATCCTCCACGCCCTTGGCGGCGACGAGGCGCGCCTACTCGGCGAGCTCGGACCAGTGGAACGCGAACATGCAGTGCGCGACGTGGACGACTCGGAAGGGGCCCGAGTGACCGGCGAGGACGTAGCCGACGGCGGAGGCGTCTGCAGCCTCGCCGGAGGAGAGAGCGGGGGCAACGGGTAGGTCGTCGGTGCCAGCTGTCTCAGTGTGGGCCGGGGCGTGTTTCTCGCGGGCCCATGACACTGCCGGGCCACCACTGGGCCCACCGAAATGGCAACTGTTTACTTCTACCAATACAGTGCCAACTACTGTGCTCCAGGGAGTTGATTGTTAATGACCATTGTTTAACTTAGTTCCTTAAGCTTCTGATTAGTTTTCCCTAAAAAAAGCTTCTGATTAGTTACTTATTTTACTGTCATTGTGTGACAGAGCCTTAGAGAGGTGGACGTGAGTTCGCGAGTGTTTCAGCGAAGTTTAATAGGTTTGTTTATTTGGTCGCGCTGATGTCTAAAAGGTCTATTTAACTCTAATGTAGATCGGTCGGTTTATTTTCATAATGGTACGCGCGGCGGGGCCATGAGGTTCGCTCGACTTCGACGTGACGGTGTGAGTACGGACATGTCAGTTAATTTGACCCTGCAATTGATAAGGAGGTGAGGTAAACGGATCAGTCAGACGATAGGCCGATATGAGCTCTCGCTATCAGCTGGCCACCGATAGGATCGAGATAGTCATCGGCCACATCCGGATAGCTCCTGCTATCGGTTGATCGCTGATAAGTATCAAGACACTCTTCTATCAGCTAGGTAGCTAATGAAGATGTGGATAGATATCGACGAAGGACGTGATAACTCTAGGTGTGGTGAAAGCGAAATCCTAATTCATCGGCTGTAGAGCTGATAGAGGCACTGAAGGGTATTAAAAGCAAAGCGTGCAGGATCTCTCCTGGTAGTCGACAGAAGATGTAGTGGTCGTTCATTGGTTGAAAAACCGATGATGGCATATGTGAAGTAGTAAGAAATCATATAAAAACATATCGGCTGCAAAGCCAATGCCGCTTCAGATATGGCAAGGGTGAAGCGAGCCTATTGGCTAGCTGAGCCGATGAGAGGATGTCTCTAGCGCGTATCGGCTGGAAGGCCGATACACTTAGAGTGGCGCTTGAGAAGAGTCTCTGAAGACTGGTGCATATCGGTTGAGAAACTGATACGTTGGGCGTGTTGCTCAATGTATAGATAACTCATCGGCTAACACTCCGATGAAACGTCGTACAGAGACCTATAAGCCTATAGCTCGATCTACCGTCAGCAGCATCGTAGGTCGAACCTAAATGATGCAACACGAGACCGACAACGGTGAAGAGAGCTTGATAGGCCGATGGACGCTACATGGACGTGATGCGGTAGATCCGATCTGACTAAGAGATCGAAACTAACCGATGCAATCTTAGATACAACAAAACATATCGGGATAATGACGGGACTTATTCCTTCGCCGGAGATCGAACTTGACCGTTACAACCCCGCGTCGAGAACCAGACTCTACCGATAGAAACCTAGATGAACATGATACGCTGAAGTTATATTGAATAGATCTATTGATTTTATAGGTTTCTAGGGCTCTATATTTATACCTGGTAATACAGAGTTCGACACGGTTACAACAATCATCATCTCCTAATAAAAATATATCTAGAGAAGTTAACTAAACTAACTTAACCTTCTTATATAAAATACATTTTAAATAGATAAAATAACCTGTCGTGAGTCCCACGGCTCTTTCTCAAATTCAGTTTTATCCGGATAATCTTTTATTCTTGGACCAAATCTCTCTTTGCTTAATCCGATCGACTTCTTTCCTATAGCAACCGGACTCTTCTTTTACTTCAACCGATCTTTTTTCAATATCTATAAGTTTTTCAAATTTTGACATTAACAATTATATAACATTTACGATTGTAATAGGATTGAAATCCTTATATGATCTTCTCTCCTTGCTAGCACAATTATCCATCCCTATTTTTCTAAACTTAGCCCGCCATGACAAAATGACCATAAGGATCTTCCCTCCTTGCGAACACAATTATCCATCCCTATTTGCTAAACTTAGTCTGCCATGAAAAAAGGACCAGAAATCCTTGTGCCTTTTACTGCAGATCATGAAGGACTTGTAGCCTACAAGTTGTAGGTAGCAACTAGCACTCTAGCAGCCTAGCAGGTGTTGTGGTACAAACGCCACTATAATAATAGTCGTAACTTTCAGAAGTCCCAAATGAGCGTATAATCTTCTACCGTACTACGTACGTCTCTTATCAAGGCATTTCTGAGTACAAATTATTATTAAAAAAATGATTTTGATGTCCCTCATTAAATAAGAGATTGAGAGTGGGATGATAAGTTAAAAAGGTAATATATGAAAATTTTATATAAAAAATAATTGATAAGACAATTAATACTCAAAAATTATACTTATTATAAAACAAAATTTAAATTAATTAATATGGATGGAGTAGGAGTAGTAGGAAATAATGAATATGAACAGTTTACAGAACTACCAAGAACCAACAATTTAAATGTATGGTGTCAAGACTGACAGTCAAAATTTGTGCGAAAGCACTGCCATAATATAATTAATAACACAAAAACTACGATGCGATTAACAGAAAACATAAAAAATGCACGGGCAAGGTAATCAACACAGCTTTGCATAAGTGTGCAAAAAAAAGAAAAAAACAATGCACCTGCAGTCCAGTCCTGCAGTAGAAGAAATCAGACTTTGAAATTTAATAGCACTATTTTTTTTCTCAGTCATAACACAATAACTTAAATTCATAATGTAATTAACAGAAAACGCAAAAATGCATGGGCAAGCTAATCGACACAGCTTTGCATAAGTGTACGAACAAAAAAGAAAAAAATGCACATGCAATAGAAGAAATCCGGCTCAGATTATCAGGGTGACAATGCATGAATCATGACCTGTGGCCTGCCTGCCTATGGAATTAAATTTCCTTAGGGCATTCTCATGAAAACAATAAGATGGTAAGCATTAGATTATCTCAGTTGTCACCAGTTCTGCCTTACCCAAATCAGCATCACGCCACAGCTATAAACAGAAATCACATAAATATATAGATATTGCCATAGAGATGGTAAGTAATAGGGGTCCTTGCAGTGAACCATGGTACTACTACTTGAAATGCTTACAGCCACTTAGTGATGTTGAAACTTCCCCAATCTCGGAGAAAGAACATATCAACAACAAAAGAGTGATCAACATGACAATACTGGAACGTAAGAGTAACTGTTTCGCACAAAAAGACAAAGATAAGGGAATACTTAGACAGACACCTTCAAGTTCATCAGAGGAAAGGTCATCCACACAAAGATCCAACCATTTGTGGAACCTGTGAATCATCTCCTCTTTAGGCCCAAGTAGCGACGTTATGCACTCTTCAGATGCAAATGATAGGACCGCCAGTTGGCTGTTCACTTAGAGCACCTTGTCAGTCATTTTGACTTTGATCAAAATTAAACTACTTCAAATTTGATCAAAATTATAGATAAATATATCAACATTCACAACTTTCATAAAATCTATAATTGAATATATTTTTATAATATATCCATATTGTATTGAAAATATATATTTTTCTATAGACTTAATTAAACTTACAAAAGATTAACTTTAACAAAGTTAAAACAACTTATAATTCGAAACGGTAAACGAGAGGGAGTAGTAATAATGTCCTGAATGTGAAAATCCTGACTGAATGAGTGCGTGTAACATCACCTCGATGTGCAGTGTTTCAACATTGGGAAAGCATCTGAGGAAGCTGACCAGAGTAGCGACCTCCTTGAGGACACCAAAATTCACCATCAAGGCCAATATCTTGATGCTCGGAAGCATGGAGTTTGGGATCACCTTTGTGTCAGCCTGTGAAAGATCACAAACCATTGATGCTGAGTTGTTCTATGATCGTACAAAAGATTCATGCATCAGTCTCACATTTTGGTTCATTGACAGCATAACAGGATAGAGAAATGTAGCACCTTGTGTTGCCGTGACGCCGTGACGCTGTGACGCTGCGGTCTACACGCACCCGCTATTGCCGCGCCATTCCACGACTAGGTGCATGCCGATCGCCACTCCTGCGCGCACGCCACGAACTCCGACATGCCCGTGCCATCCCACGGACGAGTACGACGTGCTCACGCTCACCACTACCAGCTAGAAAGAAGGAAGACCGCTGCATGAACTAGGCATGCGTCTGGCCTGTACATGACACGCTCAACTGAATTGAGCTCATTATTCTACAAACTGAAAACTGGAACAGGTAAAGGAGCATAGCCGAGCTTGGGTTATCTAACAATCTCCCCCTAACACTTACTCGGCTCACCTCAGTTTGACGACGCTCACCTTGTCACGCAGCTTGCAGAACTGCGCATGCCCAAGAGCCTTCGTCAAGATGCCAGCAAGCTGCTCCTAGGTGCTCGCATAATCCACGTTGATCTTCCCGCTGTTCACACAATCACGAATGAAATGGTATTTTGTGTCTATGTGCTTACTTCGATCATGTAGAACAGGGTTCTTGCTTAGGGCGATCGTGAACTAATTGTCCATCTTCAGAACAGGCTGCTGAGCAGGTTTGCCTGTAATATCACTCAACACCTGAATCAGCCATATGGCTTGGCACGCCCCCATTGCGCCAGCCACATACTCCGCTTCACAGGTGGAGAGAGCTACCGACTTCTGCTTCTGAGACTGCCATGTGACTGGCAAATGTCCTAGGAAGAAGATCACGCCCGCGGTGCTCCTCCTTTCAACTGTATCACCACCCCAATCGCTATCACTGTACCCCATCAGCCTGTTGTCGCCATTCAGTAGCTTGGGGTAGATAATGCCGAAATCCACCGTCCCGGCAAGGTAGCGCAGCAGATGCTTGACAGCAACAAGGTGCTCCTGCCGTGGCTTCTCTATGAAACGGCTCACATATCCCATCGCAAAAGCAATATCAGGGCGGGTGTGAACCAGATACCACAGGCTGCCCACCAGGCTGTGATACATGGTTGCGTCGACCTCAGGCGTCGTGCTCTTGGTCATCAGCTTGAGCCGCACCTCCATCGGTGTTGAGCAAGGGTTGCATGCCTCCATGCCTGCCTTCTCCAGAAGCTTCTTCACATAAGCCGATTGCCCCAGCGTGATCGATCTCGTCCCTTGCTTCACCTCAATGCCAAGGTAGTAAGAAAGGAGACCGAGGTCACTCATCCGGAAGAACCGGCGCATGTCATCCTTGAACGCGCCAAGGTCTGTCGGGCTTGCGCCTGTAATGATGAGATCATCCACATAAACCCCCACCACCACGCGTGACTGCCCCGCACCCCGAGTGTACATCCAGTGTTCACTTGCACACCGAGAGAAACCGAGTTTCAGCATACTGCCGTCCAGCTTCACGTTCCATGCTCGTGGAGCCTGGCGGAGTCCATACAGAGCCTTGTACAGCTTCAGGACCTTGCCTTCGTGTCCAGCAGCAGTAAAACCGGGGGGCTACCGAACATATACTTCCTCCTTCAACTCCCTATTGAGGAACGCTGACTTGACATCCATGTGATGCACAAGTCATCCCTCCTAAGCCACCACAGCGAGCAGCATCCGAATGGATTCCATCCAAGCAACGGGAGCAAACACCTCGTCAAAATCAACTTCTTCTCGCTGAACGTACCCCTTTGCAACAAGGCGGGCTTTGTGCTTGACAATGGCACCCGCCTCATCGCGCTTCACCTTGAACACCCATTTCAAGCCAATCGGACGATAGCCATGGGGAAGGTTCACCAGCTTCCATGTCCCGTTCTGCTCGATGGAGGCCATCTCCTCCTTCATCGCCTGACGCCAACACTCCTCCCGCCAAGCCTCCTCGAACGTCGCCGGCTCCTCTCCCACGGCCAGAAGCAGGTCCTTGTCAACCTCGACTTCCTGCTCTGTCATGCTCGCCACCTCGGCCGGTCCTATTTCCAGCACATTGTCAATTGTGCGGAAACGGAGTGGTGCCTCATCATCATGATCGTCGTCGAGGTCTAGAGAGCCGGAGGGAGGCGTCGCGAACTCCAATTGAGGATTCGGTGCAGGTGAGATAGGTGTTCTGGGAGCGTTGCTCCCATGTGCACCGCCTGGCGTGCTCTCACTCGTCGTAATCGTTCCGGGCGTGACCGGCGTCCCACCGCTGAGCACCGGACTGCCTGGGTTGCCGCCTCCTTGCTGCAGCTCAACTGGATCGCCGCGGCGAAACTTCACCGTCGTGTACTCGACGTGGAATGGTTCCGGGTCCCCCGCGTGAGCATTGGCGTCGCGCTCCGTCCAGTCCCACGCCCTGCCTTCATCAAACACTGCATCTCGTGACATATGCACTCGCTTGGACACAGGATTATAGAACTTGTACGCCTTGGTTCCCACTTCATAGCCGATGAACACCATGGGAGTGCTCCGGTCATCAAGTTTCTTGAGGTGACCGCTGGCAACCTTCACGTGTGCAACACAACCGAACGTGCGAAGAAAGTGCACAGGTGGTTTCGAACCATACCAGGCTTCAAACGGAGAGATCCCCTCCAGGCTTCTCGTCGGCGATCTGTTCAGGATGAAGACGGCCATGAGCACAGCCTCCCCTCAAAACCAGCCGGGCATGCTCATGGCCTTCAGCATGCTACGCGCCATGCCCAACACGATTTGGTTGTGCCTCTCCACCACGCCGTTTTGTTGCGGCATATATGGTGCGGTGAGGTGACTGTGGACGCCCTCCATGGTGCAGTACTCCCCGAAGGTGCGTGACGTGAACTCGCCACTGCGATCGGTACGCAGCGTGCCGAGTTTGTGTTCTACCTTAGCCTCAGCGCGCACTTGGAGACGAATGATTGCGTCCGCCGCCTGGTCCTTCGAGCTCAGGAGCACAAGCCACACGTAGAGGCTTTTGTCGTTGACGGTGAGGAGGAATAGCCGATTGTCGCCAGGTGTCTCCGGCATGACCGGCCTGCAGAGATCTGCGTGAACCAGGTCGAGCAGGTTCTTGGCGCGGTACTTGCTCGTAGCCAGGAATGGGCGACGTCGTTGCTTGCCCGCCAGGCAGCTATCACAGATCTGCTCGATGTGATCGATCTGTGGCAGTCCTCGCACCATCTGCCCCTTGGACAGCTCCTTCAGTGCCTGAAAGCTCAAGTGCCCGAACCTGGCATGCCACTACCATGCCACCTCAGAGCACCGCGCAGCGAGGCACACCGGACGGTCAATCGAGAGGTTTAGCATGTACAAGCAGTTTGTAGAACAGGGTACCTTGGCTAGGAGACGTCATCGTTGATCTCAGATCCTCAGAACGCCGTGTTCGATGAGGACCTTGTACTCATCCTCGTCAAGCTGGCCGAGGCTGACAATGTTTGTCGTGAGCCTCGGAATGTAGTAAATGCCTGCCAGCTCCCTGTGCTCCCCGTTCTTGAGCTTGAAGATGATGACGCTGCGACCCTCGATGGCCACGACCGAGCCATCTCCGAAACGCACGGTTCCCCTGTGTCTAATTCGGAGAAGATGGTGTGATCCGCCGTCATGTGGTTCGTCGCCCCAGTGTCAAGGATCCACTGAGTACTTCCTCCTTCATGCTTGTCGCTGAGCTGCACGAAGAGCTTGTCCTCATTGATGTGGATGGGATCCACCGACGGTGAGGAGGTCGTGTGGACGCTGGCCGTCACCAGGCTCGCGAACGGCTCGGGGTCGGCGTCCTCCTCCTCGAGAACCCAACGCACAGCCTGTGCTGCCGGCGCCGCACACTCGCGTTCCTCCTCCTTGAGGACCCACCATGTGTTGGTGGCGCTCCCTTCGTCTCCCAGAGAGACGAGTAACTCCTCCTCTGCCTGTTCCTCCACGAGCGACGTCACGATGAGGTTCAGCGCAGCCTCTGTCTCCTCCTCGGCCTAGGCTGCATACGCGGCTTCATCGCGCTTCTTCTTGCGGCACTCCCGAGCCTAATGCCCGGTTTTGCCGCAGTATACACACTCGTCGTCGGCGAGCTTCTTCTTGTTGTTGTTGCCATTGCCGCCGGCAGTAGGTTTGGAGCCACCATTGCTCCCCCGTCCCTAGGACGGCTCGCTGCCGCGTCCACACCTCTAGTTCACAGTCAGAGGCCGCCCGTCTCCCGAACCGCCTCCCCCAGAGACCTGGAGCCTGGACATGACCCGCTCCACGAGCTCGTCTTCGGTGAGGTTGAGACGAGCTGCGAAGGAGCCACCGCCGCCACCAAGGTTATACCGCTCCTCGGCTACTTTGAGTCTCCCAACGAGCTCATCCACTGACAAGGCATTGAGACCAAGTAGGGTTTCAATGGCCATGATGATTTGTGAATACCTCAGCGGCGTCGCATGAAGGAACTTCCTCACGATCTCCGGCTCCGTGTACCTGGCGTCGAGCACCTCGAGTTGTGTCGCCACGTCGGTTATCCGGACGGTGAAGTCGTCCACCAACTCTCCGTCCTTGAAGCGCAGTGCGTCGAACTCCCGATGCAACATGTTTGCCTTTGCCTGGCACACACGATCCACACCGAGGTGCGTCTTCTTAAGGGAGTCCTACGCCTCCTTGGCTCTGGGCTTCCTGGCGATGCTCCCGTGGAGCTCCTCGGGAACGCCCAGTGCGATGACCTCTAAGGTGTTCCGGTCGTCAATAAAGTCGGTGGTGCCGACGTTCACCGTCGCCCATAGGCCCCGCGCCTGGAGCCTGAGTTTCATGAGCGCCGCCCACGAGTAGTAGTTGGACTTGGAGAGGAGGGGGTACTTGTGTTTCCCACCCTCCTCACGCACGGTCCAGTGGATCACCAGACCGCGCTCACCATTGCCGCCGCTGCCTGAACCGTCCCTGACGGACACCCGTCGCAGCGAGGAGGAGCGGTTCCTCCGTCGATCCATGAAGGCAGCAGCGATCGCACGGTCGCGCGTCCACCGGCGGAACCTAGCACTTGTTGTCCCCAGATCGCCGGCGCCAACCGCCGAAGTTGGGGAAGATGATCGGTGTATATCTAGAACACACGCGAACATAGTGGAAACACAAGAACACAAACGAGATTTGGTGCCGCTAACAACCGCAGCATTTTCTGGACTCTATTTCAGTATAAATAGCAGATTACAACGGCCTCAATGCCGTGACGCTGCGGTCTCCACGCACCCGCTATTGCCGCGCCATCCCACGACTAGGTGCATGCCGATCGCCACTCCTGCGTGCACGCCACGAACTCCGACATGCCCGTGCCATCCCACGGACGAGTACGACGTGCTCACGCTCACCACTACTAGCTAGAAAGAAGGAAGACCGCTGCATGAACTAAGCATGCGTCTGGCCTGTACATGACGCGCTCAATTGAATTGAGCTCATTATTCTACAAACTGAAAACTGGAACAGGTAAAGGAGCATAGCCGAGCTTGGGTTATCTAACACCTTGATGATGGTTTCGCCAGTATGAAGCTGGTGAGCTCTTGGCTTCAAATAGCCCAAGATCCGCAGCTCCGGTGCACAAGCAAGTTTAATCTTCATTGGTGACTCATCATATATATCAGAAGATGTTCTCCACGGAATGAGACGCTGCAGGAGTGGGGCATCTACCACGGCTACCTCCTTCGACTTAGTCAACCAGAGAATGACGCACTGGACGCTTTGGCTGCAGAGGTGGATGCTGTCCGGATGGTCGTTGAGGACAGCACGAGGGTCTCCAGTACTGGGCTACAGGCGAGCAGATTGTTGAGGTCCTGGCCGCTCATGACGGTGTTCCAAATGTAGAGCTGCAGGAGGTGGGGGAAGACGTCGGCGCCGTGGAGGAAGGAAGAGGTGGCTGTGGGGGAAGACGTCGGCGCCGTGAGGGAAGGAAGAGGTGGCTAGGAAGGTCCAGTTGCCGAGCTAGAAGCGATGGAGAGCAGCGCAGAAGAGGATGTCAGCCAGGAGGACCACCTCCATGTAATGGACGGGCTTGTTGATGAAGACGAGATCCTCCACGCCCTTGGCGGCGACGATGCTTACGTAAACTTTTAAGTCAACAACTTATTGTATTTTTTAGAGGAATGAGTAGTTCATTTTTGGTAAATTTTACTACAGAACTTCCTAACGGCTGGTTTTTTTTGACTGGTCGTCAGGAGGGAGAACTTCCCCCACTTGAATTTTTGATTAAAACGAGAGTGACAAAGGTATATTGTGCTTAGGATACAATAGGTCATAAGGAGGAAGAAAAAACAGTTTTGCAGGATGAGATTACAATCCTATCACTACTTTCAAGTCTTTCAGCCCACAGCATCACATCCTCAATGCACTTAGAGATAATTCTTGAGAGTGACTAGGGCAAGTTCTAAAAAATAATGTCATGTCTATAAATCGATAGTTCCCAAAAACAAAGAAGGTGAACATCTCATAATGTTGAGAAGGGATTCTTGGCGATGGTCGCATATTTGTAATTTGTTGCATCTCAGTTATTCCTGAGCAAATTTCCAATGTACACCAGAAAGCTTCAGTAAAGGAACAATGCAGACAAAGATAAGTTGTTGCCTCATCAACAGATTTGCAAAGGTCATAGGTCAATGATTGAACAATGGTCCTCTTGTGAATGTTAGTCTTCATAGGTAGCCGCTCTCTGGACATTAGCCAAGCAAAGAATTGCACTTTAGGGGAGCTCAACATTTCCAAATGAATTTCCAATTGGAGCAAGCTACATTATGTCCCCTTGATGTGTACATAAACATTCTTGGTTAGGAGGATGGTTGGGCCACCCCAGTTTTTTCTGTTATCTTTTCCATCCATCACTATAGAAGTGAATGCTTCTAGCTAAAGTTTTTGTAGCTAGTTTGTTGCCATTGCCGACAACCTAGGGATGAATTGAGCCGCCAGCCCTTGAGAGGGAATCTAATTTACTGTAGCATCAACATCTACTGCATGTGAGAATATGGTCTTGTATTTGTGTGTGACTATTTGGTCACTTGCCCATCTATCATGCTAGAAGGATGTTCATTTGTTGTCTTCAATTTTCACAGTGATCAGCTACTGTAGATCTACGATTAGGGCAGCCATTGTGTCCCAATGCACTCCTAGATGTTTGTCACAGAGGAGGTATGCATCTCCAAAGTCTTGCCATATACATTGCACCTAGGAAGAATTCATGGAGTGTAGGTGATGGAGTCTTTTCAAAAGCAAAGATTTATTCTAGGCACCCACATCCTTGATCCCTAGCCTACCTTGTTGTTTGAGGGTGCAATCATTATCCCAAGCTACCAAACATTGTGACCCCTTGCAAATGTCGTCTCCGGTCCAAAGAAAGGCTCTCCTTTTCTTATCAAAAGCTTCAATCGTCCCCTTTGGCAAGTGTCTTGCAGACATTGTGTAGATAGGTAGGCTATCCAAGATAGTATTGATCAGTATCAGTCGTTTAGCATATGAAAGGAGACTTGGTTGCCATCCTGCCAAGTATTTGTCTACTTTGGAGATCATAGGTTGGAGATCACTTAACCTTAGCTTGTTTTGTCATAGTAGCAGGCCTAGATAGGAGAGAGAAAAATCATCCAACTTACATTCTAGAATGTTTGCCAACTTTGTCTCATATTGGCACTTGTATGTATTGTGACTACCTTGTGGCTTGAGCAAACATGTCTAAACAATTTTTAAGTGCCACCATATTAGATTCTCCGGCTTTACAGATGATTATTGTGTTGTCGGCATACTGTAGCGTCGACATGGCTGATCCTCAAATAACGGGTGTCTGATTTCTGCATTTCTTTGGATCAATCTTTGTAGGACATCTACAATAAGGATAAATAGGTAGGAAGAAAGTGGGTCACCTTGCTGAACCCCTTGTTTACATGTTATCTATTTTCTAGGTACCCCATTTAGCAACATAGCTGATTTGGACGTTTGTAGCATGCTGAGTATCAAGTAATTCTATTTTTTAGGGAAGCCTCTCGCAACCATAACTTTTTGGACACTCTCCTAAGCAACTGAGTCAAAAGCTTTCACGAAATCAAGCTTGATCACCGTCGTTTCATGTTTCCTTTTATGGCAGCATTGGATCAACATGATGTCAAAGATAAAATTTTCTGATCTACTTCTCCCCTTCAGGAACCCTATCTGGTTAACGTCAATCAAGGCAAACAGTTATTGCTACATTCTATTGTCCATGGCCTTCACAATGATCTTTACTGTGCAATTCTGTAACGATATCAGTCTATACCTATCTGGTGTGTTGGCTTTCCTAGGTTTTGGCAGGAGCACAATATATGCATGATTGATTCTCCCCAATTCTATTGTCCCCTCATGGAAGCTTGTTATCATCTGCATTATAATTTTCTTAATGTGATTTCATGAGGCTTTGTAGAAACCTTATCCAAAACCATCCGGACCCAAGGCGTTGTTCTTGTCCATGTGTCATATGGCATATAGTATTTCTTATGCAGAGAAAGGTTGAACCAGATCCTGCAAGTTCAAAATTAGGGAGGTTGAGTAGAGTTCCTCTAAGTTAAACTATCAAAAAGGTATCTATCATAGATCCAATGATTCCTTTGTAGTAATTGAACATCACTGTAGCTTTTGAGTTATGATCTGTAACTTTTGTGTCTTGAACTTTTATTGACTTAATATTTCTTCTCCTATGATTCTGAGAGGTGTGTACTTTGAAGAAGGAAGTGTTGTCTATACCAAGTCTTTTTTTTATTTTCTCACATTGCTTCCAGTATGCTGCTTTTGTCTACTGATTGGATGCGAACTTGTTTTGAGTAAGCATTCATAGATACAATTCTATTGGAGTGAGTGGATGGCCTTTCTTTAGGAGATCTAGAAAGTGGATAATAAATTCCCAGTCTTCATCTAATACATTTGCCAACCTTTTCTTTTTGCCCTATTGCTTTATTGCAATTCTGGTTTTCTTTAGTTTCCTTGCGATTGTTGCTATGCCGTCTTGTGTTCTAGGGAACTCATTTCATTGAGAAAGGATGGAGGGAAGGAAGGTGGGTCGAAGAGGTGTGAATTTTTGATCCTAAATATGTGTTTTTTGGGATAGAGGTTGAGACAGAGACAATGAGAGGGACATGATAAGAGGTTGTACAGGTGAGCGAGTTTAGGTTTGTAGATAGGAAAGCTAAATTCCAATCTAGATTGAGGAAACCTCTATCAAGTTTAGATTAGATTATCTCTTTTGCTTGTATAAGTGTAGAGGCGATCTAGAAGAGGTAGCTCTAAAATAGCAATGGAATCAAGTGATTCATTAAAGCACCTAGAGATCGCAGCATGAAAATTATCATTGTTTTTTTTCGGTTGGGTCTCGGATGAGATTGAAATCAGTAACGAGAAGTAAGGGGCCATAGATTAGGGAGTGTAACTTGGCAAACTCTTTTAGAAAGTCATCTTTATGTTCATACTCTAACAGGGCATAAACATTTGTGAGCGTAAAAGAAAGGTTTGAAACAGAATAATAAAAAAAGGATAGAAAGAGAGTGGCACTGGGTGATAAAAGATCGTTCAACAAAGTTATTTCCATCCTAGGTAGGAAGGATTCCACCATGAGAACCAAAAGAACCAACAAAATGGAAAAAGTTCAAGACATGAGGCAGAAAGAACTGAGCTTTATGGTTATCGACATTTGCGAGCTTAGTTTCCTACAAAAGGATAAATGTAGGTCTTTCACTTAATAGGGCACTAAGAACGACATCACATTTGTCTTGGTCACCGAGACCTTAAACATTCTAAGAGAGAATAGAGAATGAACAAAGACTAGAGGACATAACTAATAAGACTGACGACTAGGAAGAAAGAACTCCAGTAACATATAGGAACCAACTAGAGCCAAGGGTTTGGGTAGGGATAAAGGAGCAAAACATCCCTACCAGTGCACTGATGATGTTCAATTGTTTGCATTGGATGCTTCAGCTAGCACCTTGTTGAGTTGAGTAATGTCATGGTCATCAAGGCAACAGGCAATGGCTAGGTCTTTAATAGCATCTGGCTTGGTCTAGTTGTTCAAATCCAATAACTTGTGTTTGGTGATAACTTGGTTTAGTTTAACTGAGCATTTGACCAAATGTCCTCTCGGTTTCTTAGTCCTGGTACCCTTACCTTCCATAGCTTGGAAACAAGCGACCTCTTTTTCTACCAATTGTTCACTGGGCCTGCACTTTACTTCCATCCGTACTACTCTCCTTCCGCTTCCTTTGCTCTTCCTTGCTAAGTGCTCATGTTCTAGGTCGAAGAGGTAGTCTTGGGGTTCACCTTCTTCAGGTTGGGTGTGAGGATCCCTGGCAATGGTAGTGTTGATGCTAGCTTGGATGTTTGTCATGGGATACATAGGTGCTTCATTCTCATAAGTAATTTCCTCAATTGTCAGTGTGGTTGGGTGTCCATGTTCTTCATAGTCTGCAGCAGTAGGCATTGTGGGTGCTAGTAGAAGGAGGTGTGGCAGGCTGTGTTCTAGCAAACCAAAGACAATCTCATGGTCCATTTGTTGTGGCTAGTTGAGATGATGTTCTCCATTGCCTTGATTGTTTGCCGGTTGCTGGAACTAAGTTGGTGGGAGATGTTGGGTATGTTGTTGCAGCGATGGTAGGTGCTATCATCCTCCAAGTTTAAAACTATGTCCCAAGTTGTGACCACCTCGAATTTTGCAATGGCGACCACCAAAGTAAAACTTTGGAGAAAGACACTCTGTAAACATAGTTATTAGCTAGTGGATACCGCTCTAATTATTTAATATATTTGGTCCGACAAGGGGAGATAGAAGCAAATTTTGCACACAAAGAGACCAAATTGTCCCTGCCCATTCTAGTATATGTGGAGGAATACATTTTCTCCGATGGAACATATATTTTGGTCCTCTTTCTAGTACCAAATTTGTCCCTTTTTTCTATTCCTCTCTCTCTCTCTTGTTTTCTCCTCTTCTCTCCTCGTGCGTGTTGATGGAGTGGTGGCCAGCACGGTGAGGTGAGATTAATGTGGCAATGATAGGGGATAGAGGCGAAGCCTGATGGAGAGACCCTCAAAGCTAAAAAGACCAGAGGACAACAAGAAAGGAGCTTCAAGAGGTGGTGTAGAAGTGAAGGAGCTAGGTGGCAGCCTGGCTCAGGATGGGGACAGCGGTGGTGGTAGCATTTTGGATAGAGGTACGGGTGAGGAGACCGATTGGGGAAGGAGTCGTTAGTGACGATGATGCATGCTCTGGCTGACATGATGGCATGCGATTCCTAACGGGATGTGGCAGGCTAGCGAAGACATGCTCTGGCTCCCCCGCATCATCGTTCCCTACCCACTGAGGAGCTTGCCGAGCCTAGCCATTCTCTTCCAGGCCGCTTCGCATTCACCACATGCTCGACTCACCCCCACCTGTTGGGGTCACCAGCCAATCCATCACCACGTGCTATCTCCTGCCATCCCCTCATGCCAGCATGGCCTCCTCGTCTCGGTGAGGATCCCTTCTCAACCTCCCCTCCTCTTCTGCTGCCGTGGATGTGCAACATGAGCTCTAGATCCACACCACCATCGTCAACTCACTTCATTTGACTTTCACTTCGAGCATCATGGGGAATGAGTTCCCCATCACTGGAACACATTTTGACGCACTAACCTAGCCATGTTCACCATCGGAGCTTGCCGACGTCCCTTACCTTGCTCGTTCTAGGACATCAGTGTCAAACACTGGTTGGAGAAAGAAAAATAGTGTGGAAGAGAAGAATATGACAAGTGGGTTAGGGGTATTTTTGACCTTTCATATTGATTCTTTCTTCTATTCAATCAAAAATAAATATTTTAATAGGCATGGTGTCCACTGGCTAATTATTATATTTTCATAGTATCTTCTCCTAATGTTTTACTTCAACGTTGTCTTATATATAAAATCGTTAAGTCATGTTGTTCTGTAGCAAAACTTGCCGTCATTTTTTACTTGTATCAAGCATATATTGCAACAAATTATGGACCAATGATATTGAACAAAACATCTGAAACTGATGTGAACAACAGGCGCACAATGAAAAAAAAAAGGTTACAGGCAGAAGAGAACAGGTAAGCTGTTGTATGATTGACTTTCCAGTTTCTGTGCATGCGCATTTGAAACAGATGTGAACAACAGATGATTAACTTTCCGGTTACAGTAGTATCGAACAAAACATCAGAAACAGATGTGAACAGGCGCAAAATTGAAAAAAAAAGGTTACAGGCAGAAGAGAACAGGTAAGCTGTTGTATGATTGACTTTCCAGTTTCTGTGCATGCGCATTTGTACATAAGCACACAAGCACCCAAAAACGGATGAAAATTTCCGAGGCAGTAATTAGTAACATAATAAAGTGGCGAAATCATGATAAAACAAATTGACTACTGTCCATTTCAGTACTTATGCACCACCTGTACCAGGAAAAAACATGGAAGAAAAATTCTGTAATGCATAATAATAATACCAACAAAATCAGGCAAAATCTAGCAAGGGAAATCACATGAAATGCAGATATATTACCAACAGTTGTCATTCATATAACAATAATAGTCTTTTGGCATAGAAATGCTACTGCTAGCTTTAACACTCATCCCGCATGCTAGTGGAACGCTTCACATCCTTCAGAACAATCACACGTCAACAATACAAAACAGTGCCATGCAATCAGATGCCACCAGAGAAAGCTTTGATGAACAATAGTCAAATCAGATGAAATCCACATTTGGAAATTTCACTTGCACAAAGGTAGCTAACTTAGTAACACTGGCCATTTCCACAGACTACAAAATTTGGAACCTCAAGACAAATTAAAACATGTACCAGCATCGGTCTAGAATGCAACTGGCATTTAGATACCTTCAACTTCGGAGTCAGTAATGAAACTGTCACTCTCCTTGGAACAAAGAATGGATCACTCAGACAAAGATCAGATGCTCTTCTGTAGCTGAACGCAGGACGACTTCCTCTACGTCCAACCATCATCAGTGCACACTCCTTACTGGTACTGGCATAGTCTGTGGAAGCCGGCGCCTTCAGTGTCCTCGCAGCCTGATCCACAAGGGTCAGATTTTCAGCATCCAACACCATCATCTTCAGCATTTGCGCTCTCTCCAGAATGAACTTGATGAATTCAAGCTCGTTGATCCCCCCTCTGAACTGATCGAACACCACCTTCTTGATGCGCGACTGCACGCATTCTATAGGCTCAAGCTGCTGCTAGAACTTGGAATTGAGCTTACCAATGGACCCGTCCATATCACCATACTGCAAAACATATGTCTGGTTAAGTCGAGGTTGGCCATGTAGCAAAAATTATACAACTGTGATGAACTGATCATGCAAATCAACAACCTTTATGTGAAGCGCCTCCACATTGGGAAAGCATTTCAAGAAACTGGGCAAAATCTCCATTTCCTTGCAGGCTTCAAAATTCACCTTTATGCCAAATATCTTCATACTAGGAACTCTTGCCCTCGGGCTCAAATTCGTCACCCCAGCCTGAAAATCAATGTGCGATTACAAAATTAATCTCCACATCAAGATTTATCCAGAAATTAAAAGAATTTCAACGGGAAAAAATATTGTGAGTAGTGAACCTTGATGACCGTGTTGCCGATCTGAAGCGCGTGGATGCCTCTGTCCAAGTAACCGATCACGCTGAGCTGCGGGGCGTAGCCTATCTTGATCTTGATGATGCCTTCCTCACCGGCGTGCGTCCCCCAGAAGATGAACCGCTCCAGGCACGGGGCGTCGACGACGGCGAGCTCCTCGAACATGGACCACCAGAGCAGCACGCAGCGGAGGCTGTGGTTTTCGATGCTGACACGAGAGGGGGTGCTGTAGCCGGCGACGAGCGCGAAGGTCTCCAGCGCGGGGCAGCAGGCGAGCACGTGCTCGAGGTCCCTCTCCTCCATGATGCTGTGGCAGATGCCGAGCTCCTGGAGGTGGGGGAAGACGTCGGGGCCGCGCTGGTGGCCGGTGGTGTCCGGGAAGCGGCAGACGCCGAGGTAGAGCCGGCGAAGAAAGGCGAAGCGGAGGATGGTGTCCGGGAGTCCCACATCGGTCTTCGACGCCCCTGGCGGCGAGGAGGCGGAGCCAGTTCACAAGCGCGTCGCCATGTAGGTCCATGAAGTTGCTGACGAGGCCGACGAAGCGGAAGGGGGCCGGGTGGGAGGCGAGGGCTCTCGTCACGGCGTTCGCGAGGGTTGTCCAGATGCTGGGGGACGCGCCGCCGGCGCCGGCGCCGTCGGAGACGTGCGACCCTTGCGGGAAGAGGTCGCCGTCGATGAGGACGAGCGGGGTGGAGAGCCAGATTCCGCGCCAGAGGGAGGAGAGCGCGGTGGTGCGCGCGGCGTCCTTGGTCTGGAGGGGAGGGCACTGATGCGATCCTCGCCGCCACCGCTCGTTGCGGAAGTGAAGGCGGCGGAGACTGATGCCGTGGTGGAGACTGGGTCTTCGGGGAGGCAGAAGTAGACCAGGTGGAGAATCGTGTCCATCGCCATGGCAGCCGTCGCCGTCGCCGTCGCCGTCAAGGAGAGCGCTCTGCCGCTTCGTCTTCCGACCAGGGAGAGAACCAAGCCGACAAGTAGACAAACTGAAGCCGCTACGCGAGTGGCGGCTTAGGGTTTGGCGCTCATGGGCAGGATGCGTGTGGGTTCACGAATGTTCTTAGCATTGTTTTTTTTGGGTTTTTTGTGGGCTTTGTTTATCCCAAGATTAATCATCCTAGTTAACTATTCTTGCACTGAGCGGCTAGCTGGCCTAGGGTTTACGGTGGAGGTCTACGTGCAAAGTACATCGTAATTCGTGCACTCAAATGGAGTATGAGAACTTTATGCCCTTTCTGATTGTTCTCCTGAACTCCTGATAATTTGGATGCAGATGAAACAGTGGAGCTAGAAACATTTATTACTGTACTACCAGGTGCCATAGTCTATAGGGAGTTCATGATTCTGTGCATCCTCAATAAAGAAACCAGAAATGTCAATAAAGAAACCAGAAGTGATCTGATAAACATTCAGAGAACCTGCTCAGCTAGCAGACGATGATCTGATAATCAGAACTGTTTTTCCTCCAAACAAAGCCAGCAAAATTGTTCAGGAGCCCTGCATTCCCACGTATACATGCTAGGAGTAATTTGTGCCATATTAACAGCTATGACAATATTGATACCATATATATACCCACAGCATTCTAAGATATAGTCAATGAACAATAACTCAGATCTGATGTAGGATCGAAACATAAATTTAGTTATTGAGTGAGATGTTTGCACACAAATGCAATTAAGTTTATAAGAAAATATAGCAATATTCGCAATAACAAATTAGTTTCATTAAATTTAACATTGAATATATTTTGATATTATATTTATTTTGTGTTAAAAATATTACTATATTTTATTTTTTTATAAATTTGATTGGCTTAAAAAAATCAAAACAACTTATGACATAGAACGGATGGAGCTTTTGTTAAGATTTAGTTGAGACAACAAAACTCTGATTGTCCTTGTTGGAGCTGACACAGTTTGTGCAAAATTTGTCAAACATCTGAAAGAGTAGTTGACTGGCTGTCATGTAGATGCTGCCATACTGAAACATTATCATCTTGAGCTTCAGCAGTAGTCGAAAGGGTCAGTCACAGAGAGATCGGATGCTCTGCGGAAGGACCAAGCGCTACCACCTTCAAGCACAACGATCAAGAGCGTAGGGTTCTCGCTGGCCCTTTTCTCCGTGGCCAGAGGCCTCAGTGTGCTGCGCATATCGTCTACCCAGGCCTGGTCTCCATTGGCCAACACAACCACCATCATCTGCAATGCCTCTGCCCTCTCCAAGATGAACTTGAGGAACGCGAGCTCGCAGCGCTCTCCTCTGAACTTGTTGAACACCACTTTATTGACGTGTGAGTACAGGCATTCGATTGGGCCGACCTCATGCCAGAACTTGAGATTAAGCTTGCCGGTAGGATCATGAACTTCATCTGACTGCAGACAATCAGCAATATAGAGAGTAACCACACATTGTTCACGCAGTGGGGGCATTCAGACATTAATGCAACTGCTAAATGTGAATGAATGGAATCTCACCATGACATGTAAAGTCTCAACATTGGGAAAGCATCTAAGGAAGACGGGTAGCATCTTGGCTTCGTTGCGGATTCCGAATCGCACCTTCAAGGCCAAGATTTTGACACTGGGTACCGTTTTAGCTGGGCACATCTTTGTTCCAACCTACAATACAATCAAGATTTACAATGCCATAGATCAGCAAAGGAAATTGCACAATTGACACTATGCATGCCATTGATATGCATTGATGAAAGAAATGGAGATGGGGTACTAGCTCGCACACCTCGATGGTGGTGTTGCCGATCTCCAGCTCGTGCATTCTTGGATCCAAGTAGCCCAGGACTCGCAGCTCCGTGGCGTAACCAATCTTGACCCTTGTGCGGCGGAAGGGTTGGCCGGGGAAACACATGAACGTCTTCCACAAGATGAGGCGCTCAAGGTGCGGGGCGACGACCAAGGCGAGCTCCTGGGCCAGCGACATCCAAAAGAGCACGCAGCGAAGAGTGCGGCTGCGCACGCGGATGTGAGCGGGGGAGTTGAAGCCGGCGATGAGCGCGAGCGTCTCCAGGACGGGGCTGCACTGGAGCATGTTGTCGAGGTCCTGACTGTTGATGGTGGTGAAGCAGAGGCCGAGCTCACGGAGATGGGGGAAGACGTGGGGGCCGCGCGGGACGCTGGCAGTGCACGGGAAGGTCCAGAAGGCGAGGTAGAGGCGGCGGAGGGAGGGGATGCGGAGGATATCGACGGGGAGGAGCAGGTCGAATGGGTTGGGACGGTTGGCGAAGACGAGGTCCTGGACGCCGTTGGCGGCGAGGATGCTGAGCCAGTACGGGAGCAGGGGCCAGCGGGTGGCCATGTCACAGCAGGTGAGGTGGACGCAGAGGAAGGGGCCCGGGTGGGCGGTGAGGACGCGGGACACGCGGGAGACGACGGCGGACCAGTCGACGCGGTCGGAGTGGCCGCGCCGGAGGTCTTCGTCGGGGATGTCGAGGAGGTCGAAGTCGTCGAGGACGAGCGGCGTGGAGCCCCAGAGGCGGCGCCAGCGCGTGGAGAGCACGGCGGTGCGCGCCGCGTCCCTGACGGGGAGGCGGGACACGATGTTGGACAGCAGCGCGCCCGGGAGGCGGCTGATGCGGTCCTCGCCACCGCCGCCCGCCGCGGCGGAGAGGGGGCCGTGGGAAGTGGAGAGGGCCGGGGTGGGGAGGGAGGTGAGGACGACACGCATGAGGCCCTCCGTGGAGCCTATCGAATCCATGCCGGCGCACCGCGCCTTGGCCTGCAAGATGGAGACCAGATGGTGACAGAAGCTCGACTGTGGGTGGCGGGCGCGCTCGGCAGCCCCCATTCCTCCGGTGGCGACCATGCCAGAGGGTGGTGGCGTCTCCCTCCGAAATCCGGCCGGTGCCGAGGAAGAGAGGAGAGGTAAGACCGTAAGAGAGAGAATGAGAGCCGGAATGGGGAAAACCTCAAGAGTGACGGCAGGATGACATATGGGCCCAATTTTTTTTCCATCCTGTTTGAGTTTTAAATCACCCTAGTTTAGCTTAAGAGGAGGGTTGAAATAATGTTTTGTAGAATTCAGAGTTGAGTAATATCCGGTTTATAATTTATGGTTGATTTTTCAAATTTGGTATATCTTGTTCTGCTATAACCATCAATAAATGTCATTTTAATTTCAATATAATATGTAGTATGTTCCATTACTATTAAATTGTTACTCCTATCTTATTCGGCTCGTACTTTTGAACTAAGTAAAAATTGGTATGTAAAATAGTTAAATTTGAGACTGACAATTTGTGCACATTTGCACCCCTCCCCCCCCCCCCCCCCCACGTAATTTTTGTATCATTTCGCTATAATACACATTTCCATCACATGATCAATACTATTTTTAAAGGATAATTTTACCATCTTAATAAATTACCGAGAGATAGTTTAAAATTTAATATCTTATGTATATCGATGTATCAAAATTAATTCTGAGTATAAATTTTGATGCTAAAAGTATTTTGTTAAGGAGTGTAAAATTGTACATTTCCAAAACCTTTGAAATAGCAGTTACTGTTTACATGGCTCAGCAACCATTAGCAACCAACTGATCAAGTTATTTTGATCAGCAGCAGGAAGTGAAAGAAACACACATCATGACTCTGACAAAAACTGCATGTGCAGTTGTGCATAAATTATGCAGCGTAACAAAAAGTCATCTCCACAAAGTTCTGACTTCCAATGGTGAGCAAATGCATCTTGAATAATGTGAGTAACCGTGCAAGAGCTGTTTTCATAGCATCGATCAGCAAAACCAAGACAACTGGATGCATCACAGTTTCACTGTTTCACGATCTGACATTCACATCAACTATGTGTGCATATGAATACTTCAACATGGAGCATAAATGGATGAACAGAGTATTTTGTGCTCAATTGCGTTGCACCAACACTAGTATCATTTGGCGAACAGGGCGTTGCCAGCACTAACACCAGATCACCAATAAAGGCATCCCACAGAACATTACGAAGAATTGAACATGTAGTTAAGTATAGATGGGTGCTTTTAGATAAAAAGTATAGATGGGTATAAATATAGTGCTTAAATAGTTAAGTAGCTCAAGCTGATAAGCCATCGCATGAAAACTACAGACCAGAACTACATACTCTTTGTGCCAGAGCTGATCAACAAAACCTTCTTCTAGACAAGGCATAATCTAAATATCTAAACAAGCTTCTTGCATATGGATAGACAGTAAAAAAAAGGAAGTGTGTGCCCAGATTAGCAAAATGGCAATGCTGTATCATGAAACCTATATACTGCTTGAGCTTCAGCAGTCAAAAGGGTCATTCCTGGAGAGATCAGATGCTGTTCGGAAGCTCCAGGTGCTGTGTCCACTGTGCACAAAGATGACAAATTTCGCGCATTTACTGGCACAATGTGTGCTGTAAGTCAGAGGTTTCAGCCTGTTACCCACCTCCTCCTGCGAGGCATGATCTCCATCAGCCAACACAACCACCATCGTCTGCAGCAGCTGCGCTCTCCCCAGGACGAACCGGAGGAACGCAAGCTCGCCTCGCTCTCCACGGAAGTTCCTAAACACCACCTTCTTGATGTGAGACTTGAGGCATTCAATAGGGGCAACATCCTGCCAGAACTTGAGATTGAACTTGCTGCCAGTGGGCTCATCAGCTTCAGCAGACTGCAGCATCAATCATCAGGTTATTGTAGCTTAGCAATATATCAGCGGCAAGATACGGTGCAAATGCTCGATGAGGTGGAAAAGAGGAGATGAGGATATCACCATGATGTGCAATGTCTCTACATTGGGAAAGCATCTTAGGAACGTGAGCAGCATATTGGCCTACTGTCGAACTCCAAATCGAACCTTCAAAGCTAGGACATCGACACTTGGAACCATGGTGCCAGGGCTCGGGTTTGTCCCAGCCTACAGTTTCATGTGCAATTCGCGGTCAATCACAATTCACAATGCCATGGATCACTAGATACATACAAGCATGGAGTAAGTGGACACAGGGATGGACACAGAGAAAGCACCGACCTCGACGACGGTGTTGGCGATCTCGAGCGCGTGGATTCTTGGCTCCAAGTAGCCGAACACCTTGAGCTCTGGGGTGTAGCCGATCTTGACCCTGGTGCGGAAATCATGGCTGACACGGCGGGTGTAGGGGCACTCGTTCCACAGGATGAGCCTCTCGAGGCGCGGGGCGACGACCACGGCGAGCTCCTCCGCGATGGACATCCAGAAGAGCACGCAGCGGAGGCTGCGGCTGCGGACGCGGACGTTGGGCTGCGTGTTGTAGCTGACGACGAACGCGAGCGTCTCCAGCTCCGGGCTGCACTGGAGCAAACGGTCTAGGTCCTTGGTCTTGATGTCCGTGCGGCAGATGCCGAGCTCTACGATGTTGGGGAAGGCGTCGGCGCCGCGGGGGAGATGTTGTTCGGTGTCGGGGAACGACCTCCAGAGGCCAAGGTAGAGGCGGCGGAGGGAGGCGACGCGGAGGACATCGGCAGGGGGGTCGACTCGTACCGGCCAGACGGGGAGGAAGGCGAGGACAAGCTCCTGGACGCCCTTGGCGACGAGGACGCCGAGCCAGCGCGAGAGCGCGGCGCCGCCGCGGGAGCCCGCGTAACTGCAGGCGTTCGTGAGGCGGACGCATCGAAACGGGCCCGGATGGGCAACGAGGACGCGGAAGACGGCGTCCGTGACGTCGCGCCATAGGGTTTGGGGGCAGGCGTCGTCGGGGAGGAGGTCGGCGTCGTCGAGGACGAGCGGCGTGGAGGCCCAGACGCGGCGCCAGCGCGGGGACAGCACGGCGGTGCGGGCGCCGTCCTTGACGGGGGGTCGGGAGACGATGTTCTGACAGCACCGCGTCAGGTAGGCGACTGATGCGGTCCTTCCCCTCCCCCTCCCCTTCCTCCCCGCCGCCGAAGGCCGCAAAGGAGAGGAGGGCGTCGGGCGACGCGGATGACGGCAGGACGGGGATGCAGGCGAAGATGACCCGCATGATGTCGTCCTTGGAGGCACGGCGCCGGCGGCGAGCCCGACTCCGAGCGACGAGAGGGTTTTGGAGTACGGAGGTGAGAACTGAGGAGAGGCGACAAGTCGGTGGAGAAGGTGGTTTTGGCTGTACGTGCTCTAGTGTTGTAGGGTTCGATGTGCACTTCTTACTGGGCCAAATGTCGGAAGCGGATTCTTCGCGGGCCCATCGGTCAGTCGCTTACTCAATTTTCCCCTCTCCGTCGGAAAATTAGGGTACTAATTAAACCGATTAAGCTCCTTTGCTCTCTAATTAATTACTCATGTGTGCCATAGATCAAACAGCAGGTTTAGGTAGTAATCTTATTTGGTGATTTTTTTCATCGATTTAGTAGTCAATAAGATTCCTTGATAATAAATAAACTAGCTGTAACCACTCAAAAAAATTTGAAACAAACCTGAGGTTAAAAGCCTCAGAAATTTATTAAAAGGGTGCAGCTAGATTTTCAGAGAAGCCCCTATACAATAGGCAGATTACACTTTGGCATACAAACTTGCAAGTAAGGGCTCTAACAGATTTTTAAAAAGCAATCAGGTCCCTAGTTCTATTTCTCCCTATGCTCCGGTCAGCTTGAGGACGATGACGACGGCAACCTTAAAGAACACAAGGCCAGCCTGCACATGGTACCAAGCTGCGAACTTCCCTGGGGCCTCCTGAAGATGAAGGTTGTGGAGAACTTGGCAAAGTCTTGAAGCTTCAGCTGCCTGAAGAAAAGCCTTCGCTGGCGAACAAGAAAGAAGCAGAGAAGAAATTTCGCCGGAGAAATGAAAAACGGTTGGCGCTACCTTGCTCCGAGCAAAAGACATGGTTCCTCCACTGCCATGGCCTCTGCTTGTTTCCATCGGCGACAACAACGATGGGAGTGAACCACTCAAAATTGATTAGCGTTAATCGGTAGCAAGAGATGGGTGCAAGCGGCAAATGCCAAATGTATCGACTTCCATTGCCGCCGGAACTTTTCCCCCGATAAGACGGAGAATGCTTGCAGCCGGGCGCCGGACGAAGCCAAAAAAATGGGACGCCCTCCAACTCTTCCCTGGACGGCTGAACGCATACACGGGTGCCAGCCGCCTCTGTCTTTTCTCTGCAGATTCCCTATTCCCCCGCCTAACTCTCTCTCTCACTTAACTCTGCAGATGCATGCATACATTAGCAAGTTTGATACCATTTTTTTAAAAAAATTACGATTACACCATTATATCCGTTGCAATTAGATATTTATAATAAAATCTCACATAATTATATTTTTATATAAAAATATATGTGATTATATTATTAATTAAATAATTTTATATTATACATGAAACATCAAGTGTAATTATTGAATAACAAAATAATTGCTGAAACATTCAAAATACACCTCATGCAACATTTACAAAAGAATTAATGAACCATCCAAATATGAAACATTAAAATAATATTACATTCAACATTCAAAAAATATCCATTACAACAGAAATTTTAGAATGTACAATAAAATCGAATTTTAATCAAAACATTCACTTCTTACACGTAAAACATTAAATTTTACTGGTTGAATCATTCTTTTCATCTTGTTATAAAAATTAAATTGTAACGAATAAAATAATATAATCAGATCACAAATTAAATAAATAGTTTTGGAGAAAAAAATCATTTAAAACTCGTTACTCTCATTCACTCTCTCTCCTCTGCTGCTGTAGGTGCTTGATAACCAGGCGGCCATGCTCTCTGTTGCTGCTCCTCTCTGCATGGCCAAAGCTGAGGATACTAGTTTTTTAATCAGATGGACAAAGAAAGAAAGGTGTGGATCGGACAGCAGCCACGGGCGCCGGACGAACTCGTCCGGATCAGGCGCCCGACGAGGAGCTGCGTGCCGATAATATATATAGCTACTCACACTACACTTACGCATTCGTAAATACACATTCTATCACAAGCTCTAAAAGATAGAGGTCAGTAGCAATTCTCTAAGACTCTAACATCACTATATTTTAGACACCAAAAATCTTTTGATCCAACTTTATATATGAAAACCATAACAGAGGCAATTTTGTCGATTCACAGCTCCTCAGTTCCACTCGCCTGTTACTCACAGAGGCTCAGAAACAATCACACAAATGTGATCCAAAATGCTTACATCATTACAAGGAAAACAGTTTGACGTAAAAAGGTACGGATGGAACTAGCAAATTTTGATCCAATTATAGTTGTAGAAAAGAGCAGCACCAGAGTACAAATTGCGATTAAATTCTCCCTCTTCCATTCATCTGATCACGTCTTGGCTGGTCCCAGTCTTACAGATGGACAACGTTAATTCTTGTGATGGCAGCCTTGTATGGCAAATTGGAAGACCTAATACATTTATACAAACACAAGGAAGAGACATATATGTAATCAAATATGAACCCAAAAACAAAACAAAAAAATCTACCAAGGGAATCAATTAAATATAAATATTGAGATGATTTACTATTCCATTGCCCTGATAGTACAATCAGAAATTAGTGGACCCAGTAGTTCATCAATCCAAATATATAATTATCCTCTAATCATATACAGCTTGATGTACAAAGAAATAGTACACTTCAATATTCTGCTCTAATTATTCTGATAGTATATACTCATCAGAAGTTAGAATTAGTGAACCTATCAGAATTCAGATGTTCCAGATCATATTCAGCTTGAAGTTGCAAAAGAAACAGTAAAATGAAGAATTTATTAAATGCCAAAAGAACACATACAAACACAGGCACTCACAAAAGCAGTGCATAAACATCGTTGATGAAAGAGTGCCCGCGACACAGAATGTACTGATCCGTCAGGCCAAAACCCAAATGGGTATCTAGTCTACAGATAACCCGCAAAGCAGCATACAGACCAGCAGCTGCCACTGCCAATACTAAGTTGTGGGTGCTCACTACAGCTGATTAAATGTAATGGTTTGCAGAACACAGCCACAGTTGTGGACTGTATGACGTTATCAAGACAGTAAAGTTTTTGGTATGCCGTTCACATGGATGGCTTGATGTTGTTGAACCACATGATTCAATATTGAAAATCTGTTGAAATATAAAATAATTCATAACTGCAAGGCTCATGGGTGCAGGTACATCATTTTCTTTCTGTTTGAAACGGTAAAAAAAAGAGAATATAGAGCCAATTTTTCAACAATAGAAATTTACTACATACGTATATGGTGCAAGTAAGTTACTGTTAGTATGTCTCCCTCTCAGATCTTGCTGGCCACAACAAATAAAGTTTGATCATACTACACGTCATTACCACTGAAAGAATAATTTCTAAAACCAAACAGCACAACATTTCGATGCAAGGAGATGGCCCTGTCAGCCTGTCCACAGATAACAGTACCAAAACAAACACAGATTATAAAGCTTTTCAGAAGCATGGAATGCCATACATTGAGCTTAGATGATAAATGTAACGGAGGAGGGCATTGCAACTGAGGATTTCAGCAGAAATCAAGTGTTTATTACACAAGGGTTTATTGATTGCAAAGCTGCATACCAAACATGTTATATAATAGTAGTATAAGTAGAAATGCTGCATTGTAGTGTTCTGAGATGCAGATATTGCTAATGTACAAATCGCGATGATATGGCTTGGACAGTAGGAACAGCAAACAATGTAGAAATGACAGAGGATACCTTCAAGTCGAGCAAGCAAATGGATCATTCTGCAACATGCCAATGGCTCTATGGAAAACCCAAGGATAAGACTTGCCATGCTTCTCCACTGACACTGTAGCATCTGCAGATATACAGCCTTCTGAAGACAAATGACTCAGCACATCTCTAGAGCAACCATCATCCACAAAAATAAGCATCTGCTCCAACATTTGGGCTCTTTCCATGACAAACTTCACAAATGCCAGCTCACAGTCTTCACCTCGGGCAGCTTGAAACACAAACTTCCTGAGATGTGAATGGACACATTCAGTGTAGTCTACTTGATCCCAGAACTCCACTCCAACATTGACCAGTGTCTCAAAAGGAACTGACTGTATTTTAGGCAAACAAGATGATTCAGTCAACAGGCACACACAAATTACAGAGTGAATAATGCAGTGGTAGAAGATTGGTACCATGATATACAATGTTTCTAAGCATGGAAAGCATCTCAGTAACAGGGGCACCAGTTTCACTTGCTCCTCGACGCCAAACTGCACTTTCAATGCCAATGTCCTGAGAGTCCGAACCATAGCACTTGGCTTCACCTTTATTCCATCCTACAACACAAACAAAAGCAATTACATGATCCAATTTCACATAATTGTGAAAAGCATCAAGGTGTTGCCACAATAAATGGTCAGAAACCTTGATGACAGTAGAACCGATCTTGAGCTGGTGCAGACCGACATCGAAGTGCCCAAGAACCTTTAGCCTTGGCGCATTGATGATCTTGACGTGCGTGGAGGCTCCGGCGATCGGCTCCAGCAGCAGCCGCTCCATGTTGGGGGCATTGTCGAGGTGTACCTCTCTGACCATGGACATCCATAGCACCACGCACTGGAGGCTCCCCGACCAGATATGGACGTATCTTGGGTAGTCCTGTGTTAGCACGAGCGCAAGGCGCTCGAGCTCGGGGCATCGCGGGAGCACGGCGTGAAGCTCGCGGTCCTGCATAGAGGAGTGAACGACGCCGAGCTCCTGCAGGTTGAAGAAGGATGGAGGGAGGCCGGATGTGTCCGGGAACTGGCAGAGGCCGAGCCAGAGGCAGCGGAGGGAGGCGCAGCCGAGGAGATCGGACGGGGGACGCCATTCAATGAGCCAGGAGACGTTCACAACGACCAGTTCATCAACCTCCTTGGCAGCGAGGGAAACGAACCAGGACGCGACAACGTCGGTATGTACGGAGGCGAGGTGCCCAGAGGAGAGGCGCGCGGAGGCGACGGGGCCCGGGTGGGAGGCGAGCGCCGCGGTGACGGCGTCCGGAGTGAGGCCGTCGTCGTCGAGGTGGAGAGGGGCGGAGGACCATACGCGGCGCCAGCGGGAGGAGATCGATGTGGTGCGTGCGGCGTCCTTGGTGGGGAGGCGCGACACGATCCTGCGGAGGAGCGCGTCGGGGAGCCGGCTGATGCGGTCCTCGCCATCAAGGGAGAAGACGGCGGTGGCATCGGTGGTGGAGGAAAAGGATTGGGAGTCCGCGGTGGATAAGGTGGTGGGAGGCGGGAGGTAGGAGAGGACAGCGGCGAGGGTTTCGTCCATGGCGGTGGTGGCGGTGGAGTAGGGAATGCGAGTTGTTCGGGTCGGCCGGTCAGGTAAACGCGCGGACACGAATTGGAGTAGAGAGAAGAGTGGAAGCCGTGGATGAGCCGGGATTTGGGCTTAACAAACGAGGCCTGAGTCCTAAGGTGTTTTGGGCCTCTCAATTCAGGCCTATCCACGCTTGAGTAGGGTGGACAAAAAGCTCAAATCTTGTAGCTCGGATCAGCTCTCGACTCGGATCGGCCTGTACTGGTAGTTTTAATGTCGAGTTAGATCTTGTTAGCCTGTGAGCTTAACAAGACAGCTTACGAGCTGTTCTTTTAGCTCATTAGTATAAAATATAATGTATTTTCATACATGTAGACCTTCTTAACCTGTAATTATGATTATAATTATATTTGAACTAATTTTATTATATTATAGGCAGTAAATTTTTTGAATTATAAATGTGATTTAAATGGGATACAACTCGTTAACTAGTCAGCTTATGAGCCGAGCAAACTAAATTTTTAGCTCGTTAATATTAATAAGCCAAGCCAACTTGGCTCATTAAGATAACAAGCTTCTTAACGAGCCCAAACGAGTTGCCTCAAGGGGCCGAGCCGGCTCGTTAATCCACCGCTACGCGTGAGGGCATTTTGAACTAGAAAAAGTTTAATGGGCCTCCCTCGTTTATCATACCCGTTTGATTTTGCTCCGTCTACCACAAAACATAATACAAAGTCTCTCCTTACTATTCAAACGGGATTAATTTATCTCCTTTAGCGGTTTGGACGATGGTTTTGTATTAAGTGACATCAATGTGGTACGTTATCTAGTCTTTCATTTAGAAAAAAAATTAAAAAATAGAATTACAAATAGATGGACCCACGTATAAGTCTCTAAAGAAAAAAAACAGTGGACCATACGCCATCATCTCTACGACCCTCCCTCATCTCTTTCTCGCCTCCTCTCTCTCGTTGCGAGGGTGAGGGTCAGACAGCCGCGGAGCCGCCATCATCGCAACCCGTCCTCACCTCATGCAACACCGACGAAGAGGGAGAGCAGGGGGAGACGAACCGGAATCGAGCCGGCGGTCGCGCTAGAGGCCGCTGGTTTCCGATCTGGCCGCGCGAGCGCGGACGAGGCCTCGACGACGACGAATAGCAGCAGGAGGCGGTGGGTTGAGGGGGAGACGGAGGAGGGAGCGCGGAGGGAGGCGAAGCTGGAGTATGGGTGGCGCGCGCGTGGCCTCGACGTCGTCTACTATGGCGATGACGGCAGAGCGATGGTAGGGGAGGGCGGCGGCGGCGGCGTGGTGGTGACGGTGGTGCCCAGGCGCTGGTGCACGCAGAAAGCTCAAGCTCAAGTTCAATGTTGCTCGCCGGACAAAGAGGAGTAGAGGGGCAGAGGGAGACCGCTGCTGCTGAGGAGGCGGCCGGGCCCGTGACAGTGCCGCCAACCATCTTCGAGGACTCCCCGGCGGACAAGGCGGCCGAGGTCCCGGGGGCCAGCGTGGCCAGATCCGTCCGGCCGCTGCCCCCTCTGAGCCGCCTTCCGCGCTGTACTACGCCGCCACCAATCCCATCCCCGCTGAGGCTCTTCTCCCATCATGGAGACGCGCCCGACGGCGTCCTTCCTGCCCCTGCCTCTCCTTCCGGATTCCGACGAAGGGCGGGAGGCGTCGCTGGCTTGGGGCGAGCGGGATGACGGAGCGGCGTCGGCGTTGAGACCGGCCGGCGATGTGGAGAAAGCCCGCCCTAGGCGCTGATGAACTCGGGGAGGCGAGGTGCCGTCTGCCGTTCCAGAGAAAAGCCGCGGTGGCGAGGTGGTGCCTCGGCAGGGAACTCGACGAGGGAAAGGAGAGGCGAGACGACGGCTTCTGACAATCCCCATGCCTCCGCCTCTGCCTGGAGAGAGATTGAAGAGAGGAGAGAGGCGAGGTAGAGAAGAAGAGAGAGGGAAGAGAGGAGGGAGGGCGACATGCAATGGGAGTCTTATGATTTATTTATTTATATTTTAGTATAATTGTTACCTAAACGACATATCAGCGCATATGAACCTATATTAGACAAATAGCTGATTGTAATGCCATATAAGCATTGCATACAACAAAACCATTTAAAAAAGGTAAAATAAGTCAGCTTTGATATCCGAGAGTGTTTATATCTGGTTTATTTTGAAGAGAATAAAGTCGAACTCAATACTAGCTACAAGCAGTGTTTTAAATAGCCGGCGAAGATATAGCGATAGACCTCCTCAAACAGCTAATAGCGAGCTAAATGGGACTATAACGGTTAAATTATATATGAGAGCTAATAGCTTTATCCAGAGATAATTTCAGCTATACAGCTATAGTCACAGATCTAATACCTTGGCTACAAGCCATTTGCACTGTCCAAAACGTGAGATAATTTCATCCGGAGAGAGTATGTCTGCAAACTTGTCTATCATATAACTACTCAACAGTACGCGTGATACAAAAACAGTAGGTCTGGATGGTTTCCATAATCAAAACGATGGTACAAATTGAATGTCACACTCGTTAAATTTCTTCAAACACGCAACCTTCACACTAAACTTGTCTACCACATGCTGCCAAGTAATCCAGAAACACAAACTAATTAAGTTGTCGATTCAAACGAACTATATATGTGACGACGACCCAAACACCAAGGGACACACAGTTCAGCCGTCGACCGGCCGGCACCGGCACCGGCATGCATGGAAGTGGCTGGCTAGCTAGCTACGTCGGCGATGGCGCCGAGGCTGCTACTGCCCTCCTCCACGACGACGACGGCGGCGGCCTCCGGCTCCTTCTCCTCGCAGCCGGCGTCGTTGACGAGCACGAGGTCGAGTATCCGGAGCATCTCCTCGTGCGCGACGAGCTGCGGGAAGTATCCGACCGAGTCGATGGTCACCATGGCGGCAAGCCTGATGCGGTCCTCCATGTAGCGCCCGACGCACGGCGGAGCGGCGAATTCGCCGGAGGCGTGCACCAGGGTTGCACGGCACGGCGACGCGGTCCAGCAGGCCGCGGTTGTCGCCGAGGAAGACCATGCGCACCAGCGTCTCCAAGGCGGTTGGCGCCACACGCGGGTCCATGGCGAAGAAGCTCCGGGCCAGCGTCTCCAAGGCGGACGGGTCGTCGCTGGCGATGAGCGGGACGAAGCCCTTGGCCCAGGAGAGGAAGTCCGACGAGACGGTGACCAGCATCGCGTCGATATCCGGCTCGTCGAACCCGCCATCGTAGTCATCTGAGTTGATATACCTGAAAACAAAACCGAACTTAAAAAATCAACATAGCTTATTGACAAGATGTAATTGATTTTTTTATTAATCATTCATTAAAGCATCCTCTAACAACTAAATTAAACCTGACTATTTTATCGTTAAAGATGACGACTGAAAACATCTCCATTAATTAGAAGCCGTCAATTTCATTGTTTGGATCGATCTAACCTAGGAGTTCAGCAGCTAGCTGATGGACGACCTCCGGACTATAATTAAGCTTGCATAGCCCTGGGATAAAATGATAGTTTACATCTTCAGAGTCCAAATACTGTCAAAAAAAAATTGTAAAATTTTTATTTGTTGATTTCACTCATCATATAGGTTAGTAAGTTTATACATGGTTAAAATATTGTATTTCAAAATTTATAAAAATAGATAAGAAAGAATAATTTTTTTAAAAAAAATCGTTTTAAATTATAAAAATAGAGGTACTAGCAAAGTATTTCATAATACCAACATGAAAATGGTTTAAAAAAAGACGAAAAAAAGAAAAATGGAGGAAAAAGAATAGAAAATTATAACCAGAAAGTTTTTACCCTCAAAATTTTTAAAATTAATTATCCTAGTTTTTTTCTTAAATTTATTTATCCTACAATTTTTCTAGTTTCTCAAATTATTTTTCATACTTTTCTTGTTTTCTAAATTTTATACCATATTTTAACTGCTTGAAAAAAGAATACATCTTTAGTCCTAAATAAAAATATTTTGGCAAAGCAGAAAAAATCTTTAGTAATGTTGTTATATACAACTGTTACTAAAGAAATGATGGTACATATATACTCGTCTTCTCCGATTTAAGTTTTTGATTGCGTTCTTATTTTCTCTTTATGTCACTGTCTTCCATACTGATGCCATCTGCATTGACGCCATCATATGACCGCCTTCCCATCGATGATGCCACCTTCCACATTGCGCGTCTGCCTTCCCACCGATAACGCCACCCTCCACACCGCGCGCCAGCCTTTCCACCGATGATGCTGCCCTTGATGTTGCCGCACACCGAACGTCGCTATTGCCATCGTCGCTGCAGTCCCTAAAATAAAAACTTCTTACATAACGGTTATTAAAAATAACTTATTAGATTTATTACAAACGATGTTGTATATATGTATATATAATATATATAGTAGTACAACAATAAAGAAAATAACAAATAAGTAATATAACAAGTAAACAGTAAAAATAATTTAGTATTGATTGTTAACACCAATAGATAGTGGCTATTAGTATAAGGATAGATTTGTAGTTAGAAAATATTTATTTTTAGTTTTCGATTACATGCATTGGATTCAGAATCGAAACTAAAGAGATTATTAACGGACTATTTTTTTAACAATGATATAACTTATGTAGCCCATGCACACACGCTACGAGGGCAACAAACCAGACCGAGTATCACGCCACGCATGTGTGATCCAATTTATCCGGACTCCATTGCTTGCACGAAGCATAACGGTTGTTGATTTGCCCCCACTAACACACATGCATGCATCGACCAATTAGCTAGCCCACTAATACATGCAACACATGCATGACTTCCTAGCTAATTAACTGAACCATGCATGTGTAGCTTCATGGAACACATCACGCTGCCTACTACATGCACGTTAATGCAACACGTCCAACACATGGTGTGATTAACAAACTAGAAGAATTATATCCTAAACAACAATATTAGTTCTAATACGCTCCTCCGCCTCTGCCGCCGCTGCCTCGTCGTCGGTGCCACCGCCGGAGAAGTCCCAGTCGAACAGGAGCACCTATACACCCGGTCATGTACCACGCTAGCTAGCTAGCTGCACATATATATATGGTGTTTTCGTGAGCAAGAGATGGGGCAGCACCCTGTCCCACATGGCTTGAATCCCTCCATAGTCATGGGAGAGGAGCAGTGTCCTCTCCACGGCACCCAATAGTTCTTGGATTCAGAGGCATAGGGAGAGTATGGTTATGCTAGCTAGTACACATCCGGTATTTATAGGGTGGTAACTCTACGCCCGAGTCCCTTCGCGTACTTAAAATATGTATTTTTCATGAAGCCATGACTGTTGCATGCATGAAGCCATGACCACTTATCACAGGTGATTTTCAACCTAAACAGAATGAAAGAAATTGAATAAAGCAACACGCTGCGACAGGTGATAAAACACAAAATTTCAGTTCGCACTTACTCTATCCGTTCCATATTATAATATATTTTAATTTTTAAGTTAATTTTTTTATATTTGATTAAGTTTGTAAGAAAATATAGTAATATTTATAATACTAAATTAATTTTATTAAATATAACATTGAATATATTTTAATACTGAATTTATTTTGTATTGAAAATATTGCTATATTTTTTATAAACAAGAAAGTTTAAAAAAAATAAAAAAGGAGTAATCTTTTACTAAACCTACCACCATGCCTATTGAATAGTAACTCTCTATGACCACTCTCTCTAAAGACGTGCTTGATAGTATATAATAACTTAATTTGCAGACAATTCTGAATTTGCTGCTAAGTAGTCAAGCTATTCTGAAAATAACCAGCAGGATCGATGCATATGGCCTACTTTGCGAGTGAGCCAAATGTATATATATCCATATATCATCCATGCGCGCGCACACACATATGAGTTTTATCGTTATGGTAGAAAAAAAAAAGGGGGATATATATGCATCTGCTAGAGATTATCCAATGTTTTCTAGTTTAGCGACTCTATATATACAAAGCAATTATAAATTGTGCCGGATACATCTTTTTATTTAGAGGCTGAATTAATATTCATAATCGAAAAAGATCTCTCCTACACGTCCTATGAGATAGACCATTAGACCTATCAATGTGAGTTTGATTAGAACTGTGTGGTGGGAGCTTAATTGCCTGTGTGGCTGACAGCAGGGGAGTATGTAGGCGGGCTGCCAACGTTGCCTTCAATAGACGCACGTGTTAATGTAATTGACGCTAGATGATCGTTATGAGTCATGATCACTCATATATATAGATAATCATATACATAAAAGGTTACAAGCATAACTAATAGTAATTAGGAGACAAATATAGATTACACACTTCTATGTTTAACACCCCTTAATCTAGACGGATTATAGTAAGGAGTAACCGGAAGTGGCTTAGTCATGATATCGGCCACCGGGTCCTTAGATGAGCTAAAGCGAACGTCGAATTAGCAAAAGGCAACACGTTCACGAAAAAATGGTAATCAACCTCGACATGCTTCGTACGACGATAAAATATGAGATTAGCAAAGAGATAAGTGACACCAATGTTGTCACACCATAGGGACGATGACCGAAACTGAGAGATCATAAGTTCCCTTAGCAACATTTGTATCCATATTATTTCTGTGGTAACATTGGCGATGACCTTGTATTCAGTCTCTGTGCTCGAGCGAGAAATAGTTGGTTGTTTGCGAGAGCTCCAAGAAATAAGATTGCCACCAAAGAAAATGGCATAGCCACCTGTATTGCGCCGATCATCTGGGTTCCCAGTCCAATCGGCATTAAAGAATGTACTTAGCAATGAAGACCCAAATTTAGTGATGCATAGCCCCATATTAGACATGGAATGAAGATAACGCAGTATGCGTTTTACTGCCGCATAATGAGTCGTCGTTGGTGCTGATAGAAATTGGCATACCCGGTTAACAGAGGAGATATCGGGGCGAGTGAAAAACAAATATTGGAGAGCTCCAACAACACTACGATAGCATGTAGTATCTTCAGCTGAGAGAAGGTCGCCACTATTTAAGAATAACTTATTGTTAGAAAGCATAGGTGTCAGAACACTACTAGAGAATGTCATATTTGTGCACTGCGGTAGGTCTTGGATGTATTTATGTTATGTCAAGATGAGGCCAGTAGAAGTATAATGTACTTTAATACTAAGAAAATATCCAAGAGTGCCAAGATCTTTCACAGCAAACTCAACTTCAAGTTGAATAAGTTGATGATCCGTAGCTGATGATGAAAAGCTCATAATAATAATATCATCCACATAGATGAGAATATACATTTAAATGTCACATCTGTTGAACATGAAAAGAGAAAACATTAGCCTTAGAAGTATGAAACCCTAGTTGTAATTGTTTGTTACTAAGACGAGAAAACCAGACACGCGGGGTCTGTTTGAAGCCATGTAATGACTTGTCCAACTTATAAAGATAAGTAGGATGAGCCGAGTCAACAAAACTAGGTAGCTATTTTATATAGACGTCCTCTTGAAGATGACCATATAAGAATGCATTTTGAATATCAATCCATCGAAGAAACCAACTATGAGAAGATTGCAAGAGACAATAAGACTTGAATAGTGGTAGGTTTTACTATTGAGCTGAATGTATCATCATAATCAACTCTATACTTGCTCGCCGCCAAAAGATCCCGCGATCGGGGAGGGACGGCGGCTTGGTCACGTGAAGGCCTAGGAGGTCTGCTTGTCTCCAGTGCAGGTCCTTAGGTCTCGAGGTTCGCGAGCGTGCTAGTCAATTTGACCCTGTAATTGACAAGGAGGTGAGACGAGCGGGTCCGATACAGACGCTCGCTATCGGCTGGCTACCGATAGGTTCGGGATGCTATTTGATCGGCTGGGGAGCCGATGTGGACAGGTGTCAACGAGCGGTCGACCGTAGAGCCGATGCAGGAACCAGGGTGTGCTCAGAGGACATCAAGGCGCACGGGATCCCTCCGGGCAGCCGAACAGTGATCCATCGGCTGGAAAAACCAACGAAAACGAATGCGGCCTAGGCGATCATTAGTGCAAGAAGGCATGGGCTGCAAAGCCGATGCCGTTCCGGATATGACAGCAAGAGACCCGTCGCCTGCCGTGGCAACACCATCAACACCGAACCTCGAAGATCGGACCTAACTGAGACAGTGCGAGGCCTGGGCCAGCGGCCATGATACGGAGGACGTCGAATCGGCTATGCCGTAGCAAGGATAGGAACGAACCCATCGGCTAGCTAAGCCAATAAGGGGACGCCTCTCTGAAGACGGGTGCGTATCGGCTGGAGGTTCGATACGTTTGGCGTTACGCGTCGTGGGACGCCTCTAAAGGCTGATGCGTATTAGCCGAGGGGCCGATGCGCTGGGCGTGAAGCACAGAGCATGGATAACTCATCGGCTAGTACTCCGATGATACGCCGTGCAGGAGACTATAGGCCTGAATCTCGATCTACCATTGGCAGCCCTGTAGGTCGGACCTAACCGATGCAGCACGAGACTGACGACGGTAGAGAGATCTTAACGGGCCAATAGGTCCAGCACGGATGTGATGCGATACATCCAATCGGCCTAAGAGGTCGGACCTAACCGATGCCGGCTTAAACAGAGCGAGACATAACGGGATGGTGGCGGGACTTACCCCTTCACCGGAGATCGAACTTAACTGATGCAGCCCCGCGTCGAGAGCCAGAACCCGCCGGTAGAACCTAGATGAACTAGGGTGGCGATGCGCCGAGATTGTATTGATCCAGAGATATCTTACATGTTTCCAGGGGGTCTATATTTATACCCTGGATTTACAGACAGAGTCCGACGCGTCTACGACCATCGGACATTATTTCCTAGTAAGAACAAAGGAAAATATTCCTAAAGCAGTTAATTAACCAGTTAAACCTCTCTAATTGAGTAAGGCTAAAATTTACAACAATAAACACCCTGCCGTGGAGTCCACGGCTCTTCCGCAATCCCAGTTTCATCTGAATAATCTTCTAATTTGTAGCCGAGTCTTTCTTTTCTGCGACCTGATCGGCTTCTCCACTGTAGCTATCGGACCTTCTTTAAATCAAGCCGATCCTTCTCCTTCCTTCCCTCGGGCTTCTCGGACCTGACCCCGATTGGACAATCCCCTGTCTTCAAGCCGATTCAATCCTCTACTAATCTGATCGGCTTTTCTACAGTTCTCCATCGGCTGTCTCAGTATCTCCATCAGCCGATGGCTACATCAAACCCTCCAACGGTCCTCTCAGCCGATCGGCTTTGGCCCCATTGATTCTCCCAGTCGATCGGTTTTAACGCCATCGGATCCGCCATATTTTGGCGTTAACACATGTCCCCCAATTTCGGAGTTTGCCAACAGACTACGAAAATTCCGAGCCGTTAGAAACCTCCGTAAACAAGGATGACCCGTTAAAACCCCGTTAATTGGCTTAGATCTCTGCCTAGGTCGTTCTGCCTCTATAAAGTACATCCACTCAGCCTTCTTCCACACACTTCTTCTCATCAAAAACCCCAAAACTCGACGAGCTCCAAAGGCATCCGCGAATTTCTGCGAATCTTGATGGGCTCCAAAGACTAAAGGCGATGCAGATTTCTTCATCGGTCGCTACTCCTTCGTTTGCGCAATGGCTTCCACACACATAATCCATAAGGTAACCATTATATGCTCTTTCATCCTATGTTTTGCACGATTCTTCCCCATCCCGATTTCTCATCAGTAGTCGGGTTCTGGTTTCTGTAGGATCTTAAGAGTCAGATCGCTATTCCAATCTCTGACCGCCCTGGTCACTTCTTTCTTGGCCCTATGGGTAACGAAGATCCGACTGATTTCATCAACTCCGAAACAGAAAGGATCCCGTTGAAGAACTTATTCATAGCCATCACCGATTGGGCTCACAGCTTCAAATCTTGGCCTACCAAACTCCCTGAATGGAGAAACTGGTACCTTAGAGTTTCTGCCTCTAAAAAGACTTTATGGGAGGACCTGGAAATAGGCCACTGCATTAACCTTTCCTTAGCCAATATGGAAAGGAATGAACCTCTGCTGGCATCGGCTTCTTATTTCTGGTCGGACATCTTGAATGCCTTCATGTTCGGGCATAGGCCGATGACTCCCACCTTGATGGATGTTACTATGCTGACCTACCTCAACACCACCCACTACATAAACCTTTTTAGCCTCAGATTCAAACCTAAGCATTGACTAAACACCAAGAATGTCGGAGGTTGAACCAAGTACATTTCTTTGCATAACAAATCCTCCGGCCCAGTCGATGGACGAGAACATGTAGCGTTCTTGAATCTTTGGCTGGAACGATTCTTCTTTGGTGGTTCAACTCTCGGTCCAACAACGAACATGCAATGTTTGGCAGAGCTCCTAGCCGATCACCGCCAAATTCCCCTGGGGCATTATCTTCTCGGAGCAACTTACCATCTGCTCCATCAAGTTGCGACCAAGCTGTCAACAGGCCATCCAATTGGACATATCGGTGGACCCTGGTGGTTTATACAACTTTGGTTGAACGTATACACCTCCAAAGTCATCGCCAGGCCCCCTTTTTCTTCCATGACGTTCCCGACTGATTACCAGAAGAAAACGAGGCCAGCCGACGCCGATGCATTTCACTGGGTGAAGCCTCATCGGCTCTTCCTGGAAGCAAAATGACCCCCCTCGGACTCAGCCGATGGTTTAAGTGTTTCTACTATGGCTTTACCAAAGAGGTCACCATCTGGTTCGCGTACGAGGATGACTCGTCCTTTGAAATGCCCTCCAGGTTTCACCCGATGAATGCCTTAGCCGATGAAGAATCGAAGACCATCTTTTTATCCTCCATAACTCCTTGTCTTCTGCCGATCGGATTTTCAATGGGCCGATCCCAACTTCCATCATACGAGTTCTACCATCATTCGGTTAGTGCTCGTCAGTTGGGCTTCGGCCAACTCCCCATCAGCTTATTCTTCATCGGCAAACTCCAAGCCCGTGGAGAAGTGAAAAGCGGCTTGGACTATGAGCGACTTAGTTCGATGACATCGAACTTGCCCTTAGGGACTGTCTCCACCTTCGAGCCTTGCATATCCAATACCAAAATCTTCGCTCAATGGTGGTCAGAATGGGAAAGGCACTTGTATAGTCTATCGGCTGAGCATTACTGCCTTCGCCTCAATCCCGACTACGTGGAATCCGATGAAGAGGTAATCCTTCTTTCATTATCATGTCTTCATCGTATCGAATTTCAACTGTATCTTAATTTCCGTGATTCCACAGGCTGGCGACAAAAACACCCCTTCGACCAGCGCAAGTGGTCGGCCGATTATCTATCAACCTCCATCGGCCAGATCCCTACTTGGTCAAAGCGGTCCACCTCCATCGGCTCTCCTTCGAGTGTCGCAGGTGTCAGGGTCAAAGCTTAAGAAACCGGTTGCTCGATCGATTTCTAAGAGACGAAAACCTGACGCCGATGTTGTGATCGTTGCATCGGCTTCGCGAAGCCCTTCTCCTGCGGCACTCCTAACTCCTCCCGCATCTCCGCTGGTAGGTGTCAGCATCAATCTTCTGTTGCTTTTGCTTTATCTTGACATCTTCTCTTTGCAGCCTGAACCATCGGCTCCCGAGGTCCAAACGTCGGACCTTGTTACTGGGGCTGAGCCGATGGTATCCTCTGAAGTTTTGGCATCTACTCACACTGCTCCACATCAAGCTGATACCCGCACAAGAGCTGCTCCCTCTGTCTCTCAGGTATGTCCATCATACATGTCAAATTTTTCTTGACTTATGATCTCCAAATCTACTACTGTCGTTATGCAGTCATTAGCCGATCTGTTCTCCTTCGATATCGGCAAATACCTGGAAGTAGAGGAAGACTCAGCCACCAGCATAGCAATCGAAACATTTTTGCCAGCCGATGCACGTGAGCAGTTGTTAGATATTATGCATCGGCTGGAGGTTCCGATTGACTCGCTGGTGGAAGACTGCGGGTTGATCTGGGAAAGACTTGCAGAAATTCAACACCTCCTTCCTGCGGAGCTGTCGAATGCACTTACACCTACTGCTTACTTGGAATTCCAAAGGACCCAGCTGACTACATCAAGACGACGCATAGCCGATCGCGCTGAGCAAAGCCACCTGGCTCATAACGATCGGCTGACTGCCCTTGACGAAAAGAAGAAACTCGATGAAATGTCAGCTGACCTTCAACACGCCAACACCAAGCTTGGCCTCTTGAAGAAACGAGAAGCCGATTTGATAGCAGAACTCGACAAGGTTCGTGAAGACATCAATTCCACAGAGTCCCATCTCATCGGCCTACCAAAGTCGATCCAAAACCAAGAGGCCAAGGTAGCAGACAAAGTGCAGCTAGCAGTTCGCCGGCACAAAACCTTAAAAGCTATCCCCGGATCGGATGAAGATGACATCCGCGCCATCAATGATATAGATTAAATCCGTCTGCGCATGATCGAGGCTATTAAGAAATTCTTGTAAAATTTAAGCCTCGGAGAAATCCAGATGTCATCTTGAACATTAATTTTTTCCAGTAAATTTCAATCAGCTTGATCAACAAAAGTTGTGTAAACATATTCTCTAAAGGCGATATCTTCACGATATCGGCTATGTGTAACCGATACAAACTATGTCGGCTTCTGTACATTGTCCATCGGCTATGCTCCAACCGATCACACGGCTGATACCATCAGCTAGCACTACCTCTGAAACTTTATTAGTCTTGAATCGGCTATACTTAGCCGATTTAGATGCCTACCCACACGGTAGGATAATACTTTTTCAAATATTTGCCATTGAACGCCTTGGTAAACCTCTCTCCTTCAAGACTTTCCAATATATAAGCATTGCCAGGCACACACCGATTGATCCGATAAGGTCCTTTCCAATTCGGCGACCATTTTCCAAACTTATTATCCCTAGATCCAATCGGCAAAATTAACTTCCAAACGAGATCTCATTCAGAAAAGGATTTGGTCATTACTTTTTTGTTATAATGCCTAGCGACCTTAGCCTTATTTTTCTTGATCTTCTTAAGTGCTTCTAACCGACTCTAAGTCAAATCATCAAGCTCATTGGTCATCAACGTGTAATAATCATCGGTTGTCAACTGATCTTGTAAAGACACCCTCCTAGAACCGATGATGACTTCCCACGGAAGAACTGCTTCGTGACCGTATACCAACTGATATGGTGGCACCTGGGTAGATCCATGACACGTCATCCGATAGGCCCATAACGCATCGTTCAAAGTGATATGCCACCTCCGTGGTTGTTCATCAACCTTACGCTTGATCAATTTTATTAAACTCTTATTAGAAGCTTCCGCATGTCTATTAGCTTGAGCATAATACGGTGACGAGTTTAGCAACTTAATCCCCATACTGGCAGCAAACCCTTGAAACTCTTCTGACATAAAGATAGAACCCTGGTCAGTGGTAATTGTCTGCGGAATTCCAAATCGATATATGATATGTCCCTTGATGAATTCAATCGCGTCCCTGGAAGTAACCTTCTTCAAGGGAATAGCTTCTACCCACTTCGTAAAATAGTCCGTTGCCGCCAATATGAACTTATGTCCTTTATTAGACGAAGGATAAATCTGGCCGATCATGTCAATTCCCCAATCTCTAAATGGCCATGGCTTGACTATTGGATTCATAACCGACGCTGGAGCTCGTTGCACATTCCCAAACTTTTGACAATCTTGGCAGCCCTTGTAGTATTTAAAACAATCCTCCAGCATACTTGGCCAAAAGTATCCAGCCCTCCTCATCATCCATCTCATGTTATGAGCCGATTGATGGGCTCCGCAGATGCCCTCATGCACCTCGCTCATCACCAACGCGGATTCTTCAGAACCCAAACACTTCAAGAGCACTCCATCGACTGATCGATAATACAACTCTTCATTAAGTAGAATGTACATAATAGCCTTGTACCGAAGCTTCCTTGAAACCGATCTTGATGGATTCTGCAAATACTGAACGATCTCCCATCTCCAATCATCGGCTTTCATACGGTTTTCGATATCGGCTATCTCAACCTCCACTCTACTGTTCAGTCGATACCCTGAAGCAGTTTGAATGAGATCATTGGCCTCCGTGTTTTGCTCTCTAGGAATATGATCCAATGTTACTATCTTAAAATCCCTTAGCAACTGTTGGCATTTCTCATAGTATGACTTCAGAATTTCATCCTTGCATTTATATTCTCCAGATAATTGTTTGATTACCAACAAAGAATCTCCAATGACCTCTATCATATCGGCTCCAATTTCTTTCAGCAGTTGAAGTCCCTTGAGCACTGCCTCATATTCTGCCTGGTTATTTGTACTATACGGTTTGATGGTGAAGGCAAATTCGAAACTTGCCCCCGAGGTGAAATAATCACCAAACCGATACCAGATCCATGTTTGCAAACCGATCCATCAAAGAATAACGTCCACAGGATCGGCTCCACATAATTCTCTTGGACCCCTCTATGCTATACGATAAAATCAGCTTCCGCTTGTCCCTTGACTGCCTTAGCCGATTCATACCTCAGATCAAACTCCATCAGAGCGAATATCCATTTTCCAACCCGCCCCCTCAAGACTGGAGCCGATAGCATGTATTTGATCACATCGGCTTTGCAAAGCACTGTACACTCAGCCGATAGAAGATAATGCCTTAATTTTGTACATGAGAAATATAAACATAGGCATAACTTTTCCACAGCAGGATACCTAGTCTCAGCATCCAAAAGTCGTCGGCTTAAGTAGAATATTACTCGCTCTTTTGACTCAACCTCTTGTACAAGCACTGATCCGATTGACTTCTCATCAGCTGACAAATATAATTTGAATGGTATTCCCTTTTGCGGTGGAATCAGCACTGGTGGAGAATTCAAGTATTCCTTAATATGATCAAAGGCTTTTTGCTGGTCATCACCCCAAAGGCTTTTTGCTGGTCATCACCCCACACAAATTCTTGATCGGCTCATAATCTTAATAAAGGAGTAAATGACTCAATTCTTCCCGATAAGTTCGAAATAAATCTCCTTATGAAATTGAGTTTGCCGATCAAGGACTGCAGCTGTAGTTTGTTGCTGGGCGGCTCGGTGGTCTGAATGGCCCTGATGCTTCGTTGACTGACTTCAATTCCTCTCTCATGCACCATGAAACCCAAAAACTATCCAGCCGAAACGCCAAAAGCACACTTGTGAGGATTCACTTTAAGTTCGTATTTCCTCGTTCTCTCAAGCACTTTTCGTAGATCGGCTATATGTTCTTCAATACTTTTGGATTTCACTACCACGTCATCAATGTATATCTCCACCAGCTGTCCGATAAGATCATGGAACATGTAGTTCATGGCTTTTTGATAAGTAGCACCAGCATTCTTTAATCCGAAAGTCATGACTACCCACTCGTATAAACCGATAGCTTCAGGACACCTAAATGCAGTCTTGTGGATATCTTCTTTGGCCATAAAAATTTGATTGTAGCCTGCATTTCCATCCATGAAGCTAATAATCTTGTGACCAGATGCAGCGTCAATTAATAAATCAGCCATCGGTATCGGGTATTCGTCTTTAGGAGTTTCCTTGTTCAAATTCCAAAAATCGATGCATATTCTTAACTTTCCATTTTTCTTTTTTACTGGAACAATATTGGATACCCACTCGGCATATCGGCATGGTCTGATGAAATTTGCATCGTATAACTTCGCGATCTCCGCCTTTATTTCATCATGTCATTCTGCTTTGAACCTCCTCTGTGGCTGCTTAAATGGCCGATATCCTGATCTGATAGGAAGCCGATGTTCCACAATTGATCGGCTTAATCCAGGCATCTCGTGGTAGTCCCAAGAAAAGCATTCCTAGAATTCCTTTAATAAATTTATCAGTTTTTCTCGGAATTCAACACATAGATTTTTACTAATGTACGTCGGCCTCGACCTGTCTCCTGGTCCTATGTCTATTTGTTCCATCTCATCGGCCGATGTAAAACCTTGCCCTAATTTCCCTTTGGAGTTTTCTAAAGTTCCCATGGAAACAATGGATCCGAGCCAACTTGCTGAATCGACTTTATTCCTTTATCAGTTACCTCTAGGAAATTTCTCACCGATGTTTGTCCGGATAGGCAGTTAAAACCATCAGCTTCCCAGAATGGCATATCAGTTGTTGCCACGCTAGTTGACTGATCGGCTGTGATCACTTCAACTCTGTCTCCTTGCCATTGTATGAGGCTTTGATGCATTGTTGAAGGAATACAACAGTTAGTATGAATCCAATCCCTGCCAAGGAGTAGGCTATACGACCCCTTACTATCGATGACGAAAAATGTGGTAGGCAATGTCTTACTTCCAACCGTTAGCTCCACATTCAGTACTCCTTTGGTTTCTGATGGATTACCTCCGAAGTCCTTCAACACCATATTTGTCTTGACTAAGTCTCCAGCCGTCTTACCCAATTTGTGGTATGTAGAATACGGTATCAGATTGATGGCTGCTCCTCCGTCCACTAGCATCTTTGCCATCGGCTTACCATCGACATATCCGTTGATATACAATGGTTTTAGGTGTCGATGTTTGGATTCTTCTGGTTTGTCAAATATTGCTTGACTCGGTTCCAATATTAATTGGGCAAAATCATCTTCTTGACCTTCTTCATCCGACACGTGTGCTTTATATTCCATTGGCAAAAAGAATACCATATTAGCCTGAGCCGATGTACCAGCCTCTTCCTCTTTTTGCTTTACTTTCCATACTTTTTTGATTTTCTGGTTCCGATCGGCTTCTTTATGGTCCTGCCGTTGTCTCTTATGCTACTCTCCATGTCGTAGTCGTTGTGCCCTCCTCTTCTGATTCTTTGTAAAAATCTCGGATGGACACCATTGATCCTTCATGGAACATAACCCCTTTTTAACTCCTGGTTCTTAACTGCCTCTTGACCATGCCCTTCGTTGATCGGCCCTAATCGGCTATATGCCGATGCCCTAGTGATGGAAGGCCGATCATACAACGTTCGGCTCTGGTCACAGTATCGAAATCCTGGTTTATTGCATTCAGAACAGTCCTCGATTGACGGCAACCTTATATTTTGGTCCCAACAGTACTGAAAAAAGGGACAATCCTAGTGTGGATTATACCTTCCTCGTTGTATTGTGGCTCGTCTTTCTTCGTCCCGTAGTCTGGAATATTTTTTAATTAAATTCGATGAAGTAACCTTTAACCTCTTCCAGCGCTTCTTTTCATCGGACCGATCTCCTGATGTTCCTGCAATCACCATATTCACCGGGAAAGAATGCCCGTCAACCCTCATCGGCCTTTTGTCCTCGAACTTGATCCTCCCCTGTTCGACGGCCGATTGTAACTGTTGCCGAAAAACCTTGTATTTATTGGTATGATGAGATATTGAATTGTGCCACTTGCAATACTTCTTTTTCTTGAGTTCTTCAGCAGCTGGGATCACATGATTTGGTGGCAATTGGATTTGCTTCTCTTGAAGGAGAAGATCAAATATCTTGTCAGCTTTGTTAACATCAAAATCATATCTTTCTTCTTTATTTGTTTTCTTGATCCATGGACATGACACGGGTTTTTAATTCCTGGTCCATTCTGCTAGTCCTACCTCCACATCGGATCCCTCATCATCCAAGTCCGATGTGTATACTAAAAGCTGATCGGCTTTCCGATGGAACCTTTCTTTCTTAGCACCTGCAAATCGGCTTTCATGAGCCGATATTCTCTAGAGTAGATGAGACAAACTTTTGAATTCTTATGAAGAGAAACGTTCCTGAATCGGAGCCAACAATCCTTGGAAAGCCAAATCGGCTAATTGTCCGTCACTTAGAACGAGACTGTAGCATCGGCTTCTGACGTCTCGGAAACGTTGGATGAAATTCGGGACGGATTCATCGTGCCTTTGTCTAACCGATGTTAAGTCTGATAATCTTAGCTCTTGAAGTCTGGCAAAGAAATATTTATGAAATTGTTTCTCCAAATCAGCCCATCCCCTGATTGAATTTGGAGGTAACGAAGAAAACCAAGCAAAGGTTGGTCCAGACAAAGACAATGGAAACAACCGGACCCTCAGAGCTTCATCAGCCGATGCCTCCCCGCATTGAGCCAGGAATCAGCTAATATGTTCCATCGTAGATACATTATCTTGCCCTGAGAACTTGGAGAAATCTGGAATTTTGAATCGATGTGGCAGCGGAATTCTGTCGAACCACTCTGGGTAAGGGTGTCGATACATGAAAGCTTGTTCTTTAGGCTTGATACCGAATTGCTCCCTTACAACTTCCGCAATCCTAGCAGTCTAATCTTCTTCCTTTAAGTTCTCCTTTTGGTACTGTGGGATTGAAGTTGGTATCTGACATGATCCATAATGATCTCCTTGATAGTTATTACCAGGATATTCTTGTTTAAATCCTCCGTAATAAGCCGTCCGATGGTATCCTGTCATCATGTGTTCATGTTGCCCCCCAATCCGCTCTTGCACTGGCGGAAACATATTTGCCGATATATCTCTTCTGGATCCATAAGTAACTTGTGGTTGTCCTGTTTTCATCGGCAAATATGCCAGCCCTTGATCAGGTTCCTTAACAATAGATCCATTCACAGTTTTCTTGATTAAGTTGTGCAAAGTATTCACCAGTACACCTGATTGGTTAATAAGCGCATGGTGAACAGCTTCGTCAACCATCTCCTGTAGTGGCTTTTGAGGACTGATGGGCGGCGATCGGCTCGATTCTCCTTCCAAAACTAGTTTTGGCATTTTGGACTTTTGAATCGGCCCTTGTCGAGTCATACTGAAGGACTCCAGACAAAGCTTTTGAAAATTAGCTATGTTCTGCTCCACCTGGTATCTCTGCTCCTCAGTTAAATCCTTCATCGTTATTGGGATTATATTGTCAGCGTTAATTTCTTTACCCTCCATTCGAGCACGGTTGATTGAAGGGCTCTCAACTGATGAAAAATGTATTCTCAGTCCCACCGGGCGTGCCAAGAAGCGTGCTCGCCGCCAAACGATCCCGCGACCGGGGAGGGACGGCGGCTCGGTCACGCGAAGGCCTGGGAGGTCTGCTTGTCTCCAGTGCAGGTCCTTAGATCTCGAGGTTCGCGAGCGTGCCAGTCAATTTGACCCTGCAATTGATAAGGAGGTGAGACGAGTGGGTCCGATACAGACGCTCGCTATCGGCTGGCTGCCGATAGGTTCGGGATGTTGTTTGATCGGCTGGGGAGCCGATGTGGACAGGTGTCGACGAGCGGTCGACCGTAGAGCCGATGGAGGAACCAGGGTGTGCTCAGAGGACATCAAGGCGCACGGGATCCCTCCAGGCAGCCGAACAGTGATCCATCTACTGGAAAAACCGATGAAAACGGATGCGGCCTAGGCGATGATTAGTGCAAGAAGGCACGGGCTGCAAAGCCGATGCCATTCCGGATATGACAGCAAGAGACCCGTCGCCTGCCGTAGCAGCGCCATCAACACCGAACCTTGAAAATCGGACCTAATCGAGACAGTGCGAGGCCGGGGTCAGCGGCGATGATACGGAGGACGCCGGATCAGCTATGCCGTAGCAAGGATAGGAACGAACCCGTCGGCTCGCTGAGCCAATGAGGGGACGCCTCTCTGAAGGCGGGTGCATATCGGCTGGAGGTCCGATACGTTTGGCGTTACGCGTCGTGGGACACCTCTAAAGGCTGATGCGTATCGGCCGAGGGGCCGATGCGCTTGGCGTGAAGCACAGAGCATGGATAACTCATCGGCTAGCACTCCGATGATACGCCGTGCAGGAGACTATAGGCCTGAATCTCGATCTGCCGTCGGTAGCCCCGTAGATCGGACCTAACCGATGCAGCACGAGACTAACGACGGCAGAGGGATCTTAACGGGCCGATAGGTCCAGCACGGACGTGATGCGATACATCCAATCGCCCTAAGAGGTCGGACCTAACCGATGCAACCTTAAACAGAGCAAGACATAACGGGATGGTGGCGGGACTTACCCCTTCGCCGGAGATCGAACTTAACCGATGCAGCCCCACGTCGAGAGCTAGATTCCACCGGTAGAACCTAGATGAACTAGGGTGGCGATGCGCCGAGATTGTATTGATCCAGAGATATCTTACATGTTTTCAGAGGGTCTATATTTATACCCTGGATTTACAGACAGAGTCCGATGCGTCTACGACCATCGGACATTATTTCCTAGTAAGAACAAAGGAAAATATTCCTAAAGCAGTTAACTAACCAGTTAAACCTCTCTAATTAAGTAAGGTTAAAATTTACAACAATAAACACCCTGCCGTGGAGTCCACGGCTCTTCCGCAATCCCGGTTTTATCTGAATAATCTTCCAATTTATAGCCAAGTCTTCCTTTTCTGCGACCTGATCGGCTTCTCCACTGTAGCTATCGGACCTTCTTTAAATCAAGCCGATCCTTCTCCTTCCTTCGCTCGGGCTTCTCGGACCTGACTCCGATTGGACAATCCCCTGTCTTCAAGCCGATTTAATCCTCTACTAATCTGATCGGCTTTTCTACAGTTCTGCATCGGCTGTCTCAGTATCTCCATCAGCCGATGACTGCATCAAACCCTCCAACGGTCCTCTCAGCCGATCGGCTTTGGCTCTATCGGTTCTCCCAGCCGATTGGATTTAACACCATCGGATCCGCCAGATTTTGGCGTTAACAATACTGCTGCTTGAAGCCATTGACGATTAATCGTGCTTTATATAAATGTTACTATATTTTTTTATAAACTTAAATATAACTTTAAAAAAATCGAAACGTCAGAGTATGCAACGAGGGGAGTATTTGTGTGTAGGGAATTGACCTTTGCTTGCATGCATTTGAATTGAACCCCACTACACATGAAAATGGAGTGATTCCAGGCCTAGGTCCAAAAGAACAATCTGTGTAGATATATGTGTGCCGCTGCTAGCTGGCAACTAATTAGGAGGATCATGGAAAAGTGGTAGTTCGTAGTTTGGCAGGGAAGGTGTGGACTGTGGATTCCGATGCCGATGTATGCGCCGGCACATGCAGCGCTATCATTGATCTCCACGGTTGCTTATTCTAACAGTGTCTTAATTACACAACAACTCGATCTTCATAATTGTAGATCAAGCTATACATCTTATGACCTTTGTATATACTTTGCGAGTCAAAGCTATAGGTAATGCGGATATGTTTCATTTTTTTTTATTTTGATGTGATTGTGTTGTCGACCAGCGGTGCTCTCTGATAACGTGTCAGTCATGTATTACAGTTTCTTACATATTCTATAGAAAATATTCTTAAGACAAACATATACATATTAATTTTTTTTCATCCATTCAATCAACATGCTTAAAGTTTTGCCAAACTTCGAAGCCATGTGTGTCCAACGATTAATTTATTGAATTAAATTTTGTGATCTATGGCGGCCCCTCTTTTCCATGGCAGGTCAGATTCCGATAAGAACACATCCATAATATAAAATGGTGTGTGCATCTTATGGTCTCTAGGGGCAAGATATGCACAAAGATTTTCTACCGATATCTTATTGCTAGCGATACATGTCCAAATGGTCTACTTGGAGCCAAAAAGGCCATCCATGGATGGCTCCATATACATAAGACACAGAGAGAGAACCACAAGTTAAAAATGATAGGAGTAGACTGGTCAGAGCAGCTGCAAATTAAGGCCGTCACATCTTCGTCACGTGGACAGGTTGTTCATGTTTGGTACGTCCAAAGCTCAACTTTTCGCGCAATTAAATTTAATTGTCATCAACGTCACACTATTGTCATCGTAATTGGGAGTAGCTAGATTGATGACGAACTTTTGTTTGTGTTTGTTTAGCCAGCTATACTTCGTTTTCATAGTGGCATGTCATTGTAACAATGAGTTACCGGAGAATATATTGTAATATAATGTGAAGAAATAGAGTTTTTGGAGAATTTCCTAAAAGGGTTTTTCTTAATTTGGTCCAAAGGATACTTTGGATATGGTAACAGACACACCACATGTACAAGGGCCGCTCTCTCGATACAGCAACTCACATGGCAATTTGTGAGGGCCTTAGCCATCACCCCCCTTGTCCCCTACATCCTTGCCAGCAACAACGGGGAAGGGGACATATCTCTTTAGCCTCCTATAAGTTTTTAAGGTACTTTAAAATAATCTTGAGTAGAATATTTTTTCGATCTATGGTTCACATGCTATGCAATGGAGCTTACCCTGGTGATATGTCTGGCTGGCTTCGCCCTCTAATTTGTTTTTAAGATGATGAAGTTAGGATTATATAGAGAGTTTTCCATTTTCTTTTCTCTATGTTAAACAAATTATATATCATATATCATGAAAACTAGATCTAAACATTTTCTAAATTCATAAAAAAAATTAGAAATACATATAGACATGAACTATACATTATTATAAATTCTTAAATCCAAACTCAACTCCATTGAGAAGAAACGAAAAAAAAATAAATTTCAGGCAAATTGTAATAGGACACTATTCACTTAAAATTTGTTTTTATTTCTTCTTTTCAAATGAAGTTAAATTTAGACTTAAAATTTAGTGATAATGTGGTTCATGCCAACAACTGTCTCTAATAATTTTTTCATAAACTTAGAAAACTTTTATGTTTGATTTCCACTTATTTAATGATTTTCAACTTATGTTTCCCCATCTATCGTCGACCTACCAAAGGATCAGAGATGGCCTAATTTTTTAAGCTTTGCCATACCCAATCCAATTTTAGCTAGCAGCTGCTGTACGTGTGCCGCGCGTCCCTTCTGCCGACACCACGACACCACAGACGCGCGCGCCTAGCCTAGCTAGCAACGGGCCGCCACGGCTCACAACACCGCAAGCGGGCTCGCCCACCCAACGATATAACGACTGACTTCGCGCGCACACCTGATCCGATGCGATACGTTGTAAAGATTTGGAATATCTGTTTAGATTTAGTACAGTTACTAAAATTGAGATTTAAGAACGTGACAATTAATTTAATCATTTGAAAGAAGAATTAGATCAACAAGGAGACCAATACGGACTTTTGCTATTAGTTGGTTATCCATAAAGGTTGTAGCACTTATACATCAATTAAAAAGTTAATGATAGCCAAGATAAAATTATAGATACATCGGTTATAGAGCCAATAATACTCTAAATAAAATAGACGATAAACAGTAAAAAAAATAAAAAAACTGATCTTTTAAAGAGACGAAATCTTAGCCATCATTGATAATTGTATTGAACCAGTATTGATAAATCGAATCGAATCAATACAGCATAATGAACCTAATAGCACTAAAACAATAGAAACTAATCAGTCGTGCTAACATATAAACTCATCGGCTAGCTACGATATAAACATGTAAACTTATCGGCTAGCTGAACCGATGAAAGGAACGAAACCTATTAGATCACGATGATAGCCTTATTAAACATAATCTTGAAAAATCGAACCTAACCGAGACAGTATAAGGCTAGATCTAATAAAACCAGATCGATTGCTAACAGATTAATCGTGGACAATCCCTGTATATCGGCTGAAAAGCCGATATATTAAGCATGAAGCTCAGTGTAACGATAATACTCCGATGAAACGTTATGTAAAGACTCATCTATTTAAGGCTCAATTAATGTCAACAGTCTTGAAGGTCGGAACTAACCGATGCAGCACGAGATTGATGACGGTAAAAGGAGTTCAATAAGTCGATAAATCCCATGCAAGTGATATATCTAATCGGACTAAGAGGCTGAACCCAACCGATATAGATATATTAGGATAATGGTAGAAATTACACTTTCACTGGATCGGATCTAACCAATACAGTTGTTAACGCCAAAATTTGAAAAGTCCAGCAATAGATTAAAAAGATGATCGGCTTAAACGCAGAGGTGTCCGATTGCTACAGCGAAGAAGCCGATCGGATTAAGACAATGAAAGAATCGGTACCAGAATAGAAGATTATTTAGATAAGACCGAGTTTAAGGAGGAGTTATGGTTCACGGCAGGATATTCTATCCTATTTTATATGGATAGGAATATTTAGTTAGTTAGTTAATTTTCTTAGAGATATTTTCCTTTATCTTTGTTAGGAAATAACGTTTAATGGTTGTTGTAAACGCGTCGAACTCTATAAACCCAGAGTATAAATATAGATACCTAAAAGTATACAAAGTATCTTTAATCCTTCGATCAATACAACCTCAGCGCATCGACACCCTAGTTCATATGTTTTTTATCGACGGAGTTTGCCTCTCGATGCAGGGTTGCATCGGTTAAGTCTAATCTTCAGTGAAGGGGTAAGTCCCACCACTGTCTCCATATATGTGTGATAGGAGAAAGATAAAATTGTTTTTAGATAAAGGAAGTAATTATTTCCTTATTGCATCCATCGTTCGGTCAGTTGCTTGTCTTGTACCATATAAACCAGGGCCGGCCTGCTGGAAGATTTGGACTTCGACACTGGGTTAGCTCGATCTGAAGGTTCCTGCCCCCGACCAGTTAAGCAGTAGAAAAATAAACAAAACAACTAAAAATAATTTAAATATAAAACTTTTATATCTGTATTTTTTGGTTTTAAAGACAAGACAGTAAAATAGATAACAATGAAAAAGCTACAATCAATTTCAAAATTAACTTACAAAATTTAAATTTTAGCTATGACCAATAAGTTAACAAGTAAACCATAAATTCAAAAATTAAAGATTAAGTTGTAAAATTTAAATTTGAACTGAGACTGATTAGTCAAGGAGCAGATGGTTAGGACAGAAAGGATATATGGAGCGGACGTGCACGTGCCAAAAGACATTTAGTCGGCGGCGATCAAGCGAGGAAATTAACGTCAACTGTACAAGATCTTTCCTTCAAGATTTTCGACCTGATTTTAATTGATTAATCAGTCCCTCTCTGTTGTTTTCTGACTTGCCGTATTCCTTGCACCACAGGCAATCCACACTCAACAACGGCTAGCCCAACTTGTTCGGACATCTGGTTCCTGTGTACTGTTCACACAGCCATTCAGTACACATCAGCACGGGCAGGTTTTGATTTGGACCTGGTAGCGTTGAGACAATATACATGTATTGGGCCCCAGAGTCTTTTATTTACAGACTGCAACGATGATAGATAGATAGATAGATAGATAGATAGATACCAACGTGGTAATACAACAGCTACAGTACTAAAGAATTGTTCCACTTGCTTTGCGTGGGACGGCCGGCTTAACAATCCAGCATTTCAGCCTTATACACGAATAATTACAGACAGATGCGAAGAAATAGAGAACGCTGAAAGCCTGACGCCTAGGTCGCTTCATGATACCATATCAGGGAACATACACCCGGGCCTGAAAAGGAGAAGACGAGATTCTTTGTTAATCCATTTAACAGAAGCACACCTCGACTTGCTATCAGCTAAATTGGTAATTAATCAGCTTGTTTTGACACATTTCCAAGAAATTGATTCTTTGGGACGTATCCTTTTCTAATTGTTATTACTTTAATTTATTTAGCAGCCGCTGTTTGATTTTTGTGCCCTCATAATGCTTTCCATCAGTGAGCCCGATCCATAGCTAAGCTTTATTTCAGTGTGTATGCATGATACACAGCATGAGCTTCCTTGACTTTAAAAGGGCGAAACAGTCAAGTGTATCTTTTGTTGTGATCTTGAGGCCTTAATCTTTTTTCTTCTCTTAAATAGCATCCACACAATGTCCTGTCAAAGTTACAACATGTTCCCTCTATTGCATAGTAAATTAATAGCATCCACAAAACATCTTGTCAAAGTTAAAACATGTTTCCAGTTAAAACATGTCAAAAAGATGTACATAATCAGCACACTGCAAACCAAACCAGATTGCGTCTAAACCCAAAACTTAGAAATTACAAACTATTGTTGTAATTTGTTGTTCCCTTTCACTAAAATTCATACTAGTCAAATAAAGCGGTAGTAGTAGTAGGTGGAACTAATGGAAGTGCTTGATGTCCATAGGACCTGTGGCCACCATGCGAACTCGTCCTACAGCAATCAAAGTTGCTCAGAAGCAATTAAATCTCACACACAGTAATCCTTGCCCTGCATCTAACATGAACTTGCCTAATTATAGCGACTCACCTACAACACCTTGATTTGTCATGGTAATGATCTGACTCCTGAGACATTGTTACCATTTTTCTTTATCTCAGTTATACCATCAAAAGCTACTCTGTAGCACATAAACTCACTTTCTCTAGTTGAGATCCAAAGCATGCCTCTTCAAGGCATTACCACACTACCTCTACTACACTTGCAACTTTTGTTTCCAAGATGAACCTGCTATAGCAACCATCCTCAACTACCCAAATAGCAACTGTGTCTGTCAGTCACTAGTCACTACATAGACTTTAGAACAGTGATCTTACTTCATTTGCAAACTAGATGCAGTGCCAGTTGCAATCCAGTGTGGCTACCATCGACATACCCAGCATGCCTATCACTACTCCACTGGATAACCAGCAGACCAAGATATTGCTACAGTAGAAAGCCCACAGAAAACCAGAAGAAATGGCCTTTGAGCATCAATCAACTCACTGTATAATGTTTAGTGCTTACTCATGAGAATTTCTGTAAACAGATTAAAATATTTTATGGCTTTATCCTTCTAATAAGTAGGATGGAACAAAATCTACTCAGGATGAAATACAAGTCTTTATCCTCATAGCATTTTGAAGCTGTTCTTGGTCCTTTTGGTGATATAGCTTGTGTAATTTCAAGATCTTGAAAGCACTAAGTTTTTCTGTTTCCAGTAATATGTGTGACTCTGAACTATATTCATACTGCCCTTTCCCATAAGGTAGACTGAAAACTGGAGGCCAAACCCAGTATCCAGATTGTGAATGAGATACATGTAGCCCAAGGACCCACCTTGAATATTTTCATATTTGGCATGTCACTCAAGTATCCTAATTTATCCTATATATTGATCAAAGTTGTTACTACACAGAAGCTGTCCACAATCATCAGTAATAGAGTGCTAAAACAACCAGATGCATGTGGTATAATAATAATAGCAGTAATAGATTTTATTCATTGATTGGATCATGGCAATTTCATTGCTTAATCCAGCGATATTAACCAAAGTGGATATAGATAAAAAAGGCTACACACCAGCTAGCCGATGATTTCAACCTCTAGTAGAATTGAGAGGACATTTTCAGGATAATAATCAATTGGAAATCACTCAGTGATGTGAACACACTAGACTTTGCATATCAGACAGATTCTATATCATACTTATGCTGTTGACAGTTGATGTATACTGTAGAAGTGTACAGTGACTATGAATCCCGTCCAAGCGTATGCGAGGAGGTCGGGTCTATATATATACAGCCCAGGCCAGTGATCTGTCTAACACCCCCCGCAGTCGCAGCGGGAGGGGAACGGACGCAGAGACTGGACCAAAAACTGGTAAACAAAAGCGTGGGCAGTCCTTTGATCATTATATCGACAAACTGATGTGCCGATGGTACATGGAGCACCCGAACCTGTCCTAATGCAACCTTGTCACGGACAAAATGAATATCGATCTCGATGTGCTTGGTGCGTCGGTGATGAACTGGGTTGGCGGTCATGTAAACGGTACTGACATTGTCACAGTAGACGACGGTCACGGTGGAGAGGGGTGCACGGAGCTCCTGGAGAAGCTGGCGAAGCCAGCAGCACTCGGCGACGGCATGGGCGACGACGCGATACTCGGTTTCAGCGCTGGAGCGGGACACTGTAGTCTGGCGTTTTGAGGACCAGGATACGAGAGTGTCACCGAGGTAGACGCAGTAGCCGGACGTAGAGCGTCGAGAGTCGAGGCAGCCTGCCCAGTCCGCGTCGGAGTATGCGGTGAGGGAGTCGATGGGGCTGGAGCTGAGATGCAGCCCGCTGGAGAGGGTGCCCTTCACGTAGCGTAGGATGCACTTGAGCAGCGCGAGGTGAGGGTCGCGCAGAGCGTGCATGAAGAGGCACACTTGCTGGACGGCGTACGTGAGGTCGGGTCGGGTGAGTGTGAGGTATTGGAGAGCCCCGGCAAGACTCCGATAGTGAGAGGGATTGGCAACGAGGGCGCCATCGGCGGCGGAGAGTTTGGCTCGAGTGTCGACTGGGGTGGCCGTGGGGTGACAGTCGGCCATGCCCGCACGCTGGAGGAGGTCGATGACGTATTGGCGTTGGGAAAGAAAGAGCCGATGGGTGGAACGGGTTACAGAGATGCCAAGGAAATGGTGGAGAGGACCAAGATCGGTCATGGCGAACTCAGAGTGGAGTCGGACCATGATCTGGTCGAGGAGAGATGTCGAAGACGCTGTGAGAACAATGTCATCGATATAGAGGAGTAGATAGGCAGTGGCGGAGCCGATATGGAGAGTGAACAGGGAACTATCGGACGCAGAGGCCATGAAGCCGATGTGCCGAAGATAGGTAGCAAAGCACTGGTACCAAGCACGAGGGGCTTGTTTGAGGCCGTAGAGAGAGCGTTGAAGGAGACAGACGTCGTCGGGCCGAGAAGGGTCGACGAAGCCTGGGGGCTGCTGGCAGTAGACTGTTTCCGTCAGGTGGCCGTGAAGAAAGGCGTTCTTCACGTCTAGTTGATGGATCGGCCAGGAGCGAGAGGCAGCCAAGGTGAGGACGACTCTGATGGTGGCGGGTTTGACAACGGGACTGAAGGTCTCGTCGTAGTCGACACCGGGTCGTTGGGAGAAACCTCGGACTACCCAGCGAGCCTTGTGACGGGTAAGGGAGCCATCGGTGTGAAATTTGTGTTTGAAAATCCACTTACCGGTCACAATGTTGGCGTCGGGAGGTCGAGGAATGAGACGCCAGGTCTCGTTATCCATTAGGGCCTTGTACTCGTCGGCCATAGCCGCACGCCACTGAGGGTCAGTCAAGGCTGAGCGAGAAGTCACCGGGATGGGCGAGATAGAATTGTGGACGGCGGAGAGACTGTAGCGCGGATTGGGTCGGAGAGACCCGGTCTGGGAGCGGGTGACCATGTGAGAGGTGGAGGGAGCTGGAGCCGATGGGGGTGCGGGAGTAATGGTAAGAACTGGTTGGGTGGAGGCGTCATCGGCTCCGAGTCGGCGACTGTAGACAAGAGGAAAAGGGGGAATTAGATCGGCCTGAGCCGATGAGGTCGGGTGGTCCGATAGAGATGGAGCAGCCGATAGGATGGGGGGAGCCGATAGGGTGGGGCAGCCGATGGAAAGTAAGGAGCCGATGGAAGTGGGGTGTCCGATGGAGAGGGAACGGTATTGGCTGAAGGATAAATAGGATCGATATCGGTATCGGCCGATAGAGGTGGGTCCGATAGGGGTCCGATGGTAGGGGTCCGATGGGGGTCCGATGGGTATCAGCCGATATGTGACGGGTAGATCCTCAGCAGCGGCCGATGAGGGGGCCGATGGAGAGGGCAGTGGGAGAGACCTGGTCGGCACGGTGTTGGTAAGGAGGAAGTCGAGATCACTAGAGAAGGATCTCGGATGAAGAAGACCGAATGGAAAACATGTCTCGTCAAAAATGACGTGATGAAATACGAGGACCCGTCGGGTGGAAAGGTCGAGGCATCGGTATCCCTTGTGAGAGGTGGAATAGCCGAGGAGAATACAGGCGGTGGAGCGGGGAGCGAGTTTGTGGGAAGCTGTGGCGGTGAGATTTGGGTAGCAGAGGCACCCGAAAACGCGAAGGTGGGAGTAGTCGGGCGCCGTGCGGTAGAGAAGGGCATAGGGAACGTTGTTATGAACGGAGGAGCATAGGCGCCGATTGAGAAGGTACGTCACAGTATCCAGAGCTTCGGCCCAACAAGTGACGGGTAGGTGGGCGTGAAGTAGCATGGTGCGACTGATGTTGTTAAGGGTGCGAAGGAAGCGCTTGGTTTTGCCGTTCTGAGGAAAGGTGTAGGGGCAGGAGAGCCGGAGATGGATGCCCTACGAGGTGAGGAGGTTTGTAACGGTACGGTTGACGAATTCCGTACCGTTATCGGCTTGTAAAGCCTTGATGGGGAGGTTGAACTGAGTGGATACGTACGTGACGAAGTGAGTGAGGTGAGGGGCGACCTCGGATTTGTGGATGAGCGGGAAGGTCCAGCAAAAGTGTGTGTAATCATCAAGTATAGCGAGATAATATTGATTACCGGAGACGCTTTTAACTGGGGACGTCCATACATCACAATGTAGAAGTTCAAATGGACGCGAGGTACAGGAGAGAGAACTAGAAAAGGGCAGGCGCACATGTTTGCCAAGTTGATATGAGTGGCAAACCGTGGAGCTGCTGTGAGTACATCGGATGGAGGCGCTGCGACGGAGGGTGGCGACAGCGTCGGGGCCGGGGTGGCCGAGGCGAAGATGCCAAAGGTTGGTGGAGAGGGCGACGCTGGCGTGTGGGGTGGACGGCGCAGCGGGAATGGTGTAGAGGTCGCCGCCACTATTGCAACGAAGGATCTGTCGCCGGGTTGGGATATCCTTCACAGAGAAACCAGACACGTCAAATTCAATGGAGCAGTGGTTGTCTCGTGTGAATTGACGAACAGATATAAGATTGTGAATGAGAGAAGGGACAATAAGAACATTGCGTAGGGGGAGGTTAGTGGTGGATGTAGACAGAGAGGAGTCACCGCGGCATTGGACAGGAAGAGAGTGACCATTGCCGATGGTGACAAAAGGGGAGGAAGAGGGGTGACAGGAGCGAAGTATACCGGCCGATGACGCCATGTGTGAAGACGCCCTAGAGTTCAGCACCGAAGGGTGCTGTGGTTGGAGCGTCATCTGGTTGAGGGCAGCGACGAGGCTAGCCTGGTTCTAGGAGGGAACCGACTGGGTGGGTGGTGTCGGTAGCATCGGCTGAGGCGGCAGAACGGGAGCCGATGCCAGGTGAGCCTGGGGATGGGCGCCGAGAACTCCGGGTTGCCAGCCGATGGAGCTGCGTGGCTAGGGCTAGGGTGCCCAGGGGTTATAGTAGAGCCACGGACCCGTGGGACCGGCAGGGTGGGTAGGGACCGAGGTAGGTCATGGTGGCGTCGGACCCTGCCAGGTCCTGCCTTTGCCTTTGCCCTTGCCTCTCCCGGTGCGGGCTGTGTTGCTGTGGCCGGAGCCATGGCCACCAGGACCGCGGGAGGAAGGGGCAGCGCAAGAAGCTCGGCAGCCATTATCGGCTGCGGCAAGGAGAGCGGTGTGGGCCACTGTCTTCTCATCATTGGCCAGACGGAGTTCTTTAATAAACTAGCATGTCATGAGCCCGGGCGAACGATGGAAAAGGTGTGGCGTTGGCGATGTCATCGGCGGTGTTGGAGAAGCGGGGATTGAGGCCTCGCAGAAGGGCGAGGACGAGTTGAGAGTCGGCCACAGGGTGGCCGACGTCCCGGAGAGCAGCAGCCTTGACTTTGAGGCGCTAACAGTACGAGGAGACAGAGGAGTCGCCTTGTACCATAGAGTGGAACTCGTTGAGGAGGAAGATGGCGCGAGGCTGCTTGTTGGCCAGGAAGACCCGCTCGATAGCCACCCAGAGGTCCCGGGCGGTGGGGTCGGTATTGTCCATGGCGAGGTTAAGGACAGAGTCGTCGACCGAGCCGAGCAGTCAGCTGTGCACGCAGCACTCGGCGATGTCTCACTGAGGATCATTAGGGCGAGCTGGAGCGAAGCCATCAATATGAGACCGGAAGCCGAATTTTCCATAGAGAGATTTGAAAAAGAAAACCCACTTGGAATAATTGGCGTTAAGGTCAAGGGAGATAGGAACGTGAGATTTCACGTTCACAGCAGCGTAGGGAGGGGAGAAGATCGGCGAGGTGGTGCCCGAGGTGTGGTCTGTGGCACCGAGGGCCGGAGCAGATTCGGCGACTAGGAGAGTGCCGGAGCTGAGGGCGGACTCGGTGGCCATGACGGGAGAACGGGAGCAAAGAGCCGATAGAAGAGAGAAGCCGATGAGAGGACGGATCGGCCGATCAAGGATGTGAGAAGCCGATGGGAAGTAGGCAGCCGATGGGGAGTGGTGGGCCGATGGGGAGTAGGCAGCGGAGTAGGTGAGGAGTGGCCAGCCGATGAGGAGTGGTTGGCCGATGGGAAGTAGGTCAGAGAGTGGTTGGGTCACGGACGTGCGAGGATTCACGTCCGTGAAGAGAAATTCACGTCCGTGGACTCGTGGAGGCCAAGGAGTGGGGCGGATGCAAAAAAGGCAGGGAGTGGCTGGATGCGAAGAGAATATGTTCGCGTCCAGGAGGCAGGGATTCACGTCCGTGGACACGTGGACACGTTGGACTGGCTCGGACGTGAGGGGAGAAAGTTCGCGTCCGAGAGCCGTTGAGTGTGTCGGAAAGGGCAAGAACTGAGGAAGGTTTCCAGCCGATGGAGGGCTGGGCAAGTCCAGCCGATGGAGATGATGAGCGCGGAGGTGTGCCGGCGTCAGAGAAGGAGAGATGCACGAAACAGGAGGAAGAGCGGAGACGGGTGCGAGGAGGGACGAGGAGGCGGTTCGAGACCGTCGCCTGGTCGCGCGGAGGTGGAGCGGAGAAAAGGTGACTGCGGGAGAGACGGGGAGAAGAAGAAATGGAGACGAGAGAGCGAGGAGAGTACCGGAAAGAAGACGTCAACGACGAGGAGGAAAGGGTCGGCTCGCCGGAGGGAGAAGCTAGCGCGCCGGGATGTCTAGACTCGCTCTGATACCATGTAGAAGTGTACAGTGACTATGAATTCCGTCCAAGCGTATGCGAGGGGGTCGAATCTATATATATATAGCCCAGGCCAGTGGTCTGTCTAACATACACATTACATCAATGATTTCAACTATCAGTATATTAGAATTCAGTTGAACCATAAAATACAAGCCTGATAACAAAGATTTGTAGAAACCAAAACTAATTTACAACCAAGTTTGGCAGCTGAAATTTGTACTAAAGCAATACTATGTTGTACTTCAAACAAGTAAACTCGTACTGAACCAATAATTTATTTGCATTCAGCGAACTTAAAAGTTCTCCTAAGTCCAAACACTAGGGAACGTTACAACATAAAGCCAGTAAGGTTGTGGAACTGTTGTTTAGAAAGGCAAGACAATATACAGGATGTTGCAGAAAAAATTACGGAAAATTCACTCATCAACAAATCATGGAATCGGTACTTCATATTCTTCAATGAAGTGGAATGATTATCATCAACCACAATTGTTTAGAAACACTTCTCCGAAACAACAAACATGAAGCAATTCAAAACTATTAAACTAAGGAAACAATAGAGATTAAGTCATTAGATTACATCGCCTACCACAATCAACCAAGCAGACAGTGACAAAAATTTGATATTAAAATCCCAATCTGTGAATGCTAGACTGAAAGAGTACCTTGTACTAAGAGTCGGCCTTGGCGGGGCACTCGAGGCTAGCGTTGAAGTGGCGCGCGGGGAACTTGGCGGAGACGGAGCCGACCTCGAAGACGAGGTCGTCGCCGTCGGCGCGGATCCCGGTGATGGACCACCACCGGAAGAAGGCCCTGACGCGGATGCCGCTGAGCCCGGAGATGCGGCGATCGTCGAGCCGCCCCGTGAGGCGGTCGCTGAAGGAGGCGAGGTAGCTCCCCGCGGGGAGCACGATCCGGCAGCTGGAGACGAGGTCCACGGCGAAGTCACCCGAGCCGGTGTCGAGAGTGTACCCCCTCACGTTCGCCGGTAGCAGGCCCTGCGGGAACCCACGGAGCCGGAGCTCGTCGTACGCGGTGACGTCGGGGTCGTCGGAGCGGACGAGCGGGAGGGCGGCCGACGCGAGGACGAAGAGCACGGCGGCGGCGAGGAGCGCGGCGGTTTGGGCCGTGGGTCTCGCCATCGCTGCTGTTTCGTTGGGAGTTGAGATGGGCGCACGCGGAATGGAGGGGGGAGGAGGAAGGAGGGTGACGTGGAGTGGTGGAAGAGAGTGGAGCACCGCGACAGTTATAGCGTGGACGGCGAAAAGTAATTTTTTTTCTTTAAATAATTCGTTCGCATCGGTGCCTCGGTGGCGGTTGGGACAGCCCTGGCACTGAGAAAAAAAAACAAATCTTTTCAAATAAACTAAAGAGAAACCACATATAAAAAATAGCTATTTTTAAATACACATATTTAAAAATAAAACTTTAATAATATTATAATATTTTAAGACTTTTTTATTGTATATTAATTTCGATCTTATTATATAATTATATTATTGTTACATATTAGAATTTTAGATATGTTCAAACCAATTCAATTAATATTTTTTTCTATCATATAAATAGACCCAATCTGGTCTAATTAGATCTAAAAATAAAAATAAGTATACTTGTGGTACCAAACAGGGTTTTCAGCTGGCCCTCGGCAAGATTTCACTCCGTATTGATATACAGTATCATGCAATGCTAGTAGGGCTGCAATGTTTCTTTTCAGAGTTGTTGTTCAAGTAGGAAAAGGTTATAGATGCATATGACATGATAGCCGAAGAAAAACCACTGAGTTCAGCAGCCAAAAGGACACAAAAAGCTTTTTTTTTCTTCTAAAAAAGACACTGAATCATTTGATACGATTTCATGCTTCAGAGTTGAGTGTGCCATCGTTTCCCACAAAGAAACAGGGAAGATACTTGGAATTCAAACAAAGGATGGTAGATCATTCTGAGCAGAGTTTTGAGAGTCAAAAAACATCTAGCAATACTACCCAGAAGCCACAAAGGTTCATGCCAGTCAGACATCTTGCAGTGGACAGCCTACTTCCACCCATGTGGGGAAAAAACATGCTGAAGTTTTCCATTGTCGATTTTCATCGTTTGAAAGCAGTTATCCCTTACCCATTTTGTGATTAACTGATCCCAGATAACAGTCATAAGCTCAACTACTATTTCCTGGTACATATTTCAGCTTTTGGTCAACACAAAAACAAGATGCCAAAAAAAGGATTTCTAGAACCATCTCTGTGTGTGCATAAAACAGTAGTATCTAATCTGAATTAGTTACCAATAAAACAACTACTTAATACTAATTCATATAAATAAACAATATGATAGAAATAATCTAATGTCAGTTTCACAACAAACACTTCTTTTGAGAATGCCCAAGAAGATGACATCGGCCACATTGAACGATTCTTTTTGGACGTTTCAAGTTTTCTATCTTAAGAATCTTCATTTTGGGACGACCAGGTGGCCTCTGGATCTTGGGAGGGCGAAGTACCACATATGTTTTGCTTCCTGCGCCTTGTGCAAAGGAAAATGGAAGGCTCCACTGGCTCCTATCTGGAATAGGATAGATAGGCTGGGAGTAAGTTTCCCGATACTTCATTACACTGAAGCATTCATGTGCATACAAGCGAGGATCTTCACCACAGGAAAGTAGTGCAGCAACAGCATGTGCACATGGAATGCCATATATTTGCCACCGACAGCACGAGCAGAACCTGGCTTGTGTATCCACAATGTTTGTTCGCTCAGATGAGACTATTTCAAACTCCACCTTGTTTGCTCGAAGGACTTGATAACATCCAGAATCAGCGATAGCTTCAGAAATGAGTTTCTCAACTGATGGAACAAGAACTGACTTGTATGATAGCGCCAAGTTTTGACGTTCAACAAACCAGCGGGTCAGTTGGTGCTTGATGTGCTCTACAGTTTGCACAATAGGAAACTCATGACAATCCAGTGCCCAGTTATATAATATTTCTGTTATACCAAGACTAAAATGGCCATATCGGATACCCTCAAAGTAAGAAACTGCCCAGAGATTTGGCGGGAAACGTTGGAACCATGGCATGACATCTTGAACTTGCACCATATCATTTACCTTTGAATCAAATTCTGCTGTCGTTAGAGAATAAACAGCACTCCAGAAAATGTTAAGAAGTTTAGGATTTTTGAACTCATCACGAAAATTCTCACTCACATATCTCAAGCAAAATCCATGAAAAGCAGTGGGGAAGTTGACTTCAACAGCCTCAACCACTTGTGGTTGCCTTTCAGATAATACCGTTAAGACGGGCATCTTATCTATGTTAACTGCAAGCATCTTCCTCAGTTCTGAAAAAAACCACATCCAGTTTTCGTCACTTTCAGCATCAACAATACCAAATGCTAGCGGGAACATCATGTGCTCAGCATCAACAGCTGAAGCGCATAACAATGTCCCAAGATACTTTCCCTTGAGGTCTGCCTTGTCAATTTCCAAAAGGGGTCTACATGCATTTAAGAAACCATGAATAGATGCCTGGAAAGAAACAAAGAGCCGCTGGAAGATATTGTCTGGTCCAGTCCCTTTGTATATAGCAACACTGCCAGGATTCGTCTGTACAATCTGCTCACAGTAGGCAGGAAGATAGCGATATCCATCCTCAAGGGTACCATGAACAGCAGCCATGCTTCTCTCTTTCCCACGCCATGCCTGCATATAAGAAACGGCTACCCCATGTTGTTCTCGGATATCCTGCAATATCTCTTTTGGCTTATACTGCGGGTTATCTCTTAGTGTTGCCTCAACAGACCTAGCAACCCAACCAACGGTAGCCTGCTGATGATGTAAGTCACGCACACCGTCACACGTGTGCTTCCCATGCAATGTGCGGACGGTGAAATTCGGGACACCATGGCACTTTGCCACATGCACACGCCACAGGCAGCCTTCCCTTGCACACTTGGCGATGAACCGGCTCCGGTCAGATTTCACAACACGGAGCTCGAAATGCATAGCAATGGCCATGTCCTTGATGACCCTGCGGCATGCGTGGACATCAGCGAACTCTTGCCCGATGACAAGGTCTTGCTCCACAAGATTCTGCACAAGCTCCTGAGCTGGCTCTACGAGACTCTGCTCTAGCTCCACCCCCAGCTCTGGTTCAACTAAAACCTGGTCGTCTTCCATCAACCAGCAGCTCCACAAGATTACAAATCACTTCTCGCGCCTCATAGAAAGCTTGCTCGCAATTTGGCCGTGACACAGGCCGCTGCACAAGATTAACACAAGCACCTAGTCACTCAATCAAAAAATGGCAATTCCAAAAAAGATACAGCCAAGGCCAGACCAAAGTAAGGCATGTGGGTTCAGTTGAAAGTTGAAACCCTATTTATTTACTTTCTGATTTTTTTTTCTACAAAATAAAAGGCTATAATCAGGGGCAGACCTAGCGTGGAGCATTAGGGTTCAACAGAACCCCAAAACCGCTACTAGCAGTGCACCACGCATCCAACAAATCCGAATGAAACTGGATGGGTTAATTGAAGGGAAGAAATCAATCCAAGACCGGATGGATCTCCAATCTACTGCTCTCGGCTATGAATTGGGGCGGAGGAGTGGGGGCTAGGGGAGAAGAAATTAATACCTTCGACTCGATTCGAGCCGAGACGGAGGCCACCCTCGCCGGACTTGCGAGCGCGCGAGTGGGGCCGCGCAGGGGGGGGGGGAGGCTAGGGAAGAGGAGGAGGCCTTCCGCACCGTGTCTCCTGGGTCCCCGAGACTCGTAGGAGGCGGCGGCGCCGCGCGCGAGGAGAGATGCGGGGCGGGGGAGGAGAACCGGCCGTGCGCCCGCTCCTCCGGTGCTCTCCGGCTGTTGCAGATCGGAAACACGCATGGGGGGCATTTTGGTCATTCTCTGATTCTCATCCTTTTGATTTGAAAACTAAAATTCGGGACACCGTTTGAGAAGTAATTGGTCCAATTGTTCCTCAGTCATACAATAGATTGCATTGAACTCTTTTTTTCACCATTTGAATTGAAATTATATGGATGTGGTTGAGTTTTATATATTAATCGCTACATGCTTAAAAATAGAGAAAAATTAGGAGACGGGATCCCATGCAAAAACGGGATAGCTAATGACGTCCAGCAGCCACTCTGTATCTCTGGCTCGCGCGTGGCACGCCTCCTGCACAAGCATGTTCGCGTCGAGCCACGTGAGAGGTTCAATACTTGAGTTGACAGGTGCAGTCATGTGGGATCTCTTGTAGTGCCACAAGTTAAAGGCTAGCTAGACCCATCAGTTTTAGTTGGACACTGCTAGTTTCAACCATTTTGATTGGACATGCATGTTGGTTTGGTCCTTACCATACTAATTATGTACTTTATTTGTTCTACCCTTGTGAAAAGAGACACCAATATATGAAAATTTCGTAATACCTTCAACTTTCACTGATACATAATACCACTCTAATACCTCAATGATAATTTTATAGCACTAAATCTGGACGATAGATTTATGTATTATAATATACTACGATATTTGATATATACATGATACATGATATATTATACCTCTAGATATCATCTAGATTTTGAAACTTAATACTTCCAAGTATCATCCTTTGATTCAAGGATCAATTAACTTCATATATCACGAAGATATCATCTATGAGGATGTCATATATTATATCTTTAGTATCAACTATTGTAGTATTTATTTTTAGGTATCATAGATATATCATGTAAGTATCACGTATTATTTTTAAATATCATGCTGCTTACCTCTAAGTGTATCATAAAGATATTATACATTATCACTTATGTTATTATTATAAGTATCAAATGATACCTTTAAATTACTTATATTTCTATACATATAAATATCATATCAATATATAGGTAGCAGACCCAAATCATACCATGCCTGGTATGTTTCCTACTTATCCGACTTTGCTACACTATTCTACCATCACTAAAGCTTGTCTTGTCTCACTGTATTTCTCATAGCGAGGCGTTGCACTGTATTGCCACCATCAAGCTTATATCTTGTCTCTCTATCTCTCTCATCTATCTCTCTCGTTGCAACGAAGAAAAAGGTAATGCACTGCCACAATGAGCACCATGAGAAGAAAAAGAGAAACATGCACCTAGAATACTTTAGGATTAAAAAAACACCCGCCTTGTTTTTTCACCTGGCTATATGGGACATGCAGAGCATCATGCTAGCAAGGCATTCAATGCAATAGTACAGAACAACGCAGAGAAAGGGCTAAAAAAGTAGAGTAACCGTGTTGCGTTTCTGTTACAGATGACTGTCTTATGCTCGCCTGGAGGAACTCACGTCGCATGCGGCGAGATGACGTTGGCATTGTTATGTATACCGTTCGACGGGATCACGTCTGCTAGTCGTCCCCCAAAAAATATCGTTGCTGTTGTGAACCGATACTAGCCATGGCATTACTACGTGTGATTCCGTGTCACACGTAGTTGGCTTCGTTGCTTCCTTGTGCACGCGTTCAAAAATCTACATCGCTAGCTTCTGGTATAAGGTGCAGCTTCGTTGCTTCGAATTTGAAATTTTCAAGAGAATTTAACTCAAATTTCATTAATCTGAATAAACTTTCTACTGGAACTTTAAAACTTTGAACTCAAAATAAAAAAATAGCTCAGTTTTTGAAACTTTCCGTGCCAAATTTAAAACTTTCAACTTAAAATTTGAAATTCTCAAGTCAAAATTTTAAAAGTTTCTACTGAATATTTTTTAAAAAAACACTACCCAAAATTTGACACATACAACTCAAATTTGGAATAAAAAATATTTCAATGTCAACTAAAAAATTCAAATCATTCTACTTGCGCTTCTAACTTACAAGTTTGTACTCATGTCATCAAATTGAAACTTTTGACTTAAAAGTACACAAAATGTTGAATGGTTGATTTTTTGCTAAAATAAATACACAATTGATTAAAAAACACTGAGATTTATTGCATGTGACCCAAAAGCCGACGTACCTTAGGCATGCCATCGGAAGGCTGAACATGCAACAGTGAAGGCCCACGTGTTCACGTGTGTGTGAGTTGGACTGGTCACGCGCGTGTGCGTACCAGCTTTGCCCCGCAACTACAGTAGTTGTCGGTGTCAAACACTACATACAGTCAAAATACATGTTTTTTATGTTTAATTAAACCTTAAAATTTTGACTATCAATAAACGAAAAAAATTAGATTTGTCTGGATGAGTATTTTTATAATAATATAGACATTACAGAAGCGATTTGTAATTGATATCCGACTGTATTTTATATATATATATATATATATATATATATATATATATATATATATATATATATATATATACACACGATGTATTGGAGCAGCTGATACGAAGGGAATTCTAATTGGCGAATGCTTGCTAGAATCTAAAGTGACGAACACCATATCCACCTTACCTTCTTTCACCAAATGTTAGATCCCCTTTTCTCGTTTTGTCTCCCCTATACTCGTAGTAGATGAGTGTACTCTCCAGCTAGTGACAAAATGTGAGCATGTCCCCTAGTTGTACCTCCTATTCCTCCTCTCAGGCAATATGCCGTCACACACTCCTCTGGCTCTACGCCTCGTTCTTCCTCTCCGCCAAGAAGATAGCAAGGCATCGTGCACCCCCTCCACTTCCACTCATTGTTCTTCTTCTTCGTTAAAAAGATGGTGAGGGCACTACTCTCCTTACTCCCTCTTCTTCCTCTCCCCAACAACATCGACAAGGTACCACCCCATCTTACTCAGATCCGACACTATGTGGCCTTCTTCTCCGTTGTGTCCTATGAACTGCCCATTGATTAAAAGTTTGTGATTTTTGTGATTTTGCATAGAAACTTTTAAATATTTAAGTTTAAAGTGTAAAGTTGTGTGTATAAAATATTGAATTTTTTAGTTGAAACTTATAAAACTAGAGGAATCTCGATGTAAAAGTTTAAGATTTTGAATTGAATTTTTTTAAAGTTTTCACATGAAAGTTTTAAATTTTGATCAAAAGATTTATAAGTCGAGTTGAAAATTTGAATCATCGAGTTGAAAGTTTATACATTTCAGTTGAAAGTTTTAAGTTAGTGTGCACATGCTCATGTTGCACAGGTTAAGCCTTATTAGATAAGGTGTGTGCTAGTTCATTAACAACTGTGTATGCCAAATAGCTTATGTGAATATGAAGGTGCAATGAGACATGTTTTTTTATATAGGTTCGGCTCCATTACAGGTAATAGACATACTCATGTTTGACCAAGAGGCCGGTGCTAAGTATAATAATGAAGCTCTAATCTAATATGCCATGATATTAGCGTAGAGCTCTGCATGAGATTGAACCTATGGCTTATGTTGTCTCTCTTAAAAGGATCTTGAGTCACACAGAGGGGAATGAATATGTACACTTTTAATTCTAAAATAAACTAGTAGCGGAACTTAGGCTTCCCTCCGGAGTCTCCAGTTCTAATATTCGGAGTATCCAGACCAGGCTTTCTGTCATATCGAGAGACTAATCCTGAGTCTCTAGTTATATAGTTCGAAGATTCCATACCTCCTTCAAAATGTTCAAGAGACACTCAAAGGAGGCGAACTCTAAAGGTTATGGGAAGCAAAGAAACAAAATCATAGACAATATAATAGGTAATGGGATAGTAGGAGACAAGTAATTTTTCAACGAAGTTTGGATTAACAGTTCCTACATCTCCGTTGAGAAGTTTTAAAGAGCCAAATCACATTTGATCTCTTGCCTCACTAATTTCAACCCTAGAAACTAGTTTGGTCTCTAAGCTCTCACTAAAGCGTAGTACTTAATTCAAAGCAACCACAAAAGTCTCAACTAGGACACCATGCTTCCATTTTCTATAGAACCTGCTCTACCAAACCAACCTATAAACAAGAACTCAAAAATTCACTAAATATACCACTTTTCTTATGAAGGTGAGGAAGATCTTCACAAATGTCCCAAACGATTTACACGTTGAATCCTCGCAACCAGCCTCTAGTCGTCTAGAAGGTGGTCATCCAAGAATACTAAGTTTGAGTCTTTACCGACGTTGATCCACAAGTGCTCATTCAAATCCTCAAGATTTACTTTCTCACAAATCACCCAAAAAGCACACTTAGAGGTTGAATTAAATTTAATATCTAAGAGAGTTGAGTGAAGAACATCTAGAAAGCTCTTGGAAGTGGTATAAAAATGAATAAACAACCAACTTCTCAAGGGGGTTAGTGGGGTTAAATATGCACCCCTCTTAAATCTAGTCGTTACTCATAAGATTTCAAATTTTTGAGTAGTCGCTCCAAAAGTCCGGAGACTCTGAACAAGCCTTTTAGCCTAGATAAAGAGTTCAGTTTGAAGACTCCAGACAACTCTTTGTTTCAATAGGGAGGAGGTTCAAAATATTCAGTCTAAACTTCTAGAGACTCTGGATATGTCTCTCTGCTAGATAGAGAACTCAATCTGAAGACTCTAGTCAAAAGATCTAAAGATTCCAAGCTGATTTCTTTGTTTGACAAAGAAACTTATCTATAAGTTTTCACAAAGAGTAAACATAAACATATGAAATACTACGAGAGAAAAACCAAAACTACAATATGTACGTGGTGCAAATGTTCACTTATCTAGACTTGAAAGTTTGATTGAGCACTTATTTTTCGAACCAGTTAAACCTAAGCCTCTCTTAATAATTTAACTTATCCTAAGGACTTAGGGAATAATAAAATTGCATCTTCATCGCTTCAATTCCTTTCTTCTTTTCTAAACTTCATGGGGTCTTTTTTTTACCAAAACAATCTTTCACTAAAAAAATTGATGCGAGATTTTCAATCATATCATATTAACTCTTTAATTGTTTGTCATCCATTACTCAGAATACACTAGGAAACTTAGATGCACTTTTATCTCCTTGTATTGTGTTGGATTGTCTAGGGTTAAGATTAGTTGTCCATCTCTCTTCCTTTGAGGCCTTGCATTTATACCTTTGACTACCCTCTTTTCAAATTTAACTAGTAACGCAAGTCAAAATACGAATCCAAGCAGTCCTGATTTGGCCTGAGTAGGACTCGGTCTTTTCTAGAACTCATTCATTATCTGCTCTATTCTAGCCCTATTTTGGGTTTTGGTTTCAGCATATTCGCATGTCTATGAGGTATCCACATTTAGCACACTAATAGTGCAGTAGTGGAGTTATATGTTCATTATTTTATTCACAACAATTCAAATGCCGGTGATCATATATATTATACGCACGTGGGTGTGTTTTCCATAAAATTTAATGAGGCTGAACCAAACATGCAAGCACAACTCTGTTCTCAAAAGGACGAAAGGGTTGTGTTGTTGAGTATGGCTATTTTGCAAAAGCCTATAACAAAAATAAGTAGCAAACACTTCATCTTCTATATACCTTATCCACTCTATCATCGCTTTCATTCACTTCAGCTTTCTCACATAGTGTCGCACCACCTCGTGCTCCTCAATACACTGGTGCAACCATGGTATTTATTCCCCTCCACCTTAAGACGCTAGCACCCCCTCTGCTCCCTCTTATCCATCCTTCTCCCTGCTTCCTCCCTCTAGATGAGACAGAGGCGACACGGAGGCGCTACTTCCTCCTTCCTAACGAGATGACGGTGATCTGGGTCCTTTTCCTCCTCCCTAGCTCCCCAACGACGAGACGCTATTGTTCTCGGATTCCCGTTCTCCCATCTCCTCGGTGAGAAGCCGACACCCTCTTATTCCTTCGATACCTTCTTCTTCCTCCGATTTGGCTACCACTAAGTTTCGTTCACCAGTTAATAGTCCATAATTTTATTATTCCTTAAGCCCTTGGATAACTTGAAGGGATAAAAATATAATTTTATTATTTTCTTAAGTCCTTAGGATAAATCGAACTTTCGTGATTCAGTTGAAAGTTGTTGATTTTGAGTAAAAACTTTCAAATATTTGATTGAAAGTTTGTGTTTTTGAATAGAAAGTTTCTAGTTTGCTTGTGAAAGATTCAAAATTTGATAGAAAAATTTGTGATTCTAGTTGAAAGTTTGAGGTTAATGAGTTGAAAGTTTAATAAGTTTGAGTTGAAAATTCAGGATTTTGGTATGAGAATTTTTGAGATTTTAGTTAAAAGTTTCATATTTTGAATGGAAAGTTTCACAATTCGAGTTGGGAGTTTGAGGGCAGGTGTAGAAAGTTTTGGAGATTAAATCGGTTTCTTCCAACTTGTGCTAGGTATGGAAAGTGGAAGAAAATTTCTAGAAACAGAATCACCTCAGCCTCACTCGGAAAGCGCGTGAAACTTGGAAAACGCGTGGAATCGCTCGTGCCAAACGACCACTATTGATTTCATCCATGGTTAAGCCCACTGCTATCTCCTTGGTTATCCATACCATTTAGAGACTACTTTGCTTCTGTGTAGTCTCTGGATATAAAAGGACACGCACAAATATTGTTGTATTATTTCCTTAGTTGGTGTAGTCATGCAAAGGATGAACGTTCTACTTTCATTGTAAAAAAAACAAAGAACATGCACTAAAGTCATTATTTATCCCATTTACTACCATCCTCCCTACTTTTCCTTCTGTGATCTTCGTGAAAAGGTAGTTCCTTCCTCTTTCTTTCTACTCTCTCATCCACATCAGCAAAATAACCATTCTGTATTGGTCATGTTTGAAATAGATTATTTACTAGTTTATTACTATAGATTATCTACTCAACTGACTTGAAGAAATAAACTTTACAAATAGCACAGTACAAGTTGTCTAAAAAGTTTTCTTTTGAGGAAACACATTTTTAGAGATTGAAGTAAATAATTTGTAGCAATAATTTACTAAAGTAGCTAAAATAAGAGATGCCTTATTAATTAAGATTGTTGAACATGCCCTTATTTCCTATAATTGAGTTATGTCCAAACAATAGCTTGTGTACTCGTTTAATCTCTGATTTTCCTTCTGAACATTTGTCAGCCTTAGATTGAAGAGTCATATCTCATTATCTCTTAAAGATTACAATCGTGAAATTCGTTCAATAAACATGTACGACACGGTGGCAAAACAAATGCACTAGCAACTAGGCAGCCGCCAAAATCTGTGCATACTTCATCACCTTGCAGATGTTCTCCAGGACTTCCATGGGATTAAGATTGCCGACCACGGTCACCTTCTTGTTCTCCAGCTCCACCTTGAAAGACAACACTCCTGTTCAAATTCATCGAGAATACCGATCATTAGATCAGAGATCAGAAATCGTCGTCAGCCGAGAAGACAGCCGTGCCAAAATTGTTTGGGATGCATCCCTATCATCATTAAGATGAACATAGTGTTTCCACATTCATGTACCTTCCATCTTCGAAATTTGCTTCTCAACTTTCCTTGCACAGCAATGACAGTTCATAGACACCTTCAATGCTACAGTCTGTTCGGCACAGCAATGCATGCAGAAATCACAGTATTAAGTTACCGACAAAGAAGTTAGACAAGCCAAACTCTAAAGGCAGGAAAATGCTTCAGATTTCAGAAACAATTTTATTTTCCGAGAGGATGATTTCAGAAACAATGGTACCTTTGGTACTTTGACAGCTGATGATGCCTTTGGTTCCTCATCAAGATCAGTGACCGGCACAACTTGTTCCAGGTGGCTTCTCAGCAAGCCGCGCCTCTCGTTGCTGCCTTTGTCTTCCTCCAGGTGATCTTCAGAGGAACGCGGACACCAACTCAGAGCCTTCTTCAGGTCTCTTGCAGCCATACGGAAGCAGGAAGCCCCCAGATTGCAGACACCAACCAATTTGATCACCCTGCAAGTGCAAGTTGTTATATAGAGAGAGCATAAATACAGTTCACAAGGTAGAGCATATATATGAGTTGTTAATGTTTATTCATGAGACAGTTAATGACAGTTCCCGTCCCTAGTATTATTACTGTATTGTTGCTTGTTTTCAACACTGCAGCTTAACCAACAATGTTCTAGAGGCAGCTGAGGATGTGCTTGAAGGAAAGTCATGTGAGATCAACAACCAAGGAATCCAATAGCCCTTACAACCTCACCGGTAGATCCATCCGTCCAACTACTTGCCTGTTGATAGAAAGTAAGAAAAACTACTAGACAAAGTCTATCCTGTACAACCAATGCGTCGATATCTCACTACGGATCCTTCTGTAGATCAGTACAATGTAGATATTTTATATACATTAATCAAGATTTTATTCACAACCCACCCACTTCACAAGATGCATCTGTGAAGATTCGGTGCTGTTTGGATCCACGGCGAAGGATCGGTTGGTACCGGACTACCCGGTCGTTTGACGAAAGTTGCCGGGCAATTAGAACTTTTTGTTAAGTGTGAGATTAGTGAGACAGGGAAAATGGCAAATGAAAGCAAAAACAACACCGTTGGTGGTCTGCTGCAATAACACAGGGGACGCAGGCAACACGTAGAGACCATGTATCCAGAGTCCAGACCACATTATCACATCCACTTGAAGAAACCCGCTTTAGATGATCGACCCTAGATCCAAACTTGCCAAAAATGATGAGGAAGGTCAAGTATTTAACTCGGTGCACCTCATTATAAACTAGCGAGGTGGTACTAACAAGGAGAGGAAAACCGATGCTTTTTTGACATCTTGTGTGGGGCTCTAGTGATTTGGACCCACCTACCGCAGTCCCTTGGAGTTTGTGGCCCGTTTCGGCCTTTCACTCTTTCTCAATGAGTTTCATTTTTTTTTCATCTTATAGATTAGTTATTTTCTGCCGTGCTGCACGTAAATCTTCAGTGATGATTTTTACAGAAATAATCATAATGCAAAATTCAAGTGTTGCTTTTTTATCACTGACCAATGTGGGAATATGTTTTCTCACTAGCTACCATTCGCTAGCAATGGCTCTCAAGAGTTAAGAACCCATACCTTTTATTGTGGTGTGCAGGTGCAGCGACAGGGGGAAAAAGGCTCCTCGGTTTTTACTTTGAACACTTCGTTCCATCTGAGAACTACCGTTTTCTGTTATACCGGTTTTGGCCTTTCAGAGCGAGTAGAATAAGGTTATGTAAGCGGGCTATCCTCCAAACAAGAAGTGCAATGGACAGAAACAAATATAGTGAAAGCTGAAAGGTGATGCTACCAGGATGGAGCCAAATTAATTGGACTCATTCAAGCTGTAAACTTATCACAAATTGCACCCAGGTCTCCACATTGTTCAAAAGATACAAACTACAGCTATAAAGCCACTTGTGCTTACAATACCACTATAAGAGGATAGGTATATCAGATTGACACAAAGTGCAGTCATTAAAAAGATGTACTGAAAAACCCAAACTTTATCAACCAGTGCAGATCATTATTCCAAGCTCTCTTCAAGAACCGCCCACACCTTCAGACGCAACCAACGAATTTGACATTTCTCAACGCATCACAACCGAGCAAAACCTAAATGTTCATGATAGAGTCAGTCACTTACATTATTATCAAAAACTGAATGCAAGTTCTCTAAATTGTTGCTTTTAGAAAATGCTCACCACAATTCAAGCAACAAATGCCACCCCTGAGTCTGCTCTGAAGTGACACCAGCATAAACAGGCGTTTATAACCTTCAAATGCAGAGTATAAATCAAGTTAGGGCAGATAGCTTTAACCAATTTGTCTAAAAGCGGAGAGATATCTAAGAATGGAATAAAAAAATGCACTCAAATGGTTAGAGAGCATAGTACTGCTGTAGTTTTATATCTAAAAATGTTTGGGTTATGCTTACGAAGATATTTGCTATCATCATTTCTTGAGGCAAAAATACCACCAATCGATTGCTCAGGTAGAAATGTTCAAGAGATGGATTAAGGATATTCAATAGGGGCAGCATGTTTTTTTATTATTATGCGACCTAAAATGGCATCTAAATCAAGAAACTAGTGCAGCATTAATAATCAAAGCATTATACTCTAGTTCATGAAATAGGGCATGTAATGATGTTAAATTTCATGTTACAAGCAGTAAAATGAACAGAAAATGCATGTCATTTGCTCAAATATATGCAATGTGCAGATTAGTAAGGGACATGAAAATGTTGAAAAAGGGCAGTACCTAACATAACTTAGGGCAAGAAGCCACCCAAAGTGCTCCAGATCAAAACAGGAGATCACTAAGGGCTTAACAATATAGCCTGCATAAGCATACACCACAGATAAGTTTGCAGGACAGATAAGGAAAATCATAGGTAATAACAGAATACACACACACACACACTATATATATATATATATGTAATATGTAACTGACCATAAGCAGCTTATTCAGATGCTAATCACCTTACATGGAGCTTCACTGACTGAAATTCATCTCTGAGTATCTGCAGTAAATAGTACATACATGAGCTGAAAATCATAGTACGAAAACAGTAAACAGCAGGATAATTTTGGGATTCAAAATGTTGTAAGGGAATGCTTGCCTCCTAGGCTTGTTTTGACGCTGATCAATCTCTTCATTCACAATATCTGCAATGCAAAATGCCAATAAATTATTTATGGAAGCAACTTACAAACATATTATAACAGTTCAAGATCAAAAGTAATTAAAGGTGTAGTTCGACTTACCGTTTCGAGGAGGAGAAGTCCCCTTCTTAGCAATAGATTCCCTAAAAAAATAATAAAAAACATTTTAACTCCCACTTTCAAAGGAAAAATTATGGATGATGCAGTAACAAGTAGCCAGGTAGGTTACATAATAGATAATACTAATGCCTTAATATGTATAATGCCCAGATTCCTCCAAAGTCTATTCCAGGTGTATTAACATTTCTGAACCAAATATTTATCCAACAATACTACTTATTATAACCATTCCAGTGATTCATCAGTTCATCGATGAAAACATATACATTCTGACCTAGTAGGAGTAATAGCTAAGCACTTGGGCTTATTGGAATAAGAATGACCGGATATTTTACAAAATTGTCTCCAAGTTGGGGTTATTGCAACTGCATTTGCAGCTAATAAAGCTAGTCAAAACAAGTGATAATGATTTTGAAGATGTATACATCATCAAATGATTAGGTCTAAAAGAGATGCTCAGTACATTAGTTTACACCAAGAGGCGCATTGCCCAAACAACCAGAGCAGCTTAACCCCCATATCAGCTATTTGTCGATTATATCATTTACCTGGATGGAACTGATGATGAGGTCTGTCCTGAAGATGTGGAGTAAAAGGATGGATCCAGAGCAATGTAAGGTGAATATGATCCTCCGAGAGCACCAGCTGCCCCAGTTAACAGCGGCAACCTATACAATCATTTCAAGTGTTATAAGACGGATTAAAAAAACCATGCAGAAAAGGCCCAATAGTCAATATAACTGATAAAGATAAAAGAAGAAAAGCATCATATTGGAGTCCATAGGAAAATAAATCAGACCTATATAAATAGGATAAAGGTATTATTACATCTTCGACAAAACAAAAATGACACCAAAAGAGATTATGAGCACAACAAATTCATATTACAAAGCAATTTCAGCTACAATATCCCACATCATATTATATTTAAAGATAAAATGAAAGCATTTGTAACAAATATCAATTCGTGCTATCATAGTTTAATGAAACATAAGCTAAGTAAAGTGTAGTTAGTTAGTCAAAACAGGATGTGTGTATTCATAGAATACAAGTGAAACTGCTTGGTTTAATATATGTTGTCTAATGAACCCCTTTGCAATTAAGATGACATCCGGTAACACCACAGCAATATTATTTGGAAAGCAAATCTAGTGAGACACAATGAAATATACCATGTCATTTCGTTATTTCCCATGCCCATCTGCTGTTGAGCCACATAGCCAGGGAGGGCCATGCCAACAGTAGGAACTCCAAGACCACCAGGATGCTGACCACTAAATTGCATCACTGCATTAAGGACAAAAACAGGAAAGACAATGAGTTCAAATGATTTAATTGGAAATTAGAAAATTAAAGAAACATGATATTACAAGAAAAGGTCTGTTGAATGACTAAGGAAGCAAACCTGGGAGGAGAGCTGGAGTGCCAGGAAAATTTTGTTCGCCCTGGGGAAGACCAACCGCCCCAGCAGCCCCAATAACCTGGGCTCCACCATACATAAAGGAACCCCTTCCGGTTTCCTGACTGCTGGTTTTTCCCGCCCCAGATGATGCATTTGATTTGTTTGAACTATGATACAGACCATTCTCACCACTTTCAGTTGATCTAACAGGTTGATGCTGAGTGGTTGATGGATTGCCAGAGCGATGGTTCAACTGCTGAGTTGGCATTCTCATTGCTGATTGAGTCTGCACTTGTCCTGACTTCTGATGCACCACTGATGTGTGACTTTGCTGTTGTGTAGGAACCCTAGGATTTTGGTGAAGAGATGAAGCGGACTGATTGTTTGAAGGAATCCCATTTCCTCCTTTAGCTCTAACAATAGAAGACTGACCATGATTAACTGATGATGACGATGAATTCAACGATGTTCCTCCACTCCTTGGAGATTGTCTAACAGGACCGTCAGCATGTTGAAACCTGTCACGTGCACCGTAATCCATGACAGTTCTCCCTCTAACTGCTGGGCCAGATTGTACCTTCAAATTGTCATCCATCTTCATAGAAGATGGAAAGACCTTATTGGAACCCCCAGCTTGTATATTGTCCCTTTTTTGAGCTGTCACAGAGAAATCTGGGTTGGAAGCACCAGAGGGATAAAATGGTGGTGATGCAGAATTTAAGCTTGAATTGACAACATTCATTTTAGGAGGGACGGTTTCTGACTGCACATTTAAAGTTTGGCCACTCTTTCTGACGGCTGAAGCATTTGTAGCAGACTCTCGCAATCTTGCAGGTCTAACAAGTAATAATAAGAATGTAAGGGAAAGACCACAAGCAAAACTATGCAGTCATGAGACCTATTTACATTCAAGTGTCCCCAGTGGGGTGTGCAGTATTGTGGTTTGTGTTGGGTAGCTGGGAAGGATTAAACGTAATGATCGCTTACTGTTTACGTTGGAATCCAACAACATCTCTGTTGTTCTTTGCGATAGATTCATAACGTCGAGGTCCTCTCCCTCTAATAGCCTTTTGGGGTCGGTTTTGGTTGTTGTTGTTGATATCTTCATTATAACCACGATATTTTCCACCTCTGGCAAACCCACGACCAGTACCTCGAGTTCTACCACCACCACCATGACCTCTAAAACGACCCCTTGACATTCGCTTATCCTGCAATGCAGAAACCCTACATCAATATTTCACTAACATTGAAGAAAGCTTTCATTTGCACGTTAAAGGAAATGGATAGTTACCTCATAGCGCTCCTCTTGCAAGTTCATTTCCTCAAATCTGTCATGTACCCAAGCTTGATCATCTTCAGCATCCCATAATTTCCTCCCACCAAACATTCTCCTGCTTTCAGAAGAAATTAAAAAACAAAATCAGCACAGGTGAAGACCAAGATGTAATTTAGCAGCCACTATTATCCAATGATATAGTACAGCAGAGTCAAAAGTATAACAATAACCAACATGAGCCTATGTTCAACAGATTGACTGTAGGCATGTAGCCACTATATATTTAGCAGACGCTTGTGAACCAAAGGATCTGTTTGAAGGGGAAATGCGAAACCTAATTGACCCAGGAAGCTAAAGCATATGGTGGAACAATGATGAACATGCTATTGCCGATTGCACATTGAAAACCAATAACATACAAACAAAAGGTTAGCTGACAGCTCATTCTTCCCATGTACCATCCCAACAATGTGGCACAGCTTTTTATATCATGATGGATTGGAATCAAGAGTTGACAAACCCTCTAACAAATGCCCATCCAACATTCTATGCCCAACAACAAACATTAGGTTCTACTAATATGAAGAGATTGACCTTCTCGTTGTATTAAAACATGTCCTACATATTGTAATGCTAAGGCAGAATTCATAACAGCCATCTCAAGGCATAAAATAAATTCATAATTACATTCACAGTTAGCCCCATCTAATCCCCTGCCCCCTCCTCCTCTCTCCCCTGGTGTTAGCTAAAATTATGCAATATAGTGCCATACTTAATAAACATCGGCACCTGTCCAGCCAAATAAGACCCTAGCATTGAAAGAGCAATCAAAATCATATACAGCTAACATCCAGGACAGCACTACCATACCCAGCATCTTAAGCATCAAAATTTAAGCACACACAATTCTGAAGAACTGACAATAACAACAAACAGTGCAACTGTGTAACAGCAAGAACCAAGGTGGGGGAAATGTGTGTCTACATTAGCTCCAAGCAAACACGTATCTACCAGTAGGTCCCTCGATTTGAATGTAGGAAATACTTCATGATGAACGTTATAATAAATATTTTTTTCTTTCAGATTTCACTAGCCCCTTACTGTGGATTATTATTTGGCATTATAACATCATTCAAAATTTTCATTCATCTGGATCTATATCAGCTTACAGTTTGATTATAATTCATTTCGAGCACAATAACCCAACATATTCAAAATTAGTGAGTTCAGATGCTCTGGTAAGTGATATCCTTCATTTCTACAGAATTTCTTTTCAAAGTTTAAACAAAGCTGAAAGTTTGGTTTTTCTTGTGAAAGGCTTGCATTGCTAATAGCAGCTTTGTCTGAATTGCATGCGATAAATCCCCATGATTCATTGCCTACCATTGGCATAGAAACCATCTCTTGCTACGCTTTGATTATACCCACTTTACTTTACTGAAGTGTAAAGCAGCCCTCGCTTCCCCAGAGGCCAGAGCTACACAAGAGCAAAAGCAATTATACCAAAACTATGGTTGCAGAAGATAAGTTATAGCTTTCAGGAAGAACTCACCTGCGTCGGCCACGATTCTCTTCCTGGAAGCGGTCATCGTGCATGTAGAAGGCGCCGGAGGTGGGTACCGCAAACGGCTCATGCTCCTTCTCTTCCCCGTCCACTTCGGCCTCCGCTCCCTCCACCTCTCCTTTCTCACCCTCCTCCCCCTGTACACCTGCGACCTCCTTGGGCGGCTCCGCACGGCCGTCATATTCCTCCTCGAACCCCTCGCCTACCTCCTCTTCCCCCAAATCATCGTAGTACTCCTCGTCGTCATCTTCATAGGCCTCGTCCTCGTACACCTCGGCGGCGCCCTGCCCATCGTCGTCGTCGCGGTCGGACCCGATCCGCGCCCTGGGCGGGCGCCTCCCCTCCTCTGACCCCTCGTCGTCGCTGGCTTCCCGGCGCCGCATCGCCGGGAGCGGCGCGTCGTCGGCGTCGCTCACGTACTCCTCGTCGTCATCCCCGGTCGCCGCCTCTGCCTCCGCCTCCTCGGGCGTCAGCAGCGCCGCCGGGGGCTTCTCGGCGGCGGGGGCATACTCCGGCTGCGCGTCCGCTGGCGTCGCCGGGTCGGTCATGGGCAGGCGGGCGGGAGAGCGAAGCAACCCTAGATTTGGCTGCGGCGCGGCGCGGTGGTGCGGTGAGTTTTTTTAGCTTCTCTCTGTGGGTTTGGATTTTGTGGGGAAACTAGAGTTTGAGTTGGAGGGGAGATGAGGCGGAGTGAGGCGTAGAACAGAACGGAACGGGACGGGATTACGGACGGGGTACGGTGAGGGCGAGGAGGCGGACGGGGGCGTGGAACGGCTACGGCACGGGGAGGAGGCGAGTTCTCGCCGGTTTTTGGCTAGAGCAGCAGACGGTTGGTTTGGTGAGAATTTATAAATCAGCAATGTTGCGTGTTAGTTTTAGCATTAATATTAAATCATTAACAAATTGTTACTACTGTTTTTTATTATTAGGATTATATGTTTTTATCAACGATGATATCTGACTACAGTATTTTATAGGCATAAGATTTAGCTGATGTTAAAATATCTATAATACACAGTAATAATATAGAGATATTTGTATATATATTTAAAGTTAATAGCTCTACTTATGTTTATTTGTATTTGGTGAATTAAATCACATAAAGTACAAGACGAAAATAATCTACTCAACTAGCGTATCCAATTAGTATATGGCAAACTCTATAGTAAGATATAGTCGGTAGTAAGTAGTGAGATGATCCCATATTGACTGAATGTGACGTGTTTAGTTTGAGATTGGATGACTTTTCCTCTTAACAGACTATTATATTTATATTGATAGATAATCACTTCTTCAAGTAGAATTTATAGAACTTACTAGATAATACACAGCCGAGTAAGTTTATTCATTCTTGGATCGAACTCTCCTATCTTATCTTATTCGAGATTAGCTTCTTTCCTCAATTATATACACTTTTATCTTTAGTGACACATGTCTGTTTGCATATAGATATACGGTATTCACGGAGATGTTTAGTCCAGGTATATGAGGTATGTTATATCTAAGGCATTGACAGTAGCCCCTGACCTCTATGTGAATTTCCTTCCAACATTTTATCTTGCGCACCTTGGAAGCCATGTTATCAGCAATATGAACGTAGTCAAAAAGTGTTCTTAACTAAGTTAAGATCTAAGAACGATGTTATACCGTATAAGTATGAAGATGGTGTTATCATAATTTAAATTTAGATGGAGGTCAAAAAATCTAAACATGTTCTATAACCAACAGGAATAAAGTCACTTTTCTCAAAATAAGAAACACCAATGTGCATCTATAAATTCCAGGGATGAGATCTATTTAGGTTCTGCTTACCATTCCAAACTTCAATCATTTGTCTTCCTAACGCCCAGGCCTCATAAAGATAAACTCAAAGTTCCTATCAGCTTACTCTATCTCCACCTCCATAGATCTCCAGCGCTCTAACATGGATGTGGCAGCAATGAAAAAGCTACAAGTGAAGAGATCGATTCCTAGCCAGGGCACCCTGGCCCGAAAGAAAAGAGGTACATGCTCCAAACCCATTGTTGGTTTTATCTTGACTTTTGCCAATTTTTGTCGGTGTGAATTCATCCATCCTCCTTCTGAATTTCTATCGAATATTCTCGACTTCTATGAAATCTAGTTCTTACATCTTAACCCCAACACCATAGTCTTCTTAGCGTTTTTGCCCATCTATGCAAAGCAGACATAGATATTGCCCCTTTCTTAAATCTGTGAAGGCATTTTTATGAACTTCGGGTCATGTAGCGGTCAAGAATCGTAGGTCGCAGTGGCTTCTGAATCCACGAAGGACTCAAGGGATCATACATCCCCATCACCACCTATACCTTTAAGAAGGATTAGCGATATAGTTGATTCTATTTAGAGCATATAGCTGAATCAGACAACCAGGATATCCCTACCTAGGAGACAGTAAAGAGAGTTGTTTGGAATAAATCCATAGCCAAATCCTCCTCTCTCCAAACCTTCATCGACAAAATCTATGAGTTCAGAGTTCAAGGCCTAACGACATACGAGGTCGTCAAAGACTTTGTGTGTCGTTGGATCCTTGAAACTTCATCCTCATCCACATTTTTATACTCGGGAGACAAGGATGCAGCCCAAATGTCACACCGGGGTATATGGTATGCCATTTTATTTCAAACTCTACACTTGTTTATGCTGAGAAATAACCCTCTATTTCTAGTATTTATGGTGCAAAGCTTGATGACACGAAAATCTGGGATCATGTAAAGAAGGTGGTAACAAAATTAGCAAGTATGGCTGAGAATGTCCCCACTCTCCTCTGTGATCTCTCAGGCATCAATCGGGACATGGTTGTCAATATAAGTCCTCCCTTATTAATTTCCAAGTCCTTATTTTTTACTATTATCGGCAACATAGAACTTAGGTGCTAATATCATTAGGATCTTCCATTGGTCGACATTGATGACCTCTTAGTGGATTACTAGCTTTCTGTTGAAGATAAGGTAGCGATAGAGCAAGAAGCGACCAAGATAGCCAAATAGGCAAACTCTATCCCAAGTACTACGTATGGTAGCAGTAGTTCTCGAAAGAGAAGGATGTTGGTGCCATCCAGCGGTGCGACCAAAGCCACCTTCTAGACTATAGTATGTTTTGTTACTAGTCTGTAAAATATATCCCGAGTAGAAATTTTTATTTTGATAGACTAGGGGATGTAACCTTTCGTACTCATCTATGACTTTAGACTTCTACTCTAGCCTAGGGACACCACAACCTACTCTACCCTAAGGGCACAACCTAAGCTAGGTAAGCAAGAATCTGACTTCATCAATTTTGAATACTTGTCAGTTTTTGGGTCTTCTGACATTGGTGATTTTTTATAGCTCCACTACTACCATTTCAAACCAACGGTTTAAGAAGGAGGAGGAGATAGGCTCCAAAGCTCCCATCTCCCTCACCCTGAAGTCTTCCACTCCCTCTCTACCACTCCTACCTTTAATATCCACCTATGTCATTGGTCTTCAGATTGTAGGAACTAGCGGTGTCTATCTACAGGGGCGCATGTCATCCTTGTGTTAAGAAATGTCGATCCAAGCCAGTGCTACTGATAAGGAATGGCTAAGCTCCAATGAGAGCTTACTGATGTGCTGAAGCGCATTAGCAAGCTTGAAGGAGACCTTGTGATGGCTGCTAGTGACATTACAACTCTCTGCTTTTTAGTGCAAGAAAACGAGGTCATTCAAAAGGCAGGAGAGAAAGAGTTGGAGAAGGAGAACGAGAAGAGGGAGAATCTTTGTGAAGGGCTTATAGCTCACTACTCGTCCTTGAGTGATGTGACCCATTAGCTAGGGCATCAAGTTCCACCACCACCATTCAACAACGAGTTTACGATGATGGCATCACTTGAACCCTCATCGAGAAGCTACATCAAGTCCCCATCAATGTCTCCGCGCAAAGAGTAGAAGATGCTCGAGTGGCCATGTACACTACCACCGGGCACACCCTCGCTTGTGTATTGTTCTATCACCCCCAAGGTCAATGTAAATGAGGTAATCAAGAAGGACTTACCCAAAGATAGGTGGGATGAGTTGATTGAGCAAGTAGACTCCATGAGCCAAGTGGTGATGGACCTCTATTTGAACCTGTAATTTTTCCTTTGTTTTTCCATCCCTTTCTTTTATTAAGACAATATCAAGTTGTACTTAATCAAATATATATTTTATTATATAAGTTGAATGTTTCTCTTCCATGATCCTCACCATTGTTAGTTTACTTTATCATACTGAGGAAGAAGAGATCGTGATGGCTGACTAGCAACGTGATTAGGACACCATACTAGTAGATGGGCTTGAGAAACCTCCAGCCAACCTTTCTCTAGACATTAGCGCTCTTAGAAATCTTAAAGAGCTAGAAGCATACATCAAGTTCCTTTAAAAGGAGCTTATTGATACATTTCTACCGGTGCCTATATTTCCTTATCTATGCTCGTATTAGGTGACCAACTTAGGAATTATTTGTACATGGTAGATATTAAGTACTCGAAAGAAGCTCATAACCGTGAGAATGAGAAGCTAGAGAAAAAGCTGAAGCTAGAGAAGTCAAAGGCAGAACTTCTTATTTTTCCAAGGACCAGAAAATAGCACACTACAAAAATAGGGACATCTGGTTCCAAGCTTATTTGGAGAACTCGTACAAACTTCTTCACACCGCCTACCGAGAACTTCATGTTGATCATCTAGAGCTAATCGAAAGCCTTTAGGGATATATATACTGGATCAAAGAGAGTAGTGGCATCCTCATGAAACTTTCTCGCTAGATAAACAAACGTTTGAGAGCCGAGTCCTAGCATTCAGGATGATTTAGAGGAGTTCACATTCTTGCCTGCCTCAAGGACCAATGTCCAAACTTGAACGTAGAATTCTTGAACTTGGGTTAGCCTAGTCTCATAGGTCACCCATTGAAATCGACGCTCTAGACTAGTCTTTTATTAGCCTTGCGGAAAATGTGTTTAGAACAGTCCGGTGGTAATAGCTGACTTGGTAGGTGTTTGATGGCAGTAAAGGGAGCTCGATAAGTCGATAGAACCACGCGAATGTGATATGATGCACCTGATCGGACTAAGAAATCGGACCTAACCGATGCAGCCTTAGGCAGCAACATATACACCAAGATAGTGGTGGGACTTACCTCTTCATCGAAGATCGGACTTAACTGATGAAACCCTACGTCGAGAGCCAAAACCCACCAGTAAAAGCCTAAACAAACTAGGATGGCGATATGCCAAGATTGATTTGATCTATGATTGATCTTACAAGGTTCCAAGGGGTCTTTTTTTATAGCCTAGAGTTACAAGAGTCCGATAAGCAACCTCCGGACATTATTTATTAAACATAAAAGGAAACACTCTCTATAAAGTTAACAAAACTAACTGAACTTTTTTATTTTATAAGATATATTCTATAAAGATACAAGTACCCTACCATGACTTCCACGGCCCTTGCTTAGACCTAGTCCCATCCGGATAATCTTTCATTTTTTGACTGAACTGAATCCATCCTCAATTCGTCCAATCGACTCTTTCTCCGTATCAATTGGATTCTTTTCATAAGCCAATCAACTCTCCAATTCTGTCTGTGAGACTTACCAAATTTTAGTGCAAACAATAGTATATTCCTATAAATTGAGGACTTTATGCAAGAAAATATAAGTATTTGTAATATATGTAATCCCTAAATTACTCTAAATTGACAAAGCAAGTATTAGAGAAGAAATGTGTATGTTTTATTTTTCAATTTTATTTGAGTTTACTCAAAGCATTATTAAGTACTCCCTTAGCCCTCGGCTATTTTATTAAAAAAATATTTTCAAGAAGGTAGCCACACTTCACTCCACTATAATATGAAAATTGAAATGCCCCTAGCCTTAGCTATAAGTTTGAACTTTGTCAAACCTATAATGTGTGCATGCGCTATCATGAGGAGCAAAACTCCTCCTATTCCTTAGTTGACCAGGAATATAGGATGTCCCCTACTTATGATCAGCCAAAGAACATGTACAAGCCATAGGAGTTGTGTAGCCCAACTGAAGTTAAAGTAATTATAAGAAACACAATTTTGAGAAACATCACACTACTTTATTATTATTATTATTATTATTATTATTATTATTATTATTATTATTATTATTATTATTATTATATATGCCACAAAGATACACGCATAAAAACCTTTTATATAGGACCAACCAAACATAGAATTTACATAGCTGGTCGATATTCCATAAACTAGATAATTCGCAGCCCTCGTCATCTATGATTTTATACACTCTGGTCAAAGTACTCGTACCATCTTGAAGTGACACTTCCACTTTGACAAGAGTTTATTTTTTACTAGCTTGGCTCTGTAATCTCCTATAGATAAAGTCACCTACATCAAAGGCACAGCCTCGATTACATTTTTCATGATATCGACAAAGAGCCTGCTAATATTGTGTCACCTTGATGGCAACACATTCTTAGTGCTCCTCAAGCAGATTGATGTCATCTACATGCCCCCTCATCATATTCCTTGTTGGAGTAATTTTATACTCGAGTGGAAACCTGGCACAACTCGGTTGGGAGCATAGCCTCAATTCCATATACGAGAAAGAAATGAATCTCTCTTATAGCCATTGTCAGCATTATGTGTGTAGCCCATAGTATTGATTGAAGCTCATTGGTCCAATGACGATCACAAGCCATTAGCCAATCGTACACCCTAGTCTTTATGCCTTGTGGTACTATTTTATTTGTACGTTCAACTTGGTCATTGCTCTGAGGATTTGAGACTAACGCAAAGCAGATCTTGAGTCCTAAACTGATGCAGTAATCTTGAAAATCACCACTTCTAAATTGAAAGCCATTTTCCGTTAGTATATAGTAAGGATGACCAAATTTGCAAAATATATCTTTTATGAATTTGATGGCATTCTTGGGCTTTATTTCCTGTACAAGTATCACTTATATCCACTTAGTGAACTCATTGATTGCCATGAATAGAAATTTTTGACCACCGTATCGTGCTAGAAAGAATGGTCCTAAGATGTCCAACCTCCAACATGAGAAGGGTCATGATAGGGATATTGTCTGCAAGGCTTATGCTAGCATCTTGATATGCTTTCTATAGAATTAACAAGTTTTGCAATGATGAACCAAGTCACAAGCGTCTTGCAAGGCGATGGGCTTGACAAGGTTTTTTCAACTAGAGTCCGTCCTACAGTGTGATTTTTGCATATTCCTTCATAGATGTCATGCGGTAGTGTGATACCATCTTCCCGAGAGACATATTTTAGCAATACTCTATTAGGCACTCACTTATATAGCTCTTCTTTGATAAAAAAAAGTAAAGCTCTGATTGGTGGACCAACTTTTCTATCACGATGTCATCATTGGAAGTCGTGTTTGATAATAGGTATGACCGAAGATGAGTACTTCAATCATTTTCTATCTCGATGTTGGCAATGGTTTGTCTATCTTATCGACATATGTGAGAGATGTAGCCCGCGTGCTGTTGTCACAGCTGACTGAATGTCCACTTCATCGATGACATTTACAAAAGGTTTTGTCAAAACTTCTAGAAAAGTACCAGGTTCAAGTGGTTCACATCTAGAAGCCTATCTAGTGAGTCCATTAGCATCAAAGTTGTCATTGCGGTAGATGTGATAAACTTTGATTCCGTCAAAACTCCACTCTATTTTTCTCATCTCTACCAAGTATTTTGTCAACTCCTTATTGGAACACCGATACTCTTTGTGCATTTGATTAGTGACTAGCTTTGAGTTTTCTCTTACAATTAGTCGTTTTATTCCAAGTGTAACGGCTGCTTGGAGTCCTACCAGTAGAGCTTTATACTTGATAGTGTTTTTAGAAGCCTTAAAGTCAAGTTACATTACATACTTGAGCTTTTCTCCAATTGTTAATATTAGTATGACACCAACCCCCATACATCATCTATTCATCGCTTCATCATAGGTCATAGTCTAGGTTTCGCTAAACATATCATCGGTCTTGGTTTTCGTTGCAGCGGTCTAGTCAATGATGAAATCAGCTAAAACTTAGGACTTTATAGCTATACGAGGAACAAAATTGATGTTGAATTGGTTGAGCTCTATGACCCACTTGGCAATGCGTCCTGTCACTTTCTTGCTTCAAACAACTTCTTCGAGTGGGAATTAAGAGACGACTATGACCTTGTGGGCTTGAAAATAGTAGCACAACTTTCTTGACATCATGAAGATTACATAAGGTAACTTCTAGATCCGAGAGTATATTATTTTAGCATTATAGAGTACTTCAATAACATAGTAGATTGATCATTATATGACATTTCATTCAGCAGGATGGTGCTAATGTAGTAGGGTGTAGCTACGATACATAGGAATAATTTCTCCCAAGGTCGAGAGGGTTAGAGAGGTACCCTTTGAGTTCGAGAAAGCCCTTCTCGACATGTGATGTTAACTCAAATTTCCCGTGTTTCTTCAAGAGCTTGAAGAAAGGCACATATTTTTCTCCTATTTGTACCACGAATCTGCTCAAAGTAGCCATACACCCTATTAGCTTTTGCAACTTCTTAAGTCTTTTTGGTAATTTTATTTCCTCAATTGTCTTGATCTTTTCAAGATTTGCCTCTATTCCCTACTAGAGAAAAGGAAGCCGAGTAGTTTCCCTGATGGTATTTTGAACATGCTCTTCTCCATGTTCAACTTTAGCCTGTGTTTTCGGAGTTTGCAAAACTTTTCATCAAGGTTTTCAATCAAGTGATCCCATGTCTTGGTTTTGACAACAATGTCATCCATGTATATACTTCAACATTTTGTCTGAGTTGAGATTGAAAAGCGTTTTGAACTTCTCATTGATAAGTAGCTCTAGCGTTTTTCAACTCAAAGGGCATTTTGACATAGCAAAATATACCACATGGTGTTACAAATGATATTTTTTTTTCGTCCTCCCTAGACATGCTAATATGATGATAGCCAAAGTATCGAGAAAACTCAACAACTCACATCTGATTGTCGAATCGATTAGTTGGTCTATCCTAGAGAGTAAGAAGTGATCCTTTGGATATGCCTTGCTAAGGTCAATGACATCTACACACATGTGCCATATGCCATTCGTCTTCCTCATCATGACTAGATTTGCTATCCACTTGGGATGCAGAACTTCTCTAATGAAGCCTATCTTTTGGAGCTTGTCAATCTCCCTCGAATAATTTCTTTCCAATCTAGCACGAATCTTCATAGTTTCTATTTGACTGATTTTGCATTCTGTCAAACCATCAACTTGTGCTCAATCACATCCCTAGGGATCCTAGGCATGTCAAACAGTTACCAAGCAAAAACATCCATGTTTTTCTAAAGGAAAGCGATGAGCTCGAGATCATATTTCTCCTCAAGCCCTATCCTAATCTTGACTACCTTCTTGGTGTTGAAATCGAAGAGTAGTAACACCTTAATAGCACCGTCAGGCTTCGTAGAGACATTTGATTTGCTATGCTTTTGAGAAGGTTCTTCTGTGGTGGGCATGGAGTCTGATCGACCATATTGAGACTCTTTTTATCACACTGTACAACTATTTTAGTATTCCCAAGGATAGTAATTACTCTGTTAGGTCCTAAAATCTTGACGAGCTAGTACGCGTAATGAGACCCTACCATCAATTTCGCCAATGTGGTCTATTCGAGGAGCGTTGTATCCCATGTAGAAGTCAACAACAACAAACGTAATATTCTTGGTTCGAAAGTTGATGGGGGCGTCAAATGTAACTAGTAGCGTGATCTTCCCCAGTAGCTTCGAATATGACTCTGGTTTGATCCTATGGAACGAATGATTTGAAGGCTTGAGCTCGATTCGAGGGATCCCCATGACTTCGAGTGCGCTATTGAAGTGTAAATTGATAGAGTTGCTCCCATTTATCATGACGCAGGCAACCCTAATATTTCTGATAGTGTGCTCAACCACAATAGGATATCGGCCAAGGGTGGCATAAATGGTGGGGTGGTCGTCTACCGAGAAAGTTACGGCTTGATCTAACCACTATAGCCTTATAGCCTGTCCCCGGGACGTAGAATATACTTCGTATTCAACCTTCTTATACTCTCTCTTAGAAGAATATATGAAGTCAAAACTCCACAGATATGAACCACTATAAGATTGGGAAGAGGGTAGTTATCGTCCTTGTCATATGACTTGGCAACGAAATCCTCTTTCTTGACCACACAAACTCTCTGTTAAAGCAGTAGAGCCATCTCCTTCTAGAAAATCTGACAAACGACCAAAGAGTGAGAGCTTGTTTTATGAATCGGGCACCTTTGACCTGGTCCTTCATCCTAGGATTTGTAATACCACTATTGTTGGGGTGCTCGTTCTACAACAAGCACCTCCTCTTTCACCTTGAGTTTTCTATTTCGTGGGTAGTTTGAGCCTTTGGCGATGCTCACATCCTTTTTCTTCGTAGAAGTCTTGTTGTCCACCACCTTCTCATTTCCCTTGCTTCACTAAAAAGCTTCGTCAGCGAGAGCACCTTATTTGACAATCTTAAATAACTTCATTGCCATAGTTACTTGTTTTATCGCCAACTCTTATAATGTCCACTGATCTCAGACAATAGACATGAACTCTATAATAACAAATGTATCGGTGATCTATGGGATTGTGTTACGGCACTCATTAAAGCGTTGTATAAAGTTTCGTAGAAGTTTACTGTCCTTCTGTTTCATAGTGTGTAAATCGTTCTTGACAACACACCTCTTGTATTTGCCTTAGAAATTTAAAATGAATTGCTTTCAGAAATCATCTCAAGATGCAATTAATGATGTGAGGAAGCGAATGAACCATGACCTTGTGGATCCCTTAAGCGCAATGGGTAAAAAATTTGTCATTGTGTTTTCATTTGCTACAACCATGTTCAAGATGATAGAGTAGACATACAGAAATTCTTTAGGATATGTACTTCCATCATACTTCTCCACTAGGCCAACTTGGAATTTGAATGGCCACCTCACTTCTCAAAGAGAATGAGTGAACATTGCACTCAACCTCCATCTAGCTCAAAAAAAGAACTACGGTTGTCATATTAAGGATATCTCCGAGGGTCTGGGTCTGATGAAGATGAGGAGGAGGAGGATGGCAAGCTACTGGGTGAGTTGTCGTGGTCTAGTTCTTAAGAAGGCTATCGTCAGTTATCACGATCTCGTAGCCTATGTGATGATCAAGAACTTTGTCAATTATGCCTGTTGGTTCATCGATCCTCCTATCCTAGGTGTCGGTGTGGGAGGCATGGTCTTCATGATATTCTCAACAATTTCCATGTTCATCCCTCTGCCCATAGTCTTTTCTACGTCTTTCGAAGCCATCATGCAAGTCATGATCTTAACAAGAATAGTGCCACAGCGAAATGTCTCCTCGTCAAGGGGAACCCACATGTTTTTATCAGTATGCTAATTGTTTCCATCACCCTAGAGTCAACGGTTTTGTCTTCATCCTCTTGGTCTCACACAAGTGGTGATTTTCCACTAGTTGGTAGAGTTTTTTCAGCTCTTCTCGCACAGCTATAGCAAAAGTAGTGTTGAGATTGGTAATGAATGATCTCATCCTCTTGAACCATTCGATGACCTATGGGTTGGCGGAGAGATTTGATGGAGGTTGGTCTAACAGAGAACATGCTGCCACTAGGTATTGTATAGGAGTGACGTTTTTGTCCTCGAAGAGAATAGATGTAGATGGCGACACCGATCTGAATAACTCCTCCATTCTAAGACCATGCGTTGACTTTCTAGATCCTAGTGTAGTCTTCTCAATCGCCTTGACATCACAGTTGGATATTGAATCCAAGGAAGATTCCCCATAATCTCTAAGCTCGTGAAGTATGTGCTCATCGCCAAACCTCACGGGGAAGGATCCGATTGGGCCGAGCAAAGGTCCAACCGGGGAGAGACGGCGACTCGGTCACGCAAAGGCCTAGAAGATTTGCTTAGCTCCAGTGCATGTTCTTAAGCTTCGAGATTCGAGAGCATACCAGTCAATTTGACCCTATAATTGACAAGGAGAGAAGATGAGACTCGTGAGCCGATCAGTCAATGGACCTATCCGGCTCTCCCTATCGGCTGGGTGCCAATAGGGAAGGCAGTGCTCGAGCATTGGCTGAATAGCCGATGGACGCGTGAGAGATAGACGTGTGTAATACTAGAGGACCTATCAGCCAAAGAGCCGATAACGCTCCACGGCATCCGAAGCGCGGAGCGGGACCCGATCCCCTATGAAGCCACGTGGGCCAACGATCGCGGTAACAGCGCCGTCAGGACCAGCCTCGATAGATCGGACCGAACCGAGATAATATGAGGCCAGGGACTAACGATATAGAGACGACAGAGGGCTAGACCGAACGTGACGAAAAAGGAGGAAAAGTGGAGGTCATCATCTACCTAACGGCCGAACATCTGACATAGACCTACACCTAATCCCATCGGCCACTCAAGCTAATGGAGAACGAGACCGCTAGATCTCGACGCTGACCATGTCAAACGTGAGCCCTAGAAAATCGGATCGAACCGAGACAGTACCAGGAGGCGTCCGATACATCCGGATCGATCTCTAACAGATCGATCGTTAGATGATACGCGAGACGGATGCGAGGCTTGCGGTGAGGATCGGCTACTCACTCCGATGAGACGTCACGCGAAGATCTGCCGGGGCACCGAATCAAACCACCATCGCCGATATCGTAGGTCGAACCTAACCGATGCAGCACAAGACTATTGACGGAGGAGGGAGCCCGACGCGCCGGTGAGCCTCGCGCGGACATGATGCGGTACGCCTGATCAGGCCACAAGGAATCGTATAAAAGACACATCGGCTATAAAGCCGATGCCACTCCGGATATGGTGGGCGATGAACAAGAAGCGGTGTCCGATCCTCCCACAACACGATACCCATCGCCCACCGTGGTGACGCCGCTAGCACTGATGTTGAAGATCAGACCTAACTAAGACAGTACAAGACCGAGGCCAACAGCAACGACAAGGCAGACACCAGATCAGTCGTGTTGAAGGAGGGGAGGAGGGAACCCATCGGCTAGCTGGGCCGATGAGAGGACCTTTCTGAAGATATGCGTGTATCGATGCACTAGACGTAATGTCCGATGGAAGTCTCTGAAGACAGGTGTGTATTAGCTGAGGAGTCGATACGCTAGGCGTGTTGCTCAAGGTATAGATAACTCATCGGCTAACCACTCCAATGAAACGCCGAGCAGAAACCTACAAGCCTACGGCTCAACTCTATTGTTAGTAACCTCGTAGGTCAAACCTAACCGATGTAGCACGGGACCGACGACAGTAGAGAGAGCTTGTTAAACCGATAGATCTCGCACGGACGTGATGCGGTACACTCAATCTGACTAAGAGGTCGAACCTAACCAATGCAGCCTTAGACAAAGCAAGATATACCAAGATAGTGGCGGGACTTACCCCTTCGCTGGAGATCGAACTTAACTGATGCAGCCCTGCGCTGAGAGCCCACCGGTAAAAACCTAGATAAGCTAGGGTAGCGATACACCAAAATTGTATTGACCGATTGGTTGATTGATTGATCGATATCTTACAGGCTTTCAGGGGGTCTATATTTATACCCTGGCATTACAAAGTCCGGCACGGCTACAACATGCATCAGACGTTATTTCCTAAAAAATATAGAAGGAAAATATCTCTAAGGAAGTTAACTGAACTAACTAAATATTTCTATTATAAGATACGATTTACATAGATAAATTACCCTGCCATGAGTCCCACGGCTCCTCCTCAGACTCGGCCTCATTTGGATAGTCTTTTAGAATTGGACCGAATCCTTACTTGCTTCCTTCGATCAGCATCTTTCCTATAGCAATCGGACTCTTCTTTACTAAACCGATTTGTTTTTCCATTATTTCCCTAGGCTTACCAAATGTTGGCTTTAACAGTATGGAAGGCTCCTCTAGATCAAAAATTAGTTGATCCTACTCTGTATCATTAGATTGAATATGATGAGAATGGAGTGGATCACTTATCAGTGTAGGCATGTTGTCGAAAGCAACTTGTTGGGCAACCTCCGTTTTGAACACCTTGCACTTGGACAATGAGTGAGAACTCTTTTTATGGATGGGGCACCACAAGCATTTTGTCAAAACCTTCTTGTTCAAATGAGGGTTGACTGCCCTTACAAATTGCTTCGGTATGTAAATCAACATCTCTAGTGGTGTAGTCATCACAGGACGGTGATGTTGTTTGCACCAAAATTTGGAAAGTCCCGCAAACAAGATTGGAGAGCCGATCGGTTTATGGAAGGAGTCCAATTGATACAAGGAAAGAGCCAATTGAATGGTTTGGGGATGGATTTGATTTAGTCACAAGACAGAAAGTTATTCAGATGTAACCAAGTCTAAGGTGAAGCCGTGAAAACCATAACAAGTTACTTTATCTTTAAAGAATATATCTTGTAAGATTAGACAAGTTTAATTAGTTTTGTTCACTTCTTAGATATAGTTTATTTTTATGTTTAGGAAATAATGTGTGGAGGTTATTTGTAACCGCGTCGGACTCTTGTAACTCTAGGTTATAAATATAAATCACTTGGGACCTTGTAATTATCTCTTAGATCAATATAATCTTGGTGCATCGCCACCCTAGTTTATTTAGGTTTTTACTAACGGGTTATGGCTCTCGACACGGGGCTATATTAGTTAAGTTCAAACTCTAACGAGGGGTAAGTCTTGCCATTATCCTGGCGTATCTGCTCTATCTAAGGTTGTATTGGTTAGGTCCAACTTCTTAATCCGATCGGGTACATCATATCATGTTCGCATGGTTCTATCGACTTATAGAGCTTTCTCTAGTGCCATCGGTCTCATGCTGCATTGGTTAGGTCCGATCTACTAGACCGCCGATAGTAGATTGAACCGTAGGTAGATAGGACTTTATGCGAATGTTTCATCGGAGCGGCCAGCCGATAAGTTATCCATATATTGAGCCTCACACCTAGTGTATCGGCTTCTCAGCCGATATACATATATCTTCAAAGAATTGCTCTCATCGACTTAGCTAGTCGATGGTTTCACCCGTTCTTTCTATCCGCACGTTCGATCTAGTCTCTGTCATCTCTGTGCTGTTAACCTTAGTCTCATACCATCTCAGTTCGATTCGATCTATCAAGGCTGGCTCGTACTTTCAGAAGACCAAGTCTCGCTCCTTGCTACTCATCGCACATTCTATTCAAAACACCATCAGCTTTGCAGTCGATGGGTTCTTTATCTAATTCGGAGTGCTATCACATATTCTATTTGGAGTGCCATTGGCTTTGTAGTCAATAAGTCCATTATCTTATTCAAAGCGCCACTCTATTCCAGAGTGCCATCGGCTCTATAGCCGATATGTCCTTTAGCCTATTCCTTATTATATGCCTATGCCTTCATCGGCTTTTCAGCCAATGAACGAGTGTTTCAACCCCTATGGGCAACCAACCGATAGCAGGAGGACATTAGACGTAGCTGATGTTTATCGCAACCCTATCGGTAATCAGCTGATAGTAGAAGTTTGTATTGGCCTATCAGCCAAGTGACTCATCGGCTTATCTCCTTATCAATTGCAGGGTAAAATTGACTACTATGCCCACAACTCCAGCAACCTCGATGAAAGGACCTCGAAACCAAAGGACCTGCACTAGAGCGAAGCAAACCTCCCAGACTTTGGCGTATTCAAGCGATTGCATCGGACCTTCATCGGTGAACACAGAGGACCGATTTGGCATAAACAGATGATTCCGATCTGAAGGTAGGAAACTATTGTCCGGGTTGAATCTCCCGAGCCCAAGCTTTCATCGAGACCTTCGCTGGAGGTATTGCTTCTTGAAATCATCTTCTATGGAATGAGAATACTTTTTTGTGGATGGAGCACCACAAGTATTTTATCGAAATCATCTTGTTCGGACAAGGGTTGACTCTTCTTATAAATGGCTTCGGTATGCAAAGTGACTACTCCACTAGTATAGTCGTCACCGAGATGGTAATGGTTCCGATCTGAAGGTTGAATCTCCTATGCCTAAGCTTTCACCAAGACCTTCACTGAAAATATCAATGTGGTGTGTGTTTAGTTTGAGATTAGATGCCTTGTCCTCCAAAAAGTCCATTGTATTTATAACAGTAGATGACTTTTTCTTCAAATAGAACTCAGAAAAATACGAGTAGGTTGATTCATTTTTAGATCGGACTCTACATTCTTACCTATCTAGGATCGTTTCCTTAACCATATACAAGTTTTAGAAACATATATCTAGAAATGTTTAGTCTAGTAGGTATGTAATATTTGGGATAATGATGGTTTTCTATTTTAATTCAACTTGTAGAGGATTCTAATTTAAATTTATAAACGAGAGGATAAAAATACATTGCATCAGCGTGAAACTAGTGGAATAAAACTTATATAGAACTAAAATGGAACACCATATATTGTAAGGCGTAAATTATCTATACTATTTTTTCTTTTATATGTCCAAAAAAATTGTACGCAAAAGACTCCTAACCGTTTATGATCATCAGATCTAACGGTTCATGTCGGCAGTTTGACACTATGGATAGTAGTGCAACAATTTCACTTGCCTCACCACCTCGCAAACGCACCCCTCCCCCAAACGCTACGTCGATCGCTCATCCCTAAGATTATGCATGACGGCAAGGTTATTCATGACCCAATATGCATAAATAGCATGCTCATGATTAACGGTAAGACTTCATAAGTGTGATTGCATGTCTCTCTTAGTCTTCTACTATGTACCACAAAAGAAACAAGGATTGCAACATCAACAAGGATATAAGTTGAATCAAATGTTTTAGTTCACCCCTCTGCACACTCGTTCGCCCAGATTTGTAGGCGCATTGGAAACATGGAGCCTTATAGGAACAGTGAAAGGCTAGGAGGAATAGACTAACCACACTCATGTAATCTTATCTCTAATTATGTGCATGTTATTTATGCATATTTTGCCATGCATAACATTGCACATAATACATGTATAGCCTAATTTCATATTGCACATAATACATGTATAGCCTAATTTCATATATTACTATCCATGACCATGTCGCTAATCTAGTTTTTTTAATCAGGTAGGAGCCCTGCCAATTTTATAAATTAAGGGAGTGTCTAGATTTTCAGTTTGATGCCAATCAATAATTCTCATCCCTTCTCTTTTTTTTCTTATATAAAAGATTGAAAAATATGTTTGTACATAAAAATACGAAATTACATGAGACAAATTTACAGTTCTTAAAATTTACAAAAGTACATGATTTTTTTCAAACTTAGATAAAAATAAAGTAAAGTCATATAAAATAACAAAATTACATGTAATTAAAATTGCACATTGTATACTGCTGAAATCTTGCGATACCCATAAATTAAACAAGAATATAAAGGTGTTTTACAGTTCTAGAACTGTTACATAAAAGGAGAGGTGATACAACTTTGGGCCGGGTTTACTTCCCCGCCCAGGCAGGTTATGAACAAAGATCTAGATTCCTTTGGTTAACGTCCTGGTCAACTAATTGATATACTCAGTTCCGTCGCTAATCCATAGTATAGCCGATTTAGTTAATCTTGCCATAAATTGGGTGATGAGCGATCTAGGAGAGCGGTACGGCGGCTGCGAATAGGTGCGTAATTGCTACACATTGTTACGCGAGCGCCCAACTACTCGTCTAGACCATTGGATTCGATGATCACACGATTAAAAAATCTTCTGTGCACATTTGAGAAAAGAAAAACAACAACTTTTCATATTAGCGTAGATTTTGGAAGTCCAGCATGGTAAAAATGTTGGCAAATTTTACTAAAACACACTCTAAGTTTATGTAATTTGCTAGTTGATATGGCCAAAATATGTAGAGGATGTCTTAAAAACTAATAATTTACCGAAAAATATAACAACTATTATTTTATTATTTATAGACTAATTTAAGAGAAATAATAAAGATATGAGAATACCCTTTAGACCACAATCTTCTAATCTTGTTGTGGAGTGAGGATGAAATATAATGTATGGTAATAAAATGATAACAGATTAATTTGAAATTTTGATAGAGATGGGGAATTGAAAATTTTCAAAAAGTTGTAAAATATAGTCATGACCACTACTAAGAAGATCAGATCTGGTTTGGACCAAACCAAACCAAGTGATATGTTTGAGACACAAATTTGTTATCTCAATAAGGTTTTTCTCTTCAATTATAAAAAATAATAAAATAATAATTATGCTGTCCTATAATAAATTATTGTTTTTGGAGACGACCTTCACCTGTGGCACATTTTTAGCAAAATTGTCCTAAAATGGTTGCCTGTAGTAAACCTTAATTGTCATTTAGCAAACTCTGCCTAAAATGTTTCAGTCTCTTTGTACGTTATTGGGCCACGTATGAGCGGCCACTGTTTGGGCCGTTTGGCACACGGCCCGAATGAAGCGCACGCGCTCCCGATGCTGTTTCTGAGCCGTGACACCAACCGGATCAGAGAAGAGTGATGCGGTCAGTGTCACACGGAAACCATGACCTACACGCCCGCACGCCTCTGCTTTCTTTCATAGCTTCAATCCATCCATGGCGCAGCCGTATCACATCCATTCGCCCCAGCCAGCTCCTCGTGACGACAATGGAGATGATCGGCGGAGGCACAGCGGCGACGGCGACGGCGACGGCTGTACTTGTGTTTCTGCTCGCGTCCGAGGGAGCGGTGACGGCCGCGGCCGCCGGCGACAGCGACGAAGCGGCGGCGGCGGTGGGCATCGGCATCAGGCCGCCCTGCTTCCACGCGTGCTTCGACCAGTGCGTGCTTCGCGAGGAGTACTGGTTCTGCCAGTTCTCGTGCTACCGCAGGTGCGCCGCCGGCGCCCGCCGCGTTTCCGGCGACTGCGAGCTGGCTTGCGCGCTGTCCATGTGCGGCCAGATCGATCCGGACAGCAAGACGATGGCTGTGTGCCGCAACACGTGCGGCATGAGCTACGCCGCCGCCGGCTGCCGCCGGCCGACCACGCGCGACAAACGAGCAGCTTACAAACAGACAATAAGTGCAGGATTAGCTTATGCATGACGAACATCTCGATATGACGTTAAACACAAATCCATGTGCAATATATTAAACACATCTTATACTTGTGGTGGTAGATCGATAGTATGTGCTTGAGATGGCTAAATTATTGTCGTTGTCTCCAATTTGTAACATATAAATATAAATTATACAATAAAATATATGTTTGATTTTTAAATTTAAATAAGGTGTCACCTATATATATATATATAAACTTATAAAATATATATCTAGATTCTTAATATTAAATTAATGTATTATCTAATGTCTAAAGTGCAAATATATAGATCGAATATTAACGTAACCGTTCACGATGACAAAAATTTTGTATTCATAAGACCATTCGCTACTATACACCTCGTAACTAACTCGAATCACTACTAAATCGTACTTCGACATTGTCTTAATCATCACTATTTCAATTTGATTTGAAAGTGGCAAGAGTCAATTCACGAAAGAGGTCAAAATATAAAATTCTCGTTATCATATCAACGTTCTACTTTATATGTAATTTAGGCATTGGATGACACATTAATCGAAATTAAATATTAATATATGTATTTTATAAGTTTAAGGATTGACAGTGGATTTCCCTCTAAATTATATATACACACAGTGTCGTTCGGTCGAACTAATCAATCAATCTTGCCTTCAGTTACCTATGGCTGTTGTTAATAATTCCTCACTAATTATCTGGTACACACATTAACCGTACGGCTGAATGGCTGATAGATGTACGTAACAACGGATCGATCAACGTGGTCGAAAACTAATTAAGTACGCAGTGCCGTCACTTGAACATGGATTACGGCCTTGATCGGTAGCAAGCACAGCAGATCCATGTATTGAGTTGAGCTATCATCATTGCATCCTATTTCTGTCAGCCAGACCGAACACCGGGAAAAAAGTTTAAATGACTCTGTATGCAGATCCAACAGGCACAGTAATGTAGCACACACAGATCAGCGACAAACCGGGCCCATCAAACCGAGCTGAGACACGGAGAGATCTCACCCTGCGCGATGCACGCGAATCAGTTGCCCCGCGAGCTACGAAAGCGTGCTCTTTTTTTTTTTCCTGCATAAGCGCGCGCGCGCTTCTCTGATCGCCCCGAACGAATTCAGTTTCGCACGTTCCGCGCGCGGCGTCGAACGAATCCCGGACGCCTCGCGCGCACCCGGAACGCGTGACGACCGCGCTATATATACCAACCCGCCTCAGCGAAGCAAGCCACCCGTTCACACTTTCACACCTCGCCGCAGGGTGCCTAGTTAGCAGCCAGCTGCAGCAATGAGCTCCAGAGCGGCGCCGGCGGCGGCCAAGGTCGCCGTCCTCCTCCTCGCCGTGGCGGCGCTCTTCGTCGCGGCGAGCGCGCAGGGTCGAAGCTTGCTTGGGGCCAAGGTGTCAATCTACATTGCGTAAATGTGTAGTATTAAGACCAAACTGTTGACTAATACCACTACTTCCTGTGTCAATTAGTCATGGCCCCCTTACAGACTGAGCTCAGCCTCCGCCACCGTGGGCGGGGACGACGACCACAAGGACGGCCACTGGAAGTGCTACTCCTCCTGCATGAACAAGTGCTGCCACGACGACGACGACGCCAAGGCCAGCGCCGCTACCGCCGGCGACTACCACAAGTGCAAGGCGGAGTGCCTCGGGGACTGCTTCAAGGACGTGCCGGCCGTCTGCTACCACAAGTGCGTAGCCGACTCCTGCATCAAACTGCCGCCGTGTACGTAATTAACGCTACCCACTCAGAAATTAACCAACGATAATCTAGCCTTAATCTAACCTAAAACATGTTATTAACTGAATTAAATATGTTCATGAGCTGCTGTTACTTATGCAGATAGCTCCCAGAAGGTGGAGTGCTTCAAGAAGTGCGGCCACAATTGCTTCCACGACGACGACGGCCCGAAGCCTGGGCCCAACCCAAAGCCCAAGCCGAGCCCGCCCAAACCTGGGCCAAAGCCGAAGCCGAGCCCTCCCAAGCCTGGGCCGAAGCCGAAGCCGCCTAAGCCAGGACCGAAGCCGAAACCGGGCCCGCCAAAGCCGTGGTGGCCAGTACCACTGCCCAAGCCGCCGTGTCCTCCCGGCGCCGCCGGGGCGTCGTCGCCGGCCGACGACAAGAACAACTGATCTGGTGACACACTTATACAATACATATGATTAAGTGGAGCTTGCGAAAGTATAATTGCTGCAGATTAACTACTAGAGATGGCATACGCACTGTAGTTGTTAAGTGATCTGTCTGTAAACTTGGCATATGTATGCCTGGTCGTATGGATGAATTCTATATGTATTGAATTCTGGACAGTGCATACACACACTACAGATAAACTTTCATCTTAAATTTGCTCCTCTTTGATTACTGCATGGAGAAAGACTCAGAGGAGCACAGAGGAACCGTTTCAAATTGATGAGGTATCTATTCAAATTGGGCCGAAAAGAAGCATGTTTGGGCCAAGGGATATCGAGGCAAAAGAAAGCTGCGCGAGAAAAACAAGTCATTTGGTTAAAATTCTTATTTTCCATTTTGAATCAGTTTAGTTCTAGCTTTTAAGTTACGTACGGTGCTAACCGGGCAACACGATAATCGTAGGCAACCAGTGATATTCACTCGAGAAATGTTATGGACCCAAATTTCTGAATTTAAGTATAAGACCTCCCCTTTTTTATTTCATTTATAAGGAGTACTGGATTACTGAATAATGATGATTTTCTTCTTTTATCTACAGGATTACTCTTAGTTTTTCACGGCTTGTTAATATGTGTGACCAAAGCATGTACAGATTGTACGTGCAAGTCAAAGTATGAAAGCATTTGTGTCTTTTACTTGTCCTTCTATTGGTCAGTGCAGAAGCAGCTTCCAACATGTCAAAGTTAAAAGCACCTTTGGAACGCAAGAAAGTTTACAGCATTTTCACATGAATCAATTCAATCCTGCAAAAAATGATCAAAATTCCTTTGTTTCAGAGGAGGCATAGGTAAGCATCTTAGGTCTTAGCCGGAATGGATGTTTTGTGGGAATTTTGAAGGAAATGAGCTAATTCCTATAAATCTTGTAAAATTCACGTGTTATAAAAGAGCCTTACCGGATATAATTTTTTGGGGGGGAGGAGGGAGGGGGTGTGGGGAAGAGATGCCAAAAATCTCCAGCAGCACAAAAGGGAACAAGAAACGACAAGGAATTTTATGTGATCACGGTGATCATACAAAAACACGCTTTCAAATAATTTCAAGAATACATGTGTATACCTTTGAATTGAGATGAAAAAAATCCAAAAAGAACTTACTAATTTGGGCCTTTATGCATGTTTATAATTTTGGGTTAAGACTTTTAAAATTTCTCTTTTCACAGTCCAAAAGCTGGGAGTAATTGACGAAAATGGTGGGAGTAATTGACGAAAATGGTAAAAACACCATAGATTAATTGTGAAATTAAGTTATAAAATTCAAAGTTACAGCTCAGACAAGCAGGCCCATTCCTTTCGACAAAACATTCCCTTTGGTTTTGTTGATTTGTACCAAAGCGATTTTGATTTTAAAATTTTGATTAAAAACAGATATATATTTTTACTTGTCTTCTTAACAATCATGAAAAGAGACCAATGCAAATAAATTGACAAACAAAACCCCTCGAAATAATCATAAAATCAAATTCTAAAATCTAAAGTCAACTCAGGATTGTAATGTAAACCTCAGCCAAGCAGGGTTTTTATAAGGCTTTCGTGAACACGCAACCATTCAATGCTCCTATGCGATAATGTGAAGCCCAAACCCTGGCTCACCCACGCCTAAAGTAACAAAAGTTAATGTACTACAACATCACTCAACTTTTTTTTTTAAGAACGGGCTTAAAATCGCAACACTTACCCCCACCCACCCGCGTTGATCAGCAGACAGCAGTTACCTAATTACAAACTGGTAATTTTTGAATCTGAAGTATTTCGTTGCTAGCATTGTTATAAATTCTTGTATAATACCCCCCCACACACATATATTTAATACTTTGACACTTTATATTGTGAAAAAAACATTAAAAATAGCAATATAATTTTAAACTATGACTTAACTCGGTCAAGATTATATTTTTATATTTCGATTAATATAGTAATTTATACACCATAAAACAAATGTGATGGATTCTTTGGTATTCGATTAAAGACATATAATCTTTATTTATATTTGTTTCTCTTCTTCCCTCTATCTTTTATCTTTAAATTATTAGTGTCATTTTCTCACTATCTTTTATCGATGGTCTTTCACCTACTAAATGTATCTTATATTTGTATTGTTTATAACATGTTTCAAATAAGAAAATATCTATTGTTATTAATATTTTTATATTACGGGTTTCTTACATTTTATTTTGTTGTTGTTGCTTACAGTTTAGGAAACTATGTTGTCATATTTGTATAAGTTTGAGGATTCAATCTCATCCTTCCTATGTGAATTTTTTTCTTAATAATATTTATTTTTAAGTTGAATTTAAAATATTTTTCAATTACATTTCTATGTGGACTCTTTTGGTTAGTATTATTTATTTTTAATCTAAATTTCAAATATTTCTAAATTGTACTCTTGAACTCTTTTCTTCGTAATATTTGTTTTTTAATCTAAATTTAGATATTTCAAATTGTATTTATACATGGACTCACTGTCTTAATATGCTCTATTTTTAATTTGAATTTTAGAGGTTTCTAACTTCTATTTTAGCATGGACTATTATCTCAAAATTATTTTTTTAAAATAATTTTATAAATTATATTTATATGTGGACTCTTCTCTAAATATTAATTATTTTTAATTTTTAATCCAAATTTTATGTTTTCTATAAATTGTATTTCTATGTGGAAAATAATTATTTTCTAATTTTTAATCATAATTTCAGATTTTTCCAAATTGCATCTATACAGGGACTCTTATTTTACTTTATTTTTATTCTGAATTTATGATATTTTAAATTATATTTATAATTGGACTCTATTTTTTTTCTTTTCTAAAGTTTACTCCCACATAAATAAGATATTTCTAAATTGTATTTCTGCATAGACTCTTTTTATTAATATATTTTATTTTAAATCTAAGTTTAAAATATTTATAAAATTTTACTCCTACATGAATTCTTTTCTATATAATATTTATATTTTAATATAAATTTTAGTTGTTTCTAAATTTTGTATTTCTACATTGTCTCTTCTCTCGGTATTAATTGTTTTTTTAATTTTTTAATCTAAATTTTAGATTTTTCCTAAATTATATCATGACTTGGACTCTTATATTAGTATTAATTATTTTTAAATTTTTAATGCAAATTTAGATTTTTCTTCTAATTTTTATTTTCATATGGATTTTTCTTTTATTTTCTTTATTTTATTTCAATTTTTAGTTGTTTTAAATTGTATTTTTATTTAAACACTGTTTTATTAAAGTGGGAATTTTTAGGCTATGAGTAAGTGTGGAGGTTTTTTTATTACCTTATTTTTTAAGATAGTAGATAGATTTGTTCGTTGATCAAAGAACAATTTTAACGTTACACTCGAATACCGATCACGCCTTCCATCCCCTGCAACTGCCGCCGCCGCCGCCGCGCTCCTGCCCGAAACCACGCAACGGCACACCAAACCGACAGCAACCTTCCGCCCGCAACAACGCCCTACCCCTGCGCGACAACGCGCCGCTGCCCGTTGCGCGCAAGCGTCACACTCTATTTACACCCACGCACACCGCCCTCGCCGCGGCGCCGCCCGCCCGCCCGCTCGTTTGCTTGCACCCTCACGCTCGCGCGACCCCCCGCCCACGCGCCCGGCGTGATCGAGCAGCCGCGGAAGCGCGCTACAAAATCCGCCGCGCCCGCAGCGTCCGATAGTCGATCCGGACTGAAAGCGATGGTGGCGATGGTGGTGGCTACGGGACGGGTTGTTGCCCTCGGTGCGGTGGTGGTGCTCCTCGGCGCCGGTGGCGCGGACGCCGACTGCTTCGACTACTGCTTCAAGGACTGCATCGCCAGGGACAGGTCCATGATCGACTACTGCAACTACGCCTGCGACAAGACCTGCTCGCCGGACAAGCCCCTTGTGTCATCGCGCCCCTTGCCCGCCGTCGCCGCTGGTGGCCGCGTCGGCGACATGGGTTGCCAACTCTCCTGCGCCTGGGACTCCTGCCACCGTCTCCGTCCGAGTAAGCACGGTACATAACCATCGCGACATCAGTGGCGGCAACTAATTAACTGTGTGTAATACGTTCTTGGATGCGTTCTTGCATGGTTGGTTCTGCAGACGGCAAGGCCATGGAGATCTGCTTCGGGCAGTGCTACGACGGCTGCAAGACCACAGAGTCCCTGCTTCCGAGGCCTCTCCGCGCCGGCGCCGGCGTGCATGCCGCGGCCTGGCCGGCCAAGTCGCCGGAGGTGGTCGTCCTCTCTCCCCCTGACGATGTGGACCATCACGTCTTCGCTACTCCTCCTGATGATCCAGACCACGAGTTCGCTACTCCTCCTGATGATCCAGACCATTTTGGTGATCCAGACCACGAGTTCGCTACTCCTCCTGATGATCCGGATCATTTTGATGATCACGTCCACTTGTTCGCTACTCCTCCTGATGATCCAGCCCATTTTGATGATCCAGACCAGGAGTTCGCTACTCCTCCTGATGATCCGGACCATTTTGATGAACAAGTCCACTTGTTCGCTACTCCTCCTGATGATCCAGGCCATTTTGGTGATCCAGACCACGAGTTCGCTACTCCTCCTGATGATCCGGACCATTTTGATGAACAAGTCCACTTGCTCGCTACTCCTCCTGATGATCCAGGCCATTTTGGTGATCCAGACCACGAGTTCGCTACTCCTCCTGATGATCCAGCCCATTTTGGTGATCCAGACCACGAGTTCGCTACTCCTCCTGATGATGTCCCGGACCATTTTGATGATCAAGACCACGAATTTGCTACTCCTCCTGATGATCCGGACCACGCGTGACTACTGATAACCACGCACGGGGGCTACCTGCATGCGGCGAATGAATAAGCTAGTAGCGCTGCAGCAGCAGCATGCTCACACGTGCACACTAATTTCATACATGTGTCATCTTGCACGGTATATATGCCGCAATATACGTACTCCATGTAAAGCTTGGCTAGCTATAGCAAGCATGTGTGCAGAAGGATTGGTCCCCTACTAGCTGTCTATGTGTAAGTGTGTAAACCCAACTTCAGAAATACAGTGTCACCATGGCTCATTTGTTTTCTTATTCTTCTTTTGCATCGAGAACCAATTGTGTTCTGAACAGGCTGTTTCTGATTTAGATGAGCAGATTTACCGCTGTGAAGAGCTAAGTAACATCACTAGCGTATAGCAGCAATTTCGCTTCAATTAATCATCTGCAAGAGCGATTCAGAGTTTCAGACTGTACTCCTAACCACTTGGTCTAATCTCCCCCTCGGACATGATCACCAGTACGACCTACCTAATCAGATGATTCATTTCATTCACAGGCCGGCCGTTTGGCTTTTGGCCTGCAAGGCGAGAGACAGCCAATCAGTCAGCTCTCTTCGTATCTATCATCTGCTCTGTTTATTGTTTGGTATTATAATGCGCATATCTCATCTGTTCGATCCCCCTGAAATCAATGTGCTTTGCCCTTTCTTTTCTCCTTTTTGTTTGAAAGGACTGTTTTGATTTGATCAAATTTGATTGGTCAGGAAATATGGAACTGGAGGACTCTTGGTTTGTTCAGATCATCGTTTGTGCAGTGAGGGATTGACTAGTCTGTCTGACAGTGTGTGCATGTTTGCTGCAGAGAAAGAGCATGTACACTGGAAGGAATGCGATGTCCGATTATATAGTGTATACTTCATCGTATATATAGTCGTATGCATACAGTAAAATAATTTTTTTAAAAAAAATTGTACGTGCAACGCATACTCTGTTCTATAGCTGGCTGCAGCGACGAAAGTTCTATGCACGTTGGTGTTCGTGTAGGCGATTATCTATTAAGTTCTTTTAAGAATCATCCAGCTAGTTTATTTAATTAGCCCGCGCCAAGCTCAAGACGTGGGTTAAGTCAAAATCAACGGTTTAAGTATTTGTGTAAAACAAATAGATAGAGTTTGACTCCGGTGGCACCCTTTGCAGAGTACTAGTACTGCAAGCATAGATAAACAAGACTGTAATGAACAGGAGGTGGATTTTTGTCGTATTTCTCGTACATGTCAACTAAATTTTTATATGGTTATAAAAAATTAAAAAATAACAAAATAAATTAATATAAGATATACCGCTTTATAGACATATAAAATAAAATTTAACTTGTATAAGTTGTAGAAAAGAAACAAATTAAATTTGACATACATTTACAATTATATTTATTATTTTATTACAAATTATACAATGTAAATTTAAATTTATATGTTTGTGAAGTGATATATATTATATTAATCTATATCGTTAATTTTTTTAAAAAAAATAATAGGACATAAAAATGAGGTTGTCCGTTAGAGGGATAAAAAGATTTTCCCAAAGTTTCTGAACAGTACAACTATGTACAACATCTCTATTATCTAAGAAAAAAAACGATATGTCCATATTCTTTGTTACATTATTAACTCCAGAAACAATATGTATCACCACAGATATATACTACTATTTCATCTTGAGCTGGCCCTGGAAATATTCCATCCAACAACCAGAATTCTTGTACTGGGCAGACTGTGTGTTTTCTGCTCATCTCATTCTCTGAATTCTTGTTCTATATATCCTATACATAATCCTGTGATGTCAACTTCACGTCTCAATGCAATAATACTATTGCTACTATCTTACTAGAGAGATCGTGCAGATGAATGTTCTGATGCGATGACTTCTAACAAATTGGCCTGACAGATTACATGGTCCCCGGCACTCCCCTTGCTATGCCAACTTTTGCTTACTTTCTCGCTTAGAACGTTGCGTCGCTGCTGGCAACCTTTGAAGCGGATGAAGTTGACGATTCTGCAGTGTTCAAATTGCTAGTACTTTTCTGGAACCTTCAGGATCTTAGCTGTTCCAGTTTAGCAGAATCCAATGCCTATTTAGTTGTCAGTCTTAGTATGTACTTTAATTTTGTAGGATAATATTGCCAACTCATAGACACAATCATAATGCAGATGAGTATAAAATTTCTCATTCTTTTCTTCTTCATTTCTGTCTATGTATGTAGCCATTTCTTTACAATGGATCATCTGTAATGAAATCAAATTAATGGGAGAAGCAGATCTCCCGTTGTTCATCATTCAGAAAAGGAGAAAAATAAAATAAGAAAAATACATACAGTACAAGAAACCAAAAGAAAATTAGAGAGGTAGTAACAACAAAGATTTAGCAGCTCTTTTTTACTCAACATGCAACAAATTAACAATATGTATGATCTTAGTGTGTGAAAAAAACCCGAAAAGAATCTATTTTTATGGCTTCCATGTTGATGCCGGCGGCGGCGGCGATGAGTACTCGTACACCGGCAGCTTCCACATCACTGGTGATGGAGGTGGCGGCGACAGGTACCTGTCCTCAGGTGACACCTCGTAATGTGGCGGCGGTGGCGGCGTTTCTTGGTAGACTGGAGGTGGCGGCAACAGGTACCTGTCCTCCGGTGACACCTCGTAGTAGGGCGGCGGTGGCGCCTTGTTGTACGCCGGAGGTGGCGGTGAGAGGTATCGGTTTTCAGGTGACACCTCATAGTAGGGCGGCGGTGGCGAGCTGTAGTACACTGGAGATGGAGGAGGCGGCGATGGTGATGGTGGAGGAGGAGACGGCGGCGGGGGAGAAGGAGGAGGAGGCGATGGACATGGCGGTGGAGGAGATGGAGGAGGAGGTGAAGGTGGCGGAGGTGATGGAGATGATGGTGGAGGAGATGGCGGAGGAGGTGAAGGTGGCGGAGGAGAGGGTGAGGGCGGAGGAGGAGATGGCGGCGGCGGCGAATGTGGAGGAGGAGGAGGCGACGGCAGAACGAACTTCTTGCACTTGAATGCGTCGCAGTTGACGGGGTGGGTGTTGAAGAATTGGCACTGTTCGGCCGGCCTCTGGTCGGGGCGACCGGGGATGCAGTTCCGGCGGTCGTCGAACGCCTTTACGTGCATGCAAACCGGCGGCTCCCCGGTGATGAAGTTGTACGAGAAGGTGAAGTTCTGCAGATGCGGCAGGTGGCAGATGACCTCCGGTACGTCGCCGACGAGGCGGTTGTGACCGAGGTCAAGCTGCTCGATCTTCTCGAGCCTGGCGAGCTCGCCGGGGATGGCGCCCATGAGGCTGTTGTGGCTGACGTCGAGCACGGTGAGGCTGGTGAGCATCCCGAGCTCCGGCGGGATGCAGGACTTGAGGCCGGTGTTCATGAGGATGATCTCGTCGAGCGTGCCGGACATGTTGGCGACGGAGGCTGGGAGGCAGCCGCCGAAGTCGTTGTTGGCGAGCACGAGCACGGACGCCGGCGAGTTCCCGACGTTGTCGGGGATCTGGAAGCGGAGGCGGTTGGAGTTGAGAAAGATGGCGTCGAGCGGGCGATCGAAGAGCTCGCGCGGCACGGGGCCCTCGAAGTCGTTGAACCGGAGGTCGAGGTACCGTAGGCTGGGCAGCCGGAGCACGACGTCCGGGAAGCCGCCGACGAGGCGGTTGTTGCTGAGGTCGAGCTCGTGGAGGAGGTACAGCTTCTCGAGCGACCGCGGCACGATGCCGCAGAAGCGGTTGGAGTTGACGTGGAACACAGCGAGATCGGTGAGCAGGCCAAGCTCCTCTGGGAGATGACCCGCCAGGTCGGCGTGGTTGAGGTCGACGGAGGCGACGACGACGAGGTGCGGGTCGTCCTGCGACGGTGCGCAGAAGACGCCCTCGTAGGCGCACACGTCGGCCCCGTGCCACGTCCTCGTCACGTTGTGCGGGTCCGACAGGATGGCGCGCTTCCACGCCTGCATCGCCACGTACGCGTCGCGGAGGCGCGGGTTGGGGAACGTGTACGACGGGTCCACGTACACGTCGCCGCGGTCTCCGCCATGGCCGCCGCCGCCGTGGTAGCCGAGCAGCCGCCGGCGCTGGTTCAGCTCATCCCCGCCCGACGCCGCGGCGGTGAGGTGCGGCACGAGGAGGAGCGCGAGGAGGAAGATGCCCTTGCTGCTGTGCGTCGTCTTCGTCGTCATTGCCGTCTACGCATCGCCGGCGGCGAGACTCGTTTGTGATGTGGGTTGATGCGAGGAAGGAGGGGAGGGGGGCGAGCTATATGGTCGCTGGCTCGAAGCGCGGGAATAGAATATTGAGGAGGAATGGACGGCTGAGATCGCGGGGATTGGTTGGTTCCGTGATCAACCAGCGCTGTGGACGAATGATGAACTGGCCAAAGGGAAAAGAGAACTGAGTTGCCTTCCATTACGGGTTTCAGGGAGGAACAAATGGATTCATCCGACTATGACAAAAACAAAAATAAAAAGACTGGGATTCTCCTTTAGAATGTAAATTTCTATTGCAATTTTTATCATGAATCAGTTTATATTGTATTGGAGTCGAAAAGAAACCTGTATTTTGAAAGGAAGACTAATGCTGGGCTGCATTTTGAAATTTGAACTGGTGATCTTGATGGTCATTTTCAGGAACTAGCTACTATTTTAATTCCCTGCAGAATCTCTTTGATTTGAAAAAGGCTCATCAGAAGATGCTTTTTCCATTTCTCCCACACATCGTATAGACTTGTTAAACTTCGACTGGTTTCATTATAAACATACTCTCTATATATTTTTTCCAAATATGAGAAGTATTTAATAGTAAACCCACACATTTTGCTCCTGCCAAGTTATCCTAAACAGAGCTGTATTGATTGTGTCAGGGTTATCAGTAGTGTGGGCCCCGTCGCAACGTGCATGCATCGAACCATACCGACGCGCTTAGTGGGTCTCATTTCTCGTCGCCTCGTATTACTCTCCATAATCTCTCTGATGGTTTCACAGAAATTGAGATACACATTATTAGTTTTTTTTTTCATTTTCGCCGACAGGCCAATCATGATTACCAATGTATATCTGGGGCATCTCTTTGTGATTCGCAATTAGGTTGGGCTACCTTTGAAACTGTATTAATCGCTGGTTAGATTCATGATTAGGGCGTTAATAAAGTAATCGAGTAAGTAATCTTTGTCTCAAAGTAATGGAGTGAGTAGTCCATAGACGCGTCGAGTCCATTAGCAATTAGCAAAGCATGTCTCGCCTTGAAACACGGGAGACGCCTGTACGTACACCAGCTGTCATGTGGCTACCAGCTACCTCCTTTTCTCTCTCTCCTTTTTATTTTAAGCTAGCCCCTTAATCTTGGGCCTAGCAGTATTAAACCAGTGCTTAGTATATGCATGCCATTGACGAAAAATATGTTTAACGGCTCATAATCTCGTGCGCTTGTCTGTGTCAGGCAGTTATGAGCATCTCGATGGAATCAGGGATTAACGGCAGGACAGCGGTGAGCCGGTGGTGTAGAGAAGAGTCAGGTAGCAAGGTGCTCCAGTCTAACTAAGCAAACAATTGCGTGTGCTCCCCATTTGAAATTGCTCATTCTATCAACCGAACCATGCCTAATATACTTAGTTTAACCTGTATTTGTTTTAATTCTGTTATTTATCCGACTAGTTTTTTCTTCGCCAAATTGTCCGAAGCTTATGCCATTTTCAACCCAATCGTGGATGTTATGCCTATCATACCTGTACTCTTTTTTCTATTAGCCTTTGTTTGGCAAGCTGCTGTAAGTTTTCGATGAAATCTTTACTACTCTGTCTGCCAAATTGAATCATGTATTCATTCTAAAAAAATTAGAAAAATGGATAAGAGCCGAGAAGTCTTATATTATGGAAAGGGTGATGCATTGCACGCTGCTGTTAAGCGTCGTCGTCGTTGTTGATGTTGATGATATTAGGCAACAGTAACATGGATTACGAGCCGGTTTAAGGACTATGGTTGCTGCTTGCTCAGGTGGGCCAGCCAGCTGCCGCAGGGCGGGAGCCGGGAGGGGTAGCATGTGGGGTTGGGCCCCACGCGCTGTCACTGCCTAACACACGGCTCTCTCGTCTTCGTCGACGAGAGCGCGCGCGAATCGGCGGAGAGAACCGAACCGAACCGAACGATGCGATGCGTGCCAGGTACCAATCACAGCTAACTCAAACATTCCCTCCTGACTGCTCGCGCTGCGTGTCAGGTGGCTGCTGGGCGCCGCAGCCGCAGATGATGGGTTGGCACGCACCCCTGCCTGCGCCGCCTTCATCTGCATTTTTTTTTCCTGCAAAATCACCGTCCAAGCCAAACATTTGTTTTGACGTTTGATCTGGACCATTTTTGAAAGCACGGATTTTACCAGTCTTCACACTGACAGCTTCATAGGAGACAAGTCCCACTTCTGCTAGAATTCATCAAAAATTCCGGAACCGCGCCTTGAATTATAGTAGTATCACCTACTCCCGGGAAAGACAGCAGAGATCAATATTCGGAAAGAACAGGCACTTGTTTTGTTTTGCCTGGATTTTTCCTCCTGGCTTGGAGTGGCATCTGCTTGGTTGTGCGTTTGAACAGCGCCAGCTCAGCGCTAATCCAAGTTTTTGTCGTTTTGGTATTATGACCAGAGAAGAAAACGCCACCCAACTCCGACGAAACAGAGACCCGCTCCAGGCGTATCTACGTGGGCTACTTTTAGGCCTAAGTCCTCAAGGTTAGGCCTGTCACGCTCAATAGGCTACTTTTGGGTCACCGTTCAAAGAGGCTAGCTTGTCCAGTTGAAGTGTATTAGTGGGCCTTAAACTTGGGCCTAAAACATACGTATACTTAGTCGTACAAATGTACAGATTACAATGCGTATGTACACGTACCATGTATGTATTTATGTATATACTGACGTGCGTACTGATCTGACGGCCTCGAGAATCGAGTTCTACACCGGAGGGACGCCGCCGCCGTGTTTGGAGCCCTGGAGCGTGTACCGGCACGCGGCCACGGCGTCGCCGTTGGAGAGGAACATCCAGCTCTCGCCGACGAGCTCCGCGAAGCCCGACAGCACCAGCTTCTCCGCCACCTCCATCCTCGGGTTCGTCACCGCCATCTTCATGCCCTTCCTCTCCAGCTGCCTGTGCACCTCCCGCAGCATCTCGATCCCCGGGCTGTCGATCGCCGTCACGCCCCCGACGTCAAGAACGACGTAGAGCAGGTCCTCGCCGCGTTCGTCGCCCGCGATTCTCTCCTCGTCCTCCACCCACCGCGCGATCCTCTCCCGGAGGTACTCGGCGTTGGCGAAGTAGATCGGCGAGCCGACCTGAAGTATGAGGACGCCGGGCTTGGTCACCGCGCCGGGGTACTGCGCGACGTCGCCAAAGGCGTCGTCCGTGCCGGAGGACACGTGGCCGAGCTTGCACGTCGCCGGCCGCGCCACGTGCAGGAGCGCCCTCAGCACGGAGATGGCCACGGAGACGCCCAGGCCGGTGATCATGGTGGAGAAGACGACGCCCAGGAGCGCCGCGGCGCACACGACAAAGTCGGCCTTGTCCACCTTGTACAGGCGCCGGATCTCCCGGTGCTTGATGAGCCCGAGCATGGAGCTGGTGATGATGGCCGCCAGCGCCACCAGCGGCGTGTACTGGAACAGCGGCGCCAGAGCCAGAAGCACCAGCGCCATGCACACCGACATCACCGCGTTCGACATCGCCGTCCGGCACCCCGCGTGGTAGTTCACCGCCGTCTTCGAGAACGCCCCTGCATAACACATACAGTGCATGCAACCACGCGCCGCCGTGAGCTAGCTAGCTGGCGCAAACCGACGAGGTGGACGACGACACATGCATGAGCCACGGATTGCGTACCAGTGGTGATGTAGCAGGAGGTGAAGGAGCCGATGAGGTTCATGAGGCCGAAGGCGACCATCTCCTTGTTGCCGTCGATGCGCTCGTTCTTCATCGCCGCGAAGCTCCGGCCGACGGCGACGCCTTCCTGCACACCAAGATCAAGATCAGCCATGTCGATCGCCGAACAAATCAAGCCGTTCTTGCATACGTACCGCTAAGGCGAGCATCCCTGACACGAACCCGGCCTTCATGGCGACGCCCACATACTCCGACTGAAACTTGAGCTGTGATATCGAGCTTGGGTTGATGCCTCGCTTCAGAGTACCAACCTCAACAATAAAAGCAGATTTTTTAGGTATAAAATTTCGATTTCGTACTAACTAGCTTATGTAACAATACTATTATTTACTATAGGGATGCCATGCTTGTGGCCTTTGATCAGAAAAGAGAAGACGCATCCTAAGATGACAACCAGCAGAGGAGACATCGCTGAAACCCAGAACAGCTTCGGACGCCTTCGCCTCTGCAAAGCAATTGGTACGCAATTTTATATCATATCATCGAGTCAGATTATGAGGTAGAAGAATACTAAAAGTTTCAAGAAATGGCAGCATGTCTTACAACTTGCTCAGTGAAGACGAGGAAGATGAGGAAGCAGACACCAAGAACCGTGCTCTGCCACTGCCACTGCAAATTCAAATGTACTACAGTGAGCATCAAGGAACCAGCAATTGGGCATGGCTTTGTAAGTTGTAACAAGTTGTGCGTCTACGTATACCTGGTGCGCGTTGTGGAAGACGTAGCGGAGGACGGAGACGATGTCGGTCTTGGTGGTGAAGTGCTTCATGCCCAGCAAGCCCTTGAGCTGCTGCAGCATGATCACGATCGCCGTGCCGCCCATGAACCCCGTGATCGCCGGCCGCGACATGAAATCCACCAGAATCCCCAGCCTGAGGAACCCGAGGGCCGCCTGCAGGACACCGGTGAAGAAGGCCGACGTGAAGACGAGCTGCGTGTACAGCTGCAGGTCGTCGGAGGCCTTCACCTTGCCGCCGACGATGGACGCCACCAGAAGCGACGAAGTGGCCACCGGCCCCACCCCGAGGTTCTTCGAGCTCCCCATCACCGCGTACACCAGCGGCGGCACGAAGCACGAGTCTTGGAAGGATCAATCAACGGCGATCAGTCAAGAATTCCTCGAAATTGTTCATGACAAAGAATTAATTCTGCATAATCTTACATAGGCCGATGACCGGCGGGATGCCGGCGAGGGTGGCATAGCTGATGCCCTGCGGGATGGAGAGGCTGGCGATGGTGACGCCGGCGAGGAGGTCGTACCAGAAGCTCCCCGCGGAGTACCCGGCCGCCCAGTCCAGCGCCGGAACGAAGTACCTCGCCACCCGCCACGTTCGCCGCGCCGGGGGCATCCCGCCGATCCCCCGGAACGGGTCGTCGGGGAAGAACGTGTCCTTCAGCCCCGCCCTCAGCGCGGCGCCGAACGGCCGCGGCCCCGCCGGCATGTTCACCCTGGCCCTGCAGTGACGGTGCTGCTGCTGCTGCTCGTGCTCCGCCGCCACCGCCGCCATGGGAGACACGTACGTGTTGGTATTGGAGGCAAAAGCGCTGCTGCTACGTGGTAGTGTATACGTTTGAATTATTTTTGCGTTTCTGTAGAGGTCGGGATGGGCTAATTGTGTAGCCGTGTAGAGGAGGGGAGGGGGCGTATATATACGCGTAGAAAATACGGTGTGTGCTGGGTTTGGATCCGTGGGCCTCGGCGCTGCCGACTTGCCGTGCTGGGTGTATCCGTGTATGCGTGCGTATTTCGATCCGGATGCACACGACGAGCGTCAACTCCCTACTCTTGTTGATGAGCATGGAGTGCGTGCTGGGCCGTTTGGTTACACTAAAGTTCTTGTTTTTTTTTCTCTTGAGATTGTCTGGCTTTTAAAAAATTCAGTCACTTTGCTTACCCCACAGATTATATCTTACTCTAATTCCTCGTGTAACAATCTCGACATTTTTTTCTATAAAAAGGCTGAACAGTTTACTGTTACCTTGTTTAAACCTTGAATTGTTCTGACATGAACAGAAAAAAACAATTTTACAATGAATATTTTTTAAAAAAATAAATATAAAATATATTCAAACTTAGATGAGATGTATATGTATGAAGGCTTTTGCCTTAGCCGTGCCACTCATTATTGTATTACGAAGAAAAAAATGAAACGTATCTGCTTCAACCTTCAAGCCTTGAGAAGTTGAGCTGTTCAAAACTTCAAATGATTAGTTAACTATTTTAAATAAGAAATGTAGCTAAAGCAAACGTCCGCTTAAAAATTATTCGCTCCGAATTCCAGATGCGGGCCCGTGCGCTCCTGGTGTCTGAACATGGGCCGGCCTTGATCTCCTGGAAGAAAACCAGTTCTGACTACTGACCTACTCTCCCCATTCTCTGTTGTTGTATGGTGTATCCTTCGTCATTTTGGCTTGGGAGCGTAGCTGATGGATGAATGGATGATTAGCGTCATATTTCTGGAAGGACTATATTTTTTTATTAAAATCATACGAATATAAATATAATATAATTATAACATAAACTAGTATATAATTAATATGTAAATCTCACGTTAAAAAAACACTGAGTGTTAGTACATGCTAATTATGTTATAATTATATTATAATCACGGGAGATTTTTAGCAAAACCATTATAATATTTACTCCACTGTACACTCTAAAACCCAAAAAATTATAATAAAAATATTCTTATTGTAATCATATTTGGCATCAATTTGTACAGAGATGTTGAGCTACACAACTATATATTTGTATATTTGGAGTTCACCTGCTATTTAGGAGTGAGCTGTGGTGGGTGGCAACAGACTCATCATTCACCATCACTATTGTAGTCTTTTAAAGGAGGATAGATATTATTTAGCGCACGAAATCTACTATGCAATCAAATCCTTGAGTTCTTCAGTTTGGATTCTATTATGTATTTTTAACATATACTAGCTAAACTAGCCATGCGTTGTAACCGAATTTAAAAAAGAGAATCCCACTGTACACTCTGAAACCCCAACAATTATAATAAAATTATTCTTGTTGTAGTCATATTTGGCATCATTTTTATATGTATGTTGAGCTACGCACTTGCTTCTAAATATATATTTGCACATCTGTTTATATAAAGGAACCTACATACTCGCTATTTGAGAGTCTCATATGATATTTATGATAGGTGATGATAGACTCAGCATTCACCACTTTTATTAGAGTCTTTTAAATAAATATAGATATTGTTCAGCGCATGAAATCTACTATGCCATCAAATCCCTGGGCTCTTCAGTTTGGGTTCTAATCGAATTCCCCATTTCTACTCGTCAAACTTGGGCCATTGGCTGTGACTAATTCCGGTGGCCGGCCATCCTCCATTCCTCCGGCGAAATGGCGTCCTGAAAACCGAGGCACTGGGAACGCCAGAATCTGGTGTTTAATTAACAACCAGTTGACCGGCGAGCCACGAAAAGGAAATACAGTTTATGGAAATGCACAGGAAAGAGAGAGGTGATGTCAACGCACGCTTGATTAATTTAGGTGAGAAAAACGTGAGATTGTAGAGCTTTGACACCTGATCAGATCAGGATGGAAAAAACTGGTGGCTCAAAGCATACCAAAGCTATAACAGATTACCATCTGATTATGCAATCTACCTGCCAATGATTAGTACTGCTAATGAACAGAACACAGCAAGCAACAACTTGCCTTGCAAGGTTTGGATGCCGAAAACAACGGGTGCACCCTACATAAGGGATCAGAATGGCACAACTAGGTCGTGTTCAACGGCGATTGCAATTACTATGTGCAGTAAGCAGGTGCCCAGCTCATGTTGAAACCTCAGCCTCTCGCTTAGACGGAAACCTCGCAGCGTTCAGAGGGGCACCATGCTATGAAAGTTCCTAAGATCGGCCATGTCTTTCAAGGCATTCAGAGAATTCAGTTGGTGCATACGAACTTGAACAGAAAAAAAACACCAACCTACACATTTACAAGCAAAACTGTTGTTGAAGTCCGGAACAAATCCACTGTTTGGCGTCGTTGCGGAAAACTATCAATTCTCGGCGATGTTCAGTGAGCACTGCCGTCATCTGGGTAACCAAATACCAAGGCATACGAGCACCGGAAATGCTGGGCGCCTGGGCACGGCAACCAGTTGACATCTACACCATAATCTAAAAACCAAGGCACACTGAGAGAAAACTTCCTCAGAAGAAAATATCAAAGCATACGTAATCTCAGTGAGGAGAGGAGGTAGAAGTGCTTTTGGGTTTGACACCTGAGATTGCAGGCACTAAGAAAAGAAGGCAGTACTGACGACACGAAAGCAAGAATAGAGAACTGAAAAGGTGGGCACCCACAGGGGATTTTTAAATTTTAGCTGAGTTCACCTGCAACTGAAATTACAAGCCGTATCAAGCATGAATTTGTCCAAACTCATGTCAACACCTTGATGCAAAACACAGGGCTGGCACACATATTTGACATACATGACCTTACGGCATTCAGAAGGGCAACATGCTTTGGATGTTCCAGTAGTCATGTGTGCTGTGCCCAAACTGAGCCCAGCTGGAATGATCTGAGAAGAGAGCACTGGATATATTATCTGCAGGATAAAGCTACAGAAGAATGGAATGGTGCGATACAGACTCTCGCTAAAGAACACAGGTTTCAAGATGTTGGTATCTAGCCATACAAATTGTCAAGCAGCCTCATTTTTTGTCAATTGAACGGGGCTATCCATACAGAAGGGAAGATTTGAATAGTTGAATACATGCTTTCAAAATTGAGTTGGCACTCCTATGCTTGGTCTCAGTCTCTCAGAAGCCTTGATTTGCACGGTCAGTCTCTATCTGGTGGCTTTACTGGGAGATCATGCATCAATTTGCAGGTTTGAAGAATATTGGTTGTAAACCACAGAGGAAAGCATGTATCACAAGTCTTTGTATTCCTAAAGAAACATATTAACAAGCATCTCTTGGGGGGTAACAACATTTGGAAGCCAGCTATACTCCTTTAGTCTGTAAGATTAAACACCTGAAAGACAGGAGAAAATAATTAAGCAGGCAAATAAATTCAAAGTGACCAGAGAAGATTATCCCTGATAAGAAGTGACTCATAAGAGAGAAAAGTAGCTGTTCATGTAGTAGAGCCAATCCCACATGAGCTGAAAGTAGATAATTTCGTTACAACAGTTTGATTTCATTGTTCTTGGCCCAGCAATCTAGCATCTAATAGGTGCAGGCATCTTCTCATTTAAAGATAGCGTCTGTAAAATACAGGAATAAAAATGCTAAATCTTTTTACTGGGGTAATCTTGAAGCCACTCTGAAAAAGGCATGAAAACAATTAAGCGCTTGACCAGGTAAAATATCAATGTTTATCTTGTATGTTTGTAAGGTCACACATGTTTCCATATAATTTCACTATTTCAAGCACACAAAATGCCAAGTCAGGAGCCAGCAGTGCATCCCTGGAGTTGTTCCTAATGGTTCTTGGCCCAGAAGCTTTTTAAGCCTAACAACAACAACAATAAAACATTTTCTAAAGCAAGTTGGGGTAGATTAGAATTAAAATCTAACATGAGTTTCAAATCACGGTTCGATCACATCAATAGTTACTTTCTAAGCACTTCTATTCAAATATATATTTTTAGGTATATTTCTATATCAATTTTAGTCTTTTACTATCCCTACTCACATTATTATTTTAACTTAGGATTCCACGATGTACTAGTGTATCTGGGGTTTTCTTTAAACATGACTAGACTAACTTAATCGATGTTGAACAAGCTTTTAAGCCTAAACCCCAGTAAAATATTTAGGGTCAGTTAATCAATGTAACACTGACTACAAAGTGCAAACCTAATTCTGAGCCCATCCCTCACTGGAAACAATTTCAGAAGTTATCTTTACAGGGAAGGCCCAGCCCAAGCTAGAATCATATTAAGCTTTCCATTAGCCAAACACTATTGAGCCTTATTTGTCATGAGACTAATCCGTGTCAGAAAGGCTACTAATGCACCTTTGTCAGAAAGATTTGAGAAGGATAACTGCGACGAAGATCCTTAACATGATGGAACTTCAAATTTCACAAATTTCCAGGGAATTTCATATGAAGCTAGCTAAACTTGCCACTGCACTTTATAAAAAGGACAACAGGCACAATATGATGGGAGAGAAAAGCAAAAGTCAATAATTAAGCATCTTAACCCTGCTAAACTTGATTTCACATCTTAAATACCAGAATTGGATTAGCAAGATGCCCACAAACAGTGACTGAACAAAAGGTTGGCAAGCATTCTTCCAAATTGCAAAGAGAAGTCCCCGAAGAATGTCTCTGCTCCACACTGAGCCTATGTACTTTATAGATGACATCAGCTGAGAAGAGACTGAATTTTTGCAACTGCACTACTGTGAGTTTGAGATTCTTGCATTTACATAATAATGTTAATTTCTTTCACCTTCTTTTATTTGGCTTTGGGTTTACAACATTTAGCTACATGGAATATACAAGTCGTGGTACACCGATATTTCTACAAATAATCCAAGTCTGTGACATACCAAGGAAAGCTAAATAGAAAAGCATTTGGGCTCGCACTTTTTACATCAATCCTTGAACTTTTGTACTCTCGCTTCCCAATAGTCCCCATCAGTCAACAGCATAAACACACCTGAACATTTTTATTTTCGAAATGTGGGCATTTGTGATGGAACAAGGTCTTAGCTACAGGGGCCATGAAGCTAGGTGGCAAGCAGAAAAATCAAAGTCATTGGGAAGATTTATTGTATAATACTACCATGCCACTGCTCCATAGTTCATTGGCAGCATAGTCTAATGTTCTAGCTAACACAGGACAATTGTATAAGCACTATGCAGACTTCAGCACAAAAGGCGAAAGCGTAAGCAAATAAATCTAAAGAACTTTTTATACATATACGAAAAAATAAAAAACAAGCCGGATTCAGTAGGACATAGTTGCTTACTTGCACGACGCCGTGATATTGGAATTTCTTCTAATTCCCGCCTTATACATAGGTATTCACCAAGGAGAGACATAATCGCCAAACCAGCAATATTAACAACCCACCATGTAACTGAAGCTGGCCATCCACCATAAACAATGCAAATAAACAGATGGATGATGTAGAGGGTGGCTGCAAAGTCCAGGCACTTCTTAGCTCTCTCGATCACATAAAGCATGAAACCAGCACTGCACAAGCAAAATCATGAAAGTTAGGTTAGCATTCAACCATATTCTGACCAAAACAAAGTTACACAACTGAAAGGGATAAACAACATCAAGCTTATATTCTTTGTAGTTAAACAAGGGTCAAAATCCTTTTTCTGAGAGGTTCAAAAACAGGCCTATCCTTGATAATAAATAGCATAATTTTGATTTCTGCAATTATCCATGACAAATATATTTTGCGCGATTAATTTAAATTGGCTGTTGGTAGCCTATTAAAATGCACAAAGAAATTAGGGGAATAAAGGGAGTTGTTTCCCAAAAGGGCCTCTTTGCCTGCTGTAATCATCAAAGTGTAATAGTGTGCACTATGTGGTACTAGTATTTTTTGCATTGTGTAATGATTGCTGGGAGAAAGTGGAGGCCTAGTTCCTCTTCTCTGTCATAAGCTGTCCTGGGTGATTTGGAGAACGAAACTGACAAGAGCACAAAATTAAACTGAAGTCAGAGTTCCACTAGAAAGATTTAGCTAATCAATGTAAATGCTAAGAATATGATCCTTTAATCCCAACCGAGCATCTCTCAATGTGCTAACTGCCATACATACATGCAATTCATGACGAGGATACCATACTAAGGATCATGAGTTCACTTAATGGCATACATAACAAATGGAACTAAAACTATACCAAAAAACAGTTTACCCTCGTGCTCACAGTGTACACATTGACTATAGTAAAAATCACATCTTGGTCCTCACATTACATGGAAGATTTGGGTGTAAAATTTCAGCAGGTACTTCGCTGCTGCAGCATCCAGCTACTGATCAGAAAGGGAAATACCTAGCAAGTTTCTCAAATTAACGCTACCAAATTGATATAACTCTCCTAAGCGGACAGATCTGGGAGCATACATACAGTCAGTTCAATTTGCTATTAGAAGGCATTACTCTTACAACTTCTAGTCAACTAGCACCGAACACAAGAATCTAATTCCTTTGAGAAGAATCCATCCCAGTCAGTACAACTAAATCTTACACAAAAGGCGGGCGCACACAGGAAGCAGGCCGTAATTCGGACTAACCAAGAAGACTAACCGAAAGAGCATCTGTTGTTTGTTCAGAGCAATGGGGGCAGCAAAGGGAGAATGGGAACAGGAGAAACGATGAGACAGCGGACGTACCCAGCGGCGGCGGCGAGGAGGAAGGACGCGATGACGCACCAGCCGGTGGTGGTGCGCGGGGTGAGCGTGGCGAAGTCGAAGAGGTAGAGGAGGGTGAGGCGCGGGACGCGGGTGCCGACGAGGAGCGCCATGAGGAGGCCGAGCGCGAGGTAGTAGAGGCACTGCAGGCACACGATCTGCGACACGATCAGCCACGGATCCCACACCATCGCCCCATAGAACATCTTCGCCGCCGCCGCCCCCTCCTCCGCCTCCTCCTACGCCGCTGAGATCCGGGGGTCGCCGGGGGACGCGCGGTGGTTGGTTGGGGCGGCGGGATCTCCCTCCCGCGGCTGGGCTGCGCTGGGGTTGGGTGGTTCGCGAGTCGCGGGGGAGAGGAGTGGAGAGAGGAGATGTTAGGTTTGCTGCTGCTGCTGCGCTGCTGGGACGAGCAAGCCAGGAATATGCTTTTCTTTCTTTCTTTTTTGGATGCTCTGATACGGAAATTAGGCCACAGGAAATTATTATGGGGAGGGTGTTCTCTCTCTCTGGATGGTGGGTCCAGGGGCTTGTTTGGGTTAGTCCATGTGGCGCTGTCGCTCAGATTGAGTTGCTAAGTATGATTAGTTGTTGCAAGTTGCAACCTTGGATTCCTGGTGCTTCATTTGCAAGACTTCCTGTCATCTGGATGAACTAATTTCAGATAAGAACATTCTTGTTTGATTAGTTTATTTTGAACATTGTATGGTTGATACGATGATTGGGCTTTGGAATCAACTTAGTTAAAAAAAATTTTAAGAATAAATTTTACAACATTATTTGATCGAATTATCACAAAGCTACAAATTTATCATTAATTTTATCATAAAACTATAACTCTTATCTAAACAAACAATAGTGCAATAAATTTAAACTCTAAATTTTATAATTTTATGAAATCCTCATCTTTAGTTTTTTTTAAATGCATCACTAAATCTAATAAATTTGGTGATAAATCTATAATTTTTTTGATATAACTCTCTAAATCCATAGTTTTATAATAATTTGAGTAAATTGTACTTAGTTTTGTAAAATTTACTTAACATTTAATAATTTAAGTAATTTTTTAAGCTTGAGCTTAAGTTAACTTTATAAAATATATATATATTTGTAAAATGTACTTAATATTTAATAATTTAAATAATTTTTAAGCTTGAGCTTAAGTTAACTTTATGACTAAGGGGAAAACACCGGTGGTGGTGTGTTGGCGGACTCGTGGGTACATGAGGTTAAAATCTTGATACACACAAATATTATATATACTTTAATATGATTTTAGAGAGAGTAGGGATTTATTGCTGGTCTCTAGGCATGTATTAAGAGATATATTTATGGGTTATTTATGAACGTGTAAGTGTGATGTTTATGTGTATGCTACTTCATTAAATAGAAAAAATCAGAGATAAGTGAGTTGGAAAACTACCGTAATGTAAACTAATTATGGTGTCTACTTTCCACGTGAATTCATAGTCAAGTGTGTACTTTAGGTAGAGCCAACGAAACCATTGTCGTGGATTCATAAATTCTAGACTCGTATCTTGTTTTGGAGGAAACACAAAATTCTAGCTAACAAGCACAGCTAGAGACCCTTTTCAGTTCTAGTTCGAAGTAACCGCCTGCAGTTATTGTTATATTTAATTAGATAATTAATTCATTTAAATCAATTAAATTAAATATTTTTTAAGATTTTTAATAACTCATAGGTAATTAAAGAGGAAGGTGAACAGTTTTTAAGAATTAATTTTGGATTAATAACCAAGGAGTGGTGGAGTATGTTTCTTTTCCTATTCCATAAGGCTCTTTCTCTCTCTTTGTCTTCCATTTCTAAGAATATATTTAATCTCCTATACGCGAAAGAGAGAAAAACACACTTCGCTCAGTTGCAATTTGGTTTTTTCATCTTAACATCTGTGTGCGCATACATTGGAAGTGCCTGAAATCGAGAGGAGAAGCGAATCATATTTTTAAGCAGCACAACGCACAACTGATCTGGTTTGGTTTGTGTGAACGACTAATTCAATCACATCCTTGTCACCATGGTTGCTGGTGATAACAACTTTAATACCGATAATCGGAGACAGAACAACAATGGTAATAATAGCGGCTTTGGAAACGGAGACAACAAATGATTCTAGCTACATCGTATGTCTTTTTTATTTTTTTTAATTAAAATTTTTGATTACTTTGTTCTATATATAAATATTTTTTCTATTTTTTAATGGTGCATGTTTATTTAGTTAATTGAGAGTAATTTATTTTGTATGTTTTATATTACCGTCATGTTGTCTGATTAAATCCTATAAAAATTCCTAATATTTTCAACGGTTATCAGACTTATCACTATCAAGCTGTACGAAACTACAAATAGTTCAGAGTTTCTTTAAAAAATTGTTTGAATTTGACCCGTTTTCATGGTAATCACACTTATCGATCAAACTGCAAACAACTCGTAGCTCCTAGCTTCCAGCCCCAGAACGGGTTGGTTGGTTCAATTCCACGACAGAAGGAAAAGGCAAAAAGAAGTCTCGGGGGCTACAGTGTCTCTCCCACTGTCGATTCTGGCTGGAAGGGGGTCGGGGCCTTCTTCCCTCTAGCATAGCTTAGTTTGTATAGTCAGGGTGTGCTGTTAGTTGAGCTAGTCTTGTTTCGTCTTAATCGGTGGTGACTGGAGAAGGTGTTGACGACGGCGGTTGTTGGAGGCAGCGGAATCGAAGAGACGGACTCGTCTTCCTCCCGCAAGGATGCTACAGTACCGCTGGGTGCTGTCGATGGGGCGTCCTGTCCCCCATTCGGTGGCCCTGATAGTGATGGCGTCTCGTCGCGGCGGGGCCGATCTGTTCTCCTCCCGCTGGATCTGCTGCGGCAGTGGCCAGCCGAGGTCGGCTGTGTGTTCAGTCCCCAATCGGTGGCTCTGGCATCGGCGTGTCGTCGTGCTGGTGCCGTCCCAGCCAGCTTCCGTCGGATTTGCTGCTGCGATGTAGGGAGGTGTCAGATGGGTGCCGGATTTGGCGGCCCCGGCGGTGGCGTTACTCCGTCGCGGTGGTGTCGGCTTGGTCTCCCCCGGTTGGATTTGCTGCATCGGCCGCTGGGCGGCGTTGGTCGGGTGCTCCAACTCCCAATCAGTGCCTATGGCGGCCGTGGCGGTGTCCAGTTGCTGCGTCGTCGGCTTCACCTCTCTTTAGAGCTTCCGCCGCTGCTGCCGGCTGTCCTCATCGATGGCCCGGGGAGCAGCAGCATGGCTCTGGTAAGATGGACGGTGAGCTTTGTGTGATCCAGAAGAGATGGTCACTTCTTCCTTAGCTTCCATCATCGTTCTAACAAGACAGTGATTCCATTGCCACCATCTGAATTCTCTTGTGATCGTGGTTGACTCGATTCGGAGATCATCTTCCTCTTTGTTTCTTAGCAGCAGTAACTATGAGGGTTTAACTCTTGGGCATAACCCACCTGCGCAACCCCGGTTGGCAGCATCGCACTGGGAGCTTCTCAATTTTTTGCTAAGTTTAATAATGCTTACGTCAAAATCTACGGCCCAACAATAAATCTCTAAATTGTCTCGTTTTTATGAAAGTAGACGAAGGGAATTTTCGATCAGTTAAACGACGTACATATTATATCAATAATAGAGGCTTAGTCCTCACGGTGATGTCACAGTGCCATATCAATCTGATCCTTTCCTATTGTTTAGTTTCATTAGGATGTATGTTTAATTTGGTTCTTTCTTCTATGCTTAGGGACAGGGAGTTCTCCCCGGACCCTGTCTTTTCTTAATAAAATGTTTATGAGTTTTTTCTCTAATATTATAAAAAAATTAAAGATGTTTTCACCGGTGGTTTGGTACGTCGCCTGTGTCCGCGCTCCTCCGCGATCTTTCCTTTCGCCCGTTGTGATGCTTCTTCCCAAGTTGCATGTCGCGTGGCCTGTGTATTGAGTGGTGCGAGCCATACGAACTCAGCTGCATGTGTCCGTGTATTTCGCGCTACAGCCTACAACGAGCATGCAGCCCGGCAGCCGTCGGCGGTGAGCGCCGGATCATGGAACGGCGACCCGGCAGAATCCCGGTGATAATCTCCACGCTAAACCCACGGCCGCGCTCTCACACAGCCTCTCGGCGACGAGGATGCCAAGGAGCACGAGCATCGGAGGCGCCATGGCCGCCGAGCACCTACCGGCCTACCCAAAGCTTAACCTCTACTTCTCTCGCTTGCGAATGGCGTCGAACTGTGTATTCATAGGGAGATTATCATAGCATTACATGGTAAACGAGGAGAGGTTAAGGGTTTTTTTAATGGGATGATTGAGTGTGCACTGTGTAATCACCTATTTTACCTGTGCATGCATGCAAATGACGATACAACTATTTTTTATTGCCAGGAGACACTTTTTGCGTGTTATTTGGTAAGTATTCTTCGTCGGCCTAAAATGTTTCTAACTAAAGGCCAAAATCATAGCCCAAAATTGAAATCCATAAACATAGCTGGGTGGTAGTTCAAAAATACAGTAGCCTTCGCGATTTTGAAGAAGAATTCCAAACTAAAATTACTAAATCACTAATTTTTTGGAATAAAATAATTAATAAATAATACAGTAGCCTTTGCGATTTTGAATAAGAATTCCAAACTAAAATTACTAAATCACTAAATTTTTGGAATAAAATAATTAATAAATAAAAATAGTATTACATGACTTAACTAAGGTAGACAAATAAACTTATTATGGTTACAAACTTAGCAGTCTATAATACAATACCATTTTTATTTTTAATGTGCTATTAAAATATTCCTCATGATCGCCCATTTGAGCCGATTTAATATGTAACATTAAATTTTTTTTCACCCGTTGAAACAACGCACGTTTTTTTTAGTTTTTTTAAAAAAGGAAAGTCAAACTGCGAAGGGAGCAATTCTCGGTGAGCAAACGAACCCTACATCCGGCTCATCAATCTTTCTGGCCCAAAAAATCTCAGCCCATCAGACCCAAACCCTCACGGGCCCACAGCCCATCCACCTCCTCTTCCCCAACTCCGCTAGTCCACTCTAGTCCTCGATCCAGCCCAGCCACCATTCCTCTTCCTCCCACCTCCCCCAAAACCCCTACGCCCCCGCCGCCGGCGCAGCCCGCCCGCCATGGCCATGCTGCTCCGGCGACCCATCCAGACAACCCTTCCACTGCTTCCCCTCCTCGGGAGCCACCTCTCCTCCGCCGCTGCTGCGGAGGCGTTCACCGCGGATTACCACCACCACCCCGTCGACCCCCTGTCTCCGCCGTGCGACTACCTCCCGGGCCACCCGCGGCCAGACGCGAAGCATGACGAGCTCATCCTCGCCGTACCGCGGGCCTCCTCTGGGAGGCACGTGGCGGCCAAGGAGAGGAAGGCCGGGCGGGTGCCGGCCATCGTCTTCGAGCAGGAGAACGGGCAGGAGGGCGGCAACAAGCGCCTCGTCTCCGTGCAGTCCAAGCAGATCCGCAAGCTCGTCGACCACCTCGGGCGGTCCTTCTTCCTCTCCCGCCTCTTCCGCCTCCAGGTCTGGTCCGAGCACGCCGGGCAGGGGGAGCTCATTGAGAGCGTCCGCGTCCTGCCGCGCAAGGTTGGTACCCTGTGTTCGTTTTGCTCCATATTTGTGTTGAATTATGTCATTACTGCTGGAAATTGCTTGTTTCGTATCTCGAATATGTTGCCAACGAATAATAACAAGTCCAGGTCAGGAGGTTTGTATGGTTAGACTGATAGAGACGCATATTCAGGATTGAATAATAAGAACATTTATTTTAGGATCACTACTGCTCCATTTATTGGTGAATGTTTTCAAATTTGTTTACAAAGCAAGCTACTGCCAACCCTGCAGGTAAAAATATTTGGTTGGTCTGGCTATTGCCAAATTTGTTTACATAAGGACACAATCAATTGATAACTTGAAATTTATCTGTAGTCTACTAGCTACACGATCGTTAATTTGGATATTTTAGCTTTGTTTTCCTTAGATTAATCTAAGAACAAAGTCTCTATGTTGGCCAATACACACTTTGGTCTGGTTGAAACACTGTGAGTTATGTAAAAAAGGGTGAAAGATGATGCATCATCCAGCTGTTTGGGCTTTGGGGGCTTGAATTTATGTGCCCATCTATCGTGCTCTGTAGGAATGCTTGTTTCCTAGTTTATTTTCCAATAAAACATTTGCATGCTCTACTGAGTTGCCCTTTCTTTACAAAAACTGTGAGAGGTATGCTGCTGGATCCTCAAATAATTTCTTTTCGGTCTATCAAGTGCTGACAATGGCTTCCATAATTAGATAAATTTTACTTATTGCTGCTACTGTTACCAGTGTTAGCAGCAAGCCAGCAACTTGGTGGTGTTGCTAATTGCAGAACTGTTTCCCTGAGCAATGAAATATGAATGATGGCTTCTCTAGTTCAATGCAAGAAATAAATCAGACACAATTTCATCTACCTTGAAATATCAGTTGCAAACTGCCCCCTACATGTCCAATAATATCTCTGTGCAAAAGTGAATGTTACAATGAGTTGTGTGGTTGTTAGCCTGTAGCAATTGATGTAATGGATATTCAGTGATTCATGAATCCGCTCTCCTCACTCCCGTTGTATGAGCCTGTAACTTGAAAATACATATTTTCAGGTACACTTACACGCAGGAACTGATGAGCCTCTGAATGTGACATTCATGAGAGCCCCTTCTTCAGCCCTACTCAAGATAGATGTTCCTTTGATGTTCATTGGAGAGGATGCATCACCTGGTCTCAGGAAAGGTACATAGCATGCATTCCACATTCCATTTGGTGCATCTTTGTTACTTAACGCTTATATTAGATTCCAAAATCCAAACAAAGTGTTCTCTAGTTTTTTTCCACATAAAAATTGGTATTACACCTTAGTTGTTAGCTTGGCGTTATTTCTTCAGTAAATGTGCTGTATTACATGGAACAGTATTATAGAACATTTGCTATTTAAGTTGGTTGGAATCATCTTTGGTGTACAATGCTAATGAAAATGCCTCATTTCTCTTGAACAACACTAAACATCTGGTGCCATTTGGTGTACCCTTCCTTTGCCTTTGGAAGGGGGGTTTGGGGGAAAACTTTAATTTCTCCTCGAACTGGGTCGAATTTCATGATTTGAAAAATCATGAAATGCAAAGTGAAGAAACTATTCCAAAAACTTTGGTCACACTCAATGTGCAGTCATTACCTGCATTGCAGATGTATACCTTTTTAGTTCTTGTTCCTGCACTTTATTCCAAGCCCTTATTCATGCATGAGCCGTCTTTTTTTAATCCCATTCACCAAGGTTCTGTTCAAAACTTTCCAGGCTAATGTGATTATCTTTGAAACTACAGGAGCTTACTTCAACACCATAAAACGAACAGTCAAGTATCTCTGCCCTGCTGACATAGTGCCACCGTACATTGAGGTGGATTTAAGCGAGTTGGATGTTGGACAGAAATTGTTGATGCGTGATCTCAAAATTCACCCAGCTCTGAAGTTGCTTCAGTCACCAGAACAACCCATCTGTAGCATTATAGGATCAAGAGCACCTGAACAGAAGAAGTCAAAATAACTAGTTTTGTTGTATTAACTGTTTCCACAGAACAAGCTCCACGTTTTATTTTTTCTGTTCATGTTTGTGTTATCCAGGTCTTAATTGTTCTCTTAGAGTGAATCAGGATGGCTTGTAGCCAGGGACCACTGTTTTACCTGAAGAATGCATGATGTGAGGAGCCAGGTGCTGCAACTAGAGTAACTGCAGAAATATCCAGACAATGGGTTTTGCCAGTTAGTCACATACTTACATTATGATGTTTTTTTTGGAATAGCCATTTGCAAATCTGAAGGTATTATGCATAATGCTCTCCTATATATATAATGAATGGTTGAGAAAAGAGACTGTTTTGCCATTGCCAAGTAATTTCTGTCCAGTCTTGTATCTACGTGATCACAACACTCTAATCTCGACTATTCTCATTACGTAGTCTCGAGTGTCTCGTCTGGTGCTGTGTGCTTGGTTAGGAAAAGAGACTGCTATGTGCTTGTTTCCAGTTGTAAGCTAGTATTATGCTTGGAATAACACCGAATGGCCACCGGAGTCAGGCGCCTACGAATCCTGCATCTCCCAAATTCCCAATTATCCTGCTCCCCTGTCAACATTTTACTCCATAGTCGTGCCGTATTTGAAAAACCAGAACGGCTTGACAAGCTATAATCTGAGTATGACTGATGATATATAGCAATTGTTAATCTTCAAATGGCATAGACGAAGGCCCTTCCATTCAGGGAAGAAATTTTAGAAGAATGAACACTTCAACATATGGATGGTAATCGTTGTATCAGCATCATGGACATACCGCACAATTAACAAACATCCGTACAATGCTCAGCAGACTATACGGTACAATGCACAACAGACTATACGGTAGTGACAACAGTTACAGTAATATACCCCTCTCTCTGTGACAAGAAATCTAACTTCTCAAGGCTATAATTTTAGTTGATTAAATACCTAGAATCATGTCCATGTTTAGATCGAGCAAATTGGAAAAGCAGTGGGATAGCAAAATTGCCTGTATGGCATTGCAGTTTTGAATTATCCTAAAAAGGAACTCAAAGATTCCGTAACTCTTAAGCTTAGCATGGATTACTGCATGAGCAATACCAAATAGTACTAAACATGTAAATATACATTGGGTAGAAAATTACCAAAGAACACCTAGAAGTGCAGCATACAAGAAATTGGCTCCGTTTGAGTCTGCACTACAATAATTTGAGTGGATGATGAAGACTCAACTTGCAACAGTTCTCACTTGCAACTTACATTGTTTTGCTGCTTTTCTTGACCGTGCATCCACGACGTCACATGGCTTTGCTTTTCTTGACCGTGCATCCTTTGACATCCGGTGCTGAAGCGCTGACCCATGGCTATCCGCCACCATCCTCCTAGCTCCAGTAACTACAAACCAAAGGACTTAAACTACTGTTGAACTGATGTTCACAAATTTGCAGGCAGGAACCCTTTTTATTGTGGAACAGTTGCATTCTAGTTGTTGATAAAAAATAATATTCCAGTTTTGTCCTAGAACTGTTATTATTAAGATTTCTCCACCACTCATCCTCCCTAGGAACTCAAGACTCAGAAAGGTACAATTCAAAAACAGATCTCTTGTAGGAAAATTCAGTAGCTGTCATGCTCTGGTGTAATAAAATCAGTATCTGTTGCAATCCAAGGGCACACTGCTAGCAAACAAAAATACTGCAATTCGTTATAATTCAACATAAACAAGGAAAAGAAACATGATTCCACAGACTCGTTCCCTTCAACATTGGTTCAGCCATTTGATCTAGTACAAGTCAGAGTGTCATATGACTCGTATCTACTTGAAGATTAGGAAGAAGAATATATAATACTCATTATAGAATTGTTCCTACAACTCTAACCAAAACTGAAGTGAGTCGATTGAGTATCTGGAGTTCTTTAGTTTACCCTATACATTGGTGGTTGGCCTAAAACCGTATCTGTTGACAGATACAACTTCTGATTATCTGTATAATTCCAGCTTTTAAGTTGTAAGTTCTATCTTAGAAAAAAAATCTCTCTATTGTCATATTTTGAATATATTCAAAGTTCACTTTTGCCTTTTGAAGGAGTAGTTCTCACAGGCTCAATTGTGAAAGCATTATCTCTTGAACGGTTGAACACATAATTCCTAAGTGGCTCCAACTCATCACGAACAGCAAAAAATCCATAGATGGTGGTGATAGGATGAGGTTGGATCTTTGACAACTTCAACGAGAATATCTGCATCATCTTTTCAGGTTCAGGGTGTCGGAGGGTTGTTGCAGCTGAAAAAAAAACAGAAAAACACCAAATTAATTAATTAATCACACAATGGCGAGTTTGGTCATCAGTTTAAACAATTCAAATACTCACTCTCAGTTTTCTCATGTAGCCTGTAGTTCTTGTGAAAACAGTTGCCTCTCTTTTCAATGCATTGAATAGTAGTTACCGGTAAAGCTTCAAGTGGAGCAACTGGAAACTCTTGGCTATCATCCTCTCTATAAAGCTCACATAGTTCACAATATTTCCCAAAATAATTGCAGTACTGTTCCACGCTTCGTTCTTCACTTGTTCTAGGTTCATGCTAGCTCCTGTGGAATTTTTTTTAAAAAAAATGTTAAGCTTTTCAGCAATGCACTAAAAGAATGGGTGCCCACATGGTTAGCTAACCGTCAGATATGTGGCACTGATACTCCATGGCTTAGTGCCCATGCCAAATAGCATGTCATACTCGGCAGAACTTTGATAGAGGCAAATCACATTATTTACACCGCCACAAGAATTTTTTTTATTCGTAGACACAGCCATTAGAATGATTGGGGACAAGCCTAGCCCAAAACAGTACTTGGTTGTGCCATTAACTCTGTCTTGCTAACCATCTGCGGTATGCCTCTGTACGGACGATGCTTAAATTATACGTGAATAAGGAACTAGTATTGTTCTTCAATTGGTTAACTGCACAAGGTGTGATATATATCATAGTTTCTGTATGCCCTTCATGAGAATACCAAGCATTAGAGAGAATTTCAGATTAAGACATATAGCTAGCTACCTGGCACACAGCGATTGCCATGGGGTGTTCATGGTCAATGTTTATGCTAAGAATTCCCACAAAACAGTTTAAACTAGACACGCTACAGTGATACAATAAGGCCCATTGACAAACATCCTAATATATTAAGAATTATGTCCCCGTGGAGCGCTCCCATCGGGTCTCGGAGACGAGACGACGAGCGGCGGTGGCCGGCCGGAAGCGCGGGTATCGCGAAGGGAAGGGAAGAGGCGGCGGATTTGGTTGGGCCGGATTTGGTTCTGGGCAGCAAGAGATAGCCCATCAAGAAAGAAGAAACCACTGGGATGGCCGAAACTGGCCGCCGGATAACGGGAGGCAAGTGCCCCTGTGCGTTGCATGACCGAATAACGAACGCTTTAAATTGCACTTTGCGCACTTTGCATCAGATAAAACGCATCTGGTTTCACTTTGTACCATATTTAGCACATATTTTTATTTTACATCAGGGTGTATTGAAACAAGTTTCACCTGTGACATCATCAAATCTATAGAAATTTTATGATTTTTTAAAGGTATGAATGAAATTTCATGGAACAGTCTAAATTTAAAAGTTTCATAAGCTCCACTCATATTTTACGGGATTTCCCTTCAATACATGAACAATATACAGCAAAGTGAAACTTATTTCTATCTACCGTGTAAAGTGAAAGCATTTACCAAACCCGGTGCAAAGTGAAATCAATTCATATCTTCAGTGAGCAGTTTGGACTGGAATCAATCCATTGTGAAGTCTGATATTTAAATTCGTTTCCATAGGTTTTGGGATTTGAATTGGACTTGCTCTCATAAATTGTTTGTTTAGGCAAACTCGCTCTCATTAATTATGATGGGTTTACAAATGACAATAAACATCAGAGAGAATCCTACCGAAACAAATATGGAACCGGCGCAAATGGACGAACGAAACTGACTTCAAAGCCTGAAATGAAAACAACATATACTCTGAACTTCTCAAGGGGCAGGTCCTGAGCTGATAAAAACAGCGACCCAGCTAAAGAACGGTAACACCTGAACCAATTCACATGAATCACATCACATTTGGCACTGGTAAGTAGCGTGAAATGTTGACTTTGCAGCCACCTGAAAACTACTGCTAACATTTCCTGATTGATATGCACATCACCGTGCAATATTGCAGACAAGCGCATTGTTGCAAACAGATTCTTATATCCTGAAACAATCTAGAAATGACTACCATATAGGTATCAAGCATCATGGATTTATGAGAATAAAAACATCATCATCATGACTGAGTGTAAAGGAGAATAAGAGCATTTAGTAAACTTGAAGATTAGCACTTTATTTCCACAAAAACAAGAAGAAATATACATTAGGATACATGATAGTAATCAACGGTGTCGAACATGACAACCAATTGAAAATGAGGTACAAGCAAACACAAATTCAAACTCAAGCGCACATCCTTTCTGATCAAAATAATAATATGATCGGAAGCAAAGTCACCGTTCAGGCTCCTCCGAAAATTTGAGGATCCAGGTAAGTAAAATTAAGAAATCAATAGGTAAATTCATCAGTGCCGCAGAAGACAAAATCTTCAGGCAACAACTCAATGAATATGATCGCATCCATGGCTGCAACTTATTAACCTCAGACAGCACTTCAGATAAGACCATATCAAGTTGTTTACTGATGCTCATTCACTGGATCAGTTGGAAAATATAACCATCGTTGGTGGTGGGCTGCTAGAAGGTGCAGGGTTATCTATCACAGACTTGCCTTCTTCCATCTCATCTTCCATGAAATTCTCCCGGCACTCCATGCTGCAAAAGGCTTGGTCACCCCTATAATTGAAAGATAGAATACTAAACATAAAGAAAAGATCAAAACAACTACAGGTTATTGAAGAAATCAATACAGATATCCATAACAATGATGCACCCGCTATACTGGATCACTTACTGATACATGTAGATGTCTTTGCCTTCTTTGAGTTTCTCACCGCAAAAGCAACAGAAGCTCATCATACCCTCTTTGAGATGACGGGGCAAACTCTCTGCACTCTTACTCTCATTGGGCATCAGTTGCTCACCTTCAAACCCTAAAACATGATCTCCAAAGAAGTGGGTAGTTCTAGGGTTAGGACCACGAGAAACAACACGGGTATAATCCTCTGAATTGATAATGTCATCCAGAGACATGAAACTACCCTTTTGTTCATCATACATACTCTCATCCTTCTGATCAACCATCCCAACTTCAACAGGAGCAGTGAAGCTGTTCTTGGAAGTTACATTATCAGTAATCCTCATCTCAGATCCAAGAAGAACCTTCTTACTGCCCAAGGGAAGAGAGCTGTCATCAGCAGTAAGTGAATCCACTAATCCAAGCCCAACCCTGTCACCAAGCAAGATCTTTTGGTTCTGGTTGGTATCAAGGAAAGATGACCTCGGTGATTTTGTACCAAGGCCTGGGAAGAATTTGAGGTCTAGGGGCGATGTTGGACTGCGGACAGAATCCAGCTCAATCAAACATTTGGTGCTCAGTTTGACAAGAAGGTCAGGGACCCTGAAGAACCCCATCTTCTGTGCAATCGATTCACAGGAAGTCTGTGGAACCAAAGAGGATTCAGCTGCCATTGGATCTTCTCTAGATTTCTTCTCACTGCAGATTTTATTGTGTCAATAACTTAATTCTAGAATTCCACACTTTCTTTAATACTACAGCGACTTAGGAAGTGGATTTATTCTAGTGTCAGTATCCAGAAACTCCATGTAGTCAAGAACAGACCAATCAGATGGATTTGTTACGGAACACTATTCATCAAGAACTAAAATAGAAGTGTTCTAAAGATTCAAGTGCAAGGCAACATGTGATCTTTTTTAAAGATTCCTTAGCTTGCACGCCTAGATATACTGATAAGTGATTAAAACATATAAAAGCAACATCATACGGAGAATCTACACAAAACAAAAGAAAGATATGCCTTTTCTGATTAATCAATCATCACCCCATTCTCACCTTTTCTTCACGACGACTGTTCTTGCCTCACAAGATCGTTTCCTCGCAGCAGCAGCAGCTCCCTCATCAACAAGAACAAAATCTCCTGGAAATCCAACAACAGCGCCAAGGCAACACGGTCAGTGATGAACTGATGACTAACAAAACACTCAGGAATTTTCTCCCACAAGAACACAGAAATGAACGGAGATTAAACCCTCAAAAATCACAGAAACCCCAAAAACGAAAAGAAAAAAAATCGAACACGAGACAGAACCGATCAGAAAAAAACATATCAGAATAAAGAGAAAAAAATCCAAGAACTAATATATAGATTAAAACCCCAATCAAGAACACTCCCAATCTATCCCCTCCCCAGGGTGGAATGCAGGTCCAAGAATCCCCAACGAAGACAATCACCAGGACGCGGAAGAATCGAGAACCCGGCGTACCCTTCTCGGCGGTCTCCTCAGCCCGCAGCACCGGCCACCAGCAAGCAGCAAGTGGGGGAAGAGGAGACTTGAGGCCGGCAATTCCCCGGAAAGATAAAGAGGAGGAAGAAAAAGTGGAGGAGGAGAGAGAGACAGAGGAGAAAGTTTATGGGGATAACTCTTTTTTTCTCTCTCTATTTTCTCTCTCTTACTGGTTGTTGTTGTAGTACTAGTAGCACAGGAGTCCACACACTTTTCTATTTCTTTCTCTCTAGGGGAGTACACACTTTTCTCTCTCTAGGGAGGGCCTACTTTCCCTATTGAACACACTGATTCGGTTGAGAATAATGGGTAGATTTTGCAGGTGCAGGACAAGTGTCAGCTGGTGAGATTTGTTTTCTTTTGGGGTTGATTAAAATATAAATATTTCTTTCAAGGTAAAGAGTTGTAGGGTTCGGAAGGATGTTAAGATTATGATGTAATGTGTGTTCGTTGATGTGGAGATCTGCTTTGTCATGCTGTTAGTCAGCATGTGTAGAGAGAGATGGAAAGAGAGAGTGAGAGAGAGTTTGGAGTGGAAAAAAAGGAAAAGTGGATATTATTTGTGACTTTCTTTTTTTGTGACCTGAAATTTTTTTAACTGTTTTTATCTTTAGCAGAAGGATTTTTTTTATCATGAAGGTGGTGGAGGCACCGAAGAAGCATGCTGTCAAATCTGCTTTTTTGACTTGGCCTGTGTTGGCATTTTCTTCTGGTGCAGACTGTGATTGCCAGTCCACTTGCCGGACAAATTTTCGTCCACTCCCCCGGTTTGCAAGGCCATATCCGCACAATCTATTTTCTTCTTTTTTTCTCTCAATCTATTTTCTTCTTTTTCTCTATTTTTATGAGTCTTTTCTTCATTTTAATTTTTTTAAAGTCGAAAGAAAATTTGTTAGTAAGTCATTTAGAGATTTCCTAAATAAACATGGAAGTTAAAAAAAAATAGTTCCAACATTACAAAACACGTATAAAAAAAGAAGAAAATATGTTTATGTGTATACATATACGTGTATGTTTAAATATGATTGTAAAAAAATCGCTAACATTAGAAAACTTGTATATCCATAAAAAAATAAGAAGAAAACACGCACTCCGTTCTAAAATAAATCAACTACAAATCAATTCTACTTGGTACTAAAAAATCGAAAAAATTTATTCTTTCAATACCATTTATCTATCCACCTACTAATACTGTGTTTTTATTAATGAGTGATATTTTAAGTCTCTTGTCCTTCATCTTAATTGCTTTTTGGATGCTAGGCAAGTTTTTTTAGACAGAGAGAGTAACTATGTAGAGATGAATTTAAGACTAATATATTGTTGTTAATTGAATATGTGATTTTACTGTTTATCACAATATCAAATCCTTTTATATGATTCTTAAACTTTCAGAAGTCTGGTACATTGAGGGCCCTAAATTTCTTTTCTTAAGACAGATAATAATTACTTAAAAGCTATTCTTGTAAAAATGATTATTTCTTATAGTTAAATAATAGCAACATTTTTAAGGTTATCAAAATCACTTGTGTTTCACGTGCTTTTGAATTACTGGTTTCCTGATGTCATAAAAAACTTGTTACTGAAGTCAAAATATTTGGCTGGTAAAGGTGAAAAAAGAGTATCCAATGTTGAAAATCAGTGGAGTACTCGTACTAGCACTACTAGTAAATGATGGTGTATTCAATTGTATTCAATGGTACTTAGTACATGCAACCATGCACCACAAAAATCTATGATGATTTTAGTCAAAGAGAGTGTAGTGAATTTAGTTGCTACTAGTACATTTATGATTTATGGGTGGGCATTTTGTGTGTCCATCATGGCTTCATGCTTCCCTGTTTGGTTGCTGGGGGTAGTCATGACTCCATGAGTCACGAGCTCAATTTACTGGTGGCAGCTCGGCATTAACTTGCAGGTCACGAGGCTTGATTAGTTGCAAGTTAAAACACCTTCAGTCGTACGAGTAGTAGGGTTTCCAAATCGCCTGTTACTGCACGGTAATAGTGGCAACCGTTATCGGCAGGTACGGTAATATTAATATCACAGTAACCATGTTAAATTCACAATAAATTTGAATAAATTTGAAAAATAATTTAAAATTTTGATAAATTCTATATGGTTTTCGTCATGATTACTGTGCAATAACCAGTTACGGCCGTCGGTAAGGAAACTTGATGAGTATTATCTGGAAAGATTCATGGTAAGAAAGTAGTATATAAATTCTTTGTGTAATTTAAATTACTGTGATCACAGTATTTGTACAAAGGTAATTTGTTGTGTTGTATATCAAAGATACGAAGACATCCTAGCAGGAGAAGGATCCTATGTGGAATAGTCTTATATTCTTGGAATCGATATTCATATTTCTTTTGCTTCGTTTTGGATGATATAGTTCCTCAAAATTACTTGCTGGAATTTAAGAGGAGTTGAAGTCTTGTCCCATCACTCGATTTTTTTAACACTGATACTTATTGGCCATGTGGCCGGATACGTAACCCATTTTCATTATAAAAAAATATATCACGATATATGTTGCATGTATGAAGATGTAAAGAATGCACTATTGTGACGAATAGGAACAAAGTTTAGTTGTAACAACTTATTACCCCTACACAAAATTAGCAACAATCCTTAAAATGTGTTTGGTTATGGAATGTGATGGGTTAAGACAGATCGATCCTATTTTTAGGCTATTTGGTTGAAAGGATGTATGGAATGGGATGAACCAAAACATTTCTCTTATATTCGAGTCTAGCTTGTTTGACAAAATTAGTCGGACTGATCCAACCCAACTAGATGGAGTACACGGCGTTAGTAAGATGCCCTAGGATGTCTTAGGACCCTAGCTTAGAGTTGTCGTCGGAGCTTAGAGCAGCCCACTTAGGGGATTCAGAGCCACTACTAGCTCAAGGCGCTGCCGCCTCCACCCACTTAGGGATCACTGCCCGCTCAGGATGCCGAGCTCAAGCATAATGTTAGATTGGACGTGAACAGACAGTTTATAAACGTTGTCCATCCCATCCTTTCCTAATCCTATCTACCAAACAAAAAATACAAACCAAACAGTCAAATGGGATCAATCTAAAACTTATTTTTAAATGAAAAACTTTTGACCATGTCACCTTGCTTGACGTGCTGCCACGTCACGAGAAGTTAGCATGATAATGTTATTTAGCCTAGACTGACGTGACAAGTATTTTATCACACCAATTCGATTCGATTGACATGATAGAAAAACACTGTCACGTCCACTCTAATATCCTTTATGCTTACATTGTGTAAGAAATTTAAATCTTAAGAATGGTTATAGTACCACAAAATTAGGAACAAAGCGTGGTATATAAGCAACATGAAGATAGCTACACGATGTTTGCTGCTTCTAAAACCAGCGTTCTGCTTTCCGGGCGCAGCACCGCAGGGTGGAAATCTGGAAGACGTGAGCTCCAATCCACGAATCCGCCGGCCGGCCTTCCCTGCGCGGAATCAGCCCTGGTTTGATGGGCTGCCTTTTGCTTTACCTTCCAGTACTAGTAGTGGTAATGGAGTACCATAGACTGTGGTGCACTGGCTCAAGCAATAATTTTGACGAGTTGTATAATAATACTGGTGATTATTGTATCGGAGAAAGCAATGTGATGATGGAGAGTAGCTTTGATTGATAAACAAATTTGTTAAGGTCTTGTGTGCCTTGTGAGCGACCGCTGTTTGATACGATCCCAACCGAAGCATCTAGCATCATCATCATGGAGAAAAAGAAATCACAAGGAACAGGGTAGAGACATCAATCAAACTGGTTTTATGCGATGTTCGATCAACCAATCGAAGTTTGTTCACGGTGCAATGAACCAGGAACGAACGCTGTGTTAAATTGCGCTGCCGGTGATTAAGATGATAAAACGGTATTAGCGGTGGAGATTAAGAAAAAGAGGGTGACGACTTGCAGACAAGAGTGGTGTGGGTCGTTGGGAGTGGAGGCTGACCTGACCTCTCTGTACAGTACTGATCCCTGAGAGCGCATAAAAGCGGAGGCGGAGAAAGCGAGAGATTGTTCGATGGACCGATGGATGCAGGCGGTGACAGATTTTCCGCGATCGCGACCGGCCTCCGCTCAAGTCCCCCTACCCCACTAAACTTCATACGGAGAAAATGAGAGAGGAGAAAGAGAAAAGGAGAAAGAAAAGAGAGACGGAAAAAGAAAGAAGAGGATGAGCCTCTCTTACGGTGAAAACCTAGCTCCGCCAATGCTTCCCTACTTTGCCGGTGGCTGGCACGGTGTACAAATTTTTAACCGGCGACGCGAGGCGATCATAACAGCCGACGAAGTCCCGTCGCGTCGCGTCTCCTCTCATGTGTAGTACCCGCGGCTGCGCCTTCATTCCCGCACCCGCACGGCACCGCACACGACACGGCGGCCCGTGCCTGTCGGTGGCCGTTCTTCACTGTATCAATAGGTTACAGGGAGTCAGGGTAGGCTGGTAAAACGGATTATCTACTTCACATTTTAAGACATGTTTTTTTTGAACAAACTTTTATCTTTAAACGATTTGTTTTAAGCTATTCGTACCGTTTAGAAAATTTATTTTAATCTATTTATTAATTTTACTTCTTAAAATATTTAAGTTATTTCTATAATCAGATAAATAATTTGTTGCAATAATTCGTTTAAACAAGGCTTAATACGGATTACCATTACTACTCCCTAGCCGTAGCAGCAGGCAGGTAGCGTGTCCGCGCCTGTAGTCGCCGCTAAGCCCGCGAAACTGTGTACACTGCTGGTAGAATGGTCGCTGGAATCATGGCGCAGCAGGTAGGACGACGAGACGAGAGGGATGCGCTTTCCTAGTACTAGTACTAGCTAGTACCTGGCGGCGTCGCTAGCTACTCTGTGTATCTGCCACTTTGCCCGTGGTGACAAAGATGACGGGATGCGTCGTCGTGGTCCACCGACGGGGGCTCGTCTCGAGCCGAAACATACGGCACTGGACAAGACACGGCGCGTGGTACCACGGCGACAACCGCAGGTACGTACGCTCGCTACGCCGTCCCCGACCAAACCTCACATGACATCCGTGAGATGCATTTGCAGTTGGAGAGCACCGGCGGCACAACAATGGAGCAACGGACGGACCACGAAACCCCTCTGCAGGAGTCGTCTCGCCGTGGAAACTGGAAGCTGCTCGGCGGTGTGGGCGTGGTTGGTGCTGCTCCAGTCGGAACCAACCATGACTGGCTCACATCCCTCGATACAAGGCTACTGCTTCACCCTTCTTCATCGGTGCTGACTGTGCTGGAGAAAAAAAAATGTCCACGGGAATGGCAAAAGGGCCAGAAAAAAAAAACGAACGGAACGGGTCTCGCTCTGGTTTTCTGTGTTGGAGAGGAGGGCAGAGTGACTTTGGGGTCGAGGTGCGCCGTGCCATCATTCGGTGAGGCCGCCACCGTCAAATGCTCACCGCGGTGGCGCGCTGCGGCAAATTCCTCCCCCCAACAAAACAGCGCTTTTATCCGCGCACGCAACGCGGCAGGCATCCATTTCCAGATCTCCTTCCTAGCTCCTCCGAGAAAGGGATTTTTAGTACTCTTACTAAGGCCGCTTTCAGTTGGGGGTGGAACCTTTTGTCAGCACGTAAAACAAAAATATTTAATTAGCATATAATTAGTTAAATATTAGCTTAAAATTTTAAAAAATATATTAATATAATTTTAAAAACAACTTTCTCATATATTTTTTTTTAAAAATATATTATTTAGCAGTTCGAAAAACTGCATGGTTGCAACATGACCTCTAGCACATAAAACGATATACTCAATTAATATAAAAAACTTTAAAAATATATTAATATAATTTTTTAAAGTAACTTTTTATACAAAATTGCAGACCGTATAGTGGTTGAGAAAGCAAGATAATTATTTTTCTTTTCGTACTAGTCGCACTGACGAGAAAGAATGTATAGCACTTTCGCTTGATGGACGTTGATCACCATTCTGGTCGCTTTTGGACGATTTTTGGCGAGCGTGGTGCACCAAAGTAATCTTGACAGTTCACGTAAATAGCCTGAAATCCGAGGGAATATAAGGTATTCTGACCCCTTTTATTTGTCAATTTTTGAGATCCTAAGAAAAAAAATACAACAAACACCACCTTAATTGTGTATTCAATACATTAATCTAAACTTTATTATTGTTAAATATATCAAAATTGACAACAAAAAATCACCTAAGTTGCTATCTTAACTTTTGCTAAAATGATAAAATCATTTATATTTGTGGATAGAGAGAGTAGATATTAGCCTAATTTGATATAAGTGAAATTGATGGATTATATTTTTTTATAGCTATTTGAAGTTATAAATAAGTGAATTAACTCCTATACAGATTGTTCTATGGAAGTGGATGTAACTCAGATTTCTTATATGAAACCTATCAACCTGCGTTAAAATCCTAGATTTAACGATTTGACACGGATGTTCATAGACATACCCATTAATAGCGATATACTGTGGGTTAAAATATACGTATATTTATATTTATATAGATATTATGAGCGTCTACGTTTATACTGTATTTGGAGAAAAAAAACTGTTCTAGAAAATATTAAAAATTATATAGAAAATTTTTTATTGAATACACCGTTTAAAAACTTTAAAAACGTGTAAATAAAATCTAAAATCCAAAATAAAAAAAGAAGACCATTATCACAGTACCTGTCGGCCAGTGAAATATGGCAGGTTGAGAATCGATACTTACCCAGCCTGTCTTGCAAGGAAACGTGACATTTACGGCAGTGGTGTGTCCGTGTAGTACTCGACATAACCTTGGCTTTTTTTTTACCGCCACTAAAACACAAGGAAAAAGATGAGCGCAGAATGGACCAGGAAAAAAGACAGATTATGCCCAGGACCTTTTCCGTTGGCTATGAATGCGACCTTATTGTACATACATATAATATACCTTTTTATTGAAAAAAATTTACACAACAGGTAGGCCAAAAAGTTTTCCACAACACGTCCTATTAGAAAAGGGGCGAGCGATCCAATAAACGACGACTCTACTTCTGTAAACGACGAAGAGCGGCCCAACTCTGGGCCGAAATGCAGCACTAATTCAGAAAAACTCACAATCGGATTTCAATCCAAGTCCAACCACGTGTAATAGGCCGGAGAAATTAAACCAAGGGTATACTCACTTTCTTCTAAAATGTAGTTATTTCTACTTATGAGTATATCTAGATTCGTAGCCAGGCTAAGATCAAGACCCATTTAAACGAGCCATTTGGAAACACAAACTAACAGGGAGACTGCCAGGTTACATATTTTTCGTGCAATAAAGATGGGAACCAGGAGCTTACTGAGTTACTTCTCATACTTTAATATTGGCAGACTACAGCAGCACAGGCAACCCAGATACATTACACATATGCTGTGGTTTTGTAATGACAAACATTATTTCCATTATACAAAAAACGTCACAAAATTTTCAACTCTAAGGAGGCAACGGAACTACTCCTAACTACAAAATTTTAAGCCACAGAGGAAGCACAAAAGTAGCTCCCTTTACAAATGCGCCAAAAAAAGGCCTCTGGAAAGAAAAAAAAATACATACACACAGGCATGGGTGTGCACACAAAGGTAGACCACGCATGCTTACACGAGGAAGGATAACTGTACACCACATGGTCTTTGATCTTGCTCTCACCGTTCTCATGGTAGTTTCCCCTCAAAGAACTACGGAGTATGTCCCCTGGTGTTACCATTCTTTTGTCTTGTTCTCAACACTCCAGCAGCATTTATGGGGTGACAGCACATGGGATTACATGTACTGAGCTAGCCATTGCTTGCACATATCAAGAACGGGTAATGCATTTGCGTGTAATGCCTACCAAACATGAACATGAGTTAGAACAATGTACGGTGAAAACAGGAGATGGGGATATTCAGCTATGTATAATCTTTTCCCTAAAACGTTACAAGTGGGAAAGTCTTCGTCCCTAATCTTTAGTTCCGATCTTCCCTAACATTTTGAACCATACTATTGCCTACTGGAATCCTGAAAACGCCCAAAAATCAAAACAATGACAAAGAGGCTAACTGATAGGTAGGCTGCATCTAATAACTGGAAAATGTGGGACTAAGATAGACTTGAATAATTAGTAGTATTGTAGACTTCCAGTTCGGTTTTCTTCTACCATTGTCCATAAAAAACAGTATAGACCTGATCTTAAATTAAGGGATCAAACTGGCATATGCCCATTATCTACTGCACCAGATTTTGACACGTGGGGTTTTCTTTTACCTCTGGACTCTGGTTATGCCGAACACATGCAAAGGAACAGACATAAACTTATTCAATCATTAAGCATGCAACATATATAGATCTGAGAAGGTGGTTGACCTGATGAGCAACATATTGAACATCAGCAACACTTCCACTTCGGGAGGCTATCTGGAATGCACTTTTTAGACGACCACAAACAACGCAAGCAAGTACTTTCCTGAATAGTTCAGAAGCAGGTTAGAAAGGGTGGAAAAGGGGTGGTTCAAAGTTCACCTAAATCCATAGTAAATAAACATGTTTCATTCCTGAACAAACGCTGACAAGAAGTCAAAAGAATGAAGGGTGAGTCCATTGGGCTGATTTTTGGTAAATATCATATAATTTTGGGGGATGGTTTGTACCCAAAATGATAAAAAAATGTTAGCAAGAATTATTTTGAGGGTGTCTGTAGTGGTAACGGTGTGTGAAGTGCATAGTAGGTTGTTGGTGTCTACTGATTTTTGGGGATGATTATGGTACCAGAACAAATTACTATTTTGGGTGATTATAACCACTGGCCTGCAATTACAGACAGCATAACAATTAAATATACCATATCAGCAGAACCATAAAGTAATCTGTAGCAGTAAAGGAAGCAAGGCAGGAGGAAATTAAGGTTAAGTTCCATCACGACAACAAAGTGGCACATTTGAGTATTTTTTCCTTATGTAGTGAACAACTGATACCTGTGATTGCTGATTAACATATCAATAAGGCGATCTGGTCTTTCTTTGTGCTTATTAGCATAAACATCTATAGCAGCCCCCAGAACCGATTAAAAGCAAGTGAACAAATAAATAAGCAGAACAATCATCTACACCATCCTCACACAGTAATGGATCTACCTAACAGCGGCCATCATCTTATGTTACATATTGGGCTAATGATAAAGCATATTTGTTCTGTCAGGGAGTAGAAGTATGCAGAGCATGTTAATATGTCAGACTTCACATCAGTAACATATTAAATAGTTGAACGCCTGATGAAACAAATTCCTGCTGCAATAGGAATGGAATTGGATAGGAAGACTAGAATTCATATAGTACTCTATCAAATCTATGAAACACCAGACGAAAATTTCATACGAGCAACGTGAATTTCGATATATAGCTAAAAATTAGCCCAGCATCTGGCAAGCTGATTAACAAGGAGAACCCAAACTTCAAAAGATTCTATCATGGCCAATATATTCTTCCCCAATGTAAGAATATGTACAGCGAGACTAACACCCCAACTCTATATAAGGGTCAGGTATATATATATATATAGCCTAGTGGTCCAGTGGTCTAACACCCCCGCAGTCGTAGCGGGAGGGGAACGGACGTAGAGACTGGACCGAAAATTGGTGAACAAAGGCGTGAGTAGACCTTTGGTCATAATATCGGCGAACTGGTGTGCCAATGGTACATGAAGCACCAAAATCTGTCATAGTGTGACCCTGTCACGAATAAAATGGATATCAATCTCTATGTGCTTGGTGCGTCGATGATGAACTGGGTTGGCGGTCATGTGGACAGCACTGACGTTGTCGCAGTAGACGACGGTCACAGAGGAGAGGGGTGCACGGAGCTCCTGGAGGAGCTGGCGAAGCCAGCAACACTCGGCGATGGCGTGGGCGACAGCGCGATACTTGGTTTCAGCGTTGGACCGTAACACTGTAGTCTGGCGTTTTGAGGACCAGGAGACTAGAGTGTCGCTGAGGAAAACACAATAACCGAACGTAGAGCGTCGAGAGTCAAGACAGCCTGCCCAGTCCACGTCGGAGTACGCGGTAAGAGAGTCGATGGGGCTGGAGCTGAGGTGCAGCCCATTGGAGAGCATTCCCTTCACGTAGCGCAGGATGCGCTTGAGCAACGCGAGGTGAGGTTCGCACGGAGCGTGCATGAAGAGACACACTTGCTAGACGGCGTAGTTGAGGTCGGGCCGTGTGAGGGTGAGGTATTGGAGAGCACCGGTAAGACTCCGATACTGAGAGGTGTAGGGGCAGGAGGGGCGTAGATGGATGCCCTGCGAGGTGAGGAAGGTTGTAACAGTACTGTTAACAAACTCCATATTGTTATTGGCTTGTAGAGCCTTGATGGGGAGGTTGAACTGGGTAGAAACGTAGGTGGTGAAGTTAGTGAGGTGAGAGGCGACCTTGGATTTGCTGATGAATGGAAAAATCCAGCAATAATGTGTGTAATCGTCAAGTATGGCAAGGTAATACTGATTACCGAAGACACTTTTAATCGGAAAAGTCCATACATCACAATGTATAAGCTCAAACGGTCGCGAGATACAAGAGAAAGAACTAGAAAATGACAGACGCACATGTTTGCTAAGTTGACACGAGTGGCAGACTGTGAACCTGCTGTGAGTACATTGGATGGAGACGCCGCGATGGAGGTTGGCGATAGCGTCGGGGCCGGGGTTGTCGAGGCAAAGATGCTAGAGGTTGGTGGAGAGGGCAATGCTGGCGTGTGGAGTGGACGACGCAATGGGAATGGTGTAGAGGTCACCGCTACTATTGCAGCGAAGGATCTATTGCTGGATTGGGATATCCTTCACAGAGAAACCAGAAGCGTCAAATTCGATTGAGCAATTGTTATGTCGTGTGAATTGGCGAACAGATACGAGATTGTGAATAAGGAAGAGTACAATAAGGACATTGCGAAGGGGGAGGTTAGTGGTGGGTGTAGACAAAGAGGAGTCACCACGGCATTGGACAGGAAGAGAGTGACTATTGTCAATGGTGACAAAGAGGGAGGAAGAGAGATGACAAAAACGGAGTATACCAGCCGATGACGCCATGTGGGAGGACGCCCAAGAGTCCAGCACCTAAGGGGTGTTGTGGTTGGAGCGTCATCTGGTTGAGAGCGGTGACGAGGCCAGCCTGGTTCCAGGAGGGAACCGACTGGGTAGGTGGGGTCGGTAGCATCGGCTGAGACGGTAGGATGGGAGCCGATGCCAGGTGGGCCTGAGGATGGGCGCCGAGGACCCCTGGTTGCCATCCAATGGGGCTGCGTGGCTGGGGCTGGGGTGCCCAAGGGTTGTAGCAGAGCCACGGACTCATGGGATCGGCAGGCTGGGCAGGGACTGAAGTAGGTCACGATTGCATCGGATCGTGCTAGTTCTTACCTTTGCCTTTGCCCTTGCCTTTGCCGATGCAGGCTGTGTTGCCATGGTTAGAGTCATGGTTGCCAGACCCGCGGGAGGGAGCGGCAGCGCAGGATGCTCGGCAGCCATTATCGTCTGCGACGAGGAGAGCGATGTGTGGCATTGATGATGTCATCGGCGGTGTTTAAGAAGCGGGGGTTGAGGTCTCATAGAAGGGTGAGAATAAGTTGAGAGTCGGCCACAGGGTGGCCGACATCCCGAAGAGCAGCAGCCTTTACCTTAAGGCGTTGGTAGTACGAGGAGACAGAGGAGTCTTCTTGTACCATAGAATGGAACTCGTTGAGAAGGAGGATGGCGCGGGACTGCTTGTTTACGAGAAAGATCCGCTCGATAGCTACCCAGAGATCCTGGGCAGTGGGGTCGGTATCTTCCATGGCGAGGTCGAGGACAGAGTCATCGACCGAGCCGAGCAGCCAGCTGCGCATACAGCACTCGGCGATGTCTCACTAGGGGTCATCGGGTCGAGGTGGAGCGGAGCCATTGATGTGCGACTGTAGACCGAACTTTCCACAGAGGGATTTAAAGAAGAAAACCCACTTGGAGTAGTTGTCGTTAAGGTCAAGAGAGATAGGAACGTGAGATTTCACGTTCACAGCAGCGTAGGGGGTGAGAAGATCGGTGAGGTGGTGCTCAAGGTGTGGTCTGGGGCACCGAGAGCTGGAGCAGATTCAGCGACTGGGAAAGTGCCGGAGCTGAGGGCGAACTTGGTGGCCATGACGAGAGGAGAACAGGGACAAGAAGCCGATATGATTAAGAGGTCGATGGGAGGTCAGAGAAATGAGAAGCCGATAGAGAGTGGGTCAGCCAGCCGATGGGGAGTAGTTGGCCGATGTGGAGTAGGCAGCGGAGTAGGTGAGGGAAAAAGGTGGTGGTCGAGTAGGTAGGTCAGAGAGTGGTTGGGTCACGGACGTGCGAAGATTCACGTCCGTGAAGAGAAGATTCACGTTCGTGGACTCGTGGAGGCCAAGGAGTGAAGCAGACGTGAAAAAGACGGAGAGGGGCTGAACATGAAGAGAAGAGGTTCACGTCCGGGAGGCAGGGATTCGTGTCCGTGGACACGTGGACACGTCAGATTGGCTCGAACGTGAGGCTTGAAGGTTCACGTCCGAGAGCCGTTGAGCGTGTCAAAAAAGCGGGAACCGAGGGAGGGTTCCAGCCGATGGAGGGTGGATAGGTCTAGCCGATGGGAGGGCGGACGAGTTCAGCCGATGGAGACAATGAGTGCAGAGATGCGCTGGCGTCAGAGGAGAAAGGATGCACGAAGCAAGAAGAAGGACGAAGACAGGTGCGAGGCGAGACAAGGAGGCGGATGGAAACCGTCATTTTATCGCGTGGAGGTGGAAAGGAGAAAAGAAAAACGTATGTGAAGAAGACAGGAAGAAGAAAGGAACTGAGACGAAAGAGCGAGGAGAGAGTACCGGGAAGAAGGTCGGCGACGGAGAGAAACATTAACGATGGGGAGAAAAAGGTCGGCTTGCCGGTGAGAGAAAGCTAGCGCGCTGGGGATATCTAGACTTACTCTGATACCATATAAGAATGTGTACAGTGATACTAAGACCCTAACTCTATAAGAGGGGTCGGGTCTATATATATATAGCCTAGTGGTTTAGTGGTGTAACACTCAAGAATATGTATTTTTGTAAGTCTTAGCATGTAATCAAAGCTGAAGGCTCAAAAAAAAAAAAAGACGTTACCTGATCCCATTCATCATCATCTATGGTTCCCCTTATGTTCTTCAAAAACTCAGTCAGTTGGCCACCTCTTTTTCTTTCTGCAAGGGATGCTGCCACACTGGCATATATATCAACAGCTGAAAAGAATTGGGAAGTATTTGAGTATACAGGTATCCATGTCCAAGAAATATCTTGGAATATCAATTCCACAAAATTAGGAGCAAATATTGAATTCAATATAAGTACCAGGGAGATCAAACTCATGAAGCATCCGAAAAGCTAAATCAAAATGCTTCTCAGCCAGCGTTTCAACAACCATACACCTCCGCCTGTAAATAAGAATAGCATATATTTAAAAATCTAGGCTCATTAGTCAACAAAACAAGAAGTCAACAAGTGATGTAGCTCTAACTAAATGTAGTCCTAAAGATAACACAGAAAGCAGTTTAGTCCCAGCAAGTATCTACAGAAACCTGATACAGAAACAAATAAATAATGAAAAGAACAAACTCAGCATCACTTTTAGTGCCTTTTACTCGGTTGAAGCACTAACAGGGAAACTATGTCGACAGTTCTGCCATTACACTTAAAAATAGCTCAATAATAGCACAGTAAAACTTAAATTCAACTTTATCATGTGACAGTAGGGATAGCCCAAGAGGCACATTTCTTTTAGATAGTAATGTGTTTGATAATTCGACCTCCTACAAGAGCAGTGGAAAGAAAATCAACATCAACAAGCATAGAAGTTCTACAAACCTCAGAGTTTCAGCATCAGTAGGATTCCCAGAAAGGGAAGTATTCCACTGTGGACCATCTACACTATTGAGGGCCTTCACTACATCCATCTACAATCGATCATGTACAATTGTTTTAGTTGATTTAGATCTAAAATTGCATAGATAAAATTAGTTCAGAGCTAAAGATAATAGTCATGCTGGTTTTGTGAACAAATATTTAACTGGGTGGTTATTAAACATGCACACACATATATTGATATAATAAGTAATGCTTGACAAAGAAATCCATCAGTTTCAATAATTTCCTCACCTGATAGGAAACCCTAGTAGAAAATTTCATTATCGTTTCTCGAGTCATTTTTTCTGATGCACTCTTATTGCGAGCAGTTCTTGATACCACTTTTGTAGCCTCAATTGTTCTATCTCGTACCGATAAGGCCTCCTCAAAATGTGTCTGCATTCATAAGAATGCTCGGCATAAGAAAACACGACTAAATCGTTATTTGTATATTTTACATCATAATAGAACTCCAAGTAAAATGAACCCAGGTCCATATTTAACAAAAGCTGTTTTTATTTGCAGCAGCTATCTGTGTCACTGTGTGATGAGCAAGTTGCATCAACAAAGAAAATTATGGCAATATAACAATTGTATTATGGTACCACAATCAACCCAGTGAAGTATGTCATGCAAACAGAGTTCACCATTATTTGTTACAGTAAATTTCACAAAACCACTTGTTTTATGGCTGTAGCAGCACAAAAACTTAGGGTTCTTGGTTAGTGTCACTTAACCCAGGTTTTATGGTCATAAGGTGTCACAAAACCCCACCAATCAATTTTATTCTTACTTCATAGTGCCTTTGCTAACTCTGATGAATCTATACAACCAAATCAGTCATAGAGTTTCATATATCGTGCATTTTGAGTTATGGGCTAATCCCTCACGCGGCGTCATGAACATAGTCAGTGGCACCAGCAAAACTGGGAACAACACGTTCAACAGCAGCGTTCCTGTGGCATGAGCATCTGGATTATCAAGTTTGTTAGGATTAAGTTAGATTCGTTAGGTCAGTTAGTTATCATCTTGTTATCAGTTTGTAAGGTCAGTTTGTTAGCATCGTGTGTGTTGATCCCTGAGTATAAAGGGATCAGTATTGTACGGAGTAAAGCAACGAAGGAGAAATAAACAAGAAACTTAGGCACGTTCAGAGCCTCGTCTCTGTTCGGGAAGAGCCCAGCAGCGTTGCAGGGCAATCGTGAGTATCCTACCTACCCAATTCCCAGCCGCTCTACCGCCCATTCCCCTCTCCAGCCACCACTCGAAGGCCATCGCCACCTTGCACGTATCATTTTGATGCAATAAGTTGAAATTTGGTTAAGACTTGTTAAAAAAAAAGTAAATGGAAGCCAAAAAGCTAAATGAACATATTTCCAGTTTACTAAATCCCAAGGTGTAAGAGAAGTGTTTTAGTTGAAGCATACATGAAATCATGAATTGGGTAAGTACCATTGACCAAGAAACCTGGGTTTTTCTGCATCTATGACCGTAAAACAAGTGATTTTCTTATTCAGTTCCAAAACAACCGAAATGAAGGGCACCACATGAATATTCAGGTACACGGACTATGCTGCCTATCCAAAGAGCTTCAGGTCTTGTGCAAGGGCATTGCGATGAATGGAATAGGGGTTGTTTGGTTTGAAATTTGGAAGTTTGCAGTAATATTAGTTATCAAGACATTTCGGTGTGGTGATCGCATGTGTACCCATCAACTGTGTGTATATGTGGAAAACTCGTCTCATAAATGAAGCTTGTTTCAGTATTCTGTCATTAAATTTCAGCTAAAACAATGACCCTCATAAACATCATGGCCAATTGTATGATACAGTAGAGTTAGCAACAGAGATTAGACCAAATAAATCCTAGCAAATCCACATTTGCCATGTGCATGGTAGTGTATGTTGGGCCAGCAACAGCACAAGCCAAGTGGTCAACTGGCAAGTCAGAACCTCATGATGCCGACGTGCACAAGGGGCAGCGGCATCTAATAATTTGAAAGAATGTAATATAAGTAATAACTAGAAAATACTAGTAGTATTATTGGGTGCTTTTAATCTTTTACATGAATGCTGGTTTACGAAGTTACTGTTGAGTAGGCTAGTGTTTGTATCAAAATTTAGTAAGCTCTATAGATAGAATTGAAGAGCCGACCGGCTTATAGAAAGAGTCCGATACGAGGAAAGAGTTGATTAGACGGATTAAGGATGAATTCGGTTCAGTTAAAAGACAAAAAGTAATTCAGATGGGACCGAGTTTGAGTATGAGCCGTGAAAACCACGATAGGTTTTTTACGCAAATGTTTCATCGAAGCGGTCAGACGATAAGTTATACACACATTGAGGCTCACGTCTAGTGCATCGGCTTCTCAGTTGATATACATATATCTTCAGAGAATTCCGTTCATCGGTTCAGTTCGCCCATTCCTTTCGTCGACACGTTCGATCTATCCTCTCGTATCTTTGGAAGATTAGACCTCGCTTCTCACTATTTATTGCATATTCTATTTGAAGCATCATTGGTTTTTACAGCCGATGGGTACTTTATCTTATTTTTTGTTATCTGCATATGCCTTTATCGGCTTTCCAATTGATGAACAAGTGCTACAGTCTTTATCGGTAACTAGCCGATAGGAGGAGTCCGCATAGTGACTATCGACTACTTTATTCTAGATTGCCATTAACTCTACAGCCGATGTATTTTTCATTCACTTCATCACCATCTGCATATGCCTTCGTTGGCTTTCTAGCCGATGAACTAGTGCTTTAGCCCCTATCAGCAACCAGCCGATAGCAAGAGTACATCAGACACAGCCGATAACTATCTTAACCCTATTGGTGACCAGCTGATAGCAGGAGTTTGTATCGACCCATCGACCGATTGACTTATCGGTTGATCTCCTTATCAATTGCAAAGTCAAATTAACTAGCACGTTCGTAACTTCAGTAACCCCGACGAAGAGATCTTGAAGCCGAAAGACCTGTACTAGAGGGAAGCAAATCTTCCAGACCTCGCACGTGTTTGCGTGCCTTCATCGGACTTTCATTAGCTTACACGAAGAACTAATTCGGCGTGAACAGCTAGACAAGATACATACTCCAAACCTCTAGCAATAAGAATGAAAGGAATGGGCAACTCACAACTGTGTAATCATTCATAGATACCACAAGCATGTTATACTATAGAGACATGATAAAAGTGTACCTTGGCATGTCCCAAATGCTTCAAGGCCTCCTCTTGAGACATTGAATTAATCTACAATTGAATACAGCAAAGGCCAGAAGCAACATGGTCACCTTTTAGAACCTGATACACCATATTTCAATGTAACTAACACTTGGCACAAAATCAGTGTATTCCACACGAATGATGTGAAGAGAAGTCTGTTAGCAATACCAAAAAGTTGTACAGATAATTAAAATGCCGATGTGTTTCACAATAGTTGCAAATACAAATAAGGATAGCATTCATGTACTGTGTCATAGTTGAGCCAATGACATAATACGACGTATCTAAAAGATCACTTTCCACTTCCTAGAATAGACCAACTAATTGATTCAACATCCGGATGAGAGTTGTTAAGTTTTCTTACTACTTGCTTAGACTGCCATTATATTAGCATGACTAGGAAGGATGAAGAAAAAATATCATTTATCACCCTATACGGTGTCTTCTGCTACATCAAAATGACTTTTGGGTTATAAAACACTGAAGCTACTTAATAACAAGAAATTTAAAGCGCTTTTCAATCCCAACTCAGATAAATTGAAGCATATGTAGACAACATCGTTGTCAACACCAAAATCCAAGATTGAAGACATCGAGGAAACATTTGGCAATCTCTAGAAACACAAGCTAAAGCTAAACTTGATGAGTGCATGTTCGGAGTACTGTTAGGAAAACTACTCAGTTTCCTTATCTCTGATTGGGGAATCGAGGCAAACTCTAAAAAGATTAAAGTGATTGAAAAATGAAGTCAATGATAAGACTCAAAGAGGTGCAAAAGTTAACAGGGTGTATGGCTAATTTGAGTAGATTCGTGGCACAGATGGAAGAAAAATGATTGCCTTTTCTTCAACCTCTTGAAGAACCACGATAAATTTGACTGGACCTAAGATGCCAAGAAGACTTTTCTCGACCTCAAAAGGCATCTCTCAAACTCTCTCATTCTTATCGCCCTTCGACCTTTAGATCCAGGGGTCCTACTCAGTTAGCAACATCCTCATAGTCGGGTGAGATGGCATATAATGACCAGTCTACTACATCAAAGAATACTCTATGTTGTCAAGGCAAGATACTCCCAGATTCAGAAGTTGCATTAGCAGTCCTCATGATGTCAAGAAAGGTGCATCACTATTTTCAAGCTCACAAGGTGACAATCGTTTTTCCTTCTCACTTGGAGAAGTGGTTCGAAACAAGGGAGTAGCAAGACGCATTGCCACGTGGGTTATAGAGCTAAGTCAATTCAATGTCAACTTCATTCCTCAAACAACTATAAAGTCCTAGGTTTTAGCTGATTTCGTCGTTGACTGGACCATTGAGGTGAAAACCAAGATCGATGATACACTTAATAAGACCTGTATTATGATGTTTGATGGAGCAATCAACAGACAAGGCATGGGGGCTGGTGTCATATTAACATCACCAACTAGAGAAAAGCCCAAGTATGTAATCCAACTTAACTTCAACGCTTCCAATAATACCACCGAGTATGAAGCTCTCCTGGTAGGACTTTGAGAACCTGCTACACTTGATATAAAATTAGTAATTATGCGAGGGGACTCACATCTAGTCAACAATCAAGTGCATAAGGAGTATCGTGTTCACATAAGGAGTTAATGAAGTAGTTGATAGAGGCGAGAAAGATGGAACAATGATTTGATGGGATTGAAATTCACCATGTCTACCGCAATTACAATTTTGGTGCCAATGAACTCACTAAATAAGCTTCTAGATGTGAACCAATTGAACCCGATACATTCTTAGAAGTCCTAACAAAATCTTTTGTCAGTGAAATCGACGACATGGATATACAACCATGTGCCGATAATAGCATGGAGGCTACATCTCCCACTAACGTTGATAACATTGACAATACTATTGCCAGCATCGAGACAAACAACAACTGGAGAAGTCCTCTATGGTTATATCTGTTATCGAATACGGCTCCCAATAATGCCATTGCAGTAGAAAAGTTGGCTCGCCAATCGAAACTCTACTCCATTATGAGAGAAGAGCTATAGAAGCGAGTATCTAATGAAGTACTACTAAAATATGTCTCTTAGGAAGTACTACGATATCCATTAAGGGATATACAGAAATCATGATGCAGGACGGACACTGGTTGAAAACATCTTTTGACAAGTTTTCTTCTGGCCAATTGCCTTGCAAAACACTTATGAATTGGTCCATCTTCACGAAACTTGCCAATTCTATACTAAGTCTGGTAAGATGCTAGAACAAAACATGTAGATGATGCCCCTCTCATGGCCCTTCTTGTGATAGGGGCTGAATATTTAGGACCATTCCCTCCGCACAATATGGCGGTCAAAAGTTCCTATTCATAGCAATCGATAAGTTCATCAAGTAGATAGAAGTGATACGTGTATAGGAAACGAAGGCCGATAACATTATCAAATTCATGAAAGGTATCTTCTATAGATTCGGTCTGCCTCATAGTATACTGATAGATAATGACTCTCAATTTAGAAGTATTGATTTACAAGATTGATGCATCAATCTGGGAGTTAAGATTTGCTTTGCGTCAGTCTAACATCCTCAAAGCTATAGCCAGGTCAAACGTGTAAACATAATAGTATTACAAGTCATAAAGATCTAGGTATACGATCGACTCATGGCATGTGATTGTTGCTAGGTCAAAGAAATTCAGTCTATAATATGGGTTGTACAGACGACACTAACAATGGCTACAAAGGAGACACTATTTTTCCTCATATACAGATCCGAGGTTATACTCCCAACTGAGCTATGCAAGGTTTCCACACAAGTCGAAAACAACTCCAATGAGGAATAAGATGAACGGCATGCAGATGATGTCAACTTGCTTGAGAAACACCGAGAATGTGTTGTGATTAGGGCGGCACGATATCAGCAGACCCTTCATCGATATCATGAAAAACACATTCAAGCTTGAGCCTTTGGTGTGGAAGACTTCGTCCTTAGGAGAGTTCGAAGCCAAGTTAGCAAAAATAAACTATTCCTAAAATGAAAGGGTCCTTACAAAGTGGTACGAGCAATTCGACCAGGAGTGTATAAAATCACAAACGACGAGGGCACGAGTTATCCAGTTCATGGAACATTAACTAGCTATGTAAATTCTACGTCTAGTCATTCATATGTGTAAGATTTAATATATGTGTATCTTTTTGTCCTATATATAATACAGTTTTGCGACGTTTCTCAATATTGTGTTCTTTATGGTTACTCTAACTTTGGTCAGGATACACAACCGCTATGTTCTGTATAAGCTCCTTGACTGATTAGAGGTAGATGATGACCAATATTTTCTGATCAACCGAGGGATAAGGAGGAGTTTTGCTCCTCATGATAGCGCATGGACATGCCATAAAGTTGAGTACAATAGAGTAAAGTGTGGCTGCATTCCCGAAAATATAATTTTCAATAACACAGTCGGGGCTAGAAGAGTACTAAAAAAAGTTTGAGTATCTAGTTGACATAAATAAAATTAACAAAAAAGAACACATTGATTTTTCCTATGCTTGTTTTGCTAATTCAGACTAGATATAGGAATTACATATATTACAAATATTAATGTTTTTTGTGTTAAATTTTATTTTTGTAGGAAAAATCCATCAAGCTAGCCACTGCCACTCTATTGTCCTTAATACATTCTCTGTGAACAGACTCACGTCTCAACCCATTCCACAAGTCATTTTACAATAACTTGTCACAAGTCTGATTCGGAGTGTATTGTCCCTAACAATACTCCTATTTAGTTGCATTAAACTTTCTCTTGCAAACTCAACCACATATCAACTCTTATTTCAAATAACCTCAGCTATGTTGCCACATGACAACCTGGGTCACATAGTCTCGTTTCAAGCCACACAAGTATTTTATTAGTCACTTAGACCAATTATGCTAATGATTCCTATCCACAAACAATTTCACAAATATTTTGCAAACATATGTTAGAGGAATCACTTCACATCCATCCATAATTGTGGGCACGACTGTTCAAACAGTTTTATTCTTCGCAAAGATTGCACGCTTTACCCATATGACGTAAGCTTACTCGAATCACCCAACATGTATTGATCAGATACGGTCGGTGAAGGAAGGTTCACAACATGGCATTTCCAAAGCAAGTCCAGGATATCCTGTTGCCCTATAGATGAGTCCTCTGACCAAGTGTCAGGAAAACACATTTCCTGTACTCAAGGTCACAGATATATCACCCACTTGGCACCCTAATGACTTTACATCTCTTAGCAATGAAAACTATCATCAATCCACTAATTACTCGGCTAGGGATGTCTCATACTATCTGTGTGGTTGTATTGTATTATAATCAGTGCAATTCCTCAAGGGAACTATCCTTATATGCCATGTAAAGTTGTAGCCGCATGGGTGGCAACAACCCATGACCAAGAGTTTTCTAAAACTATTTTATTTCGCAAACACACGCCCACACAGTACAAGTTTTTTAATTATTTCACAACCAAAGTTTTTCCATTGGTTTATTATGTAAAAAGTGTGTGTCATCGATGCTTGTACTGATAGTGTACAAGTACCAAGGCAACAACAAGGTGACAAAAGGTATAGCTTAATCAACAATCAAGGAGGATCGATACAACTAATAGGTTTAGGCCTATCGGATCAGCTTGCAAACCATGGCTACACGTGTACCTAGGCGTACATATTTCGCAAACAAAACCATTTTTATAAAATACTATAAGCAATATGGTCAAAGGGGTAACTTGTCTTACTTTGGTTTTTGAACTTCTCCTTCATATTCCTAGATCAACTTCTCCTTGGTGTCGGTAACAACGCATCGCAAAAATAGGACAAACAAAAGAGCAAAAAATTAGAACCTTTTTTAGTTAACTAATATCACCATTGTCTAGATTTGTTTTTTAGAAAAAAAAAATAGAGAGTTGAATGGGATCAAACGAAGTTACATATAAAAAGTTATGATTTTTTGAAAATTAGAATATTTTCAAGATAATAGAAAAGTATTAAAAGAATTTTGGAAAAGAAATGAATTTGAATAGAGGCTAACACATGGGGTTGGGTTGAGGGAGGTAAAATATATTTTGCATGGAATGTTAAAGGGGATATTGGGCTGAGGCTTGCTAGGCTGTTGGGTTTGATGGGTTGTGATGGAGAGAGGAAAATAGGGTTGTGGAATGTAACCTAGGCTACTTGGCTATCTAGACTGCCTAGTGATTGGTGGCTTGGCCTGGTTAGTCATGCCATGGTGGCAGGGGATGGTCCGCTCGTCTGAGGTGGCAGCCACGTGGTTGCACCACGTCGGTTGACTCAGTGTGATCCATAGTTGGCAATGGCTTAAGCTGATTCAATGAATGACAATGAGGAGGGAAACATGAAGCACGGTGGAAGAATGAGTGAGCCATGACAAGTTTGATGAATGGCTTGGATTAGGGAGAGATAGATCGGAGATGGAGGGAACTGGTGGCACATTTTGCCAGTGAGAGTCGTGTACAAGAGGTCACTAGCGGCGACCATTTGGGTGGCATTTGAGTTTGGGTTGGGGAGCTTTAGATGCGGTGTGCAGAGAGAAAAAGAGAGAAGGAGAAAAGGAGAGAGAGACTGGCTTATACCTTCGATAGTAGTGAGCTCAAAGGCTAGCGGTAATTCGGATAGCGGTAGAGCCGATTTAGGAAAAGCGACGATGGTGGCGATTGGGTCTTGGGAATGGGCAGAATGGGGTTGTGTGGAGGTGAGGAGCTCGACAATGGCGGTGGCTTGGTCGATTGGAGATCGGAGGTGGTGGAATGGCGTGGGTCAAAGGAGAGCAACGACGGTTGGAGAGAGTGTGAGTGTGGCTCTAGGTGAGGAGCTAGCCACAGTCTTGTCCTCTATTTTATAGTGGTAGAGCAGTGCTAGACGCCACCGCACGAAGGTGGTTGCGCTAGTGGCCTACATGGTGCGACTGGCTGACATGATGCCTCACTGTGCCGAGGTGCTATGGTTGTTGTCATCATCATCCTCGTGTAGCAGAGAGAGAGAGGAGGCAGACGGGACGGTGATGAGACACGATGGGGAGCCGCAGGTGCACTTTTAACCTCAGAGCTCACCGGTAGAAGATATTTTCCAAGCTCACTAGCTTTTTGACCAAGGAGGCCATGGTGGATGGTGGAGTAGATTCTACGATGAGCTATCACTGCGGAGAGCGTTTAGGGGGGCAGCGGGGAGCAAGTTGGTTGGCAGCGTGGTATGGGCGTCAGTATGGCACCTCGTCGAGGAGAGCATGAGAGACGAGAAAAGGCAAGATGATTCGAGAGAAGAGAGAGAGGAAGAGGGTGATGGAAGAGGAAGACAACAAGGAGAGAGGAAAGGGATTGACATACGGGTCCCACGCTTAGGAGAGAGGCGATCCAGGGCTAGAGAATTGGTCTAGGGAGTGGCGGCCTGCTGGCCTGATGCTAGGCCACACACGAAGGGAGAGGAAGCGGTAGGACAGGTCAAGAAGAGAGAAAGGGATCGAGCGACCTAGTGAGCAGTAACGCTTAATATTTTCTAGAAAAGGTTTTGAAATAATTTGAAATTGAATATTTGGAAATAGGAAAATATGAGGGGTTTTCGGAGAGGGTTATTGGGTTGATTTGGAGATAATTTTGAGATCCATGTTTAGCAAGCTTTGAGAATTCGAATAAGAGCCAAAATTCGTAAATAAGTTTTTATTAAAATAATTTTTATATAGAGCAATGACACTGGTGTTACAAGCGAGCTTCCATCAATCCATCCATGGAAGATGACAGCGGGGACAAACAAGACGGGCACTAACATCTCTCTCCAGCTCTATTAGGTACAATCGGATTTACCTAATCCCGGGATGAACCCCCTAGACCCCTTTGCCTTGTCGCAACCTACGTCCACCGGAAACGAAGGGAAAATGAGGTCAAGCAGAATGAAGTATCGCTCTTTTTTCCGCTTCTCAGTACTCATCGATAGAGAAGCAAACTGACAATCTGCAGGAAATAAACCACATAAATTACTTAAACACGTATGCTTGAATGGCTCACAGGACAAATATAGAAATCTTGAGATTATATATTACTTAGATCCAGCGAGAGTAGAGAAAGAAATAGAGAAATAGAAAGATTGCATCAGAATTCTCAAAGAAAACAAAAAAAACATGAAGTTGGGCTCATATTCAAAGTTCTATGGAGATTAGGCATAGGAATGTATTGCAAAGGAACCGTGCAACTCAAAATTGTACAAACCAAACAACCTTGATAGAAAAAAAATCCCAAGGATTTTAATCATCTATTTTCCTTTGAAAATCCTCCAATCCAAGACCTATGTGAAAATATTGACTACCAAGAAACAAGATCCGAGGAAAAAAAAGTTCAACCCAAAAGAGCTTGAACCCAGTCCGATTTAGGCCTAGCATTCCGAATGGGTTAGCCCAGTCAACCCTAACACGCTTGAGAGAAGCTGATGAGAAGTCAGCAAATAAGAATTTAAAAAAGATGGGTTTGGTAACTTCTAGCTTCTATTTCATTATTTATATTCTACGAGTATAGATTGCTCAAATCTAGGTGATAAATCCTTTGAAGAGCTTCTCACATTTAGATATTCTAGCAGAAGCTATAGTTGCTAGACGTAGGACTTAGGATGAAATCAGAGTGGATAGTTTTCGTCCGATCTGGAGAAAAATGAATACAGAGAGCGGGTAATTTTTAGATAATCTAGATATAAATATAGATAATTTTTCTTAATACGAATACGAATATGATATCATATTTTTTTGATGGATACAAATATGAATACAGATATCCAAGTAAGGTTGCTATACTATATCCTTAGAACACATAATGCATCCCTTGATTCTTCATAGCCAGTCAAAATTTTTAGTCTTTAATGATATTTTAGCATATAATACTAATGCATGCTATTAATATTATTTATACTTAGAAATAGCTATCCAAACATATTTATGTCGCTATTTCAACATGTATTTAGGCTAGTTATACTGTATATGTTGAACTCAATGTTCATAATCTAAGTATTTATATTAAATTAGCTAGTTTTACGTGAATAATTTTCATATCTACTATCAATTTGAGTGGTTTTTATGTTTTGAGAGGTATTTGTTTCCGATCTTATTCTTATTTGCATTCAAAATAATTCATATTTGTTTCTATATCCGTTTTTATATCTGAATATAAATATAAAAACAAATATGATACAAACATTATCCGTTCGTCCCGTTCCGTTTTCATCTACTCCGACCAGACTAGGCCTAGGCCGTACTCGTCCCGAAGCACTTGCACGCAGAAATCGCCAGCGCTAGAACAACCAGAAAACCAGCAGCCCGATAGCCCTAATGGGCCTGACCTAAACAGATTCTCGCCCCAACGAAACCAACTCTATTTGTAGGCTCGGCCCATCAAAAGATTTGGCCTTAAGTGGTCCCATTCTACTCATTCTTAGCGGCCCAAACTCCAAAGCACTCTCTGTCTCTGTCCAACGCCGTTGCTACTTGCCGTTCACACTCTTCCCTCCCCACGCCAAAACCACCTTTTTTTCCCCGTTTTTTCAGGGCGCCGCCTCGCCTCCTCCTTCCCTCGCAAGCTTTCCCTCATTCCCGCCCACTCCGTCCCCTCCGCTCCTCTCCCCTCCCTCTCCGGCCGCCGCAATGCCGGTCTACAGGATCCGCGGCGTCGACGTCGACTTCCCCTTCGACGCCTACGACTGCCAGATCACCTACATGGACCGCGTCCTCCAATCCCTCCAGCAGGTAAGCCAATCCTCGATTCCCCTTTCCCGCAAACCCCCCCGGCGCGGAAACCCTACCTTCCACTGGTTTTTGCTCGATTTGATCGAGTTGACCGGATCGATCGATAGGGGAAAAACGCGCTGCTCGAGAGCCCCACGGGGACGGGGAAAACGCTGTGTCTCCTCTGCTCGGCGCTCGCGTGGCGCCGCACCTTTGGGGAGTTTTTGCGTGGAGGCGGCGGGAGCCAGCAGCCGCCGTACGGGAGCCAGCCTTCTGGGAGCCAGCACTCGGGAGATGCTGCGTCGCAGTCATCGCGGTACCCAGTGATCATCTATGCCTCCCGGACCCACAGCCAGCTCCGGCAGGTCATCAAGGAGCTCAAGGCCACCAGTTACAGGTCAAGCCGGATGGCGAGCAATTACACTTATTTGTCTTTGTTTACGCTAATTGTGTCCGATGTATGTTGTTCTGTAATTCCACATGAATGCCCTGTCCTTGAGATGAGTTAGTGCCCTCATACTAGTAGGTTGTTCAGTTCTTGACACATACTATTTTGTAGGCCAAAAATGGCAATATTGGGTTCCCGCGAGCAGATGTGCATCCACAATGAAGTGAGCAAACTCAGGGGAAGACAACAAAACAATGCCTGCCACTACCTCTGCAAGAAACGTTGGTGCCGCCATCACAACTCTGTCACTGGTAATTGCAATAGGATCCTTCCTTGTTATAACCTTTAAAATTATCTCTGCATATAAAATTAAAGCCATGGTAAATCCATGCATGCCCACACGCATTAGGCATTCCTGTATCATAAGCCCATTTGATTGGTACAAGAAGTGTTCTTGTCGATGCTACTACCAATAACTTGAGGCTTCCTTCAAGTTCGATGTTACTTCAGCATTGATGCTTCTGTAGTACTACCCGTGATGACAAAAACATATCACCCTTGAATGTGCAGTCAAACTATATTCATTTTGACAAAAAGTGTTGTTTAAACTCTATAACATGTAATTGGGATTTAGGAAAATGTTATGAGCAAAATTGTTGTGGAAGCACTACCATAAAATATTATATAACGTTTTCGAATAGACAATGATAAAGCCTGGTGGTTAAAGGGACATCTTGTTTAACCTTTAAAAAAAGGGTCATCTTGTTGACTTCAAAAATTTCAAACATCTTATTTTTATTGCCTGAGGTAGTATCTCTCCATGTTCCCCTATGGGTCTGTCAATGTTAGGTACTTTATTGCAGTTCTTTTTGAAGTGTTCTTTACAGATTAATCATATGTTGCACATCCTGTAGAATACATGAGGAACAGCAGTGAGCTTGGGAATGAGGCTTTCGACATTGAAGACTTAGTTAATATTGGGAAAACTAAGGGCCCGTAAGCTTCATATTCGTCCGCCCTGAGTTGCATACCACATCCATACAACAGGATGCCTACAAATTTTTTCTGACTACAATTTTTTTCCATTTTAGGTGTCCATATTACATCTCCCGGGAACTTTCCAAGTTGGTTGATATTCTTTTTGCTCCCTACAACTATCTTATTGATCCAGGAAATCGACGTTCTTTAAATGGAATACCATGGGATAATGCAGTACTTATATTTGATGAAGCGCACAACCTGGTAGCGAAATACATGCTCCAGTTCTTCTTCAATCTACAACTATCTGAATATATGTTTACTTTAGTATTAAAAATCTCTTTATGCTGAAGGCCTGAGTTTAAATGAACCAACATTATCTATACCTAAGTTTCATTTTGAGCCAATATATTTCTGGTATATCTCTATCTGTTTTGAATATAACATAACCCTTTTATGCAGGAGAGTATATGTGCAGATGCTGCATCTTTTGACTTGCTTCCCAATAACCTCTCTTCTTGCATTGCGGAAGCTCAGGAATGCATCCAGTTGTGTTCAGCAAAGAGGTCCATTGAAAATTCTGCTGATAAACAATTTGACCCTGAAAATTATGCTATCCTCAAAGGTGAACAATATTTCTTTTACACCAGCGAATCATACTATTACATATTATTAGGTAGAAAGTGTTTACCTTTCATGTTAATGATTTGGAACGTGAGATTTCCTAATATAATTTTTGAACCTTTTTTTTTCTAGCACTTTTAATGGCACTCGAAAAAAAAATTAGTGAGCTGGTGATTGAGTCCAAGGAGCTGGGCTATACAAAACCTGGGAATTACATATATGAGTTCCTATCAGAACTGAATATTACTTCTGAAACATCCAAAAAGCTGATTGACACAATTGATAGTGCTTCTCTATTACTTGAGGAAGGTAATTGATTTTTCCACTGAAATGCATTTCATTTTCTCGATGGACTAGTTACTTTAAGCTTTTAATATTTTTTCTATCTTAGTAGCTCTACGTGTTACCTTAGTTGACCATTAATAATGGTTTGGCGGTTTATGCAAAGCAGTTATGTGCCTGTATTTTTCCTGCATAGGAAATTCTGCTGAAACTGGACCTGGGATGAAGGCAAAGGCTACTGTATGTAGATTGGAAACAATCAGGGATATTCTTGACATAATTTTTAGGGGGGGTGGTCAAAGCCATGCAAAGTATTATCGTGTAAGTTTCTCTGCCTCAGATAAGTTATGCTTCTTTCTTCTGTCATTTAATGTTTGCACCAACCATCCACAGTAATACATGATATATACATCTCTTTGTGTGTGTGTGTGTGTGACTTCCCTCTTATTCTCTGTTTAGAAGATGGGAACAGTTGCCCCCAAAATTCGTGTGTTCCAAGTAGGGCTTCAGTCTTTTCATTCTTCCTCTTTTCACACTTTGCAATATAAGCTTCATACTCTGCTGGAATTTTATGCTTTTACAATTACACTAATTCTTTTCATTCCAGTTTCATGTGAATGATTGTCAACAAACTTCTGGAGATGCACTGAAAGTTTTGGGTAAGCTCACTTGTATTATGGGCACTCATTATTTAAAGCTGTTTCCATGTTTGCATTGCTCTGTAACTGATACCCATGCCCTTTTTCCTTTGCTACCACTAATTCATACCTATATCTAATAATACTGATGATATTCATCCAAAATGTTCTCACGCTGTCACCCAACTTTTATTTTTTTTTATAGTTTGGAACGATGGCAGAAGCTACAAGTTCTGCTTTAAGGACTTGTTTCCATGCTTACCTCATTTAGTTGCATTCTTATTGTATATTAATGGTGGTGGAATGCACAAGATCTGCTTTGAAGATTTGTCTCTGAGCTTGCAGCATTCAGTTACACACTTGCATCAATATTATTGTATAGTCCATGAGCCAGATTTAATATTTGTACTAGTTCTTCTCTATTTCCATGCACTTTAACAGCATATATAACTTTGTTTGACTCCTGGTACAATTCCCTGTAACCACAGAAATATTTTAAATTTAACATTTGAGTTGTAGCGGTGTTGGCTTTAATTACTTTTGGACTTTCCTCAGTAATGGTCTAATTATATATTTAATCATCTAGATTTTTTTATATTGCAGGTAAGGTATCAAGGACTCTTAGTTGGTGGTGTTTTAACCCAGGTCTTGCTATGGAAGAGTTTCTCAAGTTGGGTGTGCGCTCGATTATATTAACATCTGGCACTTTATCTCCCTTGGATTCACTTGCCATGGAACTAAACCTGTAAGTACTAAGACGTCTAAATTTTACTTCTATTTTTACTTAATTATCAACTTGAAGCTTCTCTGATCACGTAAAATTTATATTTATTTGTCTGTTGAATGTTGAGGTAATATTTTTTCATGAATCCAGTGAATTTCCAGTTAGGCTAGAGAACCCACATGTCATTGCTTCAGATCAAATTTGGGTTGGAGTTGTGCCTGTGGGCCCATCAGGACATCCACTTAATTCTTCTTATCGGACACGTGAGACTCTGAAATACAAACAAGAATTGGGTATAGCTATTGGTAGGCAGTTGGCAACATATAACAGTATGCAGCTGTTTGTATTTTGAAATACCTCTGCTGTATGCATCTGATTTGGATACTTGTTTTGCAGTTAATTTTGCCCGCATTGTACCAGATGGTCTGCTTGTTTTCTTTCCGTCATATTCTATGATGGACAAGTGTATCAACTGCTGGAAAGATAGGGTATGTTTAATTTCAATGAGTTATTCCAATTAGTTGAGGTATTTGGCCTTGAGGAAATGAGGATTGAAATCTTACAGAACCATGAAAATTCAACTGATGAGCACACAATTTGGCAACGAATCTGCAAGCAGAAGCAGCCAGTTATCGAGCCTAGGCAGTCATCGAATTTTCCAAATGCAATTGAGGTTGTGAGATATTTTAGTAGTCACTGTTTTAACTTTACACTCCTTATTTTCTCACAGAACTGCATGCCATTTGATTTGCAGGATTATGCAGCCAAGCTATGTGATTCTTCCACTACCGGGGCAATATTTTTTGCAGTTTGTCGTGGCAAAGTTTGTTCCTATCCATCTTATATCTCCTTTTACTTTCTATTTTAACTTCTGGTGGAGTTCAATGCTATTTTTCTTCCTTTTATTAAAGCTCCAATACTCTTGTGTTATTTGATCTATATAATTCATTTGTTCTGATGCTCACTCATTCCTTTTGTGTTAAAAGATAAAACATGTTTCACAGCATTCAATGAGTCTATAAAGAGAACATTTTGATGCTAATAAAGTAGTGAATTGGTAGAGCTACAATCTTATTAATGATGGAACACACTACTAAAAGCAGGACTGAAAATGGAATGCTAATAGCATAGTAGCCATTCAACTATAGTGCTATAATTAAGCAAGTATAATAATCACACAATTATCGGAAAGATTAATATATTAAGTATTAACAAGGTAGGATTTTTATTTTCAGATTGTTGCATTCTGGCTAACCTCAAATATTAGCTCAACTACTTATGCATTTATACTTTTGAAGGTTAGTGAGGGTCTTGATTTTGCTGACCGGGCTGGAAGAGCTGTAATAGTTACTGGAATGCCCTTTGCCACCCCGACTGATCCTAAGGTTTTCCTTATTTTCTTGCCCACCCTTTTCCTAATATTAATTATTGGAATGCCCTTTGCCACCCCTAGTGATCCTGAGGGTTTCCTTATTTTCTTGCTCACCCTTTTCCTAATATAGTTAAGGGGGATCTAGATGGTTGGGAAAAAAATTGTAATTCTAGCTGCTTGGCATTAATTATGCCCCCCTTTGCTACCTTACAACTTTGACTCTGAATTATCTGTTGACAATTCCATGCGACTATGTGAGTCAGCTTAAGTGGCATAGAATTTTAGCAAGCTTGAGTTTAAAAAAAAACAGCTTTTGACCTCCTTGCACATATTCATTTGTGTGACTTCCAGCTACTCAGCTCCTTTCCTGCAAAGTACAAATACCCTGTGATACAATGTGAGAACATTCATTATTCTATGATGCAAAGTACAAAGTAACAACTATCAAACCTTATAATCATTATTTGCTCCATTTTCCTTCAATGAAAACTGCTGTTTCCTTTATGTGATTGTTCCAGGTTCGGCTCAAGCGTGATTATTTGGATAAGCAGGGCACACCATCTAACAAGAACTCAAAGGTTAAGTTATTTTCATATTTCGTTGTTTAATGAACATTTATTGATAATCCTTTTACATTAAGCTTGAACTTATCATAACTCATTAAATAAAGTTCACCAATTGTCCTCTAATTACATGGTACAAGTCGAAAATATTGTGACATGATAAATTACCATGCTATATCATACCAAAATTTTTCTGCACCAAGTTTGTTTGGACAAATTACATTGTAAAACAAATGACTACTGCAGTTATACAAATGGAGTCCAAAGCTTAAAGCCGCTCTAAAATGCAGTAAAATTTTAAGATTTGAACTGAAGATGTTTGGAAGACTTTTGGTTTCATACAGAGTTCATGAAGCCTTTGGCCTCTCAACATTGCATTGGTAGTGAGTGTAACAAATAGGTTCAATACATTAACTAACAGCCATAAGATACATCATATACTTTTTAGTGCTTTTGGAAAAGCTTAATGCCCACAGAAAAAAATGTCCCTTAGTTGGATCTCTGTTACTCTTATTAACTTCAAGCAGTTATATCAGGAACTAGAAACAAAATTATTTTATGCACATAATGTAATCCCATTCATATGCTTCGGTATCCTGATAACTATTTAGAAACAAGTTTGTGATCTTTTTGTAGGCTTTCACAGGGGAGGAATGGTATGTACAACAAGCAGCAAGGGCTGTCAATCAGGCTGTTGGACGTGTCATTAGACATCGCCATGACTATGGAGCAATTATTTATTGTGATGAAAGGTTCAAAACTAATCATAATCTTCTAAGCAGGGAATCAAAATATCATTAGCATTCTGCTGGACATTCAACTGGACTAGCTGCAGAATGAATGCCTTTAACATTCTCTTCTTCTGATCTACATATGTGATGTACTGCTGTTTTAGCCTTTCTTAGTTGAGTTCTTGGTATTTGCATTCCATATCACATTTCATCGAATAACACTTAAAGAAGATAATCGCTTTGAAAATCTCGAGATACTCATTCTGGTTTTGTGCAATATCCACCTAACATATAAGATTTTAAGGATCACATGATTACCTCCAATGGCTTATTGATCTCGAACCTCATGTGCTTAGAAAAACTACAAGTCATTATTTTTCTGAATCTCAGCTTTTTGAATCAAGAAAGCTTCTTGACATCACATATGGCTTACAGGTTTGTTTGGCAAAATTATCAATCTCAGATGTCATATTGGCTGCGGCCCTACATAAAGGTAGGTTTGTTGATTCCATTCTTAAATGCTTGCCAAAGTCATCTTTACTATACTTATATTTTCCCCTGCAGTGCTATAAAAAGTATGGAGAAGTAGTCCAAGGGTTAACCAGATTTTTCCGAGATAAAGTGTCTATAGATTCTTCAAAGCCAAAAGAGACAGATTTTAATGGTGAGAATCCCTTTTTGAATCTTGAGATGAAGCCCTTTATATCACGAGTTATTGTAGTAACCTTTCAATTGACTTCTTGAATATAAATCTGCAACTGTCAATTGGATCTGGATGATCCCCCCACAAAGTTTAAGGACATGGTGTAATTACTTCCTCATATGGCAAACGATGTCTGCTAAATAATATTTTGGTTGCTTGTTATTTTGGTTGATGGTTTATAACTTCCTGCAAGTATGGGTTTTGAGTCCTTAATTATTGGCTGTTGCGGTTATGTCGATGATTCATATTGATTCACTTGTTTGCATCTAATTAACTATAACACGTAAATTGCTGGTAAGTTTCCTCCAGAACACATCAATAAAGTTCTATACTAGTTAACTACTTTGTCTAAGTTTAGCTTGCAGTCCATATTTGCATGTCAGAATTCAACCTATAACAATCAAACCTACAAGAGCAAAAAAAAAAAGTTCTTAAACCTTTGCATTAAAGGTGTCTCAAATTTTGTGTACACCAGTGCATTTTCTAGTTTCTGACGTGTGAAGCCCATATGTTCTTTTTTCTATATATAAATTTGTACATTACAAGTCATGCACTGCAGTGACTGCACTGAAGCAGTAAAATCAAACACCTTTTCACGTAGCAATATAAAGAGCCTTCAGTTATTTTTTGTACCATTTAGTCTTGGCAGATACTTATGGAGTATGGTGCCAAGGGCCCAAGATCCAGCTCCTGAATGTTAAATCCTCTTGAAAATACCTGTTTAACCTGTCTGTTGAGTGCTGAATACCATTCTGCAACATGTGTTGCTGTCCTGAAGCCCTGAACCATTTTTTACTTGTACAATGCAACCATTGGCAGGACAACCAGACATTTCTTGCGGCTCTGGTTTATTTGCTGTGAGCTGCCAAATTTAATTAATATACTGTGTTTCTGCTGATCTACTATTCTCTTAATGTTTTTCATTTATTTACATGCAGATAGTATTGTACCGTATGCAGACATACATACACCTCAGGAGACTAGACCTGCTTTGGTAAATTTGTTGCTGACATAGATGATCAATATTCAGTTTGATATTCTGGTACTTACAAGTGGCATTCTTTCTTCTGCTAGGCTGCCACTACAGCAAATGAGAATCAGGGAACTGCATTTTCTGTGAATGCAACAGCCACAAGAAGCAACTATATCAAGTTTGCCCAGATCACTCCTGCCAATCGCTCTACCCTTTCTATGAAGCATGGCTATTCATCAACCTCACAGCGCTTATCCTCCGAAGACCAACTATCTACGGATGCTCAGGTTGTTGATTTGACTGCTGATATGACAACACACGGACATCTCACAGGACACACATTCAAGTCCTCAGGGGTTAAAAAAGCTAAAGTAATGGTTGGATCCAAAGATACTGTTTTGTTTGATGACAGATCTCCAAAATTACAACATAATGTTGGGTCAAGAGCTTTGGTTGGGTCCTTAGGCGAACGATCTACAGCTTCATCAAAGAAAAGTAATATTGCACAAGCACATGGAAACAGTGGGGGTATTCATGAGAAGTCTGGAGGCCAGGAGTCTAATGCAGGGCCAGCCTTCTTGAAGTTGGTATACTGTTATCCCCTGTAATTTGATTTTGTTCTTGAGGTTTGCAGCATAAGTGCTACATTGCTAGTATGTTCATCTTTGAGTTATATGCATGAGATAATTGCAATAATTTAATATGAATATTTTTACTAGGCTCGAGAAAAGCTCAGCATTGCAGAGTACAGAGGTTTTGTTGAATATATGAAGGCCTTAAAATTGAAAACCATGCACATCAAGGACTCACTTGATGCAATAGCAAAACTGTTTTCGTCTCCAGAGCGACTCCCACTTCTTGAAGGGTAAACTTACATCTGTTGACACTACCATGGATCTATTGCAGTTTCATTGTCCTGTCTGTTCCATTATGTTCTCTACCAAGCAAACTTTCACTCATTTCTTATGGTGGATAGATGGTCTTGTTTATGTACAGGTTCAGGGTTTTTGTTCCTAAGAATCACCTTCCAGTATATGAGCAACTTGTTCAAAGCTATACTATGCCTAATACATGACGACTTGATCTGGTGCACTATTTAAAGGTATCACTTTCTTTCTATATATGGAGTATATTTTTATTAAATGGTAACATCATTACTAATTATCATCTATATGGAATTATTTCACTGAGGTTCACATCATCATATATTTGAAACATTTTTTACTTCCAAGGAGAGTGGATATTGTCAACAAAAGAATCATTGACCTTCCAAATTCAAAAAGACGTTGAGTGTTTTTGGCGCTGACCATAATTACTGGTCTTCTATGTATTTTGTTATGCTATGTACACTTAGATGTCCTTGTGCCAACATTCAACATGGTTCTGCATCCTTGATTCATGGCTTGAGGTCAACATGAATACATTTCAGGTTTTATTGTGTTGATTTGCAAGCTTTCTGCTATTTATTCAAGGGCATCATTTATTGACTACTTAATATCTGCTATCTTGACTATATACAAAAAATCTTGAGAATTTGTATTTTATTTGGTTCATATGGTCCTTATCTGTGCCCATGCAAACTATATCTTTTAACATGTGGAGCAAGAAAGAGTAGGATAGTATATTCTTTACACATTCTATTTAAGCCAGGAATAGGATGAACTTCAGTTACAATGATTCCCTACAAATGTTTGTAGGATAAATTGACTGGATTTCCTTTTATCTCCCACATGTTATTCAATGGTATATATAATCTGAATAGTCCCTTTAATTATTTGAGCTAGGATGGTATTCATTATTCAGTTTCATTACTATAATAAGATTATTTGTGTTTCTGACCACCATTTGCATCTGCAGATCAAGTTCTGGAAATTTCCATGATAAAATGCAACCTGTGCATCTCATTTCATATTTGTGCCCTTAAGTTCTTAAACGTCAATTCAAACAGTTGAATTTGTTCCTATCATTTGGGACAGGGGAGCCATTGAAAAAGAAATGTATGTCTTTGAAGTTATCATATGTCAGTTTTCTAAGTGACTAATGTTCTGGTAGTCTTGTTAACTTATACACATTATCTGACTCAACCAGGTTTCATGTCAGCCAGTTTGTTGGAGATAGGGGAGTATGTGTAGCCTAGGATGGGAGTGAGTCCACATATGGGTACCTTGTTGGCCCACTATCTCAACCAAAAATGTACCTTCATTGCTAGTGAAACTGCATTATTAGCTAAACTAGAGTGGGTAACGGGTAACTGTGAATTGCCCACTCTTCTCTATGTGTAGGTCTCTCAGTTGTAAATTAAATCAATATCTTGAATGTAATTATCTTTTATTATTTTTATGAGAAACATTAGTACACATTTGTAATATTTTGTTGTGGCACAAATTGATTCAATAAGCATTCCCAACCTACCTGATGGGTTCTGTTGAGATGACGCGCTCCAGGTTATTCTGATTGTGTTTTAGCAGTACTTATATCAGGTTGCTATTTTTATGTAAGTCTACTTTACAAATCATGATGTTATACGGCTTGGCACGGTACGGATTGTGTTTTATACATAATTCTTAGTACTTGAGTGAAACGAATTTAAGCAATAACATTACAATCTTGTGTCCTAATTGTCTTTCCTACTCCTGACACCCTTATCAGCCCATTGCGATTTTCCCCGGGCTGGGCAGCTTGCTCCAGCAGTGAGGTCGGCCAAAGCCCTCAGGATGTACTTGTGCACGCTTTGATCATTGAGCTGCAGGTAGTAGAAGAGCAGCTCCTCCAAGAAGTCCCAGTCCAATGGCTGAGTCTCCTCACCATGGTGCAACTCTATCATGTTCTGCATGGATCTCCGGAAGTCTGTGTAAGGATCCATGAAGAACAGCAATACGCCCGTACTGCTGTTGTCTTCATCACCTGAGCTCGTTTCTCTGATGTCTTCTGCAACTTACTCTGACCTTGAGGATGTCTCTGCGGCTGCTGCTGCTGCTGGTTGTGGTTGTGTCCTGTCGACGAGGGACGTGAACTTCCCTGGAGATGATGTGCGGCGTGCGTTGCTGTCGCCGTCGTGGATGTAGAAGGACCGGAAGTTGTCGAAGAGGAAGCGGTCGACGTCGGAGAGCGTCGCGGCCTTGTCTCTGCTGTTGCTGTCGTCGTCGGTGGTGGCGTGGTTGCCGCCGCCGTTCAGCGATGGGGTTCTGGGGAACCTGCAGGTGGAGAGGAGGTGGTTGCTGGCGATGTTCGCTGGGATGGTTGGGCTGGGGATGTGAATCGGTGGGATCTTCTTGAGTTTTCTTGAGAGGAAGAGCTGTATGGATTTGCGCAGTTTGGCTTTCTTCCTGTTATCTCCTTCCATGTCTGAATGGGATGTGAGCCAGGATGCCAGCAAATGGAACAACGTGGAAACCGAACGAGAGGAGTGAATGGTGTTCTTTGTTTTATTGTGCTAATGGGAGTTACCGGCAGGGGGTTTATGGGGGGATTAAATGGAAAATGAGTTGATCTGGGGGCATTAATGCTTGTTTCTTATGAGGAAGACGGCGGTTGTCGCAATATTAGGGGTTGGGCTGGGGGTTTTCTGGATGAGAAGTGATCAAACATGGATTGCAAATTAAGGCCTAGCGTGTTACTCGAATCATGGCCTCATTGGGAACATTGGAGGATTCCAATCTTTGGAAAAATAATTCCTACAAGGCTGTTTGGATATAAGAATTGAGCGGTGAAAATCTTATGGAACGAGCCGAAATTTCATCCATGGGAAAATGCGATAAATGTATAACAGGCCACGTAAAATGTTAAACGAGGCAAAATTTGGCCTATAATAAACATCAAACATGCTTTAATTTGGCCCAGATGGAAGTAAAAACCGGACTAAAATTTAGCCCACCGGGATGCTCTAAACGGGCCAAAATGTAACCGAAACATTACACGGGATGAATTTCGGCCAACCGGAGCAGTCAAGCAAGGCGAGGTACGGCCCACGTAAACTGCTAAACGGTCTGCGATTTGGAGCACTGAATAGTTATGTGGGATAATATTTGGGCCAAGTAAGCAATAAAAGTGACAAAATTTGGCCGACCCATGCATTAGATGGCCGAAATTTAACCTGTGAGGAACGTTGAATGGGCAGGCCTTTATTTTTCCCACGCGATTGGTTAAACGGGCCAAATTGGCGGCGGTCAGTGTTGTAAGGTAATATTCTTTTCTCATTTTAGATTTGGATTTGGATTTTCATTTATGCGCTTCCCCCTAAGCGGTGCGTTTTGGTACGAAAATTTTCTACATAAAATAATAATTTCATAGATTTTTTAAAATTTTGTATGAGTTAATTCATTCATTTATACTTTCAAATAGCTATCATAAATATCGGATAATTACCTATCCATCAATTTCAGTTATTGTCTATCTCACCAGAAAGAAAAAAGTATTCTCAGATAATCATCTTAAAGAAAAGGAAAAAGAATCAGATAATGTTAGGGGACGTCAACATTTTACATTGTTTTCACATGGTCAGCCTTGATAGCGGATGTGCCTTTTCAAATACTCTCTTTATAAATATTTGATTATTAGGACAAAAATCATGCAAACTTTTGGAATTTTGACAATTATTTAATGTTAGAACAAGTTTATAAATTCTAAGAAATCTATCATGACCGCATTTTTTATAGCAAATCTGTGCATACTATTTTTTATAGAATAAACATTAGAGAAATTATTGATTGTTAAAGTTCTTAAAAATTTGAATGAATCTTATTTTAAACGTTGTATATTTATAATTGAAGGGAGTACTTGTCCTCACAACTATATTAGTCCAATGGTTTATGTAGTCCACCATCAAAGAAAATTGCGTATGCTCTTTTCTTTTTCTTTATTCAATCTGAAATAATAGATTTGTGTGCAAATCCCACGAAAAAGGGCTTACATCGGCCGTGGTTCTTTTACCGTTTTACGACCCCCTACTTCTCAATGCTTTTGCACTTTAAAGTGACTCTTTCATCCATCGTCACTACAGCAGAGCGGCAATTTACATTTTTTACAGTCACATACAGCCGGCCAAAACTGATTCATTTTCCAAATTAACTGCGCTGCGCTATTAGGCCCGGTCAACATTGTTGTGCAGTTTTCTAACAACGTACCCTTCATCAGGATTTCTGCAAAACCGTGCAATTGCCAGTCACCAATCACGACTTTCCATGCATGTTGTCCAACTCAGAAAAACAATTTCTCATCTCATTTGAAATCGCACGACACCAACTCTAATTCTGACCCCAGAGAAATTAAACCATGCGGATTGATTAGCGATGATGAAAAAGGCCAAAGGTGTTTCTGTTTCCAGCCCATCGAAGTTGAAATGCATCCCAAATCGTCCACTTGTTCTGCCAAGAGCCGACCCAGCTACTATTGCAATGACACATCAAGAACTCAAATTAAATGTCACATGTACGTATCTTGTAGTATGACAAGGAGGTATCAACTCTTAAGTCAATCCTGAGACCGATTCACCATGCATCTCTGCAGAATTCTTGAATCTCAAGTCTTGATCAAACAAAGCACACTGGCAGATGAGAGTGGTGGTAGTTCACCATTCATATTCCCTGCTTCTTCTGCAGCTATATATCCGTACCAATCCGTCTGCATTTGCCACAAATCTCACAAACATATCAGAAAGTGTTAGCAATTTATCCAGCCTCATCTCTACTTCCAAGTTAGCTCTCAAAAGCTTAAAGCTTCCTAGGGTTCTTTTCAGTTTCAAGGCTTTAAGCTGTAACAAATTAAGATGGCCAACCTGAAGGTGTACCTGCTGCTGTTCACCGCCTTCTTCCTCTCCGGCTTCATGCAGCTGTCCATGGCGCAAGGCGCCGCGACGCAGACGACGGCGGCGGCAGCGGTGGTGCCGGGACGGGTGATCGACGCCAAGGCCATTGATCAGGCGATCGCCTACCTGCTAATGTTCGCGGCGCTCTTCGTCACCTACTTCTCGCACTGAAGCCTTTTCCGGTAGCACTGTGGATGCATGGTCTGTAAAATCTAGATTGTCACTAATTAAGAGAACGAGAGTGCCATGGTTCTGGTCTCTGTTCAAGTATGGGTATTTTTAAGGGTTTTGTAATTTTGTTGTCGATTCGTTTGGGTGTTGTAACTTGTAACAATGCATAATTGCATATGATGAAGTCTAAGGTAAAAAAAAAAAAATCTTTCCTTAGAAGCATGTCTCTAACTCTCAAGAGAGTTAAAGAGAGGACCATGCATGGTTATATATGTATCTGTTCATGCATGTAGCAGTAGCAGATATCTCTTATAATTTAAATTTCTTTGTAAATCTTTGAATAATATATGTGCATATACTGTATGACGGTAAGTCTTTGTTTTGCGTAGAAAAACATCTCTTGACTATGGTTTTTTTTTCATTGGGCCGACGGCGAAGAAAAGCCCGGCCAATTTTATTAAGATTATGAGATGTTACATCTTAGAACAACCATGGTTGTTGTGGAAACAACCCAATCCTAAAACAAGGAAGGGGTTTTGCCGGCAAACTACTGACTACCTGGCACAACCAAAGGTAATTGACCTTGTATCTCTTCGATCGTGATGCATCCAAGACCAGCAGCGCCCCATGGCCACCATTCTTCTGAAATACACCAAGAGACCTCCATGGAAGTTTTACTGATTCCCTCGATCCTGGCGTTTCTCTCCTTCCAAATCATCCAACTAATCAAGATCACTCCTGCATAAAAAACTTTCCGTCGAGCTTTTGGATGGCAGTCCGAGAAGAGTGCCACCAAGCTTCCATGTCTGATGACACATCCGGGCTCTGAACGAAGTTTAACTAGCTGCAGACTCTATCCCACACCTGTCTTGTGAAAAGTGAAAACACAGGCCATGAAAAGATGATGAGAAGTACATGTACTGTTCTTTTCATGCGTTCACTCTGCCCTCCATCTCCATTGCTTGAGTTCGGCCATGGGCAGCCGATGACCTCGAGTTCACCTTTAGCTGCCAACCTCGATACTCGCCTGCCCCGGACGCATCAAGCTCGCTGTAGGAAGCCGCCCTTCGAGCTCCCCCATGGCATGGTTGTCGGGCTAGCTCCATGCCACGATCTTGAGCTCACTTGGGCCGGCGCCCCGGCCACCGTCGAGATCGCCGTAGGCCGTTGCCCTCGAGCTCCCCACGGCTGTGGTCATCGATCTCACCCAGGCCACCGCCCTCGAGCTCCCCCGCAGCCGTGGTCGTCCGGCTAGCCCCAGGCCGCGACCTCGAGCTCACTCTACCCGGCGCCTCGGCCACCGTCGAGATCGCCGCAGACCGCCCCCCTCTAGCTCCCCGCGGCCGTGGTCGTCGAGCTCAACCAGGCCACCTTCCTCGAGCTCACCCGCAGTCGTGGTCATTGAGCTCGCCCTCCACCACTGGCCTTGAGCTCCGCCGCCCCAGCCACACCGGCCTCAAGCTCCCATGGTCGCGGCCCCCGACCTTCCCCACGGCTGCCACCTTCGTTGCCCTGGAGTTCTCCCGATGATGTCCTCGAGCTCCACCACGGAATTAGCGGTTGAGCTCCCCCATGGTCACCGTGCTCGAGGTCGCTTCCTGCTGCGTCGGCTCCTTCTACTTGTGTGCACGAGGAAAGAAAGGGGATGGGAGGAGGAAAAAAGGAAAGGGGCGAGGTTGGAAGAGTTAACGGTGTTGCTAACGGAATGCCAAATTGTACAACGGAGTGTAAGTTCTGGTGCTATTAAAATATCTGCAAGTGCTGTATTTTCAAAGTTATTTTGATGATATAGAACCAAAATTTTCATTAATATTCCCCGTGTTATAATGATACATGCTACTGCTAAAATTTTGTTATATATTTTTAAATATATTATACTATTGTTCTACATAAAAATACAACGTAAATATTATTTTGTTGTGACTTTTTAATCATTAAAGATATTTAATTATGAATTATATTAGTCTATATTTATATAAAATTTTTAAATAATATGAATAGTTAAACATTGTGTTAATATCGTATATTTTGAAAACAATATTTGATTAAAAGAGTGCTTCTAATCCTTAGTGTACTAAATGTACTATAAATTAATATTAGGAAAAACGTGTTAAGGACGTAAAAACTAAATTTTAAACGGAACAATTAACCTTGGTGGCCCTCTCGTGCCTTGAAACCCAATCCTAGCTACAATACTTTCACCATTTTTTTCCCTTTTCCCTTTCCTTTGATAGTTCATCGCTGGCAGAGAGTGGAGGAGAGGTCGGACCTTATCGTTTGTTGACGTTTAGTAGTTTCTATAGTTGGGTTTTAATGTTAGTAAGAGTTATTCCTATTTATTCACTCCTTCACTCTTTCACTGTGGCTATCTGCATCCAGGCTTCTAGGTGGTGGCCATTAGTGTTCTTGCTATTGGTGTGTCGGTGTATTGCTAGATATCTAGTACGAGCTATCAGCTAAGTTATTCCCACATGCCCATAATAAGAGGAAGCACCAGCCTTTACCAATATCTCGGGTGATTTCTTTCGAAAGGTGGAGGCCTTCTTCCTATTTTCTGACAAAGAATCCTCATGAGATGACTAATGTCGTCAAGATCTATCGAAGAGACCTCAACCTTCCATATGTGGAGGCCCCGTTCTTGGTTTCTTATGCAGTTTACTTTGCTTTTGTTGTGTCCTACGTCAGTGGTTTGGAAGATTTGGTTGAGGCTTATATCTGTCTAGTGGAAATCTTTTATGGTGAGGATGAAAATTTGTATGGATTGCCAAACACCCGTACCTCCAGGCTCCTTTAGGGGATGTGTGGTGGCTCAATCTTATGCAACCTGCCTTGATTTAAGCTTAGCTGGCATCAAGATGCAACTCTTCATCGGCGCTGTTGCAAACAGAAGAAGAAGGATCTGATCGCATTTTCTTAATCTTTCTGAGACCTTGTCTTCAAATTTTCAGCTAAAGTATAATTTGCCCATGCTAAATGACTTCTTTGTAAAACTGGTCGTACGCAGTTAACTGTGCTAATCACTCATGTATCAAGTTCTCAAACTTTTTATTAAATAAATAAATACATGATTTTCAAAAAAAAATTAAACGGAAAATGTTAAATTTCGTGTAGTCATTTTTTTTGGATGAGTTAATCCATGCATGATTAAGGACCGTACCTTTAGAGTCAGGCTTAGGACACTGTATCCCGTTCTTTTTAGCTTATAGCCCTGGACTATCAACAGGATTATTCGTACTATGCTTCCAAAAGAAACGGGATGTAAACTAAAAAGAACAGGATATTTAATTTATATCATCAATCAGCTTCCATCCGTATTTTCAGCTAAAAGGAACAATGCTCATTGACGCCAATTTATAGCAGCTACAGAAAAATTGGTGCAAAATATGCAATTAATCCACTTAACATTTTAGCGTGTGATGATGCTTCAACTCTCTTATCACTTTTATAGCCTCCACGTCCATGGTTCGCTTGACCTGAGAATATGCCAATTGGTTAGCATCCTCATGATGGAAACTATCCACTTGGTTCTGGAGTAAAATATTAATAATTTGAGTAATTTTATGGTCATTAAGGATAAAAGTGTAATCTAAGCTCTATATGGGTTTTAAATGATTGATGAAAAATAATTAAGAGACTAATGTGATTAATAAGTGTATAAGTAGGAGAATAATCTGATGAAGATATTGAACATAAAGAATAAAATACAATATGATTTTATTATGACATAATACAATAAATGACTACAGATGGTAAGATATGGTGAAAGATTAGTAATACTTGGCTATACGAAGTATCATGTATAGAAAAGAGCAAGCGAGGTCTTGATGCTAAAGAACTGATGCAGTGGTGAAGGAACAAGTACTTAGTACAACACCGATATATCAATAAGGACATAAGAAATCATAAATTATGAAGTATTAATCTTGTTGAAGTGTAAACAAGGCAGAAAAAGCTTAGAAGAAAGGAGATCATGTTGCTTTGAAACTTGTGTGAGTCAGACAGTTCGGATGATTATAAACAATCCGATCTAGCACATGCCTAGTTGGCTGTTACAACTAAATTGAACAGTTCTAGTCGATGTTGGATCGTCTAGCTCAACAATGATCACACAATCATATGTTGATCGTGTGGGATCAAGTGAGTTAGACAATCTAAAGCTAATCAGATTGTTCAGCTAGTTCAATATTTAGAGTAGTCATACCATGATCGGATAAAAGAATTGAACTGGCTGGATAATTTTACATCGGTCGGACAATCTAGTCCTACTATGACCAGCTTGAGCCGATTAGTCTGGAGCAGTGTCGGACTATCTGACTTACACTATGTCCGAAGATGATCGGACTAAGTTTAACGGTGTGTGTGTTTGTCTAGCATCGGTGCCAGACAATGTGCATCAGACAATTTGGTGCGGTGCTAGATTATCTGACCAAGACTTGAAGCGGTTAAATGATCGTGCGACCGAACGATGAAGAATAACTAACCGGACATTCCGGTGAAGATTGAATAGTTTGGCAGAGGCACGGTCAGATAGTCCGGATATGGTGCTAGCCTACCTAGCTTTTTATGGACCAATAGCTAATTGTTAGTTAACATTGCAAAAGTTGTATAGAGTTGAACAAAACATGGTATATGACTGTTTGGCCTAGCGTATTTCTAGCTGATTTTTGCAACAGATACAAACGACTAGTTGGAGGAGTTAAGGTTATATATGGGCATTGCTATGAAGTTGTTTGAAAACTTTTAGACCCTCTACAACATGAGTAACCTAAGTGATAGTGTAAGAGGCTTAAGAGCTTGTTGAAGATCTTTTAAAAAGAGTTTTAATCTTGAGAGTATGCTTAGTGTAAAGTTTAGAAAGCTAGTTGATTTTTAAGCATCTCAAGAGTATGCTAGAGCTTGTGTACTGCTAGTGAGTGAAGTTGAGAGTGGTGTGGAATATGTGTACTTCAAGTTTATGAACTCGAGCAATTGTAATTAGAGAAGGAGAAGTCTATGAGCAACCAAGTTATGTGTGGTGTGCTTGAGAGAAGATTATGAAGGTTTGACCTTATCTCTATAAGGGAAAAAGTAAATTAAGTGAAAACTGAGATTTATCTTGGTGCTTACTTAGTAGAGCAAGCTTGACCGATCGAGAGGAGTTACGTGGCATTTGAGGTTGGACCTTGATAGTCGCTTGGATTATGGGCTTGTCCTTGTGGTAGCTTAGAGACAAAAACTTTATCGGAGATTGTTGCTTGGAGAGAAAAGTGGTTGAAAGAGATGCAACTTTAATAGAAGTTTCCTCAACGGAGAGTAGGAACAGTTGGTTTCGAACTTGATAAAACAAATCAATATCTCCTCTTATCTCTTTACCTTGCATTAGTTGCTTTGCCTTTTGAGCTATTTGGTGATCTTTCTCTCTCTTGTTTATTTCTTTTGATCATCACTTAACTCGTGCGAAATTCAAGTGAGTTAACAATCTATCTTACCAAGGTTTTCAAATCACTTTGTGAAGGCTGAACTATCCATCCTAAGTCAGATTGTCTAGGTTTCTATCTTACATAGGCGCTTTCTGGTTTTCTCTATGTGGGTCAGATTGTTTAATGCAATCAGATTGTCTGATAATGTATGTTGTCGAACTATTCATAATAATTCTGAATTGTTCAGTCAGTACTAATTCCACTATAAAGTTTTTATAATTTTAGGTAACATCTATTCACCCCTTAGGCAACATCTAGTTCTTTAAGAGAAATACTCCCTCCATCATCATATAAAGGAAAAAAAATCCTACTTTGATCATCATATAAGAGGAAAAAACCCATTATGTCTCGGTTGGGATGTGAACAACCATTCGGTTCACACGTAGATTGAATATTTGCATGCATTCATCTAATCAACTTCCATGTGATTTGCAAATTTCTATTTTGCATATTGAGATATGTGACCCTCTGGCTGTTTTAATGCGGATTAAATATATTACATGTGAGTTTTTTCTCCTTGGTTTTGGTTCCTAGACCAAAAATCACTCGATGATCTTAAATTTTACTCTAAAAAAATATAATATCTATCTGAAGATGGTCAAATTTCTTAAAGTAGGATGAATCTAAGATGGTGGCTGTTGGGGGATAAACTCACTCGTAAGGTGTCGTCTTAGTGGCTGCAATGCTCATCCTGACAAAGCGATAACGTCATTTAAGTCGTGTCAAATGGCATCGTACCAATTATTACTCAACGTGCTCAACCCGTAAAGCACGGCAATGGCCATGGCCAATGGCTCGGTCAGCATTGCTCTGCTCAACTTCTACTCTCAAAATGACCCAGACCAAAAAAAAAAATAAAAAAATAAAATACAGTACTATAACTTCAACTCGTGTGAATTATATTCAGACCAATCTGTCCGGTAAGTACGTAAACCGGTCGGCACGTACGTACGTACGTAGTTCCAAAGTTCAGAATATTACAGAGAACATCTTAAGTACTCTATCTCCAGTCAATCTCGGCCGACCCAAACAGACAATCGGATGGACCGATTCATCAGTTTCTCTCTTCGAAGTCATGATCAAACAAAGCACACTGACAATTCATCGCTGCCTTCTGAATTGTATTGCTACTAGATCAATTCTGGCCGTCTGCCACTGCATATATATACATGTATTCCTTCCCCTTGCGCTGTCACACGGTCACATGCTGATCAATACATCGAGTACTGATTAAGAGCTAAGAGCTAGTAGTACACTGAAGAAAAGGATAGCTAGCTAACGAGATCATTTCCTTTGGAATTGGCATCGTAAGCTGCCACCTTTTGATCAGCTGCAGGGTAATTCAAGTCTCAAAGATAATGGCGCAAGGTTCACCAGCGGCGGCGGCGACAAAGATGCCGCGGGTGATCGACGTGAAGACAGTGGACCAGGCGATCGCCTACCTGCTCATGTTTGCCGCGCTGTTCGTCACATACCTCGCGCACTGAAAAGCAGTACGATTTTTCCAGAAAGGAGGACATGTCAATTGTGATCAAATCCTGATATTAAATCCTAGCTTCTCGTTGATTTGTGTAAGCACTGTAAGCATGCAGAGTTGCACATGATTTGTTATGCAGGTAGATAGGTTTCAAGTTCTTGTTATTCGCCTAAGAAAAATATCTCGTGTATGTTTGATAATTTGAGCTGAAACTTTAAACTTCCAACTCCATTCATGTAACTGTTATTTCCTGAGAATTTGGTTTTCTTTCTGAATTTATTCGAGTGCTGAATGTTCATATGCTGTACTCTCTATAAGTGTGAAGCGCTTTTTTCTTGGAGAAAAAATCGCTTATATGTTTCAAAAAATGGGTATAAATAGACATATTAGGCCATATATCCTGCTTATGATCTGCTAGGTTTGAATGTTATAACATGAAGGAATTGCAACCCTCTTCTTCTCCCTCTCATCCAAGTATGCAATTTTGTCGGAAACTTGAAAGAATTTGATTGTGGGTCAAGAAGTGTAACCCAAAAGAATTAAGGAAGACCATTCCGAGTCAACTTTAAGGTACTGAAGGTTGACGACAATTCATAAGAGTCAACGTAAGAGGCCAACTATTCTGACCTCACCTGGTCTATCAACCCCAATAAAATAAGAGGGCAAAAAAAAAACAATCCATCTAGTTTTCTAGCTTATAATCGGAGCAAAAATCCTAAAGCCCGTACAGTTTAATCTCGAAATTATTAATCACTAATATTTATCAAAATATTACGATTTGATACATACAAATAAACTTAGCACATTGATCATGAAAACTTTTTTGGGTTTAATTTTTAATATAATTTCAATAAATATATGATAAGAAAACATAACAAATAAAATATGTGCATCGGGGACCATGTTATATCCAAAATTCAGAAAAAAGAAAAAGAGAGTGTAATATGCATTTTAGGATTCAAATAAAACATTTTTGGGGTAAATGCTAATGTTTTAGAATGCATGCAAATTAAACATTTTTTTCCACATATCAAGGTTTCCTGCAGACCACATGTTGTGGGTTCTAATTTCAAAATAATCATAACAAAAGTTTGCACAGTTAACCCAAGTACTCAACAGTGGCGCGCTGTAGGGATGATCGGCCTATAGCTAAGAATTCAGAACATAGAAAAATAATTGTATTTGTATTTTTGAGATGTATTTTCATGATATCATAATTTTACCTAGAAATCAAATTTGTAGTTTACATTGAAACCCAGTACATCAGTGAGTGACAATACGGGGTAAAGAAAAAACGACAAGTCCTATTTGCGATGGTAAATACAGGATTCATGATCCGACTAGGAAAGCATAACCAAAATAAATAGATTTAAAATTACTAAGGACATTGCAAAAATGCTGCAAATAGTTAGCAAAACCAAACTAACGTAACGCACAAGCATCGCTTGCATGAGCAACAGCCGCGCGTGTTGGTTTAGGACTACAGTGATGAAAGTGTAAATTACATATTTCCACTACAACAAATATAAATATAGTGCAGTATGTCGCAAAAAAAACAGTAAATAAAGTGCAGTACATTGTTTTGGGCGTTTACCGTGCGTTGCACTGGCACACAGAACAGAACAGCACGGTCATGGCCAGGTCAGAATTGCTCTGCTGCTCTCTTAGCGTTGTTCCTTTCTACGAATTCCTTTCCACGGTATCCAACTGCTCCAATCGAACGCAAAAATCATCTGTATCTGACTCGTGAGAGAAATTAAACCAGACATATCTGGCATTCCGTTCATCATTAGGGAAGTCATCAGAAACCGGCCGGCCAGCCGGCAAGAACGTAGCTCCAAAGTTCAGCATGGCAAAAATTAAGCACCTCTTGTGGTCAATCTCGCCGAGCAAGACGGACAGATTGACCCATTCAATCATTCATCACTCCTTCAGTTCTCTCTTCAAGTCCTGATCAAACTAGGCACACTACTGACAATCCATCGATCAGTGCATGCTAAACTGCAAGTAGATTTTTTTTTACTTTTTTTGCGAGAGGGCCTTGGATTGCAGCTATATATATATATTCCTTTCCCTTGTAATGTGAGAGACACAGAGGCCTAGTACATACACTGAAGAAAAAAAGTTAGTACTAATCTATTCACTTAGTCTTAAAATCGTAGCCTGCCACCTTCCGTTTCAGCTTGATAGCTTAAGATTGCAGTACATTAGTACAGAAAGATGGCGATCTCCAAGCTGACGGTGTACGTGCTGGCGGTGCAGCTGTCTACGCTGTTCTTCTCCGGGCTCATGCAGCTGTCCATGGCGAAGGGTTTGCCGGCGGCGGCGACAATGGCGCGTGTGGTCATCGACGCGAAGGCGGTTGATCAGGCGGTGGCCTACCTGCTCATGCTCGCGGCGCTGTTCGTCACCTACCTTGCGCATTGACGCTTTTGTAGCATTGGTCTAAGGATGAGATGGTCTAAGAGGCTCCAACCTCCAAGCGTACGTATTGCCACTTGATGATGCTTTAGTAGACAAGAGAACCACCCGTGGTTCTGGTTCTGTTCTTACGTCGATTATTCCTGATGATTTATTTTGTAAATGGTCTTATAATCTGCAAGTATTTTCATTTCAGGGTCTTCTAGTTTTCAGTCTCCTGCAAAGCTCCTACCTTTCATTCACTTAAAATTGCAGTACTACCTCGCAACTTTTTTTCAGTACTACCTCATTTTTTCCGTACTAAATAATGTGTAATTTAGTTAAACTTTTTTTAAAATGGTATAGATGATTAATATAGAACACACAAAAGTAGGTTGATATACTTTAGATTAATAAATACAATCTAGTATTATAAAAATAATTAGTTATAAATACGAACATGTATCAATTTTGAAATTGGATGAGCAATACAAATTTTCAGTCTTATGCAAACCACCTACCTAGTACTAAATAACGTGTAATTTTAGTTCAACTTTACTAAATTTTTTTTTCTGTTTTACTTGGTTTGGCCTAAGTCTGAGTAACTTTTCTTTAAACTTTTACGAGGTTAATCAAATTATTGAACATGTCTTGTTAGAACAACTCATTTATCAACGTTTTATCCAAAAAAGATACATATGAAATGATTGGATATTTTATCCAACAACGAGTAGAGTGACTGAATTTAATTAATTTTTTGTTACATGGTCAATAGATGTCCATTATTTTTAAAACTCATTTTACTAGTGTTCAGTGTTTAACGAAACTCAATTTATCCATCTATATCGACTAAACTCTTTTAGAGATTTTTTATGGCTCTTGAAAAGTTACATGATGGAACACTTTATCTTTTATGCTGTTGATTTTGGTGCCTCCGAGTAGGGCGGACCTGAGTTTGGCTGAAGGCCTAGGCCAACCTATTACACTTTAGGCTAAGCATGGAATCACACGGTGAAAAGTTGTTCAGCATAGCGGGCTTCCATTTCTCGGCCTCGGCCGCATGGTTTGCCCCCCATGCCTCAACCTTTTTACATTTATTTTTGTAATTATACGATACATATGTAATATACGCACATCATTATACATACACATAAATCTGAATGTGTCCTGACACATGTTTAAAGTAATGGATACCAACGGCATATTTCCGACTTGTTACAATCCTAATTATATATGTCTATCTTTCTATTGAGATGAAGTATATTATTGGATGATAATATAAATTAACACTAGAATTGGCGGGGTGCTCTCAAGTATTTTTTAATCATTCCTCTAGGATAGGCTATGTGCAAAGCTACTATTTTCTCTTGCCAATTGGGTGAGTACATACGTACAAATTCAGAAATGAATGTGGCTTATCGAAATGAATGCCAAACCACTAAGGTGATTTGTGTGGTTTCTTATAAAAAAAGAAACATGATTTGACATGTAGGATTAAAGATGTCTTATAGGAATGAATAGGAATCTAAGTTAGCATGACTAAATTAATAAAACTAGGATGTGCCGAACCTAAGTTATATTACTGAAGTCTTTTCTAGCAATTCTACTATCTCTAAAAAAAACAAGAAAGTATTTAAAGTAAATTGAAGGAAGAAGAAACACACAAGTTAGATATTGAAGATTTGCTATCTTCACTAATTATCGTTGAAGCACTCTCTACAAAAGTGTTACTCCATCCTTTGGTCACAAAGACATTCTCATATGGATAATTCTTTTGTATTTCGGAAGGTGAATTCTAAGACTTTTCCCAAACCACCGGATCTCCTACAATCTTCCAAGAGATTATCGGAAATATCTTCAAACCCGTTTAGGCATGTTGAAATACCAAGAGGAACAAGAGATGCTCATTACTTAAACCTTTAGGCATAAGACTATTGGTGGGTGCATACTTATCTACTAACAAACAATAAACTTGAGAAGGATGGAACAAATTAAGCACAAATGAGTTCTTGGACTTACACTTGATTACACTAATTAGAATATGTTTTAAAAGACACTAAAAGGTTCAAGAACTTGGATACTTATACGCAAAACAACGCCAACTAACTGTTAATGATTATTGTGCAAAACCAACTAAAATTATATAAGGTTAGACAACCTGATACCATGTCAGACTGTTCATCTCTTTACACTTTTCAAACGGTTACTGACCAATTAGCCGTTATTCTATAAAGAGTTGGACAATTTGACTCAAGTTAAATTGTCCATTGCACATTTCTCAGCAGCGCTATCGAATAAACCAATCGTCACACTTTGTCTGGTGCACTGTTGAACAAAGCATAGGTCATATTGTCTAACATCGCTCCGGACTGTTCGGCTCAATCCGATCACAACAAGATTGGATTGTTCGATCAATGTACGATTGTGTGGTTAATTCAATTTTTTTATCCGATCAACACGTGACCACTCTGAACATTGAACTGACCAGATAATCCAATCGCCTACAGATTGTTTGGCTCAACATTTAATTCCACACGGTCAACACATGATCATGTGAACACAGTTAGGCTAGACAGTCCGATGTTGACTCGGATTGTCTGATCTAGCTATGATCGTCTGCCAGACACGTATTGGGTTGGATTGGTTGACACTACCTAGATTGTCTGACCCATATTTGTTTCAGAACAAACAAAGGATAAAAAACAATGACTTTTGCTCAAAACTTTTAGGAGATTTAGCACTCATTAAAAAAAACTAAAGATCTAATATGCATCAAACCTAGACTCTATCACTTAGAAAACATTAAACTACTAAACCAAACTCCTCTCTTTATATTGTTGTATTTTTAAACATAAAGGAAACATATATCTATTGTATTCTCTCAACACTTAGAACGTGTTTTAACATATCGAGACTTCATATGAATCCGTCTTTTCATCGCCACCGTAATATATTTAAGGGATTATCATTGAAACCCTAATTCTCTTTTAATTATACTTATTAAAATTAATTAGTATGATGATTATATTGTTATTAATCATCAAAACCTCAATATATGAAGGCCAAGATGCTTTCATGGCAAAAGAGTGCATATAAATTTTAGGTGTTTTTGGTTTGATGCAAAATTGAACCCTACCAAATATTAGTATTGTCAAATTTTGGTATGATAGAGATTTATGGGCGTTGTTTGGTTTGATTCCCTTACCGATTTTACCAAATTTTGGTTCGGTAAAATGTTGTAGCAAACCAAACAATCTCTACTATTATAGTCGTCTGATGGCACTAAAGGAAACCAAAAAATGATAACATACAACCATGTCCTCAAATGGGTGGTAAATAAGAAATTCTCTTTTGTTTCTATGTGCGCGTGCTATATATCTGCCTACATTATCCATTTTCATCTTGAATGGTCCTATTGAACGCTCAGAATTCATTAATTCTTGAGCGTCTTGCCTGACCATTTATCATTATATGGCTGAATTCATTCCAGTTAAAGAATGTTCGATCATGACACAGTATTAGCAATATTCGTTTGAACCCAACCTGCATTGAAGCACATTTTCTATAGTTTTAAATTCAAAGTATGGTACAGGAGCTTTACACATCCATTCTCAACAAATACAAACAATGATCAGATCATCAGAACGCCTGCACCATCACCATCACCATCACCATCACCATCTCACCTCCAATCAACTCGCATTGGTGTATGCACCCCCAAACACAACCACATCAGGCAGCAGATCGAAGGGAAGAACATTCCAAAACACTACACAGGCAGATCAACAAGCAAAGCTCTTAAGCAGAGCGATGCATGTACACCAGTACACTCTTTATCTAGCTTAATACCAGGGTGAGTCAGGGACAGCGGTGATGACGCTCTTGACCTGCAGGTACTTGTCGATGGCGACCATCCCCTGGTCCCGGCCGAACCCGCTCATCTTGTAGCCGCCGAACGGCGCGTCGGGGTCGAAGGCGAAGTAGCAGTTCACCCACACGGTGCCGGCCCGCACCGACCTCGACACCCTGTTGGCGATGTTCAGGTTCTTGGTCACGATCCCGGCCGCCAGCCCGTACTTGGTGCAGTTAGCCTTCCCTATCGCCTCCTCTACCGTCCTGCCCAGAAAAAAAAAAGAAGAAATGACAGAATGCGTTCAAGTTAATTACATTAGTCAAGTTTCCGACAGGTTTTTGGATGAGATCATCGTAAATGTTGTGAGGTTTTTGACTGACTTGAACTTCATGAGAGACATCACAGGGCCAAAAATCTCTTCTTGGGCTATCGTCATGTCCTCCTGGAGAATTAACCCATATGAACATTTGTTAATTGTGAGATTATTGTAGGATCAAAACAATTTTCTGGTGATTTGATCAATACAATGCTTGTTAATTACTTACCTTGACATCCACAAATATTGTAGGCTCAATGTAGTACCCTTTGTCAGCAGTTGGTTTGCCACCTGTAAGGAGAGTTGCTCCCTCGCTCTTGCCAATCTCAATGTACCTGAGAACCCTCTCAAATTGGACCTTGTCAACCTAACAAGTGAAATAAAATGTTCTGATATATACCATGTTCCATTCTATTCTTCTCAATGTTTTTTCAGTTTCTTGCATTTCAGTAGAAAATGTTTCTGAACCAAACAGTAGGATAATATTACCTGGGGACCCATATTGGTGGTAGCATCGAAAGGGTCACCAACTTTCCAGTTCTTGGCAGCCTCCACGGCCTTCTTCACAAACTCATCATAGATCCCTTCTTGAACGTAGACGCGAGACCCGGCCACGCAAATCTCTCCCTGAAAAATTCAGACAGGTGCACGCTCATTTTGTTGCTCTGAACTGAAATCCTCCTAATCTGAACATTTCTGAACCTCGGTCTCGTGCATATTTACCTTGTTGAAGAAAACTGCAAGGGTTGACAGACCGACAGCCATGTCGACATCGGCGTCGTCGAAGACTATCATCGGAGACTTGCCGCCGAGCTCAAGAGACACATTCTTCAGGTTGCTCCGTGCCGCTGACTCCATGATTGTACGGCCGATTTCAGCAGAGCCAGTGAAAGCAACCTGATATGTGTAGCAGCGTATATTTTGGTCAGAAACTTGTTCAGACAAGAACAGAAACGCTACAGTACGAATGATGATCGGAATGCTCACACTGTCAACATCCATGTGGGAGGAGAGGGCCGCACCGGCCGTCGACCCGAATCCCGGAACGACGTTGATAACTCCATCCGGAACTCCAGCCTGCATCATGACATTGAAGTTGCACTGAATTACGATCCATATTCTAGAAAACCAACTCAGGAACAAGAACAAAGCAGACAGGGACAGTATGTCAGTATGCAATGTAACTTTTGAAACGAACCGCACAAAGTAGTGCGAGGTTTCGTATTGATAAAGCAGGAGCAAATTACAAGATCATAACCCGACAGGCTATGATCAGGAGAACAAACAAAAAAAAAACACACCACGTCACGTGCCTACAATGGTGGATTTGGTTTGAACATTACCAGTTTGGCAAGGTGAGCGTAGTAGAGGGCGGAGAGGGGCGTCTGCTCGGCGGGCTTGACGACGATGGTGCAGCCGGCGGCGAGGGCAGGGCTGACCTTGAGGAAGAACATCATGGTGGGGAAGTTCCAGGGGATGATGACGCCGACGACGCCGATGGGCTCCTTGAGGGTGTACCCCTGGTACTTGCCGGCTACACGCAGCGCCTCCCCGTGGATCTTGTCGGCTGCGCCGGCGTAGTACCGCAGCATCTGCACCGCGGCTGGCATGTCGATTATCTTGCCCAGAGTCAGCAGCTTCCCTGCGTCGGCTCCGTCCAGCGCCGCCAGCTCGTCGGTGTGGTGCTCCACCAGGTCGGCCAGCTTGTTCATCACCCTGCTCCTCTCCTGCATGATGGCAACCATTATTGCGGATTTGTCTAACGAGCTACAGTGAACGGAAATCGGATGAACGGTAAATTTTTGCTTTGAAGATCATGTAGTGGAAACACGTACATAGCCTGACATGCGGGGCCACTGTCCATGCTCAAAGGCCTTTCTTGCGGCCTTCACAGCGAGGTCCACATCAGCCTCGTCCGCCTCTGCGATGTGGGCCAGGACATCGCCTGTCCGTGGGTCCCTAGTCTCGAATGTCCTGCCTAGAAAATCAAATTCAAATAGGAATTGTTACATTCATCCATTTTGTTTTTAAACAATATTTTAGGAGCTGGAAAAATTAATGTTTTGAGTTTTTTTGTATGGTTTTTTCTAGTTGAAAAAGTATGACTTGTTATTCACGAGGGTGATGCATCCATATATTTCAAGAGAAGCTGAAAAAGTCAAACACCTTATAGGGAACAATATTATATCCGTTCCTGTGATTACTAATTTTGATACACGACAATGATCAGTAGCAAATTGCAATGGCCAATCCAAATGGAGGAAGAATAATTCAAAGGGGAAAGAAGTATACCACATTAATTTTCAATGTTTTGTACCAATAGGAGCTTCTAGGTCAATCCTGTTAGTGGAGTAGTGAGGGTGACAACTGACAACAACCGTCCATTGCTTTTGATCCAATAAATCAGATTCTACAATATACTATATCTGATAATCTGAGTAGTAGAGTTTGTCGAAGGAGGAGTAAAGCTAGGAATAAACTGTGCAGCAAGGAATGTCTCACATAATGAAGCCGATAATAAAAGAACATGATAACTTTTACGATGGTCTCTACTAGTGATTTTCCGAGAATAATGAATGGAAAGACAACGAAAGAGGTTGTTTATTGTAGTTCCCTCACACTTTTCTTAACCAAAAGGAGGGGCGAGGGAGTGGGGAAGATTATGCAGAGAGAATCTTCCACGAGAATGGAAGATACTTATGATAAGTCAAACAAGTTCCCTCTCATCTAAGTGCAGCAGCCACAAGATAGACTCCCTTTTCCTTGTTTCTAGGGTGAGTTGGATATATATTCTCTTATAAATAGAACTCTTCTCCCTACAAACAAAATATTGAGAAACCGCCTTTGCAATCCCTAGTGCATGCCGCCTTGTTTGGCCGCTTGACTTCACGGTGCTCCATGTCGTGGCTAGCTGGCTGCTAGTGATAGCTATATGAGATATTAAACATAAATATCTCGTATAGTTATATATATCTCTATGTGTAGCTGGGAGATCAGCACGGACACAACCGTTTTGACATGGCTTCTCGATCTGCTGGCCTCCTGGTTCTACGGATGCAACCACGTGTAAGAGTCAATATCGTGTGCATTTTTTACCAATGCCACACGTATTACTGACTCATGCATGAAGCGGACTTTGTTTCATTTTTGCTTTAACTACTTCTCATGTATATATGATGCAAAAAAGAAGAAATAATAGACAACGAAACACAGCCTTTATTGTTGTGATAGACCAAGAGCTAGCATGATGGCTACATATATACGTACGTAGTCATAGGAATGTGATGTACTGTCATTTTATGGGTTTATGGACTTGATCGTTTGATGTTTTGACGGAGACTGAGAAGCTAGCTACTGGCAATTAATGATCAAAACAGATGCAACAGTATATTAAAACTATTTCTCCACCTACCTCTTTATCTTAATACACGTGTCTAACTCTAAAAAATAATTATATTTTATGATAGAGATAGTACATAATAATTACTCGATCCCTCTGTTTCATTATAAGTTATTATTTTACTTTTTATAATAGATGTTACTATGTTTTTTATAAAATTAGTTAAATTCAAAGAAATTTGACTTAGAACACTTTATAGTATGTAATGGAAGGATTACCTATACGATTTTCCTCTAAATTTTATGCAAGAAATCAAGCATGGACAAATTATTCCAACAAATTGGTTTGTTAACAGCTTAAGCATCATCGTTAAATTTCATGCTCAACGCATGTTAGCTGTTAGTTTTCCTGAGAGGGATTTTCAGTTGGCCGACGACAACGACATATACAGTATACTTGTCGAATATTAATATATGTGATAATTTTTTCATAACTATTAATTTGTTCCGTAAGTATGGAAGAAATGATGCAGGAGTACTGAAAGTACAAGTACCGTATTTTTATTATAAAATTTGGTAGCTCTTAAAGACCATAAAATTCCTCACATCGTATAGCTAGAAATGAGAGGCACAAGGATGACATTATAATCAAAGACGAAAGCAAAAACGATGAGACGGCCGGGCAGAAGCAGTGCATACGCGTCTATATATCTTGTAAAGAAACCAAGATAATTAAGTTAATCAAACAGATGAGAGATACGTATGTACCGGAGACGGCGTCGACGAACTCGCCGTTGATGAAGAGCTTGGTGAACTTGATCTCCGGCACCACCAAGCCCCCGCCGGCCACCGCCGCCTTTCTATTGCCGCAGTCGCCGGTGTTCCCCATGGTGTACACTGTTCGTCGCCTCAAAATAAATGATCTGTTTGGCTCTCAGCTTCGATATGCCTCTTACTTGCTCGTCGTCGTCTACCTCTAGCCAGCTATGGCTTCCTCTCGATAGGGAGAAGACAGAAGAGTCTGTGGATATATGCGTCTCATGGACACAACGGTCTGGCTTGATCTTTATATAGACTGCCATCCATCTTAGCTAGATAAACATCGTGCCAGGCTAGGTGGTACCTAGGACAAGCCCTTCATTGTTTAGACTTGCCAATTCTTCTGTTTCCACTTTGATATCTATCACGGCTGTTACTATCAGTTGGTGTCACACCATCATGCATGACAACATGACATAGTCCCTCCTTTTCACAGAGATTTTATTATTCTAATCTTTATTTCTCACACAAAGTTAGTTTACGGAGTAATTAATATATTATTAGAATTTAAGAAAATAGACAACTAAAGTTTAAGAAAAGAGAGGACAAGTGTATTAAAGTTTGAGAAAGTAGGAGATAAATATATGTGTTTTTAAAAAGTAGGAGATAAACATTCTAATTTTTTGATTTTATATTAATACGTGTAAGATGCAATAAAAAAGTTTTTTTTACGGAAGTAGTAGTATCTGTGTAAGTTTAACTATTTACCATCCGTTTTACTTTCGTTCTTTTTTTTTGTCAGTCGGTTAATATTGCCATCACAAGCTGCATATAGTATAAACAGTTGAAACTTTTCTAATAGTTTTCTTTGTTAAATAGGAACTCTCTGAAGAATCCAGGGCAGCATGTGTATTTTCTATCGCTGCTTTCCCATGTGCCTATGGTCAACGGCCTTACCTTGCTTCTTGTGCCGCCGGCTGCTACTGGATGTATGTATCTATCAGATGGTTTTCGTTGGTACGCAAGTCCACTTGCATATTGATGCACACTAGAGACTTTACATCCTCGGTTGACGTGTCAGCTCCGGCTTCACATGTTTATGCTGTTTATATAATCGTACTTCTTCCTAAACTAAAAAACATCATATCCAAGTGTTCTCTACTTTTCGATCGATTTAGTTAGTATTAAAACAACTAGCCCGATTTTACTACGCAAACTGCGTGGAGCGATGAAAGTTTTGTAGGAAGCAATATTTATCTGATATATAATAACTCTTACTTCTATTTTTAAAAATATAATTATATTATATATAGAGAGAGACATGTCAACCAACGACATTTAAATCTTCTTCTTTCTCGTTAATGTGATAATTTTATAATAGATTTTAAGAGTGAATGCAGTGCCGACTTTTAGCTGCCTTGAAAATACTCCTTTCCTCTGAAAATAAAAGTCACGTGAGATTTTTATATGGTCTTTAGCATTATACTTTGACTATTAATTTGTTTTATAATATATTATTAGCATCTACAAATTAACATGGCACAAACATATTTATTATTAGTTCAATTTAGTAAAAAAATTCAGATGTTTATTTTTCTAAAAAGAAAGGACTCCCATATTTTTGGTCGGAGAAGGTAATAACTAGGTTAGACTACTATAAAAATCGTTTAGGATGGCCGTATGTGAAAAATGAATTTACACATTTTAATTTTTTAATGCCAAAATAAAACTAAGAATAGGCAACTATACACTCCCGCACCATGTCACAAATCAAACAATATTTTTTTATGAAATACATATGTGTGCAGTATTTAGAAATTGAACCCGAGTGCTCTCTCTTCACACTTATCACCCTTACCATCTCACTATGGAAGATTTGTTCTATTCTTTTTACTTTACATCTTCAAAACTTATAATGCTTATTTGGTCATCTAAATAATTTTAAATGAAAGGTAATTATAAAGTTGTAGATCGGGTTGGGCTCTACAATTTTACAATTTTAATATAGAGTATATCTTTATTGGAGGTCATTTGAAACATTGAAATTTTTTAAAAATGCATCTGAGATATTATAACGAATATTTGGGTCTCTAAAGGATCTTAATATTTAAAAAGTTATCAACTATAAACTATAAATCTCATCAATATATACAATTTTAATATAAAATTTATCTTTATCCAACTTTACACGAATAAGTTAGGTGTACATGTGTTTTTTTAAAATTATTTTCACATATGAACGACCGTATATGAAAATGACGTGCTTAAATCGACTGATGCATATATGAACCGTACGTGAAAATCAATTTTTATATACGTTCGAGTAGAACTCTCAGTGTATTTTTTAGAGCAGCTATCTTTTTTTTCTGCATATGAAAATAAGGAGGGGGTGTTTAGGAAAATAATTTTTTTATAGTGTTAATAAAAGGAATTACTTAATAAATTCATCTTACAATCTTCAACCGTAGTGAAGTCTGAAAATTAAACCTGAACTTTAAACCTGTCATGATTCAATCATTGAAAGGTTTCAATTCAGATAAAACAATAAAAATTACTGAGATCTCAAAAATTCTGAAATGAGATTCTTAAAACTGGAAAAGTAAACTTCCAAATGGGAAATTCCAATTGACCCGACAAACATCAAAATTGGAAACTTTCACTGACCTACCTACACAAACTTTTCCCAACAGGGAACTTTCGTGACACACACACCCAAACTTTTCAGCTGGTCTCATGACCTTTTTAATTCTGACATGTCAAAAGAGTCCTTACAGCAAAGTTTTCTTTTAAGATAATGTTACAGAAAAGTTTATGCTTATAAGAGGAATTGGAAGGAGCATTACAACTTGAACCCATTGAAAGTTCATCACAGCAAAGTTAAGTGCAAACAGTAGACAAGTTTTATACAAGATGCAACGTGTTGAATGCACCATGGACATCAAGGTTCAAGCACGGATGATGCTCGGCTATATGTTGGCCTTTTGGCTACTTGACATCATGCTTTGTTCTGAGAAAACTCCTATTGTTTCAATTAAGTGGACAATACCATGGGAAACACTCGTAATATGAACTGATCACCAGTCACCAACATATTTTAAAGTTCAAACAAGGGAATTTCACATTTCCACCCTATAAGTATCAATAAAAAAATGAAATCATGTCCACTAAAATTTTCTTTGCAAGTACACTGAAATGCTAGTTAAGATTCTTAAAAAATTGTTACTTAAGACACTACATTATATTTCATCTGGTTAACGTTGTTGACTTTTAAACATATATTTAATTATTCATTTTATTTAAAATTTTTATATAAATATATAAATACATTAACGATAAATCAAGTTATAACAAAAGAAATGATAATTACATTATTTTGTTAATAAAACAAATGATCATATATATATATATATATATATCTAAAAATTAATGGCATCATCTACTAATGACCGGAGAGGGAGTATAATAACTACAAGGGCAATATCTTGCATTTTCACTTATATTGTCACAGAATAACATCCTGAGACATCGATCGGTTTGCAATCGTCACCACTCAATAACAAGACGGTCTTAAATTCTTATATTATCTCTGATTATTTGATCCGATTGCATGCCCTCCTGCTTTGGAATACAAATATTCCAAACAATTCGACTAGCTAACGTGACTGCTAAAATCGTCTAGTTTAAATTAGTGATCCTTAATCCAAACAGCACTTGCTTGATGGGCAGCCCTACAATTAACTAATATTCATAGTTCTTGGACGAGCTGGCAGCCAAATAAGTAATTTATGTCTAACTGATACTCCGAGAGCTAGTTGAGTTTAAGCAATGCGATATGTACAGGTCAGGAGCGATTTCTTATGAGAGCTACGCCCTTGTTTCGTCTAAATTAACGCGTAATCAGAGGTTGACTTGGGGCATAATTATAGCACATAGGATGCAATTAGCTTACCTGGGCACGGCATTATCTAAGCATTTGATAGAATATCAATTTATATTTAAATATGTAGATTTAGTATAGGAAAATCATACAAGCGGTTTTGCCTCAAAAGGTACTTTCCCAAATTATAGTTTAAATGGGTTTTATAAACACTTTACAGCAGAAATCAGTAGTTCAGTACTCCCATGGGTCATTAAAACATGTCATTTTGAATGTCTTAAGTCAACATTTTGAACAGATACCCAGGTTGTAAAACAGCTAGAAGAATCTCCCTCCTTTGCTAGCCTTTGTGCTACCGTGTTTGCAGTACGTCGAACCAAAGAAACTTCATCTCCTAGAAAACAGCCGACCGGGATTTCAAATCTTAGATCAAAGTGCTACGGATTACTTTCTTTACTAGTCACAATGTTCACCACCTCTAGAGAATCAGTTTCCACTATAACTCTTGTGGCTTCCAACTTGCACGCCAGATGAATTGCTCTCCTGCAAGTTAGGATCTCTATTGTTATTGTATCACCAATCTCGGAATAAGATCAAGTCGTAGCTGCCCTGAATTGTCCTCTGCCATTTCTCATCACAACACCTCTACGTTCCAATGCCAAGAAAGCTTCATTGGCGTTTATTTGCACCCAGCCGCCTTGTCGGACTCTGAATAGTGGTCATCCATCCTTCGTTCATGTAAATTGGTCTATTCTTCAAGTTGAAAGTCTATTCTTTCCACAACATTGGAAGGGTTCTCTAGTGTACTAACATGCCGACTATCATTGCGAGCTGTTCACAAGTTATACAAAGTAACAAATAACACTGATGGTAAGCAGGATTATGTAGTGGAATAAATTGCTAGCAGTATTTACCCTTAAAAAAGTAAAAAAATTTAAAGCTTTAAACATCAATGTTTTTCTAAACATTGACACTAGACAGAAAATCATAAGTAGATTTATCTTGAAAAATATTTTCATAGTATTATGTGTTTGTCAAGATATATGCAATAGAAATTAGTAGTCCTTTTTTGTGATGGTAAATTAGTAGTCAAAGTTATTAACGAAATGTTTCCTTGACCAGAGTAAATAGTTAAAGTTGTCATGTTATTGTCTAAAATAATATCTACTTGTGATGGAAGGGACCATGTTGATTTGAAACTTTTCTTAGAGCAAGTTCGGTAATGCCAGCTTGGGCAAAATGAATTTGAAGGTAAGTCATTAATGCATGATTAATTATATATTAATTATTTTAAATTTAAAAAATATGTTTATTTGTTATTTTTAAGCAACTTTTCTATAAATTTTTTTAAGAAAACATAAATAATCATACCTTAATGACTTACCTCGTTTTGGTAGAAATGAACTCATTCTTAGTCCAACTTTTAGCAAACTTTTAATTGGAAAATGATGGATCTCTGGATCTGGACCACTGTATCGTTGACAATTGATCCAAGGGTGATCTTCTGTTAATCAGTCACTGTCAGACAGTAACCTTTTGGGATGCAATACATGTTCCAATTCTTAAATGAAGAAATTTTGGAATTTCTTACTCCAATTTGCAACTGACTTCTTGAGTATCATAAATTCATAATCCTGGCTAGCTAGCTTGTTTCTAGCAAATTGCATATGAACAATCAATTTCTTATTTGTCAACGAGGCCCATGCGCCTTTATCACCCCAAAAGGCAGATTTGACAAGATTTCATATTTGCGCCGGTTAATAGCAAAAGTCAACACAAAAAAGGTCAATGTATCGGTGTCGGTTAGTGTTCGTTAGTATACTGTAATTAACCTTTTCTTACATGTTTACGTCAGATCAGACAAACACACCGAGAATTCAACTGAAATATATGTCTTTGTTCTAAAAAAAAGGGCCATGATAAATTGACACAAGCAATTAACTAAGCACATACAACCCAAACTTTCAGCTGTATAGAAATGCTATTTTCTTTCCGTGTAATTTTTATGTGCTGTTCATGGGATCATCAGAATCAGATCATAGCCAGGGGGTGTTGTAGAGAGGGGTGACCACTGCCTTGGTGTGAAGGTACTTCTCCAGGGCGTCCATGCCCATGTCCTTGCCGAATCCGCTCATCTTGCAACCCCCGAACGGCACGTCGGAGTCGAAGCCGAAGTAGCAGTTGATCCAGATTGCCCCTGCACGGATCGACCGCGACACCGTGTTCGCGATGTCGATGTTCTTGGTCACTATGCCGGCAGCCAGGCCATACCGGGTGCTGTTTGCCTTCTGGATCGCTTCCTCAACCGTTCTGAAAAAATGTTCAGCATCCGGTGGTTTCAGACTTCCAGTTAGACGTTCATTTCAACTGGTAATGCCAGGCTGAAAATGTTCAGAAAAGAAAGCATACTTGAATTTCATGAGAGCCATCACCGGTCCGAATATTTCCTCTTGGGCGATCGTCATTTCCTCCTGCGCAAAAGGATATTATTTTTGGCACATAAGCATGTTTTTTTTTGTCTTTGATCATGGTCCATGGACCATAGCCATGGAGCCTATCTACCAACTGAAAATGCTACTGGTCGTAGAAAATGCCACTGTGAAGTGAAAGAGGGCTCATACCTTGACGTCCGTGAAGATGGTGGGTTCGATGTAGTACCCCTTGTCGCCACAGGGCTTCCCTCCGGTGACCAACGTGGCGCCTTCGTGCTTGCCGATGTCAATGTACTTGAGGATCTTCTCGTATTGCTCCTTGTCAACCTTCGTTGCAATTGCGCACAAGTGGTTATTACAGCCAGGTTGCTGAACATCTTTCTTCTCTTAAGATTGTATAGTTGAAAGATCAGAGCATGCATAGTCACTGGTCTAGTATACCTGAGGGCCTTGGTGGACACGAGGATTGAACGGATCTCCGACCACCGATTTCTTGGCCATCTCGGTCGCCTTCTTGACGAACGCGTCGTAGATCCCTTCCTGCACATAGATGCGCGAGCCGGCGACGCAGATCTCACCCTGAAATATGGTAGAGTTGTTGTAGATAACTGACGAGAATTTTGAGCATACGTTGTGCTTGTGCCAGATGATTTCTGATGACACGGTCGGTTAGACTCTGAGAGATCGACCTTGTTGGTGTAGGTGGCCATGTGGACCAGGTTCACGGCAGTGTCGAGGTCGGCGTCGTCAAACACGATGACCGGAGACTTGCCGCCCAGCTCGAGCGAGACGGGCTTCAGGTTGCTCTTGGCCGCCGCTTCCATGACCAGCCGGCCGACCACCGTCGAGCCGGTGAAGCTCACCTGAAATCATCACAAGTTGAAGATGCATGAGCTGCTAATTCCTTTCAGAATTCAGATTGCTAAACAATGAACTAATCAGACCTTGTCAATGTCCATGTGGGAGGAGACGGCGGCTCCAGCGGTGGGGCCGAAGCCGGGGACGATGTTGAGCACGCCGTCGGGGATGCCGGCCTCCTTGGCGAGGTGCGCGTAAAAGAGCGCGGAGAGCGGCGTTTGCTCGGCGGGCTTGACGACCATGGTGCAGCCGGCGGCGAGCGCCGGGCTGACCTTGAAGAAGAACATGGTAGTCGGGTAATTCCACGGCACGATGTGGCCGACGACGCCGACGGGCTCCTTGAGCGTGTACCCGTGGCACGGGTGCGACATCTTGAGCGTCTCGCCGTGGATCTTGTCCGCCGCGCCGGCGTAGTAGCGGAGCAGGTTAGCGCCGCTGGGGATGTCCAGCATCTTGCCCACCGAGAACAGCTTGCCGGCGTCCACCGTGTCCAGCGCCGCCAGCTCCTCCACGTGCTGATCAACCAGGTCGGCGAACTTGTGCAGGATCCGGCCCCTCTCCTGCTCGTCGCGCCACAACCACAACCAGATCAGGCGTCATTGGCGCCAAAATTCAAACACTGCAACATTTAATTTGAAAGCTAAGCTAGGTTAGGCCCAATTAGTGCAGTTGTACTATGGGCCGCCTAAAATTGACGAGTATGGATTGGTTCGGATCCAACCCGAGAAGAGTAACATGTCGAGGGTTTTGAGTGATAGCAGAGAGAGCTAGAAGCAGACAAAATCGATGAAAACCGCGAAATTCGGAACTGGATCCATAACACAGACAGCTCAGTTTTTTTTTGTCAAGTTAAAAAAAATCAAGCTGAAATTTAATATATTTTTTTTACAAATTTGTCAAGATTTTATCAATTTATCAACGGTTTTTATAAAAAACCTGAAGATATCGCTCATAAGCGGTTTTGATGTGGTATCAGGACTGTAAAAGTGTACTTACAAAACCGGACATTCTAGGCCAGGGGCCATGGTCGAATGCCTCCCTAGCTGCCTTGACGGCGAGGTCGATGTCGGCCTTGTCCCCCTCAGCGATCCTGACGGTGACCTCGCCGGTGCGCGGGTCACGGGTCTCGAATGTCTTGCCTGCAAAGCAAAGGAAAAGATTTGTTAACAGGTATGATTGTACGTTAAAAAGAAACGATCTGTTATATATTGTACGTAACTTCTTGTTGTATTTTTAAGAGGAAAAAATACTATTAGTACGTATTTTGGTTAAAGCTTAAATATTCTAAACTCAAGTAAGAACGGTACCAATAACCATGAATAAATTGTAAAGGAAGGTTTTGACTTCTGGCTACGGAGAGGGACAATAAATGTTCACAGATTCTCATTCACACATGCATAGTAGTCTAGTACTAACCAAGTGGATAATGTGGATCGATAATTCATCTAGCTAGTTTATTTATACTTAGTTGCACACGCGACAAGCATCGAACATAATTTATATATAGGACCTCATTATTAGTAAATTAATTTGTACTCTAGTTGCAATTAAAAACCAAAGCGTTGACGTCTAAGCATATGCTACTAGTACTAGCTAGTTTCGAAGAAAATCCTGAAAAAACAGATTACCAAACGTCACATGACAGTAACATCGTTTAGCTTAATAAAAAAACTCACAATTTGCACGCTTGCACGATAGCTTCCACATGGTTATTCTGAATCAACTAGTTAGATAGGAGTAGATATTTGCATGCTACCATTGCCACCTAAGATAATACTCATAATCTCTGATCAACAACATGCAATTGTTTCTAATTAATACACAAACAATCTGTCGTTGCGCTTGTGATAACTAAAAAATTATCGCAGAAAGACACCGTCATGACACTCTGGAGGAAATATTTTGGACGATCTCAAATGTGAATTCCAGGATTTGATCCGTGCACTGTGAGTTAATTAATTAGGAGCCAAATTACTGTTAGGGATGATCACGAGCCATACAATATTCCGCTGCCATAATCAGATTGTCTGATCTCTAGTTAATGACATCAGGGTGTTTAGTTTGTTGATCTTACTAATTTAGTGTGATCAGAAAGCAAACACTGTCACACCCTGATCTTAACGCTACTTAAAAAGACCGTGATAGATATGACTTGCCGTCGAGAATATCGGTCTTAAGCTACCACAAAACATAAATTATTATATAAACATATATTATAGCTTGTTACTATATCGGATAGAATTTTAGCAGCAACTAAAAAAACTATAACAATAAAACATGGCTAGTGCACCAATCCATATGTAATGGTTTAGGTCTACAGATAAAATCAAACTTTTTAACATCATCTACCTAAACTGAAGGAGAGAGACAAAAATAATCAAATCGAGGGTGAATACTTTCGTACTCGTAAGTCATATATATACAAGTTAGAAAGGAATGCTATATTTCTTTCGTAAATATTTTGTTCAAAAATGTTTCGCAAAATCTAGGGGTGAGTTTCACAGCTCGTTTGGAATGAGACTTTCCGCTTCGATCCGATGTGAATTGTTTAGCAACAACAACCTAAGAACAAGTTCTTAAGTCGTATATATAACTTTTATTACACTCCATTTGGAGCTAAACCAATAATTTTCTTTTCATCGGCTTCTCCTCAGAAACAACAAAACTTTAGTTTTCGCTTCCTGTCAAAAAAACCTACTCTATGATGCCGTAGTATCCTAGGTTACATAAATCTGTTTCCGACAACTAAGATTATCCATTAGTTACCGAGACTGACTCTACTAACAATTCTCATCCCCACAAATATTTTTGATTAAAATATTGACAAATAAATTTATGATAGGAGAATCATCTTACATTCTTCCTTAATCGTGAGCATGTTTATTCAAATAGATTAAGCATTGCAAAGTCTATACGTTTTATCCACACGACATAAAATTGACATCGGATATCCGTAGTCACCGAAAGTTCATGACAAAATCTTCCCAAAGCTAACCCACGAATATCTTATCTCACATAGTTGGATTGAATATTTCAAACCAAGTATTAGTTAATTCTCATGTCTTTATCTACTCAGGACACACCAGGAATATCTCCTACTGTTAACTAATTATCTTAAAAGAGGCTATAATAACACCCATCTCAGACAGTAAAGATCTACAATCCCATCTCCTCATCCCTAATGTTTCACAACAGATTTACATGTGATAATTAATTACTTAGTTAGGAGAATCACATAAATACTCGTATGGTAATATAGTAAGATGCTCGGATATAATTTCCCAAAGAATTGGTCACTTTCAAACCAAACCATACGGCCAAGATTCCGCATGGTGAGTTTTCGCACATCTTTTCTCTTTTCAAACCTATCGACTCCACGAGTCGGATTTTCACAAAAGATTTTATAACCCATTTTTTTCATAACGACAAACAATAATATAGGATGGGTAGTGGTATTCCCACTCAAGAAGCGATAATTTTTAAGCATAATTATGGTGGAGTTACAAGGATAGGATTTAACAACAACCTATGTAAAGTAATATAATTACTAGGTTGGTTCGTCGGTTATGCAAAAACCAAAGCCAATCAATTTAACTATATATGCTAAGCATGTAACTTTGTAAACAATCATATTTTATAAATTAGGAGCAATATGATTAAGATGACTTGCCTTGCTCTTGGTCGATAAGAAATCTCTAAGAATCAACGTTTGAGAATTTTTCAGCAAAAAAACAATGCATGAAACGTAAGGAATCTAGACAAAACCATAAAAAGATGACAAAATACTAGAAAAATTGTAGAAGTTAAATGGAGTCCATTGAAGTTATGGTTGAAAATATATTATAAAAAATATTTAAATTTCTAAAAATTTTACAAAAGAATAAATCACCAAAAAATCGGAAGTAATATTCTTCTAGAGAGATTAATTTGAGGAGGCGAAATGGATCTTAAAAATTTGGTGAACTAGAATGGGCCTCAGCCTATGGGGCTTGGCCAACGGCTCGATATGACGTTAGAGAAATATGACCCACATGTCGGTAGGGGAGAGAGATAGGAGCTGGTCCACATGTCTAGGAGAAAGAAGGAAGGACACATGACCTCATCTTATTGGTTGAGATGTGCCCATATATGTTCTTCTTTCTTCCTCCTTTCTTCTTTCTCATTCTTTCTTCCTCTTCGCTCATTCCTTTCTAGGGCAGGACGAAGGCATGGCGATGGGTCCCAACTGTGGGTAGTGACGCTAGCAACGGGAAAGGCGGCACTCGATAATAGGGCAAAGGCTGGCGGCGGCATCTACAGCAGAGCAAAGTGGCGACTGGGTGACAGAGAAGGAGGTGTAGGCAGCGCCATGGGGGAGGCATAGGGCAGCGACACGGAGAAGGCAATGCCCGGCTGAGGGGAGATGGCGCAGGATGGTGAAGACATGCCTAGTGGTGAGGGGTTTTGTAGGAAAGATACAGAAGGCGTGCCGGCTTATATAGCCACGGTCATTGGGTGGCGACAGGATGGCGAGCTGCGGTATTTGTCGGTGGGGTCCATGGTGACACAAAACATAGGACGCTTGGTGGTGGCAGGGCAATGATACATGCCACAGTGGACCACTGCACGTGGTAGTGATGTGCAGAGCGGTGCTAGGTAGGTGGGTGCCGTGGCTTGTTGTGGTGCGGCACTGCTGGGGACATAGTGTGGCTGGTTTGGCGCGAAGCAAGTGTGTAGGACCTATGACGAAACTCAACAAGGAGGCATGGTCGAAGAATAGGATGGAGCGACAGGGTTAGGGATAGAGTAGCAGCTGATAAAATTCATGTGTGGAGTAGTGGTGGCAAGTGGGATTCGCAGTGGTGGGTCCATGTTTGGCAAGCGCAACACAACGCAACGTGCTAGGGTCATAACACATATGCGTGAAGGCAGTGGCTAGATTGGCATCCTACGGAGCGCATGATGTGAGCATGAGCATATGAATGGGTTTGTGTTGCACGAAAATGGAGTGAGAGCATGGCGCACGGGCTTAGGATTTTGCCAAACACTTGGCACGTTTGCAGGTGTAGCATAGGGAGGAGGATGAGGACGTGGAGTGAGTGCATGCGACTTAGCTAGGTGGCTGACAAGTAGGCCTGGGCGGGACGGTAGACAGTAGGTGTGTGCGTAGATGCGGCGTGGGGCATTTGCGGGATGAAGAGGAGGTAGGCACATGGGCTAGCTAGCATGGCCTAGGGAAGGACGAGAGGAGGAGAAGAGGCCTTAGGCTAACTTGGGTGTGGCTTGGGGAGAAAGAGAGGAGGGAGAGAGAGGAAGTGAGGTTGGGCCGTGGGGAGGAGAGGAGGCCAAGAGAGAAGAATGGTTGGAAAGAATGATCTAAACTAATAGTAGTTCTTCTAATTTTTTTTAGAGATTTTTAGGTTTGGATTTTTAAGAGATTTTGATGAATTTAAAATGAGTTTGAATTTCAAACTTAGATTTGGGACCAATTGGAGATTTTTTTAAGGGATTCAAGGGAATGGGGATGGATTGAGATTTAATTTTTAGCATAACAAGCACCAAGGGATTTTTAAACAAAACAAAATTTTAAGGTGCTACACACTCACACCTGAAAAATACTAAGGATTAGCCTTTCACATACATACTAGCTGGTTAAGTAATTAGGTTTTCACTATCTCAAGATTACATATACAATCTTCCATACACAGAACCATCCGGGTTAGCTAGAGCTTTCTCGTAGATCAGATAAAGTTCTCTCTTTATTTTTGTTTACACATAATGTCTTTGTTTATGTTAACTGGATGGATTAGTACTAGCTTTTAGCTTTTCTTATATAGGAATCCAAGTAGATTCTCCGTGGCATGACAAATTTGCATCGTTTTTTCACCATCCACTTGTGACTTGTCTGGTTTTGTCATTATAATGGTGAATTTAGATTCTAACCCCACTTTTTGAGTGTCATTATCATTTTAATAGGTTGTTTAATTGATGCTTACTTAGCGACAAGATATTAAAGTGGAAGTGCCACATGCAATACCTTTTTCTTAGTGCTAATTAACACGTGAACTTATTACATCTGAGCCTATTACTCATTGTGTACACGTATCTCTTGCGAGATAAAAAAATACCCCCTCTATTTTTTATGATTTAAACTAACGAACATCATATAAAAATAGTAAGGGAGTGCTATAAAGACATTTTATTTCAAAGCAATTTCATTCTATATGACATATTGTACGAGGACATTATTAATGATAATAAATACCCAGTTTTGAACACGGCGCATGACAAATCAAGCAGAGTATTAACTAGTTTAAAATTGGACGGATGGAGTATGAATATGAAAGACCTTGGCCAGAGCAAAGACAAATCGTGCTGATATCACACCAGAGATAATTATAGTACCCTTGGTTTCACACCGGCCAGTTGCAACTAGCTGAGACTGAACACTTTTGGAAGGCAAGATTGTTTTAAGGATTTTCATCCAAATTAGTTTAATTTATGTAAAATTCCTCTTAAATTTCTTCATTTCAAAGGAGGCCCAATTTTTATAATTCTCCAAATTAACAGGTGACAAGTCCTGGCCATCCTATTTATCTTTCATATATCCAGATCATTACTTGACTAGCAGGAAAAATGATATTATTAATGAGGATGGATAGTCAGTGTCGAAGTATTGAAATGTGAGAAATATGATCAGAAATGTGTGTACTTAATTTGTGCTCCTAATATTTATGTTCAGAAAAAAACAACACATAATTGAGTCTTGAGCCCAATCAGGACAGGATTAATAATGCATTGCAATATTTGCATGCGTCGTCCCCTAGCTAGCACAATAATGCAAGTTGTGATCAATATCCATTGAATTGTGCATCGGCGACGTTGCTAGTCAGTACAACGAATTGCTTCCTGGCACGTTTGGACTTATAGGGTTGGACGGCCCGACTGGGTCTAATCTCAGAAAAAGAAAGAAAGTCCTACTGATACTTTATGAAACTAAAGCTAAGCTTTGACAACGCTAGATAACCTAACTACTAACTCAAACAGTCAACAGGATCCTTGTGCATACATTGAACTTAGACATCATCTCCAATGCTGATAAAGTTGTCTAGTACTACCTATGTTGTCGAAAAGCTGACGTCCTAAATTCAATCCTTAAATCATTAATAGATAACAAAATATCATGATTTAAAATGTGAAGCTTATATTAGTAAATTTGTCACTAAATTATATTTTTAACATTTTTAATAAAGATATGGTTTGAAAAAGTAATAATAAAACATGTGTATTATAGATTGTATCGATATCCAAGATAATATCTTTTGACAAACGTAAGTAATATAAGACCCTCGTAAATCAACGACTCAAATTACTTTTGGTGATACTATCGGTAGAGCCTATGTAAAAAAAATATTCTATTCTAACTAAACAAACTGCCTGATGTTAGCTTTTAGCCTAACTAAAACCGTACGTCAGCAGCAAATATTATTGATTACTTTTGCTACTATTTATAGTGATACTACCGGTAGAGCCTATTGTAAATATATATATATATATATATATTCTACTCTAACTAAACAAACTGCGTGATGTTAACTCTTAGCCTAACTAAAACCGTACGTCAGTAGCAAAAATTACTGCGTTCCATATGTTTCTGTCGTTCTCCCGGACAGTGCAAGGTGCAGCGCATTGCCCACTGTGGTAGCATGCCTGTCATTCTCCCGGACACTGATGCATACATGATAATATGATATATGACCTTGCACTGTTACACACTGCATCATAAGATTTTATCTCACCCTGCGTTTTCTTGCAGCAGTAGCAGTGCCTATGTCGCAACTTCCTCATCGCTCACCGCCACTAGCTAGCTAGCTTGGAGACACGTCAGTCAGTCCCAGAAAAGAATTCATTTCATCTAAAAATAAAATCTGCCTGCAGCGTCACTGCATGGAATTTCTACTGTGTGACAATTGCGACTTTTTTTCCTAAGTTCAGTTGAGAGAGTTCAGACGGAGATGGTACGGTGGCACTCTGTTTTTCTTGAGAGGATACAGTTTCGGACGTAATGGCAGTGTTAGAGATTGTAAACGTGTTACACTAGAATTGTAACCGAGCATGTCTCAAGGATAGATGGACTCCTGTAATTTGCTATAGATAGAATAGAACTTAAGTTAGAAGTTCTAGTTTAAAACTATCTATATCTGTAATTCTTGTTCTATATATAAACATACAACCTATGGTGAGCCAAGATGAGGCAACCATAGTTACTTCATATTTTTTTATGATATCAGAGCCGCCTCTTCCTATAATAGATCTATAAAAATCTCATCAAATTCTCGCGACAAACGGGCTGCGACCTGCTCGTGACGCTCCTCCCCGCGATCTGAACATCCCGCGACAAGAGGGCCGCGACCCCTGCTCGTGACGCTCCTCCCGCGACAAGATGTCTTCGTCCTTCGCTCATGGCAAACGATACCCGTCCTCTCCTTTTGGACATCCAGTGTCTGACAAGCTGACACGGGATAACTTCGTCCTATGGAAGACGCAGTTCCTGCCCGCTATCCGTGGCGCCAAGGCGCTTGGTTTTCTGGATGGAACCATCCCCGAGCCGCGACAAGTCCTTGAAGCTGAAGTCGACGGCAAGAAGAAGGAGATTCCCAACCCAGAGCATGACTCATGGGTAAAAAAAGATCAGCAGCTACTCAGCTACCTGGTGAATTTGGTCTCCAAGGAGGTCCTCGCCGGGATCACGACTGCAACAACCTCTGCGCAGGCATGGAAGGCGCTAGGGGCTATGTTTGCAGCACAATCAAGAGCGCGGGTTATAAATCTGCGCATGCAATTGGCCACCACCAAGAAGGGCAGCCTCACTACGACAGCCTATTTCAACAAGATGCAGAACATCAAGGATGAGCTCGCGTCAGCCGGCGTCATCGTCGGGGATGATGAGGTGGTTGCTCATCTACTTAATGGTTTAGACTTTGATTATCACCCCTTTGTTTCTTCTATGATGGGCCGATCAGGAGATCTTTCACTCTCTGAATTATATTCTCTACTCATGGAGTACGATCTTCGGCTCGAGATGTATCAAGGGACCGATTAGTTCCAGTCTTCAGCTAACATGGCATCTCGCGGTCGTGGAAACCGTGGTCGTTCTGGTGGTCGACGTGGTGGAGGCCGGTTCAATTCATCACGCAATGGACAGAACAACAACAACAATCAGAGTTACACCAACAATAATCAAGGCAATAGCTCGCAAGTCACAAAAAAGGCGCCCTGTCAAATCTGCAAGAAGACAAATCATGAAGCCAATCAATGCTATTTTCGCTATGAGGAAGACAATCAGTACCGTAGGCGACCAGCAGGAGCTTATGGTGTTGATACAAATTGGTATGCGGACAGCGGGGCCACTAACCATATCACCAGCGAACTTGACAAGATGACCGTCCGTGATAAATATAGTGGCAATGAACAAGTTCATAACGCTAGCGGCAAAGGTATGAGTATTAGTAATATTGGGCATACAGTTTTTCATACCCCTTTCAGTAAACTTCATTTGAACAATATTCTTCATGTGCCCTCTTCTGCTAAAAGCCTTGTTTCAGTTCATAAACTTGCCAAAGATAACAATACTTTCCTTGAATTTCACCCTGATTCCTTTCTCGTTAAGGATTAGGAAACGAAGAGGATTTTACATCACGGTAGATGCAAAGGTGGCCTGTATCCTTTCATTCCATCGGAAGAGAAAATAGAGTCAAAGCATGAAGTTTTTGGAGTCCATGTCCCTTCTACATCGTTATGGCATAGTCATCTAGGTCATCCTGCTACTCCCATAGTTCAGAAGATCCTTAGCTCAAATAAGTTGCCGTGTGCTAGTTCCAAGAATGTTGAGTCAATTTGTGATTCGTGTCAAAGGGCCAAGAGCCATCAACTGCCTTATTCTGTTTCTAATAAAATCTCTAGTGCTCCTCTTGATCTGATTTATTCTGATGTGTGGGGGCCTGCACCCATCTCTGTTGGGAGTTATAGCTTCATTGATGACTATAGCAAATACACCTGGATATATTTGTTGAAGCATAAATCTGATGTCTTTCGAGTTTTCCAAGATTTTCAAAACTTAGTAGAAAGACAGTTCTCTAAGAAGATCCTTTGTGTTCAATCGGATTGGGGAGGCGAGTATGAAAAATTAAATTCTTTCTTCAAGCAAATTGGGATCACACACCGTGTGTCCTGTCCTCATGCTCATCAACAAAATGGCGCTGCTGAACGCAAACATAGACATATTGTTGAAGTTGGTTTAGCTCTTCTTGCTCATGCTTCCATGCCTTTAAAATTTTAGGATCAAGCTTTCCTTACAGCTATCTATCTCATTAATATTCTTCCCAGCAAGGTTATTGATTTTGAAATTCCTAGTACTCGCCTTTTTCATGATGCACCCGATTATAGCAATCTTCGTGTTTTTGGCTGTGCTTGTTGGCCCAATCTGAGGCCATATAATTTCAGGAAGTTATCCTTTTGATCCACCCAATGTGCTTTCCTTGGCTATAGTTCCATGCACAAAGGTTTCAAGTGCCTTGACATCTCCACCGGACGCATTTACATCTCCCGTGATGTCGTTTTTGATGAAGCCGTGTTTCCCTTTTTAAAGCTCCATCCTAACGCCAGTGCCTCTCTTAGAAAAGAAATTGTCCTACTGCCTTCTTCCCTTCGAAATCCAGGGGATGATGACTGTACTGCATCTAATATTACTAATACTACTGACGTACCTGCTGTTTCTAGTGAATCATCTGAGAAAATTGCAGGTCTCATGCCTATGCTCCCAGCGCTACCGGCACAACGTTGCGCACATATCCCAGGCTGCAGCTCCCAGGTGGAAACGCTGTCTCCTTCCAGCTCGTCGAACGGTGCTGTTTTGCCTGCTACACCGCCTAGGGGAACATCAGTATCGCTGCCGACCGCTGTTGCTGTGCCAGAGGACAACAGTGCGGTGACAGGTGGGGGTAATGCGGTGGTGCCTGAGTCTCCACCTGGGACGTTGCATGCGTCTGAGGAGTCTCCACCACCGCTGCATGCTACAGCATCAGGTGCACATGAATTTGTGCCACCCGAATCTTCTACAACATTTGGATCTTCTACAACATCTGGTTCTCCAGCAGCCACACCTGATCCCCCGCGTCACCAAACACGGTTGCAAAGCGGTATTATCAAACCAAAGAAGCTATATGATAGTATGATTCGATATGGCATGTTTAGTGCTACTGGTGAACCTAATTCCGTTGATGAAGCTATTTCAGATCCAAAGTGGCGTGATGCAATGGAAGTGGAATTTCAAGCTCTAGCTAAGAATAAAACTTGGCATCTCGTTCCAAGAAAAACTGGATAGAATATTATTGATTGCAAGTGGGTTTTCAAAATCAAACGAAAAGCCGATGGGAGTATTGATAGATACAAAGCTCGATTAGTTGCCAAGGGATTCAAGCAACGCTATGGCATCGACTATGAAGACACTTTCAGCCCAGTTGTCAAGATAGCTATAATTAGATTGGTACTCTCTATTGCAGTGTCAAGGGGATGGTGCCTCAGACAACTTGATGTGCAGAATGCGTTCTTGCATGGTGTTCTGGAAGAGGAAGTTTATATGAAGCAGTCTCCGGGTTTTGAGGACACTAAAACACCGGGATATATATGTAAGTTGGACAAGGCTATCTATGGGCTGAAGCAGGCGCCCAGGGCGTGGTACTCCAGGTTAAGCTTCAAATTAATCACTCTAGGTTTTGTACCGTCAAAATCAGACATGTCTCTTTTTATATATCATAGGGGTGGTACAACTATTTATATGCTTATCTATGTTGATGATATTATCGTTACAAGCTCATCACCTGAATCGGTGACAACTCTTCTTGCTGATTTAAAAGAAGACTTTGCACTAAAGGATCTTGGCAAGTTACATTACTTCTTGGGTATAGAAGTTAAAGAAGAGTTAGATGGCATAACTATATCTCAAGCTAAGTATGCACAAGACTTGTTGAAGCGTGTTGGAATGCTCGGCTGCAAACCCTGTACGACTCCTTTATCTGAATCTGAGAAGCTGTCGAGCTATGATGGTGTTCCTCTCAGTCCAGAAGATGCTACTCGCTACAGAAGCATAGTTGGTGCTCTTCAGTATTTAACAAATACACGACCAGATTTATCCTTTGCTGTTAACAGAGTTTGCCAATTTTTTCATGCACCGACCTCAGTTCATTGGACTGCAGTTAAAAGAATACTTAGATATATACAACACACCATTGGACTCAGGATGTATATTCAAAAGGTATTATCGTCATTCATCAGTGACTTCTCTGATGCAGATTGGGCAGGTGATACAGATGATAGGCGTTCTACTGGAGGCTTCGCAATATTTTATGGAAGTAATTTTATATCATGGAGTGCTAGAAAACAGCCAACTGTTTCAAGATCTAGTACAGAAGCAGAATATAAAGCGATGGCTAATGCTACTGCAGAAATAATATGGCTTGAGCAACTGTTGACCGAACTTGGGGTTAAAGTGCATCGCACCTCAGTTCTTTGGTGTGATAATCTTGGTGCAACATACTTATCAGCTAATCCCGTGTTTCATGCTAGAGCAAAGCATATTGAAATTGATTTTCACTTTGTGCGTGAAAGAGTTATGAGAAAACAGCTACACGTTCGGTTCATCACTTCTGGAGATCAATTGGCGGATGGATTTACAAAAGCCTTACCGGTTGCAAAGATAAATACATTTATTCACAATCTCAAACTTCAAGGTGGTTAGGAAAGTTTAGATTGAGCGGGGGTGTTAGAGATTGTAAACGTGTTACACTAAGATTGTAACCGAGCATGTCTCAAGGATAGATAGACTCCTGTAATTTGCTATAGATAGAATAGAACTTAAGTTAGGAGTCCTAGTTTAAAACTATCTATATCTGTAATTCTTGTTCTATATATAAACATGCAACCTATGGTGAGCCAAGTTGAGACAACCATAGTTACTCTATATTTTTTTAATATGTTCTCAATCTCTCGGAAGTACATCAACTTTCAGCTCGGTGACGTGCTGTTTGAACAGTATCTTCTTGAAAAGGAGATGTTGTTGCGTTTCGATGACGTGTTCTACACACATCCTCATAAAATCTTTTTTTTTGACGGGATGTATGAAGAAATTCATGTACTGTTTTCGATCATCTTGTTTCATTTAAAAACGAGATCTTTGGTCAAAAATATGCTTCCATAATTTCTACTGTTCCGGTAACTTTAGAGTGATGGCACAACATCTGTTTGGAAGTACCTAACATGTAAGCAGATTGACCTTGTTTCTCACAAACCAAAGCAGATTGACCTTGTTTCTCACAAACCACACAATATACAAACAACATCAGGAAATGCTAATCTTCTGATTAATTAACATCCCAAAGATGTCCGTGTCTTTTAAGTTGTCTTTACCCTTGGCACAGCCCTGGAATACTTGGGTTTGATCCCTAGCTAAGAGCCCAATGGTCCCATGCATAGCAAGTTGTCCAGTATAACATATATTTAGGCCTCCTTTGAATCACTCGCTCGTGGAACAGGGATCGATTATCCAACATGCATTTGAATATGCATATTTGGTACTAATAATATATTAAGCCACCTTTGGAATTGAGGATTTTTCGAATGAATTTTATGGGAGTTAAACTAATTCCAATGAAAATCCAACGAAACTCCTGCATTCTGAACGAGCCCTTACGCAGATTGTCCAAAGCGGTGCTCATGTCGGCATTCGGCAACAGATGCTCCTACCTAGCAGCTAGATACTACTACTACTACTATTTTCATCCTCACATACGTTTTCATTTATTTATTTTACATGGTGAATCATTTCTAACATGCAAAATATGACGTCTGCACTTTTAACACTGTAATTTGTAGATACTACAAGGGCTAGCATAGCACTTATATCTACAATGTTGAAATTGCGGCGCATCGTGCGTATTGAGACTAACAACAGTACAAAAATATCGCCAAAAAAAATAAAGAAAGAAAAGCACTGAGAGATGCTTCATGTTGCTGAGATCCGGGAGTCAAAAAGGCATTCAGGAAGAAAAAGTTAAAGAGGTAATGAATGAGCTAGGGAAGTAAGGGGAGGATTAGGAAAGCAGAAGCAGCAAAATTGACGTACCGGAGACGGCGTCGACGAAGCGGCCATTGATGAAGAGCTTGGTGAACTTGATCTCCAGCTTCGGCACCTCGAACCCCTTGCTGTTGTCGCCGTTCGCCACCGCCGCCGCCATCGCCGTCGCTCGCCGCGAAGAAAGGAGAAACAGGAGGAGGAGAGATGCGGAGGGAGGGAGATTGATAGGAAGCACCGGGGTGTGTTGTGTTTAGAGTTAGAGGGGATACGGGCTTTTTTTAAAGGTAGGGAAGAGACCCAAGGCGAGACGACAGATTTAATCTGTTGCGCGGATAGCGGTTTCTCCTCCAAGTGTTGTCTTGCTTTTGTTCTCTATCTTTTCTTTTCTTCTCTCTTTTTTACCGTACCTATTTATTCCAACTGGCATAATAAACATCTTTCATTTCCCTACCTCTCTAGTCTCCGTATGGCTTGCGACCTGGTGATGTGGTGATGTCCCAAATACGGATGTCGGTCTGATTGAATGTACACAAATTAACAAATTAGTAGCAATACAACTTCTTTATATATATATATATATATATTATTCATGGTTTAAAAGCTATTAATACTTAGATTATAAAAAACTCTACAATCAAAGTTTTAAAATTTAAATTTTAATTATGTGTGATAAACCAATAGACAAACTGACTCTAGATGCTGAGCCGTTAGGTTTGTCCTGTCGGTTTGTATCAGCCGGTCATTTGTGTTTAAAAATGATAAAAAAAATAAAGATTATTTAATTTTTAATAGTTATTTAATGATAAAATTAATTACTTCTACTGAGATGAGGAAATTGTATATATAAAGTTTTAATAAAAAAACGTACTCTTTAGCAGCGGTTAAAAAAATATACGTATAAAAACGGAGGAAAAATCACTGCCGTAAGCGTTCTCGAACGCAACCTGGCCAAAAGCCACACGAGGGCGACGGCCACAGCCAGTCGCCCACAAAAGCCTTGGACTCTGGAGGCTCTCATCGGGTTGAGTTTCCCATCGAGTTTGCAAACGCTGGTTTTCTCTAGGTCCAGTCATCGCTGCTAGCGTCACGTCACTGCCAAACTGACCTAAGTGCGCCGCACAGTAGCACAGGGTGAGGAGGGTCAGGATGGTACGACTCGACGCCGGTGACGCCATGGCCGGCAAGCCGCCCGCCGTCGCCGGCGGCCACGGGGATGGGGACGTCGACGTCCGTGTCCCACGCTAGCTGGTATGACGACGAGTGGCTTTGCAGCATCGCGTGCAGGGAAGCTGCCAGGAGAGCCCAGCCACGGAGCACATACGGCGCGCGGCGTGTGCGTCCCCTGACCAAGAAGAGACGAGCAGCAGCCAGCAGGGCGTCGTTGCAGGGGTGGGAACACCGGGCCACATGTGACCAGGGGCACTGACCCAGCAACATGTGTCTCCAGCAAGCGAGGACAAAATCCCATACCGCGTGATCGACTTTGACGTCCAAAGCCAAAGTAAAAAAGAGAGAAAGAGAGAGAGGAGAGTGAAAGGACTCCAGGGAAGATTTCGACCATTGCAGCAATAAGCAACAACCAGAGTTACTGATCGGCAGTAAATATATTCTCGCACCAGGCAGTTTCTTTGTGGAATCAATCCTCCTGCTCTGCAGCCTGCACACTGCATTTGGAAAATCAATCTCAACAGTGTATTCCCCACATTTATAATTGATTTCTGATTGAACAAACGGTAAGTCGCAAACAGGCGCCACCCATTATGTATCCTCCAGCTTTCAACAGAACTAACATACAGATATATGGCTTTAAATAACATGAACACCCCAGCAAAGATGCAAGGAATTGGAAGGCATATATGGCTGCTTTGGTCATTGTTGTGTCACCGAGACATGAGTCGCCGTGCAATTCCTCATGTACCACAACTCACAACGCACAAGTTCCATCTGGTACATCAACCTTCCCTAGATGAAATGCTATTGTACATTACATCGGGTGACTGAAACAATTACGCGGTATCACCACCACAAGCATTACAACTCAGCTTACAGAAGATTTATGGTACAGATTAGCTGAAGGCATTATGCTTTGTATGGGAATGGCCTTGCGCTTGCGCCTGCTTCTCCAGGCTTGGGTTCTTGACATACATGTTGGGAGGGGTAGAGTCAGCATGATCATGTACTCATGTTGTATTTCTGAAAAATGGATGATCTAGAGCTTCTTGGGCAATAAGACGCTCTGATGGCTCAAATTTTAAAAGCCCATATAGCAAGTCTGCCAGCACTGCCCTTGAATGGTCAGCCTTCCTTGCGACTAAGTCCTGAAGTTTCAGTCCATAATGTTCGAGGTGTGTAAGTTGAATCTTCTTCATAACAGATATTTGAGAATATATTTTTAATACTGGGTTACTTCAAACTCTCTTAGTGGCAATTTGAAACAATAATTTTACTGACCAGCACTATAATACTCTGAATAAATATAACTACAAGAACAACATAGTAAATCACAGGATGAAACAGAGACTACATTATGAGAGTAGAACCTCCCACCGCAAGTGGAACTTTATTTTTTCTATATGCACCATAACAAGCTGAGCTTTATGCCAAACATTTCCAAACATAAATATGCCTTTAGACAGAAGAATCATTAACTATAAATATTACATAAAAGAAAGAAACAGCTTATGCTTCTATTCTTGATTTTTACTTTCTATACCTGGCATTTTGTTTACTAGAAGCAGACAGGAGAAGATAGACCGGGAAACAGGAAAATGCATAATTTTGTTTTGAAATCTACAGATATAATTAGATTGAGGATAAGCATAGAAAAAAAAAGAATAATTGAGGGAACCAAAACCTTTAGCCGGTCTAATTTTTTCACTGCTCGGATACTCTCTCTTGAAACAGCACCTTCAGGCCAATTTAGACGTGCCCCTCGTCTAAAATATTTCTGAGCTGATGAACTGGATATTCCAGTTGACATACAGAATGTAAGTATGGAAAATCAGTATAAAATTAAGAAGAAAACAGATCATTGCAAGACAATATATGGTAGCATATCATACACCTAAATGCATTACCAAAATCAACATAACACCCAAATGATGTACTCAGAAACAACATTCTGGTGAATGAATTGTATCTATTATTACCTTTATATGAGAACTATGGATAAATCAATGCAAAAGAAATAGATGATATATTAGTGAATAGTAACTAACTATGAACTATTAAAAAAACCATGGATTTTAAGGTTGGGATTACACATGAGAAAGTATAAGAAATAAACTAGTTAAATTACAAGCTAAAAAAAAAGGCATTTTGAGGGGTTCAATTAACTTGACAGAATAAAATACCATTTATAAATTCTATAAGGAAAGTCCAGAAAATATTAAAAAATGGTAAAATTAAAATTTTACTTGCCAAATGCTAAATTAAACAGTAAATATAGATTCATTTACTACTTGCTATATTGGGGACAGCACAACAGGTAAAATAAAACGCTCATCAAAGTAACAGTGTGCACACTGTACCTGGCTTTCCGTATCATGTGTTCTGGTAGTGGACCCAAAACCCTCTCCATCATTGCTAAGTGTTCAACGTTCTCATGTGTTTGAAACAATGCTTCCCCCTAGAGTTTTTTTATGGTTAGGAAAACATAGGCTAAGGTAGAAGAGGAAAAGTAGGCATAACAAGAAATCAAACCGAGCATAGCTCAACGAGGATGCAACCGACGCTCCAAATGTCACAAGGGAAACTCCACCCTAAGCCTGTCATAGGAACATATTCAAGAATATCATATTTCATGATTTTCCTCTTGGGGAGAATATCCATTAGCAAATACCAAACAAGTTGGGTAGCCATCAAGAAACAAGAAAGCACAATTCAACTCAGCATACAAAGAACAGGGGAAGTTCAATTAATTTACTGTAATAGCATTGTGCAGGTTTCAGGCTTACATATATATAAAATTATAAAGGTCATTGTCTGCTTTCGAACTGCAAATACCTAAAAAATGTAACCATTATTTCTCATGATGCCGACAGTCTTGCCAGGGCCACATCTGATCAATTAAAAAACTAAATATGTTCAAAATGTAACCATTATTTCTTGTGCTGCCAACAGTCTTGCTAGGGCCAGGTCGATCAACTAAAAAACTAAATATGTTCTTAGACAATTGTGGAGAGAGCAAAGATGGATTAAATATATATTATTCTGAAGTTCTAGTAATCAATGCAATTTAATCTTCAAGATCATATGTTAAAAAGTAAGGGGCATGTTCAATGACTTCAGTCTAGACTCCAAAAAGAACAAAGTATTAAATATGAAATAAAAGGCACTAGATATACCCATGTTATAAAGTTTTTATTCTCTAGTGAGGAAGATGCATTGCCCATCTCTAAAATTTTATCGAGCCAATAAAAACATTCTTCACAGTCAAATGGCAAAAGGTCTCATGAATGATATACCACTTTACTATTAAGCATAATCAGATACTAAACTGAAAAAATGACCAATAAGTAGAGCAAGTGCTATTTATTCTGTCAATGCTAACACGATTACAGTGGTGGCAAGCAGTTTTCAATGCTTTAGGGAATTATGTTATCTGGAATCACTAAGAATAAGAGTTCCAATGGCATTCATCAATGATTGCATCCAAGGATTTTGAATTGCACCTTTGTTCTGCTCCATTGGAGCATACTCAAGGCCACATAAACCTTCATGGTAAGGATACTCCAAACTCAAGCAAGATAAAATAAAAGCAAACCTTCAAAAATAACCAATTTACCTAAGATTATTTCAGGTGCTCTGTAATGCCTTGTAGAAACAATCGAACTATGTTCCTGATTATCAAAGGCGGTACTACCAAAATCTATCAGCTTTATGGCACTGGACTTTGGTAAGCACTTGAAATGCATCTCATCTTGTGAATTCTTCTGTACAACCCCAAGCAATCATTCAACATAACTTCTAATACCATATGCCTAGTTTCAGAATAGCAGACGATCACTACAAAACTGATTGAGATTACCTTGGAACCTGGAACCTTCATATACTCTGAAGACACGAGGAGTATGTTTTCTGGCTTCAGATCAGTGTGAATAAGGCGTAATTCATGCATATCTATTTTAGAAGAAAGAAAAGAAAAGATGGTCAAGCGTGCCTCCTTTCAGCAACAGAAGAATGAATCAGCAGCTACCAAATTTGTTAAGAATTGATATGCAGAATCAAAAAATCACACACATGCTACAGATTCCAACAGTTGCCGCCCAAACTCCCGCACAAGTTCCACAGGGAAAGGTTGGTATCTATTTCTCTTTAGAAAATCATACAAGCTTGGTCCAAGCTTCTCAAAAACCTGACAAAACCATCAATATCCATTGAAGAAAAATTATCTTTGATTTGTTTCCATATTGGCAAACCTTTATGAGCAAATAACAACAATTGTTTTATAAGCATCTAAATACTATTCAAGCACATTATCATATCGTACATAGCAGTATCTTTTGCTGCCTGCGAGAAAAAAAGGTGTTTGGAGGGCAAATAAAGTAATTGCCAACAAACATAACTTTGAAACTAACAGGAATGTGGTGGAATATGGAATATTGGAATTGTAAGGGCACATATCAACAACTGAAATTTGGTATAAATTTTTACAGCTAGCATAAATGAATGAAAATTGAGACTTACAATGCATATATGATTGCGATAGTCAAACCATCCTTGAATCTGGACACAGCTGGCCAATTAGGAAGAATGAACAGGTGAGAAATAGAAAAGACTAAGATTTTAGGGATCAAATATTCTGAGACACTCACAGTGATCTGTATCTCTCATTTTCTGCAAGGCGGTTGAGCACATCGATCTCAATCATTGCAGCATCCCTGTACTTACGGATGCTACGAACAACTTTTATTGCGACATATTCACGTGTTTCACGGTCCCAGCATTCCAGAACACGCCCAAAAGTACCTATTGAAATGGCTCCCGTTGCTTTACATTATAATAATAACAAATAGACCAAGTACTAGGGAAGAAATTGCAGAAAATCCAACCTTCTCCCATTTTGCTCAATATTTTATCTGTGTAGACAAAAAGAAAAGAATATCAACAAACAATCTCACAGAACCTAAATAGCTACAAAGCCCCACAGTACTAGAAATTTCAACTAAACATAGCATCGATAAATACTGGGAACGAAAGCAGGGTACATGGGTACATATAGTTTGTTAACATAACAAACAGTAGCTTCATTTACCTCCCTTGGTGCTAGAACACAGATACAATATTACACAGGGGATTAATGTCCGAATTACTCATGTGACTGTGGTGGTAAACTTTCGCAGTAGAATCCTACAACACAACATATACCTGAACAAAACTACTGCCGTTTGCAAGCAGGATCTACGCACACAAATCCTGGCATACTTTCAGCGAAGCAAGAGATTAGGATGGGTGCTCACATCGTCGGTTTAAGTTCTCGCCGAGATCAAACACGTAGTGCCCGTCGCGGTCGTCGTCCCTCCATGGCGGCGACGCGCCACCCCTCGCCACCTGCAGCACGCCCAAATCCTCGTCAGCACAGGAGACCACCCCGAACCCTAGGAAACGAACACCCTCGAGCAAAGCAGACGGGACGGACGTACCACCGCCCGCTCCGTCGGCGGCGGCGCGCCTGCGCCGCCCCAGCCCTGGCGGGCCCGCTTCCGCGACCGCGACGACTCCATGGATTCCGATTCGATCGGAGCGAGAAGAGAGAGAGAGAGGGATAGTGAAAGAGGGAGGGAGGGAGAGAGAGAGAGAGAAACCCTAGGCCGAAGCGGGGAGGTGAGACGGGGCCAGAGGCCGGGGCGCGCAGATGGCGGCGAGGTGGGGAGGCCAAGCGGGCTGAGCCCAGGTGTCAGTAGCTAACTGGGCCTAGTTGACGACGAGATGGGCTTGGGCATTTGTGGGCTTCAATTTTGCGCCATTCTCTCGTATTCACTGGAGAATGTTTTGAGTTACTCTTTTTAAGTAATACCCGTGCGTTGCAAGATAAACACCAACAGGTGAAAATTTTAAAACGAGTAACATGGCACCAATTCTCTTAATTTTAACGGTTTAGATTACTTGTGTGTTGCCCAAAGTTTGTTTAGTACACCAAATATTCGTTCCACACGCTAAGTAATAAATAGATTGCATGTAGTGATTGAAGAAGGTGAAAATCGTTTTCTGATTGCCACATAGATTTGGGAGGAAGTCAGATCGGTGGCCTATATATAGCACGCAAGGGTTTATGTGCAACCATGCAACCACGAGCACTCCCACACGTACGTTTTATACGTTAACTTTTTATTAGCGACGTCGTGTACACAAAACACAAACTGGTAATTAAAGGCAGCTAACGAGCACACATGCATACTGACATGCATGCAAGCAAGCAGCTTGGCTAGTTTAGCTAGATAAATAATGAAGAGCTTAATTAGGCGCCCTGGAAACCGACGGGGACCTTGCAGCCGCAGTAGTTGAGCCGTTGAGGGTGAGATCGACAACGGGGACGTCAAGTTGGACGCCGAGCATGCCGGTGTTGATGGCGAGGCAGACGCCTAACACGTCGGAGTTGACGGCGAGGCCGTCTATGTCGGCCAGCCCGGTAATCAGCGGGCAGCTTCCCCACCGTCTCGTGGATCCGTCCGTTCAGCACATCGGCGCGCACACCATGCATGGCCAGTTTCTCGATGTTAGCATGTCGCTCGGGCCGCGGGAGCCGTGGACACGCGATACACACAGACTCTCCCCGATCTCCTTCACAAAATTACAAAAAATAGGGGATATAATCTCAGCCTTTTCTCACCATTCATCTACCCTATGGTGCACAGACTCATGTAGCTCATGGCTCATTCATCATATCCTATGGTCAGAATCATGAACCAGATTGCGTCCACCTCTTTCGGATACAGATCGCGTCATCATCATTAAAATCAAGGACCCAAATCACGCGAAATCACCGCACGCTCATCAATCCAACGAGCTAGATCACGTGATTGAAACAGGAGGCCCTGCTGGGCCACGGTCACCCCTGAAAACTCCTCGGTTTTTGAAGGAAAAAAGGCACGCTTTCCGAAGGAAACAAACCGCGTCCATAATCGATTACTTGCGAAGAGAATTCGCCTCCTCCCAGATTGGTCGACTCCTCTCGAAGTTGTTTGACGTTGCGGCACCCAGCGCCTGCGCAGCGATCACGATAGAGCGGTGTGGCGCAGCGGGAGCAGCTTGGCCGCGGTGGCGCCAGCTAGGCGCTAGGCGCAAGCGTGCAGCAGCGTCAGCGTTGTGCTGCCGTCGCAGCGACCACCAAGGATCGGCGGTGACAGCTGGCCAAGAGACCACGCAGCAATTGCGACGGCGCGGAGGGCAACAGTTGCGCAGCCGCCGAGGGCCGCCATCGCCGCAAAAACGCACGCCGTCCTGCTCTGAAGGGCAACACACGCGTTTTCAGTAATTCCGCAGGGCTCAAGGGCTCACGCTTCAGGTCACCATCTACCAAGGCGGCGTTGTCGTTTGCCTATTCATCGTCAGCACCGATCATGTCATTAGGCAGGCTTTGTTTCCTCCCGCCAAAGTGTCATACGCTCAGACCCTAATTGCGTAGAGATTTTTCCTCTCCTCAACAACTGTCATCGATTGTTCTTTTTTCCTTCTCTATCTCTACTATGGAGTCCCACTTTTCTGGTGCATTGCTGTCAGATTAGGCCATTAGGGCCATCACACAGCTTAATTTATTTTGTTATTGTTGCTTTGTTGCCATATTAGGGTGTATCGGTCGTCTCAATTTACTCAATTCATTATTATGTTCACTAGAAGTTAGAACCATTATGTCAAGTGCTTAGATAAATAGGAATATGTATTGTACATGGTTATAATTTGTACTTCAAGTTGGGAGAAAAATATATCAAGGTGCTAATGCTAAAACTCTGTTGAAACACTCCCATGCATGTCTTATAGCTTATTATGGCACATTATGAGTCAACTGAAGATACAGAACATGTACTGGTTTCTTAGGAATTTAGACCTACAGGAACCAAAATTATGTGTCTTTACTCACAGAACCTACTCCTTTTTGGGCTGCACTGCACTCATGTAAAGAGTTTTTGTTAGACAGACCACTGACCTGGATGGTATATATATATAGACCTAACCCCCTTGGATATTCTCGGGATCTTAGTCACTGTACATATTTTTATATGGTATTAGAGCGAGTCTAGACATCTCCAGGGCGCTAGCTTCTCCCTCCGGCGAGCCAACCCTCTCCTCCTCGTCGTCGACATCTTCTTTCCGTCGCCGACCCTCTTTCCAGTACTCTCCTCGCTCTCTCGCCTTCGTTTCTTCTTCTCCTCGTCTCTCCCACAGTCACCTTCTTTTCTTCGTCCCACCTCCACGTGACCAAGCGACGGTCTCGATCCGTCTCCTGACGGAAACAGTCTACTGCCAGCAGCCCCCACGCTTCGTCGACCTTTCTCGTCCCGATGACGTCTGTCTCCTTCAACGCTCTCTCTACGGCCTCAAACAAGCCCCTCGTGCCTGGTACCAGCGTTTTGCTGCCTATCTTTGGTACATCAGCTTCGTGGCCTCTGCGTTCGATAGTTCCCTGTTCACTTTCCATATCGGCTCCACCACTGCTCTATCTACTTCTCTATGTTGATGATATTGTCCTTACAGCATCTTCGACATCTCTTCTCGACCAGATCTTGGCCCAACTCCACTCTGAATTCGCCATAACCGATCTTGGTCCTCTCACCATTTTCTTGGCATCTCCGTAATCCGTTCCTCCCACGAGCTCTTTCTTTCCCAACGCCAGTACGCCATCGACCTCCTCCAGCGTGTTGGCATGACCGATTGTCACCCCACGGCCACCCCGGTCGACACTCGAGCCAAACTCTTCGCTACTGATGGCGCACTCGTTGCCGATCCCTCTCATTATCGGAGTCTTGCCGGGGCTCTCCAATACCTCACACTTACCCCCGACTTCACGTACGCTGTCCAACAAGTGTGCCTCTTCATGCACGCTCCGTGCAAACCTCACCTCGCGCTTCTCAAGCGCATCCTACGCTACGTGAAGGGTACCCTCTCCAGCGGGCTGCATCTCAGCTTCAGCCCCATCAACTCCCTCACCGCGTACTCCAACGCGGACTGGGCAGGCTGCCCCGACTCTCGACGCTCTACGTCCGGCTACTGCATTTACCTCGGTGACACTCTCGTATCCTGATCCTCAAAACACCAGACTATAGTGTCCCGGTCCAGCGTCGAAGCCGAGTACCACGCCGTCGCCCACGTTATCGCCGAGTGCTGATGGCTTCGCTAGCTTCTCCAGGAGCTCCGTGCACCCCTCTCCACCGCGACCGTCGTCTACTACGACAATGTCAGTGCCGTCTACATGACCACCAACCCGGTGCATCACCGACGCAGCAAGCACATCGATATCGATATCCATTTTATCCGTGATAAGGTCGTATTAAGACAGGTTCGGGTGCTCTATATAACATCGACACATCAGTTTACCGATATAATGACCAAAGGTCTGCCCACGCACGTCTTTGTTCACCAGTTTTTGGTCCAGTCTCTGCGTCCATTCCCCTCTCGTTGGCCTGGGTTGTATATATATAGATCCGATCCCTCTTATATACTCTCGAGGTCTTAGTCACCATACACATTTCTGCAGTTTTGAATCAAATAAGGAGTTTTTTTTTCTGGATATACATGGAAAGTGTTGACTCACAATTTTCATGTTTAAATTTAGATTTCATTAAATTATTCTATTCACTCCCGTCAGATTGTTTGATGCCTCTCAGGCTTGACGTGATGCTCACATCGCATACATTAATCCATTGTTTGCTTAAGTCGCCATACAATGCCTTATAGCTAGAGTGTACAGTACCTCTTGTTTTTCATGTAATATACATGAAGAAGCATCGAGTTCTTACTTATTTTGGCAAATCTACCTAAATCTTTATTGTATAAATATATAAATACCCTAATTATGCAGTGATACTGGTTGATAAAAATCTGCCTTCGGTTTAATTCCTGCTGTCATGCATTGATTCATGTAATTTGTGCCTGCAAATTATTTCAGTGGTATCACCACGATCTGCAAAATTTCTATATAGATCACTGTCCATTCATGATTATCGTGAGTTTTTGCCAGCAGCAGGAGAGGGACGAAGGGTTTCGTGAGTGTGAGTTCATGTGTTCTAGAAGCCAGATCTGAATTAAGATGGCAGTGGCGAACAAGGCTGTGACAGCAAGCATCAGCACAAGTCCAATTGCTTGCTACTTCGCCGGTTGCCACTGGTACTGTCCCCTGTTGGTTGATCTCATGGCCACCGAGGCAGAGAGACGTGCTTGGCTAATTAGTTGCTTAACCTTCCTCTTACATTCTTCATCATTTTCCCCTTGTTATGCGTATTATCAAATTTCCCCCTATTATGTGTATTGTCAAAATTTCCTCATTTCCAAATCATGATTTGAGGAGAGGTGTGTTTCTTGGAAGGAATGTGATGAGGGTTAAGAAGCTAAAACATCACCAAACTAGGGTCCACTCAAACAAGAAAAGAACACACTTTAGACGGAAACTAGTGAGGAAGGCAAAATTTGAGCTCGAACACACCTGAGCTGGACGATCCAGGGGTAGTGGCATTGTGTACGGGATTAGCTTAGGGCGGGCCTCATTCGCTTCCTGCTTCTTGATTCTCACCCTTCCTCCATGGCTCCTTTGTTCTCACCCTTTCCGCACCTGCCAGACTTGTCTCCCCTCTCGCGGCCGCCGCAGCCGCATGCTTACGCCGACATCCTCCTCCTCCGCGGCCGACGTCCCGGCTGCGACGCCTCGCCGGAGAGCCTCCACCTCGAGATCTTCAAGAGAGGTCTCGGACATGACCTCTTCCTCTGCAAGCACATCGTCAACTCGTACGCCAAGGGCGCGTGCCTGGACGCCGCACGCCGGGTGTTCGACGAAATGCCGGAGCGGAACGCCGTTTCTTGGACCTGCATCATCTCCGGGCACGTGTTGTCTAGGCTCCCCGACGAGGCCTTCCCGTTGTTCCTCACCATGCTGCGGGAGGGGCCGGGGTGCAGGCCTACGTCGTTCACCTTTGGCAGTGTGCTCCAGGCATGCCAGGATACGGGGCCAGACCGGCTGGGCTTTGCCGTGCAGGTCCACGGGTTGATCTCTAAGACCTTGTTCACGTCAAACACCACGGTGTGCAATGCCCTGATCTCGATGTACGGTAGTTGCTCCGTTGGTCCACCAATCCTAGCACAGCGTGTGTTTGACACCACGCCAGTCAAGGACTTGATCACATGGAACGTCTTGATGTCTGTTTATGCTAAGAAAGGGGATGCAATTTGTACATTTAATTTGTTCAGGGCTATGCATTATGATGATTCAGGGATCGAGTTGAGGCCGATGGAGCATACTTTTGGGAGCTCAATCACTGCAACATATCTTTCCTCATGCAGCTCGAGATTGCTTGATCAATTGTTTGTGAGGGTGCTCAAATCTGGCTGCTCAAGTGACCTGTATGTGGGCAGTGCTCTAGTCAGTGCAATTGCGAGACATGGCATGCTTGATGAAGCAAAGGACATTTTTCTCGGTCTGAAAGAGAGAAATGCAGTTACTTTGAATGGCCTGATAGCGGGCTTGGTCAAGCAGCAGCAGAGATTTTCATGGGAACAAGGGATTCATCTGCTGTTAATGTGGATACTAATGTTGTTTTGCTTAGTGCAATAGCTGAGTTTTCTACATCAGGACAAGGGTTGAGGAAAGGTAGGGAAGTCCATGGGCATGGACTTATTTATATGAATATGGCCATTAGTAATGGTCTAGTTAATATGTACGCCAAGTGTGGTGTCATTGATAAAGCCTGTAGAGTTTTTTTAGCTTATGGAAGCAAGGGATCGGATTTCATGGAACACCATTATCGCTGCTCTTGATCGAAATGGGTACTGTGAAGCAGCAATGATGAATTATTGTTTAATGAGACAAGATTGTATAGGTCCATCAAACTTTGCAGCAATTAGTGGCTTGAGTTCCTGTGCTGGTTTGAGACTTTTAGCCGCAGGCCAACAATTGCATTGTGATGCTGTGAAGTGGGGACTATATTTAGATACCCCTGTTTCAAATGCTCTGGTTAAAATGTATGGAGAATGTGGAGCTATGTTGGAATGCTGGGAAATTTTCAACTCTATGTCTGCACATGATGTAGTTTCTTGGAATTCTATCATGGGTGTCATGGCTAGTTCACGAGCATCTATTACTGAATGTGTGCAAGTTATCTCCAATATGATGAGAAGTGGTTTGGTCCCAAATAAAGTGACATTTGTTAACTTACTGGCTTCTTTGAATCCACTGTCTGTTCTTGAACTTGGAAAGCAGATTCATTCTGTCGTGTTGAAGCATGGAGTTACAGAAGAGAATGCAGTAGATAATGCACTCATATTATGCTATGCAAAGTCAGGAGATGTGGATTCTTGTGAGCAACTGTTTTCTAAAATGTCTGGCAGAAGGGATGCTATCTCATGGAATTCAATGATTTCAGGGTACATCTCTAATGGCCATCTGCAGGAGGCTATGGACTGTGTTTGGCTTATGATGCATAGTGACCAAATGATGGATCACTGCACCTTCTCCATTGTATGCATGTGTTTCTGTGGTGACTTTGGAGCATGGAATGGAGACACACGCTTTTGGTTTAAGGTCACACCTGGAATCAGATGTTGTGGTTGAGAGTGCTCTTGTTGATATGTATTCCAAGTGCGGAAGGATAGACTACGCTTCAAAGGTATTTCATTCCATGAGTCAGAGAAATGAGTTCTCATGGAACTCCATGATTTCTGGTTATGTGAGACATGGTCTTGGAAGGAAAGCTTTGGATATATTTGAGGAAATGCAAGAGAGTGGAGAAAGTCCAGACCATATCACGTTTGTAAGTGTTTTGTCTGCATGTAGTCATGCTGGTTTTGTTGAAAGAGGTCTAGAGTACTTTGAATTGATGAAAGACCATGGTATATTACCTCGATTTGAACATTATGCGTGTGTTATAGATCTTCTTGGTCGAGCTGGTGAGCTTGAGAAGATATAGGAGTACATTAAAAGAATGCCAATGCAACCAAATACTTTCGAGTACATGAAAAGAATGCCAATGAAACCAAATACTTTCATATGGAGGACAGTATTGGTTGCTTGTCAACAATCGAAAGACAGTGGGAAGATAGATCTTGGGAGAGAAGCTTCAAGGATGCTTTTGGAATTAGAACCTGGAAATCCTGTAAACTATGTGCTTGCATCCAGGTTTCATGCAGCAATAGGAAGGTGGGAAGATAGAGCCAAAGCCCGGGCTGCAATGAAGGGAGCAGCAGTGAAAAAAGAGGCTGGTCGCAGTTGGGTAACCTTAGGTGATGGAGTTCATACCTTCATTGCTGGTGACAGGTCACATCCAAACACCAAAGAAATCTATGAAAAGCTGAACTTTTTTATTCAGAAGATAAGGAATGCAGGTTATGTTTCGTTGACAGAATAAGTCTTACATGAAGAAAATAAAGAGTTGCTAAGCTACCATAGTGAAAAGCTTGCAGTTGTTTTTGTTCTGAGTCGTTCCTCCTCAGGTGGCCCCATAAGGATAATGAAAAACCTTCGGGTTTGCGGAGATTGCCATACAGCTTTCAAATACATTTCTCAAATTGTTGGCTGGCAAATCATTTTAAGGTATTCATTCCGGTTTCATCATTTTGAGGATGGGGAATGTTCTTGTGGGGACTACTGGTAACTTGTTTATAATGACAGTATCAGGAGCAAGCCTCTCTCAACTTCTTTGCTGTGCAGTACCATATTACCAGGTACATGGTTTTCCTAACTTCTGATATTTTAGGTAAATATCACTTCTTACCAAGTACATGGTACCTGGTACAGTTGGTTTGTACACAGATTCATGGCTATGAATTTACCATTCACACCTTAACCATTGGCAACTAATATTTAATTTCCCTTTCTCCAAGTAAGATGCAAATAAAGCTCTGCCTAATGAATGCTCAAACCTAACAACTAACAAGTAGTGTTTACTTGACATCGATTTATACTGAGCATCAAACATGAATATTGGCATTGTTGGTGTGGCTTGCTGTGATATGCAGACTCATAGAGCTTTAACGAAGTTTAGCACTTATTGCTAGAACATATGCTGGTCTAGAGTCATCATCTTTCTGTGGCAACTAAGAGGACTATATTGTGATGCATCCATAACCTGTTTGAATAGCTAGTTTTAGTTAGACTTCTCATCACAAACCACCAATTTTGTAAGCATGATTATATTTTTAGTAAATATTCAAATGTTTAAATTGTGCCATTTTAATTATTCAATTTATCCTCACTACTTTAGAAATGTTCATCAATCTTAATTAATATCGGGTTCATGACAGATTGAACAGGTGTCACATGAGTTGTTATTCAGCAAAAAATATAGTTTGATTTGATTTGAACCTTTTTATCATGCATTATTCTCTGCAAGCGTTTTACTCCCTGCATTTCAAATTACTTGTCGTTTTGAATTTGTCCTAAATTAAACATTTTAATTCTTGACTAGCAATTTCAATAAACTCATATAGTTTAACATCATAAAATTTATATTTTTAGATTTATAATGAGAAATACTTTTATAATATATAATTTACATGTTGTTAAACCATATGGATTTCAAAAATTAATGGTCAAAGATAGACATTTAACTTAGGACAAACCTAAAACGACAAGTAATTTGAAATAGAGGAGTAGAACATATGTAAATCCTGATGAAATAGCCCGTTTATACTTATCCATGAGAAAACTCAATTAAATAAACAAAGAAGAAAAACTGAAAAGTGGATTTCACATTCATCAGAACTGACAGTCCAGCACAAATGAAGTCAAGGACATAACAATGTGCAAGATTGATCTTTCTATATGTTGGATAAAAGAAGATACATTGTACTCCATACTTGTACAGAACAATAACGTCAAACATCTGCAATCAGTCCAAATCCACAATTCCAAAATTGGAGATAAGGATCTTCACTTGTTGAACAAAATCTGAGCCGGTTGCGTACTCTGTTAACATCCCTACTGCAAACCCAAACATAGCCCATCTGCGAGAGTTTGACAATCAGAATCACCATAAGCGAACAAGCAATATTAGCTTATTCAATTCAATAATACAATGAACCTTAAGTCTATGTCACCCTCCTTTTATTTATTTTTGCAAAATTCAGTCAAGCTGGCACACCCGACATTTTTACACAGGGGGAATTATTGATGTGATAGTTTGCAGTAGACATATTAGGGCCTAGTTCTTACTGACTTTAAACATGTTAGAAACAAATCAATCTCAAGCTTTCTGTTTGTTTGATGGTATGCTGTTTGTAACAACCTTACATCATGATCATTTTGTGTCAGCGATTTGCAGTTAAGTAGGTCAGCAAATATTCCTATTCCATGAACTGAATATTGAATATTCCATTTCATCGCCTAATTTCTAACAAGCATGTAAGTAATTCAAAGAACTTTCTGATTGACAAATTTGGTTACTGCATCTTTCTGGGGGACAAACATACCTTCCGTTGGCAATCTCATTCTTGCCCAAGAACCCAAAGAAGGGACCCTGGTCAGCCTCCTCCAGCTTTTTCTGCTTGAAATAGTCCTGCAGATCCTTGGCCACCTTCCTCTGGTACTCCATCGTCACAGACCCTGCCGCTGGCGGCGTCGCCACAGCCACCGGGGCCGCGACTTCCTCCGCTGCTGGCTTTGGTTCAGCATCCTGCGGCGGTGGCGACGACGACGAAGGCGCAGCCAGCTTCACCGGGGTCGGCGGCTGGGACAGCGTCGAAGGTGTGGACAAAGCCGGCGTCTTGGGAGGCATAGGCGGCGGCGGCGACAGCGGCGGCGCCGCGGGTCTCCTGGGCCCCTCCGCCTTGGAGCTCCTGATCACGGCGAACGACGATCTGCATGCGCGGTGGTGGGGAGGCGAGACCGCGACGCCTCCCACCTTCACCTTGATGGAAGGGATGGAGGGAGCCAAAGACATTGCTACGACGCCCCGGAGCGTCTGCAAGGAGAGCCTCCCAGCTCACTTGGTTCTTGGAATGGAGAAGGGGTGGAAATGGAGGGAAGGAACGCGTGGAGAAGGTTTGGACACACGCAAGCACCCGCTGTGGATAAGAATGTGTGGTAGTGCCAATCCAAGTCATGGCCCTTCTCCAAACAGAGGCGCCGACGCCTTGGTGGCGGTTGTAGCTGAGCTGCAGGTTTAGGTTGTGTACGATGGTGAGTTGAGTTGTGTGATATGTGAGGTTTGCAGGGACTCGACATGGACGCACCACATTCAGACATTCTGCTCCATGCGACTGTCTCTGTCAGCCCGTGTGCACTTGTCAGGAGCAATGTTTTTTTTAATCTTTGTCTCTTTATTTGTCTCAGAAAAACAATATTTTTAAAAATAATTATTATATTAGTGCTTAAATAAATGGTATTTTAATTTTTTATCTTTATATTAATATGTGTGAGATAAAGGAAAGATAAAGTTTTTTAGACAGAGGTATTATGTGAGAATTGAGATAGCACTGAGGGAGACCAATTTTTTATACCCTTTGGTTCTCATTTACTTATTTACTTGTCATTATTGAAGTGTTGTTATAACTTATTTTTAAGGAGAAGTGTTGTTTTGACTTTGACCATTCATAACTTTTAAATTATTGTATTTTTTTGAATGAAAATTGTATGATTTATTTTACATGCAACATACTTCAATAATATGTCATACTTTCAAATATATAAAAATTCGTTTCCAAAATAGGGGTTGGTCAAAATTTAGACATGAACAATATCCGGTTATAAGCGTTTGGGAATGGAAGGAGTAAAACCAACCACCTGGAATGTGAGTGGAACTTGGTTTGGGCTGTAATCATTTCTGTGAGTACACAATTGCAGAAAACTTTTATCGTGTATGCTGGGAGAGACTGTCAGTTTCGTCCTTTATTTTGGCCAATTTTTCTATATTTATCTTCACTTGGTGTGGTGCACTTGTGTAGAACGTGTGCATGCTCTTTTCATTAAGTACCTTCATATACTGGTTCTTGACTTTCTTGAGTACGAAGTAATATTCAAGTTTATAGCCAGCAGGGGAACAACTCAATCTATTGTTGGAGCACAAATTTTATCCAAATTGCTATTTATCAATGTTCATTTTCTAGGCCTTTGTTTTTTCCTTTCTGAAGAAAGAATACCTATTCGCATGGCACATTGTAACCAAAAGTACATATGATCGTTCTTTACAATGGCATCACTCAGCCATCAAGGCATGAACATAACAACTTGAACAAAAAAAATGTCAACAAATCCATCACTTAACATGTGAGGAGAGAAGCAAAACAAGATATTAGGAGATCCAACATCCCTCGGAACACTAACTGGACAGACTAGTACGGAAATGATACATTGGAGCTTGAGAGCACCAGGTGAAGGGAAAAGAAAGATGAAAAAATCAGGTGAACAAGAAACTGAGCAGTTAAAATCTTGATATGGTATAGTGGGGAACCAAAACTGTAAGCCTAACGTGCGGATTAGCTAAACACAACCACCAAGTCACCAGCAAATAATTCAGCAAGACATAGGATAAGATCAACCATGACTCCTTGCCTTGAATTCACAGGTATCTTACCCTGATCGATGAGAAGTCACCAACGCAAGCATGTCTAGCCAGTAAAACTTCAGCTACAAGGGAAGCATCCATTCCATTGTTGCAATTGTACAGGCATGAAACCTACTGAATCACGCACTCACATTTCCTGAAACCCTCATTTTCCAAATCATCATCTGAGAAACCTTCATCACTGTTGAAATAATAACCAAAAGATCAGATAGTATTGCAGCTATAACAAACCATGAGTAGAAAAACATAGTAATACAGTAATATAGGTTGAAGGTTAACTAACAGGCATAAAAATGTTGCAACGAAGAAGAGAGATAGTAAAAGTAACCTTAGTTTCAATAAGCACATGAACTAACTATCAGCATTAATTATCATGGACGAGACTGTGTTGTATGAATGAGTGCAAATCATGAACTCAATGTATTTTCTGAAGATACACCTAGATATGGGGAGGGGGATAGGATTTTCAGACTGTACCTAGCTTCAAATTCCCTTATCTCAAAAAGCTCTTTTCCACACATATCAGTCCATTGAACTTTTCTCTGTTCCATACCAGATTTCAAACTTTGGACCTCTTCCAGTGACTCTAGTGGCTCTTCACCTTCACTTACCGCTATACAATGCTCTAAGGAATCCCTTCTAGGGTTGCTCTTAAGGCAACCTTTTTTCTCATTTAGGAAATTTTTTTTCTCATTTCCAGTTAAGGAACCATTACTTACTTCCTTCACTGAAGTAGATGACTCTTCTGACGAACACCCTGACGTGTTGCCCGAATTCAATTTTGGAGGAGACGCCCCTTCAAGCCCAGCAGCTGCACGGCCAAAGCAGATAAATGGAGCACATTTGCCAGGAGCTTGGTCTTTCCTGGAAGCCAGATGATACACCGGCTCAGCTTCCCTGTCAACTAGTCGGTACTGATTCCACGGCGATACCTTCACAGGCTTCTCCTCATGTTTCTGCCCAAGAAGCAGAAGAGCAAGTCCATGGCTGTACCCTGAAGCTGATGATGAGAAAAAACCCCCTCCTTCCACAGCCAGCAGCATTTTCACTGCTCATCAAGGAGTCATAAACTACGATATTGTGGTCTGTTTGAGGCACTTCCTCTTCATCCTTTAGTTCACTACACTGGATAGCAAAGCAACATCAGATTCACCCTCCACAAAACTTACAAATTTACAATCAAGATCTATACATAGCTCTACTCCCCTTTGAATTTACAGTAGTAGAGACTGGAGATAGATTAGCTCCACAGTTATCTTTTGTCTACTAGTTAATGGCATCTATATGATCTAATTTCCGTAGCAAGCAATTAAAGAAATGGCCTACATTTGCTCATAGACATCTTTACTGCAGTAGGTCTTTGCTCCTTAACCAAGGCCAATCAATTATTGGCAACTAGCACAGTCAAGAAAAGTTTTCGAATCATATCTACAGTTCCTATCTTTAGTTGGACCAATAATTGGAGGCCTGAAGCTAGTTACCTAAACAGCATCACATGCACAAAGTTTCCCCCAAATTGAATCAAAATATGGAAATGGACTACTACTAGCACTGCGTATGCATCAGAGAAGACCCGATGAAACCGGATGGGCTAATCAGAGGAAAGAAACCAGTCCAGGTCCGGATGGATCTCCAATCTACGGCGGCTCATGAGGTACCGGGGATGAGCAAGAGGGATGGATACGGAAAAAGAAGAAGAATGTATACCTTCAACTCGATTAGAACCGGGGATGGAAACAAGGTGGGAGGAGTCCGGCCAGGTCGCCCTTCCTAACCGGCTCGCCGGCCGCGCACTAGGAGGCGGCGCAGGCTGGGGAGAGAAAGGCTCGGCGCGGCCGGGGAAGGAGAGGACTGTGCCTCCGGCCCTGCTCGCTGGGCCTACGGAGGCGCGCGGTGGAAGGCGAGGCGGCCGAGCCTCCGGCGGCTGTGCAGATCGGGAGGAGAAAAATGGCGAGACTCTGGAGTTGTGGGAAAGAAGGAAGGAAAGAGAGAAGGGGGGCGGGGGGCATTTTGGTCGGTGGCCATTTTTCTCAGCCTTTTAAAAATTCCTGACGCCGATGTACTGTAGTAGCAAACTCCTTTTCTGTGGTTTGTGGTAGATGCTATAGTACTAGGTAAAATTAAGGACCTTTCTAATACAGAATTCTCCTATCTGTTTGTTGGATTTTTTTTTAAAAAAGAAGAATTGGATTGTTTTCCGTGAAAATTCTATTAAATTTATGTGTTCCAAAGAGGTCCTTGATTCTCTTATTCTAAACAATTAAATATAAATTCTAGTGGAAATATGTAACTGCTCATAAGCTTATAGTATGCTAGACAAAGGCCATCAAATGAGACAATAGATTAGACATTAGGAAAGAAAGTGTGCATATAGAGACATAGATATACCAAGAGAAATGTTTACATCATCTATCATTATGATAGTGATATTATAGCTACTGACGTGTGCTTATCCACTACAGCCACTGATATGTAGGTTCTATTCTCCTATAGGCCCACACATCATTGGCTATAATGATACTATCATAATGGTAGAGGATCTATAGGTCTGTAGGTCTGAGAGAGAGAAGAGATAATGGCAGAGACGAGGGGGCATAGATGAGATGTGAAGGTTGTAAAAGAAGGAAAAGAAACATGTAATTCTAATTATTTACTTGCTAGCGGAGAAAAACTGGTTTGGGGATGGGATGTACCACTTATACGATGATTCTGTCAATGCTAAAAATATATTTGATCTCAAATACTTTGTTTTCTTTTATATTTTTCTCCTAGCATCACTCGCATAGAAAGTTTTTCTTTGTATTTTCTTAGCTACAATGATCCAATCTATAAAAACTTAAATATTTTTTCTTTGTTTTCCTCTAGTTTAAAGGAGGTCTTATGTCATTATTGGAATCATTGTTATAGATTATCTATGATAAATTAAATATTTTAAGAAATAAACTTAATAGATAGCTCAAAATAAGTGGTCTAAGCAATCTGGTACAATAAATTTTTTTAGAAACATTTTTTAAAACTAAACCAGCAGAAGAGTTGCTATTTATATTTCAATAAGTAGTAATAAAAACCAAGGTGGTTAAGAGAAAAAAACAACATCACGATGAGAAAGTCTAGCCAAATTCTCAATAAAAGAACACCAACGTGGCCAGCTGAACAAGCCCATATACAACAACAACCCAACACAATACCATCCCACTCTCAACAAACTATCAACAGAGCCAAAGCAAATGTCATCATTGTCAAGCTTATGCAAAACAAGCAATTTGGACTTCAAGCGGCAAACACTAGCCAAAGACACCCTAACACTACTTACTACACACAGCTAGCACTAGCATACCTAAAAATATATCATGATGTGCTGCACCCCATCAACAAAGCAACTCAGACTTCACCTATTAAAATCAAAGGAGTGCTAGACACCCGCTGCAAAGCAAGAAGTGAGTCCAACAAGAGGAAGGCATCATCGAACATCCCACACCTATAGAGCCTCTGTGTGGAAGCAATAAGCCCCGAGTTGATACGAATCCCTTCTGCATGAATAGATTTGGATTTCCAAAGAGACGCCCCCACATGGGGCACAACATGAATCGCCACCGTCACTTATCCTAAATTCGAAGCAAGATTTTCACCTGAACATTAGTGGTGGAAGAAAGGAGAACATGCCATAACAATGCCTAAGGGTGTCGTTGTCTTCAACTTGGCCAAACAGTCCAACAAGGTTTTCGCTAGTGGTTCCTTATCTAGTCCCACACACACACATTCTGTACACACAACCATCGCTTGAATGCCGCATTATTGCCATTGCACCTAACCCTAGTGACCTAGCACCCCGAAAGCTCCTCATAGGCACATCATGTAGAAGGAGAAGGCCGAGCAAGGGGAGGAGATGAGGAGGCCAAGAGGCAGGGACGACATGGTAGCACTAGGACTAGACCACCATCCCACCTAGGAATAGGACCCACAGCCTACCAATGTAGCTCGTGCAGTTGGCCTCACCATTGATAGATCCGATGACCACGCCTCCAACCATGCTCTGAGCAACTACCTTTTGCCACCATGTAGCTATCCGTCGATGAGAGAGCCGATAACTATTGCATATCAATGGCAACCAGATCTACATGCCACCACTGCTTTGCCAGATCGACATTGTCGTTGCCTCCTTCCACCACATGGTAGCCCAACAACCGTGACAACTCCAGATGACCACTCCATAGTGCTACACCACGTTGCCTCGTCTGTCTCCATCACTCACCGATTGTACGTGACCAGTAGGCATCGTGTGTGGGCTATAGACGGCCACAACTATCGTTGTCTCCATCTGTCACGCTGCCCCTCGTACCACATTGCCTCGCCTATCGTCATTGCCTAAGCGCCACCCAAACCTCCCATGCCAAATCTGAGCCCTAACAAGGTAGTTTGCCTCACCACCACCGTTTTAGCTCGCTATGTAGAAACTAGTAGCTCACTCCAGTGGGGCCAAGGAAGAGATACTGGTAGAAAGAGGGGTGCAGTGGCAGCTAGGGTTTCAACCACCTCCTTACCCACACGGGAACGACATGGGGACCGTCCTCCATCAAAAACATTCTTTCCAAACTACTATTGCTACTTTTAAAAAAACATATTATTTTTAAAGCATGCAGCAAAAAATCTGTCTCAATAATCGGATAGATAATCTTAAATAAAAAGGACCTAGGTTTCTCTACTGTTCTTTTAAGGAGAGGCTGAACCCTAAAATATATAGTATGGACTGATGGACCGCTATACATGACCTGACTCAGCCTAGGCTTCGTTAGTATCATACAACCAAGCCAATGCCAATCCAATACCAAAGTATCCAACATACCACCATCATCACACGTCACGTGACTCATCACCTCCCGTAACAAACCGAATCCCAAACTCAAAACCAAAAAAAACTCCAAAGACTCCACCCGAAACGATTCAAAACCTACCAAAACGCCACGCGATTCATTTGAATAAAAGGGCACCGTCCCGTAACACCGCACCATCCCCAATACAAGCCCACCCGTGGAAAATTGGACAGAGCGGAGAGAGGGAGAGAGGGAGAGAGAGAGAGGGAGAGAGGGAGAGGAGAATTCCGCAGCAAACCCTCCGCCACCCGCCGCCGCCACCGCCACCGCCACCGGCCCCGATCTCCGACGGCGGCGATGACCCGGAAGAGGAAGACGGACGCGGCGCCGCGGCTGGACGAGGCCGACCGGACGCTCTACTCCACCTTCTGTGGCGCCGCCAACGCCCTCTCGCAGCTCTACACCCAGGCCATGGCCCAGCAGAAGCTCTCCTTCCAGGCCGGCGAGCGCCACGCCCTCGTTCATACACCCTTTCTCCTCCTTTGCCCCACATCCTTTTCTTGGTTCCGTGCTCGTAGGAAATTCGATCCGCTCCCTCCGCCTCACCTATATTATAATAATTGAATATTATTATTTCTGCTGTCTGGTGGAGCGTGGAGCTTTGACATCCGTGGTCTTTGACGGTAGTGGTGGTGGTGGATAGATTTGATTCACCCATGCATCGCCATTCGCGATGTTAGTGGATAAGTTCGTTTGCATTTCTATCAGTAGTAAAGGATGCAATGTATGAATTGTTTGGAGATGTCTATGTGCCATCCTTTTGTCCTGATGGAAATAAGGCAACCTTGCTTTGACGATAAGATCTTAAATCAAAAGTAGTAAAGTATTTTTTTTGTTTGATTCATTTTTTATAGGTATGTAGATAGATGGCTAGGATATCCACAAGATAGATAAACAAAAACTTACCATTGAACTTGGTAACAAATTTTGGGAGTATCCATTGTTCTTAGAACATGACTGATTTCTTTTCCAATTACAATGCTAGTCTCAGTTTAAACATTGTCAAGTGCTTGTCTAGTCGATCTTAAAGTTGCTATTTTGCCTTCCCTCATGGGATAAGATGCATGAAAATGTACCTGGCTTAATTTTATTTTGGTTGTGCAGGAAAAGCTCCACCAATGGATCTTGAGGAAGCATGAGGAATAGTCAAGGCTTACTGTAGCTGATATAATGTCTCATATCCAGGTTCAACCTTGAAAAATCCTTACCTTATGGTGCTGCCTTGTTTTCTATTAATAACTTGGAGTATGAACTAGCTTACTAATGCAGATTATGCATCACCCATCTCAAACTTTACTAGATATTTTTCTTTCTGGTGAAAAAATACTACTGCATTTATTTTACGCAAGCAAGTTTCAAGCAATCGTTTTTGCATTGTCCAAAAACTAGAAATCATTTTATACAAGAGAGTTCCAAGCAATTGTTTGTGCATTGGCCTCCAAAACTAGAAACCGATATCCTGACTTACAACCCATGTCACAGTATATAACTTTATGAAATGCCCCTTATGACCGTGCAACAACGACAATATCAAAGTTTTTCAGTCTAAAGTAAATTAGGGTAGGATAGAAATAAAACCCAAAAGAAGTTTCTATTCAAGAACAAAATTTTAGAAATATTCTAACATTTTAAGTGTCTTTTTATTACATCCTCCTATGTCAATTTCGGCTTTCCCTGCCTCTCCTTGTATTATTATCATGTCTTAGTATTCTACTATGCACAAGTGTCTTTAGAAGTCTTCATTGAATATGTCCAAACCATCTTAACTGGTAAGCTTTTCTTTAATAGGTGTTATGCTTAGCCTATTACATATATCATCGTTCTGAATCCGATTCATTCTTATATATATATATAAATCTAACGTAACATGCGTATCTCCACGACTTTTAACAATTGAATATATCGTCTTTTTTAGACCAACATTCTATACTATACAATATCACATGTCTAATCGTTATTTTATAAAACTTTATTTAGATTTTGTGATATCTTCTTGTCGTAGAGAATGCCTGATGTTTTTTGTCATTTCATTCATCCTGTTTTGATTCTATGGCTAATATCTTTATCAATATTTTTATCTCTCTATAGTATCGATACTAAATAGTGAAAAATATCTTTCTTGGACACTGCTTGACCTTTTAAATCAGTATTTTTCCGTCTCATATGTAGTAGTGCCAAAGTCACATCTCATATATACATGTCCCTCATGGCTGTGAGATGGGAAATATCAAAATTAGATGGGACTTGTGTTCCATCAAACTTTGTGAAGCATGAACTTGATATAAAAAAAAGAGTGAATGTTTTGATAGCTTCCCTGTCTTATATGACTTACATTGGTTTCTAACATTGTTTAAGTCACTAATCTTATGCATGTTTCCATCTTTGACAGCATGAGTTGGATTATGGAGGTAATGATCCTCATGTTTCCCCCAGAGTACATCAGCATAGTGCAAATCCGTTTGCAAACTCGAGCATCCAACCCTCAGCTGGTTCCTATGGTCAAGCAACAACTGGATTTGTGCCTAGACCCAGCCTCAGTGATCAGCCAAAGAATGCAATTTTCTCAAATGCCTTATCAAGCCCAGTTTGCAGGAGTTTCCAGAGCTATCATTTAACCCAAGGATCTGGTAATGGAGGGTGGAATGCAGAAATAAACTCGGCAGGGCAGAACAGGGAGACCAACTCTGGAGGCTCTAATGACACCTCTATGGACATGGTTTCAGATAGAGCTGGGAGCGAATACTACTGAAGTGGATTGTGGCGAGTTGAATACTATTGAAGTGGATTGTGGCTAGATGCTGCATGCGCAACCAGGCAGCAGCACATACCAGTATTGTCTCCTGTTGCTGTATGTTATGTATTTTTCCCTAAAGCTTATCATATGTGTGGCCTTATGGTCTCAGATGAGGTGGTTCTCTTTAAGGCTTTTAAGCTATTGTATTTTCTATTTTTGTTGAAGCCTGATTGGAGATAAACCAACTTGTTCGTGGGTTCCATCAGGAATTCGTTATATCCAACTATGTATTTGCGTGACTTTGTGTTAAAGATTTTGAATGTAAATGAAAATTGCATTGTGGTATACTGATAGATGCATTGTGGTATACTGATAGAGCATTCTGTGAGGCATGGAAAGAGGCAGCCGTGTGTGGCAATCATAGGCCAAAGGGTAAGAAAAGAAAAAAAGGGAAAATATCAGCCGATTTAGGTGATGGTGGCATGGAACTGCTGGTGGGAGTGCGACCTTAAGCTCATCTTGTTACGAAAACTTAAAGTCTTGCATTTTTGCCCATGATGATTCTGAAAGGACCAAAGACTGTTGATGTTGCTTGGAAGGAGTAAATATGTGTTACATAAAATTATAGAAACTTTACTATGGAATTTGTACTAATCGAATAGTTCAAAATTGCCGACAGTACATCAAACAATTTCACTTCAACTGAACAATCCGATCCGAAGAAACATTTATCTCATTGCCACTCTTACGAGTGAGTAGCTACAGATTTATCACTATTTTCTCACAGAGTGTTATGAGAGGGATTAAACATTTCGGATAAAGAGTGACAAAAAAGTAAAATGGGAAGAAACACTCCTAAGAGAGATATAAACATGTATAAACTCGCCTAAGAGAGATAGATCCGAATAGTTTGATTAAGGGCGGATAATCCGGTCCTATATAAAGCAAGATAAATCCTTGGTAAGATAAGCATTAAGCACTTAGCCCACTTACATTTCACATGAGGTAACATATGATCAAGAGAGATAAAACAAGAGAGAAGAAGATTACCAAATAGCTCAATAGACAAGGCAGCAAATGCAAGGTAAAGAGATTAGAGAAGACACTGATTTATTTACTGAAGTTTGGAACTAACTATTTCTACTCACTATTAAGGAAACTCTTATCAAAGCCAATTCTCTTTTAACTGCTTTCCACTCCAAGCAACCACCTTCGGTGAAACCTTGGTCTCCAAGCCATTATCAAGAGTAAGCCTATGCTCCAAGCGACCCTCATGGTCCAAGCTCGAATGCCACACAATTTCTCTTGACCAGTCAAACTTACTTTACCAAGCAACCATCAAGGTGAAGATTAGCTTCCACTTAATTTACCTCTTCCCTTACGGAGTTGAGGTAGAACTTTCACAATCTTCTCTTGGACACACCATAGTCAACTTGGTTGCTCACGGGCTTCTCTTTCTCTAATTATAATTTACTCAAGCACACCAACTTGAAGCACACATACTCCACACCACTCTCAATTTCACTCACTAGCAGCACAAAAGCTCTAGCACACTCTTGCGATGGTTGGATATCAACTCTTTGCATTAAACACACTCTCAGAGCTAAAACTCTTCTCAAAACATCTTCAATAAGCTCTTTAAGCTCTTGGACTATCACTTAGGTTGCTCAAGTCATAGAGGGACCAAAAGTCTTCAAACAACTCTATTGCACTAGCCATATATAGCCCTAACTCCTCCAACTTGCCATTTATAGCTATTGCAAAAGTCTGTCAGAAATGAACTAGGCTAGACAGTCCTACACCGTACTGGATTGTCCGACCCTATACAACTTTTATAACTATCACTAACAACTAGCCTTTAGGCCAAAAAGATTTGGATAGTTTGGTACCAATGTCAGACTGTTCGACCTTGCCTCTGTCGGACTATCCGGTCTCAACCAGATTGTCTAGTTTGTTTTCTTCAAGTGTGGGTTGGATTGTCTGACATTATGCTAGACTGCTTGACTTGATATTGTCTAGTCTACATTGAATAATCCAAACAATCCAAGTTGCTCGATAATCTCCTTCACCTGGATTATTCTACTGTTCCCGGATTATCTGCCTTAGCATCTGTTGGATTGTTCAGTATCGCACCGAACTTTCTGGTCCATTGTGATCTCTCGGCAACTTGATCTCCTTCTATCCAAGCTTTTCCTCACTCACTTGCACTTTAACAAAGATGGATACTCAACAACTTATGACTTCTTTATTGCCTTGATTGGTCCGTCGGTGTTGTATCAAGCACTTGCTCCTTTACTACTACATCGGTCCATCGATGCTAAGCCCCTGCTTACCCTTCTCCATACATCTTCACGTAACTAAGTCTTATAAACCCTTTACCACATCTTGCCATCTTTAGTTGCATGTTGTCTTGTAATGCAAAAAAATCATAGTGTATTCAATTCTTCATCTTCAATATCTTTACTCGATTAATTTCTTGCTTATACACTCAATTAAGAACATTAGCACCTTTATCATTTGCCATCAATCATCCAAAACCCATAAGAAGGTCTGGAATCTTCCAGATCTCTTTTATCTTTTTTTGCAGGGCATATCTCTATTATCTAGTACTACTATTTCTCATTCCGTACTATTTCTAACTCACTTGAACCCTTCATTTTGCTGGTAAGATCTCTGAACTATACTCTAATCTAGCTAACTTCTAAAGGTGTTTTGAGCTAAAAAGCTTGACAGCTTAGTGGTTTATTCCTTGTATATATAGAGGTACTATCTGTGTGGAAATCGGTCCAGGCAAAAGGCAGGCCAAGGAGGCGTGTTTGCCGATAGAGGTCCGATGCTATGCACCTACACATACGAAGGCCTGAGAGATCTGCTTAGCTTCAGTATAGGTCCTAAACTCGAGGTTCACGGGCGTGAAATTCAATTTGACCCTTTAATTGACAAAGAGATAGAAAGAATAAGATTGACGAACCAATCGGCCGATAGGCCAATACAGATTCATGCTATCGGCTGGTTGTCAATAGGGGTTGTAGCACTAATATCAGCTAGAAAGCCGATGATGGCATAAGCAAATAGCAAGGAATAAAATCATAAACACATCGGCTATAGAGCTGATGATGTATCAAATAAAATAGACGATAAGCAGTAAAGAGCAAAATCCGGTCTTCCGAAGAGACGAGACCTAATGACCATCGATGATCATACTATTAAAACCAGCCTTGATAAATTGGATCGAACCGAGACAGTATAAGGCTGAAGGTAACAACATCGGAGTAATAGTAACTAGATCAGTCATGCTAATGGAAGGAATAGGTAAACTAATCGGCTAGCTATGATATAAACAGATAAATTCATCGACTACCTAAGTCGATGAGATAAACGAAACCTATTAGATCACGATGCTAGCCTTATTAAACATAATCTTGATAGATCAGATCAAATTTTGGCATTAACACATGCCCCCTAATTTTTGAGCTTATTATCAGACTTCGAAATTCTAAGCTTTTAAAATTCTTCTCAAACCGAGGTGGCCCATTACATCCTATAAACAGTATCAATCGGCCTCGATTTTTGTCTGGTCATTATTCCCTTATAAATTATTTAGCCTTCCTAGCCACTTTCTTTATGCTTTCACATCACTAGAGTCTTCAAAATCTCGATGAGGACCAGCGAACTCAGGCGAACTACTACGAACCTTTCCATTGATGGCTAATCTTTGTTGATCTTCTTCTCGCGCAATGGCATCAACAACCACGGTCCCTAAGGTAACCCTTTTTCCATTTTTTATCCATTTATACCCCTGCTCCACAATCTAGATAGATTCAATTAGCCATGTTGTTCACTTGTTTTTCGTTGTGTTCTTGTTTATTGTAGAGCCTTAGAAGCCAAATCCTCATCCCAGCCGCCGACCATCCAGATTTCTTTTATCTTAATCCCATAGGTAGCAAAGATCCAACATATTTTATCAACGTTGAAACAGAGTGTATCCCCTTCAAGAACTCATCCATGCTAATAAGCGATTGGACCAATAATTTTAGATCTTGGCCTAGCAAACTCACTGGATGGAGGAACCAGTATCTTAGTGTATCGGCCGCCAAGAGAACAATTTGGGACGAGACAGAAATCTGCCATTGCATCAATCTCTCCTTAGCCGAGATGGAGAAAAACAAACCTTTACTTGCATCGGCTTCTTATTTCTGGTCGGACGCCCTCAACGCCTTCTTGTTTGATCATGGGCCGATGACCCTAACTCTAATGGATATAGTCATGCTCATTTGCCTCAACACCACAAATTATATCAATCTATACAACCTCCAATTCAAACCCACATATCGACTGAATACCAAAAATATCGGTGGTTGGACAAAATACATAGCTCTCACCATAAGATTTTCGGACCAATCGATGATCGGGAACATGTTACATTTCTAAATATATGGCTAGAGTAGTTCATCTTTGGTGGCGCAATCCTCAGCCCAATGACCAACATGCAATGCTTGGCAGAATGCTTCACCAATCGTCAATTGATTCCTCTAGGGCAATATCTGCTCGGAGCCACTTACCAACTGCTTTATCAAGTGGCAAACAAACTATCAGTTGGTCTACCAGTCGGTCATATTGGCAGTTCCTGGTGGTTCAAAACATCTACACTTCCAAAGACATCACCGGGACCTCCTTCATTAACTTGACCTTCCTAGCCGATTACTTAGAGGAAGATGAAATTAGCCAACGCCGATGCATTTCAATGAGTGAAGCTGCATTGGCCCTATCTGGTAGCAAAATGACTCCCATTGGACTGGACTAGTGGTTTAAGAGCTTCTATTACGGTTTTACTAAGGAAGCCACCATCTGGTTTGCATATGAAGATGCAGCATCATTCGAGATGCCCTTCAAATTCAATCCTCTCAATGCTCTAGCCGATAAGAAGTCTAAGACTATACTTCTATTGGCCGTCAATCCTATTCTTCTATCGAGTGGCTTCTCATTGGGCTGATCATAGTAACCATCATGTGAATTTTACCACCTGTTGGTTGGCTCTTGCTAGTTGGGTTTCGGCCAGCTTCTTATCAGTTTGTTCTTCATCGACAAACTCCAAGTCCAAGACAATGTACATAGTGCCTTAGAATATGATTAGCTAAGAATGTTGATGGAGTCCCTATCCTTTGGGCAATATCACTACTTTTGAGCCATGCACTACTAACACCGGACTTTTTGCTCGATGGTGGTTAGAATGGAGAAGACACCTATTCAATTCATCAACCAAACAATCACACCTCAACCCTAATTCCGTCGAGTTCAATGAAATGGTAATACTTCTTTATGCTCTGTTATCTTTGATCATATTACTTAGATTCCCATCATCTTGTACCCTGGCGACAAAGAAGCGCCAACAGCCAGCGTAAGTAGCTGATCGATCATGTATAAACCACCATCGGCTGAACCCCACTTAGGTCATGGTGTTCCTTCTCCTTCGGCTCTCCTCCGGGTGTCATGGTCAACAGGACTAAAACGCAAGAAGTTGGCAACTCACCCTATTTCAAAGAAACAAAAGTCCAGTGCTGATGTCACGGTTGTAGTGCCAACCACCCAAACAACCACCATCGAAGCAACATTGGCTCCTTCACCCTTACTGGTACGTGCTGACTCTTATCCTTGTTTGCTTTTTATATCTTCTCTTACATCGACAATCTCACCTCCTTTTTAGCTCAAACCATCGGCTCTCGAGGTTCAACCATAATCCGTTGTTCTTGTGAGCATTGCACCGATGGTCCCACCAGTAATCCCACTATCTTCAATGGCTGATCCCCAAGTTAGAGACACCGAGATTGTCCCTATCACTTCCGTACTAGACATTGGTCACCTTCCTGAAGAGATTACTCACCAAGCCAATGCCAATATTGCTCATCATGCCACCACCAATATCATGTGCTAGGTAACTTATATCTACACTTTTGCCTTAACCCATTATTCTTTCATTTACCGATGTTGATCTGCAGTCCTTAGCTGATTTATTCTCCTTCGACATCGGCAAATATCTGGAGACGGATGAAGATACAACTACCAGTGTGGTGATCAAGCCACCTTTTCTAGCCAATGTACGTGAAAAATTGTTGGACATTACTCGTCGGCTAGAAATCCCAATCAGCACACTGGTGAAAGATTATGGACCAATCCGGACAAGACTCGCTGAAATTGAACACCATCTACCCGTGGAACTCATTGACGCACTGAACCCTACCACCTATTTGGAATCACATAGGTTCTAGCTGATCATGACCAGGCAGCACATAGCCAATCACGCTGAACAGAAAGATTTGGTTCAAAACGATAAGCTTCCTGCCCAATCTAAGAAGAAAAGGCTTGACGACATGATAGCTGCCTCATAATAAACCTAATTGAAACTAAATCAACTAAGAAAACAAGAAGTTGATTTGATGGCAGAGCTTGATAAGATACGTAAAAACATTGAAGCCACAAAATCCCATTTTATTGGCCTACCATAAGTGATATAAGATAAGGAGGCTAGAGTTGCAGCAATAGGGCAATAAGTGGTTTGTCGGCGCAAGACCTTAAAGACTATTCTTGGCTCTAATGAAGAAGACATTCATGCTATCAACGAGATTGACAAAATTTGCCTGCATGCAATTGAAGTGATTAAAAGATTATTATAATATTTTAACGTTGAAAACTCTGATGTTATTTCTTCAAAACACTCAGTGTCTACAATATAACTTGATCGGCCTCACTTGTTCCCTGTTGTTTTCGTTTGTTTTATTCTAAAGGTGATACCAATTGATATCAGCTATCTTTAGACGATATAACAATATCGGCTCTTGCCTTGAATTGTATTAGAAATTAGCAGCACTTAGTCGATTTAGATAGGCGATATCAACTGATATCGGGTATCTTCAGGCGATATAACAATATCGGCTCTTGTCTTGAATAGTATTGGAAATCGGCTACACTTAGTTGATTCAAGTAGGTGATATCAATTGATATCGGCTATTGTCTTAAATTGTATTAGAAATTAGCTGCACTTAGCTGATTTAGGCATTGATCCAAATGCTAGAGCAATACTTCTTAATTTATTTTCTGTTGAGCACTTTGGTAAATTCTTCTCCTTCAAGATTCTCCAACATATAAGCATTACCAGGCACACAACGATTGATTCGATAAAGCACTTTCCAATTAGGCGACTATTTTCCAAACTTATCATCCCTAGACCTGATCGGCAAAATCAACTTTCAAACAAGATCTCCTTTAGCAAACAATTTAGTCATCACATTTTTGTTGTAATGTCTGGCTGCTCTAGCTTTATTTTCTTTAATCCTTTCAAGCGCTCTTAGTCGATTCTGAGCCAAATCATCAAGTTCATCTGTTATTAAGTTATAATAATCATCGGCTATGAACTAATCCTGTAAAAATATTCTTCTAGAGCCGATGTTAGTTTCCCATGGCAAAACCGCTTCATGCCCATATAACAATTGATATGGCGGTACTCGAGTAGACCCATGACATGTTATCCGATAGGCCTATAATGAATTAGCTAATGTAGTATGCCACCTCTATGGTTGTTCATCAATCTTGCATTTGATTAACTTGATTAAACTTTTATTTGAAGTTTTAACTTGTCCATTGGCTTGAGCTTAATAAGCTGATGAATTTAACAATTTAATCCACATACTGGTAGCAAACTGTTGAAACTCATCGGGCACAAAAATTGATCCTTGATCAATAGTTATTGTCTCAGGAATTCTAAACCGATAGATAATATGCTCTTTAACAAATTCAATCGCGTCTTTAGATGTAGCTTTCTTCAAAGGAATAGCTTCTACCCACTTTGTAAAATAATCTGTTGTTGCTAATATAAATTTGTCCTTTACTTGATGAAGGATAAATCTGACGATCATGTTAATTCCCTTACCTCTAAACGGCCATAACTTGATAATTGGATTCATAGCCGATACTGGTGTTAGTTGTATGTTTCTAAATTTGTGAGAATCTTGGCATCCCTTATAATACGTGAAGCAATCTTCCAGCATTGTCGGCCAAAAATATTCATTTCTTCTCAATAACCATTTCATCTTGTGAGTAGATTAATAAGCCCCACAAACACCTTCATTTACCTCACACATAATCATTATGGCTTCTTCTAAGCACAGACATCTTAATAGAACTCTATTAATGGTTCGATAATATAATTTCTCATCAAGCAACACATAATTGGTAGATTTATAGCGAACTTTCCTAGAAACCAATTATGACGGATTTTGTAAATATTGGATAATCTCTCATCTCCAATCATCAGCTTCAACATGATTATTAATATTAGCTATTTCAACTTCTATCCTTCTATCTAGCTGATATCCCGAAGTAATCTGAGCAAGATCATTATCTTCTAAATTCTACTCGCTAGGAATATGATCCAACAAAACTATCCTAAAATCTTTCAATAAATGTTGATATTCTTCATAATATAACCTTAAGACATCATCTTTGCACTCATATTACTCGAATAGCTGCTTGATCCCCAATAATGAATCCCTAATGATCTCTATAATATCGGCTCCTATTTCTTTCAATAGTTGAAGTCCTATTAGCACTGCCTTATAGTCTACTTAATTGTTGGTATGATAGGGTTTAATTATAAAAGCAAATTCAAAGCCTACCCCTTGTGGTGATACAATCACTAAGCCGATATCAGATCCATACTTGCAAACCGATCCATCAAAGAATAAAGCTTAAGGAATCGGTTCCACATAATTTTCATGATTTCCTCTATGTTGTATGATGAAATAGGGCACATCTTGTCCTTTAACTATTTTAGCTAATTTATATCTTAGATCAAACTACATTAAAGTAAATATCCATTTACCAACTCACCCTTTCAAGACTGGAGCTGATGACATATATTTCACCACATCGACCTTGCAAACCACCGTGCATTCAGCTGTAGGAGATAATGCATTAACTTTATGCATGAGAAATATAAACAAAAGCATCATTTCTCCATCGCAGGATATCTCGTTTTAGCATCTAAAAGCCTTCTACTTAGATAAAACACAACATGCTCCTTTCCTTTAAACTCTTGTATCAAAATCAATCCGATGGATTTCTCATCAACCGATAGATATAATTTAAACGACATCTCCCTCTGCGACGGAATCAAAACTGGTGAAGAATTTAGATAATTTTTAACCTCAATGAATGCCTTTTGTTATTTTGTATCCCACATGAACTCTTGATAGGCTTTCAACTTTAGCAAGAGAGTAAAAGACTTCATTTTTTCCAATAAATTTGAAATAAATCTTGTTACAAAATTAAACTTGCTGATCAATGAATGATATTTTCTTGACTGGTGGTTCTATATTCTAGATGTCTCTGATGCTTCATTGACTAATTTCAATTCCCCTTCCATGCACCATAAAACCTAAAAACTGCCAAGCCGATACGCCAAAAGAACATTTATGATGATGATTCATCCTTAGTACATATATTTTTGCCCTTTCGAGTACTTTCCGCAAATCGGCTATATGGCTTTCAACACTCTTAGATTTAACCACCATGTTATCTATATATATCTCCACTAATAAGCCGATGAGATCATGAAATATGTAATTCATCGCTCTTTGGTAAGTCAATCTAGCACTTTTTAATCCAAACGTCATTACTACCCACTCATATAAGGCAATGGCTCTAGAACATCGAAATACAGTCTTCTTCTGCCATAAAAATCTGATTATACCCTGCATTGCAATCCATAAAGCTAATAATATTGTGGCCCAATGCTACATCAATTAGCAAATCTGCTATCGACATTGGATATTCATCTTTAGGGATAGCTTTGTTCAAATCCCGAAAATTGATACATTCTCAATTTTCCATTTTTCTTTTCCGCCAGGACAATTTTAGATATCCACTCAGCATATCGGCATGGTCTAATAAACTTTGCATCATTCAACCTCGCGATTTATACCTATTGTGTCATATAACTTTGCTTTACATCTCCTTAGAGGTTGCTTGAATAGCCGATACCCTAATTAGATAGGAAGCTGATGTTCAACATTTGACCAGATTAGACTTGTCATTTCATGATATTCCTAGGCAAAATATTCCCAATACTCCTTTAATAACTTTATTAATTCTTCATGAAATTCAGTACATAATTTTTTACGTATAAACGTTGGCCTTAGCCTATCTCCTAGACCTATATCAATTTATTCTAAATCATCGGCCGACATAAACCCTTACCCCAATTTTCCTTCAAAATCTTCAATAGTGCCCATCAAAGCAATAACTTCGAGACAATTTGTTGGATCGTCTATATTCCCTAGCTGGTGACCTCGAGGTAATCCCCTTTCCATGTATTTCTAGACAAATAATTGACTCCATCGGCTTCCTAGATCAACAGATCGATAATTGCATCATTGGTCGATTGATCGGCTAGGATTATCCTGACTTTATCTCCTTGCTACTGTATCAGACTTTGATGCATCATAGATAGCACATGGCAATTTGCATGAATCTAGTCCCTACTAAGGAGTAAACTATATGATCCTTTTCCATCGAAAACGAAGAACGTGGTAGCCAATGTCTTACTCCCCACTATTAACTCCACATGCAACACGCCCTTTGTCTCTAATGGATTTCCACCGAAGTTTTTTAACACCATATTTGTCTTCATCAAATCTTTAGTGGTTTTCTATAACTTGCAATAAGTTGTATACAACATCAAATTGATAGCTACACCCCCATCAACTAACATTTTTGTCATCGGCTTCCTATCTACATATCCCTTGATATATAATAGTTTAAAATACCGATGCTTAGACTCCATAGGTTTATCAAACACAGCTTGATCAAGTTGCAGTGTTAATTGAGCAAAAAAAAAAATTTCATCGTCCTCCTCATCAGATGTGTTTTATATTCTTAAGGCAAAAAGAATATCATGTTTGTTGGAGCCGATACATCAACCCATCATCTTTTCACTTGATGCGCCATACTCGTTTAGTCCTTTTAGGACAATGATTGGCTTTCTCATGGTCTTGTTGTTACTTCTTTTGTTTCTCTCTGTATCGTAATTGTTATGCCCTTCTTTTCTGACTTCATGTGAAGATTCCACTTGGACACCACTGAGGATTCTAGATTCACCATTCTTCATGCAATTCCTTACCGCAAATTTCTTCAAAACATTCTTCATGGATCGGCCCTAATTGGCTATGAACCAATGCTCGTTTTGTAAGCGTCTAATCTTGTGAAATTTTTTCCTGCTCAACATGTTCAGATCTTAGATTATTGCATTCATGAAAATCTTCAATTGATGGCAATCTCATACCCTCATTCCAGTAGAACTAAAAGAATGGACAATCCCGATGTGCTTTTTTTTCACAAAGTCCACTGTTCTTCCTCTTTGTGCTTAAAATACTTCTTTATTAGGTCCGATGAAATAATTTTTGACGTATTACCCCAACGCCTCCCTTCATCAGCCTAGTCTCTTGAAGATCCCATGCAAGCCATGTTCACGGGTAACGGATGCCCATCAATTTTCATCGTTTTTTATCTTCGAGTTTAATTCTTCCCTGTTCAACAGCCGTTTGTATCTGTTGCCGAAAAACTTTGCATTCGTTAGTATGATGTGAAATCGTATTGTGCCATTTGTAATATTTTTCTTCTTAAGTTCTTCGGTTGATGGAATCACGTGATTTGGTGAGAGTTGTATCTAGTTCTTTTGAAGTAATAGATCGAAGATTTTATCGGACTTATTGATGTCCTTGCCGATATTCTTTACCCACGGGCATGGTACTAATTTCTTATTTCTAACCCATTCTGCCAATCCAACTTCAACATCAGATCCCTTATCATGTGAGTCTGATGAATAAACTTGTACTTGAACAACCCTACACTAGAATTTTTCCTTTTTGGCCTCACGAACTTGGCTTTTGTGAGCCAATACCTTCTATAGCAAGTGTGCTAAACTCTCAAATTCTTGTGATAAAAAATATTGTTTGAGTGGAGCCAATAAACCCTAGAAGGCCAACTCAGCTAACTACCCGTCACTTAAATTCAGACTATAACATCGACTCTAGCGTCCCGAAACCACTAGATATATTATAGGGTTGATTCATTCGGCTTCTGTTTAACCGATGTTAAATCTGTTAACCTCGTTTCGTGAAACCAACAAAAAGGTACTTGTGAAATTGTTTCTCCAGATCGGCCCACCCCCGAATTGAATTCGGTGGTAATGAACAAAACCATGTAAAAGCCGATCCAGACAAGGACAGTGGAAAAAATCTAAATCTCAAGACTTCCTCAGTCGATGCTTCTCTACACTGGGCTAAGAATCGTCTAATAGCTTCATTGTAGATATATTGTCCTGTCCTGCCCTGAGAACTCAGAGAAATCTAGTACTATGTACCAATCCTCCTCCCTTGGGATTTCTCTTTGATATTGTGGAGGTGGAGTTGGTAACCGATTATGCCTAGGATATTCTCTATGATAATTGTTTGAATCAAAAATAGCACCTGAATAATCCTATTGACAACTCCCATACTAGGCAGTTCGATGATATCATGAGAATACATCATCCCGTTGCCCCCCAATCCGATTTTGTGCTTATGGAAATAGATTTACCGATATATCCCTTCTAGTACCATAAGTTACTTGAGGCATCTCTATTTTTACTAGCAAATACACAAAACCCTGATTAGGCTCTTGAGCAATTGATCCATCCACGGTCTTCTTAATCAGATTCTGTAATGTATTCATCAACACTCCTGATTGGTTGATAAGTGCATGGTACACAGCTTCATTAATCATCTCCTGCGATGGCTTTGGAGGACTTATAGGTGGTGACTGGCTTGATTCTCCTATTAGAACAGTTTTTGAAAACTATGATTTCTGAATTAGCCCTTGTCTCGTCATACCAAAAAATTCCAAACAGAACTTCTAAAAATTGGCAATATTCTACTCTTCACTCAGATCATCCATTGTGACTGGAATCACGTTGTCTATATTAATCTCTTTTCCATCCATCATGTTGAAATTCTGTGTCACACTGGATGTGCCAAAGGAGCGTGTCTACATGGAAATCGATATAGGCAAAAGGCACGCTAAGGAGGCATGTTTGGCGATAGAGGTTCGATGCAATGTGCCTACATACACGAAGGTCTAGGAGATCTGCTTAGTTTCAGTGCAAGTCCTAAACTCGAGGTTAGTGGGCGTGCTAGTTAACTTGATCCTGCAATTGATAAGGAGATAGAATGAATGAGATTAATGATCCAATTGGCCGATAGGCCAATATGGACTCCTGCTATCGGCTGGTTGCCGATAGGGATTGTAGCACTTATACATTGGCTAGAAAGCTGATGATGGCATAAGCAAATAGCAAGAAAAAAAATCACAGACACATCAGCTATAGAGTTGATAATGCTCTAAATAAAATAGATGATAAGCAGTAAAGAGCAAAATCCAACCTTCCAAAGAGATAAAATCTAGCAACCACTGATGACCGTACTGTTAAAACCAGGTTTGATAGATCAGACCGAACCAAGACAATATAAGGCTAAAGCTAACACCATCAAATCGACATAAACTAGATCAATCATGCTAACGGAAGGAATAGATAAACTCATCGACTAGCTACGATATAAATAGGTATACTCATCGACTAGCTGAGCCGATGGGAGGAACAAAATCTGCTAGATCATGATGCTAGCCTTATTAAACACAATCTTGATAGATTTGATATAACTGGGATAGTATAAGGCAGATCTGATAAAAATCGCTAGTAGATTAATCGTTGACGATATATGTATATCATCTAAAAAGCTGATCTATTAAGTGTAAGGCTCAGTGTAAAGATAACTCATTGGCTGGCTACTCCGATGAAACATCGTGTAAAGACTCATAGACTTAAGGCTCAATCTACTATTAGTAGCCTAGAAGGTTGGACCTAAATGATGCAACACGAGACTGATGACGATAAAAAGAGCTCGATAAGCCTATAGATCACACATAAAGGTGATGTGATATATTTGATCGGGCTAAGAGGTAAGACCCAACCGATATAGCCTTAGTCAGAACAGATATACTAGGATATTGGTGAGACTTACCCCTTTACGAAAGATCAGACCTAGCCAATGCAACCCCACGTTGAGAGGCAAAACCCGCTAGAAAAACCCTAGATGAAATAGGATGGCAATACGCTGAAATTGTAAATCTGTAGAGATAGATTACAAGTTCTCTACGGGTTTGTTTATATACCCTAGGATTACACGAGTCTAAGATGGTTACAAACAACCACCGGATATTATTTTCTAAATAGAAAAGTAAACTATCTCTAGGAAATTAATAAAATTAACTACTACCTAATTACAAGAGACATCTTATAGATACAAAACCATTTTATTGTGGTTTCCATGATTCCTTCCCAGATTCGGTGTCATCTAGATAATCCTTCACCTATCGACTGAACCGAATCGTTCTTCTGTCTGATCGGCTCTTTCCATCCATCAATCATCCTCTTTCTATAAGCCAATCGGCTCTCCATCTATAATCGAATATGGTTTTCTTGGCTTACCAAATTTTGATGTTACAGGTACATAGCTAAGGAAGCTTAACTTACGACTTGACTTATTGACTACTAGCTTGCTGGCTTAGGAAAAAGGTAGTAAGAATCTTATTGGCTTAGGAAACACTATTACTAGCTTACTACCAAAGACTCTTGACTTAACTGTAGCAAAGACTATACTAACAATTCTCCTCATAATCCTTACGCATCAGATTTGGATTGATTTTGACCGTAAAAATCCTAGCACGTAGCTCATGGAATTTCACCCGCCCTAGTGCCTTGGCTAGAATGTCATTAAGCTGGTCTAAGGTGGTGATGAAGTTGGCGCTAATATTTCCTTCCTCCAAGCAATTTATGATGAAGTGATAGCAAAAGTTGATATGCTTACTACATTCATGGAATAAAGAGTTCTTGGCCAATGCCAAGGCAGACTTCTATCCACCTTTAGCTTAACCACTTCAAGTTGCTTCACAAGAAATTCACCAAGTAATTGAGCTTGCTAGAGAGCTTGTGTTTCGACAGTGGTGGCAACGACGTACTCAATTTTCCATGAGGAGAGGGCCACAATCCTTTGCTTGATAGATTGCCAACTCACCAAGTTCTAAGGGAGAACAATGTGTCGTTTGCTCTCTTCTTGGTGTCAATGTCGCCAGCAATGTTGCTATCATAGTAGTCAACCAATTGTGCAGCTCTAGCCTTCTGCTCATAGTGAAGGTCATAATCCAGAGTGATGGCAACATAGGAAAGGAGAGGCTTCACTGCTTGCAGAAGTTTGTTTGTTGGACGTTCCATGAAGCGGCTTAAGTACCCAGTAGTGGAAGCTAGGTCTGGCAATGTGTGGATGTGGTACCGAAGACTGTCAGCTAGCCACCGGTACTATGATGTGTCCATTGGAGTCACCATGTTGTCACGGCTTAGCTTGAGCCTCTCCTTCATTGGAGTGTGACATGTACTACAATCCTTGAGGCTGGCAGGCTCCACAAAGTGCTGAGTGTAGCACCCCTGATTCAGAGAAATCCCCTCTGCTCCCTGCTTCACCTTGATTCTAAGGTAGAAGGGGAGCAAGCCAAGATCACTCATCTAGAATTTCTGCTTCATCTCTTTCTTGAATTGCCCAATTGCTGATGTTGACGGCCATATGATCACAAGGTCATAAACATAGACCGTAGTGAGTAAAGCAGAATCGCCATTATTGCACCAATACATGGCGTGCTAAGCTTGCTCTATTCGAAGCATAGTGCATTCAGTGTGCAATTGAGTTTTGCATTCTAGGCTCTCGGCGCCTATCGTAGGTCATAGAAAGCCTTGTGTAATTGAAGGACATTGCCTTCTTCTCTAGCAACAACAAAACTAGGGGGTTGCTTCACATACACTTCTTCTCTCAATTCTCAATTGATGAAGGCAAATTTAACATCCATGTGATGGATGTGCCACTCCTCCTAGGTAGCAAGTGTGAGTACGAATCGAATTGACTCCATCCGCACGACGGGCGAGAACACCTCATCAATGTCCATCCTAGCTTTCTAGACAGATCCCTGAGTGACGAGGTGAGCTTTGTGCTTGATCACCTTCCTAGCCTCATTCTTCTTCAATTCGTAGACCCACTTCAATCCAATTAGACAATGTTATGCTGCAAATCAACAAGCTATCATGTCTCATTGTGATTCACCGCGTTCATCTCCTCCTGCATCGTGGCACACCATGCCTCATTGTGCTCTACTTCAGCTAATGAGCATAGCTCACCCAGCCTAGTGAGGAGCAAGGACGCCTCCTCGAGCTCCTCTGAACAATCCCTAGTGCTAAGACATCCTCTTCGATCAGGTTGTCGACAGTGCGGTAGCGAATTGAAATGTGGGATTGCGCTATGTTGAGCCTCTCCTCATCATGAGAGGGAGGTGACATGAACTCTGTCGTGGTAGCACTTGTGGTAGGTGTCGATGTAGCAGGAGATGGTGGAGTGGTGTTCTCCTACGCCAACACTGGGGATGCTGATAGTGTCATCCTACCTACCTAGAACCAGGTGCATGATGCCCGATGGCCCGCTCGACATGGTACTCGATAGTAAAGTCGCTGCTTGGTGGTGCACTTTTATCGCTCATCGTTGTCCAGTCCCATTTGCAACTCTCATTGAAGATGACATCACTGGTGAGGCATACATGCCATGTCCTTGGATTGAGTACATGGTACACCTTCATCTCTTCCTCGTAGCCAATGAAGACACTGGGCGTGCTACAGCCATCAAGCTTGTGCACATCGTGTAGCTCCTTCACAAATGCCAAACACCCAAAGGTGCACAAGAAGTTGACCAATGTATCCTTACTTTGCCATGCTTCATATGGCATCTTGCCAGTGAGGCTTTTGGTTGATGCATGATTAAGGAGGAAGGCAACCATGCTGACTACCTCTTCCTAGAACTCAATAGTAATTCCCCTCTACTTAAGCAGGGCACATGCCATGGACATCACCATTTGATTCTATTGCTCGACCATGCCATTTTATTGTGGGGCATAGGGACTGAAGAAGTGACAATGGATCCTCTCATCGGCATAGTAGGTAGTGAACTCTAGTGATGTGAAATCACTACCATTGTTTGTGCAAAACACGTGCAACTTGCGCCCATAGTAAGCCTCAGCAGCAGCTTGAATTTTCTTGATGGTGTCAAGCGTGCTGCTCTTGGCTGCTAGGAGTGCCACCCACATGTACCGTATGGCATCGTCAATAGGGCCAATTGGTCCACCTGGCATTGTCAAAATGGCATCGACTGCCTAGCATTGCCAGCGCGGTGGGGCCACAGAAGTTGCTATGGCTCCTGAGCATGATACTTGGCCGTATTGGGAAATGAGGTGCATTAATGCTTGGTGATGACACACGTGTCACACAGCTACTCGGCATGCTCCAGTCAAGGCAAGTTGCGCATGAGCTCCTACTATCTTATCTTCTCTAATGAACCAAAGTGGATATGCCCAAAGCACTCATGCTAGTGCCATGCATCATCATCATGTTGCGTAGCCAAGTAGATCAGCCGAGCGACCTTAAGACAGAGGACACATAGGTGGTTTTGTCCCCACTTGATTTTGGTGAGGAGGTAGTGGCGTAAGTTCCAAATGTTCATGATGTCGTCCTCGACTAGCACCTTTGTGCCGCTCTTGTCAAGCTAGCTGATACTAATGATGGAGCTCTTGAGACATGGGATGTAGTAGATGTCGCCAAAGACCTTGTGCTCACCATTCTTATTGGTGAAGATGGCATTGCTAGCACCCTTGATATTGGTGATGAGCCATCATCGAACTTGACAGTATTAGTGACACTCCAATTGAGCTCGACAAAGATGTCACCACGGCCTGTCATATGCTTGGTGGCTCCTGTATCAAGGTACCAAGCCTCCTCCTTTTCCTCTATGTTTGTGATGCCAAGGTTGACCTGCGCATGTGGCTCGACAAGTGAAATATGGGATGGCACAGAGCTGGGGTTGTTATTGAGCTCGTAGACCTAGGCCATCAGTAGTGTGATATCATTGTCTTCACACCTACTAACCTACGAGAGCAGCAACGCATCGTCATCATTTTATCTCCTTGGGCCAGGTTTGCTGCTTCCTTCTTGGGCTGTCAGTTATCCTTGCCCCAATGGCCAAGTTGTGGCATCTATTTGATGTTGTGTCTTAGTTCCCTCTCTTTTCTCACCTCTTCCTTCATCGCCGCTAGCTCCTTCCTTCATGCACTATGAGCGGGTCGCCAAAGAACTCTATCGCCTTATGACTACATGGAATTGCCTTCCCTCTTTTGCCATTGCTTCTACCATGTGAGCCACTACTCTATGAGGAGAAGCTGGCGTTTAGCTACAGTAACCAACGGTGCTAGATTTGGTCGTCGTTACTTTGCCACCTTGAGGCACCAAGTGACATGCTTGATGGTTAGTGTCGAGAGATCCAGTACGATCTCAATCAACACTATGATTTGGGATAATCACTACATGATGACATGTAGGCACTTCTCAATGACGTTCTACTCCTCGATTTGTTCTCCTAATGTCCTAAGCTAAAACACCAAGCTTTTTGAGTCAAAGATCTAGTAGGATCTCAATCGACACAATGATTTAGGAAAATCACTCTAGGACGACGCGTAGGTACTTATTGATGACATTCTACTCCTCAATTTGTTCTCCTAATGTCCCAAGCTGAGACACTAGGCTTTTGAGTCGTAGGGCGAAATTATCGATCAATTCACCATCACGAAATAAGGTGGATTCATACTCCTAGTGCAGCAGCTACGCTTTCGCCTTCCTCACATGGTCTATGCTAATGTGCATCACTTTGATGGCATCCTAGGCATCCTTTGTTGGAGTCCTTGGCGACGGGCAGCGAGATCATCTTGTTAGGGACAACGTACAAAATGGCCTCCATTGTTATCATGTCCACCTACTCATTCTAGTTGCCATGCTCCATAGCGTTCCACACTTGCAAGCTTATAGTATTACTTTTATCAGTAGTGATCTCTCCATGTAGTTCATATGCATAAGAATGGGATATGCTGTCGAGCCTTCGATCTCCCTCATGTTCCTATGCACCACGAGCTCCCAAGGCTCATCGCCTTAACCTCAATCTCACCATGGTTCTTGAAATGCTAAGGAGCAACGGTTCTGATGCGGTGGCAACGTAGAAGGGTTATCAAGGCCAGCGGATGCTGACGCCATCTCTCTGACACTTTATTATCTTGCTCTAATACCAATGGCTAGTTTGCTATCGCTCATGCACACCGAAAGAAGCTGAACACAATGTAGGTGTTGCTTCAAAACTTGGCATCTTGGTTGTTCATTCCTTGTATATACATAGAGGCACTATACATAGAGGCACACAGCTAAGAAAGCTTGAACTTACTGATTTCTTAATTGCAACAAAGATTATACTAACACATTCTAGCTTATCATCGTTTATTTGTTGACTTATTAGCTATAGCTAAATTGTAAATGTTGATTTAATAGGTTTCATCGGTGAGGATTATCTAATGTTTCTAACAATTAAATACTATTCCCATTTTTTTTTCTAAGTTAAACTTATTTAACTCTGATCAACTTTATAAAATAAAAAATATAGTAATATTTTTAACGTAAAACGAATACAATATAAAAATATATTTAATTTTAGATTTAATAAAATAAAATTAATATTATTATATTTTTCTATAAATAAAATTGAAATTAAGAAAGTTTCACTTAGAAAAAATAAAAATTTTGTATAATATGAAACGAAAGAAGTATTATAATTCCGTATGAAGGGAGTAGGACGTGACTATTATCTCACGTTTCCGACAAGGGACAGCTAAATATCAGTACTAGGTACAAACTATTTGCACTGTCTTCCGTATGGAGGGGATAGGGCGTGCCACATTTTTATACACTTCAAAAATATATTTTTGTGCTACGGAGGGGGTACTCTCCTTTGCTTAAATTAGGATAGCGTGAATGGCTTATATGTAAAAATGGCATAGATCAGTGCATTCAGGACCGAATGGGCCGAGACAATCTAGCGGAGGCACTGTTTATAGACCGAGCACTCATTTGTCAGTGAGTCATGCAGTGCTAGGCCATCACCTCGGCCCAGCGTACTGGTATAGTACGGCATGATTACTATTCATAGCATGGTATGGCACGACCTAAGAATATATGTCGGCCCACCTAGCCACATCATACATGTGTCTTCTCCTTGACACGTGTTGACATGTGATTCGGCCACGCATACGAAATTGCAATGGTTACCCGGTAAGGGGTAAAATCCGAAAATTAGTTGTCGAAGCTAAAAAAATACCAAAGAAATCACAAAAAATATGAATTTGTTTCTATAAATAGCCAGTTCCAACATCCTGCTCATCCAAACATATATTATGCTCTCTTGTGTTGTGTGTGTCCTATGACATTGAGTTATCAAAAATTTATTATGTTTGTCATAAATCAAAACTTGCTCAACAAGATATAGACTCCTGTTTGAAGGCTGCAAACCAAGGACTAAAGGAGGTAAGAAATATAATATATTTATACATTATTAGTTATTAGTTATTTATTGCTATGAGAATACGGGACCTATTTACTAAAATTATATACATGTAATTTAAAAAAATTTAGTATAGATGATCCAAACTATTGGTCATTTCTTTCATGCGAGTACGACCCAAACATCATACCAGTACCCAAATATCGAGCAAGATGATAATGGATCAGCACCGACACCAAAGGAGCAAGTGAACACATATGCGACTTTGGAGAGATCAAGAACTATGAGCGCGAGCACGTCAACATCCACAAACTTAAAAGAGATACATAACTTCTACCGCCTTGTAAAATTTTGATGAGATAAAGGAGATCAGCTCTGATAGAACAGAGATAACATGGCCTAGATGTAAAATATGCATAAATAAATTATCTCAAAAATCGTCTAGTAGAACAGGACACTTCAAGCGGTATGCCAAGGCTTGTGCAAAGAAGCAAGGATGCCAACCGCAACAACAATAATTGGTACTAAATCCTGATGTTACAGTACGTTCTTGGAAATATGATCCTCAGATAGCACAAGAATCTATTACTCATTTAATTGCTAGACAAGATTTACCCCTAAACTTTGATGAGTCAACTGCATTTGAAAGTTACATTCAAACTGCTCATAACCCTAGGTTTAAATCTGTTAGTAGACATACTATGACCCATGATATAAGAAGGGATTATAAACAAGGATGCATTGAAGTATTTATTTAGTACGTATAACTTTTCTATTAGTATCATTTCTGATATCTTGAGTGGTAAGGCTAAGGAAGAATACTTAAGTGTAATTGTTCGTTTTATTGATGATAACTGGAACTGTAGAAAAAAATCATAGCTTTAAGATTAATTAATGTTTCATATACTGCCAAAAATATCACTAAAAGAATATCAATGGTCATCAAGGAATTTGACCTTACAAATAAAATTTTTGCTATAATACTATGTCATTAATCTCATAATTAAAAGTGGTTTTAACAGGGTAGCTACATACATTGATTCTATCCGTGAAGCAATTGTATAATTAAATGCATCGAGCAAACAAATTGCGAAATGAAAAAGATTATGCGATGCATTAGGTCTAAAACAATTCTATCCGTGAAGCAATTGTATAGTTAAATGCATCGAGCAAACAAATTACGAAATGAAAAAGATTATGCGATGCATCAAGTCTAAAACCACATAAGTTTTCAAATGGACGCGGACCATTAGTGGAATAATACCTATCTAATGTTGATACATATGTTATCTTATAAGGATTTAATAACTATTTTTTCTAGTCAAATAATATTACAACGATAACCAGTAAAAACACAAGAAGCTTGATATGTAGTTAAAAAAAGTGTGTTATCTTTCTTGAGACATTTTAGGATGTCATTGTTGCTTTTTTTAGCATATTAATGTTGCACAAACTTTTTGATATTGCTACTTTATTCTGAGAAAATGAGAATAACAACCTAGGATCTACATCATTTTATATGAAATAAAAATATCTTAAATATTGTAAAGAAATCCATATATTATATGCTTTAATAAATGATTCTAGGGGTATATTACACGGATTTGTTAATGTCTTGAATTTTATTGGAGATGCAATTAATATTGATTATAGTAACTTAATAAATTATATGAGATATTTGTAAAGTATGAAAATAAATTTCCTGCAAAGACCCATCTGTCCCCATGGCAAGTAATAAAAAATTATAGTATGCTTAAATTTGGAGCGGTGGTTACTCTTTCGCCTCTATTGAGAGTTTCGATATACGAACTACCGCTGCTTTCTAACAATTATCCTCTTTCTTAGATAGCGACTCCTTCAATCAACAAGAAATTAATGTGCTCATGTGTGATGGAATGATCACAAGACCCAATATCATGTGCTCTCAAAACTAGTATGGGATATGTTCACGGTACACGTATGTATGATATTCTCTGAATTGATCTTTATTACTTATGGAAGAATTAGTGAGAACTAGAGAAGAAATCTAAACAGCAACGTGATAGAAATAATGCTTGCTATCATAGACTGGGAGCTATCTAAGGAAGGTGCCTAACGCTAAGAAGAGAAATTAGAATTGGTTGTTCTGATCTGATACAAATGTCCAGTTTTTATTTTTAAGTTTTTATCTATCATTCTTTTTTCTTTATCATAGTTTTCTTAAATATGAGTTTAAAAAATAATTTTTTTTAAATACGTTAATATCAACATTGCTACTTTTTTCTCTCATTTTTAGTTTAATTTTATTTTTTATATATTTTTAGAGCTAAAAAAGTTATTCCTATTTTCTAACGTATCGTTATATTTAGCAAGTTTTTATGTAACATTGTTTAAAAATATATATATCAGCATGTTAAACCAGCATGTACTTCTTCTACTTAAGTTTTTTTTTCCTATTTTTTCTAATTTTTTATATATTTTTTATATTTTTACTATTTTTTTCTACTCAAAAGTCATGTCATGCAGCACCGTGCTGCCAAGCCACCGAGCCCGACGCCTCGTAGGCTGTGTCTGGGCCAACCATTGACATATGGACTGTTACAGTATAGTCTGCTATAATGGTCATGCTGTGTCAAAGCGGGCCGTGCCGAGCGACCGTGCCAGCCCGGCCGGCCTGTTTGGCCGCGTATAGATTAGTGTCGTCTCCCTTCCCATCGCCGAAAGAAGAGCTTCTCCAATCTTCCTCGGGCGGCAGGAGTGGCGAGGCCAACAACCATCTGCCCCGGAGGTGGCGCCGCAGCGGCGGCGTATGGCGTTGCGGCCGTTCGCCAAGGCGGTCTGCGAGCTGCCATCGATGTCTCGTTTGATCACGAAAACCCCGGAGTTCTTGGAGGCGGGGAAATCCGGGCATGCCGACAACGGAGCCCTCGACCTGTTCGACGGAATGCCCACGAAGAGCCAGGTCTCCTGGAACGGGGCGCTGGCTGTGCTTGTCGATACCGGCCGCGCCGAGCGGGCGCTCTCCTTGTTCCCCGAGATGCCCAGGAAGAACGCCGCCTCGTAAACCACCATGATCGGGGATCTCTCCCGCGCCGGGCGGCCCCCATGGCGCGCCGACTCTTCGACGAGCTGAAGCTGGATCGGAACAACGTGTTCACCTGGACGGCCGTGGTGTCCTGCCATGTCCGGAACTCCCAGCTCAGCAAGGCGGTCGAACTGTTAGCGGCGCTCTACGGTGAGCTCTTCGAGCGCGGGACGCTGCCCAACGCCCACACGTTCAGCTCGTTGCTTAAGTGCTGTGTGACTATCCAGTCGCTCGCCATGGCAATGCAGTTCCATGGGATGGCAGTCAAGCTCCTGGAGGAGGGGAGTAAAGGTAACACCTTTGTGTGGAACGGTTTGATCGATGTGCACGCCAAGCTCAGCGCATTGTCTGATGCCGAGAAGGTGTTCGACGGGATGCGCTGCAAGGATGCTAGTTCTTGGAGCATCATGATGGATTTATACTCGCGGCACAAGCTCATCAATAAGGCTCTGTATCTCTTCAGATCGATGAAGAACAAGGATGCCTTCACATGGAACGTCATCATATCCTGTTTGTGGCAGAACTGCCGCAGAGAAGAAGCGCTTCACCTCTTCATTGATTTGCTGAGAATGGATGATCACAACAATGGCAGCGCCAAGCGGAACGCATCAGTCTACACAACTGTTCTGCACATCTGCTCAGTGCTGTCCCTGCTTGCACTCGGGAGGCAAGTCCACACGTGCACCATCAAGAATGGCCTCTCTCAGCCATGCCTTCATGGGCAATTCTCTGATGAACATGTAGGGCTGTTCTGGTGCAACAGCTGATCTGGAAAAAGTGTTCAATGAAATGACAGTGCGTGACATCGTCTCATGGAACACGGTGATACAGGGGCTTGGCCAGAACGGCCATGGGAGGCAAGCTCTGGCGTTTGCAGAGCGCGCACTGCAATTGAAATTCTACAACAGCAACACTTTTATTGCCATCTTGACGTCCTGCAGCCATGCAGGGCTGGTTGCCGAGGGGATGAGCTACTCAGACACCATGGCGGACAAGTATGGCGTGGAACGCACATTCGACCAATACATCAGTGCCATTGATCTCCTTGGCCATTCGGGGTGGCTGGAGGAGGCGCACGGCCTGCTCCTCAACATGCCGTTCACGCCGAATGCACTGGCGTGGACAATGCTCCTGCACTGCTGCTTGGCTCACAAGACCAGCTTTCTTGGGAGCATGGCGGCGAGGGATGAGAGTTCTGCAGCCTGATGGCGATGGCTGGAACTATGAGAGATCGTTGCAATGCCGTGGCGGAGGAGGTGGGGAAGCCGTTGAGGCGCAGGATGGGAAGAGCTCTGCTCACTTGCCAGGATGCAGCTGGGTCGTCTGAATGCATCAGAAAGTTCAGCTTTGGCCCTACCAAAAAATCTGCAGCAAGCAGGCTATTTTCGCTTCACTGCATGCAGATATCATGAACTTAACGCGAGCTACAGCACAAGGCTTTGGATTCACGATGCTGATCCGACAAGAGAGAAGATGTAAGGAAAAGAAATTGGTAAATATTCCATTGTGACTGGGGAGGTGAATTCAGAACAAAAATGGCATTGAAGCGTCAGCCTTATCAGATGGGATTGGAGAGCATGGTCCTTAAACCTGAAGCATTGGAAAAATCTGTAAGCAATGGCATTCCTTTCCTGTGGCATCTTAGTAACTGATGTATAGATTTATTTATACCTTCAGAATGAATTGTTAGTTTTTAGGCGTTATTATACCTTCAGAATGAACTGTTAGTTTTTAGGCGTGAAGACACATGTGACAATGTGTCCCAAATTCAAGCTATGGAGTGCATTTTGCTGTCAAATAGTGACAATCTTCAAATATGCTTATACCTAATATTGGAATGCCCAACACGAACGAAGTGTACAATGACTGCTGCATATATGAATTATCTGTACTGCTAAAACACCACTTCTTGTCATATCAAAGCCATGTCCATGGATTAGCACGGCTGTTACGGCATGTCATGACATCGTTTTGAGCAGAGGAAAAACAAGGCTAATTACAAAGCAATACAACATGGGGGGAAATTCAGACTAAGTTCTCATTCGCCCTTGTTATTGGGGTTGTTGATTGTCTAACACAGCACAACACCAGTCACGTGATTTATATCTAATTGGATACCACTGGATGACATCAACTAAAATGAGTAGTCAGGGTTTAGGACCAGAGCAAAATGTTGAAAAAAACCTTCATTAAAGCATCTTGATCTATAAGACTATACAAGAATCTCATCTATCAACAAAAGCATTGTAGCAGAACACCAGTGTTGTCTTGACGAGTTTCATTGGCTGAAACCAAATCTGAATTGGTAGAGAAGATCAGCAAGCCCGAAGCATCTACATTCATCAAGTGCAGTGAACTGGATGATTAGCAGCAGACAGTGCTCACCACAGGATTGTTGAGAAAGAATGTGTTCAATATACCGCAGAGGTAGGATTTCTGTTTTGCATCGTCAACACAACAGCATCAAGAAAAGCCTTTGCAGCGTCAGCCTCAGCTTCTGCAGCCTCTGCAGCCCTTGCTGCTTCTTCAGCTTCAGCAATGGCTGCTTCTGCCTCAGCAACTGCCCTAGCAGCAAATGCTGCTGCCTCTGCCTTACCCATGCTTTTCATCTTATCCAGTTCAGCGTCCACTTGAGGCTTGCTCAGCTGTTTGACATTATTATTTTCTATGTTCATTTCTCCAGTGGAATACAGCTTGATGTTCTTTCCGCCTGAAGAATTTGAACTTGGTGCAATTCTGTACTTTTGATTCACCTACAATCAGTTCCACAGTTAAAATATTACCTAACTTAATGTGTCTTTTTAGTACATAGACAGCATGAGAGAGAACCCTGATCAATTTTCCAGTAGCAACTAATCCCTTCAATTTTGTAGAAAGTAATTTCTGAAAATCATCAGGTGGCCAGTATTGCTCCTGAGCATAAAAACAAGTCTCTTTATAATCATACATGAAACCAGTAAAGAAGATTATATCTGATCTTAGAGTAGAAATGACTTAGATCCTCATAATAAGAATCAAATGAATAAAACTAAATGACTTTCAAAGACATTGATATGCACCAAAGTAATGAACAATATTGGTAAGGTTATAAATAGAACATGTGATGATCATTGCAAACACCTCAATATATGCAGAAATGGCTGTTTTATTAGACCCAGAAGGCTCCTTAAGCTTCTTTATAGCTTCTAAAATGAGATCATCAAGCCTACAAAATGATATATTAATACAAAATCACTGGATTAAAAATATTTAGAAAGCATCACTAAGTGTACTGATGAGCAGCAGTAGTGAATTACAATGAATAAAACAATACGATCCTTTTTTTTGGAACAGATGTATTACTCAATTCTGTATCAACAAAAATGCACAGGCAATCATAATATACTAAGAATCATGTAACTGATACAAAAATATCATGAAGAAGTCAACCAAAGCTAAGTAATGACTAGACTTTTTTTTCCCAGAAAATGGAGAAATTGGTCAAATCTAACTTCGGCATCATGCCACTACCAGACCAACATAAGAAGCACAGCCATGGAGGACAAAAAATTAAATATGCCATGCAGCATTGAATAGAATCCACAACATGAGTATACATTGAAGTTAAATAATGCCCCACATATAGGTTTCCTAAACATACTCAACTACGATATATTCCAGCTACATGAGTCATGTAGGCACAGTAAAATTATATATCTTAATTTATTTTAATCTAGAACTTAGAAACACATCAGTGCAACACTAGTATGATAATCTGACTCCCATGTGAACATGGACTCATATCTGCATGGTATATATGCTTAGTTGCTGACCATTTATCTAGGTTCCCTTTCTTCTCATGTAAGAATCATTATTATAACTGCACTACCATTAATTTATTAACAGAAGAAAAATACGAGTTTTTACATATGCAATACAAAAGTATTTGTATCCAAGATCTGTCATGTTAGATCACATCTGAAACATTAAGCTAGTTTCTTCAAAGCAGGCAAGCTACACTAGTATGATTTGAAACAATGTGAAACTATAGTGGCTAACCAATTCAGAACTGCCAGCAAATCACATTTATGAAGATCCTACCATGCAAACAGTAATTAGCATTGCATGATATTGGCATGAAAATTGTAGTAATATACACTACATGGAACCAGGATTCCACAACTGTGGCACATTGCTACCAAGTCCACTAACCTTGCAACTGATTTCTCTTTCTCTGGACTACTCTCAAGCTGCATGGGCTCAATAGCCACTGCCAATGGTTTAGCATCAATAATTGCATTATCATCATTGTCTGGGATCTTTTCATCGACATTCATTGGTCCAGCGATGGCCTTAGACCCTCGCTTGCCTCCCTTCAGAGCCATTCTTGTCCTCTCTCTTGATCCATATCCACCAGCAGTGACACTCAAGTTGCGCCACTTATCCTACAAAACCAGACCATAACAATCACGATAAGAATTATTTGTACTCAAAATCATACATGGAAACATTCAAAATGTTTCTGGAACTCAATACAATGGTCTAAAACAATAGGCATCAAATAAGCTACACAATAATTCCTAACAAGGTAGCTCAAAAAATTGAGCAATAGCTCTCCAGATACATTTCAAGTTCATCTCAACACTTATAGTTATTTGTTATCCAAAGAATATCATAAAGTTCTAAGAGACTTCCCAAGTAATCACCCAAACCTAACAGAAGTGGACAAGATCCTCATATAGAGAAAACGGCTTAATGTGCAGTGATGACTATTTAAAAGGATCAAGTTAAATCACTCTCTCCTGTATTGAAGAGTAGAGACATTAGATTACTCCTGTACTCCTATCTGTCTGTCCAAAACGGAGAGAAATATCAAGCAGTTCATCAATTTACCTAATATCATCGGAAACCCTCTAAATTCTGACCTAAAAACCAGTTAACATAGTACGCTCGGCTCCCTGGGCCATCCAAAACTAAGGGGAAAGCAACGTTCACCAGCCGATCGCCAAAAGATACAGTTGCAGTACTACGAATCACCCATTCACCCCAATCATCAACGGAACCAGTTCGCGCAAAATTAGCGCCGATCCAATCGACGGCAAGTCCCTACGTGATCACGGGACGGCGAAGTCCTACCTTGAGATCAACATTGGATCTCAGCCGCAAGAGGGCGGTGAATTCCGGGTCGCGGAGGATGGTCCTCCACTTGCCCGTACCGTGCTTCGCCACGCCGGCCTTGAGCGCGGCCTCCTCCTCCGGCGTCCACCTCTGCTTCGGCGCCCCCATCGACGCGCGCGCTCTCCGCCACGCCCTCACCCGCGCCGCAATCCAACAACGACAAGAAGGAGAAGAAACCAAAACCGCTCGAGAACGCGAGACCCCCACAGGGGGGTCACCGCCGCAGCTGCCTCGAGGCGGTCCTGATCGCGGGGGGGAGGGGGGTGGGAATTCGACACGGGCACGAGATCGGGCGGGCAATCCGGGGGAGGATCTGGGAGGAGGGTGTCAGGGGGCGATCGGGGCGCGGGGAATTCGAGGAGGTTTGCCTCGGGGATCGGGAAGATGGGGAGGGTTTCTAGGCGAGTGTGGCATGAGATGAGGAGAAGGAAGAGGAGGAGGAGGCCATGGTAGGCGGAGGTTATAAACGGAAGGGGATTTATTCGCAGGAGACGCGTACGGGCCCACCTTACGGACTTCTGGGCTTTTTATGGGCCCCTACAGTTGGGCTTTAGGCCTGAAATACTAGGGCTGCTAATATTCTGGCCTGATGAGTTAATTTGTGTATATATTTGGTCCAGGTGAAATGATAAGGGATTCTTTCAGACAGGAATTTGAAAATACAGCAACAGGGGAAAAAGTAAAATACATGATTAAAATGTCACGTCCTGCGGCTTTCTATAGGAATTAGAATATTCTAAAACAGTTCTCTAGATGTCGTACAAGAAGTATACGTAGACAAGAGAAGATTTTCCTCTAAAATTCTAATGGAATGGCTTATTTCATAGGATTTTCAAAGGAAACTTTATGGACAAATCATTTGTTCCAAATAGCTTCATAGAAATCCTTAGAATTCAAATCCTCCAAAAAAATCCTTCATATTTTCTTTATTTCAAAGAGCCCTAAACTTTAACTTTTGGGGGAAAATGATTAGCAGCCAGCAACATTTTTTTTATTACATAGAAGACTATGCAAAGATATCACACACAATCATCCATGAATGTGTCTTTTCAACACACCCCGAAGATACATGCCAACGGTAAATATCTAGCTTACTTGTTGTATTCCTAGTAAAAGCACCGTGTGTCTACTGTGTAATATTCTTATTCAACGAACTCCTAGTACAGTAATACTATAAACCCATCTTACGAAAACACTAATACACCATTTTCACATCTAACACCAGACTCCCATGGCGCTCGATCATGGGTCGGCGCTCCGGACGGTGCCGGCAAGCAGGAAGGCCTTGAAGGTGACCTTGCGGACCAGCGACCCGCCACCCCACTCTTCCTCCAGCAACCTCACCGCCCGCTCGTCCAGCAGGTCCACGCCTCGCTGCCTCGCCGTCGCCACCGCCGACCACGACCTCAGCATGCCGACGAGCCCCGCGAATGACATCTCGTGGTCCATGTCGAACTCAGCAGGCTTGCCTTCCTTCCCGAGGCCGACGTCGTCGAACGGAAAGGGCAGGTCCCGGTACCCGTCGATGGCGTACCTGCAATACCAGATGAGCAGCACTCAGTTGTCATCACCGTGCACCGCCATGGATGCTGCCTGCAAGCTTTGCAATGGCGGCGTGTTCAGTGTGGTTTACCGGGCTCTGGAGTCCCAGTAGGGCAGGGTGGTGTGGAGGAAGCGCGACATCATGTCCTCCACGGGGCTGACGCGGTAGTTGTAGCCCCAGACCGCGATCACCCCGCCGGGCTTCCGTAGGAGCCGCCGGGCGACGCCGTAGAACGCCTGGAGGTCGAACCAGTGCGCCGCCTCGGCCACCGTGATGAGGTCGACGCCGCCCTCGCCGCCGAGCGCCGCGACGAGGTCGTCGTCGGCAGGCACGGCACCGGCGTCGGGGGTGTGGAGGTACCAGACCCTCGGGTGCGGGACTGCGTACCGCAGCTGCTCCGCGCTCACGTCCGTCGCCACCACGCTGTCGTAGTGCTCCGCGACCTTGCAACAGCAATGCAAGCCGGTAATATCAACGTAGGCATAGGCATGTAAAGACTAGAGACAAATCGTAAGGCAAGCTGGACGAGTGCTTACACCGATGGCGGCCTGGCCATTGCCGGTGCCGACGTCCCAGGCGACGCGGCGGTGGGCGGTGAGCGACGCGAGCTTGGAGAACAGATCCTTGGGGTAGACCGGCCGCGCCGCCGCGTACTCAGCAGCCTGCCTGGTGAACAGTCCAGCCATCAGGTCTCGATCTGGGGACTGAGTATCTCCGGTTCGTACGTCAGATCTGCAAAAGGACCAAAGCAGCTGAAAAAAAAAAGCATAAGCAAGATGGCAACATCACCAATTCACCATGGCGTCCAGTTGATCGAAAAGAATTGTCCAAGACGAATGGTTCATGGATGACGACATGGCTGACGTCATTCTGGTTGTCATTGTTTCTTGCCTCTGAAGTCTTGTGATAGATATACTGTCTGAACTAATTTCTTATCCCTAATGGCTTTACATGGTGTATGGTGTTAGGTCTATGAATTAGTAGTCAAACACCTATCCAAACGTAGATGAGGTAAGGAAAGAGAGAAATTTGTATCCAGCCGCACCTGTAAATGTCAAGGCGGAGACTTCAGGTAAGTTTGCACTACGGATGGCATCTCACCGGCTGACAGAAACGTTTGCATACTACAATCATAGAGCCTCCCATTCTGCTGACATCGATGTTGCAGCAGCTACCCAAAAGCTGGATGGTAAAACAGGTTTCATCACAAACAGTAAGACACTAACTTAAGAGATAGTATAGAATCAAGCTGAAAAAGAGACTTGGAAAATATCAACCTGGCCTGTCAGATCAAGTACTGAAGCCTGATGGAACACAAAGCTCACGGCATCACCCACTACATGCTCAGCAGTCACCAATGCAAGAGTAAAGCCAACAGGAAAAAGGAAACACTCAAAAGTGACATACAGGCTAACGAGTGTGGAAGATCTTGGTACAGCAACAGAGGACATGAAAAAAGGAAGGAAAACCACAATTCACACACATCTGAGGGCATATAATGATAAGAAAAACTGGCTGGTTGGCCACAAAAAATGATTTATTTGATCTGTGTCCATCTAATGTAGATGAAATGTGCAACAGTGTAAGACAGCTCCAGTTGAGAGTTTATAGCAATTTCAACAACAAAATGGTACAGCTTAAATGCTGCATCTTATACACATGCAGCAGACAAAAGCACCTAGGCAGATGGGGCCATCACACACGCCCAACTAGTAGAATTAATCTGATGCCTCTTTATTATCCCCCAATTCATTTCTGCTTTCCAACGCCAAGATCCGCTGATTTAGGGCTTCATAGTACTTTTCAGAAGCTTCCTTGATGTCCTCCACCTGCCAGTACATCAAACCTTAGCTATTGTTCAAATGCAAGCCATAGTAACAAGGTTGTTTCATGATCCTTTCTATTTGTTCAGATAAAAAACTCTCCTAAAGTACCCATATATTGCTCAAAGTCCAATTCCTTACAAGCAGTAACACAGTTATAAAGGAACAGATGGTAACTTCATCATGTGAATGCAGCATCATGAACAACAGAACAAAGTGGAAACATAACAGAACCAGGACCATCCACCCAGAATAAAATCCACAAACCATGAACAATTTGTTAGGCTGCCAGCTGTGTATGGTACAGGGTTAGGAGATGGGTTAGATCTTTAATATGCTAAGCACAGATCAGTTAGGAAGGGTTAGTTTAATCCATAAAGTTTTCGAAATTCCTAACCTAGGGATAAGTTAACCCGCCACTTGTTCTACTCCTAACCCAGTTAACCAACCTAAATCTAGCCAAACAACAGTGTGTTAATTAGGTTAGTTGCCAAACACAAAAATCTAGGTTAAACAAACCCAGCTAAGGTTAGCTAATCCAGTTATTTTAATACCAAATGAACAACAACCAAGAGCAAAAACAGAAGTCTACGTTCAGCTGCCATTGGAAAACTAAATTAGAACCTTGTCATGAGTTCCAATCCCTCTGTGGAGCTAACCCTTGTAACATCCATAGCACCCCACAAAATAAGGTTTTCAATTAACAGATGCAACTCCGACACATATAGAGTTTTGAGCAACATATATGGTGTTACAGTCAGCATTGGATTATGCAAAGATTAGCATAGTAACATGTTATATTCCACATAATAGTGCCCTGAATGGCTTGCACTAATAGTATCCCATAGAGACTCATTGCAGTTCGATGACATTCAGAAAACATAATGCCTGTCTAAGCACTGACCATGGCATTATAAAACAAGTATACACTAGATAGCTTAGCTACATCACAATATAAAGAACATAAACCATAACCTAACATCTATTAGCAAAATGCGGATATCCCTCTTGTTTCAAAACAAGGGAACAAAAATCTCTGGGAATTACTCTTCCGAGGCTCCAACTACGGATACTAGCATGGAACTATGATAACCCATCCATTATATTCCATAACTACCTTTTTGATAACCTCTGTCAAATAAACTTCCTCACAAACCTACATAATTGCCAGTAGCTCTAAGCCTCTAGCTCGTGGATAGTCATACAGAATTACATTCTCACCATTTTACCATGACTCACAATTCGTTCATTCAGATTATTGGGGAACAATCAAACTGTGGCATTCTGGTCAAGGACTACGGGAGAAGAAACTCAACGATACCTAGCATGTATCACAACAGAATCAGATCGCAGTTCGTAGTCAGGAGCTGGCCAAATTGGCGCCGTCGAATCGGATTAACACCAAATCGGCGTAAGGGAATGGGGCTCGATTTACTCATTACCGGCTAAAATCGCAACAAGTGAACGGATAGGGGAGGTTTACATCGGGGCCTCACCTGGCGGGCGATGGCGGCGCGGGCGAGGAGGTGGTCCTTGTAGAGGAAGAAGAACCCCGCCGCCGCCGCCGACGCCGTGCCGGCCAAGAACGAGGACAGCCGCACGCGCCACAGGTACCCCATCCCCCTCTCTCCCCTCTCTCCTCGCCACCTTGCTCGCCGGAGACGGAGACGACACGCAGAGGATTGGAGATTCGCCTCCTCCTTGTTGGATCTGGGCTTGAACTCACCCACTCGCCGGCGACGCAGGAGCCGCTTCCAGATGGGCCGCAGAAAATCCGGCCCATCTTGTGCTAAAACTGACAAGCGGACCCCGGACCCACATGTTAGTGAGAAATTGTGATGTGCTATTTGGAAATTTTGATGAAATGGTACTATTAACCGGATAAAGTAACCGCCGCGATGGCCTGACCGCTCACCACTGGCAAGATGCCGCCGGCAATGGCGGCGGCGGCGGCGGCGCCCGGCCGTCTTCTCTCCACTGTCTCACATCCCCTGTCGAAGCCGCAGCGGGTGCTTCCCATGGCAAGAGCTGGACAGAGCGAGAGGAGGCATGACGCTCTGGCGAGGCCCGCGCGCCCCCTCGACGACGCGCTGTCCGCCGGCTTCGTCCGCAGCCTCAACGCCCCGGGGAAGGATGAGGCGTTCGGGCGGTACGACCCCAAGCCGGGGGACTTCGCGGTCGGGGTCGTGGTCTCCGGCACCGAGGCGCGCCTCGACGTCGCCGTGGGCGCCGACCGCCTCGCGACGCTCCTCGCCAAGGAGCTCCTCCCGCTCGACCGCGCCGAGCTCCCCGCCTTCGCTGAAGCGGCTCCCCCTCGGCCGGGGAGCTTGGGAATCTTGGCGAGCCCCACCACGGATGAGGAGGCCCGGAAGCAGAGCCGCGGGGGCAGAGCGCTGGTGGCGCCCGGCACGGTGGTGTTCTCGGAGGTGCTCGGTCGCACGCTGAGCGGCCGGCCGCTGCTGTCGGCGAGGCGACTCTTCCGTCGCCTCGCCTGGCACCGCGTCAGGCAGGTTGAGTCATCGTCACTTTACCTTCTCCTCTTCCATTTGACATTATTGAGTTTAATCTCCGCAGCATTTATATACGCAGCTCTCGAAATTATTGAGCATAAGAATGAAAGCATTACAAACTGACTGATGCAGTAATTTGTATGTTTTGTTAGGCAGATTATGCAGCTTGACGAGCCAATTGAGGTCAAAATTTACGAGTGGAACACGGGGGGCCTTCTCACAAGAATTGAGGCAAGGAAGGACTCCTCCCGTCGGTTCTTTGTAGCTGACTTGCTGTTTGTAATCTTTAACAGTTATGGTGTTTCATTCGAGCCAGCTAACTTTTAAATCGACTTCGTTTCAGGGGCTGAGAGCATTCCTTTCTAAGTTTGAGCTCATGGACAGGATAAATACGTTCACAGACTTGAAAAATAAAGTAATAAACTTTAGATGGTTTACTGCCCGTCATTGTGCAAAACGTTATTACTTTCTTGCTAATTATTTATTACTGATTACTATGCATCAGTCATAGGAGTGCTTGAAATAGCGCACAGCCTGTTATGTTAATCTTACACGTCTGTCTTGGTTGAAGTAACTGGTTACTTGTGCACACAGGTCGGTTGCAGCATACGTGTGTGCATTACAAGGCTTGATGAAGAAACTAATGACCTGATAATTAGTGAAAAGAAAGCATGGGTTAGTGCACTGCCATATTATTATGCAGCCTTCTTCTCAATAGTCAATATGTTTTGTTTGTAACTATACAAATATAGAATTTTAAAATTTAGTTAAAAGTATGAAAATTGCAAATTTGAAATTAGGCATGATCTAATATGGTGCAATTTAAATCTTGAGTATAGAAAGTATGCTCACTACTTCATTGCCCTTGACCCATTGAGACTCTGCATGGTGCCATTGTTCTGTCACCAATTTTCAATGTCAAATCAGTTTCATAAGATTTCATTTTCAATACTGAAATCAGTTCCACGTGCTCTGAACTTTCATGTCCCCTAAAACCTTTATTAGTTTTCCAGTTATATGGCCTCACATGTAATGCGCAAATAAATGTGGCAAGTTCATTTCCTTCTTATTGCACATGGTACTAGCATAGTTAGAGATAGAGCACAAAGATACATACCAATGTACTCAACTCTTGATCATCAGGAAATGACCTGTCTTAAAGAAGGAACTCTTCTTCAAGGGATTGTTCACAAGATTTTTCCATACGGTGCTCAGATTAGAATAGCAGGGACCAACAGAAGGTATGGATGGGAACTTCACACTTCATTTTGTGTTGCCCTTTTTCATATTTTTCATGCATCATTTCTTCAATGGACTATGATAAGAAAACATCATCTTTATTTTATATAGCTAAGATGATAAGCAGCGGTGGAGACAAGCCTAGGGCATTTAGGGCTTGAGCCCTAGGCTTGTCTCCTTAATCCCTCTTAAGATCCTATTAAAAAGTGTGAAGAAATTGAAGATATAAAGCAAGATACACTGCTGAGCCCTAGGCTTGGTTATTTCCTGGCTTTGCCCCTGATGATAAGGAAAGAAAATAACACTGTATTCAAACTACTCATATGCAGTGGATTGTTGCATATTTCAAATATTAGTCGAGGGCATGTCTTTTCAGTAAGTGACTTCCTAAAGATAGATGAGGAAGTAAAAGTTCTGGTGGTCAAGTCAAATGTTCCAGATAAAATTGCGCTGAGGTAAACACTGACACACTTTGTATTGGCTCTATGCAGTCGTTAGTTAACATAAAAACTGTTCTGATTGTTCCAGTTTACTGAATACTCTGTTACCTTGATATTTTCTTCCATCTTGGTAGAATACTGAATTTATTTTGCTGCATAATCAACAGCATATCTGATCTCGAGAGTGCACCTGGTCTATTTCTTTCAGACAAAGCGGTAAGATATTGATTTGAAGTTTGATCATATTGATTTGAAGTTTGATCTTGTTCTATACTCCATATCTTCTATGACAAATTTTACCTCATATTCATTTTATCAATACCCTTCTATGAAAAATTTTACCTCGTATTCATATTTCTCAATACCTTTTTTATCTTGTGCTGCTTCAGAGGGTGTTCTCAGAAGCTGAGGAAATGTCAAAGAGGTACCGGGAGAAACTTCCAGCTGACTCTAAGAACACTAAATTAGATGCTGACTTTCCAGGAGGCACAATTCCATTTGATGACGAAGGTACATTGTATGCAAACTGGAAGTGGTTTAAATTTTTGGAGGATGGCAAACCAGGTGACGATAACAACAAAACATAGTTGCAGTTTATGTAGCTTTCATGGATTGCATGTTGTGTGTTCGAGAAAAAAAATGGATTGCATGTTGTGAGGACAATTTGGTTGCTGCTGAAGAACAGAACGTATGTAAGCATCTTAACGTCGGGCGTACAGAGTTGAACCTTCGTTGGATGACCTGAAGAATTGACGGTTCTTGGTGAGAAGAGAACACGTCGCTTTCCAAAGCAAATAACTAGCATGTTGCATGTAAGTTCTCCGAGTAGCAACAGGCAGCTTCATCTGACAACTCCAACAACCGAAACAACAAAAAAAATTCTTTGTCGGTTAACACCTAGTATCAGCAAAGAGGAACTTCTCTGTGAGCTTGTTGTTCCTTGTGAAATTTTGATGCACTGTGGCCAGAAAATGATACATTTTGTGAATGCACTGCTCATAGCTCCCTGGAGAAAATGTCACATTTGATAGCATATTGAGTTCATTATAATACTTCTACTACAATTTGTTTGAATGGAAATGAACCAGTACTTCTGGAAACAAGCAACTCAACCGAACGTCCTACTGCAGTAATCTCTGAATTTCGTCCAAATTTGTTCAGTTCGAGAAGATCAGTTTTGCTGATTTTAGGCTTGTATCACCCTTTTTTTTTTATCTTCGCTCATTTTTACTTACGTAATAGTGGAGCTGAGTGAGTGTTTTTTGCTAGTACTATATGTTTACCAATCTGTTTGTTCCTCTGTTCCAACTAGGGTGCTATTTTGTTAAGGGAATGCCTATCCATCACCTGGGTTATTTTCTCTCAAAAATCACACATTTTATCTGACCATCATATTTTGCTCAAACCGTCCAGATTTCTTTATCTTTCTCACACAGGTATGCCACCACGCAAATGAGCCCGCCTGCTCACCTCCTCCTCTGCAGCCACTTCCCAACCGCGCCACCACCTGGCTAGCCTCCTCTCCCTCTAAACTCCGGTGGTAGCAAGTGTCCTTCCCCTGTCATTTTTTCTTGACCTCCCTCTCTAGAGAAATCACACCTCCCCCGCCTCCTAATCTTTCTTGTTTCTCTCGCCCTTGCCTAACCTCCATATCCTCAGCTTCAGCTTCGCCGCCATTGGTGCCTCACCATCCACGATCATCTATTTAAGGCTGAGGAATACCTCTCACTTCTCCATCCCTAAATCCTCACTTCTTCTCCACTCCCAACTTACAATACCTAGTTCACACAATCCTTTGTTGGAATTCGAAGCTTACCGCTCCTTCATCCCCTCTGCTTCAACTTCATCGCTACCAATGCCTCGCTATCTACAGTCATCCATCTAAGGCCAGAAAATACCTCTCACTTGTCGATGCCTAAATCCTCCCTCATTCTTCACTCCCAACCCCTAATACCTAGTTTGTACGATCCTTTGTTGGAATTCGAAGCTCACTAGATATGAAGTCAAAGCACCAATTTGAAGGTTGGGAATTCCTTTGATTTCTTCCCAAGAACTTGTCGATAATTGTATAGTTAAATCTTTTTGTTAATACTGCGTACTACTTGCTTTAAGGTTTTCCTTACTTAGACTCACCATGGGAGTATATGATACTCCTACCTACAATCAATCCTTTACAGTTTGTTTTGCGTAGAGATTATTTATAGAAGCAGGGATATTGTGGACACATGTTTGTTTTTCCTCTGCAAAACGGCACTACTAGTGCAGAGTAGTACACTTTTCATGGAAATACAGCTCAACCTACTTGCATCTGAACTTCTAATGCTAGAGCCAATTGCTCTGTCAGGACTCAGGAACCCAGACCGTCAGAGGTCACCGGAGTAAAATCTAAACCCTAGTACTCCAGTTGAGTTGATCGCTCTCTAGTTCCATCAGTCAGATACAGTAGGATGAAGACAGAGATTGAGGAATGTTCTCATAGGCGGCGCCGGTCGCATGCTGCCGCGATCCGGCTCATCTCCTAGGATTTTCTGCGCCCAGCGAGGTAGCAAGTACATCTCTGGTGCTTACTGTAGGATCGGATCTTGCTTTAAGCGCAGCCGAATTCGTGGATCTCGCAAATCCACCGTCAGGGGTTCGGGCAGGGAACCCTAGATGAGATGACTCGCAGTAGCCCCGCGCAATTGAGATCCGCTGCAGTTCAAGTAACGACTGTAACTTTGGCAGTCGCTGTACGGTCGTTGGATCAAAAACCGACGGCTCAGATTGCTACAAAACTCTGTTCGCAACTCACTGTAGAGGTACTGTAACGTCGGAGGTGCAAGGCAGAGCAAATCTGAGCCTTTGGCTCCATCGATCCAACGGTCGCAATGTGGTGCAACTGCTAAAGTTGCAGTTGCTATGTTAACGGTACAGGATCCTTGTCCCAGCACCGCGGCCATGAGCTACGGCCCTACTCATACTACGAGGGGGTGGTCCTGACGACGCCGGAGAAAGATCTCGCTGTGACTAACACTGCACACCAGGACAGCCAGTCCGCTCAGGCTAAGCCTCAGCCTCAGCTCGGCAGAATTGCAGCTACTCCTATCCTGCATGCGATCAAATCACCCTTTTATCCAGGGATTTATTGCGACTCTACTCCTCCTCCACTCTGCTCATCCATCATCGTTCAGGCAGGAGATGTCGAGTTCCAACGCAGCATGCATCTACTCCTGCTGAAGAGACAGGCACAAGAGAGCAGCAGCATGCAAAATTACTTGTGAAATTTCGATGCTCTACAAAGTAAGGGCGAGTTCGATAATGAGGTAAAATTAATTTTCTTATATAAAACGAACTAAGTCGTTAATATATCATTAATTATATATTGATTATTTTACATTTGAAAAATATGTTTTATTTATTATTTTTAAATATTTTTTCAAAGGTATAATTAATTTTGTGCTAATTATTAATCTTATTTTACGTCAGCAAATTACTTCAGAACTGAATAAAAATCTCGCCCTAAATCTAATGATTACACCTTTGGCTTCCTCTCGTCCGAGCCGCAGTCTCATTGGGAACACGCGCAGATACTACTACTCGTCCTACTACTAGTATCAGAAGTAGCTGTACCTGCAGCTGCACCAAGATTCAAAGCGAAAAGATCGCACCACAGCTGTCTCATTCAAGCAGCAGTGATGAGGAGGTGTTCTGCTTTCTCCTTCGCTCTCAATAGTTTTTTAATAAATTAAAAATAAGGGTGAGAAATAGTTAAAAAAATATAGATAAAAAAGTAAATAAAATATTATAATCAACTGATTTAAGATAAATTTAAATACTATAATTATTATATATTAAGACGAAAGAAATTGTATATGTTGCTTCCTTGTCGAAGGCAACACCGACCACGGTCATATTTTCTGACGGTTGCTTGTCTGACGGAGCGATAGTTCAGACATTTCTTCAGTCAAGAAATGGATTTCGCTCGGTTCAGGGTAAGGAGGTGTCCGGGGAGGCCTAATATTGGCTACAGATGACACTTGTATCACTGGTGTGTACTCTCACTGTTGAACTATATAAACATTTATACGTTGCTTACTGTAGATTAAAATTAAAAATAAATATTTTGATGCGCTTTATTTAATGAGAGAGAGTCAGTGGTGTAATGATGGTTAAAATAAGATAGAAATTTAAGCCAGCGATGATTGATATGATGAGTATCATTATATGAATGTTTACGAGGCTATTTGATCTGCTTCCATGCTTTATCACACCGTAATTTTTGATTTGTCATAGTTTATTAGACATGTATTTGGTTTATTGTCACAGTTATAAATTGCCACTCTTTTTCAATATTATGGTCCATATGTCATAAACTAATTTTCAGCTAAGTTTGTCATAATTGTCTAGTAATTTGTTGACCATATTTTTATGGCTAGCCATCACTTGTCTAGTTGTGACAAACAACCCTATATTTTTAGATAAAATTTAAGTTATTTAAACACCAAGGCGTATCCAATAATTCGGGCCCTTGTGCTAGAGGCAAAATGAGTCCTATATTTAAAAAATCCAATAATCCAAACATTTTTTCTTCATTATATAACATACACATATGTTTTTAAAATGCTAAGAAGTAATAAGTAAGAACTAATAAGCATGATAAACAAGTATTGGTGTTGGCACCTTGTCCAGTTGCAAACCTAAGAACCTTCGTCATAGTATACCCTCACTTTAATTTCATGAAGAAACAAATAACAAATACTATCTCTGTTCCAAAATAATTTTATTTTCCATCCATCTTATACATATAAAAAAACTAGAATATATTTCACTTTATTAAATTTTTAATGTAAGTATTTCTCACTTTATCTAGCTATAATGTATTTGTCTTCTACTTTCGTAAATTAAAGATGAACTTATTTTTAAAAAACAGATAATGTTATTTTGGGACAGTAGATGACATGGGAGGGGCCTGAATCCATTGGCACTGTGATTTGGGAATTAATAGGTTATGGGAGAATTAAGTAGGAAATGGAATTGATTTTTACAACGAGAAGTTGTGTGGGAAAAATTAATGCACCAGAGAGAAATTAGGAAAGCTGGAGAGAGGAGACGGGAAAGTAATGATGTTCTCGTTGGCTACCTTGGGAAGGAAACGATTAAATGAAAACTACTCAACTAACCACGCTTATTACGTACTTAGTATTTTTGGGCCAAAATTCTCGGCTCTACGTGGCAGCCCAGGCTGCAATAATAAGTATAAGCAAAACGATTTATTATTAATTAAAAAATAATTTATAAGTAAAACTTTTATTATCATTTATCAGCAAATATTAAAAAATAAATTATGATAAAAAAACTTTAAATTTAAATTTTAGTTTATAAGCATAAGGATAAGTGAAACATAGGGTGTTAAAAAAAGACTTGCGCCTTAAATGAATTTGCATCGTGTACAGCAGCAACCAACAGGTATTCAAAAAGTGAGGCATTAGGGCCAATGTCAGCTGTCTGATCAAACCATACACCACGTCGGATGTTACAATGAAGTGGTACTACAGTTTACTGTTCTGCGTGTCCCAAGTAAGCCACATCGATCGGAAGAGAAGAAAAAAAAAGACAGATGAGACAAGAAAAACAAACACAGAACGTGATTGTGAAAAAAAGAGGGTTAGGAAGCGAGAAGGAAGGAGGAACATGAGATAGCGCTGTACTAGTAGCGTGCAGCACTAGCAACAGTCCAGCAACAGTACACGAGTCAATTCAGAGATTTGGCTCCCATTGTTTAGCTTTTCATATGAGTAAGCAGTACGGCCTATTAATAACTATATTATAATTTATAGATAAAATATTTACATACGTGGCCTATTTAAAAGTAAATGTTATAAAATAAACATAAAAACAACTTAAAATTAATTTTTAAAATTTATATTTTGACTTATAAGTAGATAAAAAATGAAACAATAGAAGAAAAAAAAAGAAAAAGAAAGAAAGGAGGTGATGTCAGAGCATAGCAGAAGTACATACTCTGTCTGTCGTCCTCCTACCAAACCAAGCGTGCGCAGCAGTGAGGTGAGCTCCAACCAACCAGGCAGGGTGCCTGCAGGCAGACGAAGGCAATCGACGAGCTTCGGAGGGCGACAAAGCTGCTAAGGCCCAACCTTTGGTGATGGGCGCACGGCGTTAACCGCTCGGTCGGCCATTCGTCTCGCCCCAAACCCACACACATCCCGAGTTTGTTTATTTATACATCTTTTATTAAAATGTTTTTTAATAAATATTTTTTAAAAAAAGATTTACATGCCTATACTCTTTATACTCACAACACTCACTACGTTGTCCGAGAAGCTTTTTTTAAAAAACAAGAAATCTAACGTATCAAATATTATTGACATATGTTAAAAGCTAGAATTTTCAATTGGTCTCTTTATTGCTTTAGCTAAGAACCTTTTTTCCCGTATCAGAAGTCTACCTTGACATATGTTAAGGCCTGTTGTTTTTACATGAACTCATTACAAATCTTTGGTTGAATTTTTTTCCTCTTAGGCCTGCCTATAAAATTGCTAGCGTCGTCTGTGGAAGGAATTAGAGCCTCTTGACATTCTCTATTTGAGTGTTTTTAGGTGGTTTTCTATAAAACCCCTCCTAGTTGTTCAAAATTTATTTTATTCAAAAAAATATCAAGTGATGTGTGTCTTTTTTTTAAATTCCATTATAAAGTCTATTTTTCTTTGCACATTGCTACAGAACATGATAAAAAGTGTCAGCTAAGAGGTATGAATGGTATGACCCGATTTAGCAACTTCAGTATGTACCTATATTGAAAAAAGTTAGCATGATTATTACAAATAAAAATATTATTTACAGTTTGTACAACTAACAATAAATTTTTATTAAAAAACTAATAACAGTTACCATGACTACAAATTCGAAAGTAAACAACATTGAACCCTGCTCCTGGTAAAGGAGCTTTCACTTTACTCAGAACATCCGTATCTTTTGAAACACTTTTTATAAGTATGCACCTACTTATCGTACTTGCTATAACATTTCAACCTTCTATCTGCTTTGAACTTATCCATATTGTTACGAATTTGTTTAGTCTTGTAGCAACATAGCTTGTCCCTTATTTTTATTGGGTTCAAAATATAAAAAATATAAGGTTGTTGTGCTATGAAAGACCGTACAATGCTGAAGCCATGTACCTTACTAATCCTAGTATATATGATAGCTTTCTTTCTAAAATAAGACAACACAAAATGACAGCCAGTATTTCACAGTTCACGCTCATAGCAATAGCATGAGAACAAAGCTTCTGGTTGGCCTTGGCTTTTGTTACGAGCATGAGTAATTCCCATTGTCCTTCGGGACATACTCTTGCATAACTTTCTTACGGTAAATTTCACGGTTGATTTTGTTGGTACACAAGATTTTGAATATGTGCTGCTGTATACTTTGAGGTATAACTCGATATTACTGATCATTTTTACATTTTTTATCTAAGTACTTCATTTTAATTGTGACAAAGAAAATACCATTATCTAACATAGAGGGATTAACTGCTTTGTATCGATCTCTAAAATACTTACATGTGACATGTATGATAAACTCAACAATAACAATAAGCGGTAACCCTCTTACACCACGTATCACCTAGTTATAAACCTCAACTAAAATGATGCTCATTATGCCAAACCTAGGCCACTATCATCATACAATAAGATTAATTTTCCATTTTGCTCATTCTCAATCTAGTATGAAAAAATTCTAATCTAGGATGTGGACCTATTTCTCACAGTACAATCATCATTGGGGAGTGGTACTAGAGCTTTAGTAGCCTCATCACCTATAGGTGTTAGTCTTCTTAACTGCTTATCTATTTGTTTTGTTGTCAGCTTGTCCAACCTTTTTGAAAGCTCATTGAATTATTTTCTGTTCATTCTAAGTACACAACCTCTTGAAAAGATCCATAAAGTATATGTTGTTGAACTGTTTATAGAAATCAACACCCATATGATACATGCACCATATGTTGCGAACATCTGACTACTTTTGTGCATAATATTTCTCCATGTTAATATCTCTCAAATACTCAATAGTCTATAGAAGCCCGGCATGACGGTCATGTATAAAGTATACACCTGACCTTATACACATAATTATGTCATTCACTCGCTTTAAAAATCAATACTAGTTTTTGGTATTCTTGCTACCAATAAAAACAAAAGACACGGATAACACCTGATTGTTTTCATTAACTCCAATTACTGTCAATATCTTTTCTCTGTATTTTCTAGTCAAGAATGTCCCATCGATATAGAGTATAGGACGATAATGCACAAATACATTAATACACACACTTAATATGAAAAAAACATATTAAAGCACGCTCTACTGAGAATGGTGAGAGTGATTTAAGGTTGTAGTAGCTTTTTAAATTTCTCTTAAGAATATAAGTTAGAAGATAAGGCAAATTATTATATTAAATGTTGAATGTACCAAACATCATCTCCACACTCTTCTGTTTTACGCTCTATGTCTTCATACAGCTGATTGTGTACTTAAATTTATCCTTAATGTGCCTTATAATTGACATTGGTTCGTATCCTAGGTTGTGCACAATATCGTAGTACATCTCTATTGTAATAAATATAGATGTCATATTTCTGTAGTATTTCTTGACCTCATGTAAGTGATAATTATATTCGGCGATAATTAATTCCTTTTGCTAATACTTCTATTTACTCTTGAATAGATGCACCCTCTATGGAACCCATAAACTGAGTTCACGTACTTAAATTATACACTGACTTGCTTGACTTTGTGACCTAGAACTCCTATCAAAATGATATTGTCTAGTGCTTGACTACCTTCGTTAATTTCACTTTGTATGCATATTTAGTCACTTGAATGACCTCATTCTCCTTATACTTCCATGGCACGTAATTCCCATCAGAGATAACAATTTTAGATAAGTCCTTGTTGGTCCATTATGACAAATTTATATTACTGCCCTTCTTATCCAACGATTGATCATTCTCTGAATATTCGTTATTAGAATATTTCCTATCCACTACCTCAACGATGGTGTTGTTTTTCTCTCCCTTATCTGCTAATCGTCTTGGCTCCTTGTCTTCTCATTCTCGTTCTCGTCCTTGTCGTCGTCCTCCTTCTTCTTATTATTCTTCTTTGTTCTATAACTTATTTTTCTCTACTGTTTCAGCATCACATTCCATTATACTAGGACCCTCTTTGTTTGGTATAGCCATTAAAACAATATTGTCTTTCTTGTAAACTAGTATAAGAATGCTAGGTGGCCAATCTCGTTCTAATGTATTCTCTACGTACCATCTCTAAGTGGTAGTATAATCTACCAACATCAATTTTTAGAAAAAACCTTCGGTTGTCAATCTCACAATAACAAACATGGTTATTATGTTGACATAGGGTTGATTTGGAAGACTCGTATTAACCATATGTATATTGTTAGAAAATTTTTCTCAACTAGGCTTTTAATACTATTAAGGTTTAAGCCAAGCCCTGATAGATCTACATCATATGAATCATAACTAATTTTTTTTTGACCATGATATAATCAAAATACCACTTTATTTAACATATCTATTCAAATAAATATAGAGTTGATCTATGTAAGAAATTAATCATCACATCAAACACCGTGCATTTGATATTTTAATATTGATATGACTTCAAACATTACAAACAAGTACGAATTTAGGAACGAAGCTATTAAAATACATCTAAGAACGGAACTATTTATAGATGTAGAAGAGTAGTACACATACTATTTTATTTTATCACTCAGAATAAATATTATAAAGTGTATAAATATTTTACCTATGAATGAATCCACAAGCCAGTAGGGCTTTATTGCTTTCCTTTGGTTTCCTTAACCATATCTTTTTTTCTATTTTTTTAATAAAATAGACTTTTTTAGCTAGGAAGAACTTTATAGCCAACCACCCAAAAAACGCTATAACAAAGTACGTAAAGGAAGGCATCTACAAAACTGACAGACTTTTCCCTCCTAAGGGTGACCCTAGTAATTTTGTAGACACACAACTAAAAGAAAAAAACATACAATTATAGAGTTGTAAAAAGTTTATCCCTTCTCTCATATCTCTATTTTATGGGCGGCCCAGATGGATAACTATAAATTTTCTAATTGCTCGTTAAATGTATACATCTATATTTTTTTAAAAAATATTTAATAAATATTTTAATATACATATATATATATATAACTCCACACATCCCTTCCCGCCCCGCATCAATGGCCTCGCGCCACCTGCCCGCCCCGCCATCAGCCCGACGCATCCGACGGCCCCGCCGTGCGCGGCCGCGACCGGAGAGGAAGACGCGGACGTCGCCGTCAGCGCGTCGCGGGCCAACACGTGACGCCAGCGCGTGCTTTTTGGGATGGGCCAGCCTCAGGTCTCTCTCGTCCATCTCCCCACCGGCCAGAGAGGCAGCGAGACGTGCGCGCGTCGTGGCGGCGTCCGGTCGGTGACGTCGCACCCCGTCCCCCCGCGCCCGCGGGGGAGGCCGATCGATCCAACGTTCCAACTAACTCGCCAGTGTTCCACGGGACATGCAGTGCAAATTTTCAATGCGTGCTACGGTACGGTACGACTAGAGTGGACTGCTCGAGGGAGCCTTCCTGCTTAAACGTCAGATTCGTTAAAACTATGCTCTCTTTCCACCGACATCACTTCCTACTCTATCCGTCCTAATGTTTTAGATACATGTTTAAAAGTTTTATCTAGGTTTATGTTTAAAAATAAAGTTTTTTACGAAGGTAGTATTCCGTATTACTACCGTACTACACGGCACAAGCATTCCCCGTTTGAAACGTGGAAATCTTCAAGTGTCTGTGATTTTTTTTCATAAAATTTATATGAATCATTTCATGTCGTTTTCTCTGGTCATAGTAGATAAAAAAAAACGTGTAATCGCTTAAGTTGTTACTCCACCTATCCAGCTTTTAGCCCCGTTTTTTTATAATACAATAACGGGGACTTATAGTTCTCTCTACTTCTTCTCTGTTCTCATCCAACGGAAGGTTCGTGCCGCAAATGAAAACTAAAAAAACGCGACTTAAAACCAAACCGCGGCCAAAAAATGTCGACACATCATCACTGCCATCCACGAACTTCATCCCAACATATACTCCATTTCCCACAAAAAAAAAAAAAAGAACTCGACGCGACGTGTAGATATCGTGTCGACACCACTGTGTAAAATCCCCCGCGACAGCGACGCCCTTCACCTTCTGCGTAGCACTACTAATTAATCAGTCAGGTTTACCGTAATTAATCAAATCGAAGGTTTACTATAGCCTGATTAATCTACATTGTCATGTCTCCCCTTCTCTTGTTAATTAAGTAATGTACTTTAATTAAGCTCAGGAAGTTGGCGACAATGACTCTGTTAGTTTCTTCATAAAATTCATACCAACCATTTCATGTCGTTTGCTCTGATTATAGTAGTACACTTAAGTGAGGAAGAATAGATTGTCTGAATATAATTTCAGATGAATTGTTCTGTAGCTCGGTCAGAGATATGACTCTTAGAGAGAATTCAGGTAATTATGCGAAAGAGCCGCAGCTACGTGTTGAATTAACAACTAAGGCTGTGTTAGTTTGGGGTTGAAAACCCTTATTAATACATAATTAATTAAATATTAATTATAAAAACTTAAAAATAAATTAATATAATTTTTAAATCGGTTTTTTATAGTTTTTTTTAAATACACACCGTAGCTTGACTCTATCGTTTCATATGCCGGAGGGAAAGGATTGCCAAAACCCCCAAACGAATACAGTCTTAAGGCTAAGCTAGCTCAGTGCAAACTAAGCGAACAATGAGCTGGCTTGCTGATGGGTATATATATATACACACACACACTCCTTTTTAGTTTTTTTTTCTTTTCAGTTGATCAATGGGTGGTGATCCTGACCTGCGCATGTTTTATTTGAGAGTCGTCATGCTTGTGTCTTCTCACGCCTTTTTCGGTTGAAAAACACGGCAAAAGGGTAACAACCATTTTCAAATGGATTTGATATGCATCAAACCAGATGATATTGATTCCTATAGAACAAAAGAATCTGTCCAATTCGGCTCCACCGTCTTCAGCGGTGCTGACTTAGGAGCACTCTTAAGAATTTGGACAAATTCTGGCTCGGAGAAAAAAGAAAAGAATTTGGATAACTTCTACGGTGGTCTCTACTTATAACAGAATTGGTTTTGATCTTCTAATAACTTTTTACCTTGAAAATGATAATTCTTAGGCTAAGAAGAGGAAGGCTACTGTTAGTAATTTTCATGGAGGTACATATATACAGCCATACAGGTAAAGATGTTCTCTGAATTATATACAGGTACATATATGAGAATCTCATGCTTCATTCTGATTCTCTTGTTACACCGTCCAACACAATTAGTTTACATAATAATAAACCATAATCAACACTTAAATTGCAACGACCCGTTCTAAAGGAGATTTGCCCTTACCCAGCTCTGAATAATCAGCCACAAACCATTGGAGAAACCTAATGCTATATTATGTTCTTTTTGACCAGTACTGGAGGAGATCAAGAGGAGTACAACCTCAGATGTGCTGATGGATTTAGTCGGTGGCCGCAGTTGGACGAACACTTGGAATCAAGTATATAATGCTACTGCCCTATGGTAGCTAGCACAGGAATCTTTGCCTCAAATGGAGAAGTAACTTCAATAAAGAAAAGGAAAGGAAGATGATTTGCAGTAGAGACGAGTTGACACCCGGCTTCCATGCCACCAACTCAAAGATATAAAGCCATAATCAATGCCATCATCATGAATAATAATATCAGGGAGACAATGAGATGGTATCTTGTTTCTCAAATTACATCTAAATTCCCTAATGTATTTTAAATGATAGATAATAAGATAATTAGAGAACTAGCATGTTAAGTAAAAAAATACAGAAGTTAGTCCTTGAAAAAAATAAAATGATTAAAAAACACCTATTAAAGAGGATTCGACGTTGTATTTTAAATGTATTTTATTTTTTTAATTTATTGTATTAAGAGGTATAAATATTAACCGAATTATAAAGCAAATGCTTAGTTTGGTTCCTTCGTTTTTTACTAAACATTTGCACTACATGTACCTATAGTTTTTTTTTGTTTTTATCTAGAAAGTCCTTCAGATATTTTGTTTAAATCATAGGGTATTTTGAGCAAGTTTTATTACATAACAGTGAAAATAGACAAGAGATTTTGATCTTAAGTGGTCGAGTTTTCCTCTTTCAAGGTAGTGAAGTTTATCTGTAGTCTCTATAGGTTTGAAGTTTGTCTATAGTCTCTGTAGGTTTAGGTTTAGATTCAAGTGTGTTCGGAGTTTTCGGCCTCAAAAACGGATACTTCGGAGTTTTTATATGTGAGTAATGGCTAGTTTTATAGAAAATTTATTTTTAACTCTATCAACTCCTCCTTTGAGAAGTAAACTGCTTATTTATTTTATTCCTATTTCTCATAAACTTCTTAGGGTTGCACACATCTCTCTCTTAACTTTTACATCAAATGCATCTTTTTGTGAGTAATCTTTTATAGTTAGTGAATAAGAGGGGTTGAGATTTGATTGATCAATTGTGGATTGACACATGACAAAGATTTGCACTTGTTACTCTTAAAGGTTCTCCTCCTAAATGATTAAGCATCACCCGCGAGAATTCAAAATTGTGAATCGTTTGAGAATATTTGTAAAGGTCTTTCTTATCTCCGTAAGAAAAAAATAATTATAGTGGATATTGAGTTTGTTATTAGATATTGATCTTAGTAAAACAAGCTTCACCAGAAGTTATAGCATCATGTATTAGTAGAGATATTAGTGGTTTGAACTTTATGCTATTATTGATGAGAGCTTGGACATTGAGACTCTTTCTATTAAACTTGGGATCTAGCACGATCCGACTCCTTAGAGTCGATGTAGAATTTTTTGATTTTAATTTTAATAAAAAATTTTATGTCTTCTTATGAAGTGATTCTTGAAAATTTTTATGTTTTCTTATAAAGTAATTCTTATATTTATTTATTATATTTGGATTACCTACTATACTCATTTTTCTCTTAAGATTGTTTCCTCCACACATTATTTTTGAAAGTAGTGAAGAATGATCGAAATATCTAGACTCTAAAACCACAGTGTTCAACCAAGCATCACTACCCAATAGTAAATCTTGATCAGAGTCTTTAGTATTTAGGATTGAATACTCCGCATAAAGTTTTAATTTCCGCTGCGAGTTTGATACATGTGTTTAGATGTACATATTCATCATTCTCTATGATACTTTTAGTTTTAATGGTATAAGCCTACTGTCTAATATCATCAACTCTAAAACACTAATATTAGTTTTTTATATTTTGAAATGGAGGGAGTATAATCAAATAATTTAGGAGAACAGAAGTAAATAATTTAGGATAGAGTATTAGTCTGTTAACTATGAGTATCAAGCCTATCAGGTCTACACCGTTGAAACAGGATATCGTTTTATAGTAGTATTTTTTATAGACTTAGCACTGTCAAATAATAATAATAATAATAATAATAATAATAATAATAATCATCTATGCAAACTTCAGTTCAGATCAGTAGTAATATTACTAGTACAAGCCTTTTATAATGTGCACATGCCTGGGGTTCAGGATTTTCTAGTGGGTACACAGCTACATATTTTATATTTCTATGTGCATCCAATAATTAAAAAAAGTGTGTGAGAGAGTGGCTCATTTCTTGGACTTAGATCGTAATGGATGATGTCGTGTGACCCATTTGCTCAAATTGTTTCTTTTTCTTTTTGATTTTTTAATTCTGTTTCCGTGTCTCTCTTTAGACAGTTGCACAAGAAAGATTCAGAGGAGGCCTATTATAATTGCAGAAAACGGCCGAGTTTTGTAATTCCTCTGTGATGATGATCCTATCAACCAATGTCAAGCAGTAGCTAGCTCATGCACAAATAATTATGTTGATTTTCTAATTAATTAAGGCGGAGAGGACCTGAGCCATTAAGGAATAACGAGAGGATGAGAGTACCTAATGTCATGTGAGTGAGATATATAATAGTTAAAGAAACCCTTGCTTACTTTTCGGTGACAGATGGTAGGGTGCAAAAGAATATTTGTGCACATGCTCCTCGATGAAAATTAACAAAACTAAACATGGGGAATTGATTTTTTGCTAAGTAAACTCTCTAGAACAATGTACTACCACTAAATGTACAGAGCGACACGTAAGTTTCTGTTTAGCCACTTAATTAATTATTGTAATCAGGGTACAGTATATATACAGATACTGGTAAGGTGACGACTGTCTGTTCGATCTTACAAAAGACCAACAGATCTGGCACCCAAAAAGGCAATGGACTAGGTCAGGCCAGTAGGCCACGTTTGGGAGCATGGAAATTATTCCATTGGAAGTAATTCAGTTCTTGCACTAGTTGGAATTTTCAATTTCGTTCTAATTCAGACAGGCTAGCAGGTGCCACCCTCATGGTAAAAGAATATTCAGATAAAACTTACAATAATTATGTCTTCTAAATAACAGCTATATTGAAATAGGCATATATTGTGAAACAGAGGAAGTAGCTGCAAGTTGCAGTTTTGTACTGCAACAAATAGCCCGTCTTCAAAATTTCATGATTTATTCTGTAATAAAAAAGCAGGTGAGTTGAAGTATTGGGAGTGCCTTAAAAATACTTCAACATACAGTTATGAATAATATTTTGTTAAGAGTACAATGTATGGCTGTTTCTAAAATTTGGTTGTATCATTTAGGTCCATGTGCTCTCACAATACAGAATTATTACTCTAAGATTGTTCAGCTATGTTACTTTAAACCCCTAAATTAATGGCATCTCAAACTTGTTTTAGGCTATGTTAGATAGTACCGATTGAAAACTTAATTCCTTATTTTTCCTCTACACGTTTTTCTAACTATTAAATGACACATTTTTTTAAAAAAACTATAGAAAAGTTTTTTTAAAAAATCATTTTAAATTTTAAACTAATAATTAATTAATCACACACTAATCAACAACCGATTGTTATTAGTACACAAGGACAGGTGCATTGAATGCAACCTTAGTATCTATCACTGGTCCAAACAGTCGCCGACTTGCTGCATGCAGCCATGTGCTGATGTGGAGCCATTGTGGATTTAGCACACTATTTCAAGCAGGTCAACACAATTTCGACCATATGTCTCTGAGAGGTATGTATAAATTTACCAATGAAACTCTTATTGGATCTACTGTGGCTCCATGTCGTCGTGTAGAGTAGGTCAACGATCGTTTCAATCAGCGATGGATTCCAAAACAAACTTAGGGGTGATAGTTTTATATTTCGATGGTATGGGCCTAAGTGAGATAACAGAACAAATTTTAAATGCTAATTCTGTATTTTAAAAGTACAAGAATCTAAGTAACAGTCGTTTAGGATATTAATTATGTATTTTAAGAGACTTAAGTGATATAACCGAGCAAGTTTAAGCTCACTCTTTCATTAATAAACAACAATTCAGGGAACACTGTTTTAGTCTTCTCAACTTTTTAATTAAAACAAACCTCCTAAGTTTTATTTTCATATATACAACTTGTTTGTTACGTCATGGCACGACAGCCTTGCTCGATTTGTCGTGCGGAAAACACTGTGGTGTGCTAAGGTTTTGGCTGTGTGATATTTTCAGCGTGATAGTAAATCTTTCTAGTATTTTTTAATAAAAAGGTTTACGAAATAAAAACAAAATCCTGTTCATGTACTCCATTTTCCAACCACGCCAGCAATTAATTACTCCCCCCAACTAGGTAGCCGCTCGACAAAATTAATGGCACAGGTGAGCAACGGAGCATTTAGCAATACTACTCCATGCTACTCCGCCCTTGCTCGCCGGCAACAGCAATTGATCCTGTGTGATTAATGGTTCATGATGATACGATTTGATCGCTCTTGACCGAGCACGAGGTATGATTTGACCGCGCGTACCATGGACACTGGACAGTAGAGTACTATGCATACAGAGACAGTTGGTGAAGCACATGTACAGATAGATGCGTACATGTGCAGGCAATGGAGGAGTGATGTTGGAAACAGGAAAGAAGGCAAGGCAAAGCACAGCACATTGTTCAGGGTTTGTTCATGGCTGCGGCGTGCTGCAAAATCCCAGTCCTAATCGCCGCCATTAATTGGCGTCGCCAGCGCGCCCGAGAAGAAAGGAGAGGCTAGCGCATGCGCACGACGACGCCAATAAATTTTCGGAGGGTTTTGAATTTGATCAGCCGTTTGACTGGGGGACTGAACAAGTGTTTGCCCGCGGACGCAGGGCGAAGGAACCGCGGTCTTCCATTCCACTCTTCCCCCCCCCCCCCCCCCCCCTCTTTTTTTCCGCTGAGTTTCTGATTCATGGAGGGTTTTTTTTTCCTATAGTTTTTGTGACTCCACTGAACACATACGATTTTCTCCGAGTTTAGTTTGGTTCCGAGAAATCCTCCGTTTTAAAGGTGGTAGATGATGTTTGATTTGTTGTACCGTAAGAAGCGAGGGCTTTATGTGGTCCGACTGAGTGAATTTCGTGTTTGGGTTTGAGCGAGCGAGATCTTTGTTTTAAACTAGTGGTAGTTTCTCTCTATTTCGATAAAGAAATGGGTCGATTGAAGTCAAACTGGGTTTGAGTACAAAAGCTCAAGGATGAAAGACGGGCCAACTGTGTCTTCTTTTCTATTTTCCAAGTGAATTCATCTGTTGCTTTTCACATGAGCGTGGAGTGTCCGCATAGAAATCGCATATCAATTGAAGAAATGCACCTAAAACATGAACTCCGGTCATGAATTATCGAGAATTTTAACCCTTTTTCCAAACCCTCCCTACAAGGTCAAGACATGTGACCATGGTGGCAAGATGTATAAGGTGACGGTCTTAGTCACTCTTGTTGTTTGGCATCATCATCTTTTTCCTCGTGGAAGGACAAGGAAGACAGAATGATAATGGAAATCAATGGATAGACACCTTATTGTAATAAGAACGAAGAAAAAAATACAGGAATAAAAAAACTGAAGAAAAACACAGAAATAAAAAAACCGTAGAAATTATTAGTATCCATTCCTTTGCTGGACTTAAGTAAAGGAAAAGTATAGGAAAAATTCCTCTGGTAATGATTTCAAGGAAATTCACAGAAAACTAACACCCAGTGTCCGTCTTAGGCTGCTTTGACATAAAGAAAAAATAAAATTTTTATAGAGGATATAGGTCCTATTGGAAATAATCCTACGAACATATTTGAACATAGTATTGATTCCAACCAATTCTTGTAAATGCTACTTTGAACATAGGATTGAGAAAACAACGAAATAGAAAAAACATATAATTTTGATACGAATACAAGTATAAAACAAAGAATTACAGAACATAAAATGATTGTTAGATATTTAAAAAAAAATAAAAACTCGTAAGAAACTTTTCATGAGATATCTAATGCTAAAAGGAATTTATAGGATATGATATGATTCAATCTTTGTTTCAAAGGGGCATGTGGAAAAATATCCTATAGGATTAAAACAAACCTGGTGTGTTAATGAGATAATGACAAGCACAAATGAGGGATTGTCGAGAACACGGGAAAATGATATATTTTATATGACACTTCTACAAAACACGTGAAATTTCTGTGGTTTTAAGCATGAGTACGTATGCCCCGAACAGGAACTCACTTACTACAGTCTACAGATATGAACTTTGTCCAGAACGTGTGGTGTTTACCATCCATATAACAAAAAACAAACTAGTAATTTCAGATCGTTTTCAGATAATGTTCAAAGGGAGACGGAGACAGTGGCAAGCAATTTTCGCACAAGGGCGAAAAAGAAAAAAAAAGAAATGGAACAGCAAAAAAAAAGGTATAATCTTTTCTTTCCTGTGGGCCCTCTACACATCCCCAACAATGCTGGACCCACCAACCTGCACCCTCCTGTCCCCAATCCCGTATAAATCCCGCGCTTCCCTCACCTCATCCGCCTCAACTCAAGCCTCCCTCCAACTCGCGCTTTGGCAATTTGCTCTTATCTTTCGTTGCGTCCACCTCGTTGCCTACCCCCTCACCTCCTCCAAGCGCTGCCTCGCCCACGCGCGCCCACCTACCCGAGGAGGAAGAGGAAGCTAGCTCCCCCTTCCTTCTGCCGCCGCCCCCACCTCGTCGTCGGCAGCGTCAGGAGAGGGACGGACAGGTGCGCCCGGGCTGTCTGCGGCGATGGTAATGGACGCCGCGGCGGAGAGGAGCGCCGGAGCCGGCGCGGCTGTGGGTGTGGCACCGGAGAGCGGTGGTGGTGGTGGTGGGGAGAGGCGGTCGCGGTTCCGGCGGATCTGCGTGTACTGCGGCAGCGCCAAGGGGAGGAAGGCGAGCTACCAGGACGCCGCCGTCGAGCTCGGCAAGGAGCTGGTAAGGAATTTTTTTATAGTCTTCACAAAGATCCTGCCTTTACGCGATGGACGCCGTTAAAATCCAATCTTTTTATCTGATTCGCCGGCTTGGCTCCAGTCCAGAGCAAGTCCAGATTAAACCTTCCAGCTTACTACAAGTGAACAGAAGAGGAGCCTTTGCTGCTCTCCTTTCCCCCCTCTCGCTCGTGCTGTTATCACAGCTTCTGTCACATGATCATGCCGTCGTGTTCGCGCCCGGGCTCAGTCGCCGCTGGCCGGCGGCGGCTGTCCGGCTCGCCGTGGCCGTGTTTTTCTCTTGTCCGCGTAGCCGCCTGGGACTCTCGGGAGTCATGGTCTAGATGGACATTCATGATGCCGTGACCTCAGTTGCGTTCCGAAAGGAACAAACTTTGCTTCCTGCATGCATCAACCCCCCCCCCCCCCCCGCCCTACCTCTTGTAATTTTCTTGTCGACGACGCGAGATCAGCTGATTGGTTTTCTTGTTTTCCCCCCTTTGTTCTCTCTTCGTCTTGGTGCAGGTTGAGAGGGGCATAGACCTGGTCTACGGTGGAGGCTCCATTGGCCTCATGGGTCTCGTCTCCCATGCAGTTCATGACGGAGGTCGCCATGTCATTGGGTGAGTCGCCATGTCCACCATGACCCCATTGCTCATCTCTCTCTTTCTCTCTCTGGGACTCTGGGCTGGTTGCTTGCCAGGTGAGCTGGGGTTGTTTGAGTGCTTGTATGTCTAGGCTGTGAGTGCATGCGTCCGTCCCTTGGATGAAAAAATGGCAGCTTTTGATCGCCGGAGACGGTGGCCCTGGCCTGGGGTAGGAGTAGTAGTAGGTGCTGAGTCCCTGGCCATTTCATCTCTCTCATGGTCAGTGGGGGGCATTTTGAATGCATCTGGGTTTCACAGGAGTGGAACTGCCTATTGGCTTCGCTTGCATGCTTGAATTGTGCAGCTCCACTTCATCTTCACTTGCCCTGGCCTGCTCCTGCATCCTGCATCCTAGCTCAGCTGCCTGAAAGGTGCTGCCTTGCTAGCTATACCTAGTGCCCTTCTTTTCTCTGCTCTCATTATTGTGCAGTGTTTATTTGGTCCATCTATCTATCTGTCTATCTATCTATCTATCTATCTACTAGCATAGCTGTGCTGCCTGTGCAATAGCCTGGGGCATGGCTTGCCAGTCTCATGCCAGGGGAGAGGGAAAAGTCTGTGGCCTGCTTGTTCTACCTGTTTTGACTGCTTTTATGCTAAAAACTGATGTGCTTTTCTGTTTGCTCTTCTATTTTGTTTTCTTGGCAGGGTCATCCCGAAATCCTTGATGCCCAAAGAGGTGAGCTGTCAACTCTTGGAAACTACTACTGTTGCAAGTTCGATCAATATTATTTGGTTGCTGTTTTTAATGTGGCCGTGCTGCTCCATTTTATTTGTGGTGAAATTGAATGCTTTAATTCCTCTCCTGCTGGATGCTGGCTGCTGCCGTACCTTTGTGTACAGCTGAAAAATAGGAGTTGCAGTAAAGAACCAAATGGCATACAGCTATAGTGCTTATTGGGGGGACATGATGCATTTATGTTTATCACATGAATCTAATGCGCTTATCCAACAACATTGCATGCTCCCTCTTAAATGGATTTGAGCATTTGCCTTGCCTTTGGATAATTACTGGGCTTGCACCTAGTAGTAACTGGATTATTTACTTGTAACTGGCACTCATGCAGTAGTAGTAGTAGTAGTAGTATATCTTGAAAAGGAGACTTTTTTTTATTGTCGTGGTCTTTGACCATTGCATTACGTACGTAGAACTTGTCTTTCTTGTGTATTGTAATGTCCATGATGAGCTCACGTTGAACGAATCTGTGTGCTGTAGTTTGCATCCGAATGTGTCAGCCATGTATTTCTGTGGACTTTGTCTTCATTGCTAGTTTCAGTACAAATGTATTTAAATTTTTTAGGATTATGAGCTTACAATGATTCTGAAAGAGACAACAAGTGTGTGTGCCAGATTCTTAGCATGCAGTGGTTTGATTTGCAGGTAACTGGAGAGCCTGTTGGTGAAGTTAGAGCAGTCTCTGGCATGCACGAGAGGAAGGCCGAAATGGCTCGGTTTGCTGATGCTTTCATTGCACTGCCCGGTATGATAATTTAGTCGCTCCAACGTCGTCTGCAGTGGATTGATGGTGCTCCTAGGATGCAAAATTTGACACACTTCCTTTGGCGTGACAGGCGGCTACGGGACTCTTGAGGAGTTGCTTGAGGTCATCACCTGGGCCCAACTAGGAATCCACAAGAAGCCGGTAAGCAACAACTAGCTCTGATTCCTCTGTATATCTTGTGAGATTAATGAAGAAAACGAATGCATTATTGGGTGATAATTTGGAGGCCATGTGTGGTGGTGCGTGCATGATCCTGAATTCCTTTCTTGTCTCTGGCTGCAATCGAAGCAATTAATAATCGCAAAGTCGTAGGATCCATTGTGATCTTGTGCTAACATCTTGCCTTGATTATGGCTTCGTGGTGCTCCCATGTGGTTGGCTGAAGATTTTGCCATCTATAAACAAATTACTGACCAATAGTTTAAGCCGTCTATGATCTGCAGATCTTACAGTACATTAGACGATAGTTTGGGGATCATGAGATCTGCACTCTCCATTGTTTATGTTTTCTGTTAATATGATATATGCGTTATACTTTATGAATGTTCCAACTCATCTAATAGAATGATGTTTGCAGGATCTTGTACCTGTCAAATTTTAAATTAAAAAAGGAACTTATCGTTTGCATCTATGCTAGACAAATGCTTAATGAGCCAATGGATCTGAGTACTGCATTCAACATTATTCATCATCCGTAGCAATCAACTTTGTTGATGGCCCCCTACAAAATTCATGTGGTGTCGCGTAACTGTATTAACTAGGATAGTGATCCTTCTTGGTTCCATGTTTTCAGAGACGTGCCCTTGTCTTTAACGCTCGAATTTCCCCTATCACTCTCAATGCACATTCTCTATTCCTAGCTCTAACAGCTTGTTGATAATTACCAGGTTGGCCTTCTGAATGTTGACGGGTTTTATGATCCTTTTCTGTCCTTCATTGACATGGCTGTCAGGGAAGGATTCATAACAGAGGATGCGCGGCGCATTATCATTTCGGCTCCTACTGCCAGGGAGCTAGTTCTGAAGCTTGAGGTAAAATCACAGCTTGTACTGTTTGATTTCCCATACATTGCTCTAGATGGCAATTTCTTCTCATAACACCAAGTTTGTATGTACCCTATGGGAATTTCAGGAGTATGTTCCCGAGTACGAGGTCGGCTTGGTCTGGGATGATCAGATGCCACACAGCTTCGCGCCTGACCTCGAGACCAGGATCACCTCTTCCTGATCTTTCGGCCTCGGCCCTTATTCTTACCCAAGATTCTAACCGGTGGACGAGGATACCTTCTTCTCATGCCGAAGCCAAATATGATCCTGGAAGTTTGTTTCTCAGCCAGGGGAAGTAACATCTAACCGAAAACCTAGCCAAAGGCGGCCCCTAGCGCGGGTCTGTCGATTTCTTATTTTGGCATTTGTCATGGGACACTACTAGTAGTGCCTCATGTTGTTCTTTTGGCCCTCCTCTTCCTCTCACTAGCTAGAAGATGGAATATGTATATGCTAGTAGTAATGTTAGTAGTAGCATCTTTCTTGCTCCATTCCTGTGCAATCTGGTGTCCATGTTTGGTCCAATTCTGCATCGATCATGCACGTGTGGATGGATGGATTCAGAACTGATTCCTGGCTGTATTATTCAGCTCTGTGCAAATGATGATTCGTCTCAATTCCTGACGAGAAAAAGAATCTTCTGAAAGTCTGAACCTGTTTGACTAACTGAATAATGTGTCTCATCGTCTGTTGCTGATGGAAACGTTCCGAAAGGGGCCGCACTTTCCGGCCGGCGTCGCCGTCGGCAGCGATGGGACCTGTCGCCGGCGCCGGATGGAGGCTGTCGGCAAGGGACAGGAAGGCAACCGGTGGGGCTCGCCGCGGCGACGAAATGGCCCCTCCGGGTTTGGACGTGCCGTCGTTGCCGCCCTTTCGGTCGGTTGGTTGGTTTGGTGTTGGTTGGCTCTCCGTTCGATTCCAATTCCAAATGGGGAGGTTGACATTGGAATTCTGGAGTTCCCTGGCATGAGGAAATGCAAGGGCAAAGGTGGTGATGACTTTGGGATAGGATTTTTAACATTGGAATTGGTTGATGCTTGATTCGTAAGGCCTTAAGGGCCTATTTGGATTGGCTGAATTTTATGGGATTTTTTCCCAAACATAGCACAAAAGTAGACGCACATGTTTCTAGGAGTACATTTGATAAAAAAATAGTAGTTTTGGAAAGCCCAGCGATAGATTAAAAAGACGATCGGCTAAGACACAGAGATGTTCGATTGATACAGGGAAGAAACCGATCGGATTGAGACAAGGAAATACTTTGAGGAGGAGCCGTGGTTTACGGCAGGGTAGTCTATCCTATCTTATATGGATAGGAATATTTATTTAGTTAGTTAACTTTCTTATAGATATTTTTCTTTATTTTAGTTAGAAAATAACGTCCGATGGTTGTTGTAAACGCGTCGGACTTTGTAAATCTAGGATATAAATATAGATCCTCTAAAAATATGTAATCATCAATCCTTTGATCAATACAATCTCGACGCATCGTCACCCTAGTTCATCTAGGTTTCTACCAGCGGGGTCTGGCTCTCGACGCGGGGCTACATCGGTTAAGTCCGATCTCCGACGAAGGAGTAAGTCCCGTCACTATCTCGATATGCTTTGTTTTGTCTAAGGCTGCATCGGTTAGGTTCGACCTCTTAGGCCGATCGGATGTATCGCATTATGTCCGTGCAGAATCTATCGTCCTATCAAGCTCTCTCCGCCGTCGTCGGTCTCGTTCTACATCGGTTAGGATCGACCTACGAGGCTGCCGACGGTAAAATGAGCTTTAGGCCTATAGGTCTCTATACGGTGTTTCATCGGAGTGTTAGCCGATGAGTTATCCATACGTTGAGCGTCACGCCCAGCGTATCGACCTTCCAGCCGATGCGCACATGTCTTTAGAGAGACGTCCACTCATCGGCTCAGCTAGCCGATGGGTTCGCTTTGTCCTTACTTCAGCACGTCTGATCCGACGTCTACCGTCCCGTTGCCACTGGCCTCGATCTCGTACTGTCTTGGTTAGGTCCGATCTTCAAGATTTGGCGTTAGCGATATCGTCACGGCGAGCGATGGGTCTTATGCTGCCATATCTGGAGCGACATCGGCTTTGCAGCCCGTGCCTTTTATATGATTCCTCGCTAATTCGTATATGACTTCATCGGCTTTCCAGCCGATGAATGACCACCAGGAGGGATCTCACGCGCCTTGCTATCTTCTATGTACAATCTTATGCCTCTATCGGATTTTCATCGGCTCCCTATCCGATTGAAGAGCGTCCCGATTCCTATCGGCAACTAGTCGATAGCGAGAGCCTTTCGGACCCGGCCGATGACCAACCCGATTCTATCGACAGCCACCTGATAGCGAGCGCTCGTATCGGTCTGTCGTCCGACTGACCCGTTTGCCTCACCTCCTTATCAATTGCATGGTCAAATTGACTGGCATGCCCGCACCTGCACTGTCACGTCGGAGCCGACCGAATCCCACGGCCCTCGGCATAGGTACCTCGAGCCATGGAGAGAAATCGACCGACTTGCACCAGAGCTAAACAGACCTCCCAGACATCGACGTGCTCGCGCCAGGATCTGGCGCGAACAAATATGTTAATTGACTTCTCTATGAGCTATGAGCTTGTCTAAGAACTGAATTAGTTATATCTTAAAATTGATATCTCTATGTGCATATCCAAAAATTGAATTGGATATATTTTAAAATTGACGAAGTCATCACAAAGATTGAAGAAGTCAAGTTGTTTATCACTAAAATAATAATTAATTGTAATATGAGTATTACTTCGTAATTTTATGGGATTTTAGACAAATTAAACTATTTCTTATAAAAATAAAGTTGTATAAAATCTTTGTATTTCAAAGTAGCCATAAAAGTATATGCTTAAAGAATTCTTACAAATACTTGATGAGGCATGTTGTGACTAAATTTGTAAGTAGTGATGTTTAGAAAGACAGTAGCCCGTTGGCTTGCCCAAAGCTCGATTTTTTTGGCCTGACCCAAGCATGGCACGGTTCGATAGGATTCATATCCAAATCGGCCCAACCCATTAAGTAGTGTTCTGCTTGAGCCACTCCACATGTACATCGGGCGCAATGGTCTGACTCGATCTATAATGGTAGGCATGGTGTTAGCCCGGTGGATGAGGGAATTAAAACCTTCAACGGTCTATAAAAGAGAGTATGGGACCTTCTCGACTTCTCATCCTCGGTACAGAGCAATCCCTATTTTTTCGGCCAAGGCTTGGCGCAGTACGCCGTGCCACTGTCACATACTCATAGTCATTATTGGCCTCAGTGATGCGCTGTCTAGTTGGCCTCGACGCAATGTGCTATCACACTCAGAGTCGGTCTCATCGTTTCGCCTCTTTGGTCTCGACGATGTGAGTTGTATCACACCCGCACTCTATCTCTGAGTAATGAGTTTCTTCGTCTCTCACTTCTCACCACTCACACTCTCTGTCTCTCCAACTCTCGCCTCTTGTCTCTGACTCTCCAACTCTCGCTTCTCATCTCCAACTCTCTCCAACTCTTCGTCTCTCACCTCTTGCCACTTGCCAAGGCCGTCTATTCGACTCTCGCCTCTCGCCACTCGCATTTGCCGTCTCTCCTACAGCATTTATGTTTGGCGCAGTGCGCTGTCACAGTCGGTCTTGCCTCTCAGCGCAGTACGCTGTTACAGTCGGTCTCGGTCTCAACGCTGTCCCCATCCAGCCATCCTCTACCGCTTGCTGTCCTAATGGGTCTCTCTTTTTCTTCAAATCTGTGCTTCGACTACGCAGGTATGAATGCAAACCCTAATCGTAAGTTTTTAATCTTTTGTTTTGTTTGTGTTTGTGACATTACATGTTATTGACCAACGGTTTAATATATTTGTTATTTTGATAATTTTATTTGTTATTTTGATATCTGTTTAAATATTAATAGTTTCGGACCATAGATTGATATGACACGTTAATTATGCCGAACAGTCGAGCCAGCATGACATGTCGTGCCTGAGCTGATAATCAGGCTCACGGGCATGGCCCGTTGGCCATGCTTTTGTCGTGTTCGTGTCGGGCTAGCCATTTGGCCATCTATATTTGTAACCACCATATAGTTAACTCAAGTGGTTGAGAGCTTTGTTTGTAAAAGTTTTGTAATTTTTTTAAGTGTGTAGCTGTGCTAAATAGACGTCAATTTCAACGTCGGTTACTACAGGTATCCAGTAGTTAGAATTCCTTACCGATTGAATATGAGTGTCTCCATCCTAAGTATATCCTTACCGGATAAATTTTTAAAATTTAGAGGAGTGTTAAGTGAATATGTTAAATTGAAGATATACAGTATCTGGATGACCGGTCCTTTGCTCCTATAACTAAAAGATTATTAAGGAATCATATGATCAAATAAAGTCATATATACATAGAATCTGGCTAACCTGATCCTATGCTCCTATAGAAATACCTAGGTTCATAGGATCAGATCATGCCGATGTGGATCAAGCCATTACACTACTGAACTTGTATAAGTTACAAGTATAAACTTATAAATTTTGGGATAATGATGCGATATCCACGAAAGACGGCGAGCAAAAAAAAAAAAAGTTGCCAACACTGGTTGGACTACTCACGGTTGTTTTGCGACACCATTTTCCTTGATCCTACCCTACCCAACATAGCATGTGAAAGGAAAGAATGTACTTTTCCGCAACACTCTACACCGGTGACGGCGACCCTGTTTAGGTGCGCCTCGTGTCCATCCAACTCATTGACGTTTACCATATAATAATATATGCTATCACGCTTAATGGAGGCCGTTTTCAGTTTGCAACTTTCCCTTTAGTTTTTCTGCCTGCTTTCAGCCAAAGCCAATAATTGGAGTCGCTTTTTTTTTTGCCAATCGTTAGTCTTTTCTTCTTTTACCGACCTCTCTTCGATGGATTCTGAGGGTGTAGTGCTGTTTGTTGCAGCTCCGAACCTTTGAAGTGATCAACTGCAGATCTTGGCAGTGATTGATTAGGTAAGAACAAGAGCCTGTCAAACAGTCATTTTCCCTATTATTTTGCAGGGGCTTTGGTGTTCGGATGTCAAAGAGCATGCTTTGTTGGCGTAGAAGAAAACAGTATTGTAGTAGATTGACTGGATAAAAAATGCAGTGACTTTGAAGGTTTGTACCTAACAGAATATATTTTGACTTCAACTGATTGGTGGCATACAAGGATACAAATTATACAAAGCTTTGCACGAATGACATAAGATAAGCATGCTTTTAAGACATGTAAACTGGTCTTATATACTAGTAATCTATTATACTCTTTAGACTTTAGGACCAGTGAACCGGAATACATGCACAAATGCGTAATGCATGACATCTATAAGGTCTAAACAGATGACTCTGCTCTGCAGCTAAACAATGTGCATAACTTGTATCTCAAGGTTGCACACTAGGAATTTAGGAATGTTATCAGAAACTGTGATACAACCACTACCCCATCGTGCACGGAGAAACCTATGTAACAGGTATGCCAAACGGACCAATTCTTTTCCGTGCAGCAAGAACAAAGTGGTACACACTTTTCCTTTTAAAAAAGCAGCATACATCTGAACTAGTCCATGTATGGTGTGCATTAGAAAAAGTTGACGAGAATCGCCCTTATCTGGACTGCCCACCAGTAGAATTCATCGGCAGCATAAGAGTTACACGGCAGTCATGTTATTTTACCTGAGGAAAGGAGAACGGTTCCAGTTTCTTTTCACTCGAATGGAACCGGTGTGCCTTGCTTCTTGTTGACAATGGCCATGGCCAAGTACCTAGTACCCATGCCAATAGGAGTTTGGTCACCAGGACCTTCCCAGAATGGAGCTTCCCCATCTCCGACGAGACGCCAGTAGCCTATTCTCAGAGACTCGGCCTGCTCCTCGCTGCAATTTTGGAGCAGGGCTTCCACACGAAAATTGATACCAAGAGAGCCCAAGAACTGGGATTGAGTCATTGGCCCATGAACAGAAATATCATCTGCAGAAATCTCAAGATAGACTTAGTGTTTGTATTGCCATGAAAACAAGCAGCAAGGATTTAAGATATCTGTGCAAACCTGAAGCCTCCTTTGCAGAGTGCCTGATTGACGCAAAATCAACATAAGCACTCAGATCAGCTGAACCAGGGTTACCCAATATGTGTACAAACTTGTGCTTGCGGATGGCCTGAAAACATGATAGTTTTCTTAGTGCCAAAGCGATTAATTGATAATCCAAATAATGCATAAATTCAGGACATGAATTTAGGTTCAAAGACTAGCTGTTGTGCTTTCACAGTTCATGTTAGAGGCATTAGACCAGGATTGGATATAGCAATAGGTTCATATTTTGCAGTAAAACAAAATTTTAATATCCAAACCTGAAGACTATCAGAGACTATTCCATCTTTTCCATAGTCAATGATAAGTGCACCCCCTCCATCGGAGCTAATTCTATCTGCAATCTGTTCAGTGATCTCCATTGCTTTTGGGCAGACTTCAATATGCTCAGCCTTCTCAAGTTCCTCAGAACTAGCCCAACCGCACCGCTTAGAAAGGTAAAGTAAAGAGGCTGTAGGGTGTGGGGATAGAACAAAGCGAAATCTGCTACGAAGTTAGAATTACACATTTCCATAAGGTTAACTAAACTTCAAATAAAATTTGTAAATCCTACGATGAGTCATCTGCGAGATCCACCATCTTCTCACACCAGCCACGTGATGCTTTCTGAACAGAAAAAAAGGGGATGGTTCAGTGGAATGCCTGAACAATATTCAATCAGTTTGTGTCACAAAATATTAGGAGGTGATACTGCTTATGTAACCAGACCTGAAATTGATGGATTGGCAAGGCATCATAGAATTCATGTGCAATAATTATAGTTGGCACTGCACAGAATACATATACAAACAGAGCATCATAAGAGAGACTGATCAAGATGTCAAAAAGAAAATAACTTGACGAAAAACAGAACCAAATAAAGGCCACAACCAATTTGATAGTCAATCATGAAACTTATGGGAAAACATTCATAATCTTCCCATTTATAATCTAATACTAAAAATAAACATATAGTATCAGAATGCTATGCACTTTACACATGTAAAAGTAACTAAACTACTATATATGAAATGGCAATACAGGTGCAAGGAGATAATACAACTAACTGGGAAATTTACAGTCCATTGGCACCTTTATCTCTTGTGGTTCCTCGCCACAAGAGTTAACCCACAAATTAACAAAACCCAATCTCTTACTCAATTTATAAACGAGGCACATTCTGTACAACTCAACACAGCCTTTCAGTCCTAAATAAATTAGAGTAGGCTAGAGTTAAAACCCATCGAGGCACATTCCGTACCATAATAAAATAACAAACCATAACATTTCCCCTTAGCTCATATAGTTAATGTCCTTAAAGCTTTTCCTTGGCAAATTGGTGCCAGTAAAGTGATGGATGGTAACTGCAGTGGCAAAAACAAAATGGACTTCTGAATAGAAATGGAACAGTGAAATGCCATTCTTTGGGTGGCAAGCCTGAAATTGCACTTATTTTCAGTAGAAAAGACAAATTTTGCCAAGAGTAAAAGTTAGTTATACAAGTGCTTACGTGCCTACAACAATAGTTAATGTTCGTTAGAAACAAAGTTATCAATGAAAGAACCCCATACATCCTGAAGGAACCTGTTCAAGGGAGGCATGCCAATGTACAGGGGCCCCACAAAGCTTGCTAACTGCCCTTGTCCCATCACCAATAGGCTCATCTTCACATTTCAGAGTATTGTATTGCACCTTTTGCAAGGTAGGGCTACATTCTACCAAGTTAATGTCGAGTGCTTTGGTGAATTTAACAAACTTGGCTGAGCCCTGTTGCAATGGATACATCAATCAAATAAACAAAATCAAGGGAACCTCAAAATAGGATAGATCCAAGCAAGGATGCATTACACGGAGTAAATCTGCCAAGAGAGTTCCACGCCCTGGACCAAGCTCAATCAGATTGACTTTCTCTGGTTGCTCCATTTGCTCCCAGAGGCACATCACCCACACACCAATTATCTGAGGAAAAAGTAACATAATTAATTTCTCTCATCTAGCAATTCATAGCACGAATACATGAATTAACCATCTAACAATCTTCATGAGAATAACATTGAACCTGAATGCTATCATTCCCGTTCTAATAGCCCTACAGTGTGAAACAAAAATGAAATGCTGCAGCATGGCAATTGTTACTTCAACTATACAATTTACCTCTCCAAACATTTGGCTGACCTCCGGTGAGGTGATGAAATCCCCCGATGTCCCAAACACATCACGGTTGATGTAGAACCCTGACCGCGGGTTCGTCAGCACCTCCTCCATGTACTCGGCAATGCTGATAGGTCCACTCCGAAACTAACATCCGAATCACATTTCACCACACCAAATCACATTTCCACATTCACATTGCAAGCGATAGAGATTATTATAAGAGGCTCAGTAAACAACAAACACCTTTATGATGCTCTTGAGGTGCTTGACTAGCTCGGAGTCCGAAGACGGCTCGTGCGAGTGCACTGCCGCATAAACGCAACGCGCACGATGAGAAAAACACAGCTTGCGTGCGATTGCGCGCGCGCGAGAGAGAAAGGGTTGGACCTGGGGGACTGTACAGGCCGGAGCGGTCGACGGTGATGCTGAGCCTGGCGCCGGAATCCCACGATTCCTCACGGAGATCTCCATCCTCCGCCTCGTCACCACGGGCGTCGGCGGACGGCGGTGGCGGCGAAGGGGAGGAGGTCGGCGTGGACGAGAAGCGGGAGAGGACGGAGGCGGATACAGGAGGAGGGAAGCACCGGTGGTGGGTAGTGCAGCCTCCGCCACCGCCGCCGGAGATGCGAGGGGCTAGGCGTCGGAAGAGAGCGGCGGCGGCGGAGGGGCTCCGAAACATCTCGACGGCGGTGCTGGGAGAGGGATGGGAGGAACCGGTGTGTTCGCGCTTTCGCCGGAGTGAGACGAGGAGGACGGGGTGCCACGTGTGGGCTTTGCTCGGCCGTTGGGCTTTCTGGCCTATGATACTTGGTTTGATTGTTTTATTTTAGATAAATGGCAAAAACTATTTAAATCTCTAAAAAAAGATTTGCGCATAAACAAAAAATATATGTAGTGTTTGGCTTACCATCCCTAATGCACATTACTAGAATGTTGGTAAACCAAAGTTTGGACGATATTGCCAACATTTTGAGAAGTTTTGATGTAGTTGGAAGTTTTGGTTTTTGTGTTGTTAGGATATTATTTGATTTGAGATCAACTTAACACAAATAACATGAATAAGTTGGACTATTGGTAGCAAACTGAATGGTGGCTAAATTTTCATAGCAAACTGAATGGCGGCTAAACTAATTAGCAGTAACTAAGCTGAGACCCTTTCTGTCCGTATTAACATCTACAACACAGCTGTTCGTGGCTAACGAAATCAGTGCCCCTGTTTATTGTCTATATGTCTATCTCACTGTCTTATCTTATGGATTTATCAGCCATAGCTATACGGGCAGAGCCGTAGAAGAAACCAGTGCGGTGTCTAATACCATATGTTGCTGTTAATCCGTGCCCCTGTTTATTGTCATTGCAGTACATATGTTGAGAAGAGTAATCACAGTGTTAACGTGTCCCTAAACATGCTACACATGCATCTTTCACAGGGTTCAACTGATCACTTTGCTGTGCCATCACGTGGTTTATCACTGGATATCGATTCTCCCCATTACCCTCGCGACAACTGGTGGTTCCAACAGCCGGCATGTCTGTTGTGTGAATTTCACGTCTAAATTTATCTATGCGTACGTGGAGACCAAACTAATACTATACATGAGATTTATTGGGATGGTAAGATGCGTGTTGTATCATTGCTGTCCGTTGTTTTCATGATATTCAATGACCAACTGCACCTTGTTCTGGAGAGGGTGCACAATAGTTAAGAAGAGATGCACTTTATATTCTCCCTAATGAATTAGTGTGGTTTATGGTGGTTTGACCTTGAGGACCTTCTAGAAGAATATGGAAATGCATATCTTGTAAGATCTTCTACTAATCATGTGGTTAGTTGCCCATGATTGCAAACATGTTTCGTATATTTGTTTATGATGTGAATTATGTAGTCGATTTCTAAATTTAAACATATCTGCATGTACATTATCAATTAATATTGTATATTGTGAATTGAGCAACTTAGTTAGTTGGTTAGGATGCTTATTGTTGTAACTTGTCTACCCGAACTCATTTTTCTTAGTATTAAATCCTGAGAAGTAACATGTGCATGTAGTTATAGTGATAGTGTCCACGCTAAGTAAGGTTAGGCCTCCAATCTTATTTAGTTGTGTGCCAAGACATATCTGTGTGAGTGTGGTATATGACTTGTACTTGAAAAAAATATTGAATTATGGGTATTGATTAATATGTTTATTAAGTGTTAATCTTGAGAGTGTACCCCTTGCAAGGGCTGTGTGTCCGGAGGAGTGACCGTATATTCAACTCTATCCTTTTATCCTAGAGACCAAGAGCGATAGTATGGTTGGCTTGCTTTTTTTCCCATTTCATTTGTTATAATTGTGTCCTTTTTAATAATATATTGATAGGTGATAATGCTCGAGCTACCCTATTTTGAAAAAAGTCAACATAACCATAAAGTACACACGGAACTTGCTTTTTCTCCTTATCGAATTCATCATATGACACATGGGTACTCTCAATCTCCCATAAATAGACAATTGAAAGAATACATATGTACATGGGTGAATAATTGCTTATTCATGCATTCTCTGAAAATGGAAAGCATGTAACCAATACGAGTGAGCCGATACACTAGCTAACTTTTAGACATGTTAGAGCAAGATCGGGGAAAGCAATTGCTCACAATTTCTGACAAGCAAATCAGAATCCTCCAACGATCAATATAAATTATAAATGTCCCATACACAAGAATAATACAGTGTCCATTGTAATTTTCCCTGGCACTAGGGTCACTAATTTCCAGCTATTGATCTTTGGAGTAGGTATTTTGATACGTCCTAAACAATAATAAGCATCTTCATATTGACTTTATGGTTTTGATTGGCTGGATAAAGGCTTTGTTTTGATTTTACGGTTTTATTGTTGAGATATATCAGGCCCCATGCATGATCGATCACTAAATAGTGGTGTTCCTCCATATTTTTAGTGTCAGAATTTGTATTTAAACATGGAAAAGTAGTAATAGTGAGTGGCTACAATCTAAGTTGATGTTGTTTCTAGCACTGTATACATAAGATGGGCGCACATTCACGATACTTTTCTTACACGCAAAATGCCATGCATAGATCAAACTCTATCGCAATCAAATTCATGTAAAAATTGTCAAATGGTGCATGTCCCATTGGCACCCAATAATGGATATAATATATGTTTTCAAGAACTTCTTTGCTTCCACCATAGACACAAATTGACATAAAATCTTTATTACTTCAACGGTTCAACGTGATGCGATTATGGGCAAATTTCTATCTTCAAACATAGCTTAATGCATGGTTAACAACCATTTATGTTAAATAATTAAAAATATTTACTTGTGAGATAATCTTCATTTACAACATGTAAACTATTTTTTTACATAACAATCCCATATGGCATTATCTAGAAAAGCCATATATGCTTAAACTATTTTTTTTTCATAACAAACAACATCAATGTTCTCATATGCCATTTGTTAGATGAAGGAAAATCAAATATTTATCTGCGAACAAAAGTAGATGTAAAAAATGGCTTATTCCTTACATATATGTGCTTTTTTGGTTTATTGTCAACCAAAATGTTTTAAAAGCAACAACTAGATCAACAATGAAAAGTGGGAATGACTTTTAGATACAGGTGACAAATTAAGTGTGCCTGGTTCACCCTATATGTAGAATGGTTCACCCTATATGTGGAACGTGCGGTTCACTCTATATGTGGAATGAGTCATTTTGCTTCAACATCTCAAATTACGCATCCCAATAATGATATAAGAGGACCTGAGTCACAATAATTCTTGCCCACATTTATACTATGTTTTTCCCAAGACGGTCATATTCACAACAATGTTCTTACAAGCAGAACAATATTCACAATTTTATTATTGGAGTAGAGCAGGAAGCTCACATAAATGTGGTGTTTTCTCCTACTTTTCTTCACAACTAGATGATGCATTACACTTTGCTGCAGAATACATGAATGAATATATATTAAGTATTATTAAAATAATAGATAAATATATATTAAAATATTATGAAAATAGCGTGGGTGATTATAATTTAACATGCTTGCTCTTAACGTCTGCATCATGCATTCTGATCTTAAATCAACAATGTTATAAGTAAAACAAAAGAATAGTTGGGGTTGCTGCAAGAACTCGTCCCAAATTGGATCTATGAGAAGATAGCACAATTGGTGACATTCTGTAATGGTCAGCCATCACCTTATCATACCTTCTAATCTGAGTGTAGCTTGAACCTATTCTATCTGGGCTAAAAGTTATATGTGAGCAGGAGCGGGTCAGCAATTGCTTGTAATTTGTGCCAAGCAAATTAGGTTTATCCAACATTTCATTGCCTCAATCATTCCGATTGATAAATTTACCACACAACAGAGCATGGCACGGTCCATTGCAATTTGACTACACCATTCATGTTACTGTTTATCAAATACTGCTGCAGTCTTTTGAGTAGACCAGCTAGTCATGGTACTTTGATGGGACATTTAACTTTTCGTCCCTCTTTAGGAGGTGTTTAATTTTTTACCATGTCTATAATATATGTCCTGATTCCACATGTTATAGATATATATGGTGGCAAAAAGTTAAACGCTACATCTAAGGGTGGTAAAAAATTAAATATCCCTGTTTTGATGCATCTAAACAATGAGCCATATATTTGATCGATCAGGTTGAGGCTTATATCTTTTCTTTCACAGTTTTAACATTGTGAGGTATCATGCTCATGATCATCCATCACTACAATCTTGTGGTTCTTTCTTGTCTATTTTTTGTTGTTGGAATTTTTATCTTTATACATGAAAAAATGGTACAATGAATCTGTTACATATTTGTGGGAGAGAGTATCACCCCATCAATCCTCTGAGAATGGATATTATGGGCATAATACTTCCACTCTAAAACAAAGGACATAAAAGTTTTTAACATGGTCTCTAACATAGAAGACAGAACGTTGACCACTAATTTCTTTCCAAACATATTATGAATAACTATAATATTAGCATCATATAGAAGTATTTCTAAATACAAATCCAATAACACCACACCCATCACACTAAAACTATACTCCCTACATTTCTTTTTAATTGTCACTATTAACTGATAGACACTAATAATTTTTAAATGATTAGATTATGATAAATAAAAATTTAATAGTATCTAATACACTTCAATAATATAACATCTACAGAAAAGATGAATGGTCAAAACTTAAATATAAATAGTGTTTGGTGACAAATATAAAAGAACAGTAGTATATTTTTATCAGTAAGGTATAGATGTTGACTTTTCCAAATACATGCACGCCTTGGAGGGAGTATGGTCTAATGGCTTCACAGGTGTAAAAGATTTCAGAAAAATCCAAATAAATTGAAGTTGTACTTAGTAAAATATGGGCAAAATCTTGTGAAATACCATAATAACTTTGAACTTGTTGTGCATATTCCATAATTTGTACCTACTCAAAATATCGAGATCAAACTCAATCGAACTTGAAAGATAGCTAGCACACCAAATTTCATATATTGAACTCTATTTTGCATTCAAACTCCTTCAATAATTTTGAAATGTTGCAAATCCCATCGCCACCCTAGAGTGGATACCATTTACATAAATATTTATTACTCAAAAACATGAATTGTTGGCCATGAAAAATACCTGATTCTTTCTCTCACATGTGAATTGGTGGTGACAATGGTTCTGCCCTCTTATATGGATAAATATGTGAATTAATATGTCATTATGATCCTCTATAAAAATGAGATTATGGGTAATTCCTATTTTCAAATACAACTTTAGGTGAATTATATATTTTATATAGTTGGTTACTAAATATTAGTAATATTTATTTTTGAGATGCTCATAAGCTAATTTTTGTTATCTAGCAACATCCATGTTAATGTTGCAATGATTCACAAGGAGCACAACTTAATATCGGCTGAAGTTATTGATAGGAAAACAGTTTTCTTGTTTTTCTCCACTCCAAAATGTTTCCAAAATAATTAGTGCCATCGGAAGGTTGACATGACTTGTAGCACATATATAAAGCTCCTATATATACCCCTTTGTATAATATGGTTATACCTATTTTGTAATTTGGATTATACGTAGCATGAATTAGTTTCCTCAAATATCTTAATTGCTAGTAAAAGAAACTCTATATACTTATGTCAATACTTATATACAGACACAAAGAACTCGATGTATTGAGCAGAGGACATGCTTGTCCATTGAAGATAGGTTTATATATTTTTACCAAGCCAATGTTTCATACCAAACAACATTCACAGTTTTATTGTTGGGATAGGGAAGGAACCTCACAAAAATATGGTGTTTCCAAGTTCACAATTTTGTTGCTGTTTTTCAGCTTCTTCTTAGCTTGGATGATGCAGAAAATCTGATGTGCTTCAATACACTGTCTCCTGCTCATCGTGGGAACAGCATGGCCGCAACCGTGGCGGTCCTGGGCTTGCGCCATGCTGGCTCTTCCCCCTCATCCATCTCACTCACTAGCATACAACATCATGGTACAAGAAAACATAGGAGCCAAGACGGCGGCAACTAACAACGGATACTTCATTGTTGCTCGAACAGTGAGATCTGGCCGCTGGAGAAGCTAGAAACCTAGGGTGTGCTACAAAATGGTGCTACATCTCTTGTACATATATAGGACACCACTAGCTGCCAAACTCTCTCAATATCGTTAGTTATAAAACATGCATATGAAAATGTTCTAATTCTAAAGAAAGATGTTGCACCTGGACTGCGTGTGGAAGCATGCCAACCTCAACCACCATCCCAAGATACCCAGAAATAGCCGTGTGGCAAACTCAGGGCGGTCCCACCAACCTCTAGAGGCCACATCTGTGGAATGCCTAGAGATGGCCATGTCAAGAGGTTGTGCGGGGCCAAACCAGCCCCTTCTATTGAGTGCTTGGGATCCGACACGTGGCATGCCCATGGGTAGATGTGTCAACAAGCATAGAAATCAAAGGAGCGGGCCTTGAGGGCTACACGTCCTAACACCTGAAGGAGGCAAAGTGTAGCCTTACACACCCTGTTATTCCGCCAAATGAGGCGTGCTCACAACCAGTCAAGGTAGTAAATACTAGTGATTCGGTGGATCACGTATCTCCCCTCTAGTCAACCTGATCTGATAGCTAGAGGCATGGTTGTGTCGGTGACTGGCTCAAGGGTAGTCTAGTGCGTCAAGGATGAGTGACCTATGATAGATGACATGTCAACCAACTACAGTTACCACAATGATGTATTCATACAATGCTGTGTCAGCCTGTTAGGAACCCCATTGGGGGATTAGGTTTGTCCTGTAGTATATAAGGTAGTAGGTGTGCACCAGGGAGAAGGTCAAAGAAAAGAGAAGAAAGAAAATGGTTGTAAAAGCTTCGATTCATATTCAACTAAGAGATCAAGCAAAAGCAGAAGTAGAGTTATTATCCTTACAAAGGCCTGAACCTAGGTAATCGAGTATGTTTCTATGTGTGTTGTGTACCAGATCGTGCAAGGATCTCAACCTTAACCCCCCCCCCCGGCGAACACTAGGTACCCCAAGACTATACCCTGCTGACACCGAACATCGACAATCTATAAATTGGATAATTCATCATATAATTTGCATGGAAAGATGACATGGCTTGCCATGTGGGAATTTTGGTGGGTCTAAGGATATTTTTAAGCCACATGATAAATTTTAGAGATTTATTTAGACAACATAAAAGGTTAGGGGCTAAATTAAGCTAGAGCATAACTTCAAGGATCATATTAGCTATTCTCCCTTCTAAAAATTCCAATTCTCTATTGTATAGTAGTATATCCTTCAATCCTTGTGCGCAAACGACGTGGCCGCAACCGTCGTGATGCATGGCTCACGCTAGAATTGAAAATACATGCAAGCCAAGAATGTAGTGGTAGCAACTTTGTGGCAGACACTTTCACTATTGGCTCACTAGATGGCGGGGATCTGACTGCCAGAGAAGCTACAAGCCTAGAACTGTGAACCACGCCATGGGAGAGTATGCTTCTATTACACCTATTGTACATAGAACATCAATGCAAGTCTCCCAATCTAAAGCATCTCAAAATATAATGTTCTGTTCTGATTCTATTGAAAGAAGCATCTGAGTATGTCTAAAGACGGAAGGAACTCCTATAAAATCTAAAATCTTGCTTAACTCCTATAAATCCTAAAATCTAACAATAATAACATCATAAGATAGAGCTCAACAAATAAAAAGAAAGCGATCAGTTCCCAACAAATCATTTGCTGCTCCATCATAGCACAGGATGGGTCCAGGACAAGCATTCAAACACGAATATGTTGATTGATTTAAAATTTTGTGAAAAAATTGCTAGTATGCCCAAAAGTGACTTTGCAGAATGTTAGTGATGTTCTTCCATCTTTACCACATTGTCTCTTGAATTCTTTACCAGAACTGTGGTCCTTTCTTTTTGCTTCTCCATCGTCTTCCTTTATCCATCTCCTCTCTCCTTTAACTCTGGCGGTCATTGCCACCAGGGTCAGCTCCACCACCACTCCCACACATTGAGCTTTGCTACTCACCTGCCTGCCTCGATGCTGCCGCTTGCACATGCTTAGCTCTATGTCACTGCTATTTGCAAGTGCTCGCTTATCATTGTGCTAAGTTCGTAGCCACGCACCATTGCCGCTCATCAGTGCTCTGCTCACAACCACCTACTGTTGCTTCTTCCAAGAAAAGAAAGATGATTGAGGAAGAAGGAGAAATGCAACAATTTTTTTAGGGAGTGTCTATCTATCGTTTGACAGAAAACCCCATAAAATCACATGAAATCTGGATTGTCCAATTGCTTTGAGATTCATGTAGCCCAAAAAACTATAATAACCAATTCTTTCTCTATTCCCTCCCTAGTCGTACATGCCACTGCCACCAATTGATTAATCGATATGCTGCCACCACCACCACCACTCGGCCTCACTGGCGCCCCCCTCCTTCTTCCCTCCTTGTCTCTCCTCTTCCTCAAGCCATCGGCGATGAGGTGCCCTGTCCTACCGTCTTCCTTGTCTCCAATGGCTATCCCGATGCCAGAGATGCCACTATCCCATCTCCTAATTGGTCGGGATCCCAACAACCCCCACTGCCAACATTGGCCCACCAGAGAAGCCACATCTCCCACGGCTATCCCTCTCTCCTTCTCCCCCTTCCTTCCCTCTCCCTACTCCTTCCCAAAACCTAAACCCTAACGGTCGACAGAGTTCATCGAGGGTCACCAGAGTTCATCGAGGAGGAGGTTTAGCATGAATCACAAAGTAGATACTAAGGCTAGAAATCTGTGGGATTTTGATCTCAATTATTTTATTGAATGTGATTTACCAAATTTTTTAATTGTGGTAGCATGGCAAATGAGGGATCACCTCAATTTGTGGTGCAACAACAAAGTTTTAAGAAAAAATTGACTATGCTTTCCAACTTTGGGACTTTTAAATCGAACTCCATTGCAACTAATATAGGCACTTACCTAATAAAAATATTAATATCCACTAAAAATAACCACATAGATAAATAATTGTCTTTGATGTTAAGAAAAATTTAAACAAACACAACAAACAGAACTCCCATCATGGATACAACACCCAAAGCAAGCAACTAAAAGCGGCACACATTAATAATTTGATAGTCTAATATCATCTACTAACAGCAAAGTGGAATGAGTTTGTGTTAAGAGAAAGATCAAAATATAATTCTACGAATACCCTAATGTCACCACTAAAGGAAACTAATCCTTCCCTGCTCTAGTTGAAATATATATTAATATAATTAGTTTGCTCCAACATCTCATTCACATAAAAAATCTCACTCATCAATCCTTGTGGATTTGCCACATGTATAAATTCATTTATTCACACTCTCGGACGAGCATATGTAATCACAACAATGTTGCATGTCACACGTACTACCTTCCTTCGAGAGGAGGTTCTCATAGTAGGAGAAAATGACAATTATGCCATCATTGAAAACCGGTTTCATTGAAATACATCCCATGATTGGGATTCGTTAAAATATCACTCTCAAATGTATGTAGCATGCTAGAATGCATTTTTCTCTCTTTTGCAATGTGTGTGGATAAAATGCCCCGACGGTTGGGACAAAGGCCATCGTGGCATGTGTGCCACCGCTAGAGAGGGACATGGACATCACGCCCTATCCAACCTGTCGACGCTACCCTGATGTAGAGCTACCACCGCTACCGCCTAGTCACTAGGCCGATTCTTCTCTCTCGCTCTCTTGATCCGTTGCTTGCTTGCTCGCACCCTAGCCTACCTGCTAACGAGATGCTTGGTTAGGACAGAGAGCACAAGTAGAGGTGGCAATAGGCTAGGGCAAGGCCGGGTTGGACAGGAACATCCCTACCCCTGCTCTCCACATGCTTCTCCCGCCCATGCCCCCACAAAGCTAGTTTGGTGGAAAACCTCCTTTGCAGAGATCCAGTGGGTGAGCGGGGCCTTGCATCACCCACATGTAGTAAATACTCTACAAAAATATCACAACATATGGAATAATAATATGCTAATATTTCAATAGCCGCATATACTCATCACATTTGGTTAATAACACTAACTAATATGCAAAGTTAAGTAATACATATACATAGATAATAAATTTAGTCTTTTAACTAACTTATAATCCCAAAACAAAATAAATCACAATTTTACAACCATTGTTCGGTTGTTCATCGAGCTAGTAAAGCAAGCAAGGTTGCAAGCATATAATGGCAGCGGTAGGAGTTGGGGATGACCTGGTGGAGGGAGGGAACGAGGGTTGATAATTAGGGTTAAGTTAACTACCTCAATTTATATATGGTTGACTTAATTACTTCATAGAATAGACCAATCAAATCTTAAAAAGAGCAATTTTTAGAGGGGTAACACATATATCGAGATCCCGCAAGTGAGTCCCCTCCTTTGTCCCTAAGTGCTCACACCCACATGTGGAAATTCACCCTCCCTCCTCTACCACCAGCCCCATTAGGGCTAGGTCTCACTGAGGACCTGGCCCCAATGGGAAAATTGTCACCCCACGAATCCACGAGATCAGTTCGCACCTTGCACCAAATTGTTTGCTACTCAAGCAAAGGATAATAAAGTTTAGAAGAAAATAACCAATGCACTAGTATGTCAACTGTTGATGAAGATTCACTTAAATTTCTTCCAGAGTCCCTCTTGCAATCAAGTCTTATGATTGCAATAGTTATTTTGTGGATTCTTTTATGTCAACTAAACTATCATATGCTTTTCTTTGCAGACAAAGGTTTGGAGGAAAAGGAAGCAGGCTAAGGTTTGTAGGAAAGGTAAGCAGGCTTTGCAGATATCTCTACTACTACAAAAGTATGCTACTACAAAAGAAGAGTTGTCCACCTTCTGTCTTCTCTTCTCACTGCCCACCTTCCATCTCCTCTTACCGCCCACCACTTTGTTTTGAAAATATCTCTACTACTATAAAAGCACTTTCCTACATCCTCGTGCACAACCACCGCTTCATCTGGAACTGTTGGATACAGTGTGTTATCCTTAATCCATAGTGGATTTGATGAAATTAAGTTATAAAAAAACATACCTCACAAAAATATTATAAAATATAATCAATAGTAGATATTATGAAATTAATTTAATGCTCTAGATATTACTACACTTTTTTGTAAACTCGATTAAACTTTGTTCGCGCATACGACTAGGTAGGTCCACCAGGTTGACTGATAGAGGTTCGATGTGATGCGCCTAAACAAGCGAAGGTCTGGAAGATCTACTTAACTCGAGTACAGATCCTTAACTTTCTTAGCGTCTTCAGGTTGTTAGAGTTACGAGCATGTTAATCAATTTGATCTCTAATTGACAAGAAAGACAAAGTTAGATCATTGAGCCAATCGACCAATAGTCCGATACAAACTCTTACTATCGGATAAATGTGCTGATAGGATTGAGATAATCATCAGCTATGAGATAGCTATTGACTGGTTACCGATAGGAGCTATAACACTCATACATCAGCTAGAAAGTTGATGACAATATAGACAAATAGAAAGGAATAAAATAAAAGACACATCGGTTATAGAATTAATGGCGCTCTGAATAAAATATACAATAAGCAGTAGAGAGCGAGGTCCGATCTCTCAAAGAGACGAGACCTAGAGACCGCCAATGACTGTAATGTTAGAGGCAGTCTTGATAGATCAGACCAAACTAAGACAATATAAGGTTGAGGCTAATGACACCGAAACGGTAGAAGCTAGATCGTACGTAACAATGGAGGTAATAGGTAAACCCATTGACTACTATCGGTTGTGAGTCCAATACAGGCATATAAATAAACTCATCAGCTAGCTAAGCTGATGGATAGAACGAAACCCATTAGATCTCCATGCCAATTTTATTAGATACAATCTTGATAGATCGGACCTAACTAAGACACCGGATCTAACAGAACCAAATCGATCGCTAGTGGATTAATCGTTGAAGATATATGTATATTGGCTAGAAAATCAATACGTTAGGTATAAAGCTCAACGTAAAGATAACCTATCGGCTAGCTACTTCGATGAAACGTTGTGTAAAAATCCATAAACTTGAGGCTCAATCTACTATCAGCTGTTTAGAATGTCAAATCTAATCAATGTAGTTCAAGACTATAAAAAAAGATTGATAAGTCGATAGATCCTACTCGAACTTGATGTGATATATCTGATCGGATTTAACCGATGTAACCTTAGATAGAGTAGATATATCAGGATAATGGCATATATTATCTCTTTACCAGAGTTTAGACCTAAGTGATAAAGCACACGTCCAAAGCCAAAACCCATAAAAAATCTAGATAAAATAAAATGGCAATACGTCAAGATTATATTAATCTATAAAGATGATTTATAAGTATCTATATTATACAAATCTCACATAAATATAAAATAAACTTTTCTAATAATAAAACATAATATATCTTAAAGATAAAAAATATAATAATATATATTTTATAAAGATATGACCACTTATCTTTTATTTTTAACTTAACTATTTCTCTATTTCAATCGACCACTTTCTTTATTTATTTGGATCTTATTTAAGGGACTTATCAAATTTTAATATTAATAAACTTAAAAAAGTAATCTTTAACTTAAAACAAAAGTCAAAACATATTACATTCTAAAATGAAGGTTACTAACCTTGACTTTACTGATTTATCTTGGACCACCGGTAAGCTTTAAATGGTTAGACTACGATCAGCAAACGTTTATTTCTTGATAATACAACATCCTTGAAGTATTTATTTATTTTGCAAATAAGATAAGTGGTCAAAGCTTATAAATGTAGTATGGTAAACATTAGTGATCAAATTTGCTAGGAGTACATGTGTAACGTGTTAATATCTAAAGCTAGGGCCTTGGGTGTAGATATTAGATGGATGCGTGAAGTGTCCAGTTTTGAGTTACTGAAACATCCAAATATGAAGGATTGGCGCAAGAATCCAACGCCAGCAACTACCTCTTCTCTGTCAATTTTACAAGATTTTGATCTCTTCGGGTATTCAGCAACAAACGACACGTACAAACCTCGCCTGGACTGGACTGTTAACAGCCAATGAAAGCCCGGGATTCGGATTCGTGGCAATAAATCCTCAGAAATCTGGTTATCCAATGTTTGCACAACGTAATATTCTTGTTGTTGAGTGGACTTATCCTCCACCGCAACCAATGCAACAGCAACTGGTGGCGATTACCAGTTACGACTCGAAGCAGCCACGCAGTCATCACTCACTTTCATCACTGTCGTAGTTTTGGCAGAGGGATTGGAGAACATTGTTCTGCGCAGGTTCACTTTTATCTTCTGCAATTGGTGCTTTACCATAATCCGGGGCAGCCTTGGTTTCCGTCTTCTGTTTCTTACTAGGATCTGTAGTGGTAGACTTCGGCTTCACTATAAATTTCGGCATCATAGAGGGTCGGCTCTTATTTCCTGCAGTGCATGCATAATGGTAAGTTGTTGGTAATACCTCAAAGCTATCTCTTAAGAACATGGGCAGGCCATTTGTTTCCAAAAAACTAGAACAACGTTCAATCAAGAAAAGGAAATAACACAGGTATCTGTGCCAAATGGTGGGAAAAAATGTAATGCTTTGAATCCAGGATAATGATTATCTTGATGAAAAAAAATTATGCCGCTTAGTTTCTACCTTCTTTATTGGCATTCTCAGATCCACTAGTGTTGGTCAAGACATCTGTTGGATTTACTACTGGCTCTGAGGATTCGTTCATCTACAGAATAATAGAACTGTTAGTCAACAAAGCACATAAATTCAAGTGATAACAAATGGAAATATATGAAAATAACTCTACAATAGCATAGGATAAACTCTCGACCCTGAAAGCAGGAATTCTGAAAACGCTACAGCGATGTAGTCCACAACACCAATTGTTTTACATGATTATGCCAATGATCGCTACCAATTTGCACACTGCACATTGCTTGATGACCGACATTTATCATTATCTAATGATGATCTTCTTCTACCCTAGCTCCAATTGTTCACTAAATCTAATCAGAACTAAATATATGCTAAAAAAATTCCAACCAGGACAAAGTTTCAGTGCTGAAAGTGCAGGTATTATCTATCTAATTTCAATACATCTATTAAGAAAAAGCTTCAGTGCTGAAAGTGCAGGTATTATCTATCTAATATATTCAATACATATATTAAGAGAGTTTCAGTGCTAAAAGTGCAGGTATTATCTATCTAATATTCAATACATCTATTAAGAAAAGCTGCATACGTTACAGTTTACATGACAAAAGGGATGGACAAAGGCTTAGCAAGTATTAATACCTAATGAGATCTGCCAGGACTACTTTGGTGATATGTAAATGCCAGCTAATGGCCTATGATTTTTTCGGTGACTGACTGAGTGACTGTTATGAATATGGGCCGACAAGATTAAACAGGAACATTGAGTACCCTTGATGTGCTACTCGACTGGCCTTGTATAACCAAATCTTCATCATCGTCGTCATCATCTTCTATCCGTTTTACATAATCTTTGGAGTTCTGCATTAAACAAAAGGATCACAAGTTAAAAATGCCTTATAATTTGTACAAAGTAAATCCCTCTCTCCACACACAATTTTGCACATGCAAGAATGTATGAAAGTTGAGGTAGAGGATTACTCGAAAAGTGATAGATTTGATTAATTTTTCATCTTCCTCATCTAGCTCTGCTACTGTTTTTTCCTCCTGTCATTGCACACAATTATTAATGTTAGAAAAATAATGTGAGATTTAAGCAGGCAAGTTACACCATGAACGCACATGGTTGTAAGAAAGTTATCATAAACAATACCGAAAAGATGAAACACCCTTTGCCAACATTTTTATAGGAAAATGTTTGTTTTTATCCCCTTGAACTATCCCAAGAGTCTAGTTTTCATCCTCAACAACAAACTGTTTAAATTTTGCCCTTCAAAACAAATCAGAAACAATAACCCTCCACTCCATACTACTTGGTTTCATGCTGACATGGCAACATCTATGTGGTGGAAAACACAATTAAGTCAGATAATTAAAACAATAACAGGTGGAACCCACCCCTCCACTTGCAACTCTGTCCTTTGCCTGTCTAACGAAGCAGGTTCAAGCAACCATCACCTTTACAGCACACTGCCATAACAAACCTACTAGTCCCAAATTCCCAATGCTGATAACACAGCATGCTGATAACACATGCAAGCTGATGGGTCAGTAGGTGAAGTACGAGGAGTATACGGTTGAGGGAGCACAAGCATCCCAGCAGGTATTTACCATGAGTAGCATATGGTTGCAGGGTAACAAGAATATCAGCTCAATCATCAAATTCAATTCCACCATCCATGTACTATTTTCCCAATCTTAGTATTTCCCAATTCAATTTATTCACATGGTGATTTCCTGACTCTTTTTGCCAAGTGCAAAGTAAATCATGGTCCAATTTGACTCTATAATAACAAGATTTTTTTTTCAGCAAGTTCAGATGAAAGCTGTATTGCACCATTTTGCTGGGGCTTGCAGATCGTAACATCTTTGACTGAAGCAGGTAGCCAATCAACACTAACAATCTCGTCTGTGCTGACATGGCCTCCTAGTCCCCAGGTCTAGCTGTCACAGCCACCCCTGCTCCTTCACCATTGCTCGGCATCCTAGCAGCAACAAGGCCACAAGACCAGGTCCTCTGACTCCCAACACCTAAAACTTGATGTTTCCTACTGATTACTGGCATCAAGTTTGCTACTGCTTCCACATACATGCCCACAAGCAACATGGGAGGTAGTATAATGTTTCTTGCAGCACATACAAAGGAAGAAAGATGAGAAGAGTTTCTTGAGTTCTATCATGTTTCACATGTACATGGGGAGTAATGATGAGGTGGAGGTTCATGGTGGCAACACCAGAAAGCATCTAGTATCACATGATGAAACTGTTAGACAGACCACTGACCTGGACTGTATATATATAGACCCGACCCCCCTTGTATACGCTCAGGGGTTCATAGTCACTGTACACATTCTACATGGTATCAGAGCGAGTCTAAACATCCCGGCGCGTTAGCTTCTCCCTCCAGCGAGCCGACCCTTTCCTCCTCCTCGTCGACGTCTTCTTCCTGTCGCCGACTCTCTTCCCGGTACTCTCCTCGCTCTCTCGCCTCCATTTCTTCTCTCCCCGTCTCTCCCGCAGTCACCTTCTTTTCTCCGTCCCACCTCCGCGCAACCAGGCGACAGACTCGATCCGCCTCCTCGTCTCACCTCGCACCCGTCTCCGCTCTTCCTCTTGTTTCGTGCATCTCTCCTTCTCTGACGCCGGCGCACCTCCGCACTCGTCGTCTCCATCGGCTAGACTTGTCCAGCCCTCCATTGGCTGGAAACCTCTCTCGGTTCTCGCCCTTCCCGACACGCTCAACGACTCTCGGACGCGAACCTTCTCCCCTCACGTCCTAGCCAGTCCAACGTGTCCACGTGTCCACGAACACGAATCCCTGCCTTCCGGACGCGAACATATTCTCTTCGTGTCCGGCCACTCCCTGCCTTTTTCGCGTCCGCCCCACTCCTTGGCCTCCACGAGTCCACGAACGTGAATCCTCGCACGTCCGTGACCCAAACACTCTCTGACCCAAACAGTCTACTGCCAGCAGCCCCCAGGCTTCGTCGACCCTTCTCGTCCCGACGACGTCTGTCTCCTTCAACGCTCTCTCTACGGCCTCAAATAAGCCCCTCGTGCCTGATACCAACGCTTTGCTGCCTATCTTCGGCACATCGGCTTCGTGGCCTCTGCGTCTGATAGTTCCCTGTTCACTTTCCATATCAGCTCCGCCACTGCCTATCTACTTCTCTATGTCGATGACATTGTCCTCACAGCGTCTTCAACATCTCTCCTCGATCAGATCATGACCCGACTCCACTCTGAGTTCGCCATGACCGATCTTGGTCCTCTCCACCATTTCCTTGGCATCTCCGTAACCCGTTCCATCCACGGGCTCTTCCTTTCCCAACACCAGTATGCCATCGACCTCCTCTAATGTGCGGGCATGGCCGACTGTCACCCTACGGCCACCCCAGTCGACACTCGAGCCAAACTCTCCGCCGCCAATGGCGCCCTCGTTGCCAATCCCTCTCACTATCGGAGTCTTGCCGGAGCTCTGCAATACCTCACACTTACCCGACCCGACCTCACGTACGTTGTCCAGCAAGTGTGCCTCTTCATGCACGCTCCGCGCGAACCTCACCTTGCGCTGCTCAAGCGCATCCTACGCTACGTGAAGGGCACCATCTTCAGCAGGCTGCATCTCAGCTCTAGCCCCATCGACTCCCTCACCACGTACTCCGACGCGAACTGGGCAGGCTGCCCCGACTCTCGACGCTCTACGTCCGGCTACTGCGTTTATCTCGATGACACTCGTATCCTAGTCCTCAAAACGCCAGAATACAATGTCCCAATCCAGCGCTGAAGCCGAGTACCGCGCCGTCGCCCATGCCGTCGCCGAGTGCTGCTGGCTTCACCAGCTTCTCCAGGAGCTCCGTGCACCCCTCTCCACCACGACCGTCGTCTACTGCGACAATATCAATGCCGTCTACATGACCGCCAACCCAGTCCATCACCGACGCACCAAGTACATCGAGATCGATATCCATTTTATCCGTGACAAGGTTGCATTAGGACAGGTTCGGGTGCTCCATGTACCATCGGCACATCAGTTTGCCGATATAATGACCAAAGGCCTGCCCACACCTTTGTTCACCAGTTTTCGGTCCAGTCTCTGCGTCCGTTCCCCTCCCGCTGCGACAGCGGGGGGTGTTAGACAGACCACTGGCCTGGGCTGTATATATATAGACCCAACCCCCCTTGTATACGCTCGGGGGTTCATAGTCACTGTACACATTCTATAGAAACCACCACTAAAACTAGGGTTATGGGGTTAATTGCTCTAGTTTTGAAAGTTAATAGGGCGGATGTAGGACCGTTGAGAATGAATCTTTGATTCTTGAGATAGTATAGGGGCTACAATGACTTGTTCATTCATTAAACAGAAGCCAAAGAAATTTGTGTGAGACCTTACCTTATCATGAGCAGAGCACTTCAAAGTTTCGAGCATTTGGTCAACTGTGACTCCAGCATGTCTAGACTGTAAAAGGCAAAAGACAATGTCTGAGGTCATCATGCTAAATCTCCTGTGCATATACAACTTATTTCAAAATTTAAAAAAAATGAGCAGATGTCCATAGACCATAATCTACCTTCATGGATCGCATCTCTTCTAAAGCAGCAAGTATATCCATGTCCTGTTTTGAATCCATTGCTCTATTCTCCAATGCTTTCATTGCATCACCCATTTCCTCTTCATCTCGTTTTCTCTTTTCTCTGTCTGCTACCTGAACAAAAGAATATACATCATCATGGTCACATTCAATATTATATTAGTCGAAGCAAATAACATTTGCTTAATAATATGCCCCAGATCACCCACCTCATCCTCTTCACGCCAAGGTTCAAAATTGCGACTAGCCCCAGATTCTACTGTGTAGTCAGAATTCTGAGGGTCCGTTTTGAAAGTTATCTCAGCTGAGCACTTAGTGCACTTGAAGTAAAACCTAAATATTTGTATTCCCAAGTATTTCTGCACACAAATATGAAGTTACGTTAGCATAAATTAGCATTAAAACGAACAATCCAGAAACACGGTAGTTAACTAGCTGATATTGATATGCCATTCTACAATTACACAAGAACAGAGTAACCAGATAGAAGATCATGCTTTGCCGTACAACAACAAATAATGCATGCTAATCATAGTTAAAGGTTTAACTTGACAGCAAAACAATGGCAAAGAAAAGGCTGTTGTGTTTAACTATATGGTGAGGGGAGGATATTTAGTCAGTATTCAATACAAAAGACAGGCAGATGCCCCAATAATAGCAGTTGTCTCCCTGCAAAGCAATGAAGAGAAGCACAAGATGCAGAATAATACAGAAGTTATCAAGAATGCAAAATCCACAACAGCAAGGACTTTTTTTTAACAGAAGGGCCAACCAGAATTTGTGGGTCCTTTTATGCACTAAATCATGTAAGCATCTTCTGAAATACTAAAAATAATCAAGCTTCAAGGGCTAAATGATTTACGTATTTACAAAGTAAACCTTTTGTCTCCAGTTCGATGTTGACATTTACTTGGCAACCATTTCAATTCTGACCACATAAACATCAAGGACTACATGGTATAGGCTGGCACCAGTCAAGGAACATGGAGGACTCAACACTTCATTCAGCACAAACAGAGCACATAGATGGCAAACAGTATACTACTACAGCATTTTGTCATGGAAAATATATTACAAAGGCTACAGAGAGAATTAAGCTATGCTGCGCAACCCAGATTCTCATAAGCAAAAGGGGATCTAACAAGCTTTGCCTACAAGCCGAAAGATATGATCAGTACAGGTGCCAAAGAAGCGAGCATAGCAGTGAATTAGCGCAAGTAAGCGGCTATCAACTCAAACTAGCAATCATGGACAACCGCGCGTCCGCGCCTGTAGGTTCAAACAGCTAGGTATGTCTAGAGACAGGGAGGGGGAGGAGCTCCTATGCGGCGGGAATGGTAGGCAAGCATACCTCGCCTTCGACGTCCTCCTTGCGCGAGTTGAACTTGGTGCCCTTGTAGATGTAGGTGCCGCAGGTGCCGCAGCGGATGCTCATGGGGAGCATCATGCGCACCTTGATCTGCTGGTTCTTGGGCTGCCGCCTCCGGGGGATCTTCGAGGGGTCGAAGTCCGGTGGGTAGTACTTGTTCAGCACCTTCCGCTCACCCATCTCGCCGCCGCGGCTGTGGGGAGGATGACCTCGCCGGAACCCTAGGTCTGGCCGCGCGCTGGAGAGTCGCCGCCGAGGCGATCGGCTGAACCGTCGGAGTGATTATGATTTGGGGATTTGGGAATTGGGAGGACGCACCGTTGGATTCTATTTGGCGGCTAACTCCGGCTCGGACTTGATGGGCCGGGCCCACTAATAATCGGTTGATGGCGGTTTTGTGATTTTGGGTTGTGACTTTTTATCGTGGTAACGAGGCGGGTTAGGAACGTGGTAAGGCTAGAATAGAATAGGGATGGTAATGAGTTAGGTCAGTTACGAGTAGAGTAAACCATAAGTAATCCTATCTAATTTCTAACTTCAGCTCCGTTCAATCCATATCTAGTAGGATAGCATGTAGAACTCAATATTTATATGAGTATCCTGCCGATTAATGTCATAATATCTCTATAAATAAAAAATAAAACAAAGCTTAAATTATCACCCACAAGTTAGCATAATTTCATTATCAATGTTCACCAACATAGCAACATAATTATTACCAACAAGCAATCATTTTGCAGTCACCTATAAGATTAAAAGCTACATATTATGACGAATCAACCAAAATCAACGAGTATTTCACTGTTGTTTATATATAATAGGGTTATTGAATGAGACAGGACTAGTCAGAATCAACTAGAAAAACATATATCGGGTTTGGGTTACCCATAAGCATAAAACAATATCCACGTCCGCCCACTATGATTTGGGCATCGGGTTAGGCGTGTCCACGAAAAGAAAAGTGAACGCATGCTCATGCCTATTGAGCATAGTACCTAGATACCCGTACCTGCACCCACAAGTAGTATTACCATACCTACACTAGAAGAAGGCAAAAAATATAGCACAGGCCACACCACAAAGGGAAAGCTTGAGGTAGAGAGACCTTGCCTTAGGTCGTCGATGGCGAACTTTAGGAGCGACCAAGTTTGTTCCTGTCAAAGGCATTGTAGAGTATGAGCAGGGACACGCCCCTAACTCCAGAGGACTCGTTTGATAATGGAATATAAGAGATGGGACTGGATAGAAGAATGAATGAAGGGTTTGATGAAATGAGGTGGAAAAACATATATGATTGGGATTCAAAGTTACCTTTTGATAAGTGGGAAATCATTTAGAGTTTGATTGAACCACCAGATTAATTTTACATTTTTATTGTTTTTCAATGTTTATTCAGATTATTTTTCCAGTCTTATGCTTCTTTAAGATAAATTTCTGAGAAAAGTACAGCTTGTTTGCCATTTTATATAATCGAAGGATCCATGAGTTCAGTTAGTAACAAAATCTTCTTCTTTTCAAGGAGTAACGAAATCAGTATTAGTTCAATTAAAATAGTGAAATTAGTGAAATCAATGCTCCTGTATGAATAACTCTTTCATCCTTTCGTCAGGTAAAGAGGGGAGGTAACTACATCTACTGAGAAATTCAGAATTAAAATCTTTACGCATTTACATGATGCATTTCTTTAAGATAGATGATAAGTATACGACATTACATCAGTGTCTAACTAGAAATGGCTACATTGTCAAATTCCATCGCCGTCCAGCTTAGCTCTCGTCGTCCTCGTCGGTGTCGTAGCTACAACAAAGTGACCGAAGAGCGTCATTGCTCCTCATGGTCTCCCCCGACGCTGCAGTGGATTTAACTGCAGCTTGCGGCGGCGGCGGCAACGACGGTGACGGCCTCTTTTGTGCTTGGTGGCTGGCCATGGGCGCTCTGGCCAGGCACGTCTCGAAAAAATCCTCGTCGTCGATACGTTTGAGGTGTTCTTTCGCGTTGCCGAAGGTGATGGAGCTGATGAACTTCTCGTCGTCGTCCTCCAGCTCGGTCAGCGACTCCTTGCTGTCGCCTGCCTCGGTCGGTCGGCGACGGTGCAGTGACTCCAGCAGCTGCTCCGGCGTGACCCCAGCGAGGCTAGACTTTGTTGTAAATAAGCAGATCGTACTCGTCTCTTTCAGTGCCGTATGCTTTCCTTTTTGTGTCGTGCACTGTCACTTCCACTAAACACAGCGCACACCCAAGACGTGGTTCGACGTACGCACGTAAAGTAATTGATAATGACGCAGCTGAACAGTCACATTAAAAAATAGTTGTAGCATGACACAATAGGATCAGAATATGGACAAACACATCCTGATAAATTAAGAAATCAGGAAGTACGTTGATGTGTGCCCTGCCCAAACTAATAGTGTCTCACCGCGGTCGACAGTGTTCGTCTGATGTTCCTCGCAATTGAGATCAAATAGTATAGCGTTTCAGTGACGAGTTTGATTCGAGTGATTCGCTATTAGAGTTGCTCTCCCATCACGGATGTAGAAGCGGAAGACCTGGATGACGCCGAGGTACCTCTCGCCGGCGACGTCCTCCTTGCGGGAGTTGAACTTGGTCCCCCTGCCGATGTACTCACCGCAGGCGGCGCAGCGGACGGTCATCGGCAGCATCATCCGCACCACCTCTGCAGGTTCTTGGGCTGCCGCCGCCGCGGGATCTTGGACGGCTCGAAGTCGACCGGATAGTACTTGTTGATCACCTTGCGTTCACCCATCTCCGGCGAGCGCCCCCCACCACCCCACCCCTCGCCGGAGACCTAGGGAAAGGAACCGCGACTCGGTCTCGGTGGCCGCCGGCGGCGTCCGTGGAGAAGCGCGTGCGCGTGTGTTGGGGCCCTGTGTTGTGCCCTCGGCCTTGAGGTCGCAACATGCAAAGGCGCCCGGCAACGCGTGTACGTTTCGGAGTAGGTCGCGGTCGCGGGGCTCGGGCGCGGCCATATGCACCGCGCCGGACACCAATGACCGACGGATCCCTCAGGGAGCGCGAATCTCAAAGCAGCGCGTGCCTAAGTTGGTCCAGAAACGGGGTGAGGCCTGCCTTGCACAGGCCGAGATGCTAAAACAGCCCAGTTGCTTTCAATCACCTGCTCGTACGCACTGCGTTAAGTAGTTCTGATTTGGAGAGGCAAATGTTTTCAAGAAACAGCACATGTTTCATCATCTTTAGAATAAATTTCTGAAAATAGTAAAGTCGTAGAACTAGTAACTTATAATATGTGATTGTCATATATTATGGTTATAATGTTTTAGGTAACCCAATCCATATATATGTTGAGCATACATTTACTTAAATTTTTTATCTTATAAAATATCTATAAAGATTTTAATTGATGATATATTAATACAATTGGTTGGTTTAATTCTTTTCTATTTTGAATTGTATTGTTTCAGATATGCTGAATTTACTTGTGATTTAAATAATGTTGGGTTCTACAAAACCCTTAAACCATAAAACCCTTGTTTATGTAAAAAATAATATATATATATGGTTTTTTATAATTTTGACTATAACATGGGTTTTCTAAAATGTGCTCTTTATCTTTACTACTCCCTCCCATAATATAATATAATGATTTTACCCTTCAACATTATCACAAGATATAAGGGATTTTATGATTTTAAGACTGTACTTTATTACTCATCTATTAACTTTTATACTATTTTATTTTCTATCTATCAACTTCTATACTTTATTTTAGCTATTAACTTTTATACTACTTTATTCTCTCCAACTAACACAACTAACACATTTTATGACATGACTTATACTTTTGTTAATTCCTTAATTTTTGAAAAAGGGGCATAATCTTTATATTATGGGATGGAGGGAGTACTAGCTTTGTTTTTTTAAGTATATGATGCTATCCACTTTTGGACATAATATTTGACCGTCCATCTTATTCAAAATTTTAGTATAAATATCCAAAAAAATATGCTTAAAATACTTTTAATGTAAAATAAGTTTTAATGAAATAAATGATACATACATAATTTTTAAATAATATGAAAGATCAAACGTCATATAGGAAAGACAATAATATCATATATGTAAAAATGGATGGAGTACTTTAAAAGAAGTAAATGGTGAGATTTGCACCTATGTTTTCCACCTGTCTATTTTATCCTTCAACCTATTTTTTTTTGCCTATTTTTTCTCCCACCACCTCAGTTGTCCTGTAAATAAAATTTTCCTCAAAATTTCATATATTTATTCTCAATTCTTTTTTTACTAGGTAAAGATCTATGGCTAGATTTTATTAACATGGTAAGAAAACTGCACGAATTTTAAGGTTATGTGTTTAATTGCCTTGAAAATATTGATTCACACAAAAGTAGAAACAAATATAATCACACAACAAATTCATCCTCTTGTCCAAAATTTCGAACACCTATCATGTATTTACAATGTGATAGTATCACATAATTTAAAAGAAAAAACTATTTCGTCTTTAGAAAAAAATCAAAGAAATCTCTCGTCAAACAAGACTAATAAAAGTTTTATAGCTGCTGATCACCATCGCGGCCACAACCACCGTCATGACAATTCTAAGTTTCTAACCTACGATTTTTTTTCCACACATCTAGACGGGATAGTACTACTTTTTTTTATCCTCGAAGCTTCACTATTTTCAACCTGGGTCCCATGGTGCTACTGTCGCTGCCATGTTCATAACGCTGCACGCATATAATTTTCCGGAACAAGATATTCCCTGTGATGAAGTCCACTCCACTCCATGCATTATTCGATGGTGGATGCCTAACTTTGTTACCGGCCATTGACAATCGAGGCCACCTACGGGGCTCCGGCACACAGATTATTCGGAAAAATTAGACCGGGAGAAAAACTATTCGTTGACCGGTCTAACACTCTGCAACTAGCAGTTGTTTAGGGGTAAAGCGTGTACGGTGCAGAAGTAGATAATTACAGTTGCTCATGTTTGTTTATGAACAATTTTACTGACAGGTTAACCGTGTTCAAACATGTTGGTTAATTTAGTGGACATGACAGTTATTCTAGGTAAGGCCGGTTTGGTTCTCTCTTCTTTGTTTTTTTTCCAGGATTCTTGGTAAAATTTAGAGTAAAATATATGACCTTCTCAAAATTGGATTAAGGTGTCATCTAAATCTATGAGCTTATAAAATATATATCTAGCTCCTTACTTTTAGTTTAATATATCACCTAAGATTTAAAGAATAGATAACGCACCTCTAGGGCACATGACCGTCTATAGAGATCAGTATTTTTTTTATTGAAACCCTCCCTCACTTAATGCCTTTAAATCGATTACCACACATCCCAAAATTATCTGTGTATGACTTAAATTTTTTATTTGAATGTCGAGAAATACATATTTATTGATTTTTTTTATATGTATTAGTCTTGGGGTTAGGGAGAGTTTATTTGGAGGGCATACTATAGTGGTAAGGGCTAAATGCAAAATTCACATCTTCATGATGGCCACATTAGTGCTAAAGCTATGTCATTCATATTTGTACCTCGGATGATACATTAGAACAAAATTAGAGATCTAAATATACAAATGATGCATTAAACCAATATACATTTTACAAATTTATGTATCTATATGACATCTAATCCAAGTTTAAAAGACCAGCCGTGTATTTGACTCTAAAATTCAATAACATCAACTCATGCCTAAGTACTACTGTTTATTAACAAACTATACAAATAATCTGTCAAATGTTCTTATTAACCAAATATTAGTAACACGCACGCGCTTATTTTTCATCATCAAAGTTTCGGTAACAAATTAAACAAGACCTATTCCGAAAGCATCACATAGTTTTGGTAATTTATAGCCTACTCCCTAATTATTTAGGATTAGTTTACCGTAAAAAATAATATAGAGATTGAGAACAATAATTTATCTAGGGCATGCTTAGGATTTAGTGAGAAAGGTATGGATGTATTTGAGCTCATCCTACCATCCCTTTAGCCCTAATCCTACTACTGTGAACACTCCAGTCCTTTTCTCACCTGTCGGCCATAGATGCAAATAAGCCATAAATGGTACTTAACGGGAGGGCTGTGAAAGTTGAAAGAGTTGTCAAGATCATGTTAAGCTGTAAAGGAAATGTCATATACTAATTGATATCCGCCTCTACACATAAGAGGTAAGCTGAGATGCAACTGTCACAAAGTTATGTGCATGGTGGTTGTAGCTTTGTAGTAGCTAGGGTGCAATTTGTCAACATTTTATTTAAATTCCTTGTTAGACCCCAAAACATTATTACACAACTACCTTTTGTGTTATGGTATCATATATACCTGTTTTCTCTCTTCTAAAACCATTTTGTCTTGGCATTTATAGACGATCGCAGACAATATAACAACAGTTTGTATGCTTACTTATGCGTAAATCAGATTAAATTGCCATCATGCATTAAGTCTCATGCAAACCTTTTCTCATACCAAATGAGCTTAACCTTTTCTCATGCAACAGTTCTTGGTATATCAAATCATACTTAACACCGTTTCAAGAACAGGTAAGTGGTAAGTGAATGCATGGAATGATTTTTTTGTCTTAACTACTCCTGCCGAACTCAAACCAAGCCCACGCACTCCCACTGCTCCCCTCTCCTTGGTTTCTCTCTGCTTCTCCAAAGTCCAAGTGTTTCTTTTCACAAAAGGACCAGGTAGGTATTTTAATTTTATTTATTTATTTTTAGCCTCCATGTTTGTTGACATGGCCCCCTCTACCAATTCTTTTGTTACTGATTCCTGCACCACGCCCAGCAGCTGGTGGGGCCCGGGGGCACGCGAGCGCCGTAACTGGCACCCCGGGACCACCTGGGGTTTAGGCCCACTTGTCATTGATGGCTGTCTCAGTGTGCGCTGTCGCTGTGTCCTGGGAGTAATTGGGGCTCTCTTGTGTTGTGTGTTTTTAATTTTTTTTTTTTGGTTTGCGGGAGACAGGGATCAACGCCTCGACGGACGGCGTTCCGCGTAGAAGCAGGAAACGGCGTCGGTCGGATTTAAAACGGAAGGTGGATTCGGGACTACCGTCAAAATGTTCGTATGTTGCCCATTTTGCAGATACAACCTCAAAACTTTTGGTATTTTTTGGTTCCGTGGTACAAAACTGTTATCGGGTCACGGTTAACATCAAACTACTGTGAACATTCAGGCATATGCTTATGCCAGAAGGCTAGCTTGTCAGTTTCAACATAAACAGCGTTGTGCGTACGTTCCAAAAAACCATTTCAAGCTGGTTTTGGTCAAATCCGACTTAAATACATATGGCGCCGTTATAAGTTCATCTTTTTACAAGAATTTAAGTTCATCTCTAGCTAATAAAAAGGTTTTAATTGCTTCTAAGTTATGCCCTAATTCGTGTATACTTTTTTTTGGTAGAACTTGGAAGCTAACAATGCTAGTTTTTGGTCTGGTTTGATTTGCATGCAATTATTAATCAGACTTCATTTCGTTTTTTTATAGGGTTTGATCTATCTTCGTTCAGTTACACTTTGGTTCCCTGTTTCTCTAAAACAATACCCATAATACAAACATAAACTTTCTGGTTGTTTTTTTGTTTGAGGAAAATGATTGTAGGAGACTCCTACAGTATATAAATAAATATATATATATTTATATATAAAAAGGAAAAGTATTACAAATGTACAACTGCAAAGATCAAAAGTTTTGTAGCCATTATGTGATGTGTGGGTTATAGCTATCTTTTGCTCTATGGATAACCAAGGCAAATTCTGCTCTAAACTTATCTTTACATACTTGAAAGGAGGGCCTATATTTTCTGAAAATCTTGTTTGTAGAAATCCAGATGCTCTAAGCCATTGAAATGATAATCTCTATATAGAAAGGACTTGCAACTTGTTATGTAGGTCCTATGTGGCTTCTTGTATAGATAGATCTGTGTTCATGTTGGGCATACACAATTCCTTGCTGGTAGTATATTGTGCCTTTAAAAATTTATATGTTGACATGTTTAAAGGATTAGGTTGTGATACAATTACACGTACCAAGCGGGACTGCAATCAAGTGATGATTTAGTGAAATAACAACTTCGTTTATCTAAAACTCAAAAGGAAAGCACACATGGATAAACAATTGAGCAGTAATTGATTGGATTATTAAGATGTGATCTGTATGGATACTCATTGATATTATATTAATTATTTCTTTCTATGTGAATAACGAGTATCTATAAAAGTTAATGTTAGCTAAGGTTATTAGTTTACACCCCTACTTACCCTAAAAAAAGTTTACACCCCTACACAATTTTCAAAATCTTTTTTTAATGGATAATGTTCTTTGTGAGGAATATTGCTTGGAAATAAGAATTTTCTAGGTATTTACGCATGGATCTCTTTAGGCCCATAAAAGAAGAACATTTAAACTACATCATAATAATACTGTTATCATTTATTTCTGTCTTTAATTGCTACTTGAGCAGGTACATGAGACACATTATTATGCCATCCCTTATAATCTCTTCCCACGCTTAATTACTAAGTGCCTCTCACATGTATCTAGGGCATATTATCGTGCCATGAATTCAGAAAGCATTAAAACTAAACCCTACTTCCAATACTCAATGCGAAGCAAATCAGATTGATACCAGAATAAACCGAGGTTGAAGCCTCACGTGAGAGCAAGGATAATGTTACAATCTTGCTGGGGCCATTGGAAAACGATGATATTGGAATCTTTGTAGGGGCTATCTGCAAAACTCCCGCACCATAAACGGACGCTCTCTCTGTGCGGGACGGAGGCCATAAGATGATAAGAAGGCGCAGCCTCCGGTGTTCTCTTCTTCTCTCCCCTCGGTCTTTGCCAAATTCCCACTCCGCCTGCCCGCCCTGCCCGGATCCTCGCCTCAGCCTTCGCCTTTCCCCTGCCCGCACTGCCCCGACACACCCCCACCGCTCTTCACCCTTCCTCCGCTACTTGGTTTGCCTCCTTCGCTTCCACCACCCGCCGGGCGGCGTAGTAGTCTCTCCCCCTCCGCCTATGCCACACTGCGCGCTCGCCGCCGCCGGGGGCCGCGCGCGGCGGCTTCCTGCTGCTCTGACACCGCGGCGCTGACGAGCGGGGACCCTCTCGGGTTGGAGGGTTGGTGAAGGCGGCGTGCGCGCGCGCGCGAGGGGTGGTGGTGGTGGTGGTGGTGGTGGGGGGTGATGGGGAAGGAGGGGAAGCGGCGCGCGGAGGAGAGGAGGCGGAGGAGGAGGGGGAAGAAGGAGGTGGCGGAGGAGATGGAGGAGGAGGACGCGGCGCCCGCGATGGGGTGCTGGATCCGCATCCCGCGCCGCCTGGGCGGCGGCTGCATGTCGTCGCGCTCCAAGGTCGACTCCTCCACCAGCGGTCGCGGCGGCGGTAAAAATGCTCTCTCTCTCTCTCGTACTTGCTTGCTTCCTTGTGTTGCGGCTTGCGCCTTCGTTCGTTTGTGCCTACGCATGCTTGCCTCGGTCACTCGGTGTACGCGAGCGCCTGAGATGGCGCCATGACTGGCGGAAGCTTTGTTTTTCTGTTTTTATTTTATTCTTTAAAAAGTAATGTTGATTGTGATGGGGAGCATTCCATGATGAAAATGGATGTGTGTTGGTGTGTGCTCCGAGGGGGGGGGGGGGGCGCGCTCTGGTGGGTGGTACGAATTCAAGAGTGTGAGTTGGATAGAGTGGTTGGGGTGTGTGTGTGTGTGTGGGGGGGGGGGGGGGGTAGGGGTGGCATACTGGCACAGGATGGCTCTGCTTCATTCACGTACGATTATTTGATTAATGAGATTGATGGGAGAGCTTTGTGCTGTCCTGCTGTGCTGTTTGTGTACGAGCTGGAGGGTCTGTGGCTTTGGAGTGCTTCTATTGGTGTTCGAGTGGGTGTGCTTTGTGCTTCTGGTTGTAGGCTCTGTGGCTTGCTAGTGCTACGGTGATTCTATTATAGTTAGATAACACATGCACTGAATACAGACAAGCGCGCTTGTGTGAGTAAAGTGAAACGCTCAAGGGGGATATTTTTTAGATAATGGAAGCTTTCTCAGTCAATTACATTAAGGTGATACAACTAACTGAGAACACCCTCAGCCTCTGCATAGCTAAGATCCACACAGACTCAAGGGGGACATACTAACTTAACTTAAATACTTGGTCGCTCCAGTTTGCACATATGTTTTTGAATTGTTGAGCTTAACACTCTAGCTCACAACACGGATGGTTGGAGTTTTAGCTGAATATGGCATAAATGTCCAGCTCCATTAGAGTAAGGGAGCGATCATTTTCTACCCCTCTGTCCATGAATGCATTATGTTCTGGTAGTGCTTTTTTTCTACGTTGTTTTGGAATCAAATTTGGAAGAAAACAAACCCACTGGTCTATTCTTGAGGTCATGCTGAATTAGTTTCTTTTGTTGGGAAAGAAACATTTTCTTTGGAAACTAGGCATCTTGATTACCCGGCTTTTGGGAGAAAGCCAAAACACAAAACAGAGTCTTACATAAACGAAAAGAAAACAGAACAAAACACTGAAACAGTATGCTGGGGGTTCCAGCTATCCTTAACACACAACAGCTCCAGCCACCATCGACACCAAAGAGCAGAGAAAACATTCCAGATCGAATAGGCAGATTACCAGACCCCATGGGATACTCAATTACTCATGAAAGAAAGACAAATTACATGTCAAAGAGACATCAGGAGACATCACAAAAGAAAGAAAGATTGAACCTTTCTTTCTTTCGATCTTTAATCTTCACAAAAGTTGATTTCAAATGGAGGCATCTAAGAATGCCACATCATATTATTACTCCTGCTGGTTGGATTTCAGCCCAACCGTTTGAAATGTAGAAAGGGAAAAAGGTACTCAACAAATCATGCAGTCTGAAACATACCATAAAATACATCATTAAATCAAACCCTCTAGAATTTGGTAAATATTTCTGTTGCAACTGTTTCTCAGGCTGTCATCTTTTGCTAACAAACAAGGATAGGTCCTTATTACTGTTGAGTTGCTTTAGGATAATAAGCGTATTATGTTTGAATAATATAAGGGCTTTTTTAGCTATTCCCCTAACAAGGATTATGTTTCATGTTCAGAAAGCAAATCGGTAAATAATGGCTGTCGTGATCATTCAGTTCCACCTATGGCCTCTGGTTCTACAACATCCAGTAATACTGGAAGTATCTCACCTTCGTCCATAGTTGGAGAGGAACTTAAACTAACTTTCCAACTCCGTAGATTTACATTTAATGAACTTAAGTGTGCCACAAGAAACTTCCGACCTGAGAGTCTCCTTGGTGAAGGAGGTTTTGGCTGTGTCTTCAAAGGGTGGATTGAGGAGAATGGAACTGCTCCCGTAAAACCAGGTACAGGATTAACTGTTGCTGTCAAGACACTCAACCATGATGGGCTGCAGGGGCACAAAGAGTGGGTGGTATGTTTTGAATTTCTTCATTTTACAGATCACAAAAGATTATTCAAGTGTATTTTAATGCATCGTCAATTAAACTATCATTATTTCATTTTCAGGCGGAAGTTGATTTTCTTGGAAACCTTCAACATCCACACCTAGTGAAATTGGTTGGTTACTGCATTGAAGATGACCAAAGGTTGCTAGTATATGAATTTATGCCTCGTGGAAGCTTGGAGAACCATCTTTTTAGGAGTAAGAATCTTTGTCATACTGTCAGTCATATTATTCCCCATTTATTGCTGACTGTTTGGATTTTTTTGTTGTTAATGGTAGCAGTTTTTTCTTTTAGCATCTGCAATTCTATATGCAGCTTTCTTTCCTGTTCTCTGTGCAAGTAATGTTCTTGATTATTTATTTTATTTGTAGTAATCCTGTTGTAGTGTATACTTGAATGTCTGACAGTTTGGCATTTGAGATCATTAAGAAATGGCTGACGCCTTACTAACTGCTCATTATAATTTCTGGTAGTCAATAAGGGTGTTAGGTGGTGTTAACTTACATGTTTCCAATTCCTCATTATATATTTTTGGTGTTTTGTTAGTACTGACTAAATACCTTTGGTGCAACTCATTGTGCTCCTCCTTTAGAGAATGTAGTTCATGTGCTGTTAGTATTGCTATGCATGTTAAGTTTGACCAAATTGTTTTGTTTCAGTATAACTCTTTTCTGAACTGTCTTGTATTTATCTGATGTTTGTCTTGGATAAATGTATTAAACAGGATCATTGCCTCTCCCATGGGCCATCAGAATGAAAATTGCACTTGGTGCTGCAAAAGGCCTCGCTTTTCTTCATGAAGAAGCTGAAAGGCCAGTAATCTATCGGGATTTCAAAACTTCAAATATTCTTTTAGATGCGGTATGCAGCAATGTTCGACGATCGGAACACATACACTATGTTCATTTAGATTGTAACACTCATATTTCTTAAATGTTCTTGTGCAGGACTACAATGCAAAACTCTCTGATTTTGGACTTGCTAAAGATGGTCCTGAGGGTGATAAAACTCATGTATCTACTCGAGTCATGGGAACATATGGATATGCAGCTCCTGAGTATGTCATGACAGGTGAGTTGATCATTACCTCATTAGTTGGCTTGCTTGAATAATTTTGGAGATCACACCATATTGCTGAACCTATATTCAAACCTGCATACGCATTAAATCTTTCATAGCACATCGCATATCCTTTGACAGGTATCCTAGATAGCCCTTGTCCTTGAGTAGAATCGTAGAAACTCTAGGAGACTTGACATAAGGATGAAATCTGTGTACAAGGATGTGTGCATGGAGTGTTTTATTATAGCCAGCACCTTTTTTGGTCACATTCACAATGATCTGGGTGCTATCATGGCACACCATCTTAATTTTATGTGATTACTGGTATTTAAGGCACTCCATGTGCTGCTGTGGTGGTGCACTAGCTGTTTATCTGAATCTCTTTCTTTCTGAGGTAGTCCAAAAGGATCATAATTGCACTGGCTCGAAATTATGTTTCCCATTTTTATTTGATGAGCTTTGAACTGGATTCTTTGACTGATCTAAGCTGGGTGAATATTTTCATATACCACAGTAATGGACATAATTTACCATTGCTTCACTTGTTCGAGAATTGAACTGCATCACATTCACTTTGTATGTTGCACCGCCTTATCAGTACATTTCTTGCGCAGGTCACTTGACATCAAAAAGCGATGTATACAGCTTTGGAGTGGTGCTGCTAGAGATGATGACAGGCAGAAGGTCAATGGACAAGAACAGGCCAAACGGGGAACACAACCTGGTTGAATGGGCGCGTCCTTATCTTGGAGAAAGAAGGCGATTCTATAGGCTTGTAGACCCCCGTCTAGAGGGGAACTTCTCCATAAAAGGAGCTCAGAAGACGGCTCAGCTGGCCCATGCCTGCCTTAGCCGGGATCCGAAGGCTAGACCTCTCATGAGTCAAGTGGTCGAAGTCCTCAAGCCCCTCCTGAACCTCAAAGACATGGCCAGCTCATCATACTTCTTCCAGTCCATGCAGCAGGAACGTACCGCTAGCCTTGGCAACCCAACTGGCAGCCAAAGCATGAAGGCACAGAGCACCTTCGCGCGCAACGGGCAGCAGCCAATGAGGAGCCTCTCCTATGGCCCGCATGCCTCTCCATACCGGCAATCTCCGAGGCCCAACGGCAAACAGCAATGAGACTCCGTTGTGCTCATCCATTCACAATGATCAGTGCAAGACTGGACTTTCTACCCAAACTGGTGCATAGATGGTGCACCTGACTTACCATGGCGCTGGAGCACCCTGTGTCGCCGAGAAAGCCTGGCTTCCAGAATGACTAGAACTGCACGGGAACGTTTACAATGTGCAAAATTTCTTCTTGTCACTTGGGCTTCTGCACACCCTGTGTCGCGGAGAAAGCCCGGCTTCCAGAATGACTAGAACTGCGTGGGAACGTTTGCAATGTGCAAAATTCTTCTTGTCACTTAGGCTTCTACATTTCCATTTCTAGGCACCTTGACTTGGGGAGAGGGGGTGGATCAAACCGGGTTTTTGCTTGTCTTGGGAACAATGCTCAGACATGTGGTTAGAGTTGCTTCTTCCTAGGGAATCCTGGTGGGAAGTGTTGCTCCCTGGGCTCTCTTACTCAGACTGTCATCTGTCGGTCGCCTTGTAATTAATCGCCATCTGGAGGAAAGGCAAAAAAGGGGAGGCAAATTTACCCATCCTTTTCCCGGCTGGTACCTCACTCTATTTGTGATTGAATGATTGTTACTACCTGTTCTGCGTCGTTTCCATTTCTTTTGAGTGGGTCATAAGTGAGTTACAAGCTGGTGCCTGGAGCTTGTGCATGCCGTAGGCTGGTGCAGTATGGCTTCTGGTAGTACACTAGTACGTACGATACATGCATGGTACAGCAGTTAGTACCGCCGTCTGTTCTAGGTCAAGGTGCTTTGCACCATTGAAGAACCATACTGCGCTAGTAGTATGCGGGAGAAATATAGAGCGATTTATTTTTTCCTTAAAATACATGTAAAAGTTATCTTAGTTTTGATATCATCTCTATAAATTATCTATAAATTATTAGCATATTTCAGTTGAGGTTTTTTAATCTTGTTACGAGTTATAGATGTTGATCATATAATTTAAGCAACGATTAATCAATAATATAAAATATCTTGCTCTTTGTTTTTAGGATAATTTAGAGGTTGACTTTCTTTTCATCATAAAACAAATTACAAACAAAGAGAAAGGAGACACTTACATCACTACATTACATTGAGTAGTACTTTAAATTTAAATTACATTACAGAATTTAAATTGCAAAATGTAAATAGGAAAGACAAAAAAAATCCAAAATAAACAATATATCATTGATTAAAATATATTTACGTAGTTTATACAAATCTTACAAAATTCTCTCAAGAATTCTAAAAGAGATATCTAAAACTCTCATATCTTCTCATATCTTCTCATCTCACAAGAACTTCTGCTAGTTCTCTTAAAGATAATGTCCTCTTGTCTATGGCTATCCTTTTATATAGTCAAGTGTCGCTGGAAAGTCACTAAAACAAAATTTAAAATGTCCTTAGAAAGAAACCGTGGCTCACGTAAAATTTTAGCCATTAATCTTTCCCTTGAAAACTAAGAAAATACTCTAGATCGTGCCACATAGGCCACCACATGAAAGGTCGTAAAGTCCAATCACTGGACGTAGAGGACCTGTTGTTGCAACCACTTTCTTTGCCCACGCCTACCTCCTACCGACACGTGTACTGAGTAGTAACATGTGTGGCCAAGCAAGTGCACGTGATCATGCTTGTGCCCCTGATCGCTGGCCCGTTAATCGGCTGGTGCCGCACATGCTTGCTCTCGCGAGTCCATGCCTACACATGTTGGTGCTCGCTAGGCTGTCGCGCTGCCGCTCAACTCGCTGCAACTGGACCACGCTCTCGCCTATGTGCTCTCCCGCATGCTCTTGCGCCGCTAGGCCACGTCACCTACTACACATGTGTATCGTGTCGCTAGGCCGCTATCTCCTCTTTGTGTGTGCGCTTGGCCTTCCTACTCGATGTTACACTCATGGGCTGTCATTGTCGTCACACCCATACGTACACATCTCCTATTGGGTCGAGTCACAGCCACTGCCTTGTCCACACAGGCTCCGCTTGTGAGCCATCGAGGAGGAAGGGGAAGAAGCCGATTGGGCCTCCTACCATGGGCCACCTCCACTATCTCTTCTCTTTTTCTTTTTTTCTCCTAATTTTCGTTGCAAATTCCAACGCTAAGCCTCTTGCGAAAACATTTCTACATGGTATTCATCCATCATGTGCCACCTTATATTCAATCTTGTCACTCGTCATCCATGATCGCTTTAGACCTCGACTCCTTCCTGAGTTTAGTCCTAATCGGTCATTAATCAAGATTTACCTCCAAAAATCATGACTTCATTCCTACTTTGTCACATGGTATCCCGACCACACAAACCTCTACTCCTCTCTGAGCATAGTCCAGATTCTTACTATTGACTAAGGTTGACCTTCATCACTTATACATAAATAGACCAAACAATTGTTTCTGGGCACAGATAACGCAACATGACTCACATTAGTTGTACACACTCTCGTCGATAATCATCAACTTCTCAAACCAAATTTTCTACAAATATCTCACTTCCTTTGCTAATTTTCTATCACAAATAAACCAAAACAACACATGGCTTCACAATCTCTCTATTGATGGAAACATTGGTAATTCAAATCAAAGTTTTAAAATTTGATGTTTGGAAATTAAAAGCAAAGAACTTTATAAAAATCAACTTGGTTGATCTTGAAAGAGTGAAAATCAAGACCATGTGACATGAGAAAATAATTGCAATCAAATGCAAGATGCTCTCCCAAAATGACTAATTCCAACTTTCACTATTATCTAAAGCAAGTTTTAATTTTTAATGAATACAAATTTTCTTTAATTTTTATTTTTCTCCCCCTTTACAATGGAGACATTAAGAGCAACAAGAAAAAAGCAAACATACATGAAATGAGATGTAACCTACACATTTTTAGCTCATAAGAGTTTTGGGAGTTATCTAATGACATCTAGATGTAAACATTGACATTCATGTAAAAGCAAGCACTAGAACTTAGCTAAAACATTCTCAAAATTAGTATGATTTAAGACATATATATCAAGTTTGTATCACAAGTAAGCAAAAACCTTTTTACTTTATTAGCAAGTTAGAGTGCAAAGGTCATCACTAGATGTAGCTAAAAAAAGCAATTAAACTCACAAACATGTTTTGCCCACTCAATCAAAATAATCAACCCATGCTATTTGTACTAATGTAAAGTTCAATAAAATATCAATGTGAAAGTATATATGACAATATTGCAATTTCAAGCTCATTTTTAATTTTTATTCTGTTAACACCAAAATTTAGTAAGTCCATGGATAGATTGGAAAGATGATCGGTCTAGTAAAGAAGAGTCCGATTGCTACAGGAAAGAAGCCGATCGAACGAAGCGAGGAAGGATTCGGTCTAATTATAGAAGACTATCCAAATGAGACCGAGTTTAAGGAAGAGCCGTGTAACTCACGGCAAGATAATTTATCTATGTAAATCGTATCTTATATTGATAGAAAGGTTTAGTTAGTTCAGTTAACTTTCTTATAGATATTTTCCTTATATATTTTTTAGGAAATAGTGTCCGATGGTTGTTGTAACCGCATCGGATCTGTAATGGCAGGTATAAATATAGACCCCTGGAAGCCTATAAGATATCCTTCGATCAATACAACTTCAGCGCATCGCCACCCTAGTTTATCTAGGTTTTTACCGGTAGGTTCTAGCTCTCAACACGGGACTGCATCGGTTAAGTTCGATCTCCGGTGAAGGGATAAGTTCCGCCACTATCCTGGTATATCTTGATTTGTCTGAGACTACATCAGTTAAGTTCAACCTCTTAGTCAGATCGAGGGTACCGCATCACGTCCGTGTGAGATCTATCGGTTTACTAAGCTCTCTTTGTCGTCGTCAGTCTCGTGCTGTATCTATTAGATTCGGCCTACGAGGCTGCCGACAAGAGATTGAGTCGTAGGCCTGTAGGTCTCTGCCCGACGTTTCATCGGAGTGGTTAGCCAATGAGTTATATATACCTTGAGCAACACGCCCAGTGTATCAGCTCCTCAGCCAATATGCATCTATCTTCAGAGACTTCCATCGAACGTCATACCTAGTGCATCGGTCTTCCGGTCGATGCACGTATATCTTTAGAGATGTTCTCTCATCGGCTCAGCTAGCCGTTGGGTTCGCTCCGCCCTTTCTTTAGCACAACCGATCTGGCATCCGTCGTCCCATTGTTGTTGGCCTCGATCTCTTACTGTCTCGGTTAGGTCCGATCTATCGAGATCTTGCATGTTTTGCTATTATTTGAATACCCTTTGGTGCCTCCATCAGCTCTGCGGCCGATGGATCAGGATCTCGCTTTTGTTATACCCAGAGCCATCACATCCTTCGTCGATATCTGTCTACGCCTTCATCAGCTCTCCAGCCAATGGAAGAGCGTCCCAATCTCTATCGACGACCAGTCGATAGCAGGAGCCATCCAAACGCGTCCGATAACCAACTCGATCCTATTGGCGGCCAGCTGACAACGAGAGCTTGTATTGGCCTATCGTTCGACTGACCCGTTCGCCTCATCTCCTTGTCAATTGTAGGGTCAAATTGAATGGAACATCCGCACCAACACCGTTGCGACTGACAGACCAGAGAGCAAGCCGTAGGACCCGTGCCGGAGCTAAGCGGACCTCCCAGACTTCGGCGCGCGTACCTTGCGATGGAGAGAAGTCGACAGACCTGCACTAGAGCTAAGCAGACCTCTCAGGCATCGGCGTGGTCGCGCCGTGTGTGCGAGATCCAGTGTGACCATATTCATTTTTCAAGTTTTAACAAATGTAGCACGATAGTGATGCTACTCTTGATCTTATCTTTAGCTGACAACGCTATCCTCATCATATGTTGCTGTCTGAACCTCAATCAATACATGTATCTGGAGTTCCTATTATAGGCAGTCTTCGTGCTACCTTCGAAACCATTCATACTTAAATGCACTTAGTAGCCCAAACAAATGTGAATGAAAATACCCATGAAACATACAAGAAATAACACAATTCATACAAAATTTGAAAATAAAATCATGAGCATTTTGAATGCATGAACCAAAGTTATTGAAAAGAATCAGTAAATATGGTATGCGCATGAGAAAGATACTTCAAAGAGAGCTACTAAATCAAGCACTTGCATATTAATTAAGTTTAAGTTGATTTCATATTAGGCAAGTTTTAATGAGCTTGATAAACATGGTAAGATCATATAAACTATTCAAAAGCATAAAAAGTAGATAGTAGATCGAGCTTAAGACAAAAATAACACATGCTTGATATAAAGAAGAACAAAATATTATAAACAAAACTCTTAATTTATTGTAGAATATATTATAGCGTAGAAAAGAAAAAAGATACACTATGGTACAAATGCAAGAAAGAAAACTCCTCATCAACTCAATCCATAGTGGTGAATCTAGAACATCGACTCTAAAGGCATAGGAATAAGAGCAAATCCAAGTAAGATACATCACAAGAGCAAGATACCAGTTTTCTAAAAAGCATTTGCAATCATAAGATCTTCAAGTGTTACATATTTGGTCAAATACCAAATCAGAGTCCAAAAGTAATCTTCTACAAGAATCTTCTTAAGAAGACTATCACAAAAGCTCCAACAGAAGATATTTGAGTTATGTCCCTTTGTCATGGCATATAGCTCACATGGCTCAAAGTAACTCCAAAAGGCAAGTAAAGTGCCTCAAGAAGAAAATCAAGTTGTCAAGAATATCAAAATAGCTAGCAAAGGTCAATCAAGCAATGAAAACACACACTCTCTAAAATCATGCTAACAAGATAAATCAAAAGCATCGAAATGAGATAATCAAAGTACAAAAGCATCAAGTATCGACTAATCTCTCACAAAGTCACGTAGACATGCAAAAGTTCGGCCTAAATGTTGTAAACAGGCACACCGAGCTGCCAATGTTTGGCTTAGGTGCAACAAATAGGCACATGGAGTCATATAAGCCTAGTCTAAGTACTATCATAAGGTAGAAGAATCACTTGGCATGCACTTGCAACAAAATGATCAAAGCCAAGTGTCCTACCTCCTTGTAAAACTTCACATGTGAGATGCAACAATCCTCATCGATTTAGTACCAGAGTTAGTAAGCATATATTTAAAAATCTAGTACTGTCTCATGTGAGATGTAGAAACATGTTTAGCACAGACAAAAGAATTATGCACATGCTGACCCTTCATGTTTTATCCTAATCCTATCAAGTCATATCAAAGGTACACATCTCGACGAGAATAGCGAGATATACCACTTGAATGGCAATGACAAGCATACTTAAACCTCTTAGTAACTCTTATATGTGTACTACGAATGGCTCTCAAAGTCCTAAGACATTCTTGGTGCTCCTTCTTAGCCTTTCTAGGACAAAACTCACCAGATGGTCAATCTTTCTAAAAAAGTGTATTCAAATTTGGTTTTCTCTACAGGTTTGGTTGTCTTGGGTTTGGTTATTTCAACATGCTTAGATAAGTCTTTCTTAGACTCAAATTCTGTTGACTCTTTAGGTTTTGGTGTCTTTTTAGGATCTACAAGCTTAGACTTGCTAGATATAGTTACTAATTTAGTTTCTACTATTATAGGTAACTAGAGCTATTATCTCCTATGAAAATGATAGACTTGAAGACTATAGGTGTTTTGGCTAACTTTATGATACCATCTTTAACACCTATAATCTCATGGGTATGTCGCTTCTTTCACCCGCGTCTACCTCCTACTGAAACGTGTCTCGAGCGGGATCACGTGTGGCTGTGCACATGCACGCACACTCGCGCACTCGGTCGCAGGCCAACTTGTCGATCGGCGTCACACGCGCGCTCCAAGACGCCCACACCCCCATTTGTCTACACCTGCTGGGCCGCCTCACAGCCACTTGTCCTATTGCTGTTAGGCTGCACTCTCTCCCGTGCACTCTCCCACGTGCTCCTGTATTGCTAGGCTGTGTTACCTCCTGTGCATGGGCGTTGTGCCACTAGGCTGCCGTCGCCCCTAGGGCATGCGCTTGGTCCGCTTGCCTGACACTGCACTCGTGGGTCATCGTTGTCACCACACCCATGCATACACGTCTCCCACTAGGCCAAGCCAGAGCCACACTAGGCCACCTCGCCCGTGAGCCGTCGAGGAGTAAGGGAAGGGATAAGCCGACTCCACTATCTCTTCTGCTTTTCTTTTTCTCTCCTGATTTTCTTCACGAATTCTAGCGCTTGCATACTTGACCTTATGAAACCAGTTGTGAATACCTTCCATACGGTGCTTGTCTATCATGTGCCAGCTTGTATTCAACATTATTACCATACATCCATGATCGCTCTAGACTTCGACTCCTCACTGAGTTTAGTATAGATACATCATTGACCAAGGTTGACTTCTAAAGATCTTGATTTCAGTCACACCTTATCATATGTTATCCTAATCGTACAAACCACTACTCCTCCCTAAGTATAGTCTCAGTTATCTCTATTGATCAAATTTGACCTTTATCACTTGCACATAAATAGACCAAGTATAGATATCATAACCTGACTCACATTAGTCGTACACACTCATACTGATAATCGACAACTTTTTAAACCAAAATTTTAACAAAGATCATACTTCATTTATCAATTTTTTATCACAAATAAACAAAAATGACACATGGTTTACAACAATTTGCATGCCGTCCAACCTTGTGCTGGAGGTATTTGTTTCTTCATGACATGGTAGTAAAGATATGCTAATACGAGAATCTGGAGTTTCGCCAGAGGGCAGACGGGCAACCGGCTATAAATCTTGACGGCAAATGCAGTGCAGCACGGTGATGAGATGCTGTGCCTTCATACGTATAGGAAGGAAGAAAGAAACAACAAAAGTAGTAAAGAAATATGTCACTGGACTGCCTGACGCCTAGACTGAAAAGCCCAAACACTGGCATGGAAAATTTAGCCCAATTGGTCTACCAAAATCGCCTGAAGCAACAACCCTTGAACTAACACTAAAAACTTGCATGCATGGAGGAAAAAAGAGTTTCTTATGGCCTCTTCACTCATCAAAATGTAGGTTCTCAGCCTTGATTCCAGTAGTTACCGGTGGGCAGAGCAAATGGCGCCATCAATGCCATAAGTGAAATAGTGTTTCCTAGTCTCTGATGATAAATTATGAACTTTTTTGCTGATCCACAGTGAAGATGTCAACGGTAGAGCCTAGGCGGCCATCTGACCAACCTTGGAGTTGCCTCCGGCGCTGTGGTAACTGGCTGGTGTATGCAACCAGCTAGTAGTGATAGTCGTTTTGTCTAGTTTTATCCACTTACTTGGACACCAAATTATAGTGAAAAGCTCTTGCTCCAACACTTGGCATGGTTGAAAGCTTTTGCAGACGTGTCAAGTACGTACGTGTGTAAACATGAATTCGTATTATAAGATTGGTTCAGAAATAGATTTTTGTTTACATATTTGTTCAGAGATAGTTGCTTGACTCTATTGTCCATGTACTATTTAGAAAAAAAGACGTCCATATATGCAAAGTCATCACTATGTGCAAAGCAGCAGTCATAGACAGCAGACAACAACACTATGGAGCAAAGCATTATATTGTGCACAGGCGATCAAGCGGTAGGCAGCACATTTGATGTGATGGGCCGACCCACGGAGAGACTATGCATGGGCCAGAAAACTCTCTAGTTTCATGGGTTGGTTTGACCCACGGCCTGCAGCTAACGGCCACCGTGGGATAGGTGGTAGGATCGACACGTATTATGAAGCAATGCAACCAAATGCTTTAATTCAAATATTCAATTGAGCAAGAAACAAAAATTTCTCTTACTCGGGTCATGGTTTAATTATGCAGAAATGTTTGGAAGAGAAATTAATGATAGAGCTTCTTTGATGTCCCTTCATCCTGTAGGGCCACGAAATCCAACCAAGTGCATGTCCAAACTAGTACCATCCTCCAACTCCCTCGCGTGCGCAGCTATGGGCTAAAATTGCTCCACTCTTCTGGGCATTATGACTGAAGTAGCCACGGCATTGGTTGCGCACCACTTAGACCTCAGACTCAGTCTCGTCCAAGCATTACTTTTAGTAGTCAGATGTGCAGGGACGGTTTGATAGACAAGAGATTCCAAATTTGCAAACGCGTTTCGGCAGCATGTCACGATGCTGCACCGTGCATGCCAATTAGGATACCGAGGTGGGGTTGGAGGGAAGGGTAGGAAGAGAAGTTGGGGGAAAATAATCTTTAACTTCGAGGAATGGTTGAAGAGACGATATACTAGCGATGGGAGGCAAAAATGGGTAGGCGGCAGTTCAAATGAATTCTCTGGATGGATTTTATGGTGGTGTTAAAGTACTTGGCGTTTACATGGTATAATGATATGGTCTTCACCCAATATAATATCTACTTGACGCTTACATATCAATATAATCAACAAAACAATAAAAAAATTAAAAATAGTGGATTCACCTATCGGTTTTTAAACAAGCCCTTTCCATCCTCTTTCTTATCTCCTCAAGCTCAGATATCGCCGATGCCTCCACAAGGGAAAAGGAGGAGCATGGCGTGGTGGCGCTCATGGCGGTAGGCCTCTAGATGCTGCACACTCATTAGTGAGTCCCGAGGAAGAGCTCATGGTGGAGAACCCTGAGGAGGATCTTGTAGTGGGTGTGATCACTTGGTGCTTACTCCATAGCTGTGAGCTTGGAGATGGCCATTCCTTCTCTGCATCTGGCAAGCTTAGTGTCATCTACCACCTTTCTTTCCCAAGCTGACCTCTCCATCCTCTTTTCCCTCTTTCTATTGAAGAGATAGTGAACCCACCTTAGGAAGGAAGGCGTTGAACATGGAGCACTGGCATCGCCATCGCTAAAGCCACCTCATCAAGCCGACCAACTGAGCTCCACGATGTTTGCGTGTACACCAACGATGAGGTTGCATGACCACCTCCTAGACTTGGCCTTACACTGCACGTCACTGGTACCCCGAGCTCTATCTTTGCCACCATACCTCTCATTAAGCTTGAGGAGGACCTTGCTGACCTCCCTACTCCTCCAACCTTGATGTCCTCTCTCTTTTCATGTAGATCTGAAAAGCCGAAGGACCTTACTACACACCTAGCTCTCAATATAGAGCTTGTGGGTGTCTCGATGAGGGTGGCATTGTAAGGAGTAGGATGGCGCTATCGAGGGATGGTGATGGTAGAGGCAGCTCTTATCTCCTTCTCTACCTTCGACTCAACGACGCCCACCATCGCTACCATTAAGCTATGACTGCCGTTGATCTAGATGTTGCATGACCTTCTCTGCTCCCATCTCCTCCTTTACTTAGAGGGCACCACCATTTGGGTCATGGCGATGGGACCGCCTCTACTGCTATCAGCTCGTTGACCCTACCATCCCTACAAACATCAACGGCTATCGCTACTTCTTCTTACCTGACATCAATTGCTTCTATTGTTGTTATTTTCTCACATGTTCTGATAGAGACAAGAGGAAGTAGGGGACAATGACAAGTAGGGTCTTTAACTTTCTTATTTTCTTTTGTTGACTGAAACGTTACATGAATATCATGTAGTTGTCACGTCTGATGACTTAGAATGGATTGCTTAGTCAGCACACTAAGTAGGATGAAACCGCTCTAAAAAATATCAAAGGAGGTAAATAAACCATTATTAATAGTTAAGAGAGATGCTATAAAGTTGAGGAAGATAAATCAAACTCGATCCATAGTTGAGTGGGCAAATAAACTTGTTACATTTTAATGTAAAATGAACCCATTAGCCTCAATTTGGGCTCGTCTTGAAGAGCCAGATTCAAATCCAAGTAGAACCGTCTCTAGAAACCGAGACTTATCTTCCAAATAAAAAAATTCACATGTATAGATGATCAAATAGGTTATGTCGTTAGGCTACTATAGTACAATAAACCGGCATAGCAGCTACTGTAGTAGGCAAGCTAAGCACGAGCACGGCCTGGCCCATCAATTTTTTCTTTAATTTTCTCTTTTTTATATATTTTTTGTGCCAAATGAACCGTAATCAGCCGATGGACTACTGATCAAACATGATCAGATTCCTCAATAAACCGTGATTAAACCATCAGTCTGCCTGCCGTAACGGATCGTGGGCTGTGCCAGCCCGACCGTCCATTTGCCCACCTATATCGGCACGAGCTCGTGATTCCGCAGCGACTCGTAAAATTTCCCCGCACCGCTTTGCTCGACGATCTGCCTCCACCGCCTCCGCCATGGCGTCCGCCGAAACCCTAACCCGCTCCCCGTCGCGGGAGCCGTCCTCCGACCCGCCCCGCGCCGCCTCCTCCTCCTACGAGCCCCCGCGGGAGTCGTCCTCCGAGCCGCACCACAACGGGGACGGGGGGAGCGGCGCTGGAGGCGACTCGTCTTCCTCCCGCCGCCGCCGCCGCCGCAGCCGGTGGGAACATTCGAACGACGACTCGGCCGCTAACTCCGGCGGGGAAGGGGGCAACGGCGCGGGGGGACGGAAGCGCAAGTCGAGGTGGGCCGAGGAGGAGCCCCGCCCCATCATCGCGCTCCCGGACTTCATGAAGGACTTTGCCGCCGATCTGGACCCGGAGGTGTACAACCTCAACGCGCGCCTCCTCGAGATCTCTCGCCTGCTGCAGTCGGGGCTCCCTCTCGACGACCGTCCCGAGGGCGCACGCTCGCCCTCGCCGGAACCCATCTACGACAACCTCGGCATCCGCATCAACACCCGCGAGTACCGCGCCAGGGAACGCCTCAACCGGGAGAGGCAGGAGATCATCTCCCAGCTCATCCGCCGCAACCCCGCCTTCAAGCCCCCTGCCGATTACCGCCCGCCCAAGCTTCAGAAGAAGCTCTATATCCCCATGAAGGAGTTCCCTGGGTACAACTTTATCGGGCTCATCATCGGCCCGCGTGGTAACACGCAGAAGCGGATGGAGAAGGAGACAGGAGCCAAGATTGTAATCCGAGGGAAGGGCAGCGTCAAGGAAGGGAAGCTGCTGCAAAAGAGGGATATGAAGCCGGATCCCAGCGAGAACGAGGACCTCCATGTGCTTGTTGAGGCTGAGACACAGGAGGCATTGGATGCTGCTGCAGGCATGGTGGAGAAGCTACTTACCCCGGTGGATGAGGTTCTGAACGAGCATAAGCGGCAGCAGCTGCGGGAGCTCGCGGCACTGAACGGGACAATTAGGGATGATGAATTTTGTAGGACTTGTGGGGAGCCAGGTCACCGGCAGTATGCTTGCCCTAACAGGACTACAACGTTTAAGAGTGAGGTACAGTGCAAGATCTGTGGGGATGGTGGCCACCCAACAATTGATTGTCCAGTTAAGGGCACTACTGGGAAGAAAATGGATGATGAGTATCAGAACTTCCTGAATGAGCTTGGTGGGAGTGCACCTGAGTCAGTGACAAAGTCTAGTGGTCCGATGTTGGCTCTTACAGGGAGCGGTGGGAGTGGTGGCAGCAGCGGTGCTGGTGCTGCTAGTGGTAGTAACCCGCCATGGGCCACTGGTGGTGGTGCTGCAGTCACAGGAGCAAATGGGATCAAGGAGTATGATGAGACCAATCTGTACATTGGCTATTTGCCACCTACACTGGATGATTCAGGGCTGATAGGCCTGTTTTCACAATTTGGAGAGATTGTCATGGCGAAGGTTATCAAAGATCGCATCACTGGGCAGAGCAAAGGATATGGTTTTGTGAAGTATTCAGATGTCTCGCAGGCTAATGCAGCAATAGCTGCGATGAATGGTTACCATCTTGAAGGGAGAGTGATCGCAGTTAGAGTTGCAGGAAAGCCGCCGCAGCCAGCTGTGCCTCCTGGCCCACCGGCCATGGTAGCACCACCAACATATCGTCCTGCAGAACCTGCTGCTGGTGGCTACACCTCACAGCCTTGCATGGGGGCACAACCACCACCACCTCCAGGGAGCTATGCTCCAGTTCCTTGGGGGCAACCACCACCATATGCTTCATACCCTCCGCCGCCACCAGGTTCTAGCATGTACAATCCTTCACCTCCTGCACCAGGCCAAGCTACACCACCCCCATATAATGTGCAGTATCCACCACCGCCATCTCCGATCCCTCCACCAGGCATTGCTCTGTCAACTGATGGGGCACAAAACTACCCTCCTGGTGTAAAACCACCAAGTTCTGGTGCACCTACTCAGCCTGTCCCAGTTCCAGTCTATGGAACCACTGGTGCACCAAATGCACCACCTATGTACCCTCCACCTCCTTATGGTTATGCTTCATATTATCCATCAGTAACACCAGTTCAGCCATCACCACCTCCATCACCTGCTGTCGTTGATCCCTCTCAGAGCATTGCAAATGCACCCTGGGCAACTCACAGTGCACCATCTCCACCACCGGCTACTGCTGATCACTCACAGAGCATTGCAAGTGCACCTTGGGCCACTCACAATGCACCACCTCCACCGCCGCCTTCCAGCATTGAGCAGCATCCTGCTACCTATGGTGCTGATGCAGAGTACGCTAAGTTTATGTCAGAGATGAAGTGATGTGAGCCAAGCTGAAGCAATTCTTCCAACAATGGAAAGAGGTAACTTAACATTATCTATTTGATACTTCTCATTAACCTTATTCAAAATAATTTGGGTCTAACGAAGATAACCTTGTATAATTTATATTTGACTGGGGCATCATTGATGGCATCATATGTTGATAATATTATGGCGAAAGTTTGATCGCAGACATCCTCATCATGGAATGCTTGCTCATGCCTTGTCAATGCACAAACTGGTTGCATTGCCTTTTGCGGTGGCCAGCCTTCATTATATCTAATTTCTGTAAATTCCTGTACTGACTATTCATTCTTTAGGCGATTTGACTATATGTTAATTGAGATTATTTGTCATCCAACTTAGACTAGAATGAGATACTGAAAAAGAAATTTGTCAACGCCTATACATGGAACTGACCAAGTCTTTGCAATTTCTGCAGTGAGATTTTATTGAAGTTCTTTTTGGGTAGTAAAGATGCATCATGCTTTCATTATGTATTCATCAAACCTTTCATACCAGCGGCCATCATGTATTGGTGCTTCTATGTTTTCAGTTTCTCATGATTAATTAGCGTCGTTATGATTGAATGATATTTAGATTAACAAAATGTTTCAATACATTGTCTGTGCACTCTCTGTTCCTTTATCATCTTTATAGGCCATACTAGGATTAACTAACATGTTTGATCTCGTCTCAACTCTTTTGGCAGGCTTAAGGCTTCTTGGAGCTAGTGCCACACTGATTTATTTCTTGTTGGAAGTTTGGGACTCACATCTTTAACCTTGCTGTGCTGTTATGACCATTGCAGAGGTTGCATGATTAAGGACGTTAAGCATTACTGGGCACAGAGGAAACCAGATTATTTGCTCTATCTCCATCTTCTGGAACCATTTTTAAGAACCCTTTACTGATGCTTTGTTGTCTTATTATTCTTATCATTACTCAGCATTTTTCCTGTGATGTCACTTTAATTGTCTGCTGGCTGTGGTATTATTTTTATTCTCACCGTTATTGTTTATGCTTTTTTTTTACTTTTCAATTTGGTAAGTGCTGGTGGTCCTCTTCGTTTGGATGCCGAAACTTTGCTGCCCTGTGGTGATTGCCTGATTGGTATAGCGTGTGAAAGATATGCAATATACTTGTTTCTATTGAATCTCTTTTAAGTTATCCCGTCTTATGCCTTTGCCTAAGTTGTTTGGCAGTTTGCTCGTGACAGAGGCAGCCAGAGTTAGTGCTTGCTTCTCAGGTATTGTTGAGATTATATGAATTGTCCACTGTGGAACATACTATTTTTTTAATTTGGATTCCTCTTTATGTTTTCTACTGACAATTTTAATTTGTATTCTTCTTTATGTTTTCTACTGACAATCAGTAACAAGTTTCTTCCTTCTCCAATTTGCCTCTTCACATTTTCTACTGACAAAGTGTGACAAGTTTCCCCTTTTAATAGTCAAATGTAAGCATTTTGGTATCAAAGCATATCTGCCATGCTGGAGTCATTGGTGCAGAGGTTCTGGATATGTTTTTATGCCGCTAATTACTCTCTTAACTTGTAAATGAATTTCTTTTGCAACTTAACTAGGACATGACGATGAGCAGATCAAGTCATTAGTCTGGAGGCTATGTTCAAGATGCATACTGCAACAATTATTTATGTGAGGCTTGTGAGCCCATGTGAAGGTTTGAGTTAGCTGAGACTGATTGTAGGTTCTAGGTGTTCCTGGAATAAAGGAAAGTAGGAGATATGATACGCAAATGAAATTACCTTATATTCACATACAGTTGTTTTAACTTGTAACCTGCATTAGTTACCTTTCTATTGCCATGTAGATATACCATCCATCTGGCTTGCGAAAACATATTACTGTTCTCATGTTTTCTCTTTCAAAGAAAAAAGGTTTTGTTTTGAATGTACCGTAGGGGAATATACACAATGTTGAGAGTGATGAAAAAACTTTGTTTTTTTTCTTGCATCTCTTTTTATTACTGCGAAGATTAGCACATTCTTGTAATACTAGTTAATGGTTTATTGGTGTATAATTTTGTATTATCACAATGTTAAAACGATTTCATTGGAGTTTCTCAAGCAATGCAGCCCTTGTAGATTTGCTTTTTTATGCTTCGATGTGATAATCACTACCTTGCAACGTTGGTCACCCCCACTTTTCACCAATTAATGTATGTATCTGGTTTTGGCTTTTCTTGCTTGGAAATTAGAACTAGTGTTGCCTGGACAGAGACGTGTGTGTTAGAAACTCGGAATCCACTCAAGCATGAAAAAATTGGATGCATGAAAAAACTACTAGGAATCTGACATGGGTGTTGAAATTTGACTTGGGACTCAGTTGTGTGATTCGGCAAACAGTTCTAGACGCTGGTTTTGGGTAACACAAGCTGTAACATGAATGCCACATGCTTCTTTGTGTTTCTTGTTGTTTTGTTTTAACTTTTATGGTATTTATTTCGGAGAGCCGCCCGTAGCATCATAAATAAAGAGCACCCCCCTTTTGAGGTACCTAAATGGAACGGGCTTCATTTGTCAAGCCAAATATGGAAGATCTTTTATCAAGCCAAAACCAAGCATGTTCTGCTGTCATTGACTGGCCCCTCCACTAGGTCTTTTATTCATTGTTTACACAAGTTACCATCCAAGACAAAGATGTATTGCTATATTTCATCTCGGTTTCTTTGGACCAGGTTTAGCATATAATTTATGAACTAACTTTGGAATAGTTTCAGGCCTTTCATGCATTGATTTGTTTCATTCAGTTGACATGATGGATTAACCCAGCTATAATGCGAGTATTGAACTAAAGTGGCATACTGCTTCTGGAGTGTCAGGGTACCTTAGATCTGTGCTATAATTCGGGTCTAACGAAGATAGCCTTGTATAATTTATATTTGACGGGCATCATTCATGGCATCGTATGTTGATAATATTATGGTGAAAAAAGATCGCCAGACATCCTCTATCATGGAATGCTTGCTCATGCTTGTCAATGCGCAAACTTGTTGGCTGTTCACGAATTTCATCAGGAACTCATCCGCATCGCTGAAGTCGTGGTCCACCTGCATGGATGAAACATTTGACGTCTGCATAAGCACGAGTGCACAACATTTCAAAATACCTGTCGTGCCTGCAGGAATGCACAGCACGCAAATCTCAGCATCCTCGCATGAAGCAATCAGTAGGACAAACCAAGGCGATGACTGCAAATTAAAAAAACGGTGCGATATCGAACAAAGGATCTCTTACATGCTGATGCCGATGCCGCCGGTTATTGACGTCCGAATCGATGGCGACGGAGGTTCATGCGTCTCGTTGATTGGTTCGTAGGAGGCCGAAGACTTTTGACTACGCTGCCGTGCGTTTGTGTGCTTGCTGCGCCTTCCATCCCCTTACATTTAATCTGTCTCATTATTACCAGTCCAACTTTGAAACGGAGAGGTGCCTATCGCGCTACCCTTCCTGTCAATGGATGCATCATATCTTGTGTGTCAATGTGTTTGTTATTCTAATCAGCTCGTTGATTAATTAATTAATCGCTGTCATCTTTTCAGAGATTTAAGAGTTCAGACAGGATGCTAATCTTTGCTAGCTCTACTTCTGCTAATTGCACTGGCCAGTTAAGACTTCAACTAGGAGGTTACTTGCTCTAGTATATAGTATCATTGATAACCCCCTTTCTTATTTGTTTTTACTGAGCGTGGCAGCGCTATCACGACTTTGCAGTCAAACTCTGCTCTTCCTCTTGCCTTTCTCCACAAACACACTACGAGTAGATAAGCTAATAATCTACTTTGCAAGATCGCCAACACCCAGCCATTCGTCCAAGGGGATCGATCGATAGAGAATTGAATATGCTCGAGATGGGCGGTGTGACGTCGTCGGGGACGACGGCGAGCTACGCGGCGGAGGCGGCGCAGGCGCTGTGCTGCGTGTGCGTGGGGCAGTCGACAGTGGCGGTGGGGGAGTCTTGCGGGCGGTACGACGCCGTGATGGGCCCCGGGTGCCACTTCCTGCCGTGGTGCGTCGGCCGCCGCGTCGCCGGCTACCTCTCCCTCCGCGTCCAGCAGCTCGACGTCCGCCTCCGTCCAGTACCGCGCCCTCGCCGACAAGGCCTACGACGCCTTCTACCGCCTCACCAACGCCCGCGCCCAAACCCAGTCCTACGTCTTTCGACGGTAACCTCACCACCATCACAATTTGAAGCCATTCATTTCCATTGACAATTTTTACTGTAATCTCTACTGTGGTCTCTACTGTTAGTATAAATGATTCCGTCCTAATATCTTCGATGGTACTTTTTTTTCTGATGATTTTTACGGTAGTCTCAACTGGTGGTAGAAATGATTCGACCAAATGTTCTTGCAGTGATCAGGGCGAGCGTGCCGAACATGAACCTGGACGAGGTGTTCGGGCAGAAGGAGGTGGCTCGGGCGGTGGAGGAGCTGGCGAAGGCGATGACCAAGTACGGGTACGAGATCGTGCAGACGCTGATCGTGGACATCATCCCCGACGAGGTGGTGAAGCGCGCCATGAACGACATCAACGCGGCGGCGCGGCTGCGCGTGGGGCGGCGGAGCGCGCTGAGGCCGAGAAGATCCAGCAGGTGAAGCGCGCCGAGGGGGAGGCGGAGGCCAAGTACCTGGCCGGCGTCGGGGTGGCCCGGCATGTTGATAATCCTAGCTTGGCTCAGCTCTTTGTTCTCTGCTATATTTAGAATAATGTGTGCCTACACTAGCTAAGTTGGGCTCGTCTAGTTTGTTTCTTCAGCCAGACGCATGCTGCGTTCATGCGGTGGCCATCCTTGTTTTTCGTTTGTTCGTGAGTAGTGGAAGTACTCGGCATGCTCTCGACCGTGGGATGGCGCGGTCCGGTCGGAGGTCATGGTGAGTGCAGCGTCGTAGCGCTAAGTGCGCTCGTATATATTTCAATAGAGTCAGAAAACGTCGCAGGTAGTTAGCGGCACCAAATCCTCTTGCGTTCGTGTGCGTTCTTGTGAGTTCGTGGTGTGCAGTTAGTGTGCTCGGCTCTGTCACCAGCGAGGGGTGCCGGCAGCGTCGACAACACGGCATCGGCAGGCCATCGTCGAGGGTCTCAAGCGGTTCGTCCACAACGAAAAGGACGTCATGGACATGGTGCTCGTCACGCAGTACTTCGACACCATCAAGGACATCGGCGCCACGTCGAGGTCGTCCACCGTGTTCATCCCGCACGGGCCCAACGCCGTCCGCGACATGGCCGCGCAGGTCCGCGATGGCCTGATCAAGCCACCGCCGGCGGAGGAGGAGCCGCGCACCCCGCCGCCCTCAAGTCATTATAGGGCACGCCGCCGCCATGTGTACCTGTAATTTCTGCGTGGTTTGCTTGCATCCTTTCAATCATGTGTGTATGTATTGCACATTCTAGTTCTGTGTATCTTGTCACAACTTGTTTTTGTTTTCCTTTGAGAAAAAGCTTAAAAGATGATTTATGAAATACCTTTTCGTTTACCTAACTAAAGTCTCATTCAAAACACACGAATTTTACATGTATTTCGCAATAACTAATTAAATTCATTCAATGCCAACCTAATCGACAAATTTTTGGACGAAGGGAATTTTCGTACTCCATAATATGCTTGGACAACTTGTGCTTAATCCACCGAGTAATTCTGCCCGATCCCTACCTCGGCAGCAATTTTCAACCCTTAGGCTTGGAAAAAGTCTATTTTAGACTTGATCGAGTTTGATTTGCGTTTCTCGGTCGCAAAAAATTGAGTACAGATGCTCCCTTAACTGTTAAAACCGAGTCAATTGACCTCCCTCATCTGTTTTCACAGTAATTTTGGCTAACATAGCGTCTGTGTGGCATGTTAATCTGGTAATTATCATATTTAATGGCTACGTGGCACTTATGTGGGACCCACATATAAAAGGTGACCAGTTTGAAAAAAATTACAACAAATAAGTAGGGTTCATATGTCAGTAACCTCATCTTCTCTCTTTTTCTTTGGTCACGGTAAACTTGCTACGACGACGCTAGAAACGGAGGGGGCGTGAGTGTGGTGGCGCTGTGGTAGTGGTGGACTATGGATATTCAAACCACAGTCTGATGCCCACAGCTCGAGTTCCACCGGCCTCCACCTTTGTCATCGCCTCCGCTTTCCATGACAATTGGTAGTGGGTCGTCCTTGAGCTCATAGCGATGGTGGGTCACTTAGGCAGCATGGGCGACGGTGAGTTCAACAACCTTAGCATCACCTAACTAGCAGCCGCTGGCCTCAAGGCTCGAGCTCCTCTCCCTACTAGTTGACCCATCCACCTCCACCAACAATGTCCCGCTCCTACCGTCTAGTTACACCGTTGCCGTCATAGCCACGCCAAAGGATGTGCAATGGCTGCCAAGGAGGAGGGCGGCGTCTAGAACCTGCCAAGGGTTAGGGATGAGGGATCCAAGCTAGGGAGCCCCACTAGTGCCAACCCCTATCGCAGTAAGCAGACTAAGACAAGGAGAAGTTGGTGGCTGGGAGAAGGCTCGATGGTTGTGCATATGGCGATGAAATGGCTACAAAATCAATCAAAAAGAAATCAAATCTTTCCCGTTGGAATCTCGACCTCTAACAAGAGGTAGAGATTGGATTTTACTGGGAAGGGAATTTTCGCCATCACTGTGAGACGCTATGGCTTTCGCGTGTATAGAGAGAGATGAGGGATTGAAGGAAAGGGGAAAGGGAGGCGATGGGTAAAACGGTAGGAGGCAGCAGTGGGGGCCATGGTTTTTGCCTCTCGGTGGTGATCCTGGAGATGGGTGAGTTCGAGCTGAAGTGGAAAGCAAGAGAACACCGAGTAAGGAGGAGTGGGAAGACTAGCGAGCTCCCTCCACCTCCTCGATACAGGTTCCTTGACATCCATAAGGTTCTTCACTTTGCACTCCTCCGTGGGCATGTCATAGAGATACGATGATGAAGTAGTAGAAAAAACCAGACCGATCGACGATTCAATAAAAAAACTTGTACAAGCTCTTCCTTCGGTCTGGTTCTATGCAAAGACTGAACATGCAACTAGATCACTACAAACTAGCTAAACCAGATGGTCTTATCATGAACCGGTGGTAAACCATCTCTAGTTGGACCGGCTAAACCATATGTGTTGGGCTGCACATTGCTTATTGGGCCAAATGAAGGCCCAACAAGCTAGTATTTAGATGAAAATTGGCAAGGCGACGTGTGAATGGGGGTTCGACCCCTAGTGGATGCATTGCATGCAATCTTCCTCCACCATTGAGCACAACCGGGTCAAGCTCCGGTTTGACTTTTTGTACTATGGATGCTACTGCCGTTGGTGGACAAGGTGGTGCACTCGGTGACTAGAGAGAGGGGGGTTGAGGTCATTGATAAGTAGTTCTATTTGTGTTTTTATATTTTGTTTTTTAGGCCATGTAGCTGTCACATAAAACGACGACTAGGTCAACATGTCACCTAAACATTACGTCAGCTGAAATCATTCTCAAAACAAACCATTCGGTTTTATGGTTAAGTGACGTGAATCAAACTCGACGCAATAGTTAAGTGATATGAACATTTTCCTATAGGCTCTTTTGTTGGCCCGAAACCAAGAAATGCATAGCTGTAGCCTTGACTCACCTAAGATGACACATGGGGTAAAATCATAAATTTTTTTATTTATATATTTTTTATTAAAGTATTTATAGATATATATTTATTTATTTAAAAAATACATATTTGTACTCTTCACATTCTTTGAGAGTTTTTTTTAAAAAAACACACCCTACTCGATAACGAGAAATTTAACGTGTCAAACATTCGTTATGGTACATTAACGGTAAAACGACGGGGCTTAGAAATTTGCACGTGGCCCTCTTACTGCCCTAGCCGAGAGTGTTTTTCCCACAGTAGGAGCCCGCCTTAAAAATAGACGTGCGAGAGATGATGAGCATGTCATTTTTGCAGATAGCCCCCTTACAGCTCTCTGATAGGATATTTTTTTCCTCCTAAGTGGCAGTCTGTAAAATTGCCAAGCCTGGCCGTGGGAGAGGGTGCCTGACAATTTTATAGGCGGTCCCCTCGATGCCATCTATTATGGTATTTTTTTGGTAGCTACCTATAATGTGAGTCAAAGCCGCCCAAAAAAACACTCTAACAGAGGTCGTTTTTGCGGTGCGACTGATCAAGATCACGGTCTAGCAACTTTAGAGTGTGGTACACTATAACTACATATAAAAAAGTTAGCACAAATATCAAAAACAAAAATATAATTTACAGTTTATACAACTGACAATAATTTTTTGTCAGACAAAATATACAACAGTAATTATGATACATATATTTTATACAATATTAAAAAAAGATTTATGACTCTCTAAATGACAAATTAAGTTACATATTTATTCTTAAAATAATATATAGACTTGTATTACACAACTGAACCATCAATTGTATGAGAACGCCTAGGTCAGGTTGATCTTGAAGTGGTGCCTTTCTCCGTAGGGTGTCTTCCATCGGACCCTCCTCCTGATGGAAGAGCTTCCGCTTTATTTCAAAACTTTTGCATATTTTGGACACTTCTTATAAGTATGTCCTTCCTTGTTGCACTTGCTATAATATTTCAACTTTCCATCATATTCGGACTCATCTATGTCGTTGCGAATCCGTCTAGTTTTACGGTGACCTGCCTTGTCTCTTATTTTTGTTGGTTCAGAATGTAAAAAGCCTAGGGTTATTGAGCTGTGAAAGAACCCATAATAATGAAACCATATACCTCACCATTCTAGGCATACAAGACAAATTCCTTCCTAAAATAAGACAACACAAAATAAATGTAAAATATTCCATACTCCGAGCTCACAGCAATAACATGAGAATTTTGCTTGTGATATAGCTGGCATGAGTACGAGCAGGTCCTGTCGTCCTTCAGAAAACACTCATGCACAACCTTTTTATGATAGATTCCATGCTGCCTTGTCAATACATAAGATTTTGAATTTATGCTATTGTATACCTTAAGGTATAACTTGATGTTGGTGAGTTTTTTTACATTTTTTATCCCAATACTTCATCATCATTGTACCAAAGAAAATACCATTATCTAACATATAGGGCTCAGCTGCTTTGTACTGATATATAAAATACTTGTATGTGACATGCATGATAAACTCAACAATAATAACAAGTGATACTCTCTTACACCACTCATCACCCAGTTGTAAAACTCAGCTAAATTGGTGGTCATTATGTATAACGTCCGCTATTTCATTAAAATTTTAGTCTAAAAATATTTTGTTCTGTTGAGCTATTAAATCCCGTGCAATTTTTCCAAAACCGAGGTTAGTTTTTATTCTGATTCCAGAAGTTACCGGTCCTACCAAATAAATTCCCCTTGCATTCGAAGGTAGTAAATATACTTGTTTTAAACTCCGACCACCCGGTGAATATTCTCACCTCTATTCTTTCTTCGTTAATCCAAAGCAATAGCATGACTGTAACCACCACCTCACCCACTGGCAAAACACCCTCACCATCTCTCCATAACACACACTACACAATCGACATGCAAGCCACACACTCACTTCATTTCTTTGCACCACCTTGAGTCCACTAATGTTTTCCCCTGACATTTCCTTTCTTCCTCCAAGCAAAACAACCATTCTTTCACTCCATTTCACTGTCAGGAGTCAACTTGTGTTCTTCCCGATATTTTTCTTCTTCCTCCAAGCAAGGCGACCATCCCCTCACTACACTCAAGGGATAGGCAGCAGAGAAGGAGCTGTTAGATGAGAAGAAGGGACGGTACCAAGTATGGCAGCCATGCTCGTTGTTGTGCTCACCTTGGTGGTGCATCAAAGAGGCTATAAGAATTTCCAAAAGCATCAGGTGATACCTTTACCTCCAGCATGTTCCATGTTTGCCACTTTGAGCTATCGTTGTTGCCAAACCGAACTGCCAGGGGCCACCATTGTCACCACGCCACAAAGGCAGTTCTCTTTCTCCTTGGTAGTAGCGACGATGCCCTCCAAGTCTCCACGGTAGCCTTGGCACCCCTGTCTACAGTCGTCCATGCTGACATCGCTTCCTCTTCCTTCCAGCGCCACCCTTCCTCTTCCCTCTGCATGAACACCACCTCCTTCATAGGCCAACGCCGCCCGGCGCCCTCCCCACATCGTCCACACCCTAACACCATCCCATCTATGTGCGGCCACTTGCGCCACCCTCTTGCACCGTGCCATCCTTGTCGCTTGACCCCTGCCACCCCACCACCGCACCGTCGTGTGGTCGCCCTCGCCAAAGCGGAAGAAGAAAAGAAGGAGAAGAAAGGAAAGAGAGAAGAGAAAGAGAGAAGGAAAAAAGGAAAGGGAAAGAAAAGGAAAGAAGGAAAAAAATAAAGAAAAGAAATTGGAACCATGTGGGCCATGTGGGCCTTAATCCTTTTACCCATTCGAAAACCCTTTTAAAATTTAAAAATTCATATCTTTTTGTCCATAACTCCATTAGTCACATTCAAGTTCCAATTTTTTTTTATAAAATCCTACTCTACGCAATGGCATTATCTTTTTATCTATTTATTTATGTCCAATAATGATTTTATTTGTTGTTTTATTTTTCTTGTATATAAAGCTTGAGACCGATGAAGGGTTCACGCAGAAGTTTGATGTTTGGTTTGTAAAATCACATTATTAGGCCACACTTTATTTACTATTCGGCCACGATTCATGTTCGATTCGTTGGACTTTCCCAGCAGTTGTACTTACTCAACCCTCAACTCCACAATATACTCATTGGTTCCCACCATACCGAGGTAGAAAACCTATAGTTATGGTTGTACTATCAAATAGGAAAGATAACTTAGGTATTCAACATCAATCGGTTATTTGAAAACTCGGCAAGATGTTGGTTTGATTATAAAGTGAAAAATGTTTCAGAAAATTTGATGGTGCCGGAGTTAGTGCCTTAGTGCCTTTGGAGAATTCATCCAAGCATAAAATAGTAGAGCCACACGGGTAACATGGGATGCTCTGGTAGAGTAAATAGCTAAAACATTGGTGTCTTGTATGTTAATAGTTGAGTAACGCCATGATAGGGAGATAAAAGCATTTTCCTAAGATGTAGGTTTGTCTTAACCGTGAGATGTGGTTGGTGTTATATGGTATGTCTTGAGTAGAGGAGGGCTTGAGACTAGCATGATGCTTGGTTTCAAAAAGTGGGCCAACTAAATGACATGATGTCTATGGTTTAGTTATGGAAAAACCCTGTAATAAACAACCCTTTGTCAGCCATGTCTGATCCACATGCGCTGGGTAAAGCAGGATGTTCACGGCATATGGGTAAAGTGTGCAACATCTATAGAGTTTAGTTAAACTGTTTAAACAACTATGCCTATGGTCATGGGCAGATGTGAGATGCTTCTCATGGTGTAGTTTTATTTTAAAATAAATGTTTTGTGGAAAAAGATTTGTGGCATGGGTTACCGTTACTAGAGTTTACAGTGAACGGCCAGCCTTCGTGATTAAGAACGAGTCTGTATGGCTCGGGATGTTGATTGGCACCAGGTTGTAGTTTGACGGGGATGGCCGAGGTGGTATGCCAAGAAGGTTGAGGGCCAAGATGGTCAATTTGTGAGCCGAGATGGCTTAGGGATATTTTATTTTGAGTTCTAAGATGGACAATTACAAGTTGAGATGACTCAGGTGGATTATCTACTTTAGGTGCTGAGATGGCACGATTTAAAAGGGACTTTTCACTCATGATAATGGTAATAGGTTGTTGCAAAGCCACCTGTGGAATAGAGCGAGGTGTGAGCCTCATTCCGAAACTAAAACTTGATTCACTAGTGTTTTATAAACAACCATTTAAAAGCCTTATTGTTTTGAAAACAAACATTTTAACCAACCTTATTTATAACCTTTCATGTCATGTTTTTCCCCAGCTTGCTGAGTACACCAGGTACTCACTCTTGCTATTTGTTCACACGGAAATCGGTCCATAAGTTCACCGATGAAGGTCCGATGCGATGCACCTAAATATGCAAATGGCTAGAAGATTTGTTTAATTTCAGTGCAGGTATTTAAGTTTTTTGGTGTCTTTGGGTTGTTAGGGTTCAGGACGTGCCAGTCAATTTGATCTCAAATTGACAAGGAAGACATATAAAGTTAGATCATTGAGCTAATTGACCGATAGGTTGTTACAGACTCCTGCTATTGGCTAGATGTGCCGATAGAGTTGAGATAGTCATTGACTGTGAGTTTGATGCACTCATGCTATCAGTTGGTTGCCGATAGGTGTTGTAGTACTTATACATTGGTTAGAAAGTTGATGACGGTATAGGCAAATAGTGAGTAATAAAATAAAAGACACATTGGCTATAGAGCCGATGATGCTCTAAATAAAATATATGATAAGCAGTAAAAAGTGAAGCCCGGTCTTTCGAAGAGACGAGACCTAACGACCATTGATAAGCATACTATTTAGAGCTAGCCTTGATAGATCGGATCGAACCATGACAGTATAAGGCTAAAGCTAACGATACTAAAATGACGGAAGCTAGATTGGTCGTGCTGACGGAGGGAATGAGTAAATCCATTGGCTAGCTACGATATAAACAGTAAACTCATCGGCTAGCTGAGCTGATTGGAGGAACGAAATCCGCTAGCTCATGATGCCAGCCCTATTAGATACAACCTTGATAAATCAGACCTAACCGAGACAGTATATAGTCGGATCTAATAGCACAAGATCGATTGATAATAGATTAATCGTTGACAATATATGTATATCGACTGAAAAGCCGATATGTTAAGTATGAAGCTCGGTGTAAAGATAACTCATCTGCTGGCTACTCCAATGAAATGTCGAGTAAAGACCTACTAACTTAAGACTCAATGTATTATCAGCGGTCTAAAATGTTGGACCTAACCGATACAGCACGAGACTAATAACAATAAAAGGAGCTCAATAAGCCAATAGATTCCACGTAAATGTGATGTGATATATTCGATCGGACTAAGAGATCGGATCTAGCAGATATACCAAGATAATGGCAAAACTTACCCCTTCACCGGAGATTGGACCTAATCGATGTCGCCCTGTGTCGAGAACTAGAACCGTCAGGAAAAACCTAAATGAATTAGGGTGGTGATGATTTACAAGGCTCTAGGAGGTCTAAATTTATACCTTAGGATTACACAAATCCCACATGAATACAGAATAAACTTTCCTAATGATAAAACAGAATCTATCTTAGAGATAAAAGAAAAACCAATTAACTTGCAAATCTATAAGATATATTTTATAAAGATAAAAACCACCCTGCCATGGCTTCCATAATTTCTCCTTAGATTTGATCTCATTTGGATAAGTTTCCATCTATCGATCGACCCCTCTCCATAAGTCGATCGGCTCTTCGATTCTTAACCGAATTTATTTGCAGACTTACCAAATTTTAGCGTTAGCACTATTATATATTTATATAGAGTTAGAGATGGGATACATCGACTCCTCTATCGAAGCCTACATATAGGAACGGATTAAGTATGACTTCTCCGTGTTTCTCGCATAGTTCCCAAATCAAGCCTAATTAATGTCCGTCGTTTTTCTCTTAGTGTTTTATGTTCCATGCCTTTCGCCGCTGCTCTTTCCCTTTTGCCATATATTATCATGTTTTACTAGTGTTTCTACTAGTTTGGGGTCTGTCTATGATAGTAGAATGTATGAGACTTCCATCAATGTTGTAATAAAATCATATTAGTTCAAATTTATACTATTATTTTATGAATACCAGCTTATATATTTTAGGACTAGTACTATATTCACTGGTAATGTTGTAACCTCTAGCCTATGTTAGTTAATATTTGTAAATTGGCATAGTTTAGGGCGCCACATTATGCCAAACCTAGCGCCACCATCGTCATACAATAAGACTAATTTCTCTTTTGGCTCATTCTCAATTCGGTGTGAAAATTTTTCTAACCTAGAATGCCAACCTCCTTATCACAGTATGATCAATACTAGGGAGTGGTCCTAGAACTTTCAAAGCCTCATCACTTATAGTGTTTGCTTTCTTCACTGTTCATCTGTTTGTTTTGTTGTTAGCTCGTCAACCTCCTCCAAAGCTGATGAAATTTTTTCTATTGATTTCTGAGTATATAGTCTTTTGAAAAGATCTATAAAGTGTTTGTTCTTGAATTGTTTGTTAAAATTAGCACCCATGTGACACATACACCATCTACTGTGAAAATCTGGCCACTCTTATGTATACATTTTCTCCATGTTACTATCCCTCAAATACTCAATAGCCTACAAAAGACCAGCATGATAGTCGTGTATAAGGCATACACCTGACCTTATATGCACAACTATGTCTTTCACTCGCTTTAGAAGCCAATACCAATTTTTGTTGTTCTCGTTCTCAACGAAAGTGAAAGCCACGGGTAATACCTGATTATTCCCATAACACTTTCTAGATAGGAATGTCCCATCGATGCAGAATATGGGATGACAATGAGCAAATGTGTTAATACACACACTTAATATGAAAAAATCTCATTGAAGCATGCTCTGCTGAGGATGGTCAAGTGATGGGAGTGATTTGAGGTCGTAGTAGTTTTCTGGATTCCTTTGAAGAATGCAAGCTAGAAGATAACGTAAATTATCGTATGAAACTTTGAATGTGCAAAATCTCATATTCACAATCTTTTGTTTCACTCTTTATGCCTTCGCATAGCTGATTGTATACTTGAATTTATCCTTAATATGCCTTATAATTTATCTGAGTTCGTACCCTAGGTTATGCACAACATCAGAGTACATCTCTATTACAACAAATACAGATGTTATATTTCTGTGATATTTCTTGACCCAATGTAAGTAACAATTATGCTCGGTGACGATTGATATATTCCGGTAATTCATCTATTTATCCTTGAATGCATGCACCCTCTATAGACATTCATAAATTGAATTCACCCATTTTACTTCGTACACCGACTTTCTTGACTTTGTGACTCAAAACTCCCGTCGAAGTGATACTGCCCAATGCTTAACTACTCTGTCAATTCTTCTTTATACGTATATTAGCCCCTTGAATGACCTAATTCTTCTTGTACTCCCATGGAACGTGATGCTCTTCAGAGATAACAAATCTAGATAAGTCATTTTTGGTCCAATGTGATGGATTTATATTACTATTCTTCTCATCTAACGATTCATCATGATCTGTATGCTCATTATCATACTCTTCCTTATCCATTACCTCAATAATAGTGTTGTTTTCTTCTTATTATTGCTTTGGCTCATTTCTCTCCACTGTTTCAGCATCACATTCCATCATACTGGGATCCTTTTTGTCTTAAACGACCATTGAAACGGTGATGTCTTTCTTGTATACTAATATAAGAATATTAGTTGGTCAATCTCGTGTCAATACATTCTCCACGTACCATCTTCAAGTGGTAGTGAAATCTATCAGTATCAATTCTCAGAAAAAAGACCTTTGGTTGCTTGGCTTACAACGACATACATGGTTATTGCGTTGACTTGGAAGTTGATTTGGAAGCCTCACATTAATCAGTTGTATGCTGCTATAAAACTTTTGTCATTGTCCTTTCAATATCCTTAGAGGTTGAGCCGAGCTCTGACAATCTACACTATATGAGCCATAACTAACATTATCTCAATCATGATATAAGTGAAATACCATTTTATTTGACATGGTTGTTCATGAAAAAAATAGAGTTGAACTAAGTAAAAAAATTAATCATCACATCTAGTACCATCCATTTGATATTTCAACACTGATATATCTTCAAATATTACGAACGAAACTATCTACGTATTTAGAAACAAAACTATTGATTAAGCAATAAAACTATTTACAGATTTAGAATAATACTACACATAATATTTTATTTCATCACTAAAAATAAATATTACAACGTGTATAAATCTTTTACTTCCATACAAATCCACAAGCCAGCAAGTTTCCGCTGTTTTTCTTCGTCTTCCCTCAACTCTCTCTTCTCTTTTTTATAATAAAATAGACTTTTGGTGGCTAGGAGGGGTTTTAGAGTATCATCCAAAAACACCCTAATAGATAGCTTCAAATGTGCCATCTACAAAATTAATAGGCATTCCTCTTTTTTTTCGGACCATACAGATAGCCCCTTAGATATAAAAAACGTGAATTATAGATCTGTAAATTTTTTTCAACCAGAAATTATATATTTTTAAATATTTAATAAAAGAATATATAAATAAAAAATTCGTAAAGTGGCTCCGCGGGCCCAACCAAGTCCGCAACTACCCCTTTCCGACGCACGTGCTAGAATAAAGAAGGAGATGCCACCACACCCCGCCACGGCGGCGTCGAATGTGCGGGCCCCACTGACAGACTGACCCAGCTCCCCGCCCGACCCCGCCGCGAGTGGGAGCGAGTGGGCTAGCGAGGCCGCGAGATCTGCAGGCTGCAGCCAGCGAGCGACTCCGTTTTATCTGGCCGCCTCTTCCCACTCCGCCGCCGCCGCTGCGATCTCCCTTCACCCCTCTCCTCGACGCCGTCGGCTACCTACCCGCCATGGCGCCCGGGCTCTACACCGACATCGGCAAGAAGACCAGAGGTAGGTGCCGCCGCGGGCGTCTCCTCCTCTCTCGTTCTTCCCGCCGTGGTCCCCTCTCGAGGCTTTATCTGACGTTGCGATGGCCGCGCCGGCGCAGATCTGCTGTACAAGGACTACGGGACGCACCAGAGGTTCACCCTCACCACCTGCACCAGCGAGGGCGTCGTGAGTACCCTCTTCTCTCTCACCCAGATTCACGATTCATCCACTTCCACGGCACCCCATTGCCATTTCTCATTTCTCGGTGAAATTTCTGTAGCAGGGGGCGTATCATCACCTATCGGGCCGATCGCTTCTGGTGATTTCGTTAGCTCCCACCATGGGAACGCGGATCGCCCCCATCTTTTTATAAACGAAACATTTTACGATTTGGGTTCGACGAATCTCATGTTTAGAATTTAGTACATGGTTAAGATCAGATGGTTTATGTTGAGGGGATGAGATGTCCACTTTAAGAAATGTCAATGGCTGAAATGTTCTATAGGTGCTTACAAGGAAGGTACTCCACTAGTCTACTAGAGGTACCTCCACTTCAAAGTGAACAACAGCTAAATATTTCTTTAAAGTGGAGGTACCTTTAATTTAATATCTTCCACTTCCAGGCACCAGAAAATGTATCTTAGGGGATAGATCATATATGTATTACTGTCACATTGCAACTGAAATCTTTTGCAAGTGCAATCAGCATATTCCATGCAACAATAGCAAACACTTGTTGGTTATGTACTGTTTACTGAGGAGGTGGATAGATGATCACTAATTCAGTTTCAGTACAGTTGCGGTTTGGCATGCCTGCATATAGGATTTGTGCTTCTTTGTTGATGGTTTTGGTTTTACCTGCAGGCAATCACAGCCGCAGGAACAAGGAAAGATGAATCTGTCTTTGGCGAGCTCCACACCCACCTTAAGAACAAGAACTTGACTGTTGATGTCAAAGCAAACTCAGAGTCAGATGTAAGCCTTGACTTCTCTCTTTCTTGCACATGTTTATGATAATACTGTAGTTTTTCCTTCATGAACATGAGTTGCTGATGAATTTTGATATCTGCCAGCTTTTGACGACAGTCACAGTTGACGAGTTTGGAACTCCTGGACTGAAGTCAATTCTTAGTTTGGTAGTTCCAGACCAGAGGTCAGGGAAGGTATTTTTTGGCATCACTCCATTTGATGTCATCTTTTTAAGAATACAATACGATGACCATTAAGATGAAACACTAACAATTTTTTGGCTGCCTTAACAGCTTGAACTCCAGTACCTACATGAATATGTGGGCATCAATGCAAGCGTCGGCCTGAATTCCAACCCTATGCTTAACCTTTCTGGCGTCTTTGGAAGCAAAGAGCTCTCAATTGGTGTTGATGTTGCATTTGATACGTCAACTAGCAATTTCACCAAGTACAATGCTGCATTGAGCCTGACCAATTCAGAACTTATTGCTTCCCTGCATCTGTAAGTAAATATGGTCGTATCACGGCATGTTATTTCCAGGTTCTGATCAAGAAACCAATTCCAGGATAAGATTTCCTGTTTACTGCTTGTAGTGGTCATTACTCCTGTATCAGTGTTTGGTTTGGTAAGTGACCTTAAAATTCCTGTCCAGGAACAATCATGGTGATACCCTGACTGCGTCCTACTACCACTTGGTAAAGAATCATTCGAACACTGCTGTAGGAGCCGAGCTGTCCCACAGCTTCTCAAGGAATGAGAGCACACTGATCTTTGGGTCTCAGCACTCATTGGACCCTCACACTACCGTAAAGGCTCGCTTCAACAACTATGGCATGGCCAGCGCGCTTGTACAGCATGAATGGCGCACTAAATCACTAATCACCATCTCTGGTGAGTTTGACACCAAGGCAACTGAGAAGAGCACGAAAGTTGGTTTGTCCTTAGTGCTCAAGCATTGAGATACCATATGTTTTGCATCCTAGAAATTTTTCTTCAGCTCTTGTGGATTGGAATAACATGGAAAAAAACATGGCTATCTCTATATTTGTGGCATAATTTTCATCTTGAAGTCTTCTTTTCGCACCATTACCCTAGGCAACTATTAGTATTGGCTACATATTTTTATCCTTGGCGCCTGTTGTTAATAATTTTGGGTGATTTGAGACCTATTGTTGACTGTCAAATATAATGGTGATATCTGTGTTCCAATTCTGCAACATCATAGTTTGCTATAAAGTATAGTCTAAAATAGCCTAGAGATCAACTTAATTATTTATAAATATTATACCATAGGATATACAAACTGATACACATAGAATAATATAAGAATTAGAAAAAACTAGCTTTGTAACATTACTAGAGTAATTTTTAAAAGTTGTCATCATGAACATATCTTAAATGGGTAAAAGTAACGATGGCTACTAAACGGTAGCTAATATCAAAAAGTAACTTTAGGTACATAACCTAGTTAGCTAGTTTATTTTATAGACAAGTTTTAAGAGCTAGGTTTAAAATCGTGGAAGTCTTCATACTTATATGCCTTAGGAAGAACTCTTCAGTGGATGGATTGGCGTTGTCTTCTCTAAACTCTGAGAGAGGTGAATACTGACAGAGAGAAAGATAATATGTTTTGGTTTTATAAGAAAGGCTAAGGTTTTTATTTATGAAAATAACCGTTTTTTTAAAAGAGTTATTTTGTAAAACACTAGTCATTCAAAAATTTTAATTATCAGAAGGAGCCTCATGTCTCGATCTTGTAACAACTTGTTATAATGTTTATAAGTGATAACAAAATTCTCAATATTTCCTTATTTTCTCATTTATTAATTTCTTTTTACTTTCTCAACACTTAACAATTAATGAAATATTATTTTTTAACTACTTTTCATAGTTAACAGATTTTCCTAGCACAAGCTTGTCTTCTTGTCACTTCCACACTATGGTACCATAAGACACATAGACTTATTCCTAATAATAAAGGTAGACTGCTATCTAGTCAGACTTTAAAAATGATTTCTATTTCAACAATTATATTCACCAGGTAAAAATAAAACTATGCTATAAGAAACATCTTATATCTGTACATAACCGTGATCACAACCATTTAAATAGTTTAACTAATCTGTAGATATTGTACGTTTTATCCACACGTCATAAACTTCTCACTTTACATTGCACTTGTCGATCAAACACACTTATTAAAGAATGACTCACTACAAGACTTTTTAAATACAAATCCATAAATACCTTATGTCACATAGTTAGCTCAAATATCTCAAATCGAGTATTAGATAAGTCTTATGCCCTCATCTATGTAGAACACCTCGGAGATATCTCCTATACCTAACCAGTTATCTCACATGAAGCTATGATAACACTCATCTCGGATAGTAATAATCCACAGTCATATGTCCTCATCCCTTGTGTTTATAACTATTGATATATAAGATTTTTATGTAATATTACTTAGAGGTATCCCATAATATGTGTAGTTGCACTATAATATGCTTGGATTAATTTTTAAAAGGAATCGGTCATTAATAATAATACATAGCTAAGCCACAAAGTCATTGAGTGTACACCATCCAGGTAACACAAAATATTTTCATTTTACAACCAAGGCGACATCACATTAGATTTTCAAGTAAATATTTAGAGGTTCTAAGTTTTCTCACACAACATCACAATCATAAGTGGGTTAATCATCTACCTTGGTAATCGTATTTAAGGGATGATGATATAGGGGTTTATTTGGTGGAGTTAACAAAGATATGGTCATTAATATCTTATATAATATAATTACGACTAATGGCCAGGTCCATCGATCCATTTTACGCCAACCGAGACTAAATTATAGTGCAACCTAAGCAATGTAATTTCACAAACTCGCAAGATATATGATCAAGGTATTCAAAGTATGGCTTGCCTTGATGCATGACAGTTCCTGGTGCGACGAAATCCGAAGTGAACTCTACTTCAGTCTCAACCTCTATACATGAGAAATACAAATATTACATAGGATGCCAATAAAAGTAACAAAACACAGAAAATAACAGTGCCTTTATGTAAAAAAGGATTTTAGAAAAAAAAATTAGGGTACAATGAGGTCGAACGGAGTTACGGATAAAGAATATATGAATTTTTAAAATTTAAATGAATTTTGTAGCAAATAAAAATATCTAAAAAGAATATTTCTAAGAATATTCCTCGATGGGTTGGCAGGTAGGGTACAAATGCTGGCGGCTTGAGGAGGTAAAGTAGGTAAGGAGGGAGTGGTCAATGGGCCAAATAGGATGAGGCCTAGGACTTGTGGTCCGTTCAGCTAGCCTAGGAGGAGGCAAGCTAGACTTAGGCTAGTGGGCTTGGTTGTCGGCTACCTGCAAGCACGCACGACCAGGCCTAGGGAGGTCGGCATGAGGGAGCGGCCCAAAGTGGCTGGCATGGCTGCCCAGGTGATGCCATGTCAGCACAAACTAGGGGTGTTAACCTCGATCTAATCGACAGCGTACGATGCTTGCCAATGATCCGACGAACAGCGGCTCGTCGTGAGTGTGGGCTGCAACAGGAGGGAACGGGGAAGATGGTGAACTGTTTGAGTGGCTTGGATTAGGAACGCGACACCGAAGATGACTGGCAACGAGAGTCAAAAGCGGCGGAAGTAGGTGTGCGTCGCCTAGTCGCTGACGGCAACCGTTCCCAAGGTGCACGGTTTAGGGAGGTCTCGGTGAGGTGCGGCTCGAGAAAAGGAGGGTGGTTGCTACCTTTAACGGCGGTGAGGAGTAGGGCAACCACGTCAATTACAGCTCTATTTTGGCAGTGCCAGTGGTCATTTCTGGTGGTTGGCTGGTTCGAGGAAGTTAAGAATGTATTCTGGAGGAAAAGCAATGGCCCAGGGGATTAAACGACTCCGAGAAGGCTGAAATCAATGATGGCGACCGACTAGGTTTTGTAGCGACTTCCGTCGCCTCATGACAACCAGGTGACGACGAGCTTTTGTGTGGCGCCACCAATCGTGCAAAGCACTTGATTGTTCTTTCGTGATCGTCGTGATGGGACGGAGCATTGACTTGCGTTTACTGTTATCTCACTTGGTTCATTCTCTTGTCGTCTCATAGCCTTTAAGCGAAAGAGCTTCATGCATGTGTTTGGAGCATGCTTGCAATTGCTTGTCCTGCTCGGCTAGTTTCTTATTGTCTCATGAGCTTGAGCAGAAGGCTTCATATAGGTGCAATTGATGATGGACACATGCATGATTAATGGTAGCTGATGATGGTTGAGACATGCAAGTAATGTTTTATGCTAATTAGCTATTTCTTGAGTAGAGGAGAAGAGGTGTACATGTGGTCTCTAAGGTGAAAAAAATAAATACATGTAACAATGCATTGTGTTAGCTAGATAAAGTGAAATGGTAGAGGTGTGTTGTACACGAGTGGTCAATTCAATTTGACCAGAAAAGAAAGCAGTACAAAACATACTATTGTTGACATACTATTGTTGTTTGATGAGATGGGAGAGAGAAGTCTGAAAGAGAATCCTAACTTTGCCGTTTTCGTTCGTACGTGACTAAATTCAACATGGATATCTTAGACAACCTATGAGGAAGAGAAATAATTACCGGGTAATCGAGGTTTAAAAAATGAAATTTAAATTTCTGGAACGGAATTGAATTTATTTGTCACAGTCAAAATTTCCGAAGTCGAAAATTTGACCATAGTGAAGACCATATTTAACAGCATTAATACAAGTTTTAAAATTAGGTTTTTTATAAATAGAAGACGTTACAAATTTTTTGTCCATTGCTACTATTCTAGAGATAGCAATAGGTTGGGTTGAACACGGGCGAAGCAGGAACAAGTCCGACCCATGTCTGAGAACCCTCGCCTGACCCACGCCCCAAAACACTAGCAGGCAGAAAGCAATATCCATACCTATGCCCGACTGACTTAGTAACCTAATACATATAAATAATATCTTAATAGATATATAATCAATAGCCTTCAACGCTATAAGAACGGTTTACAACAGTAGACAATAATAGCAGTTTTTATACTTCAGGCAACCTAGCCATCACAAGTTAGGAATCCGACAAGCTCGTCATTTTCAATCTGACAAAGAAAGAGATAGGAATCACTAGCTCATACAAAGCATACATAGGAAAAAAAGTAGAGATTTGAGGCAATCAGGCTCAAGAATGTGCAAGAATCAAGTTGTTGTCGCCGTGCACCGATATGCTCGATCGCCGGCCTCGCCGCCCGCACCCCGCCCTGCTCGGTTGCCGGCTCAGCCTCAGCCCCATACGCACGCACGTCATGCTGTTGCCTGACCAGCCAGCAGCGTCAGCCCGTCATCCCTTCCGCTGGCCCCGTAGCAGCTACCAGCCGTCGCCCTACGCGGTCAGTCGTCGCTGGCCGCTACGTCCTCACCGTCGGGAGAAGTGGAGACTGGACATGGGGAATTGACACTCTAGGGATTCAACTGATTATATATACCTGTCTAACTAAATAGGCTAAGGGGAGGAGAATATAAGAAATGGGTCAAAAATGAGCTATTTTATAAAATCTAGATCGGACATAAGTTATCTATAGATGAAATACAAAACCCGGTTGTGGTTTTAGGTCTCGGGTCAAGCGTGTCCACGGGTGAAAAATCGAACCCACATCCACGTCCAACGATTACGGCACCTACGGATGCCTGTATCTACGGGCAAGATTGTCATCCCTATTAACTCGTCCATTCTTAGATTTGGTCTCCAGATAATCTGAATGGTGGTATGTAACTCCTTTCGGTATGCTTACATAATGCGCATTTTGGAGAGTTTATTGTGGTATATACTGTTATGCGTGATATGGTTATGTTCCTAAGCTTCCATGGGAGTAGATCGAAATAAAATAAATATTCAGTTTTTGTACAACAACCAAGAGTAGAACCTAGAACAGAGATTTGCTTAGTTTCTGCAAAGGTAATTACACTGTTTATGCTAAATTCTTGTGCTCCAAACATGCTTAATGTGTAACATTAAGTTTGGACATCCCCAATAGAAGCAATCCAATTACAAAAAAAAAATATAGACAGAGAGCAGCACGGCATGGCACTTTCCATAATCCAAATCACATTACACATCCAAGATACAGTTTACAGTATATATTAGATTTCCAGTAACCGTTGGCACCATTGCACACCGAGGCAGTAGTGGTCTGAAACTATTCTTCGGTGATACCTTCGCAAACGCTGGTGACTGGCAATGGATGGCCAACGGCGGCGGCGGCGGCGACGGCAGAAGGCTGTGCGGCCCGGAGCAGCCCGTTGCTGATCTGCGCCACGGCGTCGCGCGCCGCGGCGGGGCCGTGCGTCCAACGCCGCCGACGGGTACCCAGACCCGGACGCGGCGCCGATCTCCCCCATGGTGTTGAAGTGCTGCGCGACGAGCACCATGTCCATGACCTCCCTGGGCGTGGCCCCCGGCACGGCGGTGCAGAACGCGACAACGCATGCCCTGAGCCCATCGACGAAGGCCTGGCGGTGGCGCGCAGCGCCGACTCCCTTCAGGTACATGGCCTCGGCGTCGCCCTCGGCGCGCCTGGCCCGCGCGGCCCTCTCCCCCGCCGCGCGGCTCTCGTTCATGGCGCGCCTCACGGCCTCCTCGGGCTCCACGTCCACGACGAGCGCGCGCATCACCTCGTACCCGTACGGCGCCATTGCCTCCGCCACCTCCTCCTCCAGTGCCTCCGCGACCTCCTTCGTCTTCTCGAACACCTTGTCCAGTGTCAGCTTCCGGACGCTCGCCCTCAGCGCTGCATGCACCCCAGTCCACGTAACACAATTAACCAAAGTAACCAACTGCACATAGTAGCAATTAAGAGAAGTGATTACCATCGAAGACGTGAGCCTGGATCTGGGACCTGGTGTTTGTGAGCGAGCGTGTAGAACGCATGGCTCGCCTTGTCAGCGAGAACATAGTACTAAACATGCGTAACAACAGTCACAGGCACCTTGTCCTGCAGAAACAAAGGAGAAAAAAAAATAAAGATAATTAAGTAAGCTTTGTATTAGTTATAGCTCTCCATTCTAAAATATAACTACTTTTATATCTTGACATGGTCGTCGAGATGCTACGATCCAATCACTCGATGTTTTGAAACATCCAACAGATATATGGCAGGAACAACGATGATTTTAAACACACCCTCCTGGAAAAAAAATATGATAAATTGTACATGGAAGTTTTTCAGCACAATTATTGAAGGCAAAAAAAAAAAGATGGGAGCAAGCATGCCCAAGTGACTAAGGTGGCTCTTTAAGATCATGCAATAATAGCTGAATCCAGAGCTAACTTCTATCAGAATAGTACTTACACTGGAACTGGCATGGCTTAAGGCTCTGCAGAAGAACTGAGCATACAGCTGCTTAAATAGAAGCCAAGATAATTTTCCCTAAGGAGTAAGGGCAACTTGATCAGTATACAACTATATCCATCTCCATGATTGGCAGGAAACAGACACTATATCATCAGGAGGAATTAATTAGTTTCATGACGAGCTAACTTACAAACATAGTGTGTCCTTGATGCCATTAAGGATTGCAAAACACCAGAATGTAGTAAGAAATAAAACATGAGCCAATTGCAACTATGGACCTATTGTCGGCTCTAAGAAATTCATCCGTGCAGGGGGTCGGATCTATATATATATACAAGTCCAGTGGTCTAACACCCCCCGTAGTCGTAGCAAAATGAGAACGGACGTAGAGACTGAAACAAAAACTAGTGAATAAAGACACGGTAGGCGTTTGGTCATAATATCGGTGAACTGGTGCGTCGACGTTATTTGGAGCATCCGAACTTGTCCTAGCGTAAACTTGTCACGTACGAAGTAAATGTCAATCTCTATATGCTTCGTTCGTCGATGATAAATCGGGTTGGCGGTCATATAGACGGCGCTGACGTTGTCGCAGTAAACGACGGTGGCAGAAGTGATAGGTGTACGGAACTCCTGGAGTAGCTGGCGAAGCCAGCAACACTCGGTGACAACATAGGCAACGGCGCGATACTTGGCTTCGGCGCTGGACCGAGACACTATAGTCTGGCGCTTGGAGGACCAAGAGACTAGAGTGTCACCGAGGAAGACGCAGTAGCCGGAGGTGAAGCGTCGGGAGTCGGGGCAACCCGTCCAGTCCGCGTCAGAATACGCGGTGAGAGAGTCGATAGGGCCGAAGCTGAGATGTAGGCCAATGGATAGAGTGTCCTTTACGTTGCGAAGGATACGCTTGAGTAGCGCGAGATGAGGTTCGCACGGAGCATGCATAAAGAGACACACTTGCTGGACGGTATAGGTGAGATTGGACCATGTGAGTGTGAGGTACTGGAGGGCACTAGCAAGATCGGTATTGGGAGGGGTCGACGATGAGAGAGCCATCGGTGACGGAGAGCTTAACGCGAGTGTCGACGAAAGTGGCGGTGGAGTGACATTCGGTCATACCCGCACGCTGGAGAAGATCGATGGCACACTAGCGCTGGGGGAGAAACATCCCGTGAGAAGAGCGTGTGATAGAGTTGCCAAGGAAGTAATAGAGAGAACCTAGATCGGTCATAGCAAACTCTGAGTGAAGTCGGGCCATGATGTGTTGTAGGATGATCATTGAGGACGCCGTAAGAACGATGTCATCGACATAAAGGAGAAAATAGGCGGTGGTGTTTCCGGTGTGAAGGATGAAGAGAATATATCGGAGATAGAGGCCACAAAGCCGATGTGCTAAAGATAGACAGCAAATCGCTGATACCAATCCTGAGGGGCTTGTTTAAGACCATAAAGAGAACGCTGAAGGAGGCAGATGCTGTCAGGATGAAATGGGTCAAAGAAGGCAAAAACCAGACGCTTCAGGCTTGTTGCCCCAACAAACCACATAAAAATTGCAAAAAGGATTTGGCAATACCAATATTTTGGTAACAGTAAACAAAATACTAAAGTTGTTTTGTCAAAATTTTGGATTCAAACCAAACATTTGACAACAAAAAATTTGGCTCACCAAAATGTTAAGGCTCACGAGGGCAATAGTCCAAACATTTCACAAGTTAGCTACTCCTTCCACCCCAAGAAAAAAAAATTAAACCTCACATATTGTGCTAGCTTTAGGGGTGAAGGAAAAATAATACTGCATTACCTCTTCTAAATTGAAATATAGTATTGATGGGTGGATAGGTGAGAGGCATTAAAAGAAAAAAATCTCAATTTATGAACAGATGATATGTAAGAAGGTAGAAATTAGTTTATTTTAGAACAAAGTTTGAATTTCAGGAGTTAATTTATTTTGGAACGGATGGATTAGAAGTAATCTTAGTTTGACTCCACCTGAATTGGGCCGACGATGAATATGCTGGGCTCTGGACAGGCTTGAGTATTCAGGCTGTGCATGGACCAGGCCTAATTAACTGTGATACAACTCACGATCACATTCAGCCTAAACACTTCGATTTTCTTCCTATATACTACCCCATCATAAAATAATTTAACTTTTCTATACGAATGATGGAAAGTTTCTGTGGGCTAAAGGTAGTACTAGTTTTATACCCTCGCTATTTTTTATGTGAGGAATTCTAATATTTAAATTTTATTTAATAATAAAAGATATTCTACACTACTATATATCTCATCAATCACCTTACCTTTAAATTTCTCTTAAATTTGCCCTAAACCACCCTTCATTCTCTACATTAACGAGAGACGCTATAGTATTTTTTTCTCTATTCTTAATTTCTCTAAAAGAATCTAAATGTTTCGTGATTGAGAGTTTTTAGTTTGCTTCAGAATAAACAGTGTGCAGAACATGATCAGAGTAATTAATCACAACCACCGAAATAGCTCTCCCTGAACATCTGGCGTACATATCTGCAGGATCGCTACAGTACATTCGGTCGATCCATCGGAAGCTAATTAATTAACTACAGCTAGTAGCTTTTTCCGAAAGAATATTCACTATACCTAGCTTTGAAGAGAGGGCGAAGACACGGGCGGTAGGTAACTCGGTACCGCGCCGCACGCCGAAGCCACGTTATGTTCGGGTGGTGCACAGGAACCACCCTAAATCCTAAATTTCTCACTTAAGAACACTAGAATGTACAGTGTTGCTTTGAAATTTTCTTTTCTTGCAATGGTAGTGCACCACCACCTTTGCTTTGATGCTATGCTCCTGCCCTGGCCGCGGACACGTTGCTGCGCGCGCGGCGATGGATCGCCATTGCATGGTTCCCAGTTTATCCTTTGCCCAGGCCCTGACGATAGATTTCTCTGTGATCCTCAAGAAAAAAGCTTGGAATAATGTATCAACCTGCTGACCACGCACCACAAGCCAGCTAACCTAGCTGAAGGTGCGCCGCGATCGTTATATAAGCGTGCTTCGATCACCGGCGGTGGCATCGATCGCTTTCTCATCGTCTCAGATTACCAGAGCTAGCTAGCTGCATCACCGGGTGGGTAGGATTTCAATTGGAATTTGCGAGGAAAGGTGCGTAGCTGCAATTGGATAATTAATCCAGGAGCCATGGCGAGCCGTCAAGCGTCGTCGGCAGCGGCAGGGAAGCAGCAGCAGCAGCACGACGGCGACTACGAGCCGGCGTACAATTGGCAGGACGCCGGCGCCAACTATCTCCTCAGCCTCAACGTCCCGGGTAACTACAACTGTTAATTAATTCAATTCAACGTGTGTAATGGCGAGCTGAAATGGTGGTCGATCCCATATGTTAGATTGATTGTTAGTGCTTCTTGATTTCTTGAATGGTCGTTTTGTTTTGAAGAGTTCAAGAAGGAGGATTTCCAGGTTCACATCGACCCCTCCGGCCGGTTGACCATCCGTGGCCAGCACGGGAGACTCCGGTTGCACCAGGTATTCCAGCTGCCGCCGACGTCCAACCTCGACGGCATCACCGGTAGGTTGGAGGGCAGAACGCTCGTCCTCACCGTGCCCAAGTTGCCGGCAGCAAGCGCGGCCACCGCCCTGCCTCCAAAGGCCAAGGAGGAGGAGACCAAGAAGGCCGACGAGGAGAAGCAAGCAGATTCCAAGAAGGCCAAGGAGGAGGAGACCAAGAAGGCCGACGAGGAGAAGCAAGCAGATTCCAAGAAGGCTGGGGAAGTCGTCGCCGGCAAGCCGACAGAGCGGTTGGCCGCCGGGAGGCATGGGCAGGAGAAAGAGGAGGAGCCCAAGACTGCAGCCCCCGCGGCGCCTCCGCCGCGGAGAGAACCGGAGCCGGCGGCGCGGGAACGTAAAGACGACGACGAGAAGGCCAGGGCCGAACACAGGGCGAGGCTTGACCGCGAGGTTGAGCGGAGGATCGAGGAGGCGAGGGCGAGGCTGGCGGCGCAGCTGGCTCCGAAGCCGGCGCCGGCTTTGGCGCAGGAGAAGAAGGCCCCGAGCTGGAAGGAGCGCGCGGCGGAGGAAGGGCTCAAGCTGGCGGAGGCCATCGGCAAGAACAAGGAGGTAGTCGCCACGGCCGTCGCCGCATTCGCATTCGGCGTCTTCGTCTCTAGCAAACTATTCTCCAGGAACAATTAATCAATGTACCCAAATCACATTTATATACATGGATGTACATACCTCAAGTATACATGGTACTTGCAACGTTTCAAAGTGTGATCGTACTAATATAAATGGAAACCAATGATGCCATGCATTAGTAGAAATTGAACACGTGAATTTCTAACCCTCATATTTGTTCCTAGATTTGTGCTCCTTTTTGTCTTCGGATTAGGTATCCGTGGTTGGAGGTAGGAAACGAGGGGTTTTTCGGTAGGGAAGTGAGAGATATTTTCTAGCTTAAAGAGATGACCGTGGTAGGTGGTGATACGCCTCACCTATGGAAGAGGACGGTGTGGGTCAATGTTGATGGCAGGAGAAGCTCATAGTTAGAGTAGGTAGGAGGCAGGGTGGTGGTGCCATCTTTAGCAGCTTCCCATCTTTGAAGATAGGGAAGAAGGCACAAGAGCACTCATTGTCGCTCGAAGGGAGGTGGAGTGGGGAAAGAGAAGAGGGGAGAGAGGCCTCGTTCTTGCCGCTGGCAGTTTTCGGTGCTAGAGAGGATGGGCGGCAACACACTAGGGCAATAGAGCAATGGAGGCAGAGGGTTGAACATTTGTGTTGAGAGTAAGGGAGGATGAAGAGCATGGTTTCGAGTTAGGTGGCGTTACACAAATTTTAAAGCAAATCATGGTCGTCCACGATTCATATGATGTGAGGAGGGAATACAATTTAGACATTTCATTTCATCACATTCATATCAGTCATCGACTACAATAAAGGAGCAAGTGCACCTCACATGCTTAAACGACAAAGGCTCAAGGATAATAAATTTGTAAACTTCATCAAATTTTACATCCACGTATATACAATTGTGGGCACTAGGATGTAAATTTTATTGGATAAAATACTACAATCATACATTCACAATTCTAGCACCTTGCTTTCCTTCCTATTATTTTAGTTATATTAGTAACATGCATGTATATTATAACGGCCAGAACTAGATTGGAAAATGCCTATAAGTTTAGAGATGTACTAAGAGGATTAATTAACATATGAACCAAGCCCATAAAATTAGGAATGGGTTGAAAGTGTAAAGATAAAACATTAAATACTATAGCAGTTATGCACGTGTGAAAGTAACTAGTTATGAAGTAGGAGAAGGGGAGCAAAGACAGACGGACACACTTTTTAGAGTAGTAAGATAAGAAGGTTTGATTTACTCTGGCTCCTTGAGATGAGAATATGAGAGTAGAGATGAAAATAGTTGAAAAAAAAGCTGAAACTATTTTCGTTACCATTGGAATCAGAAAAATAAAGAGAAATTGATAACGACTTCAGCACTAAGAGACCATCAAAAATCATTGGAAATAAAATTATTGAAATAGACCTTGGTTACAATGTATCGCAAAGGCAAACAAGTTGCAATCATCTTTACATTATCAATTAACGTCATATATAACTATTAGCAAAGTTTTGAAGCAGTATATAACTAATTCGAATATTTCATAAGGATATCATAGCATCAACACTACCAACACATAATGGTTATGGTTAAGTTTTTTACTCTGTTGGGTCATCGATACTTTATGATAATTTTTTTTGGAAATTCCAAATGAAAATGGTATATTGCTAAAATAGTCCGAATAAAACCCCCTATCATTTTCATTATGTTACTGATTTGCTGGACAATATGGAATCAGAATGAAATGATCTTTACATTTTCATCCCAACCCGAGAGGCATAGACCATCCATATGCACCCCTTGGTAATTACTCTTCAGTGATAAATATTTAACATTAAAGATATTTTTAATCAAATTTTAGAAATTTTAATCATTAATAATGTTTAAAATTCTTAGTTTAAAAACACAAAAAAGTATTCAGATATTTGCCTTAAATAGTATAGTTTATTAGATTTTATAAAATTATTCTAAATAAAAATAATTGTCAAAACTTAAAAGTTTAAACGAATCGAATATTTACTATCGTAGAGGATTACTGTCAGATTAGTGAGGGATGAGTGCAATTTTCTTTTTACCAAATAAGTCATAAATAGGAAAATACAATCGAACCACTTGCTAAGACAAAATGCCATGGCAATAACAACTTTTTTTTTATGAATACATGGAAGATGTACACACATCCGTGATTGTACTATCCCGTTCATACAAATCGATCAAACTATTAAAACTTTAACCATCAATTTTGACTACATGTTTCACACCGAGTACTGGAATATTTTTCTCTCATCTCACATCTTCAAACGAGAGGACTTGCACATTTCTCATGGGTGGCAACCTAGCTACTAACCTCGTACTCTTAAGTAACCAGGAGGTGCCATGTCGCATCCATGCCGAAAGGTAGTTCGTAGCTTCTTCCAGCTAGCTTGGAAGACGGGACAAAACAAGGATCCCTACCCAAAACACAAACCTCGACGCCAATTAAACGCCAATATTTCTTGTTGCGATCAATCGAGAGTTGGTTGTGTCACCTTCAAGAAAACGCTTCGAATAACCAACTCAACACACAACACCAACAATACTTACGTTTATATATATATATGTATATATATATATATATGTATATGTATATATGTATATATATATATATATGTATATGTATATATGTATATATATATGTATATATATATGTATATGTATATATGTATATATATATGTATATATATATGTATATATGTATATATATATACATATATATATATGTATACATATATATATATATATGGCGCCTCTAGCTCATCTTGCATCCACCAAATAATAAATTAAAATCCCACCCATCCACACGCGCGCCCGCCACCAACGTACGGTTCAGATCGACGATCATGTCGACGTGCGTGCCCAGGGGATCAAGATCGGCGAAGGCTTGGGGCGCGGGCGACTTCGAGCCCCGCGACGTGAACCTGCAGCCGAAGGTGGTGTGGCTCGACGGCGCCTCCGGCTACGTCGTTCGCCTCGACCTCGCCGGGTTCAAGAAGAACGAGTTCCGCGTTCAGGTGGACGGCGCCGGGCTCGTGAGGGTGAGCGGGCAGCGGCCCACGGGCCAGGTGCGCGTCCGCCAAGAGTTCCAGCTACCGCCGACGGCCGACGTCGACCGGATCACCGCCCGCTTCGATGGCAACACGCTCTGCCTGAGAGTGCCCAAGCGCCCCGTCGGCGCGGCGGAGGTGGTGCTGGCGAGGATGGAGGAGTGCAAGGCGATGGCGGAGTTGGAGCTGGAGATGGAAAAGGAGCGGGCGAGGTGGGACAGGGGGAGCGCGATCGCCGCCGCCGTCGCAGCGTTCGCGCTCGGCGTCGTCGTCTCGCACAAGATCTTCTCGACCACGAATGGTTAAAAGGTTTATTAATGTGATGAATGACGCGTATATGCAAGTAAGTTCAGAGAGTAAATGACATGTTCACAGACATAATATGAAATGGAAATTATGATTTAGCAAAGATCAAGAATGGTAGCGCAAGGAATTGAAAAGAGAGTAAATGACTTATTGTTCTGTTCAAGACTTAGTTATTGGGCCGGCTGTTCGTTATCTAATTCTTTCATGGGCCAATTCAAAGGCCCAATCGGCTAATCCTTTGTTAGCGTCTAATTCGTCATCGCCACGTCATCGGTCGGCGACGGAAGCGAGGGCACGGTGTGCAGGTGGCGGCGCTGTCCGGGAGCCGCGCGCCCACATGTGCGTTTGGCCACGTCATATGATCTCCATATCTACCCAATCCAATCACTACAGCGGCATGGAGGACGCCGTCGGCTTAGTTGGCTTTCGACTTTCTGACGCAGATAGAATAAATTCCGCCTTTCACCACCAGCGGCCGTAGCTATCCCAAGACCAAATACCAGGATATGTATGCATCTCCGAGTATTGTGCTTGTGCAGTCCGTGAACATAGGCTAGCAATGTTTGGAAAGAAAAAAGTTCAGAACCATCGTGTATTATATCACTGTTCTACATGTAATTTCCTGGGGAAAATAGGTCGAGCTCTATATTACGATTCGTTCCAATATTTTTGTAGAGAAAACATGTTGATTTCTAATTCAGGATGTGTGTTTCGGCTTTCTCCTTCCACAGCTTTGACGATTCCTAAATTGTAATTCAAAATTAGACATCATTAGTAACGTCCCTCAGGAGATGGGATAAAGGTGGGCTATGGTGAAAAATTAGGTGGCAAGATGATGATGGCACCATTAAAATCGTTGGATCCAGATAGAGCGATGTGCATAATGACCATGACAATAAGAACCAAGTTATGACATATTAGATCAAAAGGCGATGTGAAAGAGACTGAATGGACAATAAGATGCAAATGTGTTAGGATATGACGAGCTACTAAGAGTCTAAAGTATGTAGCACGCCCACATAATGACATTTGAGAAGAGAGAAACAATCATGAGAGAGTTAGAGGTGGAAGGTGGACGAACACTTTTTGAGGCTGTACATGAAGAACTTAAGTGGTGGCACTATTTTTATCTGCACTGCACTGACACGGAAATAAGCTAGGGATACAGATAAAATCAATTCCATATAAAAAATTAAAATTTAGAAAATTATGCTCTTACATCTTACAATGCCTGCTAATTTTAACTTTAAAATGTTTTAGTTTGACAAGATAAACTTATAGTGTTAAAGATGTATTATATTATATTAGCATGTTATACTATAAATATTAGCATACCAATCTATCATTATAATCAAATGATTTAAAATATATTGATGATCAAATTAGAGTAACCATCAGTTAAAATTGTCAAATATAATAAAATGGAGAGGGGATGCGGGAAGATGCGTAAGCCATCACACAGGAAAAAAGAAAGCTGCATGCCCCCTTTCCATCAAAAAAGTGCTTACGTGGCACCAGTATAAGCATACCACGTAAGCTTGGTGGACTACCGAGCAGAGCACCACATTCCACGTAGCCTGAGTGCCAAGCTAAGTAAGTGTACAGGTATGATATGCACGTGCTCTGCTGGGATGGGTCTAATTTTGCTCCGTGACGTGGAGCTACTCAGCTATCTCCAGTGATTTGAGTAGGCTCGTCATATCGAGTGATGCTGAAGGGGCAACTTGTGTTTTTCTCGTCAAGATCATGAGGATGCCGTGCAGTTTGGAGCAAAAACATTCATCTAGGTGCACGTGACCATCAGACGCACATGAGCAAGTTCGCAAACTGGATGTAAACAATCCTACCCAAAGATTGATTTTTTTAGAGTGCTTTTGGGTGAATACCAGCCATCCATTTGACTAGATGGCATCGATGTAAATCTCGAGTTTAGGTGGGGCTACATCTAGTGTAGTTGGGACAAAAGGCCCGGCCCAGTTGGTTCACGACGGCTAGGTTTCCTCTACTCCTTGCTGTCCGTCGAGGCGCCGAAGGCCTGAGGCTGCCGCGCTCTTCGTCGAGCAAAGCACGAGCCCCGCTTTCCACGCCCTCGCCCCCCGTCCCTCCTCCTCCTCCCGCCCCGCTCGCTTGCCTCTCCTCCGCCACCAGAAAGGTCCGTCTCACCTCCATGGCCGCCTCCACCATGGACGCGGTGTCCGCGAGCTCGTCGGACGCTAAGGAGACGACCATCGTCTTCGTGTCCAGCGCGACGGGCCGCACCGGCAAGCGGGTCATGGAGAAGCTTCTGGAGAGTAGTTTCCTCCTCCACTGATCGGCGGTGGGGGTGGGGGGGGGTGCGTTTGCACCATCGTCTCCAGCGCAGCCGCCAAGGGCCCGAACAGCGGCCTCTTTCCTGGTTGACGAGCCGAAGGCCAGCGACGATGGTGCCGATGCGGCCGGGTATGTGGCGCTTCTCTTTAGCCCGATTCATTCAGTGGGGGTAAATTATTGTATAATGGATTCATGGTGTTCTCAGAACTATATTACTAAAATAGCTAACATGAATTAATTGGAGTATGAATTTGGGAGTACGGAATATTGGGATTGGTCATATTTCGTTGAGACGTTTATTAGCAGTCCATATTTTAAAGTAACTAGTAGGGATATGTCAAAAAGACGAATCTGTATTCATAATTTCAGTTTGGTGAGCTTGGGTTAAACCCACCTTGATATTTTGTAACTAAAATGGGTGACTAGGAAGGACAGAGCTGATCAGCTGCTCTCGGCATGGTTAACTAAGGTACCACTGGAAGCAGGGACATATCGACTTTAGAGAAGAATAGTTGCTTTTCATGTGGATAATGTATGTTTTCAAGTTAGGGTCTCATGATCATGACTAAATTGAGAATCACTTATATTAGTTGCATGTTAGATAGCAAAAAAATTGATAAGAGAGCACACAATAAGTTGGTCCTGGTTTTTCGTGGACTGATTTGATTCGTTGATGTACAATTGCCTATTTTGCTATGCTCTTGATGTAATTGGTCTCTTTAAATCTGGAGATGTGCTACTCATGCTGAACCTGTGTGAGGCTTGGGTAATGGGAAGTACAGCATCAAAAAATCGATGTGTTTTAATAGTTAATCATCAATACAGGTTTGTAGTTGAGGGATATATCAAATATTCGATATGTAGATTTCCTAGCTTAATCATCAGTACAGGGAGTGATAAGTAGATTTCCTAGCTTAATTGCTAATCATTTGTTTTTCATTTTGCAGGCTAGCTGTTATTTGCTGCTGCTGTTGCTGCGTGCTGGAGTAATGTTGTTCGTTCTGCAGCTGATGGCGTAAATGCTTGCTTGTTGTACGAAGTTCTCCAGAATGACTGATTGACAGTATGTACTGCATCTTCCTTGTCGATGTTTGTCCATAAGTGGATTGTATTATCTGTATATGAGCCAATCAAATATGGAAGGTGTTTCTAAATGCTCTTGTCTGATCTGTTATGTTTGTATGCATCTCCATGCTGTTCTGTTCTTAGGGCACTGATCATGCTTTCTCGTTTTGCTATTGCGATTACCATTACAAGCCGAAGAAAACAAAACGAACAAGAAGCAACGAAGCAACGGCAGCTAATTGAGCTAGGTTGTTGCAGGCTCGCGACAATCTGCTCCCCACAAGTAGAAACTGAAAGAACCATGGTAAAAAAAAATCCCAAACAGCAGATTCCTGGGCCTAGTAGCACATCCCAAACAACAGATTCCTGGCATTATATATATATATATCATTACAATGTTATCCTTGCAAACAAACCAGCCCTGTAAATCCAATTGGAAGTAGGATAGAAAGAAGAAAATAGTTGGTGAATTTCAACATGGCCAATACTCATAGTAATACTACGAGTATGAACATACTACAGTAAAATCATAGCTAAGGGGCATGCAGAGTGCAGGCGTATCACAGCTATAACCACTTGACAGTAACAGCTCAATTATACCAAACAAAACACAATAATCTCAATACCACCTGTTTACAAATTTCATCATATGACAGAATTTCCTTTCAACAGTCAATTTTCTCAGCGAACACAACAAACTGTGGGTTTATATCCAACAATCCTGATTACTGAACATTGTGACAAACAATGATACTAATTATGTTGCTTACAAAACCATAAAATTAAATTAAGAAAAAGTGCGCTAAATAAATTACCATCTCTCGCTTTGGAAAGTTGCGCTCAGGGGTGGAGGGGCGGCGCCGCCGTCACCGTGGTCGCGCGAGGAAGGAGGGAGGGCGACGGCGGAAGTCAGGATGGAGCGCGAGAAGGGGCAACGGCGTCCTGCGTCGCGAGATGGCGGCAACTTGGGCCAAGCGATCGCAGGTCGCAGCCTGTCTTTGCCTCCGCTGGGAGCACGGCAAAATACTGAAATACCCTTCCACCTCAATTAAGAAAAAGCCTGACATACCCAGGACAATCGACGCACTAATCTGATTCCTACTATACTACTGCTCTTCTGTAGTGGGAGGTCCTGTAAAACAAAGATACATATCCGGGTCATCTCCCTCCTTGAATCTACACAAAAAGGAGAGAATTCTGCACTCTGCAATGTAGAGTACTTAGTACCTACTCTGCTGGCAGAAGCATACTTCTTTCCTCTGTGTTTAGATTCATAGTAGGAATTTGTTTTTTTTTTACGGAGGGTGTAGATACGCTACACAAAGAAGTGAGAACTGAAAAAGGCCTTCTCCGTGAAGTGTGTAGCAAACCACAACAGCACAAGATCGTATAGAACACTTGGTAGATGACAGTTTTTTTTTTTGACAAAAAAAATTCGGCGCCATGCGTTCGGGAGAAAGAATTCGGAACCTCTTTCTCTCTTAAAAAAAGAGGGAATAGTTTATTAGTATATATTTAATCAAATATTAGTTATAAAAATATTGTATTTTAAAAAAAACTTTACTATAATTTTTTAATAAAAACAATAGATTAACGTACGTCCAAAAGAGGATGAAAATATTGGAAAAGCATAGAAACGAACACACCCGCATGCCTCTGTTGGAACGAGAGTGAAAAAAAGGCGGGAAGAAGCAGCAGCAGGAGGAGGACGACGGCGACAATTAGATCACAACCGCATTACCTGCACTCCCCAAAAAGCAAGGAAGCAACGAGCAGATCAGATTCTGCCTGCGCCATCGAACCACCAGAGAGAGAGAGAGAGCGCTTCCAGCTCAAGAAAGCCGCCATATTCTTCCTCCTCCCCTCACTCTTGCCCAGATTCTCTCTCTCTCTCTCTCTCTCCAAAAGCACTCTAGCTAGCATAGTAGCTAAAGGAGCATCCACGAGGAGGCACACATCATAAGAGAACCCTATTCCGTTCGCCACTCTCTCCACCTCTCGATCGATCGATCGATCTTTGCCTTTCCCACCTCCTCCTCCTCTGTTTCTATGGCGGCCGGGGGGTCGCCGCCTCAGGGGCCGGTGCCGATGGTGCGGAGGCTGGCCGTGGAGGTGGTGGACGCGCGGGACCTGGTGCCCAAGGACGGGATCGGCACGTCCAGCGCCTACGCCATCGTGGAGTTCGACGGAGACATGAAGCGGACGCGCACCGTGCCGAGGAAGCTCAACCCGCAGTGGCACGAGCGGCTGGAGTTCGCGGTGCATGACCCGGCCGCTATGGACGCCGAGTCGCTCGAAGTGTCGCTCTACCACGACAGCCGGTTCAACCCTCCCGGCGGCGGCTCTGGCGGGGGAGGGGGCAAGAACCCTTTCCTCGGCCGCGTGCGCATCTACGGCTCGCAGTTCTCGCGCCGCGGCGAGGAAGGGATCGTGTACTTCCCTCTCGAGAAGCGCAGCCTGATCAGCTGGATCCGCGGCGAGGTGGGGCTCAAGATTTCCTACTACGACGAGCCGGCGGCACCGCCTCCGCCAGAGGATAGGCCGCCGGAGGGGGGTGACAACGGTCCGCCGCCTGAGGTCCCGCCGGAAGTGCCCAAGGAGTTCCCGGAGATCCCCGCGCCCACCGACGCAGCCGTCGAGGTGCAGCAGCCGTCGGTGCATCCCCCTGTCATCACGCCACCGCCGATGCATCCGATGATGCCACCGATGCACGGGCCACACGGCCCGACGATGCCGCCGGTGCACGGGCCGCACGGACCAATGGCGCCACCGCACCAGCATCCGCAGCCGGAGACGGAGCACGAACCGGAGCAGGATATCGTCGAGGCGCCGTACCCGCCTGAGGTCTGCAAGACGCGGATGGCGTCGAGCACGGAGCGCGTCCGAGTGGCGCGCCGCCCCAGCGGCGGATTAGGGCCGGAGTACTACGCCACCACGCCGCGCGTCATCTCCGGCCGGTTCGTGTCCACCGGCGACGCCGTCGAGCCGGTGAAGTCGTCGTACGATCTTGTGGAGTCGATGCGCTACCTGTTCGTCCGCGTCGTGATGGTGCGCGGCATCCGCGCCTGCGAGGGCCCCTACGTGAAGATTCAGGCCGGCCCGCACACGCTCCGGTCGCGCCCCGGCCGCGACGTCTCCGGCACCGGCAACCCCGAGTGGAACCAGTTGTTCGCCATCAACCACGCCAAACCGGAGCCGACGCTGGAGATATCCGTCTGGGACGGCGGCGCGCCCTCCCCGATCGAGGCCTTCCTCGGTGGCGTCTGCTTCGACCTCTCCGACGTGCCGGTCCGCGACCAGCCGGACGGCCCACTGGCGCCGCAGTGGTACCGGCTCGACGGCGGCGAGCCAGGGATGGTGACCGGCGACATCATGGTGGCGGTGTGGATCGGCACGCAGGCTGACGAGGCGTTCCCGGAGGCGTGGAACACCGACGCGCCGTACGCCGCGTACACGCGCTCCAAGGTGTACCAGTCGCCCAAGCTCTGGTACCTTCGCGCGTCGGTCATCGAGGCGCAGGACCTGCGGGTGCCGGCGCCGCCGCCGGGCCTGCCGTTCGACGTGCGGGTCAAGATACAAGTCGGGTTCCAGTCGGCGAGGACGCGCCGGTCGGTGGCCAGCAGGAGCAGCGGCTCGGCGTTCGCCTGGGAGGAGGACCTCATGTTCGTCGTGTCCGAGCCGCTCGACGAGGGCCTCATCGTGCTCGTCGAGGACCGTTCCATGATCAAGGAGCCAGCGCTGCTTGGCCACACCACCATCCCCGTCAACTCCGTCGAGCAGCGCCTCCATGAGCGGCAGCTCGTCGCGTCAAGGTGGTTCAACCTCGAGGGAAGCACGTCCGACATCGGCATTAATCCCGGTGGCCCCCCCGGCCAGGGCGGCGCCCCGCCGGTGCTCTACTCCGGCCGGCTGCACCTCCGTCTCTGCCTGGAAGGTGGCTATCACGTGCTCGACGAGGCAGCGCACGTGTGCAGCGACTACCGGCCGACGGCGAAGCAGCTGTGGAAGCCGCCGGTGGGCGTGCTGGAGCTCGGTGTCATCGGAGCGTGCGGGCTGCTGCCGATGAAGACTAAGGGCGGCGCCAAGGGCTCGACGGACGCCTACTGCGTGGCCAAGTACGGCAAGAAGTGGGTACGGACGCGCACCGTCACCGACAGCCTCAACCCGCGGTGGAACGAGCAGTACACGTGGCAGGTGTACGACCCGTGCACGGTGCTCACGGTGGCCGTGTTCGACAACTGGCGGATGTTCGCCGGCGCCGGAGACGAGCGGCAGGACTACCGCATCGGGAAGGTGCGGGTGCGCGTGTCCACGCTCGAGAGCAACCGGGCGTACACGGCGTCGTACCCGCTGCTCGTGGTGCTGCGCTCGGGGCTCAAGAAGATGGGGGAGGTGCAGCTCGCCATGCGGTTCACATCGCCGGCGCACCTGCCAGACACCTGTGCCACCTACACGTCGCCGCTACTGCCGCGCATGCACTACCTCCGCCCGATCGGCGTCGCGCAGCAGGAGGCGCTCCGTGCGGCGGCCGTGCGCATCGTCGCCGCGTGGCTGGAGCGGTCCGAACCGCCCCTGGGACGGGTGGTGGTGCGGCACATGCTCGACGTCGACGCGCACACGTGGAGCGTGCGCCGCGCCAAGGCGAACTGGTTCCGCATCATGGGGGTGCTCGCCTGGGCCGTCGGTCTCGCGCGGTGGCTCGACGGCGTGCGGAGGTGGCGCAGCCCGTCCACCACCGTTCTCGTCCATGTCCTCTACCTCGTCCTCGTCTGGTACCCGGAGCTGGTCGTGCCCACGGCGTCGCTCTACGTCTTCCTCATTGGCGTTTGGTACTACAGGTTCCGGCCGCGCGGCCCCGTCGGCATGGACGCCCGGCTGTCGCAGGCCGACACGGTGGAGCCCGACGACCTCGAGGAGGAGTTCGACGCCGTGCCGCCACCCGAGGTCCTCCGGGCGCGCTACGAGAGGCTCAGGACGCTGGCCGGCCGGGTGCAGCGCGTCATGGGCGACGTGGCGGCGCAGGGGGAGCGGCTGCAGGCGCTGGTCAGCTGGAGGGACCCGCGCGCCAGCCGGATCTTCGTCGGCGTCTGCTTCGCCGTCGCCGTGGCGCTGTACGCTGTGCCGCCCAAGATGGTGGCCGTGGCGAGCGGGTTCTACTACCTCCGCCACCCGATGTTCCGGGACCCAATGCCGCCGGCCGCCGTCAACTTCTTCCGGCGGCTGCCGAGCCTCTCGGACAGGATGATCTAAAGAGAAATAAGTTCCGTTTGGGTGTAATAATGTGTGCGCAATACAGAGATCGGTGGATAGAAAAAGAACAACAGAATCGACTTTATTCATAAGCATATATACACAATTTGAACATTGCATATTATATATAGTTGAAGCGGTGAGTTGCCACACCACAGTTGAAAGGAAATTGCAAACCTTCTATCGATAGAAATTGGAAGGGATTTCAGTTGAATTTTCATATCAACAGATGCACACCATAATTTTTGCTAGCGTCCTTCTCCTCTAGATCTAGCGAGACGGTGGTGACTCTAACCAATTATGGTTCATGTTAGGGTTAGTGTGGATGAGGCTAGGGAAGAGAGAAGAAGGGGTTTTTTGGATTTAGAGGGATGGTCGTGGGCGGCGATAGGACTAGGCTACGGTGACGGGCGGGTGGCTAGGCGACAGGGACGCTATCGGAACCACGGGGATGGAGGCTAGTGGTGGGCGGGATCAACAAGGGAGGTTATGGGATTAGGAGGCAACGGGCAGTGGTGGTGAATTTGATAGCAGGAAGTTGCTCGAGGTGAGGAAGATGGTGGGGTGAGAGCACCTCACTGTCATCCATTTGAGGAGAAGAAGATGGGTGGAGTGGAGAGGGGAAGGATGTTAGTCGGAGGGGCCTCACCAGCGTTGTTCGCTCCTTCTGGCCAACTGCCGAGGCCAAGGGTGGTAGGGAGGAGCTCTACGATGATGGGGAGCTAAGATGTGTTTTTCTGTTAAATGTTAGCTAGTCAGTTCCAAGTTGAAATGATAAGTTCATCTCTGCTTCAGAACAAAGAACATAACAAATGTAGTCGGCTCCAGCTGCTTTGCTCTGCTTAGAAGCGAAACAAAACCTTACTTAACAGGTGATCATGTCCTAATCCATCAAAGAAGATGGTATCCTGTCAATTCAGACTACTCTGAAAGGAACCAAATGACCAAGAACAACAAAACTGCCATGGACAGACAGATCACAGATAGCAGAGCATGAGATTAATATTTATGTCAGAAAAAGAAGAAGCGGAGAATGGACTGTGGAGGGTGACCTTAATCTCACATGTGTCAACTGTCAACAGCATGGCTTCACTAGATTTGCTGATCTTAGTCAGGCCCAAAATTTTCTGGTCACTTGTGTGTGCATGGACTTCACTTGACCTTTATGATATCATGAACTTTGGTGATTTTGTTGGTGCATAAATTCATACAGGGTAAGGCATGGACCATATGACTACAGCGCTTTGATGTTTACCTTTGGTTGTCAAAGAAGCTTTTCTCTGATCAGATGGTGACATTCTGAGTTTTTGACAAGTCAGAATACGCATAAAAATTTTGAAATGCCGAGTCTACTACTAACAAATTACACTGGTAAGAAATGTGGCTTGCATTTGCTCATGTAATTTCATAACCTTGCAAGAAATGTGGTTTGCATTTACTGGTAAGATTCCACACGCTAGAGTTTTGGAAAAAAAATGTATTTTTTGCACAAAAAAAAGCGCGGCACTTAGGATTCAAGAAATGCTTCAGAGAGGCACTTCCGTAGTTCAGTGTTCTTGGATGGTATTTGAGGGAAAGAATATCAGATGACTCATGGCTGAGGCGCCCAAGGCAAAGTGAACCTTTACCATCCATCCATTATCATGACGGCAATTAGCATCAGACTTCTTCTTCTTCTTCTTTAGTTAAAAAAAACATAAAAGTTGCATCAAGCTTTGTTTTTTTTTCCGTTATGGAAGTAGTAAAACAGAACAGCCGGCAAGCTTCCAAAACTATACTAGAAGAATTCTGCAGCTAAATCTACAATGTCCAGATATTGGAATGTGAATCATAAACAGCAGAACTTCATCTACTAAAGGCCCATTCGTTGATGTAAACTCCGATCTTTGAATCGCAGCTGCAGCATCCTTCTTCTCTAAGCACAGTCCCAAGTATGATTTTTCTCGAAATGTCAGACATCCAGTTCATACACTAAGGAAGATGTCTTTTGGAAAAACAATATGTGCTCCAAGCTTCCACTAGTTTCTTATCTCCTCCAAATAACGCAACAGGTATTAGGTCACCATCCATAAGCCAATGCTTCTCTTTGCAATTATCAAACAGTATAAGATCACTAGACTTTTGCTTCCTCGTACCAGGGGTTGTATTCTTATCTTAAACCAAAAGTATTGTAATTTGTGCACATTGTTAAAAAATCTTGGTCAGATTAAGTTAATAAGACAGATTGTGTTATATGAGTGTTCTCTACAATTTTGCACCATTAGCTACTCTGGGGGGATTTTTTTAGGTGGTTTGACTTTTGATCAAATTGAACAATTTTTTTTTGGTGAAATGTTGTCGACCTAATGTTTGTCTAGACAAGCAACCTGGTGATCTTGAGTCCTTGATCGCAATCTCAGATCATGATATTTCCATAAAAGTATTGCTTAAATTCATTGAGGAAAAGACAAATATTCATTTACCGACGCCACTAGGGAAATTTGTAGCCCATATATCACATTTGGCTGTTGGATATTCAGAAAGTGACAGCAATGTTTCAAGGAATCACTTATTACACACTTACACAGTGCACACAGGGACATACCACTCTTTTTCTAGAAAGCATGAGAGGAACCTCATTCCATTGGAACAAAGCTTTTCCATACCATGTCTTTGTTCAAAGAAAGACAGCCACCGCAAGCTAGATTCCGCACTCGAGATATTTCGATGTTGGATATTTCAAATTTTACCTTCACATTACCAAGCAAACTGACTACCCAAAATATCCAACTCCTAAACCAGGTTCAACAGGGGAGGTACTTCTCTCTAAAAAAAAAAGACTGACATGGTTCACAAAGCCGTTATTGGATCGTTAACCGCTCCATAGTGGTTTTCTTGTTAAAACAGTTAATAACTAGTGAAATTCAGATAGATTTTATCAAAAAATAAAATTTCAGTTTGATTTATTTTTAATTTGACTGGTTTATCAACTAGAGTTGGCTTAAAACCTCAAAGTTAATCAACTGCTCAAAACCTAAAAATTTTATGAAACCAAGCTGCTTTTGCCGGTTTTGTGAACCCGATGGATATTGAGGATAAAATGGGATAATATATTTAGGCCCGAGGGCCAATATTCAGGCTCAGCCGCCCTGGAAGGTCCCGAAGCACTGACGCAGACACGGGGCCACTGCCGACGTGCCATTCCTGGATCCCACAAGCTCACGCGACCACGACCCTCTCCGTCTCCGATCTACCGCCGCATCCGCACCCGGATCCGCGACCGCCGCTGCTTCCCTACTCCGGATCCACCCCTCCCGCCACCGCCACCGGGAAAGTTGCCTGCCGCCGGCCGGCGAGAGAGAGGGAGCGAGGATGTACGGGTGGGAGATGCTCTCGTTCAACATCCACGACGGGTTCCTGGAGGCCATCGTGAGGGGGAACCGCTCGGGCCTGCTCAGCGCCGCCGACTACAACAATCTCTGCCAGTGCGAGAACCTCGACGACGTCAAGATGCACCTCACCGCCACCGAGTACGGCCCCTACCTCCAGAACGGTACGAGCCCCACGGATCTCTCGCCGCCGCCGCCGCCTCCTCCCGTCTGCTCTCCTTTTGGGGGATCGGATTGGGTAGCGCCACCGTGACCGGCCGTTCGATCCGCGCTTGATAAGGATCGGTGGTCCACAATCCGGTCCGTGCGAATTGCGATGCCAATTGGGGATTTGGGGGTCGCCCTAGATGGGCTAGAATACCCCGCATTGCTTTTACCTTTTTGCGTTGTTTGGGATCTTGGACGAGGTTTTCGTTAGTCTACTTTCAATTTAGTTGCTCTCTGTCTTTAATTTTCAACTAGATGCTTATTAAGCCCACGATACCCTATATTAGCAAGAAACTAAGTGAATTATCGACCACTTTAACAGATCGTTCTGAGAGCTTAGCTTTGTATAGAGTATTGTAGATTTCACATTCTCTAGGAGAACAGTAAAAGGATGCGATTCGTCCTATATACATGTAGAGTGCCCAAACGAGCAGAGCAAATACAAGCAATTCATGCAACTTAGCTTTTGCATGATCTTATTCCTAGAAACCACTCGGAAGGTCCACTTTGATCCTATTCCCTTAGACCGCTAAGAATTTTTCCTTCCCCCCCCCCCCTAGGAAGTGGTACTATAGTTGGCAGAGTCCACATGCCCTTGTGGCTATACAACTGTTTCAGCACTTTTCCCCTGGTGAATTTCACTGTTGCCTTGCGATAGATTCCTATAATCTTCATTACACACCTTCCATGTTGCATTTTGAATCCATTGTGGTTTCTCATCTAGCAAAAAGTGAAGTGATGCCGCCATTTCCAGAAAACTAATCTTGCTTATTAAGTTCAGCTTTTATGCTTAGAGTATACGCCAACATGGTATTTAGTTGCCAGGGGGCCTATATCATGTGTAAGCATCATGTGCCTGTGCTACTGCTTCCCAGTATAGTGTTATATGGAATACTATTTTCATTGATGATTGCCCTTGTGATATTATTGCAGTGCATCAGTGTATGCTTGTTACATGCTTTTGTGATACATCTATCATATCAACTTATTTCTGATTAATTGCAGAACCTTCACCCTTGCACACAACTACAATTGTGGAGAAGTGCACTCTGAAACTGGTTGATGAGTACAAATACATGATGTGCCAGGCGAATGAACCACTATCCACATTCTTACAGTATATAACGTAAGAGACAGTATTGTTAGGATGTGCTTTATTTACTTCTATTTCTTCTGCGCGCGTCGATGTGCCCAACTGTAGTCCAAGAGCATAGTTTGTTATGGGATAACATTTTACACAGGTATGGCCACATGATTGATAATGTTGTCCTAATTGTTACCGGAACATTGCATGAGAGAGATGTTAATGAACTATTGGAGAAATGCCATCCATTGGGAATGTTTGACAGGTATTCTGGTGTTCTCTGATTTCTGTTGAATGGACACCTTCTCATGATACTGAGTGTTCTTCTTGTCATGCAATAGCATTGCATCGCTTGCGGTTGCTCAAAATATGCGTGAGCTTTACAGATTGGTTTTGGTTGATACACCCTTAGCACCATACTTCTCAGAATGCATTACATCTGAGGTATATAGCTGTAAACTTTTATGTTGTCCAATAAATTCTAACTCATTCAATAATTGAACACCAAGGCTACCTTGATAATGAGATTTGCCTGTATCTTACAGGATTTGGATGACATGAATATTGAGATTATGAGGAACACTCTCTACAAAGCATACCTTGAAGATTTTTACAAATTCTGTGAAGTATGTATTGCATAAATATAGTGACTATTAACTATATTTTCCTTCTGTTTTCATCTATTGCCCATATTGACTTTTTGTGGTGTGCAGAAACTTGGTGGTGCTACTGCTGAGATTATGTGTGATCTTCTCTCATTTGAAGCAGACAGGAGAGCTGTGAACATTACAATAAACAGGTAGGTCACCAAGTTTTCTATTTTCCACTTGAAACTGTTTTAGTTGTGTTGCATACCTCCATGTTTTTTGTTATGTGTGCAAACACCTGATACTTCCTTCTCTGTTATGTTTTGTAGTATTGGGACAGAGTTGACTAGAGATGACCGTCGAAAGCTGTACTCCAACTTTGGTTTATTGTAGGTTTCCAGTGGAAGCAACTTGATAGTACCTTTAGCCAAGATATGTTTATTTCACATTTGGTTGTAATACATTTCATGTCCTCCAGGTATCCATATGGTCATGAAGAACTGGCTGTTTGTGAAGATGTTGACCAGGTTTGTCTTCATTGATGCTCTTAGTTCAGTGCTAGCATGTAAATCTTCAATTGATTAAGCACATCTTGCAATGCCCATATTTGCTTCCATTGGCCAACTTTGTGTATATTACTTAGGCTCCGTTTGAAACCTCTGAAGATTTTGGATTTCTGTGATAGCTATTTGAGGGTACAAATGAATGCATTAACTACTGTAAAGTTAAAATTTTGCTCTAGAAAGATCAGATGATGAATTTTTATATAATTTTTTTACACAAAACACAACTTTTAGACGCTTGGAAAGCATGCACACACAAAATCCTAAATCTGCAGAGGAAAAGAACATGGCCTTAGAGGTTTGGGGGTCATGGTCCATTAAACTGCTAATATGAAAAAGGAACATCTATTAGAGTGTTACCAATGAGTTTGGTGAAAGTACCACCTGTCACACACATAGATTCATTGCAAGTCCTCTTAAACAAAGTCATTCCCGAGGCTGAGCGCTTCCTCCTCAAAGAAATGGAGAAGCATGGTATTCCACAGGAGAGGTTTTTGTGGCACACATATCATGTGTGATGGGCATACATCAAACTTGGTTTTCTGACTGCTCCTCTATATCAGTGTTAGTGGGGGTAGTTGGTTTAACCCAGACATAATGCTATTACATTTATTCATTCTGAAATTTATCTGTGTTGGAAACCTCCTTGAGTAATAGAATGGGGTATTATTACATGGGAGCATATGGTCCTGCACATGTTCTATGCTTGATCAACGCTTGTCATTTTTCTGTTGCCTTACATCTGCAGCAGTTGGGAAAGCTGCTTTAGCTATCATAAATGTTTTGTCCTTCTCTTCTATTGTGACTCTCATTAGTAGGAACACATAATTTTGCCCTTTGGTCTACCGTGCTTGCTAGTATATTTCTGGCTTGATGCTGATCTTTCTGTGGAGTTTGTTGTAAATGATTTTTTTTAAAAATAGAGCATGGTGCACCATTAGCAGGCATTCAGCATTTCAAGATGCTTATAAAATATGCTAGAGTTGCACTATAGCTGTATCCTCATCAAATTAAAGCCTGCACCATTACATCAATTATTCTTTTCTTTTGGGGACCATAATAACACATTTTTCTTTTCTCATCATGTAGGTCCGTGGTGTAATGGAGAAGTATCCTCCATACCAGGCTATTTTTGCCAAAATTTCATATGGAGAAAGCCAGATGTTGGATAAGGCCTTTTATGAAGAGGAAGTGCGGAGGCTGTGCTTGTCTTTTGAGCAGCAGGTATGATTTTTATTGTTTTTCTGTTTGCACTTTGTGCATGAATTATAATCTGTGTGAATATATAAGTGCACCTTAGGTCCACAGCGAGGATGCATATCTAGTTTCATTCTGGACATAATAGATACCAACTTTCTGTTTGTGTATATTACCTTGAAGGGATCTTCTAGTTTCTCTTGCTAAAAATATACGCACGGCACTGATGCCTGCTTACATCTTGTATGCTCCCACTGGCGGTTAAGTCCTTTTATCCTGAGTTTTTGCTTGGACACCTTGCTTCTTATGGCTATACCCATCCAAAACTATATATATAGGAGGCTCTAGGTTTAGTTTTGCCCTTAGGTCCTTCTCCATAACAAAGCCGTTCTCCATTTAAAACCAACAAGAATACATTGTTGAACTCATCCACTTTCTTCTTTTCGTTCTTTCCAAGTCCAGTCTAAGTGGGGGGAGGTAACAACTTGAGCATTATGCCACTACTGCAGACTTGACTCCAAGATTTGTGTGCTGTGATCTTTGACTCCATTTCTTGCTTGTGCAGTTCCACTACGCTGTTTTCTTTGCTTACATAAGGCTACGGGAGCAGGAGATAAGGAACTTGATGTGGATATCAGAGTGTGTTGCGCAGAATCAGAAGAACAGGGTCCATGACAGCGTTGTATTCGTCTTTTGACCTGCTCCTGCCACTCCACAGATGGTTGTACAAAATGCCAGCTTTGATAAATGGCACAATCGGTTGTGCTCATTATAGGCACATGACTTATTACGCCCCTTCGTTTCTCTTTCTACGCTGCTTGAAAGCAATACCATGAGGGAATGCATTATTATTTTACTTTTTGTCGTAAAATAAAAGCTTGATTGTCTTCTGGTAAATTAAATAAATCCTGTCTATTTTGGGAGCTGTAACATTTATGTTCTGTGTACATGAAATGGTTTGTTGGTTTATTGACAGCATCCAATGTGCGCCCAACATTTTTTCTACTTTTGTAGCCTAATATAAAGAGAGAATCTTTTCTCTACTTTGACATTGGTGTGCTCTTGAAGTTGCCTCCGGGAAGCCAGTCATATTTTTTTGCTCAAATTCACCAACATTGTGTTGTTGGGAGCGTTCGATTGGCAATCACAACCTAGACATGTCATGGGTTCCCTGCCCACAATGCATTTGGTATGCCCAGGGATGGGCGTGGGTCGGGCTAGGGTTTAGGGTCGGCTTTAGTTTTACCCGTGGACTGATCTACAGCCATCCCTAGGTTGCTCTTGAAGTTGTCTCCGAGCTTTCAATTTGGATTTGAAAAAACTTCCTGTTCCATTATGAGATTACTATCAATCAATCCTGTAACTTGCAGCTTACATTCAAGCAAAAATTTGTAGCTTACATTCAAGCAAAAAATTGTAGTTATTAAGACATTCTTAACCTTGAAACATTTTGATAGCAGCTTAGCAAGAGTTCTCGACTAACTGAAAAGTAAATCAAATTACTGTAGTGTGAAAGCACTATATTTCAATCGTAATACCTAAGTACTACATAATTGTGCAATGCTATTCTTTTTCTTTCAATTATGAAAGACACGTACATCATCACATACGCAGTAATCACATATGCAGTAGGTGTGCCTCTTAACTCGCTCAAATTGAGAAGGCCACCGGCAAATCGCCAACTTCACTAAATTTTTATTAATTGATCTTATAATGGATGGAGTTAGACACACACAACTACATCATACCACTTATGTTTTCCTGTGCATTTTTATTCTGATCTCCTAAATTACAGGAATGATAAAACTTGTTCTTACTGGCTAATCCTAGGAAATATGCTAGAAGAATTTTATTTGTATTAAATATGGTGATTGTGGCTTTTGGTCAATGGTCAATCAAATCATATCCACTTGGCTCAAATTCAGGATGAAATCATATCCACTTGGCTCAAATTCAGGATGCACATGCAACATATCCTATGCATATAAGTTTAAGATGTACTTACGATATACATATTTACTAACAAATATATAACATTTTGCATGTCCTAATCATTGGATAGGATGTATTAATCCAAAAGTATAGGGAATAAAAATGACCATCTACAACTGCAACTTGATATGTATTTCTATTGTCTACTTAATTAGTATTAATTTCTATCTTAGTACTACTCATTAAATCTAAATATATCTTCAGCACTCATTTAATTATGTTTTGTAGTGTTCATTAAATCTAAATATATCTTTAATACTCATTAAATATATTTATATTTCTTTAGTACTACTCATTAAATATAAATATATCTTTACTACTTATTAAATCTATCTCCACTGGAGGAAGGGACTGCTCGGAGTGTGTCCTTCACCACGTAAGCAACCAATTGTTTTAATTTATTATATGTATTAGTCTTTTTTTTAATAATAAAAATATTTTATATCCTCGACTTCTACCGTAAGTCACACAACCAAATTATATATATATATATATAAGTATTAGCTAGTTTTGGAGGCAGCTACAGTCTCAATAAGCGAAATTGACGGCCGTCTTGTCTTAGCAAAAATAGTCAAAGCGTTAGCGCTTGATCGTATCGCGCGACTCATCCCACCGATTGGACGGACGAAAGTAGTGCCGCTCGTTTAGACTAAACAGTGCGTAGATTATACGTGTATTTAATGTTTGAACAATGTACGATGGTTTCTAATTTGTGTGATTTTGGACTGCAGGTGGAGTAAGCAGGCGCGTTACTGATGCACTATCTGATTGGCTGAGAGAAGTACGTTGCACTTTCAAGATGAACACCGTGCTTGTGAAGCCAAAGTACTAGGACTTGATCCCTTGTTGATGCTGGGGACATGCAAATCTTCCATCAAGGAGAGACATAGATCTTCTTTGCTTCTTGTAGAGATATGCAGTCTTAGAAAGAGATCGAGAGAGTTGAAGAAAGGGTGATCATGAGTTAAAGAAACTAGCAAGATTTGAGTACTAGACATTATTTATTTTGTTTTAAATAATCCATTGGGGTGAAACTATGTGCCCTGATTATCGACGGCTCCCGTTTTTCATGTGTTAGTTTTTCAAACAAGCATTTTGATTCAAATATATGTCTTTGATTGGCTTGTTACACATTTTGTGCCAATTTCCTTTATTATTCCATTCTAGATTATTTCCTAAATTTAAATTACATTGCCGTGATACCTTGGCAATTGAATCAGGGCTCTCCCTCGCGGGCGTGGTGCAGCAGCATCAGGGCCGGCGGGTGAACCGGGTCTCCTTCACGCAGCGTTTCTTGGTGTCGTCCATTGCCCCCTGTGTAGCCGCGTTCACTGTCAGGTAGAATGGGCGGCGGCGCGGCGGACAAGGGGGGCACGCCGTCGTGATTGGACCAGCCGGTGCGACGAGGCGAGAACGCCGTGCGCCTGCGGCGGGAGAAGGATGGATATGGCCTCCTTACGAAATTACCCTTGGTTATTACGCGTTTAGCCTGTTAAGTATGTTTTAATCTAAACCACTCATCGTCTTTAATATCTGTGCGGTTTTCTACTTGCAGAGCATAGTAGCACATCTCTTGTGCTGAACTTTTTTTTTCTCTTCCATCTGTGACAAGTCAAGCGGGCCTCGAGGCGAATTGAAACGGCTTGGTTAATTTTCTAGCTGGAACATTTCTGGACGGCTGCTTGCCCGGTGTGGTGCATGGCAGTGGCAGGATTCCACGTCCATAATGACGTAGAAAAAATCGACACAAATTAGAAACGCATGTACTCAACATCTACGGAAGGACGTCACTAGTAAAAAAAAGAAAAAAATATATAATGACGCTACATGTGTAAATATATAATAAAAAAATACTAGAGGTGATCCCATCAATTCACCTCTTGATTTGTGAGATTTATTTTTCATATATAATGCATGTTTGAATGTATAATTGTTTATATTACTATAAGGATTTTGTTGATTTTGTTTGATCTCTTGGTTTTTCTCATTCGATCTTCCTCGCCTACGGTTCTAGGGCTATCATTAGGCTTCATGTTTTCCAATATCTCACTAAGTTTGAGTTCCTACTGTATAAGTTTTAATTCGGTTGCAGCAACCATGCCATAGAAAGACAATTTTGTCAAGCATGAGCCATGAGGAGGGCAATCATATAATTCTTAGATTTTCTTTTTACTACATAAGTATAAGACACATATACTTACCTAATAGATAGATAATACTATATAAAAGTATAAAATGCAGGCAGATATATGGATGGATGATATTTATACTCATTAAGATGACATAAAAGTGTAAAACACGTAAACTAGCTAATAGATACAATAGCAGATAGATAGATATATAGCTAGGTAGTACATATATATTTTTAAGACTATCTATAAGTGTAAGACATGTGATGTGCTGGCTCTGTACTAATTACAGAGACCTCATTTCTACTCATCCGTCGTCATCGCTCGCGTCCGAGTGCCCACGATTTCTCAACGCACTGATCGTCCCACCCTCCCCCGAGCTCCGGGCTCATCGCCGCCACCAACCAGTTGCATGCGGCCCCCATGTCCGAGGAGGAGGACGACCAGCCGGCGGCGGCCGCAGCGGTTGTACCGTCTTGCCTCTCTCCCCGTCGCATACCGGCCGCTTCGTCCCAGTCACCCAACCGAGGGAGAAGGCGGCGCCGCTATGTCCCCGCCATGGGCACCCAAAGCAGAGGCACGTATGATGCGTATGCATGGCAGGGCATAGGTGTTGCGAGGGATCTGAGCACCAACGTCCACTAGGATTTGTGAGGCTTGGGGGAAGCGATCCCATCAGCTTGAGGCGGCTCAGTGGGTGCCCTCCGGCCAACGCGGCTGCTCTGTTGTGACGATGGCTTACTTGATTTGCGGTCCATCTAGCATCTACGAGCTTGCTTGCGCAATTGTGCTTGCCATGCCGATGAGAGAGCTACGGGAGATGAACGTGCAGCAGTTCAACTGCACATGCTGCTTCAATGCATCGCCATCATTAGCATCACGTGCAGCAGTTATCCTTGTCTCTTGAGACTTTGATCCTCATCTTATTTCGTATGTAATAACCTCCCAATCTGATTCATCTTTCTGCCGATAATCGATTTGCCAATAATCTACCTGCCCGTTTCCTTTTTACTTGATCAGATCTGTTTTTTATAATTCTAATCCACCAGCCAGTTTGTTTGTGTATTTGGTATGATCTATTTTGATAAGCTATATATCGAACAGAGCATGTACTCGGTACTCCCCCCCCCCCCCTATTGCTATTAGCTGCAGATGTATTCATCTGACTGAATCTACAAGTTTGTCAACTAACATGTATGCATTCACCAATTTCACTAATATAATCAAAGGCTCGCATAATTAGTAGCCTAAATGAATTGACACTATGGAATGACTCAACCACTGACCATTTTACCAGTGGTGCGGAGAAAATTCAAATATCCTCGTTCAAAATCGTATGTTGGTTGTCTGTTTTGATTATTACTCTGTTTGGGGTTGTATGATAGGGCTATGGTAAGCTTGGAATCTTAGGCTGTGTGTTTTTCTTTCTATGCAGACATGAACCCCAAGCTATAGAATGCATCATTGTGTTTATTTCCCATTTATAAAAAAAATCAGTGATGCATGATCAGTTGTTCACGTTCTCACTAAGGAACAGTAAACATCTGCCCGTTTTTGACCACATCGACCTCCTTTGTCACCTGTTCAAATCCACCACATGTTTTACCGTTTCACTCATTGTCACCTAAGATAAAACCAGAGTAACCCAATTCTAGCCGCCACCTCAAAGCAGCTAAATTCTTTGTCCACACTACATCAACCTCAAAACTGAGGGTACAATTGTTAGTTGAAATAAAAAATAGAAACCTAATCATCTAATGTTTATTATTATTTTATTTTTTTCTACGCAATGTACAGGAAATTAATGATACAAAAGTTGCCTCTACGTTACTATGCATAGCATTTTGCTAGTACCAATAAAAAAAACTAAAATATCATTTATTTTCTTAAACTCAAATGCACGTTTATCCTCTATTTTATTAAATCATAATATTTTAATTCTTATAAAGATAAAACATTTAAGAGATAAATAAAGATGACAAACAGTGAGACGAATTGAGTACTAACTTATTATAAGCTCTTGGGGCAACTCCAACCGTGGGCCTGATCATCTTAGGCCAAACGGAGATTAAAAAAAAACAATAAAACGTCACATGTCACAGGACGTGGCAGGTGGTCGCGAGCCGCCGCAGTAAGAGGAGTGGCATCCATCTTCCCCTCGCCCTCCGCCGCCTGGACTGCAACCTGGCCGCCGCCCACAGTTTCCAGCAATCGCCAGCAGCCCACGCCGATCTCCATCCCGCGAGCAAGCGGCGCCGGCGGAAGTCCCTGCTGCTTCCGCCGCATCCCTCTCCGTTCTCCGGTGGGCAACGCGCGCACATCCTCTTTCTCATCTCTTCTTTGCACACACCTGGTACCTTTTCACGAATTTGGAATTTGCGTTAACCTCAGCTTCTCTACTAGATCCGGGAGCTTTTCTTGAATTTCTCCTGACCAGAGTACTGATTAATACCAGTTTGTTTCCAAAAGGATTGGATTGGGAGTGTTTGGTTAGGTCCGCCCCTGGTTAATTGATAGTCTGTCTCCTTTGAACTTTCATTGACCTTGTGCGACTACTTACTGACAAACATGTTTATATGTGCCAAAAGACGCTTCTTGTGATTGTATTAGTTATGACTATCTACCATAATTAGATGCATGGTCCAGATTGCTGCCATCTACTGGTGTTGGAGTGTTATAAACCGAAATTTAATCTTGTTTGATTCGGTTTATATATGCATGAAACTAGCCACGAGAGTTATTCTCAAGTGAGGGAATGGGTGTAGAGTGCACCATCGCCCCCAGCTCCAACTACTCCTTTTGAAGGAGTAAAGACCTGTTGATGGATGATGGATTAATTGAGTTTTCATTTTGTAGAAATGGATCGACCTGATGAAAAAGTGAAATTCCCAAGCTGTGATGCATACTTTGACACTATTCAATCCAAGAAGAAGCTGCCACTATCTTTGCAAGAATCGCTCACTGCCGCCTTCGCTCAGATTCCTGTCTCGTCCTTCCCTGATGTTCCTAATGGCCGAGGTACTCCCGTCTGCCAAAAAAGAAAGCTAATTAGTTTTCCGCATAATGTTTTTGATGATCCCCCATATTCTACCGCTTGTAATCTGACACGCTTTGTGTGCAGTGATTGAAATTCCAGGAGACACTTCCATCCTTGACGCTGTGAGAATTCTCTCTGAACACAACATCAGGGCAGCGCCTGTGCTTAATCCAGAATCTGCAGCTCCAGCTGATTGGAAAGGGAGGTATCTTGGCATCATTGATTACTCGGCTGTCATCCTCTGGGTACTGGAAAATGCTGAGATTGCTGCTGTTGCTCTGTCGGCTGGGTCAGCAACCATGTCAGGAGTTGGAATGGGTGCTGTTGGTGCAGTAGGGGCGGCAGCACTTGGTGCAACTGGCCCTGCAGCTGTTGCTAGCTTGACAGTAGCTGCAGTAGGGGCAGCTGTTGCTGGTGGGTTAACAGCAGAAAAGGGTGTGGCGAAGGATGGACTAACTGCTGCTGATCATTTAGGAGAAGATTTCTACAAAGTTTTGCTTCAACAAGAACCTTTCAAATCAACCACAGTATGTGTTTTACTCTATCACGAATCATTATGCGCTGCATAAATATTTGGCTGTTTTTTTTTCGTTAAATGTTGATCAATCATAGAGCCCAGTTTCTACCAAATTATTTGGCGCTTATTCTATGCTGAACTACTGTTTTACTGTGTATCTACAACGAACCTTGGCTATCCTAGTTACAATTATATGTTTCAACTTGGCATGATTTAAACAGTTCATGTGCTTTCTTAGCTGCAATGCATCTTGTTGTTAAGATTTAGTTTGGATATCTGTTCCCACACCTCATTTGAATATTGCATGATGATCTGATGTAAATCCTGCTAACCTGAATTCTTTCTCATATTATTGTAGGTTCAATCAATTGTAGAATCCTACCGTTGGTCTCCTTTTGTCCCTGTTACGCTGGACACTTCCATGCTTACTGTACTACTGTTGCTATCCAAGTACAGGTTAAGGAATGTTCCAGTGATTGAGCCTAATAAGCCAATTATTAAAAACTTCATTACTCAGACTGGTGTTGTCAAAGGACTTCAGCAGTGCAAAGGAAGGGATTGGTTTGACTATATTTCGGCACTCCCTCTCTCAGATTTGGGACTTCCATTTATGTCATTTGATGAGGTTATTGTTATCTCTTATTCAGTTAAATCGAAATCTTTCTAATGCTAACATCATGTCCCCTGCATTATCCAGATAAAAAGTTATATATCAATCTGATACATACTACAGTTAATGACTTCTTTCACTTCACCTTGCAATAGACTGGTAATTGAGACTAACGATCTTGGGCTTTCTTCAGGTTATCACTGTTAACAGTGGTGATCTAATCTTGGAAGCTTTTAAGTGCATGAAGGACAACAAAATTGGTGGCGTCCCTGTAGTAGAAGGTCCCAACAGAAAACTTTTTGGCAGTCTGAGCATAAGGGATATTCGCTTTTTGTTACTTAGGCCTGGCTTGTTTTCAAATTTCAGGTATCGAACCATCTGACTACCTGTTACCCCGAGTCACCTTTAAACTATGTATATTCTCCTTGTCCCTAATGATAATCTTCCTTACAGGCAACTTACTGTCATGGAGTTCATGAAGACCATTGGTTCCAACCTTCCTGATTCAGGGAACGGCCTGGTGAAGCCACCTCTCACCTGTTCGCCTGACGCTTCTCTTGGCAGCGTCATTGACAGCATTGCATCAAGAATAACCCACCGGATATACGTCGTGGATGGTGACTTTGAGGTTGTTGGTGTCGTGACACTGCGAGACGTGATCTCTTGCTTTATCTATGAGCCTCCTGGTTACTGTGACAACTATTTGGCTTCAGCCATGGATAAGCTTCAGGACAAAGGTGCAGGTTCTGTGGACAAAAGTTGAGCTTTTTCTGTAGCGCGAACCCCGCAAATAACAGACTGAATTAGGGAACAAATCACTTGTAGTAACTCTGATGGATTCAGGTTAATTTGTGGTGTTGCTGCAGTGAAAGAGTGTAGAACAAGAATGGTGGTGTTGTTCCATGGTCTCTTACTGTGGTTTGCTTTGTGTTACTAAATTATTATATACTTTATCCGTCTCGAAGTATAGCTATTTCTGGCTACGTACGGGGAGTAGGAAAAGAAGTTAATATGCCCTCCTAAACCTTCAATACAAATCTAACACCTCAAACTTTGAAGACGGATATCAAATTGTATGAACTTAACAGTATAGTTCGTATAACACCTAAAGTGGCTTAATCTAATTTTACATTGGGTGATTTTAGTTATGTTATATAAATAAATATTTAACATATATATGTCAAATTCTCCGCTTGGCCCTTTTTATCCCTTTCCTCTCTCACTAATAACTGAGGATCGATACAATGCTAGCAAGAAATCACAATATTTGTACAAAGTCAAGGGTCAAGGATTGATGAAGTGTAAAGATATCGTCTGTGCTTTAATTATCTGTATGTCCGAAATTACCATCCAAAACAACTTTATATGAACAATGTTATAAAGTTCAATAGTTTTAGATTAGAGTGCTACACATGTTTTTAATTCAAGGTTTAAGAGGATATATGGACTTCTTTTGTTATATTGTTTTTTTTTACTTTTTTAGTTTTGAGTTCCGTTCCGACCAGGTTTTTGGATGAAGAGGCCGACTCGGACACGAACTGGCTACCGCCGTACGTACGTACATAGCCTATCTATGTGCGTGTGTACGGCCGGTGCATCCGTGTACGCGCGGCCGCCGTGACGTCTGTGTCCTCTCCTCCCTCGCCGGCGCGTGCAGCTAGCTAGCTAGGTTTAATGGGGATGGCCGGCGGCGGGAACTCGCTGCCGTCGTCGTCGTGCGGCGACGACAAGAAGCGGCGCGTGTGCTACTACTACGACCCGGGCATCTCCACCGTCGACTACGGCGAGGGGCACGTCATGGTGCCGCACCGTGTCACTATGGCGCACAACCTCGTCGCCGCCTACGGCCTGCTCGGCGACATGCGGCGCCTCCGCACGGCGCCCGCCACGGAGGCGGAGCTCGCCGAGGTCCACGACTTGGACTACGTCGCGCTCCTCCGCGACCTCACCCCGGACAGCTACCGCCGCGACGACGGCGGTGTCCGCGACATGGCCTTCTGCCGCGGCATCGGTGTCGCGGGCGAGCGCGACGATGACGTCGACAACCCCGTTTTCGACCGCCTCTGGGACTACTGCCGGCGCTACTCCGGCGGGTCGCTGGCCGCGGCGCGCGCCCTCGGGAGCCGCACCACCGACATCGCCATCAACTGGTCTGGCGGGATGCACCACGCGTGCCGCGGCGGGGCGAGCGGCTTCTGCTACGTGAACGACATCGTCCTCGCCATAAGTGAGCTGCTCGGCCACTTCCGCCGCGTGCTCTACGTGGACATCGACGTCCACCACGGCGACGGCGTCGAGAGGGCCTTCGAGGCGTCGAACCGGGTGATGACGGTGTCGTTCCACCAGTACGGTGGCGGCTTCTTCCCCATGACCGGGGGCATCATCGACGTCAGCAACAAGCCCCGCGATTACTGCAGCCTGAACGTTCCGGTGAGCCAGGGCATCGGCGACGAGGAGTACCACCGGCTGTTCGACCCGATCATGACCAGGGTGATGGAGGTGTTTCAGCCGGAGGTCGTCGTGCTGCAGTGTGGCGCCGACTCTCTCGCCGGCGACCGGCTCGGCAAGCTGAACCTGACCCTGCACGGCCACGCCCACTGCGTCAGCTTCATCCGGAGCTTCAACCTGCCGCTCCTCCTCCTCGGCGGCGGCGGCTACACCATCAACCACGTCGCCTCCTGCTGGTGCAACGAGGTGTTCTTTTCGTCTACTTCCAACTATTATTCCATGCCTTTAAAATATATATTTTTAAAAAATTTCTTAACGTCACTCATTATAAACTATTTGTTAAGTTTATTTTAAAAAAAAATATTTAATTTATCCTTAGATGAAGTAAATAATTCTCGGCAATAAATCTGGTCAATAATCAATGTCAAACAGTCGTGTGGATCTTACCATAATTGAACTTTTTCTTGCCAAATTAATGCAAATTTGATCTGTATTTTCTTGGAATTGGCAATGCTAATCCGGTTGTGAATTCCTGTCGATGAAGACGGCGGTGGCCATTGGCAAGGACATCCCCAACGACATACCGAAACATGGGTCCGACCTCTTCTACAAGAACCAGAAATACAAGCTCCATTACACCCTGTCCATGTCGCACGCGAACCACAACACGGCTGATTCCATAGACAATATCAGGCAGAAGGTCCTGGAGAACCTCTCCAAGCTGAAGCTGGAGCCGGCGACGAGCGTGCAGTTCGAGGAGCGCGGCGGGGGGAGCATCGACGTCGACGCCCTCTACGAGCGGAGCGACGAGGAAGAGGAGAGCCCCGCGCAGAGGCTGCACCGGAAGTGCTTCCTAGCGCCGAGCAGCGAAGAGGAGAGCCCCACAGAGAAGTACAACAACGTGCAGCCCGGGCAGAACAGTAGAAAGCAGCGTAAGATCAGGTGAAACAATGATGAGATTAGTTGTGCTTGAAGGTTGTTCTGGGCTGCTTCTGTACAAGAATATATAAATGTTCATCTTCTAAAAAATTGTGTGTTGATGATGAAACTGGAGCAGAAAACAAATCGGGTGGGTAAAAGGAGCAGAGATATTTTTTATCAAAAAAAGTACGTGTTCCGTTTGAACTGACCCATCAGAAATAAATTACAAAAAATTACAATAATAGCTAGGCTATAAATAAATACCGCATCCCGTATTACAGTTCCAAGAGTTAAACATAAAATGAAACAAGACCACGTTGCCAAAACTAGCTGCCATCCAAATAATGTCCTTTCCATATGTAAGACACGACACGACACTAACTGACAAATGTTTTTTGGCAACAGTAAAGTTTTTCAGTTTTCCATGAACTGGAGGTGAACTTGCAAACAAATTTTTACCAGTTTCAGGCGTTGCGACGACGAGCGTGCAGTTAGATGATCGTGCTCATTTGTACAGGGATAGGCCACAATGGATGGCAAAAATAGTACACTCTTTTATTGTACATCAGTTTGCTTCGGACTTCCACGCCTGATGAGCAGGTGAAGCAAAGATGGCTTGCTGGTCTTTCTGAGGGATCTGTCTAACAATTGCTCTGTTCAGCTATGCCCATTTTAGTCCATGACATATCCTGCCACTTTACTCATTTGCTTTGATTTCATCAGTTTTGGTTTCAACATCCAAGGCGGGAACTTCCTTGGCTGGTAACTCCACATCTTTGTTACCCATAGTTTGTTCAGATGATACGGTGTTGGCTGGATCAGTGCTACAGTCATCAGGATCTGGCAAAACTTCTGAGACGGTACTACCTGAATTAGATGAGCCAGTGTGTTCATCTGCAGTACTCTCTGTCTGCATTTCAGATGATGGGTCTGAAGATTCTGGTGCTGCAGAAGCGGCTTCTGTACTAGCTTCACCATTTGAAACATCCAGGTGTTGCTCAATCCCTTCAGCATTTTGTAGTTGCTCATCCTCTGTGCTAGCAGCCGTGTGTTTAGTAGATTCCGCTGCATCTTCTGCCTCCTCAATAGGGCCATTCCCAAGACAGACAGTATCCATTTGATCCTCAGTGCCAATAACTTCACCATCATCAGTTTCCTCAGTGTCTGGGGAAATCTCCTCTGAATTAGGTGAAGATGAAGGAACCGCAACTAAATGGTCAGTGATACCTCTCTCACCATCAAATGTAAACCAATTTGAATTTGTAAAGAGGGAGCTGTTTTTAAATACATAGACACATAATTAGTCCAAGGGCAGAAAACAAGGGTACCAGAGTATGTTTAAGATCACAAATTACCCATCCTGGTCATCTCCCAGTCGCAGAGAAGATATTACGACCTCTGCTGATTCATCATCAAAATAGACATCCTGAAAGGGGGAAACAATGGAACATTAATCCAGTCAGAAGTACAGCTTCAACCTTCTAGTACCAAAGGAAAATAAATATGATTCTGTACACTAGATTACCCACATGCAATGTTCTGTTCTTTCTACATGGTTGATTGAAGCAAATATTTAGGAACTGTAAAAAATCAATAAAATGGGATAAAATAGCATCCTTAAATATACCTCGTCATCCCGTTCAAGTGTCCCTTGATTCTGCATTCATGAAACAAACAAGTCTCATTAGCATATAGCATAGTAAGGCTGTAAGGAACTGCAAAACTGGAACATGGTAATATAATTATAGCGATAGTCATTCAAGTAGATGATGTAATAGCATGAGTAACAATGGTATTTTTATCCCCCATAGAATCATCTCACAAAATGCGCTGGCAGTGGAACATGTTGACTGAAGCAAACCATCAAAGCAAGACACAAGAACATTCACACACACCTCTTCCATATCATCATTGCTATATATCCCATATCGGAATGCCTGGCTCAAGTTATTAGCAAGAGCTGCCACATCATAATCCCTGTCTCGGAAGTCATCATCATCACTATCCCTACCACGGTCATGAAGTGATGTTGGGCGTCTGCAGCAACAAGACATAGATGAACCATTCAGTGAAACAGAAGACATGCAAGCTTAGCATGCAATCAAAAAAGAAACAGCCACGTACCCACAAGCCCAGTGATAAACGTTCTCCACCTCATTGCGCTTGACTAGAATATCTGCTTGCCACTCCACCCACTCACTATTTTCCTGTTAAAAATAATTCAAGACAGTGTGCAGAGAGCTCAGGTACTTCATAGCTTAAAAAACTAAAGACTGCTGAATCAATGGAAATAAAGGAAATATCACCTGCAAGTGAGTCTGGATTATGCTGTTACTGTTTCCCAACTGAATAAGCTTGTTGGCTATTCTTGTCATGTGACCAATATTCCCAATTTTAGGAATTGTTTTCCCTTCTAAAGGTACAGTAGGCTACAAACAAGACAGAAATGATATAAGGGGATTATTACAGCCAAAATTATCACAGATTATTAATAACTTACCCCATTAGACTCTGTTGACAAAGAAGAAAGTTTTTCCGCGGCAAGAATTTTACCAACAATGTCACAATCATTAAGAACATGCTCAACAAGTTCAGTTCTTTTACCCTCCAGGCAAGAAACAATAATATTCTCAACATGATGGTGCAAAAAGTTGTTATATGGGTACCTGCAGTTCAGAATTATATAAAAGAGAAATTAGACTAAGGAAACAAATGAACACAAAACAACAAAATATTGGACTTACTCGAAGAATAAATCAACAGATCGTTTTATTGCCAATTGCCTGATAAGCTCTTTCTCAGCAGTTTCACTGCCAATTGTCAGCAGAACTGAGATGAACTCCACAATCTAGGGGGAAAAGAATATATCCAGCTTAGCACCATTGCAACAAAAAAAGAGTAAGCGCAATCACCAAGACAAAATTTCAATGCCAAAATGAAAAGAATGAAAAGTTATAACACTGCAGAGAAAGGTGAACACTTGATGTCATGAGAACTCAAGCGTGCATGACTCTTTTTTTTGGATATTCCTATCTCACCCAAAATAAATTGATGTTACCAAAACTACAGTGTTATCAGAGCCAGCCTAGTTCTCGGGTCACCAGGTCACTGAAGATCATCAGGTCATTGGATGGACCACACGTTTTATTTCATTTTATAATCATGAAAAACTATTGAAATAATCACTCACATTACAAACCAAGTAATGAGCTAGCTCAACTGGTTTAGGCATATGTGCTATAGCTGTAGGATGTGGGTTCAATCCCTCGCGGTAACACATTTTCATGAACTTATTTGGTTAAATGGGTCTTAAATAGTCCAGGTCACACATTTTATCGTACTGGACCACCAGAAAACCACATGGGTCAACACCAATCTGCTGGGCCAACTGCAGAACCGATCCAACTAGGTGGACAACACCTGAGTCCTGGGTCCTTTCTTTCTGATAAGGCCACTAGTCTAGTCCTTGTCTGATAACTACAAAACTAAGTGACTAAGCCTAAACAAACATATACAATTTAAATAATTTTATTAAATGCATGGACAATAGATACATCCATTCAGGAAATGACTTACACAGAACCAAAAATAATCATTGAATGTTGAAATGGACAAATGGTCGGTTGTAAATGAGCATTGCATCATCCAGTACCTTCAAACGATGTTTTCCAAGTGGAGGGCGTAAACATCCATATGTTGTAGGCAAAACATTTTCAGCACCAGAAGTATCCAATAACTTCAGCAAATTACCTAAAAAATTATGTCTGTTATACCCAATATAAAAAAACATAACATTGCGAAGAGCAGATAGCCAGATAGCCCAATACGGAACATATGATAAGGTCTAGAGTTGATAAACCAAGAAAGATTGTTCCTAACCTAATCAAAAAAATTAAGTGCAAAGACATATCCAGCACTCACCTAGGCTCTCAAGCATGCCATCAACAGTCTCTGGACTGGCAGTGACCAACGCTCCATGACTTAAGTTGCTTCTGAATGCTTGATAGGAAGCTGATGCCAATCTTTTTGGATCCAGCAGAGATATGCACACTGACAATGAATGAACTAGCACAGATTTGGGCCTTGATTCTTCAAGTGCATGACGAAATAGCCTCCCAACAAAACTGAAATTTCATAGAACATAAGAAATAAATATTGAAGGTGACAAAAACGGCAGTCAACAATAAACATCATGTTTGTTTAATTGTGGCTTTTTCTAAATTATTCAAAGCCTCTTTAGATAAAGTTAAACTTGAGTTATAAAGTTCATCAAAAGACTCTGCATAAACATCTTTTTTCTGTCCACTATGCAAAAAAATGTCCATGCACAAAGTTCATAGGAAAAAGTTTCCTGAAATCACCAGATAAGGATTAAACTGACTGTGTAACAAAGTTAGAAGATGGAAACCTTGGGCTGCATATCTTTGCAGCAAGAGATGGAGGTGCACATCGAGTCACTGCACAAAGAATTTCAGCAGCATTGGCATGCACTTCAGGGGAGTCCTGTATAGGAATAACATAATATATGAAAAACTGGAAACATGGGATAATAATATTTACATGATTAACATCTCAATATTGTTAGTTTTACAGAGATTACAAACAGAAATATGTGCTGACCTACTGGGCCAGATGAATGAATAGATGCATTTCCATGTTTATTATATACATTTCTTAGCAAAAAGGGTTTAGAAACTCACTGATGAGCTAAACTTATCAGCAATCATTTCAAGGACATCTGTATTTTCTAACCACTGCAATGTATCACCATAGTTTGAATATATGGTCTCATCAGCACCAATCAACCGTATCAACACCTGAAGGACCCCAAGAGCAGCATCAGCCAAATGCAAGCGCAAAGCAATTAATAATTATTGATAACCTGCTTACCTCCATTATCGATGTGATGCCAATCAGATCAACAAGTTGGACAACTATTTCTGGATGTGCCTATAAAAATACAAAACTAAGAGTCATAAATCCACTGAAATGGTTAATCCAAACAAAATAAAAGCTTGCAGTATAAACAACATACAAGCGTAAGTGCATAACAATTTATATTAAATATATGTCTCAAAGAAAATAGTACAGTGCAGATGAATAACTTGTTCCGGTTAACCAAACAGCATATAATTGGAAGAAGGACAAGACAAATAAAGTGAACAGAAGACAGGACAGATTTAGTTTATACAAGAAAGGCGAGGAATACCTGAACATACGCCATAAGAGGAGCAGTCTTCCGCAGCATCAAACATATTACCACCTAGAACAAAAAATTAATCAAACTGATTTCAACCCAGCAAAAACAGCAGGATGGAGTTTAACATCATAATCACAACAAGCACCAAAAAAATCAACTTCTACAGGGACTTCATATTATGTATTTACCCATGGTTAAGTTATAAATAATGCCAGACCAAACGAAGTACCTTACTGAAGTAACCAGATAACAATGTGCTATGTGGATGATCAGATTTCACGAATGAGAAAAGCAATTCCATTAACTGCAACACACAAAAGGATAAATAGCATCATCTAGAACAATTGCGATCAGCTACAACCACTAATGTTAGAAAAAACACTCAAAAGGAGAATATGAAGAAATGCCAACCTCTTCATCCTCTACTAGGGTCCTCAAAATGACATCAATTTCACAGGTAAATATCTCACAAGCAATGAATGGGAACCTACAACAGATGGACAGAAAATTGAGTAGGAAAATTCAGCTCTTTATATAAAATGATGGCATATGTTAACAAAAAGTGTTATACTTGAAAGAGCGCTTTTTTTCAGCATCCTCTGGTACTTCTTCCACAACATAACGAAGCAAATGCTCCACTTGGGCTCTGTCACGCAGGCTACAAACAAAATTTTCAATTAGTACAAGCAGACTAAAAAACCTAACAATTAATACCTATTTGAAGAAACACTACATTGCACAAATGAAGCACTATACTGTAATGCATCCAACCAGCTGCACCATAAGGGAGATGTTAGACTCACCTCTGGGCAGATGATGCAAATAAAAAGGCACAACGTAGAAAATGAGAAAAAAAATAGGAAAGAACAATTCTGCCCTGGAAAAGGAAAAAGTTATGTAAACATGATAAAAGGAACTTTTCAAACCATATACTAAGGGATAAAAGGGCATTTATCCAATGCAATACTCCTAAAACTGAATCTATAGTATAGCACCTAAAATGCTCAACTAATAAACAGGTGAGATGAGAAACTTTTTCTTCCATATGATGGAATTAGAATTGTACAAATCCAATGAACATTAAGTGCCAGAAAAAAATGGCAACTAACCCATAAGCTGCCAGCTTATCTAAGAAGAAATTAACTTGGCTTTGCATCAATCATAATGAAAAAGTGAAATCATAAGAGCGCCTGTACATGTTTCTTATTTGAAACATCCATACAACATAAGGAATAGAACGGTATGTTGCCACAGCCAGAAGTACACTAATTATGTCATGTCATCCAAGTCCCTCAAACTAATAATATAAATATTTTTAAGGGAATTACAAATTTATGAGTCGTGTATTCAGGGCTTTGCACTCTTGAATAATTTCATCCTCGTCAAGGAGTTCTTCCAATGTAAAATTTTCCTTGTCTAGAATTGTATCCACCTGAAGCAATAAAATTTTGAGTTAGGCAAGTTAACCAGAACCTTTACTTGCAATGTGTCAATAACTTTGAGGCATCAGCTAGATATAATGCTATTTTATGGTGACAACATAAGAACAATACAATAAACAAGGAAAATGTTTCACTCAATTAGGATCCAACAATACAAATAAGTTCCAGAACTGAACACGTAATAACATTGAAATGGAATTAATCAGGGCATTCTGTTCAAATATGAGATCTGCAGCAACCATACACATCAAACAAACTTTACCATAAGTTCAGTAATTCAAAAGACAGATTTTCCATTGAGAATGCCAAAAAAGGGCAAGAACCTATTCTACTAGCACAATGCTACACCCACACAATAAAAATTATTTCAGCAACGCTGTCAGTGCCCAATTCATCAGAACCTTCATGTAACAATGCAAATACAAACTAAAACGTGTATCATCGGACAGAATCATACGCCATATCAGGGATTCATTTGTAACAACGCACCAGCCCCTTTCCTGGCATAGAAATGCAGCCCCTATCGCGCACTGATCCAATCCTCCCCAAAATCAGACATGTTTAGTGAAACCTAAACAAATCGAATACCACAGAGCCCACCAGCACCATCCAAATCCGCCCACCGGGAGCAGCAGACCTACGTGCTCCACAAGCACCAACCAAATCCGCCTGGAGCAGCAGAGTTACGTGCTCACCACCGCAGAATCATAGTTCAACATAAGAGAGTAGCACGGCCCAACGAAAAACACCCCCAACGAAAACACAGACAAAAACAAACGCAGCTCGCCGCCGCCACACCGCGCGCGCATCAATCACCAATCCTAGAGGAGAAACCACCAGCAGCGAGGGAGAGAGATGATACTCACGGGCGAGGCCGCGGACAGGCCGGTCATGCGCCAGAACATGGCGTCAGCGGCGGCGGAGTCGGCGTGTGACGGCGGATCTAGGGTTTCCGGCGACCGGAGGGGGGGGGGGAACCACGAACCCGTTGCCGGCACCGCGCGAATCCGGGCGGGAGCGGACGAATCACTCCAGCCGGCGAGGGCGGCGCGGATCGGGAGGGAGAGGGGAGGCGGAGCGGATCGAATTGGGATCGCGAGGCGAGAGGGTTGGGAGGAGGAGGAAGAGGCTGGAGGCGCACGAGAGGAGGAAAAAAGAACAGCACGCTTTTTTTTATTTTCGGGGAGGTTTGATTTGGTTTTTGTTTGGTTTGCATGGAGATTGAGGAGGAGAAACTGTCCAAATTTAAATTTTAAAACTTAAAATTAAAGTGATTTAGAAGTTTTTTATTGAAATTGATTTTTCAATATTAACTTTTTTTAATCGTTATGAACATCTAATAAAAATTTTATCTATAAATTATTATTATTATTTGTTAATAAGTGCATAAGATCAGAAAAGCTACAGAGACTTTCAATAAAAAAATAAATAACCCTGAACAAGTAAATGTTATTTGAGAAATTAAAATTTAGGAAGGTTTTTTGAGAAAAAAAAACAACTTGAAAGTTTTTATTGGTTAATTTTTTATCAAAAAATAAATAACCCTGAACATGTTATTTGAGGAATAAAATTTGGAAAGGTTTTTGAAAAGAAACAACTTGAAATTTTTTATTGGTTTTTTTTTGCGGGGGTTAATTGAACGCATGATTGACAGCTTTGCCTTTTTATTTCGTCTGTTACGTGCATACGAGGTGACAGTGTTGTCTTTTATTTAACACATTCATTTCTGCTATTAGTTTCCTGATAGCAGCTTGGAACCAATGTACCGTATTGTGCTCTTTGGTATTGACGGCTACGAGAGAGAAAGAAAAAATACTTTGTTTACTGTACGCATGTTTTTATACGTTTTTTAGAAAAAAATTATAGAATTTTTTTAAAAAAATAATATTAATCTATTTTTTAATTTAAAATAATTAATACTTAATTAATTATACATTAATAATTTCTTTTCTCAAACATCTTGTGGCTACGACTAAACTTAATTATTGGAAGATGAGTGATCCGTTATAATGTTACTTGTAAATATTACATAATACCTATAGTGTCTCCGTTCCTCTTGGCGATTTATTTTTTCTCTTCATATAATCAAAATTCTTGGTGTTGCTTTTTATAGAGGAATTGCCACAGTTTTTACGTGTCATCGTGCCATGGCTTGATATTTGCACGGTGCAAACTACAACCCCCTCCCCCCCCTCCTCTGGCTAGCTATTGGGTTAAATAGACCAGGAAGAAAAAAATATTGTATGAGAAGAATGGAAGATGGAAGGATGCATGAGGGCAAAACTTCCTGTCAGATACTAAGTTATGGGTGGAGCAAAAAACTACTTACATTTTTTTTGCAAAAACATGATTATAAAAAAATCATAAAATGTAAGTAATTGCTCAAAATAAACAACTAGCATGTGAGTCATGTTCCTTGGCAATTTATTTCACAGGAACTTAAGATTAAAAAAAGGCAACTAATCGCTCCAGTTTCATAATTCTTATCATTTTATAGAAAGTTAAAGTCAAACTTTTAAAAATTTTGAATATAAATAGATTTTAAAATATTTAGTTTGAACGCAATAGGAAAATATGTATAGATGAGTTTTATAAAGTACTTTAATAAAGCTACATTTATTTAATATATATTATGATAAAAATTATAGTTAAAGAAAGGTGTTGGACACCATGTTATTGTCAAAAAGGATAAGAATTATCAAAATAGAGATATTATTAAGTATAATTATTTTTTTAAAAAATACCACATGCCATTTTGGTCATTTTGTACAAGTATTACAAATGCCTTAGATGATGTAGATATAAATCTAGGGTTCTATAAAATATTTAGAACTAAAAAGTAGGATCAATTAAAAGTTAAAACAAATTACAAAGGAATTTACTAGATTTTGGGACCTGAAATTTTGTAAATTTCGGTCACCTAAAAATGTACATTGCTAAGCGTGCAATTCATTTTAACTCCAATTTTGTTGTTATATATGATTTTACTTTATTTTTATTTAAGTTTAAATTTTTTATGTAATTTTGTAAATTTTATTAGTTATATGTTTATTTGATGTAATTTTGTTTAGGCTAAAATAATTTATTGATGATAACCAATGTATCATTTAACGGATGAGAAAAGCTACTGAAATTTTAGAAAATTTCGGGCCCCTGAAACATAAACACTCCCAAAGGATTCACTGGATTTTAGACATCTGAAATATACACTCCCAAATGGATTTGTTAGATTTCAGACGCATGATCCAAAAAGAGGCTTGTGTGGACTTTTTTTTAATTTTTTTAGACAACAGCATATAAGTCGCGTGGTGGTGCCTATGTTCCAACTCGATTTAAACATTATGAGTTTTGTATCATTCAGCATAGGTACGTCATGATAAATGATTAGAACCTCTAGCCAACACGCTGTATTCCAAAAGCTCTTTTTTTTCCCAAAAGAAAATGCCACCTTGATTTTTAAAAACATTACAGGAGTGGCTCTTTTTTGAGTTTTATAATATACAAGGCAGGACTTTTACAGTATATACATTACAGGATATATCCACTGCTTAATCTACCAATATCCAACATCATCCATGTCACATTTTCATGAGTCTAGCATGTAACTACACATGTCAAAATTAAAATTCTGGCAATTGAAACTCTGATGATAGTCAAAATTAAAATTCTGGCATCTTGAATCAGAGGGAGTGACAGTATACAATTCAGACGTTTCAAACTTCTAGTCCAACAAAGCAGAAGCCGCGATAAATGCAGAGCAAATGGCGATGTATGAGCCCACGCACAGATTAGATTACAGAAAATTATTTCCCATACGTCAAAAATAAGGACCAAGCAATGAACAAAAGCATTTGCCAGGTAATACACATGACATTTTGTATTCTGACATTACAAGTGAATTGAGAAACAGAAAATAGCATCATATAGTGAGAAGTTGATCACATGCAGCAACAGATTACTATTCAACTGTTCAAGTGTTCAGCTACATATGAATCATTTCCAGTAACCTCATAGACATCCACCTCTTCCCAAATTGAGACTATGTGATCTATTCAAAGACTACTATGCCTGTAATGACTTAAAATCGTCTCTAAATTATTTCCCTTTTAAGTTTCGGAAGAGAAGTGTATTCACGTGGAACCAGTTTCTTTGCCTACTTACAATGAACAATCACAGTGAACCAGGATGCAGTCACAAAGAAATGGCAGGTGAAACTGCTCCCGAGTGGCTGGCAATGATTTCACTGCATCTACTGATACCTTCAAATGCCTGCACGCACACTCCTGAAAACCCCATCAGAGCATGGAACACATTTGGAAGGCTCGTCTGAAGATTGTTCAGTGTCATGGCTCGACTAGTCCTCACAGAGTTCAGATACCTAGCCTTCTCCTCCTCAACCTGCTTTCTGAACGTGTCCAGTTTTGCCAATGTAGGCCGGCCCGAATTTTGCGTTGCATTGTTTCTGTGTTTCTCTAACTGGGCATGGAACTTGCCCTCAACGTTTTCAGACTTTTTCTTTAGTTGACGCTCCTCAGTTTGTTGTACCACTATAGAGTGTATGACTGACAGAAAAGTCTTCATTGCTTCTGCAGCTACCTGTTTATAAACAAAACATTTAGAAAAAGAAACATGAAGAAGGAAATCAAAGTAAATGATTATTATAAGGCTCAAATTCTGACACATGAGTACAATATAAAGATGGGATCATCTTTAATTTAAAAGGTGGCATTTTCTTAAGCAAAAGTTCCTACAAGTTTGATTTCACTGGATAACAAACAATGTTAAAGTAATAAAACAAGTTGGTTTTACTCTACCTTCTCAGGTAATCCTGTAAGAGCTCGCTGGAGTTCTGCACAGAGACTACGAATTCCCGGCGAACTTTTCATAAAGCCATCGTTGTCAGGCAGGCAATCGGTGAGTTTAATCCACTGGTTAAGGATGGTAACATAATCACGCTGTAAGGCAATGAGATTGCAGAACGAATTATGCCATGAAGAAACTTCAACTTCCAGCTGAGATGTTGCCTGACAATGAGAGTCAGTTGTTGGCTCATTCCCTGGAAGATTGCCTAGAAGACTGGCTTGCTGGGCAATGTGGTTCTGAACTTGATGGCACTCATACATGTTTCTCCACATATGCACAAGCCTAGAACAGAAGAAGCAAGGAAAGAAGAGCGTCAGAGAAGATATCATAGAACAAAATAGCATCATAACAAGGAAAATTTGAAGTATTAGCAAGACAGCATTGTAGCCATGGCACTAAGCTGCAAGCCTGCAGCAATAACTTGATGCCTTCATCTGTAAATGATGAAAATAATGGGAAAGATACATGGTAACACAATGGTGTTGCACATCATAACTAGGGTACTTAGTAGTACTAACTATTCCCATAGGCCAATTATCATGAACTTCAGACTGTATGACAATACCAACTAACTTAAACTTATAATTGAGAGCTCCAAATGAAATTATCAGCTACATCTGAATGTGAATTAACAAGAGGAATGAAGTTTGAAATGCATTACTGTATAAAATTACTGTATATTAGGAACTGAAAGCAGATACCATGCACAAAAATGTAATGTAGCAGCCTAGAACTTAATTAACTAAAGTTTGAAGCTCACCCTGCAGACAATTCAATAATCTGAGGATATAATTCCTCATCTCGGAGCTTTGATATGGACAAACATGTCAAACCAACAGCCTCCTCCAAAGAGATTATCCGAGCTTGCAATTCCTCGATATTATCTCGAACTTTCTCTGCATGCAATTTATCGTGGTCACCTGATTCTAGTCTTTGTAGCAATGAGCTGTTCTTTCTGTACTGGAGCCTTGCAAATTCTTCATCCTGCAACATAGGATGGCAATAATCAACAACATAGGATGCAAATTCTTCATGTAAAATGTGGTAGCAGGTAGGCATCTCTTCATCATGTATTAAGGTATCCTGTTAATGGATTACAAACTTCTCCGCTCAAGAAACAACTCCCAGATAATTAACAAACCTGAAATCTACCATATAAGGTATTATCTCCTACATGAGTGCTTTGTGTAACGCATTGTAAAGAAACACAAAAATAAAAAAAACATTAGGACTTCTGTAGTTCACCTTAACTAACTTGTAGAGTTTTTGCTCCTCTTGATAAAGTTTCTCTAGTGTTTTGCCATGGTAACCATATCCAGAGGCATCACTCGAATGCATTGAGGATTGTCTATTAGCTTGCGCAGATTTGAATGACCAGCTCCAAGAAAGTGTGGAAAAAACCTTGGCAGACTTGGAATTTCTCCCTGCACCTAGAACAACAAATGTTATTCTTTGGAAGTAATTGGTTGCGAATAAATACTTTTCCTCTCCTTTTCTACTTAACTGTACTGTAATAGACTAAAGCATGTAATGTTCATGATCTTGAAAAGTCTAATATAGGCAATTCCTTTCACTTCCCATGGATTATCTATCTATCTATCTATCTATATATATATATATATATCTTTGGGTATCAAAACAATACAATTATACATATACATGAATGTCCAATGGTACATATTAAGATCCAGGAGTTTGAAGTTATAAAATAGCATCTAAGAAATACTAAATTGATGGTAAACAGAGACAAGATACTCAATATAATACCTTTGCTTGCCTCTAACTCTGAGTGATCTGGCTGCCCACCAGAAGAGTCCAAAAGTACAACGACGTCATTCCCACTTGCGGCCGCTTTCAAGAAGTATTCATCAATCTCCTTAGCAAGTCCTGCCAGAGACTTCTTACTCCTCCAGACCATTGCTGAAGAGTCTGAGTCCTTTGTCACCCAGCTAACCATTGATGAATTGTCATCACCTAGAGCCCTACTCTTTGCTTGATTCAATTGGACACTGCTCACGATGCCATCAACATTGCCAGACACACTTTCATCATCATATCCATCAAATTCTGTGTTAGTCTCCACCCAGTTATCATCATCCATGGTCACCTGTGAGGCCGCTTCTTTATCAATCCTATCAGCCAATGAAGATGGAAAATTTAAGGGACGCATTGCAAAAGGTTCCAAGTACTCCCAGTCACAACCGGGTGGCGGGGGAGGTGGTAGCGGAGTTGAGCAGCTGTCAGTGTCGTCGTCCATCGAATCATCCCCATTGAGCTCACTGTCTCTTTTTTTCCTCCTTATCACTATTGGACTAAATGGTAGAGGTGGTGGAGGGCGTGGCGAAGGAGGCAATGAGGACGTCATCGAGTATGCCGGCACTGCGGATGTCACTGAGTATGCAGGAGGAGCTGGCACCGGTGGTGGTGGTGGCGGTGGCGGTGGCGGTGGTGATGGAGGCACTACAATACCTGAAGGGGGCTGCCGTGACAATGCAGACTCCACCTCGGCGAATTGTCGAAGTGTGGCTCCTGTGTTTCGGAGTGACTTGAGGTAGGCAATTTGTGCAGCCGCAAGCTCAACACGGCGCCGCACTAGCTGCTTCATCAGCTTCCTCCTATCCTTGCACCTCCTGACGGCCTCCTCATCCTCCACTTTGGAGTGTGTGCAGCCCATTTGCCACCAGCACACACAAAATCCGCACGGATAATCTTGGAAGGAATGCAGATCACAGCACAAACTGAAATCCCCAAAGGGTGCTTTCTTGGACCAATCCAAATTGACTGGAATTTGTCACAGTTCGCACCTAATGTGCCCAAGCTTCTAGGCATGGAACATGCACACGAAAGATTCCCCAGACTGATTTTGTCGATTCCAACGAAATTCACCGAATTTTCCCTCAATTTGCACCGAAGACACCGAAGAGCCAAATTGCTCCTCTTCTCCCACAACCGCCCACTAAATTACATACTGCCGCCCCCCTCACTCTTGCATCGAATTCTTGCAGGTAACAGAGTTGATCTAGAAACGAAATACATCAAGGTATCAGCTACAGCAAGAGAGGCAATACAACAAACAAGAAGGATCTACACATCCAAAAGAGAAGAATATGACAAGAAAGGAAACAAAAAGTACAGAAGGTGTCAAATTGGTAATGGCATCATCTGACCCTCCTCACCCCCAAGAATGAAGAACCCATCTTTCCTTCTCTATCCTGGCCGGTGCAGAATGAATGGTAGGTGGCAATGGAGGGCAATTGGGAGAGAGCAGTGGGAGGAGGAAGAAGAGGAAAGAACGAGAGGAAAACAGGATTTGGTTTTGCGGGCAGGTGGTAGTAATAAAGTAGTCGTAGCACTCTACTAGTGGAGAACTTGTGCACGATGGATGTTGGACCCACATGTCAGTTACTAAAGTCACGTAATGTCAGAGCTGCCACTTTCTCCTCTCCACTTGTCCCCTTCCCTTCCCACTTTCGCCCTTCCCATTCGCCTGCCTGGTTTTCGTTACGTGCACGCCGGTTTATCCCTCCCCCCTCCCCTGCTCTCCGCCGCAAGAATTTTACCATATGTTCACAAGAACAAAAACTTAGGCAGGAATATGGATCCATGTGTTTTCAATAAACCTAAGATGATCAGTTAAAATAGCACTACCTACTACATTGTAGCGACTCTTATGCAAATGCAAGCCAACAAAACCTATATGAGCTACCCTTAGTTTTAAACATACTATTATCTTCGATTATAAATACTTGACGTAATTGATTTTATATATAATATTTAATCATTTATTTTATTTATAAAATAATACAAATATATAAAAATATACATCATGGTTAAAGTATATTTAGTAATAAAATAAAACATAATAAAATAAATGGTACTCATAATTTTCTTTAATAAAACATAGCTTCTAATAATAATAATAATATATAAATTACATCGGTCTAGCTATACATTTATTGGTTTTAAATACTTATCTTGTGTGGCTTCTACATATCAACATATTCCAACAGAATATATTGGATTTTCTCAATATACCAAATCTGTTATTGGATTTTCTCAATATACCAATCTATTATTCTGTTCAACCCACTTTCTGATTAGGTTGGTAAGCTCTCTTTGTTTGTGGACGTCATGATTTTCTTTAAGAAAAAATATCTTACCTGTCAATAAAAATATCAAAGAATATTGCATACGACAGAGTAGCGTGTACCAAGTAGAACGATCCATCCTCATAGTCTATACTGATTGGTTAATTTGCAACGACTTAACAAGTGTACTTACTTCTAGAAACAGGTTGTGTGATAAGTTTGGGTTTGCTTGTGGGTGGTACTAACCGTTTTCCAAAACACTGACGGCAGGACGAAGAGTGCATCCATAGATGAGATACAACTAACATGGTACAGTACCACAGTGGAAAAAAGAAGTGTTCACTAGTTAGCTCGTTACTCCTTTTCTTTAGAGTATTGATACTGTTAGCAGAAACTAACAGACGAAACTACAAAATGAGTAAAAACACAAACACAATTTTGATAGAAAATATGAAAGTAAAAAAAAAGGGTCACAGAACAAAATATTTGCAAAAAGAAGGAAAAGAATTTAACAAGAGATAAACTCAAAAGCAAATTAATGCGATGTTGGATTGGATTTCTCTAAAATCCTCGTAAGCTTGATGCATTCGAAAAGAATTTCATAGGATTTTAAAAACCCCAAAGTTTTTGTTGCAAATGACCAAATATAAAATTTTCCATGGCATTCAAACCCTACAAGAATTCCTATAAAATATCCCCTCTCTCTTTTCAAAAATGCATATGTAGGAATCCAAAACATAGGAAGTGTTAAAAATTGTTGTTTTAATGCTTCACATAACAGTATAAGATTTTGTGAGAGAGATAGAAAGAAGAAAAGTTTACCATAATGTCCACTCTCACATCAGAAATCTTTCAAAATTCCCATGATTTAAGCCATTTTATAGGAATTTGGTAGGAATCTCGTTACTTTATTTTAAGGGGAGCAAATGGAAAAAAATGTTGCAAGAGATTTTAATATACAGAAGTGCTATCCTTTTCCTTTTAGCAAGGTCTTCTCCCTTATGTACACAAGCATAACGACTCATTAGCATATGTATTAATTTAAAAGATTTAAAATTTATTTATAATGTTTCTATAGATTTTTTTTAAAAAAATGCCGTCTAACTAACCCTATCCTGTGATGTGACAGCATGCAGCTTTGGCTCTCGTTCGGACGTTGGTACTATTTCAATAAAAAATGTTTAATCAACGCTAAATAATTTTCAAATGTACAAATGTGCCGTCCTAACACAAATAGAATAGATGGTCAAAGCTCATGATGGTGCGACTTTTAGGCTTATAATAACGGAAGATAGGTACCGTACCGTACAATGTTCGTAGACAATTACTACTTCCTCTGTTTTTCTATTTAATAACGTTGATTAGTTAAAAATAAATTAATCAATGTCTTTTATTAAATAATGATGGAGATATTTTTTTATTATATAAACATGTCTTCTAAAAAAACAAAAACCTATGACAAATACTACCAAAAATACTATTAAAAACACATAAACACATACATGTGTGCTTAATAATTAAATACACTAGTATTTATAAATTAGAACCTAATGCACGCTTTCACCGCCATATCAATGATCAACGATGCTTCCTCCAAATACAAGATATACTACTCCATGAATAATTATTGTTTTACAATACACGTAGACAAAGCTCATAAACTTTAGCCACTAATGTACATAACGATACAAGAACCGTCCAGTACAAATGATATTAAGTAGATGTATCACCAAAATTACTTCCAAACAGTCACAACAATTTTTCTCTAAAATTTGAGAATTTTGAAAGCCCGTTATTAAAAAATACAGTACTTTAATGTTATGTATTAAACATTGTGCCAATGTCCTAAACTAAGCGATCGTATTACAGTGACCCATCTTAGACACGCAGCCACGGGGACACGAAGCTCTCTGCGTGGCCTCACAGCAGCGTGAGCAGCGTACGCGTACGCCGTGCCTGCACGCGGTAGCAGGCGCAAATTTGCCGGCCAACTCGCACTCGCACCTGTTGGATTTTGGATCCAGGAATGATAAATGATGGCGGTGTATTCGGTTCGGTGGATGCCCAGGGCACAGTCACCTTCCCCTTGCTGCCTGCATGGCGCCACCCATGGAGCATGTGACCACGAGCGAGCAATTCGTCGAGAGCCAGCTCAGGCTGTTCTTTTTTCTATCTCTTCTTAAAAGGAGGGCTCGACTTTTGGGGGAACAGACAAGCTCAAGCTCAAGGAGAATTGCATGAGAAAGAAATACAGCACGATTAGGAATGTGGGGGTGGGTTGCCCCTGAGGGTACCCGTTTACCCACTAAGACTACTTTTGGGGTCAGATGGGTGGAACGGGGTGGCAGCTCTTCTCGAGCAACGGTTAAACGCTATAGTTTTTAAAAAAACCTAAAAATTACTTTAAAAATTATATTAAGTTGTAATTGATAATAATTACTTAATCATTCACTAATAATATATTTCTTTTTACATTATTATTATTATTTCTTTCTCAACTTTTAAACTAATTAGAACGAGTACAATAAATATACTTTAAAAATTATTCAAACTTGTGATTAGTGGATGAGAGAGGAGAGAGGAGAGAAGAGAGAAAAAAGTGGATAAGCTAGGTGTAATATAAGCTCTAAAACGCTTTTTTAAAAGATATAATAGATATTAATAATAGACTATTATTAATTTTTAGATTTAGTAATTGTCCATACTATTAAACTCATCCATAATAGTTTCTATATAATTATATATAATTAAATGAGTTGACACATACGATAAAATATAATACATCAGGTGAGTAAATAAAAAAATAAAGAAAATCATGTTTTACATGAGATATATTTTATAAGTAACAACATATCGAGAGATGAGTAGTATTAAATTTAAATATAAATTAGTAATGATTGTATTAGAATAGTAGTCTGGTACTAGTTTATTTATTAGTTTATTTATGATGCGGAGTATATAGATTGCTAGTGTCTTATGTTGTGATTTTATGAGTTTGGAGGTGAGTGAATAAGAAGATAAAAATGATATAAAACGAAGTATCCTATTGTAACTTAAAAAATTAATTAATATAATTTTTTTAAAAAAACTTTTATAGAATGTTTTTTTTAAAAAAAACACATCTTTTAGCAGTGTGAAATGATGTAAAGATTTCAGCTCAACTAGCAGTGCCAAACAGAGCCTATTTTATTCTGGTGGAATAAAACTATCCAAATTGTTCATCTGATCAAACTAGACTGGGACAATAGAAACACGCAGAGTGACTCGCAATTATGCCACTCGGACTCGGATGTTAGCAATCTCAACGTGTATAGTGGCTATGGCTTGCTGAATCTGCTAAAAAAGAAGCAGAGGATCTAATTCTTATGGGACGCCATTCCTCTGTTTTTCCTCTGTTCCGTCGGGGGCACTTTTAGTGGGCAGGGGAGCCGATGTCGGCTAGAAAATGCCTAAATTCATCACGTCACTCGTTTGCAATAGAACATTATTTTTGTCCGTAGTCCTAGTGAACATAGCGACGAGAACAGAAGGATACATGTCTCCTCCCATAATCACACAGCTGAGAATACCCAAGTAATTGCATTACTATATTAAATGCAAATGTGCTACATTTATTTTTGTTTAGAGAAATGCTATGGTGCTCTCTACCAATAATATTATACTTAAAAGATCTAAAATTTTATAAAGTTACTGTCGGAGATCTAAGAGAGAACATATTTATCGATAAAGATCCGATGTAATATAGTTTTCAACCAACTTTAGACTTATAATTTTAGTAAAAGAGCAACATTATACTATGTTTTTAGGGGAAAAAAACGAAACACTATACTAATTTTAACAAATGGTTATATTTGGCACCACTAATTCAAAATAAATGATTAGGTAAAACGAAAATACGTACAGAAATGAAAATAACTGATGTTAATGTAATAGTAATAATGTAGTGTAACCGTGGGCCAAAATCATGACCCTAGAAATATAGTACTTGCATGTTGCAGTTTTGCTTCTAGAAACTAATTTAAAACCCTAACCCTACAAATTGGGGGAAAAGATCAAAAATCTCAAATTGATTCCCTAAGACGCAATTTAATCATGTGATCACGTATATTGAAAGAAATCTAGAATAATCAAAGGAAATTATAAGGAAGCACTAACTTGCCTATTTCGATGACTCGTGAGGCGACCATGAGCTCAGCGGCTGAACCGTGGCGAGGAATCCTGCAGACTTGGAGGAAGGAGAGCTGAGGGAGATGGATCAGCTCGACCCTGGCAACAGCGCTGAAGCAAAAATAGCAGCGACTCCGGGAGCACTCGAGGAGTCAAGGAGGTCGTGGCCAGAACAAAACAGAAAGAAAGAAAACAAGAAAGTGTCTGGCAGCTCGATCAGATCGATGCATCTAGCCACAGCGAACCAGCCTCCTCGTTATTCTGTTCATGGGCCACGTTTGTGCTTTGCTTTCCCAATTTCTGGGCCTGCAGTGGGGGTGCACCCATGGTAAAAAACGTCATGGCTAGCACTGGAAATTCTTTTGGACCAGGCTTCGCCCCTGCCTGTTGCGCTGTCGCCGGCTCCGTGAATTTGAGGTAAAAATTGTGACTTCATCTTCAGCCAGATGTGCATGTGAAAAGTACTAGTGCTAGTATAAAACTGCATATCAATCTGTTAATTGTATTCCACTTCTGTTAGTTTGGAAGTTAGATAATTGACTAATGGAAAAAGAGCATATCATTTTTTTATTTGCCGCTGCAGTGCTAGCATATTGTTCAATCTTTCTGGATTAGTTTTAATTGAGCGAATTGGTTGCTGGAGCAACTCAATCAGACAAGTTAAATTGATTGGGTATTATCTTACTGATAGCTACTACTCCTAGCTACTAATTATACCAGCTTTCAATTCCGTATGCATGGGGATCTTTATTGATTAAACTTTGTATGGGGCTGGTCTAGCAATACATTAAGCTAATGATTTGTTAGACGTATAGTATATGGTTTTGAATGGCTACTGGAGCCGGTGGTCTCTCCTGATGTCTTAGGCTCACCTAAAAGTACTAGTGTTAACCGCTTTAATAAAGCGGCTGGATTCTCTCTAGCTTCTGAACATAGCATGAATGAATCGGTTGTGATGAGAAATGTTGGTGCCTTCCTGCTATGTTTGTTGAAGATAAATTTTGATCAGATATCTTGTTCAGAACTTTAGCTTTTACACCTTTTTCACCTAGCCAGGGACATACATCATTGCAGTCTCACTGATAATGAAAGTGACAATAATCCTTTGATGAATATATATGTATGAACTTTAGATATTCAGGCGTAAACATGGGTCAGTAATAATATCTGCAATCTCAAAAGATCTGAAGAAAATCAATGGCAAGCTTTAATCCAGTCGCACTGAAAATATGTTTGCTGAGAGCTAGCTAGCATGCCGTTTCAGATACGAACAGAGGAGTAGTAAATATAAACTGGTGCTCTGCAACTGTAGTCTTGTCATTGGTTAACCTGTAAATCATATAGCTCATACTCTGAATTATAACAGTGTGGACTGTTATAGAGGTCCCATAGTTTAGGGTGCTACTCAATTGAAGCAGTTGAGCAAAACAACAGAAACTTAGCTCCGATTTGCTGATAAAAAAGCGGTTGCTATGATTGCCGTGGCAGCTGATAGTTGTTAATTAAACCTGTGTTGATGGCATTAGTGTTAGTGACTTAGCAATGGAGGTTAAAAATTATTCCCAAACTATTGATTTGGTTTTGTCTAGGTCAAAAATGTCTCTTTTTGAGAGTTTTACTTATGGTCTGACACTACGGATACGAGTTACGTGAGCATAGAAGACCAGAAAGAGTATAACACGAAGTATTTACAAGTGAGGACGAAAGCTACACATGCTATATTGACTATACAAAGTGCAAGAGTTTTAGTATGAGGAAATACAAAGGATGGGAGGTCATATGAAATCAATATGTATGTTCATGTAAAGGTTATAGGAAGTTGAATCACTTTAAGAGGACACACAAAAAGGAGCCACGGGCTCTCACCTGTTGTGGTTGTGAAGCTAAAGATCGAGCTAAATGAGGAGAGAGTAGTACCACCTCTTCAACTCATCTTGCTTTGTGGAGGCAGTTTGATACTATTTGTGGACCAAAATGCTTACTCTTGTTCATTTTATTTTAGACTGATATCTCACCCATTTTATTAGTGCACTGAATTTATATGCCTACTTATCCAATTCTATAATTGTTCACGCCGACATCCCTTGCGTGCCCCGACGTGAACACGTCGAACGTCTGAGAGGTCTGCTTAACTCCAGTGCAGGTCGGTTGGCTTCTCTTCGTGGCTCGAGATACGCGCACCAAGGGCCGTGGGGTCTGATCGGCTCCAGCGCGATGGTACGGGTGCGGGCGTGCCAGTCAATTTTAACCCTATAATTGACAAGGAGGTAAGACGAACAAATCCGTCAGACGGTCGATACAGGCACTCGTTATCGGCTGGCTACCGATAGGATCGGAATGATCATCAGCCGTGCTCGGAAGGCCCTTCGCTATCGGCTATTTGTCGATAGGAATCGGAAAGCTCTTCGATCGGCTGGAGAGCCGATATGGACAGGTATTGACGAGGGATCGGCCACAGAGCCAATGGAGAAACCGAGGTGTACTCAGAGGATAGCAAAGTGTACAGGATCCCTCCGGATAGCCGACGGAAGCTGTAACAGTAGTTCATTGGCTGGAAAAACCGATGAAGGCACATGCGAATTGGCAAGGAATAGTATTAAAAGAGCATGGGCTACAAAGCCGATGCTACTCCGGATATGACAGCACGAGATCCGTCGCCCGCCGTGACAACATCATTAACACCGAAACTCGAAGATCGGACCTAACCGATACAGTACGAGCCCGAGGCCAACAGCGATGATACGGATGATACCGGATCGACTGTGCTGAAAGAAAGACAGGAACAAACCCATCGGCTAGCTGAGCCGATAAGAGGACATCTCTCTGAAGGCAGGTGCGTATCGGTTAGGAGACCGATACGCTCGGCGTTACGCGTCAAGGGACACCTCTAAAGGCTGATGTGTATCGGCCAAGGGGCCGATACGCTGGGCATGAAGCTCAGAGCATGGATAACTCATCGGCTAGCATTCCGATGATATGCCGTGCAGAAAACTATAAGCCTGAAGCTCAATCTATCATCGGTAACCCCGTAGGTCGAACCTAACCGATGTAACACGAAATTGATGACGGCAGAGGGAGCTTAACAGGCTGATAGACCCTGCACGGACATGATGCAATACATCTGATCGGTTTAAGAGATTAAACCTAATCGATGCAGCCTTAGACAAAGCAGAACATATCGAGATAGTGGCGAGACTTACCCCTTCGCCGGAGATCGGACTTAACCTATGTCGAGAGCCAGAACCCGCCGGTAAAACCTATATGAATTAGAGTGTCGATACTATTGATCAAGAGATAGATTACATGTTTTTAGAGCGTTTATAACTATCGGACATTATTTTCTAACGAGAACAAAGAAAATATTTCTTTATCTAAAAAAGTTAACTAACTAACTAAACCTTTCTAATTAAATAATGTTATAATTTACAAAGATAAAATATCCTACAGTAGAATCTACGGCTCTTCCATAAACTCGGTTTTATCTTAATATTCTTTTAATTTAAAACCGAGTCTTCCTTTGCTACAACCCGATCGGCTTTTTCACTGTAGTTATCGAATACCTCTCAGCCGATCGACTTTAGCACCATCGGATCGTTTAGATTTTGACGTTAACAGTTAAACATTAGCCCTTCAAGTTACTTTAGTACCAATGTGTGTGCTATGTTCAAGAGCTGTTGGTAAGTGGTTTTTTTTATCGCAATTCAGTGATGTAAAGTTTGTTGGCTGAAACCTTGCGCTGAAATGTTGCTTGATGTCGCTGAAAACTGATTGGCGGTGCTGCTGAATTCTGCTGCTGCTTGGTGCTGAAAAGTGTAGTTGCTTGGTGCTGAACACTGCTGTTGCAGGTGCTGAAATATGCTGCTGCTTGCTGCGGAAATCTGCTATTGCCTGGTGCTGAAAACTGCAGTTGCAACTGCGGAAATCTGCTTGCTCTGAAATTTGCTTGGTGCTGAAAAGCACATATTGGTCTGAAGCTAGGTCATTCATTGGTTCTAAACTTGGCCTTGCCTTGTTTAACCTGTACTTACTGTTTATGTTCATAACCTGAACTTGGTCACTTAGACATATACTTTTTTTGCCTGTGAACTGGTGTAAATTTTGAGAGCCTTCTCAAATATTGGCCAGAAGCAGCCGAGTAGTAAATAAAATCAGAGAAGTTCATAATGCACTATTAGTTGTTTTGTACCAAGATTTAACCTGAGTCTACCACAAAAATCTAAACCGAGACAAGTGGGGTTGTAAATAAACCAAGCAGGAGTTCAGTCAGGATAAATTAAGAAAGGATAAACACATGACTGTCGCAATGCTCCAAGAGAATCAGAATAGAAACATACAAAACTGGATGGGAACATGTCAGATTTAATATTAAAAAATATCATCCCATCATAATAACTGAACATCTCAGTTCCATAAAAAAAATAACTGAACATCTCAGAGTTGTAAACAAAATAACTAAACATCTCATCTCAGATTTCTAAACAAAATAACTTAACATCTCATAATTGTAAAACAAAATAACTGAACATCTAAATGGCCTTCTCCTCATTGTAGTCAGAATTAACCAGAATAGCAGCGAGCTTCCTTCTAAACCCATCAATTTGTTCCTGTGTAAAACCTTTCCCTAGCCTATTCCCATTCCAGTGCTCCATATACTTGAGCATAAATAACCCACATGATGTCCTGTCGAGTTGTTGGCATAGATTTGTCCTATACTCAATTGGAGATTTCATATGTTCTACAACTCAGATATGTGCGCTCAGAATATCTCAACCTCATGGAGGATGTGGACAGAATGAAGGATCTCAACTGGTCGAGCCTAACTCTTCATCAGTTACTTATAGGCATAAGAAAATACAGGTCAAAGAAAAAAAAAACATTGAGGGGAATGTATGTCTCTTGAAGGTTCGTTTGGTAACCTGTTACAAATTAGTGTCATTCAAATATTGACATACACATATTACACTGTTGTATTTTTCCTATCAATGCTTGCAGGTATGGCATTGGGAAAAGGTGCGATTGGATCAGTTGGCTGCAACAATATATTATTCAGGCCGTCTAAAACCACTAATTCAATACTGGGACAAAAAAAAAGGAAAAATGCATACTTCATTCCTTTTTGGAGAAGGTAACTAGTTTATATTTAATACAACATCTTTATAAATATGAACTGTTCGTATACTCACTAATACAGTTCTTTAATGCATAGATTGTTGATGACATTAGGGGTCCTATAGCTTGCAATACCGTCCCCCCCACAAAGGAGAACAATGACTCAGAAACACACTGATGAAGAATCAGAAAGCACTTCCAATGAGGTAAACATTAAGTGAAGTTAATATGGCCTCTATTTAACCAAGTCTGGTTTCGCACCTGTGCTATTCAGATACACTCCACACAATATTCACCTCATAACACTTATCAGGAAAGGCTAAAAACCTTAGAGACTCGTTTCTATAGTTTCACAACGGATTTTTGGCCATGTATGCAAGCATTAATAAAAGATTGCATGGCAAAGAGTTCAAAATGCCTGGAGCAAAACGATTCTACACACGTTTTTGAAGTGAAGTTTACACAGTACATTGTAAAACAACAATCATTATGTAACGCCGCTAATATGCAATCTGGCTCTATTACAGGATGTCGACTAGCAATCAAAGTTCCATTCCAATGCTGAACAAGAACAATAAGATTCCAAGGAGCCTGGATAAAATCAAAAGGATGCACCCTACGTTAATCCAGATGTGAACAACACTCCTAAAACAAAGGTAACGCATTATAATATTTTTTCTCTAAGGTCACTAACATTTCAGAACACTAATGTCACATGACCTAATAGGACAAAGTTAACCAACACACTCAAACCTTGGTCTGCAACAAGTGGCTTACAGGTCCAACAGGAAGGACATACAAACCAACAATTCAGAATAATTACATCTACGAATCATGGGGTCAAAAGAAGAGGGAAACCAATAGCCAAACACCAAAAGAAACATCTGAAGGTACTATCTACTCGCTCTATGGTCCTAACATATTCTATGTTTGCATATTACTAATTTGCCCCTTTTTCTAGCATGCACCGACAAAGAAGTTATCATCATTAAGAACATAAACAGCAAACCACACACAAATGAATTACAGGGTCAAAAGAAGAGGAAAAAAAGCCAAACACCAAAAGAAATATCTGAAGGTATGAACCCTATATCATCCTATATCTGTATTACATATTCTATGTCTGCATGTTACTGATTTCCCCCCTTTTTGTAGGGTACATTAACAAAGATCTCATCGTTAAGAACATTCACAACAACCCACCAAAAAACGAATTACGAGGTTGAAAGAAAAGGAAAAAGAATAGCCAAGCACCTACAAAAAATTCTGAAGGTAATATCAACCTGTTGTATCATCCTATAGCTGTATTACATATTCTATCTATGCATGTTACTAATTTTTACCACCTTTCTAGAGTTACCCAAAAAACAAAACCTCATCAGTACCTTCATAAAGAAGGCACCGTACAACAAACCGATGGTGCATGTTGGTGATCTCATCGTATTGAACTCAATGAAAGTACTAACAGAAAAGGCATTCTTGGATGACCATGTAAGTTAACCTAATTAAATTATCTTTTCATTTAAAAATAAATTTGTTATGTAACCCAACAACCGTGAATTTTCAGATCATGGATGCATACATCTTTTGTTTGCGCAATAAAGAGAAAGGTATTAGGGCAGATGGTAAGGTATTCCTAGAGAAGGCTGTGATAACAGGTCTACTGTAAACAGAGAGCGCGCATGCCAAATCTAAAAAAGCCAGTGAACGTTAATGGATCACAAGAATGGCACATAACTAAGGTATGACATGGTAATACATACCTATCTATCAATCTAATCAATATTACAAGTTATTACTCTAGCATACTTTTACACGTCTGCAGGTATTTCTCCCCATTAATATACAAAAAACACACAGGTACCTAGCTTTGCTTAACGCCAAGTGACATGAGGCACAAATACTTGACTTGCTAACCGAACCAATTAATGAACAACGACCCAATCTATATTGTGTGGTGAGCGATATACTTTCACTTGTAATATTGAAATTGGTTTCACTGTGTTTTAACCGTACTAACATTTCACATCACTTCCCAGCTGGTAGCTATCCAGAGAGGCTTACATGGGCTAACAAATGAAGAACCACAGTTACATCATGACTGGCCTAATTTCAAAATGACCTCATGGGAATACAGCGAAGTGCAGAAATTGCCAAAGCAAGGAGACAGGTGGGTTACTCCTAATCGCTTCCAAATGATATTTACATTATTCATGTATGGTACTGTGTTAACCTAACGACTTAATTCTCATAGTGTCTCGTGTGGCCTATACGTCCTAAAGTACATGGAACATTGAAGCGGAACTTATCTCCCAGCTGATCAAATTCAATCAACTATAATGAACACTACTTTAATTTCACATCAATGTTTCCCATTATAAACAATGTTTTAACCAGTTCTCCTTCACATTATGCAGCAAGTTATGAAAACATTTTGATAGGACTTGGCAGCATTTTTGATCGATTATGAACAGAAAGAGAACACCACCGTTCAGTTGGACGACTCTTTGGATTGGACTAATAAGAGCTTTGTGTGGAGGATCTAAGATTAGAAAAGATTTGAAAAGGATGAAATCGGATAAGACGATGGTATTCCATCACCCTAATGATATTTCAATCAAAGTGTTAAGATGTCTTGCGAATATAGATATAGTATGGCTAACTAAGTTATTTAACAATATTTTTCAATTGAACACGATGTCTAAAAAGTAGAGGAGAAGTATATTAGTACCAATCTAAAAGAATATGAGAGATATCCAAAATTATACTAATTACTAAGAATTAAGTTGATAAGCCACACTATGAAGCTATGGGAGAGAGTTATCGAACACCGTTTAAGAGGAACGACACAGATCTCTATAAATCAATTTGGTTTTATGCCCGAAAGATCAATAATAGAATTAATTTTCTTAATAAGACAAGTTATGGATATGTTTAGAAATCAAAAGGACCTATATATGATTTTTATTGACTTGAAAAAAAAACTTATGACAAAATACAAAAAAATGTTGTGGTAGGCATTGGACAAATATAAAGTCCCAATAAAATATGTCTCTCTTATCAAGAATATGTATAACAATGTTATGACTAATGTTCAAACAAATAATGGTAACATAGATTACTTCTTAATTAAAATAGGACTATATCAGGGATCAGCCTTGAGATCATATCTCTTTGCATTGGTAATGGATGAGGTTATAAAAATATACAAAGCGATATCTCTTGGTGTATACTTTTTGCAGATAATGTAGTGTTAATTGATGACGTCTGCGTAGGAGTAAATATAAAACTAGAGTTGTGACGACAGACTCTTGAGTCTAAAAAGTTTTAGAGTAAACAGAACTAAGACTGAATACTTAATATGTAACTTTGGCATTATTACATACGAGGAGAGACGTGAGTTTAGGAGGCCATGTAGTGACTAAGAACACTTTTCGATATTTGTGATCGATGTTATAGATGGATAAAGATATTGATGCGGACGTTAGCCATAGAATTAAAGTGGCTTGATTGAAGTAGTACTAAGTATCTAGCATCCTCTGTGATAATAGGGTACCGTAGAAGCTAAAAACCAAGTTTTATAGAACGGCGATTACACATGCTTGTTATATGGGGCAGAATATTGACCTATAAAAAAGACGTCATGTTCAACAGTTGAGTGTTACAGAAATGCGTAGGTTAAGTTGAATTTATGGTCATATAAGAATGGATCGAGTCCGGAACGAGAATATACGTGATCGATTAGGGATAGCACCAATTAAAGAAAAGATTGTATAACATCGGTTGATATGCTTTGGCCATATCCAAAAAAGACCCGTAGAGACGCAAGTACATTGTAAAATTCTAACTTAAGATAATAATGTAAAAAGAGGTAGAGCAAGACCAAAATTAACATTAAGAGAGACAGTAATAAATGACTTGAAATAGTGGGATATATCTAAAGATTTGTACTCGAATAGGAATATTTGAAAAGCATCTATTGATGTGTCTAAACAGTGATTTAAAGGTTTTTATTGGATTTTAACTATCATATCCCAACTTGCTTGAGACTAAAAGTCTGTGTTGAGTTGAGTATGAAATAAACATGATTAAAGACTGTCCAGTGTTACAAACCACAAAATAAAGGGATAGTAGCCCAAGAGGTGGTTTAATTTTTTTGCTACATGTTACTTCTTAATAATCGTTAATGCGTTATCCAAATATATGTACTCAAGCTACGGATCACCATCTACATGAATCAATTTTCAATTCAATCAGTTCTTCATTTCCATTCCCCATGTTCATGCCTATCCACTCAAACAAATCTGGTTGGTATGTTCATCATTCATGCTAAATTGCTAAATGCATACAAGAAAATGCAACCTAATAAACTCATGTCAAGCCGATAACAAATGGTTATGGCAGGATCATGAATATAAACCAGGATATTTTATTCTGGCATGTCAGACTTCTTCAATCAGCAATGATGTTTCACTGGTTGATCGTATTTCCTAGTTGCAGGAAAATAACTGCTCTAGCATTCGCAACAAATGAATTCAGCCTTTTTTAATGGCATGAGTGGAATTGCTTAAACTAAGTTTCAGGGATTGTGAAAATTAAATTCCAGGACATCTGTGGAGTACCTGCATTCCACCATTAAACAAAAAATGACACGTTTATTCCTGCCTTTCCCTAGCGAAGCACCTCCTGCCTTCACTGAATCACCCTTAGTGGATAGTTTGAACAAGATTGCAGCAGCAATGATAGCGCCATACCTGTGAGGATTGAAGGTGCATAAAGCAACAGATGACCAACTAACAAAGCTGGGCACAAAAGAAATGCTACTGACCATATTTATTGCAATACAAGTGCTGTGTAAATAAAAAATAAACAGAAACCCAAAGAAGCAATGAGGCCTATTTGACTCTACAAGCTCATATAGTTAAGTACCATGGTTAATCAAGGAGAAAATACTATTGGACAAACAATGACTGTTACAGTTGAAGGATTACAATTGGAGAAGTTTGTTAGCTATTGAGGTAGTCACAGAAATATTCTAGACAAAAAAGCAGTTGTCGGCAATCATTATCTATAAGAATTGCATGCATCTACAGAGCTAAATACAAATTAATATTTTCAATACTGAATTTCATTACCAATTTTAACTCTTCCATTCTATTATGGATATCTAACTGCTCACATTAAGGTAGGGTCAAATGCTTAAAGCAAATTAAGAGAAAACTAGGATCCAAATCTGAAGCCCAACAAACTATTCAGGCATACACACCAACAGGTCATGCAGGCGTAATTGATAGATAGCCACATCCCTATGCTTGCACGAAAAACAACAAACACCTTCTAGGCAGGACACCCACAGAACAAACACCTCGAATTTTTGTGGGGAATACTAATGAAAATCAGAGACCAGTGGACGATGGCTTGACTCACCACAGGCAATGACGGCAAGCTTGCTGCATCTGGAAAACGGCTAGGCGATGGGAGACAATTCCTCCTCCCTCTGATGACCAGAAAATATAGGAGCTTGCCACTGCTCATGGAGCCCCCACATCACCCGAAAATCAAGCTCTGCACCGCCAGACCGACAACAAGCAACACCAACAGTCTTACATTGTGATCAAACAGAAGCAGTGGATGCACACTAGTGAAATGGTGGCGAGAAGATGGGGCGTACCTGGATGCCGTTGGGCGAGTTGGCGGCGGTGAGGACGCGGGTGCGCTCCGGTGTCTCCGCACGACGGCCTTGGTGGATCTGGCACTTGTGCCATCGGGGTGTTCGATGCTTTCGGCGTCGCAGTTGTGGAGCCGCAGCACCGCTCCTGCCAGCCGCTACGCACGCACCTCCCAGCTGACGGACTGCTGCGCTGCGCTGGTGCCATCAACTTGCCGAAGCACGAATCGCCGGCCTCTCCGTTGTTGTAGCCACCTTGCCTAAGGTTTCCGCCCAGGAGGGATTGAGGAAGATAATCGAGGGACGGCAGTCTGCAACCGGATCGGCTCGTCGCGGTGGAGCGGGGAACGGGAATTGAGGAGGGCGGCGCGGCCATCGCCGGAGGAATGGGTGACGGTGGCCTCGGCGGCGGCTCCGATTAGGGAGGATAAGCAAATCGGCGGCGGCGGCCAAGACTCCATTGGGAGAGGACACTAGGCGGCGCCGGCCTCGGCGGCGGCTGCGTGTTGGGGGCGCTGCGAATGCAATTTCGAGCGACGGCGGCGGCCGATTGAAGGGAATATCTTTTCACTCGGCTGTGCAGTGCTAGGTTTCCAAGCACTCCGTGCAAAATCCTAAACCCTTACCCCTCCGCGCCCATATTTCCCTGAAAAATAGCGAGACCCTTTTTTTTGATGCCTGACTAGCTCACTCCAGAACGATATGCTCTGAGTATTTGATGCAACAGCTCATGCTGCAGCCTAACTAAATCTGTGTCAAAACTCAAAAGATATCTGACAACGCACTTATGGATCTTCATCTTCTAACAACAAACAACTATTCTATTTCCTAGTATCCCAACAAAACATGAAAAAGTAACAATCCAGGTTATGTGTTATTTGCATCCGCCACAGTAGAACCAGGGGTTACAAAATCTGTTCTTATGTGGCCGTTAAGTTAAGCCTAAAACTCCAAATAACACCAACGTCTTACCTAGTAGAGCTGATAAGAAGATGAGCTATGCACAGATTCTCCATCCAGTCATGTATGTACATCAACACATGGAGGTCAGAATCTATCTGCTTTCTTTTCTGAGATCATGACAATGCAGTTTCCTTAGTAGTTTACTGTTTATAAAAAAAATTGGTAACTCCATAGGATTGGAGAGCTAATCACAAAGAGAGTCTGATTAGAAAAAAAACTGATCTGACAAATTAAGGATAAATTCGGTTCATGACTGAGATAAGTCGTAGAAGTCACGACAGAGTGTTTTTATTTCTATAAAATATATCTTGTAAAATATACAGTGTTGAGATAAGTTAGGGTTAAAATCTAACAAAAACTTCTAAATCATAGTTCAGACACATCAATAACTGCTTTTGTTCCTTCTTATTATCTCTCTTTATATTAATTTTAATCTTTTACTAGCTTTTTTTCATATTATTAAACTTAAAATTTTATAATATACTAATGTCTATAGGAGACTTGTTTGGACTTAGCTAAACCATCTCAACCAATGCTAGATAAGTTTTTCTTTATTTAATACTACCCCTAGTCGATCATGTAAATTCTTGTTTTGGACTCGATTCATTATTGTATGATCATAAATCTAACGTATCATATGTATTTCAATAACGCTTAACTATTAAACATATGGCGACATCTCTTTTAGACCAACAATACTTTTATTTTTATAAATTTATAAAATATATAAGTCTAATTAATTTTATTAACTTGTTAGAAACAATTTTTTATGTTTAGTAAATAACGTTCAAAGATTATTTATAACCGTGTCGGACTCTTTCAACTCTAGGTTATAAATATAGACCACTGAGATCTTGTAAATTATTTCTTAGATCAATACAATCTTCGCCACCCTAGTTTATTTAGATTTTTACCAATGGATTCTAGCTCTCGACGTGGGGTTGTATCGGTTAAATCCGAACTCCGATAAAGAGATAAGTCCTACCATTATCCTGGTGTATCCGTTTATCTAAGACTGCATCGGTTAGATCCGATTTTTTAGTTTGATCAGGTGCATTACATTAGGTTCATGTGGTTCTCTCGGCTTATCGAGTTTTTTCTACTATCATCGGTCTCATTGTACATCAGTTAAGTATGACGTACTAGACCGCTTATAGTAGATTAAGCCGTAGGTTAAAAGGACTTTAAACGAAGGTTTCATTAGAGCAGCCAACCGATAAATTATCCACATATTAAACATCACACCTAGTGTATCGACTTCTTATAAAATCTCTCATCAGCTCAATTTGTCTTTTCTTTCTATCTACGTATTTGATCTAGTTTACATCGTTTTTGTGTCGTTAACCTAAATCTCATACTGATTTAGTCTGATCTATCGAGACTAGTTCTAACAGTATCATCACAATGGTCACTAGGTCTTGTACTTTTGAAAGATCAGATCTTACTACTTGCTACTCATCACACATTTTATTTAGAGCACCATCGGTTCTATAGTCGATAGGTTCTTTATCTTATTTAAAGCACCATCGCATATTATATTCAAAGCACTATCAAATTTATAGCTGATGGATCATTTATCTTATTCAAAATGCCACTCTATTCCAGAGCATCATTGGCTGCAAAGCCGAGGTATCCTTTAGCCTATTCCTTGCTATCTACCCCTATTAACAACTAGCTGATAACAGAAACGCATCAGATACAACCAATAGTAAGAGTTTGTATTGGCCTATCGATCGATTGACTTATCAGTTTATTTATTTATTAATTACAGGGTCAAATTGACTAGTGCACCCGCAACTTCAACGACCTCAACAAAGAGATCTTGAAATCGAAAGACCTGCACCAAAGCGAAGCAGACCTTTCAAGCCTCAGCATATTCGAACGATTGGATCGAACCTCTATCAGTGAACACGGAGGACCTATTTAGCGCGAACACTTTCTTAACTCGTCCATATCAAGGCACATCATCCGCGCAACCTCCTCCATCTTGTTTGGCTCTAGGCTAAGGAAAGTCTCGATCAAATCACCATCCACAAAACCCTGTGCCGCACCTATGCTCCTGTCGTCACAGAATGATAGCCAATGCAAATGGCTAAGGTTGCCAACACTCTTGATGTAATCAGCGAGGACAGACTGCAACTTCTCGAGGAACATATATTGGTACTGTGGAAGAGAGGCAATGACACCGACGGCGCCACTGGCTGTGCCAAAGATGACGGTGGGAATCTAGGCTATTTCTGAGCCTAGATCATGCACAACGAGGGCACCATGATGGAATATGTTCACATAGTCCCCCAGATGGTACTGACCAATGACTAGAAGCCTCCCATTAACGTCTGCATCGTTGGGCTTTGAGCACGGTAAACAGGTTATAGCAATTGTCCGCACCAATGTAAACATCGTCGTCTAGCATCTCAACTGCAGTAGTCGTCCAGGTTGTGTTATAATCGCTAGTGTAAGAATGTGTACAGTGAGACTAAGACCTAATTCTATATAGAGGGGTCGGGTCTATATATATACAGCCCAGTAGCCCAGTGGTCTAACACCCCCCCGCAGTCGCAGTGGGAGGAAAACGGACACAGAGACTGGACCGCAAACTGGTGAATAAAGACGTGGGCAGGCCTTTGGTCATAATATCGGTGAACTGGTACGCCGATGGTACATGGAGCACCCAAACCTGTCCTAGTGCGACCTTGTCACGGACAAAATAGATATCGATCTCTATGTGCTTGGTGCGTCGATGATGAACCGGGTTGTCGGTCATGTAGATAGCACTGACGTTGTCGCAGTAGACGACGGTCGCAGAGGAGAGGGGTGTACGGAGCTCCTGGAGAAGCTGGCGAAGCCAGCAACACTCGGCGACAGCGTGGGCGACGGCGCGGTACTCGACTTCGGCGCTGGACCGTGACATTGTAGTCTGGCGTTTTGAGGACCAGGAGACTAGTGTCGCCGAGGAAGATGCAGTAGCCGGACGTAGAGCATCGAGAGTCGGGGCAGCCTGTCCAGTCCGTGTCTGAGTACACGGTGAGGGAGTCGATGGGGCTGGAGCTGAGGTGCAGCCCGCTGGAGAGCGTGCCCTTCACGTAGCAAAGGATGCGCTTGAGCAGCGCAAGGTGAGGTTCGTGCGGAGCGTGCATGAAGAGGCACACTTGCTGGACGGCGTAGGTGAGGTCGGCCGTGTGAGGTGAGGTATTGGAGAGCACCGGCAAGACTCCGATACTAAGAGGGATCGACAACGAGTGTGCCATCGGCAGCGAACAGTTTAGCTCAAGTGTCGACCGGGGTGGCCGTGGAGTGACAATCGACCATGCCCGTACGCTGGAGAAGATCAATGGTGTACTAGCGCTAGGAAAGAAAGAGCCCGTGAGAAGAATGGGTGATGGAGATGCTAAGAAAGTAGTGGAGGGGACCAAGATCGGTCATGGCGAACTCGGAGTGGAGTCGAGCCATGATCTGGTATAGGAGGGATGTCGAAGACGCTATAAGTACAATATCGTCGACGTATAGAAGGAGATAGACGGTAGCATTGCCGATGTGAAGAGTGAATAGGAAGCTATCGGACGTAGAGGCCACAAAGTCGATGTGCCGAAGGTAGGCAGCAAAACGCTGGTATCAGGCGCGAGAGGCTTGTTTGAGGCCGTAGAGAGCGTTGAAGGAGGCAGACATCGTCGAGACGAGAGAGGTCGACGAAGCCTGGAGGCTACTGGCAGTAGATCGTTTCCGTCAGATGACCATGAATAAAGACGTTCTTCACGTCAAGCTGATGGATCGGCCAGGAGTGCGAGGCAGCCAAGGTGAGAACGACCCCGATGGTGGCGGGTTTGACGACGGGACTGAAAGTCTCGTTGTAGTCGACACCGGGGCGTTGGGAGAAACTCCGAACTACCTAGCGTGCCTTGTGACGGGCAAGGGAGCCATCGGCGTGGAACTTGTGCTTAAAGATCCACTTGCCGGTCACAATGTTGGCGTCGGGAGGACGGGGGACGAGACGCCAGGTCTCGTTGTCCATGAGAGCCTTGTACTCGTCGGCCATGGCCACGCGCCACTGAGGGTCGGCCAGGGCAAAACGAGAAGTCGCCAGGATGGGCGAGATAGAGCTGTGGACGTCGGAGAACCCGTAACGCTTGGTGGGGCGGACAAACCCGATCTGTGAGCGAGTGACCATATGAGAGGTGGAGGGGACGGGAGCCGATGAAAGTGTGGTAGAGGTGGGGAGAACTGGTTAGGGAGGGGTGTCATCGGTTCAGGATCGGCGACTGTATGTGAGAGGAAAGGGGGGAACTAGATCGGCCCGAGCCGATGTAGTTGGATGGGCCGATCGGTTTGGTCGGACAGATGGAGATGGAGCAGCCGATAGGGAGGGGGGAGCCAATAGAGGCTGAGGAGCCGATGGAGACGAATGAGCCGATGAGAACTGAGGAGCCGATGAGGGTAAGATGTTCGATGGAAGGGGGACAGGATCGACCAAAGCCGATGAGAGTGGTGGGGCCGATGGGGGTCCGATGGGTGGGACATCGGACTGAATAGTGGAGGGATAGCTGAATGGTAAGTCCTCAGCAGCGACCGATGAGGGGGCCGATAGGGAGAACGGTGGAGAAGACCGGGACGACACAGTGTTAGTGAGGAGGAAGTTGAGATCGCTAGATGAGGATGTCGGATTAAGCAGGCCGAAAGGAAAGCATGTCTCGTCAAAGATGACATGACGAGACGATGACCCATCGGGTGAAAAGGTCGAGACATCGGTATCCCTTGTGAGATGAGGGATAGCCGAGGAGAATGCAGGCGGTGGAACAGAGAGCAAGTTTGTGGGGAGCAGTGACGGTGAGGTTTGGGTAGCAGAGGCACCTGAAGACACGAAGGTGGGAGTAGTCGGGCGTCGTGCGGTAAAGAAGAGTGTATGGAACGTTGTGGCGAATAGAGGAACACGACGTCGATTGAGGAGGTAAGTCGCAATGATCAGTTCTTCTGCCCAGTAAGTTGCAGGTAAGTGAGCATGAAGCAGCATAGTACGACTTATGTTGTTGAGGGTGCGAAGGAGGCGTTCGGTCTTGCCGTTCTGGGGAGAGGTGTAGGGGCAGGAGAGGCGTAGATGGATGCCCTGCGATGTGAGGAAGGTTGTAACAGTACGGTTAACGAACTCCATACCGTTATCGGCTTGGAGAGCCTTGATGGGGAGGTTGAACTGGGTAGAAACGTAGGTGGTGAAGTTAGTGAGATGAGAGGCGACCTCGGATTTGCTGATGATCGGAAAGTCTAGCAATAGTGTGTGTAATCGTCAAGTATGACAAGGTAATACTGATTACCGGAGACACTTTTAATTGGAGAAGTCCATACATCAAATGTATAAGCTCAAACGGTCACGAGGTACAAGAGAGAACTAGAAAATGACAGACGCATATGTTTGCCAAGTTGACACGAGTAGCAAACTGTGGAGTTGCTGTGGGTACATTGGATGGAGGCGCTGCGACAGAGGTTGGCGACAGCGTCGGGGCCGGGGTGGCCGAGGCGAAGATGCCAGAGATTGATGGAGAGGGCGACGCTGGCATGTGGAGTGGACGGCGTAGTGGGAATGGTGTAGAGGTCGCCGCCACTATTGCAGTGAAGGATCTGTTGCCAGATTGGAATATCCTTCACAGAGAAACCAGAAATGTCAAATTCGATTGAGCAATTGTTATCTCGTGTGAATTAGCGAACAGATACAAGATTGTGAATAAGAGATGGTACAATAAGGACATTGCGAAGGAAGAGGTTAGTGGTGGGCGTAGACAGAGAGAAGTCACCACGGTATTGGACAAGAAGAGAGTGACCATTGCCGATAGTGACAAAGGGAGAGGAAGAGGGATGACAGGAACGGAGTATACCAGCTGATGACGCCATGTGGGAGGACGCCCCAGAGTCCAACACCCAAGGATGCTATGGTTGGAGCGTCATCAGGTTGAGGGCGGCGACAAAGCCAGCCTAGTTCCAGGAGGGAACCGACTGGGTGAGTGGTGTCGGTAGCATCGACTGAGGTGACAGGATGGGAGCCGATGCTAGGTGGGCTTGAGGATGGGCGCCGAGGACCCCTGGTTGCCATCCGATAGGGCTGCATGGCTGGGGTTGGGGTGCTCAGGGGTTGTAGCAGAGCCACGGACCCGTGGGACCGACAGGTTGGGCAGGGACTGAAGCAGGTCGCGATTGCATCGGACCGTGCTAGTTCTTGCCCTTGCCTTTACCGGTGCGGGCTGTGTTGCCATGGTTAGAGCCATGATCGTCAGAGCCGTGGGAGGGAGCGGCAGCGCAGGATGCTTGGCAGCCATTATTGGCTGCGGCAAGGAGAACGGTGTGGGCCACGGTCTTCTCGTCGTTGGCCAGACAGAGTTCTTTAAGAACTAGCATGTTATCGACCCGGGCAAACGACGGAAGGGGTGTGGCGTTGGCGATGTCGTCGGCAGTGTTTGAGAAGCGAGGGTTGAGGCCTTGCAGAAGGGCGAGAACGAGTTGAGAGTCGACCACAGGGTAGCCGACATCTCGGATAGCAGTAGCCTTGACCTTAAGGCGCTGGCAGTATGAGGAGACAGAGGAGTCTCCTTGTACCATGGAATAGAGCTCGTTGAGGAGGAAGATGGCGTGGGGCTGCTTGTTTGCAAGAAAGATCCGCTCGATAGCCACTCAATGATCCCGGACGATGAGGTCGGTATCTTCTATGGCGAGGTCGAGGACAGAGTCGTCAACCAAGCCGAGCAGCCAGCTGTACAAGTAGCACTCGGCGATGTCCCACTGGGGGTCATCAAGTCGAGGTGGAGCAGAGTCATCGATGTGTGACCGTAGGCCGAACTTTCTGCAGAGAGATTTAAAGAAGAAAACCCACTTGGAGTAGTTAAAGTTAAGGTCAAGAGAGATAGGAACGTGAGATTTCACGTTCACAGCAGCGTAGAGGGGTGAGAAGATCGGTGAGGTGGTGCCCGAGGTGTGGTCTGGGGCACCGAGAGCCGAAGTAGATTTGGCGACTGGAAGAGTGCCGGAGCTGAGGGCAGATTCGGTGGCCATGACGAGAGGAGAACAGGGACAAGAAGCCGATGGGAGTAAGAGGCCGATGGGAGGAAGCCGATAAGAAGAGAGATCGGCCAATCAGAGAAATGAGAATCCGATAGAGAGTGGGCCAACCAGCCGATAGGGAGTGGTTGGCCGATGTGGAGTAGGCAGCGGAATAGGTGAGGGAAAAAGGTGGTGGCAGAGTAGGTAGGTCAGAGAGTGGTTGGGTCACGGACGTGCGAAGATTCACGTCCGTGAAGAGAAGATTCACATCCGTGGGCTCGTGGAGGCCAAGGAGTGGAGCGAACGCGAAAAAGGTGGAGAGGGGCCGGATGCGAAGAGAAGAGGTTCGTGTCCGGGAGGCAGAGATTCGTGTCCGTGGACACGTGGATACATCAGATTGGCTCGGACGTGAGGGGAGAAGGTTCATGTCCGAGAGCCATTGTGTCCGAAAAGCGGGAACCGAGGGAGGGTTTCAGTCGATGGAGGGTGGACAAGTCCAGCCGATGGGAAGGCAGACGAGTTCAGCCGATAGAGATGACGAGCGCAGAGGTGCGCCGTCGTCGGAGGAGAAAGGATGCACGGAGCAAGAAGGGCAAAGACGGGTGCGAGGTGAGACGAGAAGGCGGATGGAGACCGTCGCCTTGTCGCGTGGAGGTGAAAAGGAGAAAAGAAAGACGGGAAGAAAAAAGGAACTGAGACGAGAGAGCGAGGAGAGAGTACTGGGAAGAAGGTCGGTGACAGGAAGAAACGTCGACAACGGAGAGAAAAAGGTCTGCTCGTCGGTAGGAGAAAGCTAGCGCGCCGGGGATATCTAGACTTACTCTGATACCATATAAGAATATATATAATGAGACTAAGACTCTAACCATATACAAGGGGTCGGGTCTATATATATATAGCCCAGTGGTCGAGTGGTCTAACACCTAGTCACCTCTTCAATAAGGGTTTCTTCTTGCTACCCGATAGGAAGGAACACCAGCAGTTAGTATCATGCAGAGATTGCTGCAAACTTCAAAAAGTTAAGATGCAAAAGATGGAAGAACTGAGAATTGTGGATACCATGTACACCAGCAAGGATATTGATCTCGTCATGTCTCCAAACACAATGAAGTCACCATGGGTTTGAGTCCTACTGTTTTGTAGCAACCACTTGTATAATTGGATCTTTTGATTAATAGCAGCTAACATTTTTCCATTGAATGAATTCAGTGAATAGACAGCTCCTTTGGTTTCTTTCTCTGCAATTAGCTGTAGCTTTCCTTCAACTAAAAATATCAAAATTCGTCCCTACACAAAGTTGCATTGGTTTTAAGAAACAGTGAAATTATATGCAGGAAAATTGTTGGCTCAACATATGAGTCAAATACATAATTAATGTTCAATGTGATGTTCTGAATTTTGCTAAATTTCCTATATTATTTTTTGACTAGATGCAACTTCATGTTAAGGTAAAAAAAAAGGAAAAAGAAACACAGTTTTTGCAGTTTATGCCAAAATAAGCAATGTAGTGCTGCTCTCAAGAAAGGAGAGGAATCATATAATATGTGATAACACAGGGAAAGTGACTAGATACAAATCATAAGCACCGCAAACTTGCTAGAGAAGAAATGTGGGTCTGAATACAACTAGATGCAAATCATAAGAGCAACAAACTTTCACTAGATTCCAACCCCCCCCCCCCCTTCTTTTATTTTGCACATTTGAGTTCGTTGAGAAAAGAACAAAAGACTAGAATTTCAAGCAATTAATAATGGATATATTACCTTTTAAAACAAATGTCATGATTCTGCGTACAGTAGGACCATTAGATAAACTAGTGAGACAATAGCTGAAAATAAGCTTTAAAATGAGTACATGAAACAAGCTTAGATAACATTACCTTTGTGGGTACAGTTTTCTCAGGTAAAACATATGCTGTTCCCACACTGTAGTAAAGATTATTATCATCAGAGAATGAACAGTTGATGATGGAGAGACCACATTCACAAGCATCAAGAGTATGTGTTGACAAAACCCCAAAAGTTTGATAATTCCATAGATGAACAAAATGTGCCTCGCTTAACTCTGTGGGAGTGTAGCTCTTGAAACTGCAGAGTGCAAGTGTCCGGGACTGTTTCTGGTGGCATATGTGGCGTGCCTGCTCATTCAAGGGAATTGTGTGGATACGAAGCTTTTGGACATCACCAAGACTGACAACATGAAATGGCTCAATGAAAATTCACGAGATACCTTTCAGGAAAAACAGCTGTGTTAAAAAAACACATATGGTTCACTTCTTTCAAATTGACATGACTATAGAGCAACGTCTTGTCACTGCTGTACATGACACTCAGTCTATCTGATGGAACAAACACATGGGTTCTATCCTTCATGGCAAATGTGCGGAGGCTGATTGGTTCCGTCCCCAGAAAAACCCTGTTTCTGTCAGATAGTTCACCTGTGCTTGTGTTCATCACAAAACTGAAGAGGTGCCCATCTCCAAGAGCACAGAATAGATATGACACCTGAGGAAAAAAGAGCAGTAAGGTATTGCTTCCATGTCTCAATGAACCAATTTTTCTTTGGCAGGAGAGTGATATGAAGAGCATACCTCTTCAATGGTACACAGCAGAACAGAACGAGGAACAATTTCTCCACCCAAATTCTCCTTCCTATTAAGTTCAAGGTCAGGAAGTAAAAATAGCCCGATGCTTATGTCCGTCCAAATCCCAACAGCTGCAAAGAAGCTATAATATGGATCTTCACCAATTGGGTTTATGTCAAGACAAGAAATCTCATATTTGAGTTGTATATGTTTCACTTCAACCAGCTTACTGATTGCAATTTCTATGTAGACAAGATGACCATCACCAGTTGCCAACAAAACCTGCAAGATAAAGAGTACTATATCACATCACAAACCACAACATAAAGCTATGAGCAGCATAAAAAAAGGGTAAGCACCTGCATATGTGATTAGATGTATCATGTGAATCACATGGGTTTCTAATAGTCATCTAATATCTTAATTCTAGTCAGGCACTTAGGTATCGAAAGTTAAACACAAGAAGATGGAGCCTATACTTTGTTTGTAGAAGGTACTGGAATCTGATAGTAGTAGAAGATGCTTTTAGCCTGGCCGTACAAATCTACTGAATGGCTAGGATAAAAGTATGTGACATCCAGAAACAGAGTCAGACTCGGAAATCAATGTCTGCAGTAGTGCAACTGAAAGTGCAAAACAAAACAAGAAGTGGGGGTATAATAATATTACAAAATTTAACGCATATGCAAGGTACATGCAACGCTTGAGACTCTGCATACATGTGTTGATAAAAATATTTTACTCCTTTTTGCTCTCCTATACCTAAATGAACCATGCTTTAAAGGTTTCTTGAACATCTTGAGTATTATTGACATGCTGAGCATGTTTTCTATGTGATCGTTCATCTGTAAGACTATGACCATGTTTCTGCCAATAAACCAATTCAGCTAGGTGGGCTTCCAGTTCCAGGAGAACCGACTGAACCAATTTCATCAATTCATGAAGTTATAACAATTTTGAATGATTCCAAAATTCTAATATAGTCCACAATTACTCTTGGAGTAACATACATGAGTTAACATCATCCTTCACCAGTACAAAGAAGAGATCCTCAACTCTTCAAAAAGAGGAGTTGGTGGTGATAATGGTATGCTCTATAGATGGATCCATGTAGGCAAGTATGCGTTGTTTCTAGATTTTTTTAATAAAATAATCACATTCATATGTTGATGGCTGGTCAAAACAATTTTATTTAATTGTGGATTTGAAATTTTGAATAAGACCATTTTGGCTTTTTTTTATATTATATAAATAATACATTTTGAATATGGGCACTATGCTAGTTATAAAAGAAAATTATGACCAGTTTACACCCAGTGGTAGTACTGAAGCTAGCTCAGTCCTACATAGGACCCAGCTGAAAGTGGTTCAGGACTAGTGTCTTCACTCTTGAGATATGCTTATATAATCAACGAATTACTCAATGTGTTCAGAAAATTGAGTAATGCGCCATGATGAAGGATCATGCATTCAGATCTACACGGCACACTTGTAAGTAAATAGATAGCTGCAATTTAAGGTTAACATCACTAACATGTGAGTCACCAAATTGTGAACCAATATAAACGACACCATTATCGATACATGATATTGTTGATGCAATTGATGTCTCTCCCATGTAGTGAATTTTCAAATCAGTAACCCTGAATGCCACCACATGGAAACAGAGAATTCAATGCAGTGATTACCAATTTATTTGAAGACTCTAGAAACCTCTTAATTCCAATAATACTAGATGGATGGATACCTTCCCTGCTCATGGATAACTACAAGTAAATGCAGACCACCTGTATTGTCGCCAAATAAATAGCGATAACCATCTGGATCGACCTGTCCAACAGATCTAATAATAGACTCAACTCAACTTAACGTAGTACAGCCTTTTGGTCCTAAACAAGTTAGGATAGACTAGGGTTTAAACCCAACAAAAGCCTCTAAATTAGACACGTCAATAACTGTTTTTGAAACATTCCTATTTAAATACAGATCTTCAGGTATATTCCACTCTTTCAAATCAATATATTAGGTTTTATTTCTATAAGATTAGCTAAGTTTTTACGTTAGCTCGCTAAGTCTAAAACAACCCCACTCCTTTACCAGGGTTTAGGATCTGCTATGCTGAGACACTAAAGACATTCTAACACTGGCAGAGTCTTAAAAAAACATTTTCTCCGAGTCTCAAAAATTACTAATGATTAACAAAATAGTGTGCTAAACAAATGCTCTCTGATTTTGTGAATGTAAAACTCTTAATAGTAAACATAATTGCTAGCAACATATAAATTAGGTTGAGCAAATAAAAAATAATGCATCAAAACCCAAGTATTGAAACTGAAAGCACAACTGCAGTAGCACATATCATGATTGATTGATAGATTACAAAAAAATTCAGGGAAATGGAAGTTCATTAACGTTACAATGTAAAAACTGACACATGTTTACACAATGATATATCAATAAATAATATATTATTGCATTCACTATTATTCTATAATTTATCAACTCATAGAGGTAAACTGGAAAAAGAAAAGGAAAATCAAAGCAATATCACAGTAAGGGATGACTAGTGATTACAAAGTTATAGCACCATACATTGATATGAAAATTGAACATCTTCAAGCAGATAATGAATTATTTATCTACCTAAAATGGTAATTGAATATATAATTATATATCAGCACGGTACCTGATATTGAAAGGTTCATTCAGGCGTCCTTTGCTGCCAAATGGTATAACCTGAAAATAGCCACAGTTCCACTTATTTGACTTCTAAATGGTAAATTGGAAATTGTCACTGTTTTCCCACTGATTCAAATTTTGAAAGAAATTTTCTTTTTTACCCCTGCTTGATCTAGGATTTGAATCTGGTCCAAGACTTCAGACTTCCAAGTCCACAACACCAAGAACACATCTTAGTGGTACAGTTTTCCACTAAATCTATTAACTTGTTTATTCAGATAATTAAGTTTTAACATAGCCTCAAATAACAGCATGGAAAACTCAACAAAAAAAAAAGTTGCATACAGATAACTTGCATTAAACACGCCATCATATAGGTGGAGACCAATCAGACGGCAGTGAGGATCAATGGCTCCAATCTACATTTGAATTATACAATCAAATAATGAATTCATGCAATACGTATAGTACATTATATAACATACAAAGTTACCCCACTAGGATTACTTAGCAAAAAAGGGTTCATCTGTCTGTTAACAAGAAACACATAACTGAGAACTGTACAGAACACAGAGTGAAAAAATAAATGCTTCTAATCTTGAATCTCAGTACCTGCCCCTTGTCTGTAGGGCGTCCAATGTAATCAGAAGCATCTCCCTCCTACCTGCATATTACATATTGATTTTCCTGTATTCAAATAGACAAAATCTGCGAACAAAATTTTCACAAATTTGCAAGATGAATTTGCTCTGCTGGCTGGTGGGAACTTGATCGATGCCAATACCCAATGTAAAGATGCAGCACCTCATAATCATACATTTCATATACAGCTAACATACTGAAACATTCTCCCTGTCCACTAGACCAATTGATACTTAAATTAAGCAAAACCTTTCCATGGATACTCACTCCTAAGGTGTCAAATGTCAAATTTATAGCACCTCCAAGGATATATTGATAGACAAGTGAATGAATGAGTGTCGATGATTGGTTCCAATGAATTCTATGAGAGGCTAAAGGGGCTGGGTTGGACTTTAAAGTCAGTCTGGCAGTCAGGTCACTATCACATGTATACGTTTGTTAGAACTATATCACCATATGAATGCAGGAAAATGCTGTAGCCATGGACATATTAACACAATATACCAATGAAGGAACTTAGGATAAGAATCAAGTTTAATAATTACAATCTATATAAAATAATGTGATTATTGAGAGACCAAACCTTGTAAGAAGCTCTGACTTACTCCCATCCCAGTGAAGAACACAAAATCTGTATCTTTCCGTACAAATGAAAAGAGAATCTTGAGCTTCATTCCAGGAATGAAAACAGAAGATCTTAAGATTAACAATTCAACAATACTGTCTGAAGGCAGGGAAAATCTTTCAGCTTTTAGCAAGAGAAACAGAGTAAAAACTTACACAAGTACAAAAGAGTTCAATTGTTGCAATTCTTCCATACACAGGTACATCAAGCATAGGCTGGTAAGAAAATAAAAGGTCATAGAGAGTCATAGTTGCAAGAAATATCATGTAACCAGTTGATCTACCAGAACAAATTCTAACTAGTCAACTGAAAGCATATCAGCGTTTATCTGAACAACAATAGCCATCATGAATAACTCTAAATACCACCTTTTCAACAGTTGATGCTAACAAGTAACAACAAAGCACAGAAAGTCACTATTCATAACAGTAGATAGGCTGCAACCAGTGGTGGACCCAGAAAAATCACGCTGGGTGTGCACACATGCATATCTCTCTTACAACTATATAAGTAGAGTTAAAAATCTAAGTTGCATGATACAAATAAAGACAACCCCAATATCAAATTATACATGCAAAGTTATAAATATGCAAATAGTATGCTAAAATGCAAATAAAGATTTCAAAAAATTGATATCAAACCACCATCTCATTTGTATTGAACGAAAATAGAAAACTAAAACCAAGTAATTTAATTATTTTCTTCATCAATACACTCTTTTCAATTGATAACAACGTCTATCACTTTATCAGTTCTATCTAAAGTCAAATTGTGCAAAATCTTCTTCAAAACAATGCTATTAGAAATGTTGATTTCTCAAAGTCAAGTAGTAAGATATTCACAATTAAGGTATAATTGAAGATGATTTAAAGGCTACAAGACTTGATGCAAGAGATGGTCAAACCTTGGAGTACTACTCAAACAATAGGTACTGCAAAACGGCCAAACCAAGTCAAATCATAGCCAGTCACAGCCAGCTGCCTAGCTTACTTGCTGTGCAGCTCGTTCGAACTTCAGAGAGAGAGAGAGAGAGAGACTTCAGAGAGACATAGAGGAGTTCAGCAAGCAAAGGGTATTGGGAATTGAGCATTGAGCCTGCTGATACGCATATCCAGCCTATAAGCAAGTACTGACTACTAGTGCAGAGCTGATCCCAGCAAAATTTTCAATCTCTTGGGTATGCCAGTGCATACCAGGAACCACCCCTGGGTCCGCCCTTGGCTGCAACAGAAGCAATTGACATATTCTGTGGAGGTAAATGTATCTGATCTGAAGACCCTGATGAGTAAGCAGATAAATCTCAATACGGGTACAACATTTCCCGAAAGTTGTTGTGCAGTCAAGCTTTAGCCAAAAAGATTAAAGGGTGTCTATAATACTTTTGGAGAAAATAGAAAGAAAATACACAAAAGGAAAAGACATTAACAGAAGCACAATCATTCAAGGTTTTGTTAATCTAGAGCTGTTTTACTGCTTCACCATCACCACATTAGCACAAAATAAAAAAAATGCGTAGGCTAACATCCTCTCCAACTGAATCCATATGCCAATTACTAATGAATGCACTACACGAACTAACAATTTCAAACAAGGACATATACATGGAGAAGAAGAATAACAAAACAAATACACGTGGGAGCTCAAATTGTAACGCCTGTGTTAAATTTGACACGAAACCCACCCTATCCAAACTGGGCCTTGACGGTACGCAAGTTAACCCCATTTCCCCCCCAAAAAAAATTGGAGAGCACCTCCACCTCAACGTAGTACGATCGATCAACTTAGCACGAAGACAACCAAGCACCGAATCGATCATTACAGGTGCTCCCCAATTTAACACATCGACGGGGGGCCGAGGGTTTAACCGAAGCAAAAACCCTATGCGCAGCCGCAAGCCCTAGCGTAGCGCCCGCCGCAACCGGGTGGGGAGCGGCGATCGCGCGGAGGAGGGGGCACGTGAGTGCGTGGGAGAGCGAGCGCTTACGAGACGAGGAGGTTGAGGTGGTCGGGCGCGGTGAAGTTGCCGACGCAGGAGCGGGTGACGACCGTCGGCTTGTGCGCCGTCACCACGTAGTTCCACGATCTCATCCCTCCCCTCGGCGCCCCCCTCCCCCGCCACCGCCGCCCCGGCGCCCACCGGAGGGGAGAGAGAGAGAGAGAGAGAGCCGTTGGAACTTGGAACTTGGAGGAAGCAGTTGTGGTGGCTTCGGAGCAAAGCAACGCGTTGTCTTGTAGTCGTCTTTGGGCTGCTTTAGTTGGTCTTTGGGCTCAGCGTACGCGCTCTACTGCTTCGAGGCTCAGGAGCATACTTGGGCTGGTGATTTAGGCCCAGAAACAAACACAAGGTGGAGAGTTCGAGTAGGTTCGTTTCACCCGCTCTCATCTCAACCGTCCGATTTCCCAACTGATAGCCAAAAGTGCTCGAATAACCGGCCGAGATGTCTCCACAGCTGACAGCCTGAGATCCAAAGTGGCGGCGTCCAACGTGGCATTTTTTGTGGCTCAAACTTTGATCACCCATCCGATGGAACTAGCCCAGAGATAAGCTGACCGCCATTGGCCACATTCCGATTCCTCTGTTTCTAAAAAAAAGAAACAGAAACAAAGAGAAGCGCCAGGTTTCTGCTTCGCCGGAGGAAGAAGAGAGAAGTGGGGGGAGGAGGAAGAAATGGCTGCCGTCCCAGCAGCGGTCTCCACCTGCTGCTCTTCATCTTGCCTGTCCCGGTCAACTGGTGGCCTCCTGCCTCCGGCGAGGAGGCGGCGCTTCAAGGTCACGGCCATGGCTCCCCAGAAGAAGGTAACCAATCAAGCTAGCTCCTCCTTGTAGCTCCATCTGGACCGAAATGGGAGACTTGCCAGAGGTTGAGTTGATGAGCTTCATCCATGGCGGATTGGTGATCGGTGCAGGTGAACAGGTACGACGACAACTGGTCGAAGCAGTGGTTCGGGGCGGGGATCTTCGCGGAGGGGAGCGAGGAGGTGGAGGTGGACGTGTTCAAGAAGCTGGAGAAGCGCAAGGTGCTGAGCACGGTGGAGAAGGCAGGGCTGCTGTCCAAGGCGGAGGAGCTCGGCCTCACGCTCTCCTCGCTCGAGGAGCTCGGCCTCCTCTCCAAGGCCGAGGACCTCGGCCTCCTCAGCCTCGTCGAGAGCGCCGCCGCCGTCTCCCCCTCCGTCCTCGCATCCGTCTCGCTCCCGCTCCTCGTCGCCGCCATCGCCGCCGTCGTCGTCGTGCCGGACGACTCCGCCGCGCTCGTCGCGCTCCAGGCCGTCCTCGCAGCGGTCCTCCTCGCCGGCGCTGCCGGACTCTTCGTCGGCTCCGTCGTCCTCGCCGGATTGCAGGAATCGGACTAATTACTATATGGCCAGTGCGCGTCCTCGTTTGCAGAGTTTGACCACTAGGGCATGTACGTATTAATTAACGTATTTATACATAGCGTTCTACTAGTATCGACCATTTCTGCTTCTGCAGATGAAAATCGTGCAAATTTCAAGGAATTTGATGCTGCCATGGATGATTGTGTAATTAGGAAGGAAAAAAATTGATTATGTCGAGTTGCATCCATTTTACCAAAATTATTTCAGCTTTGGATTATAATGCAAATCTAGTTCAAACTGGATTATAACCCAAAATAATTTTGAATTTTCAAGTTTAATATTTTAGTTTTAGAATTTTTATTTCTTCTTATCTTATGGAGCAGAACTACTAGTATCACACCCAGTGCCCCGTATAAAGCATCTAAGTACGATGTGGGTGTAAAATTTTTATCTCCCGTGTATATATGTATTGGGTAAACGTGGGGGTATGCGTGATATATTGTACTTGTAGCACGGTGCTATGCGTGCTTTAGCTCTATACGGACTTGTATTATTAGCAATTTATTAAAAAATGGTTAAAGTTCAATTCATCTTTCTTAGCTATTATAAAAATAGAAATTATTTTCTTAACGCTACACTAGCACCAAATAGAACCAGTTTTTTTTCATGGTCTAGGCACTCCCCTAAGCCAATTAATAAAAATATTTTTTGCATTTTAGCATGTGTATATTGAAAGCAAAAGACATATCGCTATGCAAAACAAATAATAGGATAATAAAAAATAGATGTTGAATTGTCTTCAACTATTTAATTTAAACACATAATCCTTCCTTCTATTTATATCAGCCCAAGCTATCTAAGATGACGCTCCAGCGTGATAGATAATGTAGACTAACAGGCCAGCAGCTTCTCTCTCTCATAGTCGTTCTTCCACTCCACTCTTCTCCCTCCCCCTATTTCCCTGGCTTTGTAGCCGAAGTGACATAAAAATCCCTAAAATCGAATTCTAAAGTTTAGAATATGCTTCGGATTATAATCCTAATATCAGCCACGGTGCCAAGCAGGGCATAAAGTCGACGAGGAAGGTGAAAAATTCGATTGTACTTTTCTCACGTAACGTAACGTAAGCCATCTCTGTCAATAGGACGTCATCTCACTTTGTGTTGCCACGGCTGCCGTGTCTCACATTGTTCTGTTGACCAGTGAATCTCTCTCCCTTGTGCGAAGGTGAGATCACATGATATACGTAAGCATGTAGCAGTCGACGCCGGTGATGAGAAAGTTAATACTGCACTACTTCTCTCAGCAAGCAAACCAAACCGCACCAACCAAAGTTCAGAAGTCACCTTTGATCAATCAGCCGGCTTCTGTATTTTCTGGTTATCCACTGATTATCATCGTGGATTATTTACTCTGTAATTATAAAAGTAATTTCTCTTCTACTGTATTTAGATCATTTCTCTTAAACTATTTATTAGATCTATAACATATAATATTTATTTTTTTTCTCTATAATCAAGTGTTATCAATTTACCATGTGTTACTGGCTTGTTCTAAGCATTATCTGAAAAGAATTGACCTGTTACAGGACCTGAAATCCGTCCCCTTTAAATTCAAAATGATGGTATATGTTTTTTCTTCTTGTCAATGGTTGAGCTGTTGCTAAGTTACTTAGTTTCTGTTTAAAGAGGTTAAGATTTTAAGAAATTACCGATAAGAAGTCAGTTAATATGAATTTAGAAAAACAGCTATAGATTATAGAAAAAACTAGCTATAGCTGTCAAAAACCTTCCTCAAACAGAGCATGTGTTCATAAATGGACCGACTAAAATCAATGTTTAGTCAGTCGTCTCTACGAACAAACCGACGTACATGCTGTGCACACGTTTTGTCATCGGATCATTTGTTAATTTGACTTGCTTCTGCTACTTTAATTTGTGCTGGCAAACTTCCTGCAGAATCTACTCTCTTACGCAGTGCGATCACGTCAGATCGCTTAACATCAGCTATTACTGAAACAGTGGCGTCACCACACGTGGTAGTCCACTTTTGAACTGGTTTATGACGGTCCGGCAGAATAAGTTCACCGGCATCTATAAAAGGACTCAAATTGTCACTATGGTAGTCCACTTGAACATGGTAGTACTTTTTTTTTTGACACAATAAAACATGAGAACATCCATATATACCAGTTATGGGAAACAAATGTAAGGTACGGAATCGTCAGTTTATTATTGAAAATCAATTACTAATTTCTATTATGTTACCCGATTGGAGCTTAATTGCAAATTTGCCACAACCGCTAAGGTTTATCAACGGTGTTATAGGATTTTGATTTAAAAAGTGGTCAGAAATTTCAGAAACATGTGGGAAAATGAACCAAATTAATGCATGCCTCTATTTTTGTCTCTCTCGTCAAACTCCTTCCTTTATGTCGTGTTATTTTATAAACATTACTTTTAAAAAAAACTTTTTGGTATGAATTTATTAAAAAATTAAATTAAATTTTTAATTTTATAATAGTTAATTATTTTGAACTGTTATGTTATCACTATTCAGTTACTCAATCATTCAGCTATTTAGGAAAAAAACATATTAAAAAGATATAAAGGTAAATGTATAAACTTTTAAATATAAAATAATCTGAGAAAAATAGACTTTCCTCTAGAGTCTTTGGTTATCTAGACTGGTCTTTTTATCGGACAAAAAAACTCGTCTAGAATCTTCAATTGTATAGTACAAAGATTTCAAATCTCTTTTAAAATATCCAATTGACACTAAGAGGAGATGACCTCTAAGGATTGAGAAGGAAATAAGAAAAGAAAATCACAGAGAATATAATAGATAACGGGATGCTAGGAGATTTTCACTTAAGTTTGGATTAACTGATTCTATGTCTCCGTTGAGGAATTCCAAATAGCCAGATTTCTTTCGATCTCTTGCTTCACCAAGTTCACGCCTAGAAATTAGTTTGATCTTTAAACTCTCACTAAAGTGTAGTACTTAGTTCAAGACAATCATCAATGTTTCTACTAGGACATAGTGTATCTATTTTCTATGGAGCTTGCTCTACCAAACCAACTTCTAAGGAATAACTCAAGAATTTACTAATATATATCTTTTCTTACAGAGGTAAGAAAGATATTCATAAATGTCCTGAGCGATTCACACGTTGAATCCTCATGGGCAACGTTTAGTCGTCTAGGAGATGATCCTCTAAAATTAATAAGCTTGAGTTTTTACCGGCATTGATCCATAAGTGCTCAATCAAATCTTAGGATCTAATCCCTCATAAATCACCTAAAAAGTACACTTATAGGGGGTGAATTAAACTCAAAAAACAATAGAGTAGAGTGTGGAACCTTCAGAAAACTCTTGGAAATAATGTAGAAATAAATAAGCAGTCACCTTCTCAAAAGAGGGTAAGTGAGGTTAAATACCCACCCCTTTCAAAGCTAATTGTTATTCACAGAATTTAATTTTTGGAGTATTCTATCTGAAGACTCTAGATAGGCCTTTTGGCCTAGACAGAGACCTTAGTCCAATGACTCCGAACAAACGGTCTGAAAACTCTAGACATCACTTAGCTTTGAGAAGGAGAGGATGTTCAGATTGTCCAGTCTAAACTTTGGAAGACTCTAGATAGTGCTCTCTGCTAAACAGAGAGCTTAGTCCAAAGACTTCGACCAAAATATTCGGAGACCCTGAGCTAATTTCTCTATTTGATAGAGAAAATTATCCATAAGTTTCTATAAAGTCTAGACATAAACATCCGAAATGCTGAGAGATAAAAACCAAAACACCAAGTTATACGTGACGTGAGTGATTACTCATTTAGACTTAAAAGTTTTATTGAGATCTTATTTTTCGAATATGTTAAACTTAAGTTTCTTTTAATAGTTTGATTTGTCCTAAAGACATAAGGAATAATAAAATTATATTTTCATCTCTTTTTTTTTCTTTTCCATTCTTCATGGGGTTTTCTTTTAAACAAAACAATCTTTCACTAGACGAATTACTACGATATTCTTAATCACAACATATTAGCTCCTTAATTTTTTGTTATCTATCACTCAAAATTTACTTAGGTGGCCTAGATACATTTTCACATATTTGCCCTCAATCCTTGCGGCTAGAGCAACCAACATAAAGCTAATGGCTTGAACTTGCGATGTGAGGTAGGCTACTCTTCTAAAATATGCACAACACAAAATATGCAAACAAAGTTCTAAAAACGAATTATGTCACAGTAATTAAGGTGATTTTTTTATGATTACATAGTAGACACACATAATTACACTCCACTGCACATATAATTTGACACTAACGCACGCTCAAAGAGATGAAAACTAGTAACATATCTCTGATCTCATTAAATTCTTGTTAAAAACCACTTGCATGTGTGTAATATTCTTGACTACCAGAATTTGAACTCAGGTGGGTACAGTCATGCATCCACTAAAAAGACCTTGAGTCGTACAAATAGAGGGTGAATATGTAAACTTTTAAATTTAAAATAAATGAATAGTAAAAATTAGGCTTTTCTTCACAACCTCTCGTCCTACAGTACGGAGTATGTGAACCAGTCTTTTTATCAAATAGATAAACTAGTCCAAAATCTTCAGTTATATAGTTAGAAGATTTTGGACCTCCTTAAAAATATTCGAAGGACACTCAAATAAGACGAACCCTGAGGATTAGAGAGAAAGTAAGAAACAAAATCACAAACAATATAAAAGGTAAGGTATGCTAGGAGACAAAAGTGATTTTTTACTTACTAAAAAGACCTTGAGTCGCACACAGATATGGTGAATATGCAAACTTTTAAATCTGAAATAGACTGATAGCAAAAATTAGACTTCACTTCAGAACCTCTGGTCCTACAGTTCGGAGTATCCAGCCTAGTCTTTCTGTCAGATAGAAAAACTAATCCAAAGTCTCCAGTTGTATAGTCTGGAGATTTTAGACCACCTTCAAAATGTTCGAGGAACACTCAAAGAAGGCAAACCCAGAGGGTTGGAGAGGAAGCACAGAGAATATAAAAGATAATAGGATGCTAGGAGACAAAGTGATTTTTCACTAAAGTTTAGATCAAATGATCCTATGTCTTCATCGAGGAGATCCAAAGAGCCAAATCTCTTTTGATCTCTTGTCTCACCAAGTTCAATCCTAAAAATCAGTTTAGCCTTTAACCTCTCTTTAAAGTCTAAGACAATCACCAAAATCTCCACTAGGACACCATATTTTTACTTTTTATGAAGCTTGCAATACCAAACAACTTCTAAGGAAGAACTTAGGGATTCACTAATATGAATCTTTCCTTATGGAGGTGAGAAAAACCTTTATAAATATCTCGCACGATTCACACATTGAATTCTTATGGGTAACGCCTAGTCGTCTAGGAGGTGGTTCTCTAAGAGTAACAAGATTAAGTCTTTACTGGCGTTGATCTATAAGTGATCACTCAAATCCCAATATCCAATCTCTTACAAATCACCTAAAAAACGCTCTTAAAGGGTGGATTAAACTTAAGATCCAAGAGAGTAGATTGAAGAATCTCTATAAAGCTTTTAGGAGTGGTATAGTAATGAATAAGCATCCCTCAAAAGGGGTTGGTAGGATTAAATCGGTATTCTTCTCGAAGCTAGCCATTTCTCATAGGCCTTTTAGCCAAGATAGTGACCTCAGTCTAAAGACTCCAACTAAATTGTCTGAAGACTCTAAACAACACTTAGCTTCGAAAAGGAGAATATTTGGAGTGTCTAGTCTAAACTTTAGAAGACTCCAAACAATCCTCTCTATTCGAAGACTCTGGCTAAAATGTTCAGAGATTTCAAACTAATTTCTCTATTTGATAGAGAATCTTGTCCACAAGTTTCTCTAAAGTCTAGACACAAATATCTAAAATACTAGAAGAGAAAATCAAAACTCTAAGATGTACATGTTACAAGTGTTCACTTATGTAGATTTAAAAATTTTATTGAGCACTTTTTTCCGAACCGGTTAAACTTAAGCCTCTTAATAGTTCAACTAATTCTAAGAAATTAAGAAATAATATAATTATATTTTTATCGTTTCAAGTTCTTTCTTCTAACCTTTATGTGTGGATCTTGTTTTAATCAAGACTATTTCTCATGATGTGAGATTCTCAATCATAATATAGCTCCATAATTTCTTTTATCTATCACTCAAAATTCATTAAAAGGTCTAGAATTTTTATCCACGACCTACCATACTATATGTACTTCTCCGTAATTATACAGTTTTGATAGTAGATCTATAAATATTGATAAAATACCAAAATATCATTTTAAAAGAATTTGTACAGATGAAACAAAGGTATCACACTCTTCAAATATAATGGAATTGGCATGGGAATGCAAAGTCTACGAAGTGGTAGGATATTCAATGTTAGCTGGTATTGCAGTCCTCAAGGGGGGAGGGGTTTTTGCACAGCCCAAGGAGCTATAATGCAAATTGCCAAAAAAAAAAAGCACCACATGAAAATGGACAATGTTGCAGCGAGGTCTAGGGCATTTTTGGTTGCTCGAATGGCCTCAGCTTGGTTAGTATGTCTTATCCAGGAAATGTTTTGGCTGGCTAGCTTGATACAATAGGGTGTGTTTGATTTCAGGCACTAGGTCAACTTGAATTACATGAGAGGTCATTTGGTTGGTGTGATGTGAAAGACTGCGTATACGATATTTTGTTTGCTTCATTCTTTAGGCCCTGAGTATGGTTACCTCTACAATGCCATATATAAAAAAGATTGTACTAATATCGGATCTATATGTAAAAGAAAATTATCACATGCGAGCAAAGATTTATTAAAAAGGAGTATATTAGTGCACTCGCTGTAGCATCAGTATTTCGCCTATATAAAATCAAGCACTTAAATTATTTTACAGCAAAACGGTAAAAAGAAAAAAAAAAGAGAAGAGAGCTGCGCTCGTCGCTGACTCATTGTCAAGAAGCTGCTCCGGCCGCTCACCGCCATTGGGATGAAAGGATCGGCCACGAGCTCGAGAACACCAGATATGATGGTGGTGAGTTTGTGATCGTTGGATCCAACGGCCTAATGGCTAAAGAGGGGCATGGATGACTGCCGAAGAAATGCCACGACGGTGATGGCGACAAGGGAGGGAAGAGTGATCAGGTGAACACATGAGTAGAGAGGTAATAGATGTTCTTTTTTAAGGGAGGGGGGGAATTAAAAATTGTTGGTCTACAATGAAGAAGAATACTGAATCATCTCTTGGAAAAAAAACCAATCACTTGAGTGCTTCTTTGGAATAGATGATTTTTTGAGGAATTTCATAGGAATTAAACTGATTCCTATAAAAATCCTGTAAATTTCATGCGTTTTGAAAAACGAGTTCCCAATGAATTTCCTTTATTAATGTGAAATAGATAATACATAAAGTGACTTAACTAGTAGTATTACTTTGATCACATTGATGCCAAATCAACCACCACATACATATCTCACAACGAATATATTACTACTACAACAATCACTGTATAGCACTATAGCAATGCTGTTCTTACAGCACCATTTCCATTCAGCTGGATCGAATAAATTGCACACGCATTTTGTGTACTGTAATCCCCTTCTGCTGCTTTGGATTGCTTGATCAAGTAATAGTGGTAATTTTCGTTGCTTATACTTTTCGAATTGTATTAAACCGATCCGGGGAACAATGCAGCTGACATCACATAAATTATTAGCAAATATTTCGCCCGCGACACGACTTTAATCCCCCATATGTAGCAACGTATTGTCGCGGCGCTCGTCGCCCACACGAGGACGGCCCCCGCGACGCGGCACGCGAACGCCACCGTGAGCGCGGCGGAGAGCAGCCACACTGCGGCGCGGAGCCGCCGGCGTCTCCTCGAAGAGGCGCACGCACAGGAAGAGGAGCGCGAGCCGCGGCGTCGTCGCGGCTCCGGTACACGGCGGCGGCCGTGTTGAGGACATGGAACACCAGCGCGACCGCGGTCAGAAGCGGCTTCGAGGCGCCGCGCGCGAGCCAGCGCGGGGCATCATGGCTGACGGTCACTCGTCCTGACAGTGACGCCACTAGCTAGATCGGAGCAAGAGCAGCCGAAAAAGTTTTTCCGGGTCTGGGCCAACGTGTGATATATACAGTGGTTTCTGCTTAGCGCCCAAGCCATCCAGTGTAGTTGTCAAGGAAATTGCACAGCGCAGTTGAGGCATTTGTCCAGGTGGAAGTTGCCCAGCAAGTAGGATGATGATTGATGTGCCGTGCACGACAAACTCACAAACATGCATGGTCAACATAACAAATTCACCGCACAACGTGGAGAAACTTGACAGCCTTGCAACAAGAAAGAGGAAATTTGACAGATAAGAACAGCTTTGCAAACATGTAATCAGGCCCACTACATATAGCTAATTTTCTACTGACAATGGCAACACTTAGCTAATTTTCTAGTGACAATGGCAGCACTGGAGAAATGCTGCCTGCCTGGAGAGATCAAACCTCACAGGCATCAAAATTCTCAACCCAACAGAACGTGGATAATTGTTTCGAGCACAACACAAAGAAATCTATCCAGTGTATTAGTTGGTGAAAACTGAAAAATGCTACAGTTTGTGATGGTTTGGTTTTCAGTGACTTAGCTATGCTCAGATGAGTGCTGGCCGTTCGCTGACAGGTTTCCATGTGATTGTTCAGCACGTTGGCACGAATTCGCCTGCTTCATGGGCTTCATCTCTAGCTTCTTCTTCTCCTTCTGGACGACTTGCCTAGGCATCACCTCCAGGATAAAGCTTCCGCCATTCCATGTGGCTGCACACACCTTGAGTAGCTGGAAAACCACATGCATCCGGAAGGACAGGAATATGGGAACAGTAAGCGCCATTGTTGCCACTGTGAACAGTGCCTGGAGTAGTATGTACATGAGTGGCCGATTCCTGTCACCAAGAAGTCCGCTGAGTCTCCACCAGATGTTGTTAGCTTTTTGTGCTTTCTTTGAGAGCTCCCTGCAAAAAAAATTAAGATACACACATTATCAGACTGCTTCAAGTTCTGTCATGTGCAAGAATTTTGAAGTCAACAAACTGATTTGTTCAGCTAGAACAATTGAAACTATTGTATAGTAAAAGAGGCAGCTAAAAATGAACAAGAGCAGAAACTTAAGGAAAGAACATAGGACGCAAAGAAAACCAATTTAAAATTCTATGTCAAACTTGAACTCCAATACTCCATTACTCCAAAATTAGATCAATACTTCAGTGCACACATGCGACTACAATGTTATTCAAACAATCATGAATTCATGACTTTACATATGATTAGCCAGATTCATTAAGTTACAGAGTGTGCCACTTACAGGGTTCCAGGTGCACAACTATCCATGTAACCAATTATCGCAATTCCATCTTTTTGACTTTGCTATTTCATAATTCCAACCTTTTATCTCTATGAGTTTATTTATACCTTTCCAGTCAATACTAATACAGTATGCCAGGACATTAAGGCATATCAAGCAATGTAATCTGCATTTCATAGGTACATTGTACCAAGAAGGGCAAAGATATACCTGTATGATGTCATGACTTCAGGATCCTTTAGCAATCTTTGCCGGCGCAGCACATTAACTATGAGAAAATACATAAGTTGCCACAAGGTGTAAGCAGCTAGAGGAACAACAAACAGCCATGTCCACAGGTACGATTTATCCTCCACATAAGGCCATGTTACTCTTGCTGCTCTTCCTTCTGGATGCATGGCAGCAAATGTTTGTGGATTCCACCACCGGATAGTGAACAGTACTATGCCTGTAAAAGTTCTTTGTCAGAATGCCAGTCATGTAAACTTAGGCAGCGTTCAAATGTACCCGTTCCAAAGACTGATGCACCTTCGTTTTTCGTGTGCATGTTTTCCAAACTGCTAAATGGTACGTTTTTTTGCAAAAATAAACTATAGGAAAGTTATTTAAAAAATCATATTAATCTATTTTTAAAGTTTTTTAGCTAATAATTAATTAATAATGTGCTAATCCACTGCTCCGATTTATGTGCCGGGTGGCTGGTTTCCGAGCACGCTTTGCCGAACGCAGCCTTAAAACATTTAAAAAGGTGTGCTGGAGAAGGCGAAGATACATATTTATGTAACCCTAATATATTCAGTACAGACAGGCTTGTTTCATGTTTGGAATCTGAGAAGGTCAACTATTATGGCCATGGGCCAGCCCTAGTGGAAACCATGTGGCACCCATTCAGAAGGTTAGGTTAGGAAGTCAAGTGCTAGGAATAAGGCAAATAAGGATAGAAAATTATATCGATAGGAAGTGATAAGATTTGTCAAAACTAAGAGATAGCGGTCAGATTGGTTTCCATAATATTAGAATTACTTTCTTAGGGGGCAAGTCAGTCATCACCCTACAAAAAGAGACCCCTTGTACCACATTACCAATCAAAAAGTGAATCTAAATTTAGTCCAACAAGCCTCAGAGACTCTTAGCTTGATCAGGAGCAGCTCTGTCAGCGTTGATTGAGAATGAGTGCTCTACTCCCCAGTCTTTGGATCTTACCCAACCAGCGATCGTGACACCAACAACCTCAGGAGGTTCCTCACACCTTTTAGGAAAATTCCTAGTGTCAAATGTCAACCATTTGAATGTTTACATTGCTCAAAATTTTGGTATGGTCAGTCCACTTGTAATTGTCACGAAATCAATCATGTAAATAACAATAAACAGGTACTGAGCTCCGGTTTTACTATTCAAAATTAAGACATATGTATTCATGTCTATTTGATAACAAAATAAGAATCGAGCTAGTACACTGTTCCTAGTATAGAATGTAACCACCAGTGATGTCCAGAAAGGATAAGATTTTGGACTAAGTTCATCATGCTAGAATGCTTCAATTAGATGTTCCATGCTGTAGTTTGAAATTAGAAAAAGGAGGATTTCTACTGTACAACAGCCCTAGAAAATGCTTGATAGATGCTAAACCATATAGACGTCCAATTTACCTGCCTGCCTATTTGCCTCTGAATTTAATTTAACACAACAGATAGGCTTTTGTAAACAACATTTTAACAAGGCCATAACACCATTCTTTTAGAACAAAACATGAAAATGTCAGCAATAAGAACATAAGCTCACCAACTAACAATGAATCCACTAGTTTAAAATATCATGAGCTAGCATTTTTGTTACAGGTATGAGCTAGCATATTGGAATAACATAATACAAGCTATCACGTAAAGCCTCCATAGACTACTAGCAAATGATGGTAAAATAGTAAACAATTGTATATGGTTCACTACACTAAAATGATGCTTTACATAATTACATATATAGCTAACATTTTCTAGAGAGTAAACTGGGATGCTCATGCGTGAAATCACTTACCAGGCAAAAGGTGTATCAGGACACTAACAAGTTTGTCAACTGAGCTAAAAACCAAGCTGCAACGCCACACAATTAATGCCCAAGCAAGAGGCCCCTGCAAGAATTCATAGCACACCAAAAAGTCAAACACATACTATGGTTGAAAACCAGAAACCAACATGAATACTTCTTTCCATACCTCTGCAAATGAGAAACACACCATGAAAAGCTTTTCATCCTTTGGATAGAAGAGAATCATAACAAGGAGAAAAGTGTTGGCATAGTAACAGAAGTCCTGCAGAAAGAGATCCATGCTTACAAAACACGGGATTTATTATTAATGACTTATAGACAACTAATGGCTTGAAACTGTAATGATTCCATCAAAAGAGAATAAAAAATAGAGTCGATTTGCATTAACCAAATGGAACTCACACTGCATAATGAAACAAGACATATAGTGTTGGATTGAACAAAAATAACAACCATAACACTCATCAGGTAAAGGGCAATTCCTAATGTCTTATCTCGAATTCTAAAAATGGCTATTAGAAATTGCCTTCCCTGTTGTAACAGGGATATTTAGACTGTTACACGTTCTGCCCAGGAAACAATCAAGATAAAACAACCAAATTTATATGGAAGCAACTTCACTGGTGTTTCCCCCCATTTGGAGGATAGTAAAAGGGAACAGGATCGGACTCACCAGTAGATAGTAATGCCATTTCTTGTAGCGGTAGTAGATCCAACGGAGCGGAACAAAAATGACATAGAACAGGCAATAGACATACGGCACATCCTGTGGTCCTGCAAACAAAATCAGAGCGTTCTTAGTGACAACCAAAACATTAAGATGCAGTAACACGCAACAGAATAGACCAATGCTGCAGTAGCTTACTGGCACCCAAGAGGTAGCAAAATGTCCCAAATCCAAGAACACCCAGCAAGTGTGTGACCTGCGCGTTAAAAGCCAGTTCCACCATGTAAGAACATCCAGCTCCAGACATCCAATTATTGCCACGATCTTGGGCTCTTGTTAGTAAATAGTTCAAGTACATGACAATAAATGCACAGATTGTGAGCTATAGTATCACATTCTGCCGAAATGCACCCCCCCAAACAGTAGCACCACAGGCCCCATGTATATAACTCTCTTTCGAAGCATTCAATCAATGCCCGCCAAAATGAAGAGATTACCCGTACAAGCACCGAGAAAATCCCCAAAATTTGAATAAATAGAACACGGGCACCTCAAGATTTCAAGCAAGAAGCCCACCCGATGAGCACAGCTAAGAGAAACAAGATGAGCAAGGATCGGAGGAACGACCTTGAAGATGAAGCGCTCGTGCTCCTCGGCCTTGGTGGCGATCTTGACGGCCTGCTTGGACAGAATCTCCTTCGCTTGGTCCCTCTGAGCATCAACACAACGAACCACCCCCGAGAAATTAAGGGAGAAATTAAGGGTAAAAACAAAAAAAACAAAGGGCGCGTGATACGGCCGCGGGGGAAACAGAAAAAAAAAAAACCACCCTCCGCCGGACTTCCGCCGCGCCGCCGTTGGTGAGCGCCGCCGCCGACTCGCCCTGCACCTCTGACGCCGACGCCATGGAGCCTTCCAGTCCCTTCTCCTCTCTTCCCCTTCCCCTCGTCGCCGAAGCCGTAAAGCCGAAGGCCTCTTCTTCCTTCCTCTATCTACACCACCTTTCCTTCCTTTTTTTTCTCTTTTTTTATTTATTTCCCGTCTCTTTTTATTTCCGTCTGCTCCATCCTGTGGGTTTAAACAAACAAAAAAAAATGCTAATCGTCGCTTCATCCCCGCCGTCCGTTTCACGTGGATCGGTCGATGAGGCCGCAGCCTTGATCTGCTCTTCTTTCGTTTTCTTCGCGTGTGTTTCTCGTCTCGTCTCGTCTCGGTGCAGCCGTGCAGTGCAGGGAGACGGAGCTAGCGCGACGGCTGAACACGTGTGCTCTACTCGCGTCGGGTCGGCTACGCGGATCGGGTTCTGTGGCTACGGGGAGGCGCAGCGCAGGTCGGACGGGGTCGCCTGCCGGGTTGGTGTGGCAGTTTGGGTGGATCGGATGTGACCAGCGGCGTGGATGTAGCCCGACACGTGGGGATCGTGTAATTTTCTCTGATTTTGTACGGATCTTTTGCTTTTTAAAAAAGAAGCGAAAAAGATTAAACTTGGCTGTTTTGCTGTGAAAATGCTTTACGTGTTGTGCTACTTACTGCTGGTTTGGGGTGGTCGGCAAGTTTGGTTTTTGAGTAGTCCGTAGTTCATGTCTGCTCCTTGTCGGTTGGGGCTTGACGACACGAGTCACGACACTGTGTCATGTGTGCGTACTACACACGTCGCATGCCGAGCGTGCAAGATTGGATCATAGTCAGATCCACGTCATGTGCCACGTACGCCGCAACCGTCGATTGATAAGAAAAACTTGTTGTTGACTCCTAAAATTATCCACCTTAGTTTATAGCTAACCATATACAGTAATGTAGGTAATGCATACAACAGTTATCCCTCAATGCTATCTCCAAGACCTACTTTATCTTCTACTAGACCCACGGTCCTCTTTTTGCTGCTCCCCGACTGGCTCATGCACAGCAGCAAGTTAAATGCGTGTTCTGCTTACGTAGGCGCTCGCGCTCAGCCGACGCTCATGCAAGCGCTAGCGAGGTGGTCTTACTCTACATGCTCTAAGGCTTGCGTGTAAGATCGGCGCAACTTTTATGTATTTACCTGTGGCATGGTTGTCATACGCTTAAGCAACTACGTGCCACGTTCGCCATAGAGAGAAAGCCTATATGATATAAGGAGAGTTATTCTCGCTTAGACAATATTATTATATTAAGGGCCTCTTTTTTTTCTAAAATACTGTACAGCTGAATAACTGAATGATGGATTTGTAACCATTATTTAATCATACAAACAAATAAATTAACTATTATAAAATTTTAAAAAATATAACATTTTCCTAAAAAATTATACATAGACTTTACAAAAAATGGAATTGATGCATGCTATAAAAAATACACCCACTTAAATCCGCCATTTTTTTACTTTTAAATGTTTTTATTAAGATTATATTTTTTTTCCGGATATTCGATGCTTCACGTTTCACAAATTATCCTAATGCATATTTTGAGGTGTTTTTTTCCTCTTATGGTGATGTTCTTTTTTTTCGTATTATCCAAACAATTATTGAAAAATATTAATAAAATAGATAAAATAGATAAACTTGTAGATTTAAAGTTGACCTAATTGTATCAAAGAATAAATCAAACTTTAACTAATTACATGAATAATATTCATGGTCATATTTATTTTTTATTTTAACTCGTGTATGTGAATTTAAATTTATATGTTTAATGTATTAAATATCGTCAAATTTTTTAATAGTAACTTGGATGGGATTGAGAGGACATCTCTTAAGAAAATCTCTGGATCTTTTTACTTTTTGACTTGCGATTCGTGCTTGACATATTGCGAAATGATATTTCGTGCCATCGCAACTAAAAAGTACAGTTGCTTTGATAGACATGTTGGTTTCGTTGCGGGTGTCGACTATATATTTAAATGTGATTACGATCGGTAGTTTTAATTGAGGCAACGAAAAAACCATATGCTTGCCTCGGTCTTTCGGCTGCAGTGCATCTGGCTACCAGTTTTGCCCAGAGATCCACATCGCCCCACACCCCAGCCTGGCGCTGCTGCCATCTTCTTTTGTGATCGGTGTTTTTGCCGGTTAGTGCTTCCCTGCATTCTGCGTTGTGATGTCGTATCCTTTTTTTTTTTGGCTCCCTCTCAACGCACGATCAAGACTCAATCAAGTTGCCTGTCTTGGAATTCATGATATCTTGTTCTACTGAAATGATTAAGCCCTTTGTTTCACTCTAGGTTTATTTACTTAGACTTTTAAACTAATTTTTTTAGCTTATATGTTTTATAAGTCGGTGACTTTAAAGCCACGAATTCAATGATGTAGACTGGCTCGTAAGCCCAAACAAGAGGCCTAAAAGTAGCGTGACCTGCTAGCTAGCCACCTGCTGCAGAAGTGGCTATCTATACGTGTTTTGGATTAGCATGCAGTCTATCGTGTTGTTTGTGACAGAACAATGAGTCTCTCGGCAGCAAATTAATCGCCGACCGGGTGGCTGAGTCTTCGAGAGCTGCCGTGGAAACGAATGTGGGCCTGGACTGCGTAGGTCCTGATCAACTCAATGATTATGCTGGGTTAGACTCGGCCCAAACGCGTGTCCTACTGTCATATGTCCTCTATACAACTCTAATTATGCAGCAGCGACAACAACCACACATTTCTATAAGTACAAATATATCTTATCTTTTAAGTAAATGTACTACGACTAATAAGGACCAGATGGTGTTGTAGCCGTTGGGCACAGCCATCTAAGCTACACCAAGAAGCAGGCAAGCAGCTCCTCTACGTTACCGGAGAGGCATGCAGAACAGTTTCCTAAGTGCACTGTAATGTAGCATTTTTTTCGTGTAACAATATACCATAGAACTCTTTTGACAATTGTATAATCTAATGTACTGCAGAAGGTGCTTTACTTCAAATTTATGAGTAAATTTCATAAAGCATAAACTATATATACTTTGATGTTTTAATATAAGGTGGCATATTACGAGACTACAAACTTAGCAGTTACCATGAAACTACATATTTAAGTGGGGTATTACAAAATTAAAAATTTAGTAAAAAATAGAGTTTAGATATCTAGCACTAATATTCTATGGGAATAACAAAAGATATAGTTTTGTGATAGAATTAATATTATATCTTTAGTTTTATAATATTATGTTTTAAATCTACGGTTTTAATAATTAGTTTAATGCTAAACCTATAATTTTGTAATACACCCTATTAAATATGTAATTTTGGGAAAATTTGGTTAAATTATATATAATTTTATGAAATTTACTCTAAATTTTATTGTAGCAAACATCGTGAGTCACTGGGTTTTGATTGGGCGCAACTCAATTTGTAGTCACTGGGTTTTTGATTAGGGGCTATGACTTGCTAGAAATGTGGAGGATCAATAGTCATCTGTAACAGGATGGCTATGATTGTTAATCAAATATTAATGATTGGATGGACTATTTGGTTGGGCCAGAGAACCAAATGTGTGCATGCGCTTGACTCATACTGGAGGTATCCTCAGTCATAATAGCTAAGGAAAGTCCTCTTTTGCCACACGTAGTGAACAAGATAAATCTCTGATATTAGTAATTTTTTGTTGAAAAATGGTATTCATATGTATGTAACTGGGGGCGACTACATTGTGCACAGCTTCTTGATTAGAACCAGTGACCCCACTACTTAAAAAAAAATATAGTACCGTCTTGCTTAAAAAATATCTTAATGTATATATTATCTTGCTGCTTAAAAAATAATTTTTATAAAATATTTTTATAGGCGACTGAATATAAATGTAATTGTCTGGACTCAGGGAACACGGGTACAGTTGGCTCGTGCCATCGGCCGTATACAAAGATTGCTTGCTAAAATGCTTTAGATATATAATTATAATTAAAATATAAATTTATTTTATAGACTATAATTATAATAATATATTTTTTATCCGGCCGACACCATGTACCGCTTGTCCTATAAGTGAAAAATTTTTAAAGACCTAAGTGTCGAACCCGTAGTTTTATGTAGCCTCGCTCGTCATCGTCCTCGAGTTTTAGTTGACACCGCTCCTTCCCCACGCTGCTCCTCTCTACCGTGTGCGTCCTTCTTGCCGCCACTATCGTCGTCGTCACCTCCTCTTCGACCGGTCTCCGCCATGCCCGACCTCCTCTCCCTCGATGCTAGCCCTCGCTCCTCGCTCCAACATGTGCCTCCTCATCTTTGTCATCTGTCGCCGTCATCGAGGAGCTCGAGTAACTTCCTAGGTACTTTATCATCAAACACTCATGGAGAGGCAGAAACATGTGGATCCTCTCCTCTAGTTAATTATCCAAACAAGACGGAATTGTAAACAAAACGATTTCATACCTCTCTACTTAAGCCTAAGCTTTTCCTCACACTGGATGCTTGTGCTATATACTCAAGTTATTACAAATCCATGTATAATATTATAGCACCAAACATAGTTATTATGCTATTAATTAGACTACTCTTAGAAACAATACAATGTATCTTTACAACAATATTCTTTTTTTAGCTTGCTATAATCTATCTATTAAAATTGAGTTTTAACTAGCTGATAGAAATAGAGAAAGACTGCATATTATATTCTCTCATTAGCTATTTGAAAATGTTAGATGAATTTTGATGTGAAACTTAAGATTAATTTTGATGTGAATTTAGAATAAATTTGATATGGAATTTAGAATAAATTTTAGATATAAATTTTAGTTGATAAATGTATTTTTACAGTCAGCTAACCCTATGCGCCTTGCAGGCGCGCTAAGAGTCACATGCAAAAATGCCTAGGTGTTTAATTGCATGTGGCTTCTCTAGCTTTCACTTTCTCTTAGAGTTTGTTAAAATGAGATTGAAGTTTATGAAAGTGGATGAAAAATGCATTGGAATTTGTGAAAGTAAAGGATAATTATATTGGAATTTGTTAAAGCGATATACATTATAGTCTTTTAACTTTTTATTGGTATGGGTGAGATGCGAAAATATAAAGTTTTTTTTGGGACATATGTAGTATTGATCATGAATAAAAATTAGGAAAATTAAACAATGCATTCAATTCCATTGCACGGATACCATTTAGGAATAGTTACTTCCACAATTGGAATAGTTACTCCTCCAATTTTGTTAAATTACATAGACTTAATTAAATTTACTTCCCAAAGTTTCAAAGAGTTTTAACTTCCTAATGCACTCTATAATTACCTCTAATGCCATAATAATGAGTTGCTTCCATCATCGTGTGTAATTACTTTTATTAACAAAAGATAAAACAAGTGCAATGCCTACTTGGAAACATTACGACTTCATCTGAACTTCTAAAAACGATTCATTGATGACACATAATTAGTGTAGAGCACATCTGCTTTTAGGTGTACAAAACGTGTGGTTTCTTAAAAAAAATCCATCAACTTACTTATGTGAAGTTAAGTTTCTCTCTGTAACTTCGTTTGCAAATATCTACATGAATATTGTATATATTGACTCAACCTAGTTGGGATCAAAGGTCCAGATCCAATAGTACCGATGGCAGCACATGGATGAAATCTAGCACAAATTATTTATTAATGCTTTATCTTTTGCTAATCATTCTAAATAACCACTATTCAGAGAATCACCTTATCCCCTAGCGTAACTAACGCACCTACCGAAGTGGACGCGGCGCATTCTCTCCGCATAGCGTGGCTTGTTGTGCCGTCGATCGGACGTTCGTTACACCGTCGTGCGATAAGGCAGAATAGTGTGCCTGTGCGCGCGCACTGATTAGATTTTACGTATGTAATTGTGGGTACCAAGATCTAAGTGAAAAAAGGAAGGCAAAAGACCCATGGCGTCTATCATAGCTGTTGTTTTTAGATAATGGTCGGTCATGGCTGAATGAACTAGATTTTACTGGTTAATACTTACAAATGTAAGGCATATATACGATCCATCAAATTGCATAGCAAATACTGTAATGCAATTTCACATGAAATTCCTCTAATTTTGATGAAACAACCTATATATAGATGATGGATGGACCGTAGTTGAGTCAGGTCGCTTTGGTCCTTGGAGAGAAAAGTCCATTCCTGTAAGGCCCAGGAGTCGCTAGTCATTTGTCACACCTGCAAGCTGTATGCGGCGCCGGCACCGGCGCCGGCGCTTCGGGCCAGTCAAGGAAGCTGCAGCGAGGTCGTGCTCGTGAAGAGAGCGATCGCCTCGGCACCTGCAAACTGTGCGCCCGGCCCGGCGATCGAGTAGCCGCCGGTGCATCCGTACTGCTGCCTGGGGGGGTGCAGCGGCGCCGGGTGGTTGTGGACGCCGTCGTAGGTGGTGACGACGAAGCGCGCGTCGTCGCGCGCACGCTCCACCCGCTTCTTCACGCGGCACCCCTCGCTGGAGCACCGGTAGTAGTTCCTGCACCAACAACGACGGCGCGTTGATCAGCCAACCATGGATGGATGGATGGATGGATGGGCGGCGAGATGCTCCGCCCGGCGAGTGAGGGATCGATGGATGGATGTGGATGGGTATACCTTGGATTTGGACTGTTCTTGACCATCTTCTTGCCGTACTTCCTCCACCGGTAGCCGTCGTCCAGCACGTCAACCTCCGACCTCATCTTGAACGCGATCTTGCTGCCGTTCTTGATCCTCGGGAGACCTCCGGCGCCACCGCTCGCCGGCGCCGCCCCGCTGCAAGATTCATTCAACAAAAGTCATACGTGCATGTCAACAGTGAACTTCTCTGAGTTATGAACTCTAACGGAGAGAGATTTGTCAGGGATTTCTTCGAACGGACGTACTTGTCGATCTTGCCGTGGTTGGCGAGTCCCGGTGAACTCAGGACGACGGCTTCCCGCTGGCTCTGCTCCCTCCTCTCACCTCCGTTCCTGTGGTCGTCTGCGCCTTCCAGTGAGGCCGCAACAGCTGGCGGCGGCTGCTGCTGCTGCTTTGATTGGAAATCCGCCTCCGGCGTGTAGTACTCCCCGACGACATCCATGTCGAACGACAGGTAGCTCGACACGGCGGCGGCGACCGCCATGTCGTCGTCACCGTCGTCCTCACCCGCGTACCCGCCGACCTGGTACTCGGTGTCGGCGGCGGGGCTCAGCGAGAGGAGAGACGAGTACGAGGACATCGTACGTGACGTACGCCTTCACCACCAAGCTCCGCTCAGCTCAGCCCAGCGAAGCTAGAGATGGCCATAGCTTTATAGACCCAACCGTGTGCGGCAGCTAGCTGTGAATGCATGGCGACATGCACGCGCGCGCTCGCGTGCTGACTCTGGCCGCGTTCAAACCGACCGCGACGCGCGCTGTAGTAGTACACATGCGCCTGTGTGTGCACCAGCGCGGGCGCGCGCTAGACTTTGCCTGGAAAATCTCGCGGCAGGAAACATCGCCGCAGCACATACACACACGTCTTGATCCGGATTCGCGACAGCGACGGCCGCGGCACAAGTGTCTGGCAGGTTGCTGTCCATATATCAATCGATCCATTCTAGTGCTATGCTACTAGCTAGGTAGCGTATGGACTAAACTCGATCCGGCCAGCTAAGCCATCTGCTGCTGCGGCATGCGTGGAAGTTAATTGGCAGTGGTGGTGTTAAGCCGGTCGTCGCCGTGGACCGGCGCGGCGACTTTGACGGCGGACGTCGACGGCTAGCTTGCCGGGCGGGCGGGCAGGGGCAGTCTCGCGTGGCGACGGCGGGGCCCGGCCGGTGGCACGGCACGGCGTGGTGGTGGCCAAGGGAGAGCGGCGGCAGACATGGACCTTTGGGCTTTGGCTGGCTTCAACTACTCGACAACGTGCGTACGGTCAAGATGGAGGGGGTCTCTGGAGATGCTGATTGATCGATGTACGCCACACTTGGGGCAAACTGTTTTGAGGACGTCCCCCTACAGCCATCTCCGTCCGCCTGTCTTTGAGATATGTGCGCCCATGTACGGCTACTCCTGTATCCTGCCGTATTCCCTTCTTTCCTTCATTTTCTGCGTACTGTATTTCAACCTTTTAGTCTTGTCTGGTGGGCCCACTTCTGTACCCTTCCGCGTAAATGGTGTTAGTGGACAGCTGTACTACGTATCTACTCTTTTTTTTTTGTTCAATTTCCCCCCTTCCTGGCCTCTTTCCTCTTGTTCTCACCTCTTCGCCAAGATCCATTCATTGAAATCATGGCCACTTACGCGCCTCTTCTTCCCCTTCCTCAGACCGCCCAATCGGCCCTAGTGCTCTTCGCGCTGTTGTGGATGGTCCATCTCCAACTAAGCTGAAGTGTGGTTGCCGACTTGCCGTGTTCCCCTCAGTTCGTGGACCGCCAACACAGAGAGGAATCCTGGCCGTCGTTTTTCTGAGGTGTTCTTCCTGTGAGGTATTCTGCTCTTTTGTAATGGGCTACTGGCAGGGTGTTTCGTTGTAACTTGCAATTTGCTGTTCTCATTGTAAACTACTGCAATTACGGAGGTACGCAAACACCGGTTCCCCATTTTTGAATCTATGCAGGAGAGGTGCTGGAGAGATGTACATATTTGTGAATCAAAGCATTGGGTGATTAGTCCAATAAATCCGATTTTTATGCACACATCTTTTTTATCTACAGCATTTGGTGCCTTACTTTATGTAACTTTCTTAAAACCTCCTACGCCCTAATTGCATCCAGATTGTTGTTTCTCCATTTCAATCTGGAGTATTATTGTGTGCACCAATTCTCATTTCTAAAAGTTGTGGTCTAATGTATCTAAGGTTTTTACTCCCTTTTATTCCAAGAGTCCCCTGCTGTCTTTTCAACTATAATTTCTTCCTCTCACTCTCTCTCTCTCTCTCTCTCTCTCTCTCTCTCTCTCTCGATTTGAGGACGGGGCCATGGGGAAGATGTCTTGGGTCTTTGATTGAATTAAGACTTTTCTAACAATAGTTGCTCTCTATTTGTTTCGCCATTGTTTCTGGCCATTCGTCGCTCCAACCAACCACCCTCATATGCACTGCATTCATCATGTTCTCTCTAGTTGCAGACTTTCAATTGCCTAGTGTACTCCTGTTTGATGTAAAGTGAGGAGTCACAATTTTGCATAAACATAGTGCACCTACTAGGTTGATCTCATTTTGATGTTTCTTGCATAGCAGTCTTTGTTTGCGATATGATGAATTCTGAAGAAAAAATAAATCTTGAAGCTGCAGTATAGGCTTTAGAAGGTACACATAATGAAGAAAAATAAGTCCATTGTCATAAGTTCATAATGTACCCGGATTTTTACTGATAATTTCCTTTTTTAATATAATACTGTGCACCCAACTATTACGTGTGCTTGCGCGTATTCCAGAAGAAAAAAAACATTTCTTTTGCATAATGTTGGAGCACTATTGTCTGTTGATCGTAGCAAGTGTTTCTTTTTTAGCCTAGTGTCCATGATATTTTTATTCATGGATATATTTTACCATGTTAATATCTGGTTCCATCTATTTCATCATTGATAAACCAGTCTTCTAGTAGTATTTGGTGCCCCAACCAATTATGTGACTGTCGACCTCCGTTAATGACAGAATACATCACTTCTCGGTAAGGGAAACTGGTTTTTAGTTTTCAACAGCATGCTAGTAGGTGCACAAATGGCATGTCCCTCGGTAGTATTATGATCTCGCACGGTTATTGAGCTCATTTTACTTCATCCAAAATATTGCTAATGAAACATTTTACAATGTGAGTGTGCATAACCTGTCATTTATGGCTTAAAATGACACATTCTAAAGTAATTCAGTTAATGGTCAACAGGTTAACCTTGCAAAACCGTATACATAGATTCTTAGTCGACAGCAAAAAATTGGACGAAGGTCTACGTGAAGTAGGTGCGCCAGCATTGAGCTGCATTTTGGACAACGTTACTCCTTTTACTTGCCAGACAATATCATTATTATATTGCTCCAAAAGATTTATTATGATAAATAATTGATAACTATTTTACGACAGAAAAGGAAAATGTTGTGGGTAAAAAAACATGACAAACAGCACACCATAATTGAGTCTTGATTTTTAATAACTTTTAACAAACTAACCATAAATCTAGCATGAACTTAGATTTATTATGTTGAGAACTTTATTATTAAAATGTATTTTGTAAGCACGTACAGCACTGTTTTCCATAACTCTATCTGGTGCCACACATCACCAATACTATTTGTTCGTTGGTAATCGGGTAGTTTATATGTTTTTTTGTTAATGGACGAACGTCACATGCTTCCCTTACCTATAAATAAAGAGAACGGGAAAGGAATTGATGATGAATGTAATGTTTGTTATGGTCTGCAGTTTGCATAGACGGCTAGGAACATATTGGCCGTGTATTACCATTTGAAATGACCTATATAAATAAATATTTTATATTTAGAACAAAATTCAGTAAAACTTTTAAAATTCTGATAATCATTTTAAGTTAAAATAAATTTAGAAAATCTTATAAGTTTATAGAGTTGCTATGGTACTTTTAAAATAAATATATATATTTTTAAGTTAAGCATTTGTAAAATTATTGATTGTTGGAATTTTAAAATTTTAATAAAATCTTATTCTAAATATTAAATATTTATGGTAAGAGCTATTAGAATGTTTATATGTTTATATGGACTTAACTTCTGTGATAGAGCATTCTATTCATTTTCTTTAATGCATTTGTAGAATCTAAAATTTATACCATAAATAAATATTTGTAGACGCAGGGGTAGGATTCATAAAAGAGACGTCGTCTCCTAGGCTGGACGTGAAAGTACTGTGTGAACTGTGTACCCAACATAACATATATAGGAATTTGCATGCATATAAAACTGGATGAAACGTACGAGGGCTCTTTGAACAAAGGAAAAATTAAGGATTTTTATAGGATCAATATCCCATAGAAAATTGTCCTTTAATTTGTGCTTCTGAAACAAAGGAACGTGCATTTAAGATTCCTACAAAATTCGTATGGAAGGGCTTACTTCATTGGAACTTTGAAGCATTTCTAATTTGAGATTTCTAATTTGAGGTTGGACCTCATACGTTTCCTAAAGCAATGGAGTAACCACCTAAAATCTAATACTTTTTTTCTACAAAACATCCAAACAAGTTTTAACAATTCCCGCATTTTAGAATTCCTAAGGATTAAAAAAACATGCCACCACAATTTCTATATTTTTTATGTTCTCATATTTTTATATTCCTGCGTTTCAAAGTATCCTTGAAATTGGATGCGTGGTCATGTTTAGTATGTTCACATCAGTATGTTAGAATGCATTTTAGTGAAAAGATTTGAATAGCCCTCAGTACCATGCTTTGTTAAAATTTGGACATCAACTAAGAAAAAAAATAGTGTAAACTAGGCTGTGTTGATTAAGTAAAATAGACTTCACTATTTTTGTAATGTGCTGAGCATGCATCAAATTAAGTCAGATTTGTGAAACTAATATAAGCCTAGTGCACATTAGGTGTCACTACGTCACCAGATTACTGCGATCACCTATACCATTATTGTTTTGCTAATGTAAAGCATGTAATTTTTCCTGCGCGGAACTTGTACTAAATACATAATTATTTGCTCAACTATGGCGTGTTATTTTAGAGGAATCTTGTCGTACGGGAACAAATGGACTATTTATTATGTTTTTGTTTTTCATATCATCCGCTAATGTTTTTGGATCATATTTTGTTAGTACTCATTGAGCATAACATGAACATGAATTTTGTGCATTTCGATGTATTGTTAATGTACATGGACAATGAAATTCTTCACCGTATTGGTTTAGGCTCTCTCTGTTTTGAGAAAAATATAGGAGGATTTTTCCATATATGTATATTTAAAACAAATGATTGAATCCTATTAAATCTTATAAAATTTCTATTAAATGCTTTATTTTTAGAGAAAATATAACATGAGGTCTGACCCATTGAAAATTTTCTCTAAGTCTTATCTCTCATGAATTTTTTCTACAGTCCAATCAAATGATAATTTTATTTAACACTTTGTTTTATACTTATATTATTATTAAAATTCTATATTTTTTATTTATCTATTTTCTCGACCTTCGATTTTGATTATAGAAACACTGTACTACTCCTACGAAAACATGAACACGTATACACGTGACATCAACATTTTGAAATCCTAGGTCCTTATTAGCTAGACCGGCTAGAGACGGTAGGACTACGAATACAACCGCGGCATTTCACATGTGTGTGTGTTTCCCCCGTAACAAAAGTCAAAGTGTGCCTTGGGTCAGCTTTTAAGTAACAACATACTAGTATTTTAGGTCATTTTACCTCTATGATGAACTGTCAAAATTGTGATTGGTTTTTGCAATTCTTCTCTACTTAATGATATCTATAAAATGAATTCAATATGAATTACATAGTATGCATATTTCAAGCCTTCCTACCAAATTAGCAAGAACAAATCAGAATGGTTTTTATTTATAATCATTCTTTCTTGGGTCGTTCTTTCTTCAAGATGACAAGACAGTACTAGGTATGTGTGCGTTGTGCGCACATTGCTACTTTGGCATAGTTATGGATATAAACCCATACTTTCTATCTCTTTCTTTCTTTTTTAAGAAATAAAGGTTGTGTTTGAGAAATTATTGTAATATATTGTGATAAGAAAGTTGGTAAAGAAATTAAATGGAAAAATATTATGATTAATTGAGATGAAAAAATAGTAGTATTGTGAGACAAATTTTAGTAATAGTTTTTGGAGACCAAAGAGGGAGTAATAATTTGGAACAACAGATTTTTTAAGGATTGGATAACTATGGAAAAAATTCCTATATCATTCTTGCAACAAATGAATGACTCTTCCAAATTCTTTTAAAATTTCTTAGGATTGTCTCAAATCATAGGAATTTTAGAGGATTTTTTAATATGAAGTACAACCTCTTTGAAAAGTTTCTTTGCTCTTCTAATCCCTGTATTTTTCTATAATCTATCTAAACGATCTTTTACTATGTTTTTTAATCCATAGAATTGGAGGTACCAAAGTATTCATCCTACGCTTTTTTTTTCAATTTCTTGTGTTTCACAAATCTGGCATTCCAAATGAGCTATAAAGTACAAAAATACAGCATTTCAACAAATATAATATGTAGCAGTACATTGACAAAATCCAATAAATCTATACAAATGTAAATCTTTTAACACGTAATTTTTGTCTATTAATAGCAACATTCTTTTTTTCAAGGTTTTAATCATGTTACTCGTAAAACATTAGTTTCTGATTGAGTTTGATGTTACTCTTTCTGATTCTCATTCTGTCTTTGAACTTTACTCCAATCTAAATTGTGTTTTTTCATCTGTGGTCTTTCTCAAGGGATCTAGCTAGGATCTGGTACTAGTAAGTAGTAGCACATACGCAATGCAATAAGTGATAATGGTGCTCTATCTATCTTACCTCATCACAAATCTTTATCATCCGAGCATCTTAAGGGCCACCAAAAGAAGCATCGTCCATCCATTAAATTGAGGCATAATCTTGAGGTTTGGTTTTTCAGAAATCTAATTATGTAGAAACACGTGAAATTATGTTTTATCCAAAGAAAAAAAGTTGAATGTGCGCAAATATGCTTTGAAGAAGAAAAATGATTTTAATTCAATATAAGACAGAATTTTACTTTTTGTAGTGGAAAAATTTAAACATCAAGATAACCGACCTTTTGCACATTCAACAAACATATTGAGTTTACATTGAATATCACATAGCTTCTACCAAAATTATTGAACTTTGCCTATCAAAGCTGGAAGTGGGGAAATCGTGTACCAGTAGGCACAATATTTTATTTTTCGATGGGTTTACATTGTTAATTTGGCAGGTATGGCACGTCTGGTCATATTTGGAAAGATAATTATGTCATTCAGTAATTTGCCTTTTTGCTGTTGTTTGTAAATAGAAGAGCCAATAATTTTTTTACTAAGCAGAATGAACCATTATAATCAACGGTCGTGATCTTTCATACTCCTAGCTCTGAGGTAAGATTGAGTTATGTAAAATGTTAATAAAGGGCTTTACAAAAGTTAGCTGAATGCCTGAATTTGCAAAAAGGTCTTTTCAGCAGTCTGACGATCGTTTTATGAAGATTCGACTTCTACCCTAGAATTCTCGGATGAGAAAATTCGGAAAACGAAAAGTAATATAGTACTACTAAGCAACCATCCGTTGAAGTTTGAACATAAGATCAACGAAATTCATTTTTCAGACATGGGACATTGGGACCACTTTCGCCTGTTCCAAAACATCTATACACACAGATGATGCGTCTTTCTAAAACCATATCAAAAGGTGGCCAAAGAAAAATTATACTCCAAACAAATATATTTAGAATATAAATTTTCATTGCTTAACATATAGAAGCCCTTGCTTGACATCGTCCCCCTTTATGAACATGCACTCCAGAGAACAGAACACATTACTCAGATGTTTGTGATAATGTGCTGGAAATGCCTACATGCATAAGTGGCTAAAAAAGACACAAGAATTTTGATGTCCTCCATACTGCAAGTATGCAAACAAATACATTTAGAAATAAAAATTCATTGCTCAATATATAGAAAATTCACTGGTTTGTCAGCAGCCAGCACCTACATGAAGTACTCCCAAGAACAGAACACACTATGTGAAATGCCGGCAGGCAGCCAAAAAAGAACTGAAAACGAAACAGTAGTGAAAATGAGGACAAAATAAATTTCTAGAGATTAAGATACTTAAACGGCCTTTGCAAATAGAACAGAATGGATACAACAACAACAAAAAAAAGGAATAAATGCGGCACAGTTTGAGAGCCACCAATAACAGACATTCAGGACCTTAAAAGAACACAAGCAAGAAGAAAACAGTATAACTAAATCATGGGTTTCTCTAATCAGAAATGCAGGGGACCAGTTACCCAGAGATCGAATGCCACCAAAGCTTGCACGAGATGGGAGACGAGCTGCTATATGCCATCGACTTTGTGCATAACCAATGATTCTGCAGCCTGGAATCCCTTTCAAGTTCAATTTGGCGATTTGGCCTTCAAAAACTTCCGGGCAAATGGTTTAGAGAAAAAAAAAGGAAAAATGAAACTGAATACCAAGAATACTTCGCTTGGGCTGTGCAGACTATGGACTCAAGTCAAATGGCTTTACCGGAATTACTTGTACAACAAATTAGTGTAATGTACAATAACCATAAGTTCCAGGAAAGATTGATTTCCTTGGATGGTTCCAGGCCTCCCGGTGCATCTTGGAAAGGAAGCATGGATTTTAATTTTTGAGGATGGAATGCTAGCTAAGAGAAATGAAATGCAATATCAACACACAAACCGTCGGGCAGCAGTTGTTCGGACACTCTGTTCTGAGCAACTTGTTGCTCAGATATTTCAAGGCTGGACACAGAAATAAATATCAGAAATTAAAATAACTCCATCCCAAAACTGGTTAGTCTGAAACAACGAAAAACCATTCAACATGGTAATCATTTTGGTACGAACAAATCAACAGCATACCGAGCTCTTCCTTTAGCGGACCGAGAACGGGTGGACGGTACAGGATTGGATGCAAAAACTGCTGGTCGTATGTTCCATCAAATTCGGGGTCAAATGCATGTCCAAGCTCGCCCGGCCTAACTCCACTGTGAACAAGAAATGGTGAATGAATTCATCACAAAGAAAAAAAAACGATTTGGGACATAATCTTGGATAAAAAAATGTTGACTAACCTGAATCTGAAACTCTAGTGGTTCATGCATGGTCGCCATAAAGCTGCAACAAAAGATTGTGGAGAAAAATGGAGATCTGGGGAAGAACTGCTTCGTGCTAAAAAATGGGAGCTTGGATCTGCAGTTTTGCCCTCCAAATTTCAAAAGAGGGGTAAAAAAGATGCTGTTGTTCGTGGGTGGCTAGGCGGTAAATAGAGAGAGTCAGTGCGTCCTTGCTCAGTCAGTACTTCTAGTACACGAGGTACACCGTACACCCACAAATTATTCTATTAGACACAAGTAGTGTACTGACAAGACATGCATACGTATACATCCGTATACCGCTATTTCAACAGAGAAAACGACCACAACACTGCGAAAATCTGGAGTGATCCAACGGTAATGCACGTAGGAGACATCGGATTAGAATCCTCTTCAAAGCAATAATTAATTCCGTAGGTGTTTTAGGAATGATTGAGTTTTTTTTCCCACTAGACGCAAGAATTTTACTGTATTTTCATGGATCCAATTAACAAACAAATGCCCATAAAAGAAATTTAACGAGGGTTAGTTTCGTAAAAAAAATTCCGGAGCCTCCAAAGGAGCCAGGCTGTAGCGTTGAGCATAGCATTTCGGAATTGGATATTCATTTCAGAAGCAATATGTTAGCCGATAGTAATCGTGGAAACACTTTCCATTAAAAAAATACTACCTGATCAGCATCAATGTGAATGAGAAACATAATCTAGTCGTCGGCTTTATGTTTGTTTTCCGCATAAGAGAAACACATCAAATACCAATATGTAAATAGACGAGTTTTATGTTTGTATTCTGCATAAGAGAAACACCTCAAATACCAATAAATAGACGAGACATCATCTCTGTATTGCTCCTCATGTGCTTGTGCCTGGCCCAAGGTCAAATAATACGACTTTGATTAATACTACTAGGTCTCTGTTCCAATATGCAGGATAGATAGAAAACTAGCGCGTTTTTCGATGTGAGTTTTTAAAAAATATTTTCTATCTAAAAACTGATTTTAAAAATCATATTGATTTATTTTTAAATTTTTAATAACTAATACTTAATTAATCATTCAACGACTTCTTCCATCAACTTTAAATTCTTCTTCTTCCATCAACTTTAAAAGTAACGAGGACAACACTTTCCATTGTAATGTATGGCTGTGGACAAGTAGTTTTAAACTGGTGCGAGTGAATTTTACAATAAGCAAATCTAGAAACACATTGGACTATGGGATCCTAGATTTCGTCAACAAAATTGGAATGAAAACATAAAACTTTAGAGATGCCAAAATTTCCTGCAGGGCATCTACGCGAAGAACTTGCGGTGGCGAAAAGAGCGCTGTACAATTTGATTCTGCACAGCACGATGCAAAAACTACCTCAACCACCTCCCCATCTTCATGGTCATTATCTTCCGTCTCTTGTGCTCCCGGTGCTTGGCTGCGATGCGCAGCTTCCTCTTGGCGTGGCGCGCCGGGTCCACAGCCGCGATAAGCTTCTCTGACTGCTTTCTGCTCTCCCTCTTCTGTTTGAGGCCCTTCCTGACGGTGTTGTAAACTTCTACAAATTTCTCAGTGCCAATAAGGTCACACAACTTGTCCCGGACACTGTCTGCTAATTGCTTGACATCATCTGAATATTAAAATAGCAAGCAGTTGTCGGATAAGTTCAAGGCAGATTACATGCAATCAATGCAAATAAAAATGACACATAAGATATAAGAAGACATCTTGTTTAAAAAGAACGGTTAGAACAAATTTTGTGCTAAAAGTATTTCATAACAGCACACCAGTGAAACTTAAGATTAGGAAATGCAACTGGACTTCATTAAGAATCCCAACAATTAGCCAGTTTAAGTGAATTTGCACAATTTTGTGCGCCTGAAAGCAAGACACCACCACCACCAAAGCAAACCAGATGGTATCAGCCTTCAGAACCGTTAGTTAAAATTAATTGTGGTCATGCTTTTGTGGAATGACAAATCTAGGAGGATGGGGATGTGTGGCAAGAGATTCAACTGGTGTACTGCAAGCAGCTGGAGCAGGAAGCCTGCAAAATCTACAGAATGCTTTGCATGCTGAACTCCTTGCAGTGTGGAAGGCTATGCAGATGGTACTGCAGCTAGGATGCAGAGGGTCATTTTTGAAACAGATTCAAACAGGGGATGGATATGATAGGGTTGTGCTAGGTCCTTTAGTCAACTGCTTTTGTTCTCTTTTCTATTGAGTATTATTGCCCAAGGGGTTGTAATAGAGCCAACCATGTAATGGCTAGAACTGGTATGAATATGGCTGCTGGAGCTGAGAAGTCTGGTTGGATGAGGCACCAGAAGATGTAATGTTATTGATGGCCAGAGATTCAGTTGTGCTACAGAGTTAATGGAAGCTATGTTTCCATCTTGATCAATCGATCGGGAGAGAGAGAGAGAGAGAGATCATACCACTGATGACCTTCCCAGCAAATCCTTCAGAAACTTTATACAAAGGGGCCAAGAAGTGGATAGCATAGGACAGTGATACTTCAGCGCCAAGCGCTGATGAAATCATGCTGAAGCAATTGAATACAATCTTCATCTGCATATGCGTAGTGAAAGTACAACTCTAAGTATTGTATCTAAAGGACAATTACAATCTGAGAATAATATTCATAATAAGAGATGCTGCTTACCTGCGTATCCTCCATCTGCATTGCAATCTTTCCCATCCTCTTCAGGAGCGAAGAAATTAACAAAGATGTAAGCTTTTCACCACCATCAAGGTTATATCCATTTACATCAGTAGATGTAGAAATGCAAAGGAGATATGTGTTCTTTGCTTTTGTCGAACCAAATAATTCAAAACCCTCGAGGAATGCACCATGGTCAGAAGAACTAAGGCTAGACCAAAACTGATGTGTCGAGGTTGTTTGCTTAACCAATGTATGCAAGTTACAGATAGAGTATGAAAGATTTTGTACAATTAGATTGTTCGCTGTAGTATCACCTAGTTCTGCTCTCAATTGTTTCAAGAATGAAACAGCTATCAGGAATAGCCTGCTTGGTTGGACAAGCAGTGAGGACTTGCCATCCAATTTCTTTTCACGCTTACTCTTCTCTACTGAAGAGAAATATGAGGCCACCAGAGAGCTAGATATATTTCGCAACATCAAATGGGGATGTATCAGCAACTTGCAAAGAATTGTCCATATTTCCTGCAAGTAGAATTGGGTCACAAATTTGATTGCACAACCAAAAGAATAATGACCAGTTGCAGGTATTTCAAAGCACAAATATTGTTAACAAACACTTCTCGCAAATAAGAAGTATCAACAATTCAACATAGCTCATGCGTGCCACAAATACTAAGTTTCATTAAATGAGACAAAAAAGATGTAGCTATGGAAATACAGTACAGAAAAGGCACAAACAGAAAGGCTAGTCATCATCTAGATTTAAGTCACATAATCTCAATGTTGTACAGAGCTAAATGGTCAAAGGCAACACTAATGAATCAATGACCATATCTCACGTGCATTTGAATAGAAGGATAACAGATGCATACAAAGAGTCATCTATGAACTTGATGGCTTTCAGCATGCAATTAACGAAGCATAGCATTGCATCAAACTATCAGAGAGAAGCTTGTCAGAATTTGTTCACATAAAACAGTCTAAAGAAAAAGCTCACAAGTAATCATACATCCATATTTTGCTTGAAGTACAACTCTGGAAAGCGTACAAGCAACCTCTCCATCAGGGCAATGGAGTGATATGACTCCTTCCAAAACAGCAAGCAAGTTTCGTCAGCTAAATCTACTTGTAGTCCTCCAGAAGCAATGACAGAACATTCCATTATTTGCTTAGCAACAGCCAAAATACTGTTAAGGTGTTTGCCAATTCCCAACGAGTGATCCCCAACTAGTAAACCAATAACCTGTAAAATACAAGGATTATTGTTCATGAAACATTGACTCTATAAATGCAATATAACCATAATGAGGGAAGTGCTTCAATGCTCTCAAAAATGTGAAAGCAAAATCCAGGCCACAATTTGCAATTGCCCACACTTCAAAATCGTGCAATGTAGCATTTGGGAAAACAAAGTTGTATAAATATTAACCTGGGTTGAAGCACTCCACAGATTCTGTCTTTCACCTGTGTACCACGAAAGAGAATATTCAAAGATAGAATTCTTTCCCTGATCACCAATGCGCCCCAATAACTTTTGGATTGCTTTAAGGATCATAGAAGACACATTCTGGTGCTGTTCATTTGCTAAAGCAACTACAAGATGGAGGAAAAATGTTTGACCCTGGTCATCAATTATCCTCTGAGGAAATCTAGTAAGAATATCATGGAGCATCTCAAGCACAGCTTCTCTTCCTGATGGATGCTCGTAACTGCAAATTTGCATAAGGTTAGCTTACAAGGCACTAGGCACCAAAAGCTAAGTAGGTAAAGATATTTGTACCTTAGATTTGTCAGGAAAAAATCAATATGCTGTTGTAAACGCTTCTCAGAGAGTGGATAATTTAGAAAAAATTGCAGCAGAATTTGGATGCATTGCTGACGTATAGATTCAGTTTGAGTTGTTACCATCAATTCTCCTATCCTCACTACAATATCATAAATCTCAGGGGAAACCAATTTTCTTTTGACTATTGCCTTCAAAAGCGATAAGGCAACAGGTGAAGGGTTTGTCTGGAGATCAACAAAAATAGGGAAATGAACAATAATCTGGAGTTGATCATCTGAAAGTGAAATCCTAAATCCTCTAAGTAGATCAGCAAGTAGTTTCAAACAAGATGTGACCAAATGACCATTAGAATTCCCAGCTCTCTGTGCAATGTCCATAAGTACATTCTTGATAATATTTGCATTGTCCTTGAGAGATGGCAAAGGAAGTTTAACCAACAAAGCAAGACATCTAAAAGAAATTGAGATGACACTTTCATATTTGGAACTAAAGCATTCTCCCAAAAGATTGACAAAAGGATCCAACTTCGACAAAAGTTCCTCATCTTCCTTATCTAGCTTAATGCTCTTCAAACGATTGCGCAACAGAGTAACTGCAAACTTCGTAATTATAAATGAATTTTGCAACCCACTATCGTGTAGTCCAAGGAAGTTGTTTCTACAAATATTTCCTTGACCATGACCAGATCCCTCATTCCCTTTGCACTGAGACTCACTTGCCATAGTGGTATCCTTAATAAGCCCATAAACAAATACAAATAAATCAAATGTTTCAGTAGATGGATTGCACTCAATCCCCAAAGCTATATTATGTAACATCATCTCAAGTTTTGTCTTTAATTTCGGAGTAAGGTGCTTATGAAGATGGCCAGAAACTGGTGAGATTAATTTCAAAGAATGTGTCTTGAATGTAATACATTGAGAAATCAGCTTGAGGGTCTCAAATGACATTCTCTTCTTCGTCTCTTTCATCTTGAATGCAATCTTTGCAACTTCCTTTTGTTCTGCAACATCCCCAAGTATATCGCTCTCAACAACAGCAAGCAAATCTTCTAAACAATAGTTAAGCCTACCATTGATGTCAGAATTTATGGTTTTTGATAACAAATAATGAAGTGTGTAGCCCAAAACATGTAATTCATAACCCCTTTTCAGTATCGCCCTCAATATCTTGACCACAAACTGCAAGTACCCAATCCCAAGCTCCTTTAGAGATGCAGCTAAAGCTGACCTTGCTTCATCACGTATGCTTTCAAGACGGTTCTTGAGAAAGTTACAAATCCGAAGTACAATGCTTGAAAGTTGCGACTCAAAATAATCTACCGGTAGTAACTTAAGTATTTTAAGTGCTACCAGGTTTATGCTGACATTGACTTTCTCTGGATCTGCTCCTAATAGCTTTTGAACCTGTGGGAAGACTATCTTTTGCAGGTAGTGTTGCTTCTCGGAAGAGACTATAGTTGAGGAGAAAGTCAAGGAAGAATTGGAATCCTCGTTCATAGCATCAGAATTCCTCGAGACATCATTTGAAGGTTTCATGAAATGGAATGAGTCTAGCACAGCACATATAAGCCTCAATATGATCTTCTGCTTATCAGGCTTGAGACTCAACTCACGGAAGCATCTCATCAATATTGTTCGGTAATGCTCCCACTGCACCTTGGCAGCAATAGATGAAAGTGTATCCAAGCATACATCTCTTACTTGTTCACCCTTCCCAGCTTTGACATCAAAAAACATGTTGAAAAAGAGTGGAACAAAGACTTTCATCATCACATCCTAAAATGAAAGATAAGCTCAACGTCAACAAATAAACAAAATAGTATCTGTTTTTTTTTCAAGAAAAAAAACAAAAGAGTATCTGATACTCGTCCCCAGCAAGCAAGAAAAGACCAGTGCCAAGGTGTTAGTGCACTAACTGATGGGGTGAAATGCAGCACAAAATAAACACATATGGTAAATTGGTAATGGATAGAAACATATAGCTACTTTGCATAAACAGGGACTTAACTCAACAATGAAAATAAATAGGCAATCCTCTAGGAAGCTATTTATTTCATTTGAAAAGCATATTCCACCAATAAAAGCTTGATGATATTTTATCATTTACCTCAGAAAACTCAGTATCTTTGATGCACTGCTTGAAAAGAGACAATGCTTTCGATCTTTTACCCGCCTACATCAACAGATACAGTCATAAAAGTAAGACATATTGCCTTTTTGTTGCCTCTGGGGGCTGCATAAAGTAAACTTACCTGTAAATGAGTTATGTTGTGAAAAAAATCCTCTTCCAGATCCTCCTTGCAGAGAAGAACAAAGGAGTTTAGGGATGGAACATGATTAAAATTATAAATCATCTCCCGAAGTAAAATAATCCACTCCTGAAAACACAATAGCATTAGTTTCAGCTTTACCTAAAACATCATATACTAAGATAATAAAAAATAAAAAAATAAACCTTCCGAATTAAGATATCTTTACTCATTGCCACCCCCATATTGCGCAGGTAAGTTTTCTCCAAGATATGTTGAATACTCCCTTTTGTACAAATGCCACTTGAATTATTCTCTGTTTGTATAGTGTGTTTCAACTCATTATTCATGAATGAAGCAGCGAAATCCAGGAACGATTGAAGAGCTCTGGATGCACTTTGCCGAAAAGTCAATTCTTCAGATGACATATCATACACGCAATGAGATAATATGGCACCCACATGCTCCTCTCTCATGTCAAGAAAAGACTTTGGCTGAATCATATCGTATGCTTTAATTCTAGTGTCATAATCTAGTTCTCCAAGTTCTGAGGTTGAAATTGCATTGAGATTTCGCATCAACCTAGCCTGTAAAAGATACCAGTAATCACAATGCAAACTATAGAAAAGGAATAGGCCTTGCAGGAAAATTGACACAAAGGAAACCACATAAACAAATTAATAATCACCAGAGTTGACATTGAAGACTCATGCAATGATAGTCCAACATAAATATCACAGATACATAGTCGCAGCTCCAGTCCAACAGTGGAAAGCAATGGGTTCAATGCATTTAGAATTTTTGTAGATACTCCACATCTTAGATTTGGAAGTATTCCCTCAACAACACGCAGAGCTTCTAAACATTCATCTGCCATACGAAAATAACATGAGAATAAAATAATTAATAAGCGCATCCCCTTTTCATGCATGCCAATGCCCAAAGTGCATGTTGCATAAGGTAAACTTGACTAGAAAGCCTTACCAGGATTCAAATCTTTCTTACTGAAAAACGGAAGGATGAGATCTAAAACATGCTCTGCAGATGAGGGTTCCGTGATGTACTTCAGCAATAGTTTAAACAACCTCAGTTCACGTTGTCCAAGCCACATCCCAGATTTCCTGTACATGCCAAAAATACCCAATTTTGAGTCAAGCTTTCACATCCGAAACATAAGCTCCTAAATGTGCAATGCTCGCTGAGGAGAATCTCCAAGCAAGGAAAAAAATGCATCATACAGTGCATAATTCACATTAACTATTAACTAATTTGTATCTTCTGCAAACATGTATTGGATAAACTCAAAATATGAGTAACATTTCAAATATAATTTTGAAGCTTATGGTGTTATGTACTTTATGATGAACTTGCTGAGCTCAATCCAGCTGTGGCCTGTGAACAGTAGACAACACTACAAAAGTAAATATAGTTCATAGAACTTCTGGATTGCAATACTATAAGCAATGAACAATCATGTCATCACTAATGGCTCATAATTCTAGCTGATAGTCAGACCATGAAGATAGAGGATAAGATAAGAGTTTACAAAACAAAAATTGCATATGCAGAACATGCATATAAAAGAATAGTTTCAAGGAACATTGCCTCTCACAAGATGGGTTTCACTAATAACAGATAGACAACAGACTCCAATATTAAAGCATATAAATCATTGTGAATTAAAGTGGCATGAGATTCAGTGCCATTTGTTGGACTTCCGACAAGTACAAGAAATATACCTGTGAAGTTCTCTGCGATAACTGACAAAATCTTTGAGACTATGGAGAAGAACATCCATATGTGGGACAAGAATTTTCTTCAGTGAATGATCTCCATGCTGCTCTAAATCACTATCCAGCCTCATCAGATTCTCAATGAGCTCAAGTGCATAGGATGTGATGGATCCTGACGCTTTCTTCACAGTTAAAATAGAAAAAATGGCTGCTACAAGGTTATGTGACTCCAATAATGGTGCTAGTTTTGGGCTCTGACTCATAGCCATAAAGCATGAAAATAATGAACTTGGATTCTCACTGCTGGATGCCTCTTGTCTGAAGCAGTCAACCAAAGGTTTCACAGAAGTAAAAAAGATATTCCAGAATTTTTCTCCAAAGTCATTACTCCCATACTGACTTAGTGCCAAGGCAACAATTCTAATACATAAAGACCTTAGGTCCTTCAATTGCTTGATTGAGACACTTTCCTGCATAAGAGTTAGGTAGGTAGCTGATGGGGTTACACCACAGAGAATATGTGACACTTGGCCAATACAATTAATTAATTCATCATAAGGAGAAACAATTATACAAGATTTCAAGAATACAATCAGCATGAGAATTCGATGTGATCATCATGCAAGTACTAGCTATGCTTTCTAAATCACTCGTTCACTGAATTATTGCAGCAGATTATTTGCCCCACGCTTCTAAAAAACACAATTTCTCAAAAAACTTTCTTCTACTGCATTACTTGGACCACTTGTTCTAAGTTATTTGTTAAGTTTATTTCTCAAAATATTTATTTTATCCCTATAGCCAAGTAAAAAATCCGCAGCAATAATCCAGTGAACAATCTGTTTCAAACACTAATATGATTAACTAGTCCTATTATTAGTTTTTGTTAACAAAGTAAGGAATTTTTTTTGTCAAAGTTGTGCACTGGCAGAAGCCGCATTGATGTCAAATACAAGCCAAAGAGAATAGAGATAGCATATACTACCTACATTTCAAATGTAAGTCATTTTAGCCATCTCAACTCATTCCTAAATGTAAGTCATTTTAGAACTTCTAGGCACATTTTCATCCTTTCTTCCAAGCTTAACCTTGCCAAATAAATGCTACTCCTCTCACAAATAAATGACCCATCTTTCCAATGTAGTATAAATGAGCAATAAAGTTATTTAAGTTATTTTCTAAATTCTTGTGCATAAGTCTTAAACTACTTACATTTGGAATCAGAGGGAGCAACAATTAAATTGATCTGGAAGTGGGAACAGCCAGAGCACCATGCTTTTTTCAGGCATATCGAATAGCAATTTCAAGCACCTTTGTGCCTAGGGATCCATGTCAATGTGCTTTGAAATTGGCAACATGAATATATCTCATACCCATTAGGTGTATTGTTGATATCAAACACAAGAAAAATTGAGCTTGAATTGATTTTAACCTAGTTTGAACTAGTTGCGTGAATGATGATACATAATAACTAAAGTAGTTATATTGATGGTGAGTCTGCCATTGCACAGCCACCACCTCTGGAAATTTTTTGTGGATTGACGTATGGCTAAGTTTTGATTTGTTGTGGAAATCATATAAGTTCTTTTTCAATATCCATGTATTGACTTGTTGAATACTAAAGATATTTGTGGTTATACAATTTGTTAAGTTTTATTTTTCAATCAAACGCGATGCCTAACGAGTGGAGGAGAAGTATATTGGTACCAATCTATAAGAATAAGTGAGATATCTAAAGTTGTACTAATTACCGAAAAAATTAAATTGATGAGCCACACTATGAAGCTATGGGAGAGAGTTATCAAACACCGTTTGAGAAGAATAACACAGATCTTTATAAACCAATTTGGTTTCATACCCGAAGGATCAATCATAGAAGCAATTTTCTTAATAAGACAAGTTATAAAGCAGTTTAAAAAGTAGAAGAATGACCTACGTATAGTTTTTATTGACTTGAAAAAGGTTTACGATAAGATACCAAGAAATGTTATATAATAGACTTTGGACAAACATAAAGTCACAATAAAATGTCTCTCTCATCAAGAATATGTACAACAATGCTATGATTAGTGTTCGAACAAATGATGATAGCACAGATTACTTCCTGATTAAAATATAAGTATATCAGAGATCAGCATTGAACCCTTATCTCTTTGTATTGGTAATGGATGAGGTTACAAGAAGCATACATGAAGATATCCCTTGGTGTATACTCTTTGTAAATGATGCAGTGTTAATTGACAAGAGTCGTGCAGGAATAAATAAAAAATTAGAGTTGTGATGGCAGACTCTTCAGTCCAAAGATTTTGAAATAAACAGAACTAAGACTGAATATATGATGTGTGACTTTGGCATTATCGCATACGAGGAGAGAGAGATGAGTTTATAAGGCCAAGTGGTGTCTAAAAAAACATTTTTCGATATCTAAGATCAATGCTACAGATGGATGAAGATATTGATATGGACGTTAGCCATAGAATCAAAACAGGCTAGTTAAAGTAGTGCAAAGCATCTGTCATTCTTTGCGATAAGAAGGTATCTCAGAAGTTAAAAATCAAGTTTTATACCACGACGATTAGACCTACTATGCTATATGGAGCAGAATGTTGATCTATAAAAACATGTTAAACAGCTAAGTGTTGCAGAAATGCGTATATTACGTTAGATTTGTAATCATATAAGAATGTATCTAGTTCGAAACGAGGAGATACGTGATTGACTAGGGATAACACTAATTGAAGAAAAGCTTGTATAACATCGATTGAGGCAGTTTGGTCATATCCAAAGAAGACCCTCAGAGACGCCAGTATATTATAGAATCCTAAGTCAAGATAATAAGATGAAGAGAGATAGAGAAAGACCAAAACTAATATAGAGAGAGACAATAAAAAGATATTTAAAAGAGTGGGATATAGCTAAAGATTTGTATTTGAATAGAAATGCTTAGAAAGAAGCTATTGACATGTCTGAATCGTGATTTGAAGATTATTATTGGATTTCAGCTCAGAGATTATTGTTAGATTTCAACTCTAGTCTACCCCAACTTGTTTAGGACTAAAAGGTTGTGTTGAGTTGAGTAGAATATATAATTTGTTAAGTTTTGACCATACGATATTTATTTGAAATCAGCTGAAATACAAAAGGAATTTGGCTAGTTATCATAATATTACAAACCTTGGTATGGTCTGCTGAGAACACATCCTTTGAGCATCCTTTCAGGCTCATAGAATTACTAGCTTCCATGGTCATGGAACAGTCATCATCAAGGTTATTTGATTGCTTGCTAGGATAGTGCTCTTCATTCACACTTCTCTGTTTCCGCATGCAACTCTCCAGCAAGCGAACAACAATAATCAATAGAACATCAAGAACTGGAGTAATGTGTGCCGTATCAAAAGTACCAAAAATTTCTTCGACCAAATGAAGAAAACCGTTTGCCCTTTTCCATGTAAGGTTCTCTATACAGATCTCTGTTGAAGCTCCCACGATGTCAGAAATATTTCCAAGCAGGTTATCAGCCTGAGAACCAAATATTTCAAGTTGAAGATTCCCAGGGATCAAGGACTTCAGAAGTAATGAGAAAAAGAGCTGAAGCTCATTTGAGTCAAATTGCATGAGGAAACGGAGAATTGCCTTTCGATGGCTAACCCCTGTGTGCTGGCACAACAAAGCAAATTATACAGGTGTTAGTTAGTGTCAGTTAAAATACAAATATCCTACCTCACCATTATGATACACAAATAAGTAGCTAAGTAAATACCAACCTTTCGAGAACCAAGCAACTTTAATTTCCTTAATTTAGGTGTCAATACTCGGATAACCAAAGGAACAACATGACTTCTGTGGTCTTTCTGAATAGACAAGGAATCATATGAAACTGCCCATGTAGTGAGCTCTTCACGAAGGGTTTTTGAGTCAATAAGATTCTTAAGACTTTGACTGTATGGTGTCAGGAATTCATCCTTCCAGTTCAAAAGACAATCCAATGCTTTTGATTGTATATCAGGATCACTCTCATCTAAGACCCTGACAATTATTTATCAATTCACAGACACATTATCACATAATACTTCACCTGCAGAAATAGAGAATATATTAATGTTCATTCACAAACCTTTTAGTTAGTACTTCCTGAAGAATCTTGCTCTGGTATAATGATCGAGCACTGCGCATTAATCTCAAGATGTTCAACCATTCTTTCAGAATCATCTTCCAATGCTTGCCTTTACATTTGTCAGACACATATGAATCAACACTGCACAAAACAAGAATGAAAAAGGCATTAACAAGGAATGCATTTCAAATTTCAGTTCCAGACAGCAAGAATAATGCATTTTGTCAACTAGATACCTAGTGATGTTGCTATTGTCATAGCCCATGAAGGTTAGAAATAATGGCACAAGATGCCGCGAGCGAGACTCAGCAACATCAGGTATCTTCTGGAGAGACTGAAGCAACAGAGTAGCAACTGTCTCCAGAGGTGTGCAATCGAAGTCTGTAGCGAGATATATGCTGAAGCAATCAAAAATAGCTGCAACATTGACCATGAAGTAAGAAATGTAGTACAAATCATCAAAACATAAGAAAAATGAACCTGATAAAATACTAGACAATAACCCCAAATACTGCTATCTAAACTCTACCCTCACTGCTGATGTATGTTTATTGCTATTCAAAGACCATAGAAATTAGCCAATTATTATGCATGATTTCAAAGTCTTGACCTCCTAAAGGCCAAGTACGAGGATATCACAAATGAATGAAAGTTTGCAGATGAAGTATTGCACTAAGGCATAATAGACATTTAAAGTAATAGCATGCAAAACAGTATGTACAGGATAAGCAAAAGTAAATGCTCACGAGAGATAAGATATCAACTGCCAGGTAGAACAGAAAAATGGCTGTTTCTGCTATAGCTTCCCATATAAATAGAACTAGGCATGCAGCAGGGTATCATACAGACAAGCAACTAAAGCAGAAAAACAAATAGCAAATGAGGACACCTGATTAGGAAGGAAGAGGTTTGCTTTAGTAGTGAGCTTGTATAAGAATAGTAAAAATAAAACAATATAGAAATCTGAGACATACATTGTGGTTGGATTGTAACTTCCAGCTTATCCTGCTTTATCACAGTCAGACCCTTTGACTGGTGGATTGCGATAAATTGAATAAACTGATTCCAGACGAGCTCCTTGTGTTTGCTAATAAGGACAGCAAGACAATCCAGTGCTGGTGTCCAGAGATCACTAAATCTATTGTATAATATGCCAATAATCCCATGCAAGAGAAGAGGTATGTAATCTTCATGAACCATCTTGGAAGACAGGCTCATTTGTATGCGGGAAACAAAGATGGCAATTTTCCGGCTAGTGGATACAGATATTGAAGTTGATTCAACAGCCAAAAGGGTGTCCAAGACCTGGTTTCAAGGGAAACATTAGGGTAAAAGCAAAATAGTAAGTGAAATATTAGCTGATAGCCTGACATGACAGGACATACATTAGAATATTTCATATCAACAGTGTTGTCGCCAGAATCTTCTTTTTTTCGCCTCTTATTTGGGCGCTCCTCATCTGTGCCTAGACGTTGATCCATCTTCCCAAAATAGGATAAAATCCTCAATGTTAAAATCCGGAAATCCTTATTTGGGCTGCTTAAGTTAACAGCAAAGATAGAGAACAAATCCAAAAGGTTTTGTGCATCACAGTCTTCTGTCATTCCCAGGGAAGCTGCTCTGCTCACAGAAACAAGGGGAAAAAAATTAACATTGCTCCACATGGTACATGTATATAGAATTAACAAGTAGAGAGTACATATGACTATACCCAGGCAGGGCATCCAAGTATTCAGCTATAGCAGAGAGTACTTGTGGACTCGTGCTGTGTCTCTTGGCAAGAGATAGGATATGGCCTATTTCTGGATTTTTACTGGTGTTAATAAGCAGTAATTCATGATATGATGATAATGCCGTGCCAAGTAGACTTCTCCAAGTAGTCTTTGGAAGACCACTAATGTTCTCTGCATGTCAATATATACAAATTTCAGAAATGCAAATTATGGTTCTTACTGTAAGGAAATGCAGATCATCAAGTGCAATCACCTTCTTCCACTTCAAGCAGCCGATCAAGGTTGCAAATTAACTTATTCAGCATTGACAGACTATCTTTAGGTACATCTTTAATATTAGGATAGCAGCAAATAGATCCCCACAGTATAGCAGCTTCCTTTTCATCGAACTGATTACTTGAATGGTTGCCAGTTTTAACTATGTTGTCTAATAGCTGAAGCCAGAAAGAAACTTTTGATTCAAAGAATTTGCACAATTTCTTCTCCCGATCTAAATAGCTTCCATCAATGCCATGAAGAGTTATTTGCTTCTTTGATCTCTTAAAGAAATGCAGAAGGATAAAAAGAACTTCCTCAGGCGAAGTTTCAAGAAAATTATCCATTGCACTACAAGGCATCAAATCGCAGGGTCAAACCTTTATGTCTGTAATTGTATGAGAATATATTTTAACAATAGCAACAAATATTAGCAAATACCTCAATATTTGACTCTCAAAAGTTTTTATAATTTGTGGACCCTTTGTCAATAGTTTCCTCACAAAGACAAGCACACTGAAAATACCAGAGCCAAAACAATGAGTGGGCTGAGGGGTTCTAGACTGATACCATTGATAGAAAAGATATGCACAGGAGATGTACAAGCAACCAGTCACTATCAGGTAAGATGACGTTTTACCTCAAATCTGTTAGTTTGAATACTGGACCATAGAAGGGTGATATGAAGGATAAATTGCCAAAAATAACTGGAACATCCAAAACACAAAGCAGAAAGTCCAGAACACTGCCAAGAACCTCTGATGAAGTTTCTCCAGTACAGCTACCAGGTAGCATATACTTACTGACCAGCAATTCAACAAGTTTACGGATGTTAGCCTTATCTGGAAAAGAAAGGTGAACATACAAATTGATCATTCTGATAAAAAACCAATAAAATTCAAGTAGCCAAAGCATATGGGCCATGAGAGGGGATCTTATACCAGCCGCATCACTTCGTTTGTTATTTTGTAAAGCAAATGTAAGAAAATCGATCAAGCACTTCAAATGGTCCAAGTGGCCATCCTTGATGCAAGCGTTGATTTCTTCAAATAAACAAGTATATATCAATTGCAACTCTTTTTGATCTAGTTCATCGCACAACCTACGAATCAGCCCAGTTATGACTTCGTGAATAGTAGAAGACCCTGCATTTTGTGTTAATGCACTGGTTACAAAAAAAAGGAATTGTTCACATTACAAGCATCTCATGTATGATTCAAATAAGTCATTATTTGTCCTTATTAACAACAGAAAAATTAGAGAAACCTAACTCACTTGTGATGAATCAATGATAAACAACAGTTTTTTTACAGCTAAATTGCTAATAAAAAGAGCAGTAATAGGATAAATGAAAAAAAAAGAGCAAGTGCAACTAATCTGCACAAAAAACTGCAGTAGTATATGCCATTGCACAGAAGGTTATCTGACCATCAGGGAATTTTTCTTGAATAGTAGTGAGGTTTGACTTGCTCAACAAGAACTCCATGACCTTTCCAGATCTTGAGTGAAGCCTTTTGTAAGTTCCTCTCATGACATGACACAGCAAAGCAGTTGCCCCATCTATATGTGTGGGTAATGGATTTTTAGAAGCCTCAAGTAGAACTTTCCTTACACCTAACAACCAAAGGTAAGAAAGAGTAACTTAGAATGACATGAAAGTACCTACGCAAACAGGGCCAGCAATCTTCACAACACCCCAATTATCACATTACAACTCGGCTTAAACTCTTCAACTTACTTGGTTCAGATTAAACTGAACAATATGAATATTTTACTAAGCACAACAAGGAATATGACTTCTTCACAAAAGAATTTAAGAGCATACATCCACAAACAGACGGTACTGGGTAGTTGCATAAAAATGTAAGCTAAAGTTAAGAAAAATATTGCTTGAAGTCATACAGTTCACTTAGGATACAGGATTTTGCATCATCCACACAGTGTAAGCAGGCAAAAGCACAATTAAACTTGCACAATTACAAAAAATGGCAAAAAAGAAAACAAAAAACTAACATGGCAAAAGAATAAACTGAAGTGGAACACGAGGAACATAAAGAACATGAAAGGGCGTAGCCCTTTTTAACAGCAGCACAGGCCCTTCGTAAGCCTCCAGTTTTATGTAGTCGGTCTCTTTTAGTCCCTTAACTTTTAGAAATGACCCCTGTTAAGCCTACTCTTGCAAGTTCTGTTTTAAACAACATTTGCAGTAATAATGTTTTGAGCTAATGGCAGGTGGAATCAATGTTTTGAATAGTGTAGAACAGGAGAACATCAGCAAAACATTTTTTTGCAGCTAATAGCAGATAGCAGCGATATAGCAGGCATGACAGGCATGGCTATCTTTGTAGGCATGTTAATTTAAATCAAGCAATATAAAAGTAAAATGGCCTACCTTGTATTATGATTATTTGTTGCAATGTAAGTCAAAAGATGTGTTTCTACAGATGCAGTGCTACAGTAACACTAGATGCCATAATTAGTTTTAGACAGCCATAATGTGCTGTTGTTGTGCCACAACAGAAAAAAGTGTTACAGACAGCCATTTATTAGTGGGCACTACCCTTTGTTCGCTATGAACTGCTGCAGAACCTGAACAGTGCAAAGAGCTACAGACAGCCATTCACTAGCGGACACTACCCCATGTTTGTTATTTGGGTTATTTCAAACAATAGGTAGACCCCAACTATCACTTGTCAATAAAGTCAGTGACTCGGAATGCTCTTTTGGACAAAGCAGGAAACTAAGCTTACTTGAAAATCATCATTGAAAACAAAAGGTTTAAAGCCTAAAGGAGACCAGCCCCAAAAGTTGCAGAACCAAAAGGTCCTCTTCCCTTTAGCTAATCAATTTCAATAAAAAAAAGGAGCGAAAAGGGAGGAATACCTTGTATTAGTTGACCAATGGGTGCATTCCTCAGTACAAATGAAACAGATTCAGCCATGAACTCTCTAACATAATCCTTTGGAAAAAATCTTAGTGGAGCTGTGATCCTTCAATAGTAAATAAAGATCAGTACAATGTGGAAAAATAATTGGTGGGCAATAAATGCAAATGGTTTGCTCCATCATCGAGCAGAAATATTTTCAACAGGATATGTTGACCTCATCATTTAACTAACCTGAGAACTTGCACAACATCTTTTACTAGATACTTTTGCAAGTACATCATTACATATGACCATGATGTGAAGACCTGGATTAAATTGATTAAGACCTCTGCTGCTCAAACACAGGATTTACAAATAACAGTAAGAAGACAATCTACCTGCTCCAGGATTTCAGGGTCTCGATCACCTCCATCACTAAGGAGAGCTAAAATAGCATTAGCATGCCTTCCTAGAAATCTGCAATAAAAAAATGCAACAGAAGGGCATGCCCTGTTAAGACAAACACAAAACCAAGAAAACAACAACCTTGAAATACACAAATGCATAAAAAATATAAATCAACTATGCAGGGCAAAAACTACAGTTAATTTGAATTAGCAAACTCACGGCAAAAAATCTTCAAGAATATCCCTGGAGAGAGATGCAATTAACCTGCATATAAAAAATCACTTAGGATGTACAATAAGGTTAACACAGTCACTATTGCTGCAGGCGGTAGCTGAATTATAATAGCAGTGCCCAGGATATGCCATGGACCATCAAAAAAACAAAGTTTGAATTTCCCTTCTGGCTCTACTACTCTTTGGAATTCGTTATAGCCAGAGTTACAGACAAGCTAACGGGCTGTAACAAATGCAAAACTTATTTGTCATCCAACAAAACAATCAAGGATAACAAAATCGATTCATGTAGCAAGCCTCAATAAATATCAGTTAGGCAACATTATATTCAAGCTCATCTTTAGTTTCTTATCAAGCATGGAAACTTTTTTAAATAATTTAGGACATAACATCTATCATCAATTCATCAGGGGCCAAAAATTAGACAGCGGAATACTACTATTCATTGTTTATATGTGTAGGGCAAATTGAAAAAATATAGCAAATTAAACAAATATAGAAAGTCAATGACAGCACAGGACAGAATTAACTAGCAAGAACACACCGTATCCAACTAGATTCATGAATACATGATCCACTTACATGAGTATTGGCTCAAGGGACAATCTTGCTTTCACGTTTATTCTTTGTAGAAGTCCGGAAAATATTTTTTCACGGTGCAACACGATTTGAGGCAGTGTTTGTACCAAATGTATCATCTCTTCATAAAAAGAGATGAAGTCCTCTGCAGTATTGAGCTCCTGAATCAGTGTGAACAGAACAATATTAAAAGATCTGATAGACTAATTGCATATTTGCACATCACTGAAGATTTACCATTTAAAAGAACTAAATTAGGAATCCCTTCTAGACACTGAAAACTACTTTTAGAACACTACAGGCATTACACAGACAGACCAAAAGGTGTGCAGCTAAGTATCATATTCATTTCACCACTGCAACTTCTCATTCTCACTAGTCACCATTATCCAAACCTCAACCTCAAACATCATAAAACCCAAGCAGTCGCTGGACTAAAATTTCAAGGCTAACATCCACTTTTCTCTCCATCACTAAATGCTCCAAAAAGAACACTAAAAACTTATAAGCCACCAATCTTAAGACAGTGGATTAGTTCCTCAACCTCCACCAAAAAAGGCTGTAAAGTATTTATTTCTGACCCAAAAAGTCAGCATCAAGTCAAAACACAGAAAATGTAAAAAACTTGTATGTCCATCTTGCTAACTAAGACATCAAACATCATTCCATGGAAAAAGGTACCTGAATATTCACGATTGAACGATATATTAAAACCATTATTCTAATAGCTAAAAAAAGTTAATTCTTGTTTAGGAGCTAAGTGTATAATTCTAACATATAATAGCAGTCGTATGTTTTCAGACACCACAAGATCACAACATCGCAATCAGAGTTTTCCAATGCCAAAAGAGACAAAACTACTGATGGCACATTTTAATCCCAAAAGATGCGCTGCAGATTTTGAATTGCATATGACAAGAAAATTCTAATCAATAGAAAAAAGCACTGATCTCCAAAATGATCACGGTGACCATCTATCATTTTAATGTTCACAGTTATTATTGCAGAAAATTTTCCAGCAGCTTGACTCCCTAACAGCGCTCAAAGGCATTAATCAACCTGTGCACAGTGCTTTCTAAATCTCATAAATAGGCAATGCAAGAGCTTCACCAGAGGGAATAATTTAAGAACGATCCCTAAAAAGTACCTGTCAATATCTTTACCTAACTTTCAAGTTCAACCAGAGAGTTCCAGTAATTTATGGACATACAGAACTCATGGTCACTATGAATTTTTTTAACAATCCCATTCAGCAGGAGCTCTTCGAAACTCCTGCAGAATCTTCCAACAATTAAACTAGAAACCCAATTGATTCTTCCAAACTATTCGCAACAAATACTTTCCGCTATAATAACTAAAATGATCATCCCTTCTGTTAACTTGACTATTTGCTTATGCAGTTAGCAAAGGTAACATTCTCATTTGACTAAAATTCCAAGAATACAACCTCAAAAGAATATAACCCAAGAAAAATATGCAAAATGGTCCTAGTTGTTACCTCAGAAAATAGTTAATTCATGAGATGCTGGTGTTCACTGAATTTCCAGTCACCACAAACCTCGTATCAAACATTGGAACAAGAAATCATAATAGAGAATGACCCCCAATTATCCAAAACAGCTGTAGACCCCCAGATTATGCTATTGGCACTTCAGGAATGGTACTGATCTTAAATAAATATTTTTATATCTGCTGAGCTCTTCCTGTGAACAATTTTAATTTTATAGCAATGTCCCTAATTTCCATTTGTCAATGAAACAGTAAGATGGTAATCCATACCCAATTTACAAACATTCAACAGATTTGTTCACCCATTATGTCTTATTCAAATAATAAAAAGAAATGGGAAATGGCTTGTTATTGTTCAATATATCCTAATTCTCAACAATTCCATGAAATTCATGTGCATCAATCGTAGTTCATGACCACTATTGACTGCTTAAGAGAACTAACTGAGACAGTTTTAAGCTTCCTTAGTGTTCTAAGCACCGCATTTAGCTTCTCCGCTTCTCTAGGTGTGAATTGTGCACCAGGAATAATTGAAGAACGGAAGCAATAGAGGGATGAAGTGTGATACCCTCCACTCCACGAGGGCGTCGAGGAAGAAGGAGGAACCGCTCGATGGCTCTGCCTTCACCGCGTGAAGGCTGCGGTACACATCGATGTCGATCTCCTCCACCCGCTGCGAGAAGGACTTGAACTGCACGAAGACAACAAACACGCACGCATAAAGCACGTCGTCAGCCGTCAATCCCGTCCACCGAGCTCGATTCCTGGGGGGGGGGGGGGGGGGGGCGGAGCGAGATTGATAGCAGGAAAGCACGGGGCGGATGCTCTTACCACGAAGCGCTTGCGGCTGGAGGACGACGTGTTGAGGCACTTGACCGCCGCGTACGACGGGGTCGCCATGGCGTGCCGCCGCCGCCGATGTGGTGCGGGGGGCTACGAGGGGGATGTGGGCAGAGGGGCGGCCCGGAGCATGCGGGGACGGCGGGGTTTAAGCAAGGAGGAGTTGTTTGTCTAGGGTTCTGAGGCAGTGGGGCCTCGGAAGGAAGAAGCCGACGACGAAATGGTCTTTGGAAGTTATGAAGGCTCTTTCAAGGGCTTAATAAGTCTGGGCTTTGGATAATAGGCTTCTGGCCCACTAAACTTAGCTTCATTTCTGGAGACCATTTTGTTTCTTCAAGAATAGTAGTTTCTTTTATTGTGTATCAGGTGACGTGGTTACAACTTAGAACAAGAAAAGGGAGGAAAATTTCGTCTAGTTCCATACGAGAGGATATATTTCTTATTTTTTATGGTATGTAAGAAACGGATGGATTTTCAATGGCATATGAGAGGGATTTCTTTTTAAGTATCAACCACTGACATAGCTTTGATGCGCGCACAGCTGAAACTTGTGGGGGCTGAAGATTCAAGTTAAGAACGTACTCTCCAGTCTCCACGCGTACCACTTCTAAATAAACAGCTTTAAAGTCCTTGAAGTGTACGTAATGATCAATTATCCCGAATGATTTTTTTGTTTACACATTAAGCTCCACAACTCCACTAAGCAGGCTACTATTGTTCTCAACGAGTAATAGCAAATTAGCAATGATCATGTCACTGCGGATGTATGGCATGACAAAATTCAAACTCTCCTGAAAATTGAATGCTCAACGAAAAGCACACGCCACAACCTATTTCAGATGGGGATTAATCCAAATAACAGAACTAACCATAAATCGATACTGGTATAACATAAGCACATAGAAAACTGATCAGAAACTGGGCATTCAGCTTAATTAGGACTATAGATAGGCTAACAATCTGATAAGAGTATTAATTAATAATCTACTTTGTGTCTACTGCACTGGCTGTCCTATGCTCATCATAGCTTCATAGGCTAAACAGCAACCTGCCCAGTTTAGAGTCGGACAAAGACACGCACATAAGTCTTCACCGTAATCTGAAAACCAGCACACTTTTTCAAGCAGGACACGTGCATGGCAGAAGCATCAACATCATTCCAATTTGATTTATATACTAAGACGACTTACACGAGAAAAAAAAACGAGCAGTTAAAATGATTGTTTCCGTCAAAAATGCCAAAGAACACAACTCGTAGCAGCATGCAGAAAATGCCAGGAAAATGAATACATTCCAGTGGAAATTCCACCAAAATCACTATGACAATAGCATTCATTACACTGCAGCGCTAAAACAACCAGCACAGATGACAATATGAGATCTCATCTGACAAAGTAACAAAAGGAGCACAAAAAAACCCTTTTGGGATTGTGGCAACATGCAGAGAATACCAGAGACTGAACGGAAATTTTCAGTTGCAAGGTACCTGCAAAAACTGCTGTCTTACCTGCAATAGGAAGGAAGAAAACACCTTTGGCCACTATTGTACATCATCATCTCATTTTCCCTTTAGAGATCATCACCACATTGCAGCCGAACAAACCTAAATAAATGAGAATATAAGACATGAATACGGCGTACCAAACATAACAGCACTTCGTGGCAGAAGATCAGTAAACAAAAATTTCCCTGAGATCCTTATAGTTGCAGGCTTGCAGCCTTGCAGGGCCATGAACTGAAGTCTGAAAGCCATCAACTACTGAAGCAATTCATCCTACTAGTGTTACCATATCATAACAGCAATTCAACCTGACTAAGTGACTGTGTCAGCACTGCACCACGCTAGTGCAATGTATGCAAGTATCATAAGCTGAAGAGTAACCGGCCGGAGAGCGCATGGTCAGGTCAGGGGAACCACCAAGTGGCAGGAGCGTTGTCCGACGTCGTCGGGCGGCGATTCACCGGAGGCCACTCCACGCTGATCATGTCGTCCATGTCGTACTTGCCCATGTCGTCGAACAAGTAGTGCTGCCTCTCCCCCACCACCACCCTCCTGTCGGGGACGAAGCCCTCGTCGAGGAAGTAGATAACGGCGTCCTCGAACCCGTGGAACTGAGCGACCTCGAATGATCTGGAGCAGCCTTTCCCCACGAACAGCATCCGCCCCTCCAGGTAGTTTATGTGCACCCAGGTAGCGCGAGGTCGCCGGCTGATGGCGGCGGTGGCCCTCGGCGGCTTGACCTGGAACCTGAACACCCGGAGCGCCTCCGTCCCACCCTCGTCGTAGATGTACCTCACGACCATCAGCAGTTGCCCCCGGGACTCCACGAGGTAGCGCGTGACCGATCCATGGCCTCGGATGAGGGTCATGTCCCCCAGGTAATCCGCGCGCTGCAACATGTCGTACTCCACGCGGCGCATCAGCATCTTGTTGCTGTTCTGGTTGCCGTACCCCGGCCAGAACACGACGACGCCCTCGGTGGCGGTGACGAAGTAGAAGCCTCCGTTGTAGTAGATGGCGTCCTGCGGCCGCTTCATCCTCGGGCCCCTCTGCGGGAACCAGCACTCGCTCCCCTGGCACCAGAACGCGACGCGGAGCTGCCGCGCGACTAGGACGATGGAGGCGAGCATGTAGGCCCGAGGAGATGGCGAGGCGGAGAGGGTGGCGAAGCGCGCGACCAAGGGGAAATGCATGCCTGAAATAGTCTCAATCCCTTGCGGGAGTTGGACGCGCTGACCGGAGTTGAGGTTGTAGAGCGCGTAGCGGTGGCACGCGTCGAGCGCGAGGACGGACCAGCCGCCGTTGGAGGAGCCGCAGAAGCGCGCGACGCGGACGTCGGGCGGGAGCGGGAGTGAGTGGCACATCCCCCCGATCCAGCTGTAGAAGGAGGGCGTCGCGGTGTTGGGGAAGATGATCCACGGCAGCTGGGGCGGCAGCGGCGGCAACTGAGGCACCGGAGGCGGGGGTCGCGGCTCCGCCCTCACGGCGGCGCGCCACTGCTTGTTGACGCAGGCCATGCGGACGAGGTCGGCGCGGCAGGAGAGGTGGGCCGTGACGCCGAGGAGGATGTTGTCGGGGAGATTACCCCATGCCTCCCTATCCATGGCGGCCACCGTAGGATACCGGCGGGGTGGTGCGCCACGCCGGCGGCGATAATATCTCATGGCTTCTGATTTCTTTTTTCCAAGCGCAGTGGTGTTCCCCCGAAAGACGGGAATGAAGTGGCGGGCTACCCGTTCAGGATATTTATAACCGCCGGTCGCGTGATCGCGTCTCGTAACAGGGCGCGGTGCCTTCGCTGGCACGAAATGGAACGGCCCCCGAAGGCTGAAGGCCCGAACCGATCAATGAATGAATCCCGCCGACCTTGTCCCGCTACTCCTCGCCGCCGCGGCCTGTTGGCCTCCGCTTCGACACGGAGCCGGCCGCTTGCCGCCGCTGCGCGTCCGGGGCTCGCGGCGCGGGCCAACGTTATATGTTGCCAGCGGCGGCGGCATCTTGTCGAATGCGCTGGCGCTGCCTGCTGCGGACGCGACCCGTGGAGCGGGAGCGCAGCTCGACGGAATGGCGGCAAGGAGCTTGACTTCGCAGGCCGGAGGCTGAGAGCTGCTTAATTATCCTTTTGGGCCTTTTGGATCAGCGCTCACTAGAGGGCTCTATTGGGCCAGCCTATGACAAGGAGGTGGTACAGTAGCAGTCAACTGTGTAAAATTCCAATATTTTTTCTTTTTTGGAAAAAGTCCATTCTACCTCCCACAACCGTAAAACCTGTTGTATGGTTTTGTTTCAGATGACGCTTACGTGACGTGTTTGGTTTGTATTCATATGACGTAACGGCTACATGTTAATGTACGTTAGATGGTCTCTATGGTCACGATCACTCATATATATAGAGGATCGTATATATGAAATGTTATATATACATGAAAGATTACGTATATATATAAGGTTACAAGCGTGACTAACAACAATCAGGAGACACATGTCCAAATATAGATGATTTCTTACAAATATAGATTATAGACTTCTATGTGTAACACCCCTTCTTAACCTGGATGAAGATAGATTAGATTTAGATTGCACCGTAAATTGCATTAGGGAGTAACTAGGAGCGGCTTAGTCATGATATCGGACACCTGGCCTTTAGATAAGATAAAGTGAATGTCGAGTTGGCAAGAGGCAACACGTTTATGAATAAAATGGTAATCAACTTCGACATACTTTGTGCAACGATGAAATATAGGATTGGCAGAGAGATAAGTGGCACAAATGTTGTCACACTATAGGGGCGGTGTCCAAATCTGAGAGATCCTAAGTTCTCTTCGCAACACTTGTATTCATATTACTTTCGTGGTAGCATTGGCGATGACCTTGTATTCAGCCTCTGTACTCGAGTGAGAAACAGTTGGTTGTTTACGAGAGCCAAGAAACAAAATTATCACCAAAGAAAATAGCATAGCCACATGTGTTGTGTCGATCATCTAGGTTCCTAGCCCAATCAACATCAAATAATGTACTTAGTAATGAAAACCTAGATTTAATGATGCATAGCCCTATATCAGACGTGGAATAAATATAACGTAGTATGCATTTTATTGCCGCCCAATGAGCCGTCGTTGGTGCTGATAGAAATTGGCATACCCGGTTGACAGAGAAGAAGGTATCGGGGCGAGTGAAAGATAAATATTAGAGAGTTCCAACAACAATGTGATAGCTTGTAGTAGCTTTAGCTGAGAGAGTTGCCACTCTTTAAGAGTAATTTGTTGTTAGAAACCATAGGTGTCAGAACACTATTAGAGAATGCCATATTTATACGCTACTGCAGGTTTTGGATGTATTTGTGTTGTGTCAAGATGAGACCAGTAGAAGTATGATGTACTTTAATATCAAGAAAATATCTAAGAGTGTAGTCGGTAGCAGAGAAGTCACGCTTCTTAGTTGTAGCAAAGTAGACACGATCTTAGACAGCGCGCGCACGCTTGGTGGAGAAGAACATGCGTCGAAAAGTGTCCCAGGCTTTTTTGAATATGATGGTAGACATCACATCCTGAAGGATGTCTTCAGTCATTAACGAGAGAAGATCACTTAGTAGATGTTGATTTTTATCATACCACAGTTAATATTCTAGGTTAGACATGAGCTCGGCACTATCAGCAGTTGATGAAGGAATCTGTTGGGGAGGCGTGGTTGTGGATCCATCGATGAAGTCTACTCTACAGATACGGAAGAAGCTAGGCGCGTCATAGTGTATAGTTTGTTTTGTTGAGTTGGATGTTGACGGCATAATGAATTGGCAGAAGAGAGGCTGAAAATAAAGACGGAGGTGGTGAAGGAATAGATAAAAGATGATGTCGATATTAATTAGAGAAAAAATACTGACTCTAATATCATATTAACATAATTAACACTAAATCATGACTATTTACATATACAAAGGACCTAAAAGATTACGAGCGAAATCAACCGCAATGACACACACTTATGACTCGCGCCTGGAGAAGGTAAGCACGTCCACCTCCCCGTCTCCCCGGCCCGAAGCAAGTGCGACGCGCTCCTGGACAATAACCGCTCGCCGCGCCTGGAGGCAACACCGCCGCTCGTCCCCGCGCCTCCACCACTGCGCGTCGCTGTCGGCCTACAAGACCTTCTCCGCCTCACCTTGGAGGCTTGGACAGCATCTGCAGAACCACACGGCGCGGCGAAGGCGACGAGCAGCGCGCCGGCGTGGGAGGAGCCAACACAGTCAACCATGTCCACTGAGGAGGGTGGCGTCTCGTGGTAGAGGCTCAATTTCTCTCGCCCGGCACCGCGTCGCCGCCGTGTTCACCCGCCTGGACTACCCACTTGCCGCCATCGAGATACAACGCCACTGGGGAAAGCCACCTCCGCCGCCGATTGGATCTGCACATCCAGCCGAGGAGGTAGAGGGCGTGGAGCGAGCAGCAACCAGGGAGGTGCCACTGCCGGGCCACTCCGCCTGCACCGCCCGCTGGTCGCCGTCCACTGCATCACCGCCACTAGAACTAGCCTAGTCCAGCGTCCAGGCAGCGTCGGCTTCGACAGCTCCGCGCTCACCTCCGCCGCTCGTGCACCGCGCCAAGCTCACCCGCCACTGCCGGCACATCTAGCTCGTCTCCCCCCGTGCGGCTGCAAGGAGGAGCTTGAGCTCCACGGCGACCTCGATCGAGCTCACCGGGAGAGGAGAGAAGGTAGAGAGGAAGAGGTAGCGAGAAAAGATGGAAGGTGAGAGCGGGCGAGTTCTTACTGCAATTTTTTTATTTGGGGTCTATCTATTTTTATTTTTTAATAATACTATATTTTTAGATAAAGATTATATCCACGTGGAATAGTAAACCGGTTTCAAATGCTATATATTTGATTTCGTAGGTAAGAAATATAAATTACACTCGATCAATAAAAATAAAATGGACATTTTTTCTTTTCTTTTCTCCTTTAGAACATTACTGTCTTCGTTGCTCCGTGCGTCCGACTTGTTGCCCTTCTCTCTTTATTTTTAAAAACCGTCGCCCCTCTGACGACGTCTATGTCTCTGTTCTTTATAGTTATATCTGTAGATCCAATATTAGTGAGGCATTAAAAGAAATATGTGAGCGGAAGAATAGGAAGAATAGGATCCGTATACATTAGGCTTGATGCCCAAACTAGCCATAATTAAAAATAAGTTCTAAAAACATAACGTTTTGACAAGGAAAACAAATAAGAGTATAAGCACTGTTAAAATTTTGACACCAAACCAAATAACCACAACCTTTCCAAAATTTTAGAGACGCCAAATCTTACTACTACAAAATATTGCCAAGGTTTGAAATAGCAATGAAGCAAACAAGCCTATTGTTTTTTTCCTGAATGTGCAAATTAAAGGATTAGTTATCTTTGCATTAGCGTTGTGTCATTGTAAGTATCGTGTAGTACAATCTAAAGTCGTTTTGATAAAATTTTGGGTATGGTCGTCGTTGGTAAAACAAGATTTTCCAGTTTTAGTTAAATGTAATTATATTTGGATAAATAAACAAAAAATCTAAGAGTACTTAGTTTTTGCACTTTAGTATTAACTTGGATTTCTATGTGTCTATCCAATAGCCATATCAATTGCAGATTCCGGAAGCTTGACAAGGATCAAATGACTATATCATGATAACACACCAAAGTTAACTTGAAAAATGATAACTAGTATTAACTACAGAAAATGGCACGCAACCATTTAGGTTAGCACTGCTATAATGTTATTTTCTTTTGGTTGTGGTCACACCAATTATCAATGGCAACATGTACACCGTAACTCCTGGCGTCTGTTTTATATGTAACAAACATGTATATATTAACCTAACCTATTTAATCTCAACTGAATTTATCGAAGCAATCAAAAATAACTTTATACTTTATTCTTAGTGGCACAAAAGTCAAGGCTAAAATATATTAAAAAAACCCACAACAAACTCTACAATTAACTTCTAGAATCTAATTTCTGGCCGTGACTTATATGTTGTGTTTAGCCACATTTAGAACACATGAATATAACACAAACTACTTTATATGTGGAAAATTTATTTTTCAAAATAAACTGAATAAATTTCATATTCTAAACATGGTGTAAAACACTATTTGTACACGTTTTGGCACAAGAGCGGGATTACAGTGTTTAAGAGGAGACGAAAGAAGAAGATTGGAAATATACCTAAAATGAAATTAGCTATTAGCGTATAATTAATTGAGTATTAATTATTATACAATTAATATAATTTTTAAAACAACTTTAGTACCGATTAGTAATATTAATTGGTAGTAATGTTTATACCTTAGTATTAGTCTGAAAAAAAATTCGTACAAAAGTTTCTTATCTCATATTTTTATAGTAGTTTTTTACGTTATAGTAGTTAATTTTATCGTTTATATAATTAAATATTAAATAGTTATCATAAAATTTAAATATTTTTTTCATCTTTCCATACTATCAAACACAATCTTAGTTTACCTTACTTGCTGATGTTCTCAACGCTCGTATCGCGGGTTCCATCCATCCATTAAACCGCCTGAAATTGTAAATCTCTTGCGACTAGATTATTAATTTCAAAGGTCATTCAGGGTTTCAACTGCATATATGCCACCATAGAAATCTGAGCAGCACAAAGAATTAGGGGGGTTGCTGACGAATCCAGTTAACAGAAGAGAGCCATTATGTTTGGCTGGCTAATTTTCCGGTGGCACGTGCCCAACTCCCAAACCGACATCCCATTTTCTTTTTTCTCCCTCGACTGAACAATAACGAAGCGGAGGCGATAACACGCCACAGGATGCATTACCTTTTCAGATATGAACTCTTACGGAAAGTAGAGTAGCTCGGTTATATCGAGAACCCAAATAGATCCTGTCTAATCGGATCGGTTTTGGCACACAGGCATTGTTCACAATCAAGTGGTTGTGTTGTGTTTGGCCGTCGCTCTAATCCGACACAACTATCATATTCATTATTACAATTTATTCTAAGTATTTATTTTTTCTAAATTTTCTATTTTTTTCTATTTAAGAGGTCGGCTGGACCGCACCATGCTAACTAAGTACCATTAGTCCCATGCCATCCATATTAGGATCTATGCCGATAAGGAATAGCCCGATGACCCCGTGCGCCGTTTGTAGAAGCTGTCGATACGGTACGGCTTGATCAGCACGTTCCGATGACTTCGTACGCCGTTCGTAGAAGCTGTCCGTATGGCCTGTTATAATGACTATATCGTAATGGATGTGCCGAAACGGTAAGTATACTTGCTTAGTATGGCAATTAAGGTGGAGTTGAAACGATGATAGCGAAGTGTACAGGCTGTCTGGATTCCTCAACGTTTCTCTCTCTGCAGGTAGTGTGTGGTCTGTGATCCTTTAGAACAAGTCAAAACAAAAAATTCAGCCTTTCCGTCCGCGCTAGACTAATTACCCCACGATTTACAATTCATCATGATTCATGGCAAAAAATAAACTAGGACCCACATTGGTGGATCCGGATACATGATTTCAGAAGCTAGAAAAGAAAACAACTCATCTAAGATTATAAGTATTTTTTTAAAAAATACTGTAACTAAAATTCAGTTAAAAAATAATTAAATATATTTAACTGCATGAATATATCACATATTGAGAAATTGATGAATCTAGGGAATGTTCATTTTATTAATAAATAAACCTTACCATTTATTGGTAAAACCAAAAATTTGGTATTATTTTTGGCAAAGTCAAGATTCATTCAGTGGTGGTGTTTGGTTCAACCTTACCAAAATTTGAAACAGTTTTATGAGTAAAAGTTTTCAAAATTACCAAAACTGGTATGAATTGGTAAGGGTTGAGATAGTAAAGTGTTATTTATTGTACTACCAAAATTTAGCAATACTAAAATTGGTCATTCATTCTAAAATACGTTTCTTTTTTTTCAAATCAAACCAAAATTATAAAAAATATAGCAATATTTTTAACACAAAATAAATATAGTATCAAAATATATTTAATAAAACTAATTTAGTATTACTATTTTTCTTATAGTAAGTTTAACTTAAAAAAAGTCAAAACATAAATGGAAAAGCAAGTTTGATTTTTGGCAACAAAAGTGAACAATCACATAGTCACTCTATTATTATTATATCATTAAGAAAAATTCTACATTTAGCCCTTTAGTTTGGTTTTAGTCTCTTGACTCTTAAAACTGTTCACTCTAGGTTAAAATTAAGATGGTTTTCAATGTAGTGTTATATGTTAGCTATTTAAAATAAATTATATTTAGGATATGTGAGAGAGAAAAATGAGATGAGGTTGAATTATAGATTGTAGTGTTTTCTTTATTATTAATTAATTTATTATTTATTGCTATGTTGATGTATCACTATTGGCCGATGTTAAGGACACCACGTCATCAAAAATTATACCAATAAATTAACAAACTATTGGTAGAGATTCTCGGTAGAATCAGTTGGAGCTAAGCCAAACAGGCAATTTTTCGTCAGCTTCCATGCTGAATAAACGGAGATCGATTCTCATCTTTACGAAGGAACGGAGAATCGGTGGAAAGACAGCTCCTGAGAATCAAACCAACCAAATATAAACATCCCCATAACATTTCAGGATTATTACCCGCCTTGCCACTGGCATATACCCCTCTTTCAGTCGCGCCCCCAACCACGCGAATAGAAAGCAGCGAGACGAGCAGAGGGGCGCGCTAGGGTTGATAGAGCCAGGCGACCATGCACCGCGTCCTGCACCACCATCGACGGCGGTGTCTCCCGGTAGCACTAGCCACGCCCGAGCAGTTTCGCTCCCTCCTAGTTGCAGCCGCCGACGCCGCTGCCCTCCATCTAGCTGTCCGCCGCTCCCCTCTCCTCCGTCGGCCCTGCAGATCCCGGCTGCCACCGCCGCTGGTCTTCGCCGGATCCTGGCGCGACGCCGTCGGTCTCCATCCAGCTGTCCGCCGCTCCCTTCTCCTCCCTCGGCCTTGCAGATGCCGGCCGCCACCGCCGCTGGTCTCCGCCGGATCCTGGCCGCCTCCAGGACCAGCCAACGACGCGCCAATCCAGCCCGGCCGCCACTCCCCTCTCTTCCCTTGGCCCTCCAGATACTGGCCGCCGCCGGTCTCCGTGGATCCCGGCCGCCTCCGCCACCCACGATGCCGCTGTTCTCCGTCGAGCCTAGACACCGCCGACGCCTTCTCTTTCGAGCTTCCCAGGCAGGACGACCATCCTTTACTGGGCAAGTAGCAATCTCTTGAACGGTTCCAATTGATTAGCTGTGCATGTTGTGCAAAACATTACCACTGGCTTGTGCAATGTGGATTTGTGTGCATGTAAATAATTTTGCTATGCATTTGGTGCAAAAAATCGATGGTTGTGTGTGGACTATTGTAATGGATATGGTCTTTCAAACAATGCAATGCTGTGTTGTTTAATCTCATTTGAAAGCTTGGTATTTTTCACAAGTAATTGTACTAAAATATTTGTACATATTTCTAAGCACTTTTAATAAATATTGGTATTACATTAAGCTAGAAAAAAATTATATAAACCTATACTCTTGTTAGTACAAGGACAATATAGCCAATATATTTTCAAGTCCCTATTACGTAATATAGAGCTAACGGTGCAGTATAGACAATATATCAAGAGCTAAAGTTTCAAGCCTAACGTCTAATTGAACTGATTTTGATTCTATTTAGTATCTAATTTAATAAGAATTAGAATCAGGGAATTTGAGCTCTATTAAACAAAGCCTAAGAGTTAAGAGATAAAAATAAACGGTTACAAGAGTTGAGCAACTAAATTTTGTAGTTAAGAGATCAAAAAGTAAACAATTTTATTATAGTGATGGATCAAAACCGAACTGAGAATATAGTTGATTTATTAAATATGAACTTTCTATTATTAATCTTCATATCTATCGCCGGCAAGGGAATCGACAAGGGTTGAACTACTTCCACGCTAGGGTTCCCTGTCGAGATTGTGTTTGCTTGCACGGATCCTGGCATTCGTGCGGACGCAGGGATCACCTGTTCCTTTCCCAGCACAAAAGATTGACGGGGCGGTGGCCCAAGGAGGCGTGGCCCCCACATCCAGCCTAGAAGGCGGAGGCAGCGAGACATCCTGGCCTCGAAAGCCGCTCCCTCTCTCTCTGTCACGCCGGCTTTCGCCGAGCCATCCGGTGCGCGATGCGGCGGCTCTCGCAAGGCAGCCCACGCGACCTGCGCCACACGATGTCGCGGAGGGGCAGTATCGTCCAGTCGTGCTCGTATCGTGCTCTCGTCCCGTCGCGAGTCCGCGAAAAAACAACGCGGCACGCTGCCGCTGACGGCGGCGGTGTGACCGAAAGCGTGCCGGCCTCACGGGCAGTCAGCCAGTGGGGGATAAAAAACTAATGGTAGCGGTCGCTGCTTTCTGGTGGCTGATGGTCACAACGATTGAAAATTTTGCGATTCGAGCCCTCCTCTCTCTAACCGTTTTTCTTTCTTTTGTTTTCATGTTAGTTTGATGTCCTTCATCAGTCCTGCTACCCTGGCCCTATGAAGCTAAATTGTACCTTATCTTTACTCCGTTTGCCCCATCCCCTCACATGCAGCGCCGTCCTCCCTCCACGCACAGCCCATAACCACCTACTCCATAAAAAAATTAGAAAAAAATAATTCATTGGTTAAAATAATTATTATATAACGAGATATATTCGATTAAGTTAAAATAAAAAAAGTTATCCAGACAGAATCGAATTTAAGGACAAACCGTATAAATCACAATATGATATTTTATCTCTATATAATATATCTTAAAAATATGCGTTAATTAGTTTTATTAACTTATTAGAGATATCTTTTTATATGTAGGAAATAATGTCTGAAGGTTGTTTGAAACCGCGTTGAACTCTTATAACTCTAGAATATAAATATAGACATTTTGTAATCTTATAAAGCATCAATCACAGATTAAATACAATCTCGGTGTATACCATCCTAGTTTATCTATATTTTTATCAATGGGTTCTGACTTTCGACGTGGGGCTGTATTGGTTAAGTATGATTTCTGGTGAAGGGATAAGTCTCACCACTGTCTTGGTGTATCCACTCTGTCTAAGGCTATATCGGTTAGATCCGATCTCTTAGTTCGATCGAGTGTATCACATCACGTTCATATGGTTCTATCGGCTTATCGAGCTCTCTCTATTTTCAATGGTCTCATATTGTATCGGTTAGATCTGACCTAATGGACTGTTAATAGTAGATTGAGTTGTAGATCGATAGTTTTTTACGTGAACATTTTATCGAAGCGACCAATCGATGAGTTATCCACATATTGAGCCTTACATCTAGTGTATTGACTTCTTAGCCAATATACATATATCTTCAGAGAATTTCTCTTATCAGCTCAGCGATTTGATAGGTTCGCACGTTCCTTCCGTCCGCTTGTCCAATCTAGTCTCTCGTATCTTTAAAAGATCGGGTCTCGCTCCATACTATTTATCACATATTCTATTTGAAGTGTCATCGGATTTACAGCTAATGTGTCCTTTATTTTATTCCTTGCTATTTGCATATACCTTCATCGGCTATTTGCAACTTTATCTTTTGCTTCCGAGCGATATAATGTGTTCTATCAATGTGAGAAGCACGCCCGGAAGGCATAGAGACAAAGTACGTAAAGGAATCAAGTAACTTTAGCTTGTTGTAATCAAGATGAATTATTACTCTCTTCTTGCAGCTACTTTTGTAAATAAAGCCATCCTTATTCTCTTCATTCTCCTTATTTGGATCAATGGGTTCCTCTTCTAATTACGACATCTTTTCAAGTGGTTAAGTCTATTCGAAGATGTGGCTTTGATATCAATTAAAATGATCTTGAGTCGCATAGAGCGGAGTGAATGTACACACCTAAAAACCTATAAGAAACTCACAGCGAAAATTAAAACTCCCTCCGGAGTATCCGGTCATAAAAAACATAGAGTCAAGTCAAGGTTCACTATTGGGCAACGACGCTCGGTCGGACAATCCGATCCTAGGGTTCACATATTCCGGTCCTCCTTCACTGCTTTCAAAAAGGATACGCGGAGGGAACAATCTCAAGAGAAAAGGGGTATAGAATGTGATTCAAAGATAATAAATAAATACAAGAATAACTTCATAAATAGACACATGATTTTTCACCAAAGTTTGTATCAAAAGATCCTACGTCTCCGTTGAGAGACTCCAAGGAGCCAAATTGCGCTCGATTCATAGCCTCACCAAGCTCAATCCAGAAGGAGGTCTTATTTCCAAGCTCTCACCAAGATTAGCACAAAGTCTAAGATAACTATCAAGGTTTTCATTAGAACATGATGCTACAACCTCCAATGAAGCTTGCTCTACCATGACCAATCTCTAAAATGAGCTTGGTATTTATTATAGTTATCTCTTTTCATGCGAAGGTGAGGAAAACCTTTACAAACTTTCCTAGGTGATTCATAACTTTGAATTCTCGTGAGTGACATCTATGAGGAGAACCTCCAAAAGTAACAATTATAAATCCTTGTCGGGCATCGATCCATAAGTGCTCAATCAAATTCTTAACCCTCTCACTCACTAAAAGGTGCTGGAGGAGGAGAAGAACTTAAGGTACATTACTCGTCTTTGAGTGATGTGACTGATAAGTTAGGGCAACAAGTTCCACCACCATCGTTTAATGATGAATTTATGGTGATGACATTGCTTGAAGCCCTCGTCAAGAAGCTTTGCCAGGTCCCTATTGAAGTCTCTGTGCAAAGCATTGAGGATGCTCAAATGACCATGTATACTGCTATCGGGCACACCCTTGCTTGTATCTTGCTCCATCACCCCGAGGTGAATGTGAATGAGATAATCAAAACTATATCTTTGTTGTTTTGGCCCCTCTCAAAACTATATTTTTTCTTTGTTGTTTTGGCCCCTCTTTGTACTAAGACAATATCTAGCTGTACTCATTCAAATATTTATTTTATTTGTATGAGTTGAATATTTTTCATCCTTGATCCTCACTGGTGTTGGTTTGCTTCATCATAGTGAGAAAGAAGATGTTGCGATGACTAACTAGCAATGTGGTTGAGACATCATGCAAATAGATGAATTTGATAATCCTCCGGTCAATCTTTCTAAGGATGGTGACTCTTTTAGCCACATTAAGAGGTTAGAAGCATATATCAAGTTCCTTAAGAAGGAACTTATTGGCACCATCACCTATTTTCCTTGCCTATCCTTGTATTAGGTGACCGACTTAGTAACTATTTGTGGACGGTAGATATCAATTACTCAAAAGAGACTCGCAACCGCGGGAATAAGAAACTAGAGAAAAGATTGAAGGTAGAGAAGTCGAAGGCCAAACTCCTTGTCTTTGCTAAGGACCAGGAGATGGAACTCTACACAAATAGAGATATCTGGTTCCAAGCTTATTTAGAGAACTCTTACAAATTTCTCCATGTCACCTACTGAGAACTTTGCATCTATCATTCGAAATCGAAAGTCTTCAAGGATATCTAGACTAGATCAAAGAGACCAGCAACATCCGCATGAGGCTTTCTTTTCAAATCAACAAACATTTGAGAGTCGAGTCCTAACATTAGGGTTGATTTTGAGGGGCCTATGTTCTCACCTTCCTCAAGGACCAACATTAAAATTCGGATCTAGAATTCCTAAACTTGGGCTTTACGCTTTCTCGGAGGTCAACCACTGAAGTTGATGCACTAGCACAGTTCTTCATTGGCCTTGCAGAGAATATATTTAGGATAATTTAGTGGTAGTGGCTAGCTTGGTAGGGTATTTCTACAAAGAGAGGGTTTATGTAAGAAAACATTAGTATTTGTAATATATGTCATCCTTAAGTCTACTCTAAATTAACTAAACAAGTATAAGGAAAGAATGTGTATGTTTTTATTTGTCAATTTTATCTGTGTCAACAGAGTACTCAAAACATTATTAAGTACTCTCCTAGCCCCCGTCTATTTTTATTGAAAATCATATTTTTGAGAAGGCAACCACACTTCACTCAACTATAGTCTAAAACTGAAATATCCCTAGTCCCCGACTATAAGTTTAAACTTTATTGGGCTTATAGCTTGTGCATGAGCTACATGAGGAGCGAACTCCTCTTATCTCTTGGCTAACCAAAAATATATGGCGTCTACTACCTATGATTAGCCAGAGAGCATATACATGGTATAGGAGTTATGTAGCCGCATTGAAGTTGGAGGGACAATGAGGAACAAAATTTTAAGAAACATTGCACAACTTTATTGTATAGAGGAAAAAAGATACACTCATGAAAATCTTACATATATGATCGACTAAACATAAAATTTACATAGCTGGTCAATGTTTCATGAACCAGATAACTCGTGGCCATCGTTGTCTGTGATCTTGTACACTCTTGGTCAAAGTATTCGTACCACCTTTTAAGGATCCTCCTACTTTGACAAGAGTTTTTATTTACCGGTTTGGCTCTATACTCTCCTAAGGACAAAGTCGTCTATATCAAAGGCATGAGCTTGAATGTGTTTTTCGTGATATCAACGAAGTGCCTGCTGATATCATGTTGCCCTTATGGCAACACGTTCTCTGTGTTCCTCAAGCAAATTGACATCATTTGTATGCCACTTATCCTGTTCCTCATTGATGTAAATTTCTACTCGAGCGGAAACCTGGCGTAGCTCGATTAGGAGCATAGCCTTGGCATCCATATGTGAAAAATAAAGGAGTCTCCCTTGTAGCCATTATCGTTGTTATTTGCGTAGCTCATAGTGCATATTGAAGCTCATCAACCCAGTGATGGTTGTAAGCCATTAACCGATCGTACACTTAGGTCATTATGCCTTGTAGTATTATTCCATTTGCGCATTCAACTTGGCTGTTGCTCTGACGATATGAGATTGATGGGAAGTAGATCCTAACTCCCAAGTTGATGCAATAATCTTAGGTCTACTCAAATTTGTCGTGCTTCTTTAATAGGTTGAAGAAAGGTAGTCCATTTTCTTCCATCCATGCCATGAATTTGTTTAGAGCGGCCATGCAACTTGTTAGCTTCTGCACCTCCTTGAGTTTTATCGGCAATTTCATTTCCTTGATTGCCTTGATCTTCTCTGAGTACCTTTCTTGATGGTACTCCAATGTGCACTTCTTTGTGTTTAGCTTCAGCCTATGCTTGCAGAACATTTCCTCGAGGTCTTCACTCAAGCAATCTCGATGTCTTGCTCTTGACAACGACATTATCTACGTATGCTTCAATGTTTCATTCAAGTGGAGATTGAAAAACATTTTGAACTTCTAGTTGATAAATAGCTCTAGCGTTCTTCAATCCAAAAGGCATTTTAACATAGCAGAATACACTATATGAGGTTATAAAAGTTGGTTTTTCTTCATCCTTCCTAGCCATGCTAATATGATGACAACAAGAGTAAGCGCCGAGAAAACTTAACAACTTATATACTACTGCCGAATCGATTAGTTAGTCTTAGGGAGTAGGAAATAATCGTTTGGACACGCCTTGTTAAGGTCGGTAAAATTCACACACATCCACCACTTGTTGTTCATCTTTCACACCATGACTTGATTGGCTGGTCACTTAGGGTGTAGAACTTCTCTGATGAAGCCAGATCTTTTGGAGCTTGTCGATCTCTTTCCAAATAGTCTCCTTTCGATCAGGCGTGAATCTTTATAGTTTCTATTTGATTGGCTTTGTGTCCAGTCGAACCATCAACTTGTGCTCAATCACTTCCTTGGGACTCTAGGCATATTGAATGATTGCTAGGCAATGGTGCCTGTCACTTGGAGGAAAGTGATGAGCTCGAGTTCCTATTTCTCCTCAAGTCCTATCCTTATTTTAACTATTTTCTCAGGGTTAGAGTTAAAGAGTGGTACCACCTTGATAGTGTCGTTAGGCTCTATAGAGGCATTTGGTTTACTATGCTTCCAATGAGGTTGTTCTGTGGCGGACGAGCGTGGAGTCTGATTGATAATGTTGATACTTTTTTTATCGCACCGCACATCAATCTTTATGTTCCTAGGAATAGTAATGACTCGCTTAGGTTCTAGAATCTTGATGAGCTGGTATACGTAATGAGATATTGCCATGATTTTGGCCAATGCAGTCCATCCGAGGATTGTGTTGTATGTTGTATTGAAGTCGGCAACATTGAATGCAATTTTCTTGGTCTGAAAGTTGTCTAGGGCACCAAATGTAATTGGCAGTGTGATCTTCCTCGGCGGCTTTGAAGACTACTTTAGAGTGATTCCATGGAAATGCTGCTCTGAAGACTTGAGCTTGTTTCGAGGGATCTTCATAGCTTATAGTGTGCTGAAGAAGAGTAAATTAATAGAGTTGTCCCTATCTGTCATGACACATGCAGTCCTAATATTTCTAATAGTGAGCCAACCACTATAGGATGTCGACCATGGTTGTATATTGAATCTGAGGAAGAGTCCTCGGATTCGTAATCTCCAAGCTCATGGAGTACGGATGGCTCATCTGGATCTAATCCAATGACCCCACTAGACGATTAGAGTCGATATCAGTCATTTACTGATCCTGCTATGTATCATCAGATTGAATCTAATGGAGTAGAGCGAATCATTTATCGGTGTAGGCTTGTCATCGGAAGTAGCTTATCGAGTGACCTTCGTGTTGAACACCTTGCACTCAGACAACGAATGAGAACTTGTTTTGTGGATGGTTCACCATGGGCGCTTCATTGAAACCTTCCTACTTGGATGTAGCTTGACTCTCTTTACAAGCGGTTTAGGTATGCATATTGACAATTCCAGTGATGTAGTCGTCACTGGGATGATGATGATTCTGATTTGAAGGTAGGTAACCGCTGATCGGATTAAATCTCCCTAGCCTAAGCTATCATTGAAACCTTCGCCGGAAGTGTTGCTTTTTAAAGTTATCTTTAATGGAAACCTTTGGAACACTTGGAACCCTACCTGACGCACCAATTATCGATGAGTGATATCCGACTATGGTATTTATAGCGTAAGATTTGTCTGATACCAAAATATCTATGAAATGGTAACGAGGAGACAACACAAAGGGATTTTTATATGGGTTTAGGCCATCGATATGAGTAATAATCCTACTCCTGTTTATATATATTCGAAAAATTAAACCACACAGAGTACAAGCGCGGAAACAATCTACTCTATTTAGCCTATCTCACTAGTATATGGCGACTTGAGGTGCGAGATATAGTTGGTGGCTAGTAACGAGACGACTTCGTAGATCTTGGCTCAATGTGATATGTATTCTTACTCAAGATTGGATGTCCTCCCCTTTCTAGGAAGTCATTATATTTATACCGATAAATGATCTCTTTTTCTAGTAGAAATTCTTATATAGTAGGTTGATTTATTCTTAGATCACACTCCACAATCTTGTTTTATTTGGGATCGATTTTCTTATTTAATTGTATGCACTTCTATCTTTTAAGTATACTTGTCAATATGTATATAAATATATGATATTTTTAGAGATATTTAGTATATGTATAGGATGTATGTTGACACTGACACTATTTTTTCCTACATACCAATCAAACAAGAATCTCTAAGTTTTATTTTGTTTTTTTTACCAATCATACATTTTGTATATGCATTTTTATTCTATTCATAGTTTTTCCTATTCTTGCATTTTTCAATCCTGTGATTCAAAGGACCTAAATAGAGAATATGGTTATAATTGGTTGAAATAAAAAGATAAAAGGAGAAATAGATATTTTTAAGCACAAATTTTAAATGTTAAAATTTTAGGATAGATGAAGTTTATGAGCAAGATGTAGAAAAATATTGCCCCATTTCAAGAAACAAAAACAACGTAAACTTACGATACTTGAACCTAGAAAAATGTATAATAACCTTTCTATACACACCTTTTATTTTCTTTTCAATTATAAGGACTAAAACGAAAATGGTAAGAGGATAAAAATGCAATTCCCATAAGTTCAGGTCCTTGAAGCAAAAAGCGCAGGCATTTTAGTTTAGCCGCCGTCCGGAGACAGCACATTTCAGCTACACTACCAGAACAGAACTCCTCGATTCTTTCAAACGGAAGGAAACTAAAAACAGCCTGTAATTACCATTTCTGCCCTTTCCCCTCCCTACAGGACTCCCCAGCCCCGCCGTCGCCGCGCCGTCATCGCCGGCTGCGCGCGGAGCCGCAGGGCGCTCAAAGCAACCACAACCGCGAATCTCACAGAGGAGAGAAGAGGGGGACGGGGCGGAGGAAAAGGGGAGAGGTGGAAGCAACCAGCAGCAGCGAGGCGGGGCAGGTGGCAAGGCAGGGGGGAGACCGGGCGGAGACCGCTCGAATTGGTCCCCGAGACGGGCGCCGGTCTCGCCGGCGGCGGGATTCTTCTGCTGGAGCTGACGGATTCGTGGTTCCCTCCGGTCCGAGGCTGATCCGCCCATGGTACTGTTACGGATCGTATGCTTGTTTCTCCCCTCTTGCTTTCCTCAATACTAGCTTCTCGGGTTTTTGTGGATTCGGATCGGATGATATTTCGCTGCGATTTGGAGTTTTGGATTAGCTCCCATGGCTTGGATGGAGCCTTCGATGAGATGCTAGGTGTACTCGATGACTTGGGCGACTTAGTCGATGAATTCACCAGCTACTTCACGATGCTCAATTGCCCACAGTAGTGTAATTACAACTTTTGAAATTGTTTAGCTACTATTTTTGGTGTCTGCCGACTTGCTTAGTGTGTCAACTTTAGAGACCTGGACTTAGGCAACATTGGGGTAGGGCAACATGGTTTGGAACTTTGGATAGTACTCACTTGGTAGGTGAAACGACTCCTTTGAGTGACATGGATGACAGCAATGGTTAGCCTAGCTCTTATTTGCAGATAAGTTCATTCTGCGGTAATGTGAAGGACGCGGAATGAGATTTATTAATAACTTCGTGTGCGTTTCACGTTTTCTGTGCTTCTTGAAGTTTGCTAGGTGATGTTCGAAATGGCACTATACATTTTTCATATGCATTATGAGCAGTTTTTAGGTCCTGAGTCCTTACACATAACTTTCTGAGTTCAAATACTCATTTGTGAAGCTATAACTAAAACTATTTGAGGAAACCATGATATTTGCATGTTTTTTAATCAACTAACTAGGATTAAGCTTAAATATTATGACACTTTGCAGAACTTAAATACTAAGGTTTTGGACAACTAGTAAGGATTAAGCTTAAATACTATGACACTTTACTACTAAGGTTTTGAAACAACTAGTAGTAAGTATTAAACTTAAATACTATTACACTTTGCAAAATTTAAATTCTAAGGTTTTCATACCATGATAACCTAATACTGCAAAAGTCAAATACTAAGGTTTTCAAGCCTTCACAAGTTTGCACATCACAAAACTGATTTTGAGCTATTGCATGCTAAATGGACTAGTGGAGTGAATTTTAGCCTGATCTTTTAGTGTTCTGATCTCTGAATCTTTATCAATCTTCTAGATGAGACCCTATGCATTGCTGCGGGAAAATTGCATGATAAAATGGTAGGCATAATGTGCGAAGTAGATTTTCTTGTTACCAATTGGTTCACTTCATGTGCTTTGTACAATTTGCACCTTCGATCGTTTCTCCAAAGGCTATACATAATTGATATGCATGGTGTGGAGAACAGACAATTTCTACCCTAGATCAATCATCTAAAAGGCTGAAAACAATTAAGGTGATGTGGCTTCCTGACAGAAGAGAGAATCAATCATCTACAGTTAGTGAGGGGCAAATATGTCAGCATAGGATTCAATCATTGGAGGATACTTTTAACCAAAAATATTACATCTGTTTCAAGAATATAACAGGTATTATGGCACCTTGTGAGATCTACTATGAATTCACCTATGACCTACATGTTAGAGGAAAAGAAGAAGACGGCATTGAATCATTCACTCCGCTAAAGCATATCCTGTCTTTACCTTTTGGCTAAAATTTCAGTTTCTTCAAAAGCCTTCTTAGGATATGATATATTCATCAACCCTGAGTGTCTGATGCTTGGTACAGTTGGTAGCAATTCGTCATGGATTTCTCTTTTCCTCTCTGTCATGTCCAACATACTTACTCTCTCAGTTAGCACTTATCAGTTATTTATGACAATTTTACAAGATGTAACACAACCCTTTGCATGAGAATGAGGGAAGAGCATCAAAACCTTAAATTACTAGTTCCGTTTTATCTAGGCATCTCTTTGATTACTGCACCATGTGTTTTGCAGGGTACTCCTGTTAATATTATTGTTGGTTCTCATGTTTGGGTTGAGGACCCAACTCTGGCCTGGATAGATGGAGAGGTTGTTAGCATAAAAGACAACGAGGTTCATGTGCAGACTTCAAATGGGAAAAAGGTATAATTTGTAGTTTCTTATCATGCATTCTGCATATCATTGTTATCTTGTTCGTAGTATTTCCTTAAAATCCTTCAATGAATCTATGTTGCTCTGTTTTAATAATTAATATAAAAGGAGTACTTTACAGTACTGTTTCACTATTTTACATGTGGCTGACTGTAACTATGGATTTTATCTTTTTGAAGTAAAATGGATTGTGAGTTTCATCACAAGTACTGCTTTTGCACAGGTTACTACAAATAAATCAAAAGTTTTCCCCAAGGATATGGAAGCTCCACCAGGAGGAGTGGATGATATGACAAGATTATCATACTTACATGAACCTGGTGTTCTACAGAATCTTGCTACCCGTTATGAGCTAAATGAAATATATGTGAGTGCCTTATCTTTCTGCCCAAAATCTTACTTTCAATGCACCGCATGATTAGCACATGATAACCATTCTGTTGCATTATCAGACTTACACTGGCAGCATTTTGATTGCGGTAAACCCATTTCAAAGATTGTCACATCTCTATGATACCCATATGATGGAACAATACAATGGTGCAGATTTTGGGGAGCTAAGTCCTCATGTCTTTGCAGTTGCAGATGTTGCTTACAGGTGGACTGTTGTTGTATAATATTGATATTGACAGATATATGATCATCTGTCAGCGGATTGTACTTTTTACATACCTACATTACCCTGATGTGACTTATTAATGTGACTATTTGAGCAACCAGGGCAATGATAAATGAAGGGAAAAGCAACTCTATATTGGTCAGTGGTGAAAGTGGTGCTGGCAAGACCGAAACAACAAAGATGCTTATGAGATATCTGGCACACTTAGGTGGGAGATCAGGAGTAGAAGGAAGAACTGTAGAACAGCAAGTTCTAGAGGCAATGCATTTAACCTTTTCTTTGTCTGCATACTAATTTATTTTTCAAATAAAAACAAACTTGCGTTGGCTGATTTCCTTATAACCAATATAATTTCAGTCAAACCCAGTTCTTGAAGCTTTTGGTAATGCAAAGACTGTGCGGAACAATAACTCGAGGTAAGTTATTGCATTGTTGCTTTCATTTTCTTTTCCTATCATTGATATTTCTTCTTGCTTTATTTGAACATTACCAATTGGTTGTTTGACATTCTCATTTGCTTTGCAATTCTGGTAAAGTCGCTTTGGTAAGTTTGTTGAGATCCAATTCGACAAGACTGGACGCATTTCAGGAGCTGCTATCAGAACTTACTTGCTGGAAAGATCCCGTGTATGCCAAATAAATACTCCAGAGAGAAATTATCATTGCTTTTATTTCCTTTGTGCTGGACCCCCAGAGGTATGTTTTCATATTGATTTACTGATACTTGTCTGACTATTAATCTCTGTTTCGAACATGGAACTCAGTGTAGCCTAAAGGACATTCTTTACTATGGATGTACATAATATGCAGGATACTCAGAGGTATAAGTTGGCGGATGCTAGATCTTTTCATTACCTCAATCAGTCAAGCTGTATTGAAGTAGAAGGAATTAATGACGCTGAAGAATATTTAGCAACAAGAAGGGCCATGGATATAGTTGGAATCAATGAGGAAGAGCAGGTTTGTATTGTATTGTGCTGAAGACCTGAAGCTATTGGAAATACTAGATTGAGGACTAATGACATAAATAATTACCATATTACAGGAAGCTATATTCAGGGTTGTAGCTGCTATACTTCATCTTGGAAATATAAATTTTGCTAAGGGAACAGAAATTGATTCATCTGTGATCAAGGATGACAAATCCAGGTTCCACCTTAACACTGCAGCAGAACTGTTGAAGTGAGTACTTTCTCCTTTTGTATTCTTTTCCTATATGTTCAGTGTGACCAAAAATCAAATTGCTAATGACTAAGGTTTCTTACAGGTGTGATTGCAAAAATCTGGAAAAAGCACTGATAACACGAGTAATAGTTACTCCTGAAGAAATTATAACTAGAACACTTGATCCTGCTTCTGCAGTTGTTAGCAGAGATGCGTTAGCAAAAACAATATACTCCCGATTGTTTGATTGGTAATGACCCTTTCCCTTTTTCCTGGCTGAAAAACTCAACTAGATTTCAACTCTGCATCTTCACATCTCCACTGTTACTGTTATCTTGTGCACAGGATTGTGGAGAAGATCAATGTCTCCATTGGACAGGATCCAAACTCGAAACAGTTGATTGGTGTCCTTGATATCTATGGTTTTGAGAGTTTTAAAATTAACAGGTTAGTGTTTTACACCTTTTTCAAACATGGTGAAAAATCCATTTCATGTTATATGCTAAAACGGCAATGTGTTGCACTCCTCTAAACAGTTTTGAGCAGCTGTGCATCAATTATACAAATGAAAAGTTGCAACAACATTTTAACCAGGTATGTCTTGAATTTGTTCTTGAAATTGAACTTTGCTCTAGAGATTGCTGGTTTATGTCTAATGTGAGATGTTTGCCCTGCAGCATGTGTTCAAAATGGAACAAGAAGAATACACCAGAGAGGAGATAAACTGGAGTTACATAGAATTTGTTGATAATCAAGATGTGCTAGACTTGATAGAGAAGGTACACATTTCATCATATCTTACATGCTATAAGATGGCACGCATGTTGCAAAGTAGGTATAATATAAGTTCTGCAAAAGAATATATAATACAAGCTAAATTTATATAGTTCCCCTATATGGTTGATGTTCAGAATATCAGATAAAGAGATGGGATAAAAGTTTCCAAAAAAAACCTACTCTCATCCTACAAATGGTGGTTGGGCAATGAGGCTTGTTCGGTTGTTCCTACAGGGTTACATTGTCACTATTCCTACCAATAACAGTGTCAGTAATTATAAATCAATTAGAGAATGACCCAATTCGTGTTCTCATGTTGAAATAATCATCATGCTGACCCCTAGGCTGTTTGATGCTTGCTTCTTGAGATAGCTTAGCTTAGGCTAGAGGAAAATCTGTTCTGTAAGTTTTGAACCTTCAGGGCTCCACCACCTGGGAGTTTACTGATTTCATGGATTTATTCAATTAATCGGGATATTTGGGGTTATATCCTTAGGTTGTTGAAGCGTCTTTTTGGTAGTATTGTACTTGCAGTGCATATAATGTTTCAACAGGCTTGTGTGAAATGGTATGTGGTTGATAGATATAATAGAAAGTGTCCTGGTTATGATGAGCTTTTACAGATTCCCTTCATACATGTGATGCTTCTAGTTCTAGGATGAGCTAAGGCTTGGCCAGACAATCATTTTGTATTTGATTGTGGAAATTGGAAACAACATATTGTTTTTTGTAATCTTTTTATTTTAGAGTTCTATACAATGGCAATAACACATGTTTCCCTTCTCACAGAAAGGTGGTTTGATCGCGCTTCTGGATGAAGCATGGTATGTTTTGGAACTCACAATTATCATTCCAAACCACCTGCAAGCAACATAGATTTCTCCAACCACTATCTCATCTGAAACAATTGTACATTATTTCAATCCTGTGACATGTGACGGCTTGTGAATTAATAATGTTTTGCAAATTTTGTTTGCAGTATGTTTCCTAGATCGACACATGAGACGTTTGCACAGAAGTTGTATACAACATTTAAGAATAACAAGCGGTTTGCCAAACCAAAGCTTTCACGCACAGATTTTACAATTGTTCATTATGCTGGTGATGTAAGCCTTCTTCATTAAAGGATAACTATATTATTACAAAAAGGTAGCCATCATACTAATTAGACATAGTTGTGTATTGTCCACAGGTGACATACCAGGCTGATTTTTTCCTAGACAAGAACAAAGATTACGTAGTGGCTGAACATCAGGATTTGCTGAATGCTTCTTCTTGTCCTTTCGTAGCTGCTTTATTTCCTGCACTCCCTGAAGAGACGGCAAAATCTTCAAAATTTTCATCAATTGGGTCACGTTTTAAGGTGAAACTTTACTTGATTTTGTTCTAATTTCCACAACATGGTTGGAAAAATATGTGTAGTATGCTAGTAGCATACATATTTCTCATTTACACATCCTACCTTGTTTGTAGCCTTAAAATGAACCTTCTGCTTCTTTAGAAGCTATTGTTTCCACAAATTATATTCTACTGGAATACTGGATGCATCAGTCCAATCATTTTGTAATATTATCTCCAGAACATCTTTTAGTGCTAGAAGAACTAGTGGTTAGATCATGTTGTGTTGCCATGTTAGCTCATGCTTGGTATGCCAAAATAGTGTTTGACATGCATGGAAATCTCGTATGTGAATCAAAATATTATAGATCACATATCATGTATCACATATGATTCCATGTACTGTATAAATGTTATATATGTCGCCACATCACTGTCATTGAAAATTCTTAGCGTGAGTTCTAACGTATCCTTCTGACCTTCCCTTGGCACTCTCCTTTGGTTGCCAAAATGGCTGTGTATGACACTGTTGTTCAGTTCCTCCTGCTATAGATAGCAGAAATAATCATTAGGTCTGCATGTATATTGTAGCCTGGAGAAAAATTTTGTGTTGTTACAGCTGTAATGACTGCTCAAGTATTCACTAATTATATTTATAACCTCTGGTAAGTCAAATAACGTGGTGCCTCTGTCCCAAGATGTAAGTTGTCCTGCAGTTAACCTTCTGATTCATTTAAAAGTATATATAAATTTGCTACATGCAAATAATACCATTCAATTTGTCTTCGAAAATAATTTCATGTGATAATATAATATTATTAAAATTTGGTGCCAAAGTCTTGCTTTAGAGACCAAAAAATAAAATATGATTTAACAATTTGGGACGGAGGAAATATTTCTATCTGATAAAGTATATCTTATTTACAATACCGCTGACCCTTTTTGTGTTTACATTCCTGCTCTACAACTCTCAGCTGCAACTTCAATCTCTCATGGAGACCTTGAGCTCAACAGAACCCCATTATATTAGATGTGTGAAGCCAAACAACCTCCTCAAGCCAGCCATTTTTGAGAACTCAAATGTTATACAACAACTGCGATGCGGAGTAAGATTTGTATACTCTATTATTGCCATCATGGTAGCTTCTGGTGAACTAATTCTGACATATTGTAGGGCGTTCTTGAAGCTATCAGGATCAGCTGTGCTGGATATCCCACAAGGAAAACATTTTATGAATTTGTTAATCGCTTTGGTGTTCTTGCTCCTGAAGTTCTAGAAAAAAGGTGGGAAATCCATGTTGAAAGGAAAATAAAGTTTTTCGCTCATCTGCATGGTATTTTTTTATATTTCAAGCTATTCACTTTTATTTTGTTCTTGTATCTAGCAATGATGATAAAATTGCATGCCAGAAGATTTTGGAAAAAATGGGGCTGGAGAACTACCAGGTAACACATGCTGCAGAGGCCAAATGCTCATGGTGTATGTATGGGTTTGCGTCATTGTGCTAACAGAATCAGTGAATTTTATCACATAGCAATGCTGGAAAAAGATGCATGCTGTGTATACATGTTTTGAGGCTTTACTGTTGTTGTCATTGGGTTTGCTCTTACATAATCTCTTGATTGCCTTTCAGATCGGAAAAACAAAGGTATTTCTGAGAGCTGGGCAGATGGCTGATCTGGATGCACGAAGAGCAGAAGTACTAGGAAGAGCAGCAAGAATTATACAGAGACATATCTGTACATATATCACAAGGAAACAGTTTGTTTTGCTTAGAAGATCAGCAACACAGCTACAATCTTTCGTTAGAGGTACCCCTTCCCCTTCTGTAATGCAGTTTCTGCAGCATTGGACAGATTTTATGCAGCTGTCTTTTTCCCTTTTGTAATCTAGGGACCTTGGCACGTAAATTGTACAATTTCATGAGGCGGGAAGCATCAGCAGTGAAGATACAAAAGAATGTTCGTCGTCACAAAGCTCGTGTATCTTATTTACAACTACAGGAAGCTGCAATCACGTTGCAGACAGGATTAAGGGCAATGTCTGCCCGCAAAGAATTTAGATTCAGGAAGGAAACTAAAGCAGCTGCTCATATCCAAGTACTTACGGTTTCAATTACATTGTTTTGTAATAGTATTTCATCAATTTTACAAATTATGCCATGGCTTGAGAAGTTTAAGTTCATCATGTTTCTGAAACTGTACTGTTTATTTGTTCTTTTTGTAGTTTTCCTTTGTTGTTGTCGAAACACTCATTGTAATATTTGTGAATATGTGGTGGTATTTTAAACACAGGCTCAGTGGCGCTGCCACAGAGACTATGCGCATTACAAGAATCTGCAAGGAGCAGCTCTTACTTATCAGTGTGCATGGAGACAAAGGCTTGCAAGAAGAGAGCTTAGAAAACTCAAAATGGTAGCTTGTTATCCCTTTGCAATCTTCAAATGTTCTTTACCATAACATATGTCATTATTGTGTTTATCCATGAATCATCTGCAGGCTGCAAGAGAAACAGGGGCCCTTAAGGAGGCTAAGGATAAACTTGAGAAGCGTGTTGAAGAACTGACATGGCGCCTTGGATTGGAGAAGCGCTTAAGGGTACCTGTCCCTTGTTCATTAGGCTCCTGATCCTGGTGACACTATTTGGACTTTGGTACTTGAGGCTTAAATGTAACATTCTCAATTTGCAGACTGACCTTGAGGAGGCAAAAGCCCAGGAAATTGCTAAGCTGCAAGAGACATTGCATGATATGCAACAGCAAGTTGAAGAAGCAAAGGCCATGATTGTTAAGGAAAGAGAAGCAGCTAGAAAGGCAATAGAAGAGGCACCTCCAGTAATCAAAGAGACCCCTGTATTGGTTGAAGACACAGAAAAGATTAACTCACTGACAGCTGAGGTTGAACAACTGAAGGTATGGTAAATCTGAACCATTTCTGTGTGTCCCATGCAGTTACTTTTTTCCCCCTGGTAATTGCCGTAAGTGGTTTCCAATAGTTGGTGCATGCATAAATATAGACCTTATTATACTGATCTTTCAATGAAATGGTCTTTTGTTGAGGTATTTTTCATTGACCACAATATCAACTTCTACATTTATCTGAACCCAACAAGCTGCCTTCTTGTGAAAATTTGCAAGGTTTATGACATATTTTGCTTATCTTATGAAGGAAATGTTATTAAGTGTTAAGTGGAAAATAGGTCATGTGGTTTCTGTAATGTGTGTAACAATTTGAGGAAATCCTTATACGCTGTCTTAGAAGTCCCATTCCACAATTTGCCACCCTCTTCAGATAAAGACAATGATGGTAGTAGTGGACCCTGTGGATTTGGAATTCAAAGTATATGTTTGTTGTATAATTGAACTTGTGCAGTTGCGCCTGACTGTAATGTTTGCAGGCTTTGCTGCAAACTGAAAGGCAAGCAACAGAAACTGCTAAGAAAGAATATGCTGAAGCTGAACGGAGAAATGAAGAACTAATCAACAAATTTGAAGGCACAGAGAAAAAGATTGAGCAACTTCAGGATACTGTCCAGAGGTGCAGTCTAAACAAAGCTATCAGTTGTCATTATTTCATTTCGTTGGTTCTAATGTTTTGCTTTTGTTAACGATGCTGCCTCTGTTTATACTTATATTAGCATCTTTTCCTTCATTCTGAATAGTCTTATTGTAAAATTGATCACAGGCTGGAAGAGAAAGCAGCTAACATGGAGTCTGAGAACAAAGTGCTACGTCAACAGGCTGTTGCTATTTCTCCTACTGCAAAATCATTAGTTGCATATCCTAAGTCTCCTTTCCAAGTATTCCATGACCCTGACCCTGACTACTTACATTCTGTATTAATATAATTCTTTTCAAATTTCATCATGATGGCCTAATATTTCAAATCAATTGTGCTTTATTAGTTGAAAACTCTGGAGAATGGCGTAGCTCCATATGGAGAAGTGAAACCATTACCTGTAAGTGGAAAGAACAACGTGTACATTTGACATTCATTCAAAAGTTACTGATATTAGGTATCTCTGCTTAGAATGTCACCCCTATCTCACTCAACCCCAAAGAGCCTGAGTCTGAGGAGAAGCCACAAAAATCACTCAACGAGAAGCAACAGGTGTGCTTTTTTTTTGGTTTACTCCATTGTTTGTTCGACATTTCTGTCCTGAAGCAAATTACACATCTCTGTTTATTTGATCCTGAAGTTATGTCAACTGTGAGTTATTTTTCATCCTGTATTCATTTTGTGCTTCAGGAAAACCAAGATATTCTTATCAAATGTGTATCACAAGATCTGGGATTCTCCAGTGGGAGACCCATTGTTGCTTGCCTTATATATAGGTGCCTTCTACATTGGAGATCATTTGAAGTTGAAAGGACTGGTGTTTTTGATCGTATAATTCAAACAATAGGCACTGCAATAGAGGTAATAAATAATATATTGCTTTGTATTCCACTTTACCTCTTTTTTCTTGGAAAGCTGCATATGACATATTGTTTGCCTAGTACAGATATCTTAGGCTTTTGTGGTAGAAATTGAAAAACAGAAATACTGAAGCTTAAAATTTTTAATACTGCTATTTCTTATAGATTAAAATTCGTTTACCCTTTATGGTTGTCATATTGCTAATTTGCTATCTAGCTAAGTTTAAATTCTTACTTTCCAAAGGCCCAGGAAAATAACGACAAACTAGCATATTGGCTCTCCAACTCATCCACGTTACTCCTACTACTACAACGAACACTGAAAACAACTGGAGCAGCTGGACTCACTCCTCAGAGGCGAAGATCTTCTGCGGCATCATTTGGGAGGGTGTTTTCGGTAAAAACATATTTCATCTCTATTTGTTTTACTCTTAGCATTCTAGGATTTTCTAGTCTGAATATCTTTTAATTCATCATTTCTGAAAACAAAAGGGAATAAGAGCTTCACCACAGAGTGCTGGCCGTCCTTTTCTGACTAGCCGCTTGATGGGAGGGATAGGTGATCTTCGTCAAGTTGAGGCCAAGTATCCTGCTCTGCTTTTCAAGCAGCAGCTTACAGCTTTCCTTGAGAAAATCTACGGCATGATAAGAGACAACTTGAAGAAGGAGATATCTCCATTACTTGGTCTTTGCATCCAGGTATGAATTGGTGGCACTAGATTGGCTTTTGTTTTATAAAAAAAAGAGAGTGAACTTCAGGTTTGTTTTTGTGATACTTATTTTTTGCAGGCACCAAGAACATCTCGTGCAAGTCTAATTAAAGGATCTCGTTCTCAAGCGAATGCCTTGGCCCAGCAAACCCTGATTGCCCATTGGCAGAGCATTGTGAAAATTCTAACGAACTACTTGAATGTTCTGAAAGCCAATTATGTACGTAGGCAATGTTTCATCACATACTGTTTTGATTGAGTTGACATTAACATGTGCTGTATTAAATGTGCAACAGGTCCCTTCATTCTTAATCAGCAAGGTGTTCATGCAAATCTTCTCATTTATTAACGTTCAGTTGTTTAACAGGTAAGATTTGGCTCTTGCTTTACCTGTTCTACATACCTTCCTGTTGGGATTTTGAGATACTCCTATCTTGTAGTCTGCTTCTTCGACGAGAGTGCTGTTCATTTAGCAATGGAGAATATGTCAAAGCTGGACTGGCAGAATTAGAGCAGTGGTGCATTTATGCGACTGAAGAGGTGATTATGGACCTTTTTTTTTTATTTTCCTGGAGACTATTTAATATTTTGTTAACATATGTGTTATATACAGTATGCAGGTTCTTCCTGGGAAGAATTGAAGCATATTAGGCAGGCTGTTGGATTCCTTGTAGGTGTTCTATATTGATTGTATGTTTTGTTTTTAATTTTCTGGGTCAAAATAGGGTAATCTAACTGGTTGTGTTATTAGGTAATTCATCAAAAGCCAAAGAAAACACTGAAAGAAATCACCAACGATTTATGCCCTGTAAGTGATCTTTGAGCTGAATTAAGCTTTGTAAGCCATTGACATTTGTTGGTTAACTTGTCATGTATGTTGCAAACTTTCAGGTCCTTAGCATACAACAGTTATACCGAATCAGCACAATGTATTGGGATGATAAATATGGAACCCACACTGTTTCATCAGAGGTAATCTTGTTCGGCTTAATTCCAGTTCTCAAGTTTTCCCATGAACATCTGCTACTGAGTCAAGCAGTGGAGTTACTATATTTCTGTATTACTAAATTTTGTTTTTGTTTATGCACAAATGATTATAGGTCATCTCAAGTATGAGAATAATGATGACAGAAGACTCGAATAATGCAGTGAGCAGTTCTTTCTTGCTGGACGATGATTCAAGGTTATTTCCTTACACCAACTTCAACAAAAGTCATTCACACCTGAAAATTTTGTTCTGTAATGTTGACCATGGTACTTCTAATTGCAGCATTCCATTTTCAGTGGATGATATCTCAAAGTCGATGACAGAAATTGAGGTAACAGACGTTGATATGCCACCTTTGATCTGGGAGAACTCTGGCTTTACTTTCCTACACCAAAGAAAGGATTAACAACATGGTCTTTTCAATTGCAAATCTCTTCTACATTCCTTTTGTCTACCCAGCTTCAACCTGTGCATAACTCATGTACATACTACTCATGCCCCTTTTGCTCTTTACCAAACCACATCGTCTATTCTGGTCAGTAATCGTTAGGTCTATTTGTTATTTATTGTTAGGTCTTCGGTTTGATTGATTGGTTCTTTTTCTCCAATTTTCTCCCCCTTTTTCTGGGGGATCAAATTTATATTGTAACGGAAGGGGTCGGATACCCCTGGTCAGGTCCCCGAGCTGCTATTGGAAAAGCTCGTGTTCCTCTTAGCGTCTGGAAAAAGTTTTCCACATCTGTTGTCAGGTCACCGGTGTCGTATTGTAAATTGCAAAGATGAACATAGTTGAAAAAAAATCACATTGGAAAACTGAGCTTTTGGTGTATTCTGCCCCTATTTTCATCCTCTTAGATCTCTTAAATCAGGGATGCAATGGAGACCCCAAAATTAAATGTCTGGTTTTATCTTCATTGGGTAAGGCAAAACAAAAAAAAAACTGTATTTGCCTTGTGTCTCAAACACCTAAGATTCTCATCAAGAGTACTTCCAATATATGACCATCCATAAGAAACTTGAATTTCAAATAAATTACAACGTATGCTGTTGAAAAGAAGAAATGATCCCAAATGTTGACGTACCAGGTCTGAGACCTTAACGCCGGCGCTCTTCCCCTTCTGGTATCCTCTGCCGCGGCGAGAGGTTGGTAGAGGGGAGATGATGCATGCATGTTGCGCTATATTTGTGTTGTGCCGGATTCTAGGGATCAGAAGTCGGTGGGCAGCTGTCTGATTCGCCGGATTGGCTGGTACGAGGTGCACCGGCCGCTAGCGAATAATAGTACGATATAACCCTAAAGTCACACAGTTTCTCAGTTCAGCAGACGGCTCCAAAACGGACTGTTTGTGTTTGGATCTGACTTTTACTGAAGCTAAGCTTTATTAAACAGATTTTAGAGCCAAACAACCTAATTTTTTTATCACGTAACAGAACTGTTCTCATAAAGTTACCTACTTCTACCTAATAAATCCATCACATCAGCATCAGCCGTCAGGACTTACATACCAGTTCCAAAATGAAAAAAAAAAACAAGGACATAGCCCTTTGCAGCAGTTATTTCTGTTGTCCTTCCCGCCTCCTTTTCCCTTCTTAACCTTAATAATTTCCAGTACCAGCACTATACTCTCCCACTGGTCGATTTCCCTGCCATTGACTCCACCTCACTATTCCCTTCCCTACTCCTTTACAGAATGTACCCGTGCATGACAGGTAGGCTAAATGTTTGCTTCACCTCCTAATTACTACTACTAGTAGTTTAATTATCACTGTTCAGCTGGTACAAACTACAAATCCAATTTTGGTTGGTGAAAAGTGAAAAACAAATGGAGAAAAAGAAGAAAAATGATTTATTTTCAGTGCGATGCACTCCAGCTGTTGGATGCGATGTGCGGGCCACCACCTCGCCTCCATTTCCCCCATTGGAGGGAGCTGGCCGTGCACTGTGCACATAATAGAATGGCCCGTTTAGTTGAAATGTATTATTTGATCTATTAATAAATTAATTACTTTGTTGGCATGCACTGGTGACTGGCCTACCGAACCTCTGCAAATTGGCAATTCCTCTGTTTACTTGAAAAAGTTCCAAGTTTTTGTCTGCTTCATATAACCTATGGGATTTCGCTGTCGAAACCATTGAATTTTATTCATGAAATTGGCCATGAGATTATATTCTCTCTCTATTCTTTTCCCTTTTGTTAATGATCTTTGAGGTGACATGTCATTGTTACATGGTAAAGAGAAGAAAAGAAAAGGCAGTGCAGGCGAAGGGAAAGTAGCTAGCAAGCACGCTGGCAGATGCGGATGCCAACTGCAAGCTAGGCGATCGATGTGATCCTTGTCTGTTCGATCATGAGATCGTGCAATCTCTCACAGAATCTCTAATCTCACAGCGGTAATCCAGCTTTATCATGTGTTCATGCCATTAATTCTGATATGTTTAATTCTTCGTCAGTTCCATCTCCAAGATCTCACATGCATCTTCTTGTCAGCAAGAAGCCTCATCAAGATCAAGGTCAAGCTCCCTCCTCTCTATGGATGGAGATCGGATGAGGAGCGCGGCGATCACGCGGACGCAGGGCGGGCCGGCGTGGCGGCGGCTGATCGCCTGGCTGAAGCTTCTCCTCAGTGAGTGATCTCTCGTTTTCCAGCTCGCGGCGATCCATTCATCCATCCTAGCTCTCTCTGTTGCTCGATGCTGTCGTCTTGATGAATCGATCGCCGGCTGTTCTGTGCGGCAGAGGCGTTCGCGCAGAGGTACGGGATGCTGTCGCGGTGGCGCCCGGCGTTCCTTCTCTTCTTGGCGCTCCTGGCGGAGCGGGGCCTGCGCCGCGCCTACCTGTCATGGAAGGAGTCGCGGCTGAGGCCGCGCGCCGCCGTCACCCTGCAGGCCGCGTACAGGGCGATGGCCGCTCGCCGGGAGCTCTCGCTCCGGCGGCGCACACGAGCGGCCGTGCTCATCCAGGTACACCACGCTGCTGCTGCTGCTGCAGAAATTGAGCTTCTCTTACAGTGATTCTTTCTTTTTGCCATATTGGGAAAGGCGCAATGGCGTGCGCGCATGGCGGCGTGGGAGTACGTGACGACGAGGCGGGCCGCCGTGATCTGCCAGTGCGCTTGGAGGCGGTGCGCCGCGAGGAGGCAGCTCGGGAAGCTCAGGCTGGTCCGGCTGGTTCCTCTCTCCCTCAATCGTCGTCTTCTACCTCTCGCCCTTACGCTCTGTGACACCTTTCATGGCGTCCGATACGCAGGAAAGGGCCGAGAAGGAGAGGGCGGAGGAGATGTGCAGGCTCCGGGAGATGGTGGACGTGCTGCAGCAGGCGGTGGAGGACGCGGAGGTGCGGGTGATCACCGAGCGGGAGGCGGTCAAGAAGGCCATCGCCGAGGCGCCGCCGGTGATCAAGGAGATCGTCGCGCACGTGGAGGACACCGAGAAGGTGGACTCGCTCACCGTGGAAGTCGGCCGCCTCAAGGTCACTCTCCCTCTCACACATCAATTCCCCAAATGTGCAGTGGTTCAGATTTCGACATTTCGATCCATGATCAGATTCAGATAAAAAAAATCCAGTTAAGAACCAAACAAATGCTGCATTTCGACATTTCGAGTTGCAGGATTTGCTGGGAGCAGAAATGAAGGCGACATTTGATGTGAAGAAGGCGCTGGCCGAAGCCGAGCTGAGGAACGAGAAGCTGGCTAGGTTGCTCGGAGTTGAGGAGATGAAGAACAAGCAGCTGCAAGACTCCCTGAAAAGGTTGAGTACCGCAGAATACTTTGCTAATGATGTGCCTGCACAATGTATGATCAATGTGTGTGAGTTCATGGGAGAATTCATAGTGTTTTGCATGTTTTTTTTTTTACTTAGGATGGAGGTGAAAGTATCGGAGCTTGAGGAAGAAAACAAGAAGCTTCGAGAGGCCGTCGCGTCAGTCCCTTATGTCAGGTTGCCGTCAAATGTAGACCGTCATGATCCTGATCTTCAGGTACCTGGAATCACATGGATTTTTTTTGCAGAATTTTGATATTCAGCGTGCTCAATCATGTGCATGTTAACAGCAAACTCCAGAGAATGAGAAGGCAGTTTATTGTGAGGTGAAGCCAATGATAGTGGATAGAGGGGTTGATATCCATGTAAGTATAATCCTGAATTATATTTGATCAGTCTATTTGTAGAATAAGTTTCTGATTTAACAAAAATGCAAATTTAAACTACTAGGATAATAAATCCCAACTACCTGGCCTGAATGATCCTGAAGCTGAGAAGCAACAGCAGGTATGACGCTAATTCTGAACTTCTGTTTGTGTTTCAGGCAGTATCACAATTCATTCATGTGTCGCACTTTAACATTTTTTTGGTATTTTTTATAAATATCTAGGAGCTGTTGATCAAGTGTATATCTGAAGATCTGGGGTTCTCTATTGGAAGGCCTATCGCCGCATACCTCATCTACCGATGCCTGATCCACTGGAAATCATTTGAAGAGGACAGGACAACAGTTTTTGACCGCATTATTCAGAAGATAAGTGCTGCAATCGAGGTATGTGGCAGTGATATGCATACATCTGCCACTATTGTTCATAAGACAAAATATATATAATTCTCTGTTCTTTGCTTCAAGGCTCGAGACAACAATGAGACATTAGCATACTGGCTATCCAATTCATGCACATTGCTGCTGCTTCTCCAAAAGACACTGAAAATCAACGGGGCATCTGCTTTGGCTCGTCAGAGGCGAAGAACATTGCCCCTGAAGACGACACAGGTAACGTACCGAAAGCTAACTCTGCATTCTCAACAACCTGACTGATGTAGTGATGTTGTAGCTGAACTTGGGGGGTCCTGGACTCAATACTAGTTACAAAAATTCCAGGAAAATCAAATTCCTAATCATCCTGACCGTCTGGTTCCTGATGGACGGTTGGTCGGTGGACTAGGTGAAGCTTACCAGGTTGAAGCCAAGTATCCAGCTCTTGCTTTCAAGCAGCAGCTCACAGCATTGCTGGAGAAGGTCTATGGAATTATCAGGCACAATCTGAAGAAGGAACTGTCCCCACTGCTTGGTCTCTGTATCCAGGTAGCTGCTTTCAGAATCTCATACTTTCACTTCAAAAACAAATTTGCTGAAAGTTAAGAATTACGGACAAAATATTCTCTAGGTACCAAGAACATTCGTTGTAAGCCCCAGAGGATCATGCTCTCAAGGAACAGACTTGGCACAGCAAGCTTCTATGGCACATTGGCAGAGCATCATCAAAATTCTTACAAATTCTCTGAATATCCTAAAATCCAATTATGTAAGATCCAATACTATAGTGCTACTAGACACAGTTTCTACTTAAATATGTACTCCATTTAAGCCTCTTTGCATTGCAGGTGCCTCCCTTCCTAATCTGCAAACTGTTCACTCAAGTATTTTCATTCATCAATGTTCAATTGTTCAACAGGTACATGCTACTTACTATTCACTTCTCCATATTTCTCAGCATCATGAACTCACATATCAATTTTTTATCGCTTCAATTGTAGTCTCCTGCTACGGCGTGAATGTTGTTCATTCAGTAATGGAGAGTATGTTAAATCTGGGCTGGATGAGCTAGAGCACTGGTGCTTTTGGCTAACGGAGGAGGTTAAAATCTTCACATTGTCTCAGCAAGTCTCTCAGGAAACAGTCTCTAACCTTCATATGAAAAACAGTATGCAGGCTCTTCCTGGGATGAACTGAAGCATATTAGGCAGGCGGTAGCACTTTTGACACTTGAAGAGAAGCACAACAAGGCTCTCAAAGGAATCACCGACGATTACTGCCCAGCAAGTTTTTGATTCTTTATCCACACTACATGCTTTTTCTAATCTTATTACGTCAGTAACAAAATTGGATGATGCGTTCTATCCTGCAAAATAGGCACTTAGCATGCAGCAGCTGTACCGAATCAGTACAATGTATTTTGACGACAAGTATGGAACTCTGGGTGTTCCTTCAGAAGTATGTGAATCCAATACATTCCTGACAAGAACTTACAGAAATTCATTTCTTCACCTATTGGACTAAAAATCTTAACTGCAGGTGGTTTCGAGCATGAGAACCAAAATGGTCCAGCCGGGATCGAACAGTCCATCGGCGCAAGATGACATCAATTTCTTCCTCTTAGATGACGATTTCAGGTGCAATATTTTCACCTTTTTCCTTGGTCGCTTGATGATTAACTGATTCTTACAGAGAGTGAATGCACTTCTTGCTGCAGCATACCGTTCTCCATCGATGACATTGCAAAGCTGATGGTTCACATCGATGTAGAAGATATGGATCTCCCACCCATGATTCCGGAGAACAACGGCTCCACATTTTGAACCCCTGAAATGAAAACACAACAGATCAACACGCCTTTTTTTTTCGTGTTCTGATGATGTACATAGTGCACGATACAAACCACAGTTTTGAGTACAGTATATAACTACTACTTAAAAAAAGAGTACATATACAGATTTTTTTTTTGTTTGGTTGGTCTTCCTTTCGCTTTCACCAGAGAGTGGTTGCTTGTGTGTGCCGGCGTGTACAGAGATGAGCTGATATAATGATATGTAATCCAAGAAAGAAAAAAATGATTTTTTTTTTGTTTGGAGCTTTCAGAGTGTGAAGCTCTCTGAACTGTGAAGTCGTTGAAATGGTATACTACTATCAATCAAACTGGTTTTCTGAATGTAACACCTTCTGTTAAGCATCTGGCACTATAATTGTGTGCCTAATAGCCTATCATTCTTTGTCTAGTTTGAACTGTCAATGTGATCCTGACCCGACCAACAAATAAGTAGTAATTGTTCACGACAAGAAGCTCAATAGTCAATACCAACAGAGTTTGAGCAAGATTAGTGACAGCAATGTAACAGTAAATAATAAATTAAGATCATTGAACACTTGCTCATATCTTTATCAAGAACTGATGCCTCAAGAGAAGGAGGAGAACAAAATGCGTCTGTCAAAATGAAGTTCTTGAAAACAGCAGTATATAGCACGCCACGTTATTCATGCAGCCACCAGATAATAGATGACTGATTGGTTCTGTTCTGCTGAAGTGGTCGCAGAAGTATAACAAACACCATAGGTGTGCAAATTAAAAACATGCAACAGAAACTAGCCAAACAATCCAGGCATGCAACTTTTCAGTTGACTAATAGAATTGCTGCCAACATGCATGACAAAGATATAGATGGCCTCATGTGATAGTAACAAGTAATCTGACGGATGGCTTGCATTTTTGCAGAGTGAGCCGGCATGCATTCAGGAAGCAGCCATTCTGCAGAGTTTGGAACTGAAACTGAAAATTTTCACCACCCTGCAGGAACCGCTTGCTTGCTGCATCACGCCTGAAGCCCAACTGCTGTGGCAACTCTCTAGAGTGAAAAGCAGAGCTCCTAAATTTCTTCGGAGAGATGCTCCTTCACAAGCATGCACGCTAGCTTGCTGTAAGACTTGCTATAGACGTGGCATGCCATATTAGGAGTCTATTAGCTCGGCTGTGTACATAATATGATGTAGAAGGTAGGATTTTTATTCCATCATCTAGAAAGGATAGTCTATTAGCTATTTTATGGGCTCACTGAATGGGTTAGGGTTAGGGTTAGGATCTTGAGTAGAAAGTATCGTTTTTTTTTCTTCTAATTTTCTCGGGAAGAATGTGTTGGGCGTGTGACATGAGGAAGGGGATAGGAATATTAGACCACTGACTTAAGTTGTATATATATAGACCTGACCTCTCCTTATATACTCTCGGGGTATTAGTCACTGTACGTATTTCTATATGGTATCAGAGCGAGTCTAGACATCTTCGGCACGCTAGCTTTCTCTCTCCAGCGAGCCGACTTTTTTCCTTCTCGTCGTTGACGTCTTCTTCCCGTCACCGACCCTCTTCCCGGTACTTTCCTCGCTCTCTCATCTCCCTTTCTTTCTTCTCCCCGTCTATCCCGCAGTCACCTTCTTTTTCTCCGTTTCACCTCCGCGCGACAAGGCAACGGTCTCCATCCGCCTCCTCGTCTCGCCTCGCACTCGTCTCCGCCCTTCTTCTTGCTTCGTGCATCCTTTCTTCTTTGACGCCGGCGCACCTCCGCGCTCGTCGTCTCCATCGACTGGACTTGTCCATCCCTCCATCGGCTGGAACCCTCCCTCGGTTCTCGTCTTTTTCGTCACGCTCAACAGTTCTCGGACGCGAACCTTCTCCCCTCACATCCGAGCCAATCTAACGTGTCCATGGACACGAATCCCTGCCTTCCGAACGCGAACATATTCTGTTCGCGTCTAACAACTCTCCGCCTTTTTTACGTCCGCTCCACTCCTTGGCCTCCACGAGTCCACGAACGTGAATCTTCTCTTCACGGACGTGAACCCTCTCACGTCCATGACCCACCTACTCTGCCACCACCTTTTTCTCAACTACTCCGCTACCTACTCCACATCGGCCAACCACTCCCCATCGGCTGGCTGGCTGACCTACTCTCTATCAGCTTCTCATCTCTCTAATCGGCTGATCCATCCTTCCATCGGCTTCTCCCTCCCATCGGCTTCTTTCTCCCATCGGCTATTTGTCCTTGTTCTCCTCTCATCATGGCCACCGAGTCCGCCCTCAGCTCCGGCACTCTCCTAGTCGCTGAGTCTGCTCCGGCTCTCAGTGCCCCAGACCACACTTTGGGCACCACCTCACCGATCTTCTCCCCTCCCTACGCTGCTGTGAACATGAAGTCTCACGTTCCTATCTCTCTTGACCTTAATGCCAACTATTTCAAGTGGATTTTTTTCTTCAAATCCCTCTGTGGAAAGTTCGGCCTACGGTCTCATATCGATGGCTCCGCTCCACCTCGCCTCGATGACCCCTAGTGGGACATCGCTGAATGCTGCGTGCGCAGCTAGCTGCTCGACTCGGTCGATGACTCTGTCCTCAACCTCGTCATGGACGATATCGACCCCACCGTCCGGGATCTCTAGGTGGCCATCGAACGAATCTTCCTCGCGAACAAGCAGCCTCGCGCCATCTTCCTCCTCAACGAGTTCCATTCCATGGTACAAGGAGACTCCTCTGTCTTCTCGTACTGTCAGTGCCTCAAAGTCAAGGCTGCTGCTCTCCGGGATGTCGGCCACCCTATGGCTGACTCTCAACTCGTTCTCGCCCTTCTGCGAGGTCTCAACCCCCGCTTCTCAAACACCGCCGATAACATCGCCAACGCTATATCCTTTCCATGGTTTGCCTGGGCCCATGACATGTTAGTTCTTAAAGAACTCCGTCTGGCCAACGACTAGAAGACAGCAACCCACACCGCTCTCCTTGCCGTAGCTGATAATGGCTGCCAAGCATCCTGCGCTGCCGCTTTCTCCCGCGGCTCTGGTGGCCATGGCAACACAGCACGCACCGGAAAAGGCAAGGACAAAGGCAAAGGCAGGAACTGATAGGGTCCGATGCAATCGTGACCTACCTCAATCCTTGCCCAACTTGCCGGTCCCACGGGTCCGTGGCTCTGCTACAACCCCTGGGCACCCCAGTCCCAGCCACGCAGCCCCATCGGCTGGCAACTAGGGGTTCTCGACGCCCACCTTTAGGCTCACCTGGCATCGGCTCCCATTCTGCCGCCTCAGCCGATGCTACCAACAACACCCACCCAGTCAGCTCCCTCCTGGAGCCAGGCTAGCCTTGTCGCCGCCCTCAACCAGATGACGCTCCAACTACAGAACCCTTGGGTGCTGGACTCTGAGGCGTCCTCACACATGGCGTCATCGGTCGGTATACTTCGCTCTTGTTACCCCTCTTCCTCCCCCTTTGTCACCATCGGCAATGGCCACTCTCTTCCTGTCCAATACCGAGGTGACTCCTCTCTGTCTACATCCATAACTAACCTTCCCCTTCGCAATATTCTTATCGTACCTTCTCTTATTCACAATCTTATATTTGTTCGCCAATTCACAAGAGATAACAACTGCTCCATCGAATTTGACGCGTCTGGTTTCTCTGTGAAGGATATATCCCAACCCGGTGACAGATCCTTCGCTGCAATAGTGGCGAAGACCTCTACACCATTTCTGCTGCACCGTCTACTCCATACGCCAGCGTCGCCCTCTCCACCAACCTTTGGCATCTTCGCCTTGACCATCCTGGCCCCGACGCTGTCGCCACCCTCCGTCGCAGCGCCTCCATCCAATATACCCACAGCAGCTCCACAGTTTGTCACTCATGTCAACTTAGCAAACATGTGCGTCTGCCTTTTTCTAGTTCTCTCTCTTGTACCTCGTGCCCGTTTGAACTTATACATTGTGATGTATGGACATCTCCAGTTAAAAGTGTCTTCGATAATCAGTATTACCTTGCCATACTTGATGATTACACACGCTATTGCTGGACCTTTCCGTTCATCAGCAAATCAGAGGTCGCCTCTCACCTCACTAACTTCGCCACCTACGTTTCTACTCAGTTCAACCTCCCCATCAAGGCTTTACAAGCCGATAACGGTATGGAACTCGTTAACCGTACCGTTACAACCTTCCTCACCTCGCAGGACATCCATCTACGGCTCTCCTGCCCTTACACCTCTCCTCAGAACGGCAAAGCCGAACGCCTCCTTCGCACCCTCAATAACATCAGTCGTACTATGTTACTTTACGCCCACTTACTTGCCACTTAGTGGATAGAAGCTCTGGCTACTGCGACTTATCTCCTTAATCGGCACCCGTGCTCCCTCGTTCAAAACAACGTTCCATATGCCCTTCTTTACCACACAGTGCCCGACTACTCCCACCTTCGCGTCTTCGGGTGCCTCTGCTACCCAAACCTCACCGCCACTGCTTCCTACAAACTCGCTCCCCGCTCCACCGCCTGCATTCTCCTCGGCTATCCCTCCTCTCACAAGGGATACCGATGTCTCGACCTTTCCACCCGATGGGTCATCGTCTCTCGTCATGTCATTTTTGACGAGACATGCTTTCCCTTCGGTCTGCTTCATCCGAGATCCTCTTCTAGCGATCTCGACTTCCTCCTCACCAACACCATGCCGATCCAGTCTCCTCCACTGTCCCCTCCATCGGCCCCCTCATCAGCCGCTGCTGAGGACTTACCTTTCACCTATCCCACTACTATTCGGTCCGGTGTCCCACCCATCGGACCCCCATCGGCCCCACCTCTCTCATCGGCTTCAGCCGATCCCGTCCCTTTTCCATCGGACACCCCACTTCTATTGGCTCCTCAGCCTCTATCGGCTCCCCCACCCCATCGGTTGCTCCATCTCCATCGGACCGACCGGACCAATCGATCCATCCGACTCCATCGGTTCAGGCCGATCCACTTTCCTCCTTTTCTCTCACCTACAGCCGCCGATCCGGAGCCGATGACGCCCCCACCCGACCAGTTATTCCCATCTCTCCCACACTCTCATCGGCTCCAGTTCCCTCCACCTCTCATATGATCACTCGCTTACAGACTGGGTCTCTCCGTCCCACCAAGCACTACAGGCTCTCTGCCATCCACAGCTCTATCTCGCCCATCCCGGCGATATCTCGCTCCGCCCTGGCTGACCCTCAGTGGCGTGCGGCCATGGCCGACGAGTACAAGGTCTTAATGGACAACGAGACCTAGCGCCTCGTCCCCTGTCCTCCCAGTGCCAACATTGTGACCGGTAAATGGATTTTTAAACACAAATTCCACATCGATGGCTCCTTTACCCGTCACAAGGCTCGCTAGATAGTCCGGGGTTTCTCCCAACGACCCAGTGTCGATTACGACGAGACCTTTAGTCCCGTCGTCAAATCCACCATCATCCGGATCGTCCTCACTTTGGCTGCCTCACACTCTTGGCCGATCCATCAGTTTGACGTGAAGAACGCCTTTCTTCACGGTCATTTGACGAAAACGGTCTACTGCCAGTAGCCCCCAGGCTTCATTGATCCTTCTCGTCCCGACGACGTCTGCCTTCTTCAATGTTCCCTCTACGGCCTCAAACAAGCCCCTCGTGCCTGGTACCAGCGCTTTGCTGCCTATCTCCGGCACATCGGCTTCGTGGCCTCTGCGTCCGATAGCTCCCTGTTCACTCTTCATATCGGCTCCGCTACTGCATATCTCCTTCTATATGTTGACGACATTATCCTTACAGTATCTTTGATATCTCTCCTCAACCAGATCATGGTCCGACTAAGATCTTAGTCCTCTCCACCACTTTCTTGGCATCTTCGTCACCCGTTCCTCTCACGGGCTCTTCCTTTCCCAGCGCCAGTACGCCATCGACCTTCTTCAGTGTGCGGGCATGGCCGATTGTCACCCCACGGCCACCTCGGTCGACACTCAAGCCAAACTCTCCGCTGTCAATGGCGCACTCGTTGCCGATCCCTCTCACGACCCGACCTCACATACGCTGTTCAACAAGTGTGCCTCTTTATGCATGCTCCGCGCGAACCTTACGTCGCGCTGCTCAAGCGCATCCTACGCTATGTGAAGAGCACACTCTTCAGCGGGCTGCATCTCAGCTCCAGCCCCATCGACTCCCTCACCGCGTACTCCAACGCAGACTAGGCAGGTTGCCCCGACTCTCGACGCTCTACGTCTGGCTACTGCGTCTTCCTCGGTGATACTTTAGTCTCCTGGTCCTCAAAACGCCAAACTACAATGTCCCGGTCTAGCGCCGAAGCCGAGTACCGCGCTGTCGCCCACGCCATTGCCGAGTGCTGCTGGCTTCGCCAGCTTCTTTAGGAGCTCCGTGCACCTCTCTTCTCTGCGACCGTCGTCTACTGCGACAATGTCTGTGCTATCTACATAACCGCCAACCCGATTCATCATCGACGTCGCATTAGAACAGGTTCGGCTGCTCCATATACCATTGACGCATCAGTTCACCGATATAATGATCAAAGGCCTACCCACGCCTTTGTTTACTAGTTTTCGGTTCAGTCTCTGCGTCCGTTTTCCTCCCACTGCGACTGCGGAGGGTGTTAGACCACCGGCCTAGTTTATATATATATAGGTCCGACCTCTTCCTGTATACTATCGGGTCTTAATCACTTTACATATTTATTAAGTAGAGAAAAGAGAGTAGGGAGAATTGCAGGTTTTGTTACACCAATGTTAATTCTAGATCATTTGTGGCTGTAAATTTGTCAGTATGTATATATGTATGATTTGGAAGGATTTTGTAGAAAAATATTATATGTATCTTTGCATATGAGTACATAGGCGGTCGACACTACAAACACATGAACAACTGCTAGAAGCGTTTACACAACAGATTTGATTTTCAATGTTGGGTTAAGAATCATGCACCAACTTGTGAGAAAAATATTATACTTTTCAATAAAACTAGAGGAATTATGACCTTGAGTCCTTGACAACTCACTGGAAAGGTGAACTCCTTAAAGAATTTTTTATATCGTTCAAACTTTATATGAAAAAAAAAATCTGCTTATCACTCGAGGGAAGTTTATTTTTGATATATGAATTATTTCCTCATGTTTGAAATATATAGCTGAACAAACCAGCTAGATATTCAAATTCAGAAGAATAATCAGGTGTGGTGCAGTGCACCCCAACAGAAAGATTTAGACATGAAAGTGGCTTGCACTCCATCATCTGATCATCAAGCTAGCTAGGCCCCATTTAGAGTATGATTCAAGTGGGGAAAAAACTAGGAAAAAGTTGATGGATTAATTAAGGGTGTCATATAAAAAACCCATGACTAGAACTAATCAAAATTTAAAATTTTAAAAAGCTACCATGTGGTGGCAGAGTACACATTGTTTTTTAGGGGAAGCAGCATTGCAATTGGATTAATGCAGCTGATAGCTACTCATTTTGTATCCCTTTGAGTTAATTATTGCTGGTGATGAGATGATGTTTTGTGAGGGTTGTCGATGATGATATATAATATAAATATATATAATGCGCCATTTCCATCGGTGTCTTGATGGATGGTGCCTAACCACACGAGGCCTCAATTTAAGCTAAGCACAACCAGCCACATTTAAACCAAACTAAAATTGAACCACACTACCAAACACTGATCGAATCATTTCATTAATTAACCCACAGCTAGCCAGCAACGTACGTGCTACGACGTAGATATCAGCAAGCAAACCAGATAAGTATATATCCATACTAGTTTGTACATACATGTACAAAGACGATGATTTAAAAAAAGAAAAAAAAAGTAAAGCTCTATTACTTTTTGTTGGTATATTACAAAGTACAAACAAAAAATGTCCAAACATATTTATTAATTCACATCACCTTAATTACCTAATGCAATATCTCAAGAGAGCTTTTTGGCCATTTTAAAACAAGCACAGAATGCTCCCACTCTACCATTCTGTTCAATGGAGTAATTAATCCTCTCTCCCTTCACACACACTGGCCACATTGATCCTCTCCATTAGCGATCAATAACTAAACTGTTAATTCTCCTAATTTCCCAAGAATTGAGAATAAATCCGATGGGAATATAACCAAAAAAAACAAAACGGAATTCAAATGTTTTCTATTTTTTGTTTGTTTTTTCGATTTTTTTCTTTTTTCCAGAGTCAGTGCCACACTTCGCGTTGCTATCTCATTAGTCAGAAGCCGACGGCGACGACGGTGGCGGTCGCCGGCGTCTCCGGCAAAGAGATGATGTCTTCGTCGTCGTCATCGAAGAGGGAGCCGATGACCATGAACTCCCCCTCCTCCTCGGCCACGGCGACGGCCGACGACTCGTCTTGGATCTGCCTCTGCCACTTCTCCCGGTACGAGTTGATCTTCTCCAGCTTCAGCCCGGCGCGGAATCGTTCGATGAACTTGTCGGCCTTCGCGTTCACGTCGGGGCTCGCGCAGTAGGCCGGCGCCGGGGACGCTGTGACAGAAGTAGCCTCCTCTTCCCCCTCCGACATTGCCGGCGGCGGGGGAGGCGGCGGTGGCAGCGGCGGCGACGGCGGCGGGAGCGGGTAGGTGTAGTAGACGACAGCGCGCCTTGGATAAAACGGCGGCTGCTGTGGGTAAGCCTGCGCGCGCGGCCTCCCCTGAGGCGGAGGCGGCGGCGGTGGAGCAGGACGGGACGGCGGCGGCGGCGGTTTCCCGGATCGGCGCGTGGTGGGTGGAGGTGGGGGAGGCGGGTGCGGCGGTGTGACGGAGTGGATGCGGCGGCTCTTGCTGCCGCCTTTCTTGAAGAGGTTGTAGAAGATGGATGATGGAGGCGGCGGGGGAGGGGGTGGCGGCGGCGGTGCCTGCGCTGGAGCGGGGCTGGTGGTACGGACTGTGGCGTCGGGGCTCGCAGAGGTGTTGGAGGACGGCGACGAATAGTGGTCATCGGAGAGGTGGTGGTGCCTCTTCTTGCTCTTGATGCTAATGCTCTTGCGCTTCTTCTGGTAGAACAGAGAAATGGCGGAGGCGAGGTCCTTGGCGCCGCCCACGCTCCCGCTCCGCTTCTTCTTGCTCCGCGACACCGTCCCCGAAGGCGGAGGAGGGGGCGGCGGCGGCGGCGTTCCCGGCGGGAACATGGCCGCCGATGACGACGGGAGAGGGTTCTTGATCTCTTCCACGACTATCTCTGCCTCCAACTCCTCCGGCCTAGGCAGGGCCTCGACGCTGCGGCTGCGCCGTCGCCGCTGAACGGGCGGCGGCGGAGGCGGCGCCCCCTCCACCCGCATCTCATCCAGCACCGCGTCCAGCCTCTCGGAGTTCCGTCTCCTGCTCCTCGTCAGCATCGGCATCACCGGCTCCTCCACTCGCGCCTCCTTCTCCAGCATGTCGGGATTCCATGTCCTGCTCCTCGCCAGCGGCGTCGGCATCACCTTCTCCTCTACCCACGTATCCTGCTCCAGCACCGCGCCCAACACCTCGGAGTTCAACCTCCTGCTCCTCGTCAGCGTCGGCATTGCCGGCATCACCGTCTCCTCCACCCGCGCCTCCTGCTCCAACACCGCGTCTAACATCTCGGGATTCCACCTCCTGCTCCTCGCCAGCGGCGTCGGCTGCGGCCTCTCCTCTTCGACGATCTCGGCCATGCTCGGGAGCCTCTCGATGCTGCCCCGCCTCCGCCTCCGCTCTTCCTTGGGCAGCGATTTCCGGTGGATCTCGTACGTGTCCACCGGGATCGTCTTCAACTCCGGCGTCGTCATCCGCTTGAGCGGCGGATCCACGTCCCAGCTCCGCTCTGCCCGCTCCGGCCGCCGCGTCCGGTACAGCACGGCGTCGTCGTAGAACCGCCACGCCGCCTCCGGCGATGTGAGGCCCCACACGCCGTCGCTGTCCAGCCGCAGCTCGGGGTACGAGCTGCTGCTCTTCAACCGCCGGACCGCCATGTCCCCGTAGTGGTTGTTGGCGTAGTTCGTCGTCGCCGACGTGTTCAATCTCGCCCAGACCTCCGCAGTCGACGGCTCCTCCCCCACGACCTCAGCAGCCGGCGCCGCCGACGACGGCGGCACCTGATGAGAAGAACTCTTCCCGCCCTCAGCCGACGCCGATGCCGTGGCAGCAGCCGTGCCGGAAGACTCCCCGTCGCTGCCGCGGCCAAGCAGCCCGCACAGGATGGCGAACACGACGAGGCAGAGGTTGACGACGTCCCAGCCGCCCTTCAAACTAAGCCCCCCACCGCCCCGCTGATATCGTCGTCGTCCTCCTCCTCCTCCCCATGGCCCGCCTCGCCGCACCGCCGACGGCAAGAACATGAGCACGATCAGCGAGAAGAGCAGCACAAGCACCCACACCTTCGCCCCGCTGGCGCCGCCATTGTCGTCACCGTCAAGGCTCAAATACGACGACGACGATGCCGACGGCGTGGCACCAGCACCAGGACCCGCCCCGGCGCCATCGCCGCTCCTCACCCGGGCGTCCCCGTCCATCAACTCACCACCGCCGCGCCAGCCGCTTCCTTCCTCGACTCGATTTGATCTTTTCTTGCCTTTTTTTTCCCTCTCTCCGACTCGCCTCTCGCTGGTGCAGTGGTGGGTCATATATGCGCGACGCGAGGTGAGGCTTCGGTTTGATGGCCGCTTGGGTTTGAATAATTTTTGGAGGATTACATTACGCGACACGAAATGATTTGGTTGGAAGAAAGACAGGGAGGAGCGTACGTTTGCTGGTTAAGGGGAATGATTAGTCATTGTAATGCATTGGACTCTATAAGTGAGTGAAAATGTTTGATTAAGATAGAGTTGTAGATTAGTGGCTAATTACGCGTGCCAAACAAGCTTCTGCGCCGAGCAGAGGAGAGGAACTAGTGTAGTGGTTGCAGCAGCAGCCAGCTGACAGCAGAAACGGTTATTTCTGTCAAACTGACAGGTAGGCCTGTGGTGATCTATTATGTAGCTGTAGCTGTATGCCTGTACCACTGTGTGTTTCCTGGCTAAAGCACGTACTAAATCCAACCAAACTGTAACCATGATATCTAGCTTCACCAAAAAGTGAAATCTAAAACCAGATAGGTTAAAATTAACACGACTGTCTTAACCGAGTTTTTCTTTGGCCACTTGATAGGTATCAAGAGGTAATGAAGAACTCATCATAACCTTGAACCAAACATGTGTAGTGTGTGCCAATTGGCCATGCACTATTTAATTGCCAAAGCAACAGTACTGTTTTATTAGTTAAAGCGCAATTTTGAGTTAAAATCTGAATCCCCATCCATGTTTTCAAAATCGAGTTGTGAATTCAAATATTTGAATAGTCATTAGATAATAAGTAAAATGTGATTAACTACTATCTTCAAAGATTAATTTTTAAAGTGGGTTACGTAGTCAATATTCACTAGCCCCCCCCCCCCCCTGCCCCCCCAAAAAAATCAGCATATTCTTATGTATTTGTGCAATGATTTCGTCAAGGGAACAAAATGCCCAGACATGCAATGTAGATGATAAGTGCAAGGATTTTTTTTCCGCTGCGAGAGACTGTTGCATAGATTGTTATAATTGTTAGCTCAAGCAAGCGACGCGTGTTGTGTTGTAGCAACTCGTAACGTCTTCCGAGTGTTTTCCTCCGGAGAAACTCCTGAAACGAACATCCCATTTTGCCATTGAGCTGGTGCCAACAACCTATCGCAGCCAGCCAGGGTACCCTCAAGGACAAACACAACTTCAGTTTCTGTTCCCAGAATCAGAATGCATCACACATCGCCTACTTGTCGGACAAGTGACTTGTGAGCCAAAAAAACACAACTATCCTGGCATTCTAGCTGGATGCACAACTGCACATATACCCCAATTCATATCCACACCAGATATCTCTGCATTAGAGGTGAAAATAGAAGGACATCCGATCAAAATACAATGGTTAAAATCAATAGCTCTAATAAAAGCTGGCGTTGATAGGGTGTGGAAGTATTGCAGCCACGGTAGTCGGCAGCTGTTTCGTGCATTATCGTAGCAGACACAGTTTACCGTGGCTCCTGCTTCTCTCTACTGCAATGCGGAGAATCCATATGCACGCTAAGCTCACAACAGTAGGACGATGGGGATTCTACTGCACCTACAGTAACTGTCACTGACATATGGGCGCAACAGTATGCCAGTGGTAAATTTTGCCGGGGTGCCTTTCTGTTCCTCCAAGTTGGCGCCATGATTTCCTCGGCTTGGCGTTGTTAATCCATCTGGCCCTCGTGTTCTTTTGGGTGGCGAGCTAGATCGGCCATCATCGGCAATGCCATTACAGCTGAGCAAACCGAACTGTGGACGGCGCCCTCGGGGCCCCTCTCCCTCTTGCCTCGCCATCCACGCTATCGTCAAACGCAGACACTCTCTCTGAGCTTGATGTTGAACAGACACTAGTGCTTAATGCTACCTTTCCATTCCTAATATCCGGTTGAGTGTCTTGACGCTTTCTCGTTCAAAGTTCAAACGCTTCAGCACGAAGGGATCACGGGTTCACAGTCTCTCCCCCCCGAAAACTCTGAGAACTTCGTTTGTCCAGTTTGGACGATGTGTTTCAGACAAGCCGAATTTATTTGCATGGGTAATAAATGTTACAACTACTAGTATACTACTGCTAGATTTCATCATTAAATGCGACATTAGTAGGATCTATAGCAGCAGTAATTAGCATCAATTAATGGTCTCTTTTGTCACCATCAATGACGAGAGACCTAGTACCGTTCCAGTGTTCCTCCATGAAGAAGATTCCAACCCCAAAAAAGGGTAGCTGAAGTGCACACAAAGCAACAGCAGAGTTTAGCAGGGTGATGCCAGAAAAAAAAGCGGCGATTTGGACGCTAGCCACGCACCTAAGTACGGTATCATCTCCAGATTAAGTGGGCGCCTTTCGTATCACACGCTACTGCCACTACGTATCTCCTGGTTACATGCAATATTTCTGCTGCTGCCCACTGACTAATCCATGGTGCTGCTACCAAATACCCATCAGCCTGCAGCCAGAAAGGGAGAGGGGAGGTTGGAGAAAGCAACTGCACCGAGCTAGCAAGAAGGGCAGAAAGATGCATGCATGCATGTGTGTGTATATATATTTGTATCCTATCGCTTGTCAAAAGATGCAACTACATGCAATGAAAGCATGCATGCTTTCAGGGTTCTTCTCTGACGATCATTCCATTTCCATCACTGCTGATCCGTCTATACATCTGTCCGTGCTTATCTGAAATTCGATGCCTATTTTTTCCACCATTTTATTTCTTTTGGTTGTTTTGGCTTTGGATGATTGGATGGATGATGATAATTGACAAGGGATGATGTAGATAGACAAAGAAAGATGCATATCATGGGGCCGGGCCTAGCTAGCTAATGGCCATAGAGACCGTGGTTTTAATCTTGGCAGGCGGCCCGGTTGTTGTCAGCGGATCGATGGTCCATGGCTGATGGGGGTGGAGCGAGATGGAAATGAAGCGACAGCTCGACTTGGACGCTGTCTAAAGTGTCGCGCAACTCATGGCTTCTTCCTGTACGATCAGTGCAGGATTAGGTCGGAGCCTCTTCGCTTCTGCCCGTCAGTGTCTGAGTTCTGAAACTGCGTAGAAAACAATGCGACATTGCGGCTGTACCTGGGTTTAATTACTCCTCCAAAACATGGACTGTACCTTGTTTGCAAGACGTGTTTTGATCTTAAAATGAGAGAACAGGGAGTATCGGCTAAGGTATATCTTGCTATATCAAATCAAAATTTGGCGACAATGATCCGTGGGGAAAAGAGTAATGTGGTGGTAGAAAGCCCTCCCCATTTTGTTCCCCAAAACATGCAGGGAGATAGATAGCTAGCTGCAGCAGCTTGAGGTTGAGTGAGATGGTAGGTTGTGGACCGGCGGCGGTGGTTGGCGTGCTGCACTTTCTCCAGGAGGGTTTCAGCGCAAATGATTGGTGATCACAGCTAGCCACTACTCGTCCTAAGTACCGGTACCGTACAAAAAAACGGCATGTATATATAACAGTACATGTCACGCTTGACGGACAGGTACGCTGGCCGATCTGCAGACATGTGGAACAACGGCGCGTACATACGTTGATACGTACATGCAGGCAGGCAGAGGGCAGGCTGTGAAGGCGATCGAGCAGAGTCGTCGTCTCGTCGTCCCCCGATTTTGGGTTTGAGCTGGGAGCCATCAGATCCGCCACGGGCGTTTCACGCGTAGCACACGCGACGACGACTTGCAGTGGTCGCGCCGCGCCGTGGGTGTGAGATCGATCGAGGCGCGCGCGGTGGGCAGCACCCGCACCGCGTTGCCGCGTTGGTTTGTTGGTTGCACTTTTGCAGGCCGTTGCCGCCGCGCTGCACACGATGCCTCGCCCGTTCGGCACGGCACCAGCCCGGGACGCCCCATGACTTGCGCCGCGTCCCCTCGCGATCGCCGTATTTTCTTTTCTTTCTCCTGGAATCGTGCGTGTGTCTACGGTGACATTGTTCATGACAGCACACGTCCAGAAATACACACTGCATCCTGTAGATTGTACAAGACCCGCCTCCGCCACGTTCTCTTTCCTAGCTCACATGTTTAAAATATTAGCAATTTTTTATAACATTTAGTCCATAAATTATAAAATTAGTCCCATCAATAAATACCCCAAATAAATATGCAAAACAAGAGAAATGAGCATATCTATATAGAAATAAAGTAATCAAAACTTTAATTAATTATGATGATAAAGAAACATACAAGGTAGCTATAGCAGAAGCATAAACACCACTATCATTACTATTCTCGCTTCCAAAATCGTTGCCATTCCTACCTCTAAAATCGTTGCCGTTCCCTATCAATTATAGTGGATGTAGTGGAAATAATCATTCACATGAGCAGTTACATGATACCCTCTGATTCACCTTCTCCACTCGGTGCAAGATCTGAAAGGTGGATGTTTCCAAGGCTGGCTCTTTCAGCACCCGTGCACATGGTGCCAAAATGAAAAAAACCAAAGTAGCAACTAAAGTAGAGTGTGTGTTCTATGATCTCTTTCGGTATAGGAGATCACACCCTCTAGAGAGATAAAATGAAGAGGAAGAGACTCATGAAAAGAAGAGAAAGAGAATAGGGTAACTGATTATGTAACCAGCCATTGTAGCTGATATTGGTTATTATTTTATAATCAACCATTGGATTAACTCTTAAAAACTCTTCGCATTTCTTCTTAATTATCCACGAGTATTCAACACATATAACTACCATCATAATATGTCTTAAAATTTATTTGATTTAGTTTGACCAATTACCTAATTAAATCTACATTAGATACATGTCTTTAATACTAATTAATATATTCTGTTCGTTTGCGTTTTAACTTTTTTAAATTAATTTTTTAAAAGTTTGATTAAGTTTAAAATTCAAAAATCAGTTTGAACGTTTCATATTATAAGACGTTTTAACTTTTTTAAATTAATTTTGTAAAAGTTTGATCAAGTTTAAAATTCAAAAAACAATTTGATCGAGTTTATAGAGAAAACAAATCAACATTTGCAACATAAAAGAAATATACTTTATATTCGATATTGGATTTAACGAAACTAATTTGACGTGTATATGTTAATATATTTTTCTAAAAATTTGATTAAATTAAAAATAATTTAATAAAAAAGTTAAAACGTCTTTTCAGATAAAATAATAGCGTATCTTTTTTACATATAGACCGGCGCCATCAGTCCACTAAATAAAGGATGTAAGCAGACCCGTTTAATCACAATTTTAAGTTATGTTTGCGTAGTATCATTTTTTACCGATTGAGAAGAAACTAATATACGATCAAGTTCTTACGCCGGCTACCAGCAGGCTATCCGCTTGCATTCTCCGCCTGAATTGAAGCAGCTAGCTGGGGTGGCGATTGGTCATTGGCTGTGTATGCACTAGCTACACTGCTATCCACTTTTTGTGCACAAGAATAGAGCATTGGAAATTTTTTTAGTAATATGTCCGTACCGTACGTTGTAACAGGTCATGCTCATATAATAAGAGATGGTTAGAAGAGTAACTGAGGATAAAACATCAGATCAGATGACGCCTTGGCTTATAAGGCAGTAGAGACAATAGTGGGATGGGATGTTTGTTTGCCCTGCACAGCACCACGTGCTCCGGCTCGGCTTATTCTTTCCTGACTAATCTCCTGCGCTACGGATGAGAGTTACTCAGACTGGGCTTTGCATCGCAGCGGAGAATAGCATGGCCCGTTCTTTCAGATAGGCCTAGCCCAATTCATATCAACTGGTCTAGCATAAAAACATAATCCCAATATAGAGATTATTTATTTGTCAAACCCAACTCATATCATACCTCCTGATTCTTAAACTTCAGCTTCAGCTAGTCCTCCCAGTCCCATATACCTACTGGCTGCTACAGAGAGGCCAAAACCCAGGTGGTTTTGTCAAGCAGCACAACCACCATTATTCACACATTGAGCAGCGACAGTTTCTGCTCTCACCCGTTAAAAGCCTGCCTACTACCACACTACTGCCCAACAAAACAGACGTGTGCTCGGCTTCCATCAACAAATGAAAAAAAAAGCTTAAACAATTCAAGCTAGTAATAAAGGTGCAACAACAATCGGTCCTCGACATATAAGTTTTTGCAACTAAGCATAGTTCGCTATTACCAGTTTCACATGAACATGTAAGATTAGCAGTCTGAGCAAACAGAGGTCACATCACCACAAGACTATAAGCCCCATCAACAGTACATGGTATGATAATACTAATAGTGAAGACCATAACACAGATCAACAATATATCAGATCATAACTGGGAAGTCTTGACTGTTGACTTCAAGGGATCCTGTACAGATGCTTCAGTGCCTGAAGCAGCACTTGCTCATCCAGTGTCAGGTTATCCCATAGTAATTTAACTTTTAGATAAACCATCTCAGCACACAAGTGAAATAAAAATGACGACGGAACTGGAGTTACCCAGTGCTTTCTTTAAGAAGGTGTATTTCTTTGTAATACAGCGAGCAAATTCATTGTTGATTCCAAAGCTCTTGCTAAATCTACTTTGCCCATCTAGATTGCAACCTATAATCTGTTTAAAATCCGCAAGATTACATTCCTAGATTTTAAGTAAACCATACCATTTAGGAGTACATTCAAACATAGAGATGTTATAGTACCTTTATAGCAACGATTTCTCCTTTTCTAGCAACATCAACTTGTTCGTAGATATTCTCGATAGAGGAAATCTCCCATATACGAATAAAGTCTTTGGAAGGGATACAGAGCATTAAAAAGGTTCAATAGTGAAATCGTTGGCAACTACGTTGCTCCACATAACAAATCTGAATGAAAGCTTCAAATGGATATCCTAGAAGTATTTCACAGGGATGACAGGACTAAATGTCAATTGTTTAAGCACAAGAACCCATTTAAAAAAATTGAGGGGGAGTGGGGGGCACAAGGAGGAGAACAAAACAGACATGTTAGCAACCAGCTTTTAATGCAATACCTTAGCTACTCCTTCAAGGACATTGACGTCTAAAACAATTGGACAATTAAAGTTGAACACAATCTGGAATGATCTTGAGAACACAAGAGCACACAACTTCTTTAGTCTTCCCATTCTTTTCTCTTCCCCTTGTGCCCTCAATGTATGTGGTGAATTGGTCAATAAGATGATACATGATATCTGCCGCAAAGATATTCACACCAAATTCACCAGCAAGCTTGCAGGCTTCAGGTGTAACTTTGACATCAAAAGTCAAAATAGCCGCATATTGTTTCTTCTTCTGAAGCACCACACTATCTTTCATAACATCTTTTCTCTGAAATGGTCCAATGTTGTAATCATAGACATGGGTATTAACAGTAGGGCTCTTCACATACTCAATCAGAGCTTCGAATGAACCACTAGACGAAAAATCCATATGCTTATAACACATATGTTGTAATCTAATTGGCTGTATTATGAAATCAGTTCAATTTGACATAAAAATCCATATAATCAGTGGCCAACAAGAATAACTATAAAACAATGTTCTGTTTAGTAGTACGAAACATTTTTTTTAAAAAAATGACTCCAACGTGAGTTTTTTTAGTAGTATGGAAACAACTAACCAATTGAACCATATGCTTTTTTTTATTCAGACTACTAGGTTAGGCTTCTCACATGGAATTATTAATTCACTGATCAAACGGAAAAAGGAAAAAAAATCAACCTCTAGTTGCTACTTACGGTTCCAAATGAAACAGCACAGTACTATCAGTCTAAATATACTGACAATTAGCCAAACAATTTTATACAAGTTTTTCATCCTTAAAAAGGACAAAAATACCCCAATAAACCTGGGTGTTGCCACATCCCAAGGCTATGACGTGATGACCACCCTAGCCAGGTGGCGTCAACTGCTAGAGATAGGATATAGACTTAGGTTAGGTAGAAGAACATTGATGATTAGACTAATTGTTATCTATTGCTTAACCCCAGATGAATACAACTCTATCTATGGTATGACTTCCTTAATATACTAACTCAATATAATCTTATTTTATCTCTTAACTCACAGCTACAATAACCATGGTACTATTTATTTAATGGGAGATGGTACCATGAATCTAGGCCTCTCGGTCCAATGATCATAACACTACACCTCTCCTTTTGAGCATGTCATCATCGAGTTGCAGCACAACCTTTTGGACGCTAACAACTCATTATGAAGACCTAAACAAGACACCTAACATAACTAAAACTCAAGCCTTTTATATCTTGGCGTGCTAAATTATTGTAAATTGAATGGATAAATAAATCCAAGATTACAATGAATTGGAACACCATTTTGTTGTCAAACATAGGTGGACCCAATCTTAAAGCTTGTAAAGATAGAACATGTCCACGCCATGGTGCAAGCCTAAAGTCCCAACTGGATTGGTTAGAGAAGTAAATGGTAGCCGGCTAAGGACTACCCACAAGTCCATATCCCATGATGTCGTGAAGATAAAATCCATGGTCTTTGCCTATGGCAACAAAGCTAGTGGTGATGCCTCCTACTCTACCAAGAAGCTGGCCTCTAGTGGGATGGTCTAGGATGACAGTATTGCAACAGCCAATGTCTTCATCACCATGCCAACATTCACCTCATGGATAGATGACTGAGTTGCCATCTTGCCCTCTGTTGCCTCCTGCTTAGTACGCTTCTCCTCCTACTTGGAAAGCTTTTCCTCCTTTGCTAACTTCTCTTGCAACATGGTCACCAACTTCTTCAAGTCAACCCTTAATTTCTTGATGTCTAGCCTCAACTCCTTGATGATCTGAGATAGAGAGAGGTGTTGCTAGAGCCTAGATGTGGCCGGTGTTGGCAAGCCAAACTAGATATCCATGAAACAACAACTATCCTAGATGGCGCGGCAATGAAAGGCTTTCCATGCATACTCCACATCTACACAAGATTGGAATTGAATTGAGGCCTCCACACTTATTCCAGTCTGATGCATGTAGATCTCATAAGCATCAAACACCTGATGGAGTAGATCCTTCATCACTAGGTAGAGCAAATTGCTCACTATGACATGAAGAACTCGCTCAGCATCGAAAGCCATTGTGAATGACTCTGATAACAAGTTGTCATGACTTGAGTTTATGATGTGATAACCACCGCTAGGAGTAGGGGTGGGTAGAAAAAAGCCAAATGCCGAAGAACGAAGAAAACTGCACTAAATCAAACCGAAGTCTTGGTTTATTCAATTTTTGGTTGGGCGTTTGGCTTTTATTCACGTAAAGTTTGGTGTACGGTTTTGTATTCATTTTTAGGCTACTGGAAATCGAACGGGCTGAAGAAACCAACAATCACAAACCATAGCACATTAACACAAGACAGTCCAACTCACATTCAGTCAACACCCACCTACCCTCGCTACTTTCCCACCTCCCTCTCTCGATCTTTGCACCATCCATTGATTGGAGTAGGTCGAGCCACGCGCCTACAGGTGTTCCTGCCTCCCTCTCTTTTTTAACAATGCAGGCATGTGTTTTGCCTCCCCTTTCTCTTTCTTCGGTAGAAACCAAGTACTGAGAAAACCGAACCAAAGTTGGTTTTTTTTGTTTTTTCTAGGAATAATTTCATCTGTCATCCCAAAACTGAACAAACTAAGTAGAATTAACCATTAAAACTAAATGCCCACCCCTAGCTGGGAGGATAGCCATGTGGCGTAGGCTGCTAGGAATGGGATGTAGACTTAGGTTGAGGAGAAGAACATCAAGGGAGAGATTAGACTAATTGTTATTCATTGCTTAACCCCATATGAATACAACTCCATTCCTTATATAGAGATAGGATGACTTGACTATTAAGAAACTAACTTGATCTAATCTTATTTTATCTCCTAACCCGTTACTATAGTATTCGTAGTACCACTCACTTGCCGAGAGATGGTTCCATGGACATAGGCCTCTTGGCCTAATGACCATGACTCTATAAGGTGTTAACAATCAAAAAGTGCCAAAATCATCAATTAGTCACTTACACACCTTAACATAAAGATCTTTCCTCAAATGAGTTGGTAACAAAACCTTTATATGAGTATCAATGGGCCCCTACAAAGCATAAAGAAAGAAATATGTTGAGTGAGGTATTTAAAAATACACTACATATTTTTCATAGAATTAGAAAAGGCAACCAAATAAATTGTATCTAAATACCATATAAAGTTATGTGATCACCATTTGCTAGCACATCACCAATGGTTGTATCATGACCTTCAGTGACATTAACTTCCAAGACTGTAAAGTGAAATCATAATATGATTTAGCTATTTCACTATATTTAGAAATGGACTAAGAAGTAAAATATTTATAGGAGCATAACATGTCAAAATTCCCAACATTGTGAATGTTGCATGAAAAATGGACAATGATGATTAGCTCTAGATGGGTACCTTGACATTGTTGCAAAAAGTGAGCCATTCTTTCATCTTCTTTTGTGCACATTGCAATGATAGCAACAAAATATCAAGTATACCTTCACCACTGGAGAAGGCCATTACATCAATGCATCATATGAGACAGAAACCCAAAAGCGATACTAACATTATTGGCACAATCAAATTAATGAACTTGAAAGGTTGGATGATAGATAATACCTCATTGCAAAAGTTGGTACAATATTCATCAATATATTAGTCATCTTGTTTTTGCAGTACATTATACTATTGATGCCTTGCATCTTGAACTATGTCACAATCTACAGTGCAAGGTTATGGAATGACCAACTTGAGTCTCACATATATTCACATAAATGACATAAGGTATTAAAATTTCAACAACTTTTGTTAGTCTTGCATCAAACTTTGTCTTCACATCTTCAGTTTGTTGATTAAGAGCCTCTAGAATTGGAGCATTTTCAATTTTTTCCCAGTTGTAGAGTTGATCAACATTCATAGAGCCAACTAAAAAGAGAACACTGAAGGACAATAAGCGATCTAAGATAATACCTAAGAAGAACTTATTTTTAATGTGTGCAAAGCTTAACCTTGTTTAAAGCAACAACAAGTATGTTTAATGTTCCTTTAATAGATTCAAGGTCTCGATAATTTGCGGTTGCATACCACAAATAATGTCAACAACCACAATTGCACAATCGCGCAAAACTGGTACCGGTACCTTTGGTACGCAAGCTAGTGAAGATGTCACAACCTAGAGTATTAATAACAAGTAATCCTAGCACGTGACGCATCATCAACTTTCAAGTATTAAAAACAAATGTTGCACCAATATGTTGGGTAAACTCTCAACTTCCCTTTGTTGTATATTAGTGCCTCATATACAATCCAACACTTTTCAGTCCCAACATGACTAAGAACATAAAACATGGGTAAACAGAGGCCTATATCTTTTAATTTCTTAATGGGGCCATTCTTTAGAGTGAATGAAATTTTTTTTATCAATTTTCTTAGAGACAATCCCATCTCTAATTGATCTTCGGCAATCTCTTGAGCCATCTTCTTTCTCTTTGTCTCCACTAATTTTCTTAATTCTAAAAATAGGTATTCTATACAAACACTTACAAAACAACATATCATCACGTAAAATCAGACATAGTGATAAGGTGGAACCTTCACAATATCTTAAAAATGTTCTTACATTTTTGTAAAATAACTAATTCTTTATATGTCATGTCATACTACACAAACCAAAATTATAAATTAGTGGCATGCTACTTTAATATGTAAGTGAAACAATTTTATGTTACTTTAGCGTGCAAGTGAAACAAAATTACTGATAGAACATGACTAACAACTTACCCAGTGATGTTTTTAAGAATATAAATATGAATGCTATTATATTGCTAATGAACTTATCATCAAGTCAAAAGGTTGTACCAGATATATTATATTGCTCTTTTTGATCTGTCACAGTCATTAAGATAACATTCTAGCATTTCTTCAAAATCCTATTATTACTTAACTTTACCATATCCTTATTGCGACCTTCTCTCCTTGTTTTGCATCAACCTTATGTCTATTCTTTATCAGGTCAATCTTTCTTATATGGATGAAGTCCCCTTATTGTGACCTTCTTCCCTCATTTTGCATCAACAACCTTATGTTTATTCTCTATCGAATCAGTTTTTTTATGTGGATAATAGAAGGCATGTATGCAAGAGTTCTGACCTAAAAGCAAGGAAATAGTTCTTACTTCCTAGATACTTCTAATGTTCAAATTTTGTTCCAAAATAGAGCTACTTATCCACCTATTCTCTTATCTCAACAAATTATAATCATTTCTTATTTAATTTCTCGACCTACTTTCTCATCTTAACCAACCACAACCATCACTCATTTTACTTCAAATATTTTCTTAATCTCCATAAAAAGCTGCAAAAGTGCTTATATTTTGGACAAAGTGAGTATTTAGATAGTTTTTATAGTGAGGCAGCTGGAAGTCAAGCTATTGAAAAATCTGGATGACAAATGACAACTTGTAAATAAATTCAGAACTATTGCACTTCATGCGATAGACATGAGCAAACATTACCCATTGAACTACATTTTGGTAACACTTAAAATCTACTAACAGAAAAGAAAATAGGAAACATGCATTCCAGCATTCAACTGCAAGTAAATTCCTTGACTATGCCATGTAGGACATCCATACAATAATTGGGGTTTTTTCGGTTGAACAGACAATCTAGAATGATCTTGAGAACACAAGGAAACACAACTTCTTCAGTTTCTTCATTCCTCACAAAAATGTACTCCCTGAGTTGCTCACAAAGATGGTCTATCACATCCACAAGAATGATCTTCATATCATATTGATTGACCAATTTGTTGGCATTGGTCCATTTACATCAAAAGCCATTATAGTTGCATACAAGGATGCAACTGGGATTTGTTTAGTGGCTTGATACAAGGAGCGTGCATCTGCAAGGATGTTGTTTAGTTGGTTGTGTTGGAGATCTTCAATGAGTAGCATAGATGCGTAAAAAGTACTAGCAAAATTTTAATTAGTATAAAATAGTTTAATATATTATATTTATCATATTAATCCATAATGTAGATTACTATGCACTAATATTTCTTAATCTAAGCAAATTATCTTCTAATGATGCAATTAATCTAGTCGACTCTAGCCTAGCTTGCAAGAAATGAATCTCATTCTTGTCTCCCACGAGCCAGGCCAAGCAATGTTTGGTGGATGTGATAGTCTTTTCAGTTTTAACATGACCAAGTATGCAGCAGATCGATGAGTAGAGGTCCATATCTTTCTCAGCTTTGTCCACCTTAGCAATATATTTCTTTGGGGTAAATTCTTTAGTTTCCTTATCATTTTTCATCAACATCATCCCATTCTTTAAATCCGTTCTTCTAGCCTGTGACTAGAGAAACAATCTCCTCATTGAAGGATTTCATAGCCTCATTCTTCTCTTCTTTTGTGAATCTCTCCTCAAAGTTAATGCTCTTAGACAAATTCATATCAACATTGCTATCATCACTACATATCTTGTCATCCCATTGACACTCCCAGCTTTCTTCATCATCATCATCTTTGTTCATTTTTATTGATTCAACCCCTTCAACCTCCTCAAGTTTGATTTTCTCCTCATATTCCTCCACACAACAGTGGGGTTGCGCTTCCATATTGGCATATTGTTCTTCTTCCTTGTTAACCATATGAAGCTCCAGCCTATGACCGCCATCTCCATTAGTAGTCTCATTAGCTTTTGTTGCACTTTTTTCTTCTTAGGATCATATATGGGCCTCTTCTTTCTCTCATTGCCACCACCGCCATTGCCAAGGTTGACATATAAGTTTTTGCAACTAAACATGGTTCACCATTACTAGTTTCACATGAGCATGGAGATTAGCAAACAGAAGTCACATGACCACAAGACTATACGACCCATCAACAGTATATGGTATCATTCATAACAATGAAGTCTTCTGACTTCAAGGGATCCTGAACAGGTGCTTCAGTGCTCAAATGAGCCCTCACTCATCCAGTGTGAGGTCATCCTACCATAATTTAAGTTAAAAATGAGCCATCTCAACACACAAGTGAAAAAAAAACAATAACGGAACTAAAGTTACTTGGTGCTTTTATTTTAGAATGTAACAAATTTCTTTGTGATACACCTAACAAGTTCATCGTCGATTCAAAAGCTCCTGCTAAATCTACTTGCTCATCTAGATTGCTATCACACCCGAAAACCACACTAAAATTTCAGGATGTGTTGTGTATGACTTCACGTTCTAGGATCATTCGGGACACACAAAATATGAGTATGATAATACAGAACCAATGTAATAAAGAGTTAAATATTACCTTAGTACAAACACGCTTTAGGCCTAACACTCAGAGAGAAGTAGCAGCAGTGGGAAACAGACCTACGGTTCCAACTTCATAGGCACGCTCAACTAAGGTATAAGGCAGGGCTCCTCCGATGACTTCTCCTTTTTAGCTTTCTTCTGAAGATTGGAGTTAAGCAAGAATGAGTACAAACATAACTAGTAAGCCATACCCAAGAATGCACATAATACAAAGGGGTATAAGGAATGGCATAATAGGGTTTATTTTGTGTAAAGCCATAGTTCAAAACAATTTATTAGATTTTAAGTGGATTTATAAACACAATCCTAATCTAAGTCAATATTTTAACATCAACAAACTCGCGTAACCGTGATCCTACCTTAAACCAGGCTATTCCACAATGCTAAACTAGCATGAATCCATTCTCCCAAATTTTAAAAAGTAGGGACCAATTTGGAATAACATTGCTCGACATGGCCATAACTAGGTGTAGCTATTCTAATAGGATTTTAACTCTAGTCAGAGGTGTACAACTTTAACCACACGGCACAATCTTAACAACATATCAATTGTGCATTGCAATACCATAAAGTTACCCAAGGTACTAAGATCATGCCAAGACATTTCATCTAACTCACCCAAAAACAAATAAACTCTTAAGGTGATACCCCTCAGGTAACTCTTAGTGGAACCCACTAAGAGCACTTGCCCCCTAGTTACCGGTGACAAAGTCTCGGGCCTCTAGGATGGCCCTAGTGAACGGATAAAATTGGTCATGGAACCATGCCCTAGCTCTAGAGGTCCTTTGCCTTGTGACAAGTTAAATTGTCAGTCAGGTCCTCGACTTGTAGTTGTATGGCAAGACTTTGCAACAAACATTTGAAAGAGCCTCAAAACAAGTTTTGATTTTCACAAAGAAAGCATCCATTCTCCCATGCACCAACAACCTGGTTGATAGACCAAGATCTAATTAAGATTTTAATTGTTACCACCATAGATTGTTTATCCCAAAACAACTAGTATTGGATCTAAACAAGTCTAGGCATAAGCCTATATCAACTAGTTAGTCCAGAGAACAATAACTAGTCACTTTATTTTGCCTAAGGTTGATAAGATCATGGATAGCACTTTAATAATTTAGGCCATAACAAAGAATTTTGATACAATAATAACTAATAAAACAATAGTGAATGATAATTTTGGCAAAGCAATGCAATAGCATTAAAACAACATAAGTTTCGCAATATTGAGATTCAACATGCTCAAGAAATTGGTATGACTTGATTTGCTCGATGAAACAGTCTTTCGACAACTTGATCTGCACTTTGGGAACCTTCGAAACAACAACAACTACACGAAGCATACAAAATAAGGCTAAAACACTAAGCAAAAGGTAGTAATAGTACACAAAAATCACATATTTAGATTCTTCATTCTTTAACAAAAAAAAGAGACTTGCATGGATCAATTTGAGGTTCAAACGACCGAGATATGCCAATTCAAAGTTTCTATGTTGTTTAAATGGAAATTTCTCAATTATTAAAATTATTTTTTTTAGAAAATTATATTTATTGCATTAATGGCCAAGAGAAGACTAAGCCATTTGTATATGGGCCTCGCATGTAAGCCTCAAGGTGAGGCTGACAAGTAAGCTCCACAAGGATCCACTGTCAACGTGCACGTGTCAACCACATGAGCAAGGGAGGCTAACATGGCGAAGACGTGACTGCCACATAGGTGGCCACATGGGACAAAGGCCGACAATGGCACGGAACTCAAAGGTTGCCAACACACGGTGTCATGGCATGGTCTGATAAGCACACGGGAAGGGCGGCAAGTTCACCAGCGCGGTGGTGGTGATGAGAGGATGGCTGGAGATGACTGGCGGTGAGCACAAGGCAACAGGCTCCAAGCGATCTTCAGGCGGAGCATAGGGATGGCCGACCTTGGTCTCGTTGACGTGGTGCCAAAGGAATCACCTCCAAGGTCTTGCAATGCTCTGGCAAGATGGTAGCAATGGCGTGGGAGATGATGTGAGGGTGAGGGAGCTCGAGCTTGACAAAGGAAGGGGAAAAGGAAGACTAAGGGCTCCTTCTATAGGTCAAAAAGGAGGATAAATGGTGTCAGGGGAGCTCGAACATGGCATCATTGGCGATAGTTCGCCAGAGATGAAAAGGCGGCAATTTCCTAACAATTAAAGGCACGATTCAAGGGGGAAACATGGGAGAAATAAAGAGGAGAAAATGGGGTTTAATTCCCCCAATTAATTGGGAGAGAAACCAAAGTTAGGTGATTCAGGAGGCAGCCAGTGGCTAGGGTTTCCTAGCTGGGCATGGCTAGAGGAGAAAGACGAGGCTAACAGGTAGGCCCCATCTATTAGTTGTCATGATGCACAGGAATGGCCTAGGCCGACTTGGCCGCTCAGGTGGGCGCGCACTTGTAGAAAGGAAGAGGTTGTGGCTTGGGCCGCACGACGGGAGCAGACCAAACGAGCGCAATGCACAGGTAGGCAACGCACGTGGAGGGAGGAGGTAGGGCAGAGCGAGCTATACCGGCTTTGAGGTAGCCTATGGAAGGAGGGGGAAGGAGAGGAGGAAGAGGTGGAGGCTAGGTGGGCCACGGGAAAGAAGGGACCTTGGACCTAAAATGGCACAAAGAGACAAGGAGATTTATTTTTAGTTTTCTTTTATAAAAACTCTAAAAATTATTTTGTGGCATTAAAATTACTTCTCGTGCTCTTAAAATTTATGTAAAACTTCAAGAAGAAATTTAGAGCATGGAGAATTTAATAAAAATACTTGAAGCCACATTTGAATTTTTCTTTGATATATTTTATTATTTAATATTTTATTTAAATCTTTAAATAATTTCTAGAATTCTATTTAAAAATTGATTTTTAATTCAGAGTAAATTTCTAGGGCTACAATTGCAACCTATAAGCTATATGAAATCTCCAAGATTACATTATGAGATTTCAAGTAAATCATATCAATTAGGAATGCATTGACAAATTCACCAAGTGGATTAAACAACAGCCAGTCAAAAAATAAAATCTAATGGATCTCGTTCATGAAAGGGATTTTTTATAGGTTTGGTTTTCCTCATCACATCTTGACCAACAACAACTCACAATTCACGATTGGTAATTTTCAATGATGCTGCGAAGACTTAAGAGTATAAGTCTGCTTCGCTTCAATTAGCACATCCTCATAGTAATGTGCATGTGAATGGTATTATATTGCAATGCATTAAGACCTGGGTGTATGGCTGGCTTAAAGCTTGTAATCATCGCTAAGTCTAGGAGTTACCTTCAATACTATGGTATGTTCTCACAACGCCAACCACGATAACTCAAGAGACCTCTTTCTTCTTAGTTTATGGATCCAAGATAATGCTCCCCACGGAGTTAAGTCAGGTATCCACAAGAGTGAAGAAATAAATTGACAAGGATCAAGAGGAGCGAAGAGCTGATGATGTCACTCTTTTGAACGAGACTAGAGAGTGTGCTGCCTTTCATGCAACACACTATAAGAAAGCACTTCATCGCTACCATGACAAGCGTGTCCAGCCACGAGCATTTGTTGTAGGCAACTATGTACTTAGACAACTATAGACCACTATTGGTCAAAACAACCTTTCACCTAAATGAGAAGGTCTCTATAAGGTGGTTCGTGTACCAAAACCTAGTGCGTAAAAGATAGCAGACGACGAAGACCGTGAGTTGTCAAGTTCATGGAACATTGATCAGCTATGTAAATTTTATGGTTAGATTTCTTTCATACATGTATATGCTCTTTCTATGTAATTAGTTTATGTTATGTCAATAATGTGTTGCCTGGTAATCCCAAATACACACATCTCAATATTAGGAAGAGATTGTTATTCCTACACTTATTACATTCTCTATGTAATTAGTTTATGTTTTGTCATAATGTTTTGCCTAGTAATCCCCGAATATGCACATCTCAATATTAGGAAGAGATTGTTATTCCTACACTTATTACATTCTCTAGTTAGTTGATGGGATAGAGGCTGCCATATTATTTCCAATCAGCTAGGGGCTAAAAGACTTTGCTTCTCATGATAATGTACTTACGACTGTAAGGGTGGGCAGGTCCATCCTTATGGTCGGGGGGCTAGGGATATTTTCGCTCTACCTCAAATGATGATGGAACTTGGCTACTTCTCGGGAATTTTGATTTCCCGACAACTCAGTCGGAACTAGAGAATGTGTGTGTGTGTGTGTGTGTATATGTATGTATGTATGTATATGTATAAACATATATGTATATACATATACATACATATATGCGTATATACATAGATATGTACATATACATATGTATATGTATGTATATACACATATATATATGTGTGTGTATGTATATATATACATATATGTGTGTAGTCGGAACTATCTTGTTCTTACACAAAGTATTTGGATTTAGCAAAAGAATAATTGGCATAACACAATAGAAAGTACATGTTCTTAATATACATAATATTACTTATGTTTATTGTAAGTTTTGTAGGTACAAGATGGTCACTATAAATATTACCAAGAAGAATAAGGTCACCCTACAGTATAAAACAAGTGCTCGGCTAATGTCGACAACTGATACTGACTATGGTATTTGTAGCCATAGGGTTCGACTGATACCAAGATATCCACGAGATGGTAATGAGAAGACAACACAGAGAGATTTTATACAGGTTTGGGCTTTCGACATGAGTAATAACTATATTCCTATTTATATGTATTCGGCGAATCAAACCACATAGAGTACAAGGTAGGAACAATATACCTTATCTAGCCTATCCAAATAGTATGTGGCAAACTAGGCGGCAAGATGTAGTAGGAAGCTAGCAACAAGATAGCTCTATGAATCTTAGCTCAATGTGGTGTGTGTTTGGCTCAAGATTGGATGCCCTCCCCTCTTGGAAGACAATTGTATTTATACCAGTAGATGACCACAACTCTAACTAAAACTCAAAGAACTTCTTAGGTAATATGGCCAAGTAGGTTGATTCATTCTTAGATCAGACTTCACAATCTTGCCTTATCTAGGATCGATTTACTCTCTCGGTAGTATACACTTCCATCTTAGGGACACCTATCCATATGTGTATAGGTATGCGGTATTCCTGAAAAGGCTTAGTCTAAGTATAAGAGGTATGACATATCTAGGATACTCATAGTTAAGGAAACCATTGAAGACGCCATCACTTCAATCTCGCCAGGTGACCGACGAGACCTGGCAAAACCTCCCAGAAGAACACTTAGGTCCAATCTAGGAAACCTATCTTGCAGACAAGCTAGCACATAACCCCTAGCAAATTGGCTAACTTTCTTGTTCTCTTCTTTGAGACACTTGTGTAATTCTTTGCATGAACAGCTGAGTACTTGATAGGCCCCTACAAGATAAGCCCAGAACCATATGTCCTTGTCTTTAAGGGTAGTTAGTTGTTGTTCTAGGGCTATTTTGTCAGCTTCAGCTCTCAAAAACTGTACTCTGCCCCACTCCTCCAAGGATCACACCTTCCGTTGGGTCAGATCACATGTCTCTTGGATGATTACATTAATTCAAGGATCAGTCCCTCATAAGTATTCTAGAAAGAGTACAAAATAAGGTAGCCATAGTCTTACTAAGGTATTGATTTTTTGAAGATCTAGTTTGGCTTCAAGAGACTTGATCTTACTTAAGTTGGGGTCACCATAATGGAGGTCGGGCAGAGGCATGTCAGAGATCAAGATTGGTGAAGAAGATCAACCACGTTGTTAGTCGACTTCCAGATCCAATAGAGGAGACTGACCATACTACTGGTTGGCTTCAATATGGACTTCATTTTTGCTACAACATAGTGACAAAACAAGGCTAAGTAAAATAATATAGTAAGACCCTTAGTATGGTTCCATGTCCAACATAAAAGTTGGAAAGAAAAACTAGAAAAAGGAGTGTTACTCTTCATAGCCAAAGAAATCTAAAACAGCATGGTCGACTTTGTCTAGTTGCTCAATGAGCTTCTTGTGTTACTCATTGAGAATGCCTTAGGTAGACCTCCCCTTCAACACCCAAATTAGGATGGTGGAAGAGGATGCAAGCCAAATCATGGGTAGCCCCAACATGGAGAGCTTCTCGGCTGTTAGCATAAGCTTTGTCGGTGATGTCAAAAGGGACTTTCTCCATCTCCCCTACCAACTCATCGATGCCAGTCAGGACTGACACTTCGTCCTAGAATGGTGCCGATGTGACTCCTCGGCCAAGGGCCTTTGCTACCTCGGTAAAGGTAGAAAATTTTGTCTTCATTGCTTCGTGGAGGTCTTCTCTCTTCCTCTGCTCCTCCTCCATATCCTTCTTGCCCTCCTGGGAGATATCCTCGTTCTCCTTTACTAGGAGTCAGAGGCTCTCATTGTCACTCTAGGAAATGGCCAATTAGCCTTCAAGGGCGATGACCTTATCCTTGGTGGCAGTGAGCTCGGTGAAGAGTTGTTGATCCTAGCATTGGTAACACCAGCCTGTCAAAGAATCTCCTAGCAGGCGTTCACTAGTTTGGGCTGGTTAAATTCAACCCTTTTAGTGGTGACCAGCGTGGTATTAGAGGCGAGTGAAGGGTAGGAGGCCATGGGGAAAGAGAGGAAGCAGCAAGTAAAAGAATGGCGTAATCTTGTTGGAGGAGATAGGAGAGGCCTAAGCAGGAAAAGAGAGAAGTTAGTTAATTTTGTTGATGGTGCGATAAAGTATGACCAGTACTAGGAGGATGATACCTAGCTTTACCTTTGGGGACAAAGCTAAGTGGTGCTAGCCTGCTCCCACCAGGTGACTTGGGGGCTATAGTACCCTGAAATATTGAAAGTCGTACTCGGTTAGGCTTCATAGACATCTATGATTTTCTTGCTAAGGAATGTAAAAAGGATAAAGTTCGAGGCGTACTGAGGAAGCGCGTGTGACCTTCTTCAGGACACCTCCAGTAGGGCCACTTGTCGGGCCCCATTTTCTTTTTCTAGCTATGGCAATGCCACTAGTACCCATCCCGTAGCTCTGACTAGCAAAGTCTAGGGGCGAGGCCCTTTGGGCTACCTCCTCGATCATTTTATTGGCCTCCTCCTCGGTAGTCTATTGGTCAAGAAGAGGACCAAGGAAGTCAGTAGGGGGATTTCCTATGAACTCAGTGTTACAATTCCATAATGATGAGTACAAAAGAGCGGTAAGAAATCGAGTACATTCATTGACTATCTGATCGAGTTTGGTAGTGACCAAAGTGTGGAGTAGTGTAGGGACGTTGTCAGCTGTACTAGCCAAATCATCTACCACCTTCCTCACATGCTTGTCAGTCGTCTTCTCGGATAGATCTACGCAAGATGAATGTCAAAGTTGAAGGTACGATAATTCAAGTGCTGCAGAAAGTGTGAAAAATATGTTGCTTACTTTGCGTTGAGAATCAGGTAATGTCGTCTTTACCCGTATATTCATAGGTGGGGTGCTCGCTTTAATGCAAGGGGGCAATCCAACAACTCACAAAGTCACAAACAACTTCGTGTGCAATTAGACCTTTGTTCCTCAAATCCCAATTTTTTCTAATAATGATATGAAGGGACTCAGTCACATTGGGGGCAAAGTTCCATGTGTCGGTGCAAGTGGGGAAAGCAGTTAGCACTTGAAGGAGGTCGGAGGAATTTTCTATATCTAGATAGAATCAGTTTCTTCTCCAAAATTTCCAAGAAATGGTGTTGATGACAATGTACTCATGCTTCATGTCGTCCTGTATATGGATTCTGATGATACCAGTTTTCCAGGTCTTGTCCATAGACTAAAGTTCGTATTAGTGGCAAAAGAGGTCAAGGAAGGGACATACCACCAAATACACCTCACACAGGTGTGTAAAGATGCTAAGGAACACGATGGAGTTAGGGTTGAGATGAAGAAAGTGGATCCCATAAAGGTTGAGCATAGAATTTAGAAACTCGGATGCAAGGGGAAGGAATCCACCATACACAAAGGACAAAAAGATGATAATTTTGCCTAGAAGCGAGTGTGGTTTCATACCTCCAGGTTGGCAATCCATGTTGCTAGTTCCCGGGATGGCTTTCTCCACTTGCATCTCCTTCATCTGGGCCTCTCCAACGACAGATTGTTCAAAATCCATGGTTGGCTAACGGCGGAAAGGAGATGGGAAGGTTGGAGACTAGGGTTCTTGAGCGCCAGGGAAGGAAAGTATGCAAGAAGGTTAGGGTTGTGAATGGAGGTGGAACTCTCAAGAAGTGCAACGGTTGGGTTTTTAGATACCAATGTGATGTTTCACATTCTAAGGAAAGCTGTGTGATATTTCCGACAAGGATAATGTGTCATGGGTAACGGTTGGAATTCTGAACTCTATCCAAATATCTAGAACCGACATCTCATAAAAGGGAAACAGAGTAGTTGGAAGCAATGTAGTCGGCCTTGTGGCTAAGCACATTTATATCTTGACTATGATTGGCCTCTGGTGAGTAGTCGTCATGTTTCTTTGAATAGAGTTCGGGGGCTACAATCAGAGCATTAGATATGACATACCCTATGAACATACACGTACGGAGCCTGAAAATATCGTATACCTAAAGATGTACGAAAAGAAGCAATCAAAGATGGATACTACCACGGTTGGGAGAAAGTATGTCCCAAATAAGGAAGGAACTTAGTAGTTCGATCTAGAAACGATATGGATTGCTTTGCCCTTGCTAGGATAAGTTGCCCCGAGTCCTACTTAGAGAATGGGTCGATTTTGGTATAAACACGAGGGCCTCCCAAGAGAGGAGGGCATCAAATTATAAACCAATAAAAGCCAAGCCACATCAAGTACTCATCCAAGAGGATTACTCCATAGTTGTCGACTATAACTTTTACCAGTTTCACTGAGTTTAGTTGGTACGTTAGGTTAGACACCCCATATACTTTTAATTAATGTGATCTACTCGTCAGTAATACAATCTAACTAGAGTAGGTTTGTTATTCATCTTGAGGGTCCGAACCAGTATAAATCTTCGTATGTGATCTATTTGTATGCATATCTATGGGTATTTTACACCAAACTAATCCCTATGCCTTAGAATACTATACTTGAGTCTCACCCATCAACAGTACTTTTTGAATTGCTCACAAAGATGGTATATTGAATGAATGTTCTTCACAGCATATTGATTGGCCAATTTGTGGCCATTGGGACATTTACATTAAAAGCCAATATAGTTGCATACAGGGATGTGACTTGGATTTGTTTGGTTGATTGATATAGTGAGTTTGCTTCTGATTAGTTGTTGTTTGGTTAGTTGTGTTGGAGATTTTGCATGAGTAGCATAGATGTGAAAAAAAGTATTCCAAAATTTTTAATTGGTATAAAAATAGTTTATTGGAAAATATGTATCATATTAGTCGTAGATATATAGACTATAGTAGGAAAAGTTGGAACAGCCACCGAACCAGGTGAGCGGTTTGACCGCCAGTTCCGTCAGTTTGATTGCAGATCAAAAACTGGTCATATTTTTTTTAGGACACAAGAAGTATGGTGCTCTGTTGGCTACCACAACAAGCCTTTGCCTTGTAGACCCAAGTTTAAACACCACTCATGTTGGTTTTATACAATTTTTCATGTATTATGCACTTTGGGCCCCGCTGACCAGCCCGGCTTAATGACCCTCCGGTCTTTTCGCGCTAGCAGACCAAACAGGTCACACCAGTCTCAGTTTTTTTTGTCCACCGGTGGTCCGGTCTAGTTTTTTTCACTATGATAGACTGATATACACTAATATTCCTGATTTGAGCTAATTATATTATGGTAAATTTTGCTATAGGATATTCAAAATTTATATAATTTATTAGTGAACATTGCAAAAACGTATCACGGTTGAAGAATCTCTCTAAAAAACTGGTAATTTGATAAAGAGCACCACAACTATTATTCTATTATTTTTATTATTTTTAGCTCAATTGAAAAGAGAAATTAAGATGATAATGTGTCTCGGGCCATAAACTTCTAACATGACTATAATATAGTAACAATGTATTTGAGTTGATGTAAATTTAGATTTACAAAATATGTAATTCAAAATTTAAAAAAAATTAAAAATTGTAGAAAAAAATTAAAAATTTGGAAAGACTACAAAATGTAGTCGTGGTCGATGCTCTAGGGTGTTAGAGAGTATTGGGAGATAAGATGGTTTGCTTCAACCAAACTAAGCCAAATAACAATATGCTAGCCCAAGAGGTAAATTTATCATTTTAATATTGTTTCTCTGTTTAATTGGGCTAAAAATAATAAAATAAGACTAAGATGTCCTTTAGCAAATTACTAGTCTAGTGTGTCTTTCAACAGTAGCGTGTTTTTTATGTCTATCAGTAAATTACACAAATTTTTAAGTGTATTATAACAAGATTTACCTTGTTTTCTAATGACACCATTAATCCGGCAGACTCTAGCCTTGCTCAGAAGAAACAAATCTCATTCTGTCTCCCAGTAGCCAGACCACGCGGTGTCTGGTGGATGTGGTGAGCCAAGATCCAACCCATACGTAATATTGGATTGTCAAGTATGTTAGCATCACTTGCTTCTTGTTTAGTTGAAAATATTGTACTTACATGTTTGATCCTAATATTGGATTGTTCTATAATATTAGAAAATATTGATGGTGAATTTGTTCTGGCAAAGATCAGTGGTGGTGGGGTGGCAGATCCATCTTTTCGATGGAGTGGCCCTAGCTTGAAGTCATACACAGGTATATTCATAGCAGGGCTCTCCAGAAATGCAGTGACTACTTCCAATGCCCTTAGAGAAGAAGCTTGCACAAAAATACCCTCACTGCTCTTGTCAATCCAGTTCGATGAGGTAGCCGTCTCTCACAAGACATTGTTCACTGCCTTTTGCTGATTATCTAGAGACAAGTACCTGCAATCGAACATTCTAGCCCCTAAAAGGAACAAGAATTCTGAAGCGTGCAAGATGGAACTGACCCTTACCGGTGCATATATTTGTAGGCCTTGAGCACCCTTGGTCTCCTTGTGATGTTTGTATGGGCTCTGAGACATTATCAATTGAAGTACATCAGTTGCAGGGTTCAGATGTAAAGGTAACCAGGCCATCACCACATTTAGTGGATATGAAATCCTCAGTATTTGCCTATCTAGTAAACCAGCAAAATTAGTTAAGAGTTGACGATGATGAGATGTATTCTATTCACCACCGGGTTGCTGATTCCAACATTTATACGGCTGCAATCTAATACTCCTAATAATAAGACCAACGAGTGGCAAAAAGAAAATTCTCCCAATAATAAAACATAAACTAATTCCATTCATAAATCATAATCAGTGATACTATGCTATCTGATCTTTTGAAGTGGAAACACGGTTAAAAGTATAGAAAGAAGATAACAAGTTAACAACTATATGCTGCAAGTGCAAGGCACTTATGAATAAGTCGTAATAGAACAAAAGAGATAGTACCGCCAAACCATACAACTTCTAATTAGGATTTTTCATCTTTAAAACGAGAAAGAAACTATAGTTTATTCCAATGAATCAAAGGACTAATGAAGCGTCAGAAGTTCAAAACCATCACTGACACACCTTAACTCCAAGTTCTTTCATCTTATATGGTGTCAACAAAAATCCTGATATGAGTCTTACTACGCCCCTACAAAGGATAAAACAGCATGGCATATGGATATCAAAAGGGCACCGAACATTTGGAAAAAGGAGCAAAATAACTCATACCTATGAACCACATGTAACTATTTGATCACTGACGGAGAACACCATTGGACAATAGAACATGTTTCTCTTCTTCGACAACAGGATTTGCCCACTACACCTTCTTATCTGTCAACAAAGAGATGATTTGAGAGAGCTAGGGCAAAAGCCTTATCCAGTCTATGACTTGTGTTGGCGACGTCGACGTCTGTGAGCAGTCTTCCGCCTTAGGGACATCGTTAAGTGGTTATCTTCTCCTTTCAGGGGAAAACATAGTTCTGTGTTCCGGACAGGTAATGGCATCACCTTAATGTTATTTCCTTTTTCGAGACTTTGATTATTCGTCACATGCAGCTGCTTATCTATTTTACGATGAGCTTTGCAATGATTATTTGTACCAGTCTCAGCACTGATGCATCACAGGTTTTACTTTATTTTCGCTTTCCGTGTAGGTTTACCAGTTTTTCTTTAATCAATCGTGCCGTTATAAGGTTTTCAGGCCTATTTTCTATAAATTGGACTAACTCTTATTTTCTTTTTAATATAAAACAGGAACTCCCTGAGGTTTACATTTTTTAAAAAAAAGAACATGATTTGCCTCTCCTTGACTTCACTTTCTCCATATTGGCAAAAATGTTTCGAGACCTATAATCAAAATTTATACATATCTTGTCTTAGGGTGGGAATGAAGTAAAAATGAACAAAACCTTATAAATATTTAGAACTAAATTGATGTGTGCAGCAGCAACAATGGAAAACAATCAGTATGAACTATGAAGCATGGAGTAGAGATGATGGTTCTTATGAGCTCTTTGCTAAATTTTCTGAGGGATGGTGCAGCTCTAAGGAGGTGCATCGCCCATAGAAGGTCACACTCGTAAGTATCCGGCAGAGAGACAAGACAGACAACTTGCCAAATCCAGCAAGAAGTTGCTTTGGGCCCTCAGGTTGTATCCAAATCTGATGAGGCAAAAGATACGCCTAATCAACATTTATGTGACAAATCAGTTATAATTTATACTATCAATAGATATCACCATAAAAGTTTTATAAAAAAAATGCAGAGATCCACTCAACTTACCTTCTCATTTCTGATATTCAGAGAGGGAATCCAGGTTTCGTGTGTTAGCCAAGAGCTAGCTCAGCCTGAATCTTACTGAACAACGCACTGCAGAATTGACAAGAGAAAGCTTCTGAAATCTGAAGGCTGGGGACCGAGACAAGCTAAGGCAGAGTGCAGAAGTTGTAGAGGTCCAGCTCTCGCAGGTGAGCACCAGAAGCTTAGGCAAACTTCACAGCTCAAACAAGTTTAGAACACAAAGCTTCTGGGCGAGTAATTCACTAGCTGAAATGCTGAACAGTGAACACACGCTAAGAACAGTCAGAAAATTACAAAAAAGCAGTTCGCCCTGTTCTATTTCAGGGAATGGATAAATGGATTAACATGCACGCTTCCTTTGTTTCTAATTGGTGCAATTTTTACAAAAACATTTTACATATGAATTTCTTATATTAATGTTTTGAATCCATTTGTCAACTTTTATAATAGTTAATTTATTTTTTGTATACTCAAATAATTATCACAAAGCATTCATCTATCCATCTGTTGTGTTCAGAAAAGATATCCACGAACCAGAGAAATCACAACAATCATGCCTGCCAGTGATAACAAAATAAACAGGAACGTTCCTACCCTGGGTTCGAATGCAGTGGAATGGAACTGACCGGCAACTGAGCGGTATTTGGAACCTAGACATATTAAATGCTAGGACTTACGGGTCCATGATAATTGCCAGACTTCCATGCAAGGTTATGGATGATTTAAGAAACTCTTAGGGACGTTTCAGATTATTCTTGTGCATTGGTGTATTACATTTTTATATCAAATATATTCTAGTGAAGCCTAATCAGCTGTAATCTGGAATCAGATCTGGTATGACAGTTTAATTTCAACTTAACCAACCATAGTCAGGGGTGAACAAGAATAATTACAATACAAAGTTTTCAAACTCAACCTAACCAATATTTGAGTACTTCGGTTAGCAAACCCACAGAAAAATTGACTTCAGCCTGATTTTTTTCTGTAACCTTTGTTGTTGCAGTATTGACTGGTTTGCTTTGTCTACCCAAACATACTAAATAAGCTGTTTATATTTCCTAATTCCTATATCACTAGATTACCAGTCCAGTGAGCTGTCTACCATTGGATTCCCACTTCCCTACAGAGACAGCCTTGATCTTCCCACTCATTCACATGATTGCTGCTTGCCTCTCCCTCCCACTTTCTCATCCCTCAGCCCATGTTGTTTCAATTGAATTTCTTGCTCTGAATCACTTTGCTGTTACCTATCGCTTAGTAGTTTGAAATAGAATAAGCCGACTGAACTAACCACCACTCATTTGGACTATTACATTCAGCTTCTCAGGTCGAATTGATTTTCAGTGATCACATCTAGTGAAGCAAGTTTGTGTATCAGCTGATATATTCCCGAAAACTAACAGAGCCAGCGAGTAATCAACTTCACATATAATGGTAGGTAGCGCCGTAGCGGTTAAAGAGTCCAAGTTGGGAAGGGAAACAAATTATCACTCCTGTTACTTATACATGCAATTGACTGGAGTAGTACTGTCTAAACATATTGACTCCAATTGCTCAAACAAATTCATATTAGAGGTATTTCATCCTTTAAAAAGGTGAAAGATATTATGGCCCACTAAATGAATCCAGGTGTTAACAAATAGCAAAATAAAGCATCAAAAATCACCACTTACACACCTTAACTCAAAGCTCTTTCATAGGATGAGGTGTTAACACAGCCCTGATATGAATCACAATGAGCCCCTAGGGAGCATAAATCAATCTGATCAGTGAGGTATTTACAAAGATCATAAGCATTTTAAATTAACTAATAAAGGAACAGAAAATCTCATACCTGCATGCCACATATAACTATTTGATCTCCTTCACGGAGGAGACCATTGGCCAGCACAACATCAATTGTAGTACCATGACCTTCAGTAACCTTAACCTCCAGGACAGTACACTGAAAAGTGAAAACATAATGCCACAGCTATTTCGTCATAAGTGAAATGGATCTATGCAGTAAATTATCTATTAGAATAGGATAGAAATGCAACATTATGAATGTTGTCTGAAAATTATCACTGAAGATTAGCCCTAGATGTGTACCTCAACTTTGTTAGAAAAGATAGGCCGCTCTTTCATCTTCTTATGTGCCCATTGCACTGATAGTAGCAACAGATCTGGAATGACTTCACCACTGGAGATGGTGTCGCATCATATGTCAAGAAAAACCAAGAATAGTTCTAACACTAATTGTAGAAACCAAATTAATGAAGCAGAAAGGCTGGGTGATAAATTGTACCTTATTGCACAGGTAGGTACAATGTTCTTAAACGTACAATCCATTTCCTTATTTCTGTAGTACAAAACAGTATTGATGCCTTGCATCTTGAACTGCGTCACAATCTACAAGGCAAAGTTATGGAGAAACAGAAACCAACTTGAGCACCAAGAAATTTCAGATAAATAACACATATAATTTCAATTTCACATACATCTGTTAGCCTTGCATCAAATTCCATCTTCACATCTTCAGTTTGTTGTTTGAGAACCTTCCTTATTGGAGCATTTGGACATCTTTTCCAGCCAGAGAGTCGATCAACCTTTGGACAGCAGAAAAAAAGAGAGAAAACTGAGTATAACAAACAAGCTAAGAGAAAACATCAGAAGAAATTCTTCAATGTGAATGCAAAGCTTAACCTTGTTTAAAGCAAAGATGAAGTCTGCCTTATGTCTCTTCAAAATATTCAAGGACTCAATTGTCTGTGGTTGAATACCACACATGATGTCAACAACTAAAATCGCGATATCACACAAAATGGAACCTCTAATACGCAAGTTAGAGTACTGATGAGCGGGAGTATCAATAACAAGAAATCCTGGAACATGAAGAGCAGCATCAACTTTCAACTCCTTGGTTCTTTCTCTAATGTTTTCAATTGGAGAGAACATTGCACCAATCTGTTGGGTAATACCCCCGCTTCTCCTCCTTGAACATTGGTGCGCCGAATAAAATCCAGTAGTTTAGTCTTTCAAATATCAACGTTACCAAGAATGCAGCAGATCGGTGAGAGGAAGTCCATATCTTTCTCAGCTTTACCCACCTTAGTAGGATCTTTCTTTGGAGTAAATTCTGATAGCGTTCGAGCTATGAATCGTCCAAGGACACGCACACGTTCAACTATAAAATCACAACTGGAGGATACTCTCAACTCACAGCAGGATAAAAGAGGAGATAAACTCAACTCAAGATAAACTTTTTCATAATAATTCAACAAGTGAGTTTACATTCAGAAATTAGGCTTTATATAGCCATACAACTCAACTCTAGAAACTTCCTACTAATTAATAACTTCTTAACTATTTTTGCAAATATCAAAACACAATAAAAACAACATTAACTACTACTGCTAATTCCCAAATATAATTAAAACATAGAAAGACTCAAAAGACAAGTTCCAAGAAACTAAATGCTGGCTGGCTCCTCAGTAACCACGCTCACTTGACACGAGGTTTTGACCAAGAAGACTCTGGAATCTGGAGAAACTCAAAACATAAAAAAGATAGTCCATTTCATTATCTGATCACAGAAATTTAAATCACCCAAATCCGAGACTTTATGAGAGAGTTATGCCCAAAATACTGGCCCAGTACGAATCTGTCCAGAGAGCTGCTGTTTCGTAAATTAATTGTAAATATGACTTGGGTCTGGTTCTTCAAGCTGAGAACTGGTCCATAACTTGCTTCCTTGATCATGATTGTTTATATGTAAACCTGCCATGACTTGATCGCCATCATTCTCCCCCGGTTGAAAAGAACTCGCCCACGAGTTCGGCTCATTTTCGCCATGGTATGGAGAAAGATCCTTCACATTGAATATGGATGAAACACCATAATCTCCGGGAAGCTCCACCTTGTAAGCATTGTCACCTATGCGCTGCAAGATTTTAAACGGTCCATCACCACGGTGCTTGAGCTTTGCATTGCGCCCAGGTGGAAATCTCTCCTTGCTCAAATGCACCCACACAAGATCACCTTCTTTGAAAATCACAGCCCTTCGGTGCTTGTTAGCTTGTCTTTCATACTTCTGATTTTGCTTCTCAATCCTCTTGCTGACTTGTTCATGCAAGCCCTTGATTGCTTTAGCACGCTCATCTGCATCTCCACTATAGCTATGGCTGATTGGCAATGACACAAGATCAAGAGGAGTCTTCGGATTGCATCCATACACCACTTCAAAAGGGCTTTTACCTGTCGTCTTGCTGCTGGACCTGTTGTAAGCGAATTCAGCTTGAGGTAGAACAAGGTCCCATTGGCGTATGTTATCACCCACCAAGCTTCTCAACAGATTGCCCAAACTCCGATTCACAATTTCAGTTTGGCCATCGGTTTGAGGATGATAGGCTGAACTAAACTGCAGCTTTGTACCCATCTTACGCCAAAGTGTTCTCCAAAAATGCCCAACAAACTTCGGGTCTCTGTCAGATGTTATGGTATTTGGAATGCCATGCAACTTCACTATCTCCTTGAAATAAAGATCAGCTATGTTAGTGGCATCCATCGTTTTTGCACAAGGAACAAAGTGTGCCATTTTAGAGAACCGATCAACCACCACCATGATTGAATCTTTGCTGCGTTGAGTTCGGGGCAGTCCCATCACAAAGTCCATGCTCACATCTTCCCACGGTGCATTAGGAACAGGAAGGGGAGTGTAAAGTCCAGAATTTTGAGACTTTGTTTTTGCTAGATGGCAAGTTCTACATCTCAAAATGTAATGGTTCACATCCTTCATCATTTTAGGCCAATAGAAACGGTCTTGGAGTAATGCACTAGTTTTATCTCGTCCAAAATGACCACTTAACCCACCATCATGAACCTCTTTAATGATCTGCCACCTCAAAGAACAATTCGGTACGCACAAACGGTTGTCATAGAAAATATATCCATCATTCACCATAAATTCTTTATATGGACCTTTTGCACATTCAGCTTTTATCGTGCCAAAGAACTCATCATCAGAATACAACTCCTTGATCACTTCAAACCCAAGAACATTTACCTTCATTGTGGACAGCAAAGAATGCCTCCTACTTAAAGCATCTGCCACCTGATTTGAAGCACCACTTTTATGCTTGATGTGGAATATGTAGCCTTGTAAAAATTCCACCCACCTTGCATGTCTCGGTTTGAGCTTGTGCTGCCCATTTATGAACTTCAGCGCCTCATGGTCGGAGTAGAGAATGAACTCCTTGGAAATGAGGTAGTGTCTCCAATGCCCAAGAGCTCGTACAATTGCATAGAACTCTTTGTCATATGTAGTGTAGTTCTTACGTGAATCTGAAAGCTTTTCACTAAAGAAGGCAATAGGTCGACCCTCTTGATTGAGAACCGCACCAATGCCTACACCAGATGCATCACATTCAAGCTCAAAAATATTCTCAAAGTTGGGCAAAGCAAGAATTGGGGCTGCTGTCATCTTCTCCTTGATGAGCTGAAAGTTCTTTTCAGCTTCCTTCGTCCATTTGAATACTCCTCCTTTCAAGCACTCGGTGATTGGAGAGACAAGAGTGCTGAAATCTCGAATGAACCGGCGATAGAATGAGGCCAGTCCATGAAAACTTCTCACATCATGAATGTTGGCTGGTGTTGGCCATGAAACAATTGCATCCACCTTAGAAGGATCAACATGAATACCTTCAGCTGAAACCACATAGCCTAAAAACACCAAGTTGCTGGTTAGGAACTCGCACTTCTTGAGGTTGATGTAGAGTTTCTGTTCAGCTAGCACTTCAAAGACTTGGTGAAGGTGCTCCAAATGCTCTTCTTTACCCGTGCTATACACGAGTATGTCATCAAAATAGACCACCACAAATCTGCCAATAAAAGACTTAAACACCAAATTCATTAGTCTCATAAAAGTACTAGGAGCATTAGAGAGTCCGAATGGCATCACCAACCACTCAAACAATCCATCACGGGTCTTAAATGTTGTCTTCCATTCATCACCAGGCCTCATACGAATCTGATGGTACCCACTTCTAAGATCAATCTTTAAAAACACACTAGCACCATGGAGCTGATCTAGCATGTCATCTAGACGAGGAATAGGGAAGCGATACTTGATAGTAATCTTGTTGACCGCTCTACTATCCACACACATGCGAAAAGAACCATCTTTCTTTGGCACAAGCAAGGCTGGAACTGCACAAGGACTCATGCTTTCACGCACCAAACCCTTTCTCATCAACTCATCTACTTGCCGCTGCAACTCGGCATTTTCTGTTGGGTTCATTCGGTATGCTGCTTTGTTTGGTAAAATTGCACCAGGAACAAAATCTATGCAGTGTTGCACACTCCTCATTGGAGGTAAACCTGCTGGAATTTCATCTGAAACAAGGTTCTGAAATTGTTCAAGTAAAGGTACCACTGGTCCGGGTATTAGAGGACTTCTGTCACCCTTAACTTCTTTCACCACCAATGCAAAGGCTATTTGGGATTCTTCAAAAATTTCAGTAAATTCAGATTTTGAGAGAATGAAATTGCTATCCTTGAGGGCTGGTTTAGATTTCATTTCCATTCTAGAAGGACCCAAAGTAATCTTAGCACCATTCAGCTCAAAAGAATAAGTGTTTTTAAAACCATCATGGTGTACCTTTCTATCAAACTGCCAAGGTCTCCCCAAAAGTAAATGACAAGCATCCATAGGAACTACATCACACCATACCTCATCTTGGTACTTCTCACCAATAGAAAAATTAACCAAACAACGTTGGTCAACTTGCACACATTTACCCTTTTCCAACCAAGAGAGTTTGTACGGTTTTGGGTGCTTTTCAGTTTTAAGCGGCAACTTTTGTACCATAATTTCAGAAACAACATTCTCACAACTCCCGCTATCAATGATAACATCGCATACCTTCCCATGAGAGGTGCATCGTGTATGGAAGATATTGTTACGGAGCCACACATCATCTTGAACGGGACTGGAATTCAGCACACGCCTAATCACCAACATCTCACCCGTATCTCCATAAATGACATCCTCCTCATCTGCTGCCTCATCAAACACGGGTGGAGAATCAAAATCTGTTTGCTCCTCTTCTAGGGGTTCTTCAATAATGGTAAATACCCGCTGGTTTGGGCACTCGGACATGATGTGACCGTACCCTTTGCACCGATAGCATTGAACAGCTTTAGGGGCTGGTTTAGAGGGTCCTGCGGTTGCGGTTTTTGCTGAAAATTTGGCCACTGCACTTGATGTTGGTTTGGCTGATTGCGTACTGCTCCCATGACTTGTTGGATGGCCTCGATTGAGAACTCGGCTACCACCAAAGCTCGCTGTTTTTCTGACTTCTTTCTCCTTGAGTTGCTTCTCAACTTTTGTGGCAAGTTTGAACACATCATGATAAGAGATAAAGGGCTGTAAAGTTACCACATCATGAATCTCCTTGCGAAGGCCACGAAGATATCGTGCAATGGTTTGTTCTTCGGGCTCAACAACGCCACATTTCAACATGAGGTGATCAAGTTCTTCAGTGTAATCTGCCACAGTTTTATCACCTTGAACAAAGCCATGAAGTTGAAAAAAGGCCTCTTGCAAGTACCCTTCCGGCAGAAACTTCTTTCGTAACTCTTTCACCATCTTTTCCCATGTTCTGATTTTTTGCTTACCCTCACGGGCTCGCTTCATCTTCAACTGCTCCCACCAAATAGATGCATGCTTCTTTAATTTGATGGCAACAATCTTCACCTTCTCTTCCTCAGGGACATCTTGGTATTCAAAGACACGTTCAACCGTATTGAGCCAATCTATGAACTCATCGGGTTGTATGCGCCCTTCGTACACAGGAATATCCGCTTTTAGATCAAAAGCCCGTCGAAATTGCTGGTTCCTTCGGGTGTGATTTTGATGGAGAGCCTCTTCATCACTGGACACCAAGGTGTGGTTGTCGTGGAAGGGGTTGAACTCGGCATCATCGTCACCATAAGTTTCGCCATCTGAGCCACGATAGGAATCATCGCGGTTGTTCCTAGCGGCCTCCACGCGCGCTAGACGCTCTTGGAGTTGTTGCACATGCTGCCTCAACTCGTTCAACTCAATATCTCGATCGGCTTGCTGGTTGCCTTCAGGAGGATTGACACGAGCACTACGTCGCACCATCCTTCGCCTGCTGCTCTGATACCAACTGATAGCGTTCGAGCTATGAATCGTCCAAGGACACGCACACGTTCAACTATAAAATCACAACTGGAGGATACTCTCAACTCACAGCAGGATAAAAGAGGAGATAAACTCAACTCAAGATAAACTTTTTCATAATAATTCAACAAGTGAGTTTACATTCAGAAATTAGGCTTTATATAGCCATACAAATCAACTCTAGAAACTTCCTACTAATTAATAACTCCTTAACTATTTTTGCAAATATCAAAACACAATAAAAACAACATTAACTACTACTGCTAATTCCCAAATATAATTAAAACATAGAAAGACTCAAAAGACAAGTTCCAAGAAACTAAATGCTGGCTGGCTCCTCAGTAACCACGCTCACTTGACATGAGGTTTTGACCAAGAAGACTCTGGAATCTGGAGAAACTCAAAACATAAAAAAGATAGTCCATTTCATTATCTGATCACAGAAATTTAAATCACCCAAATCCGAGCCTTTATGAGAGAGTTATGCCCAAAATACTGGCCCAGTACGAATCTGTCCAGAGAGCTGTTGTTTCGTAAATTAATTGTAAATATGACTTAGGCCTGGTTCTTCAAGCTGATAACTGGTCCATAACTTGCTTCCTTGATCATGATTGTTTATATGTAAACCTGCCATGACTTGATCGCCATCAAATTCTCTAGTGTCCTTATCATTTTCATCAACTTTGTCCCATTCTTCAATTCCGTTCTTCCAGCCTATGACTAGAGAAACAAACTCCTCATTGGAGGATTTCATAGCTTCATTGTTCTCTTCCCTTGTGAATCTCTCCTCAAAGTAAATTCTCTCAGACAAATTCACATCAACCTTGCCATCATCACTATAATCTTGTCATCCCATTGATACTCCCAGCTTTCTTCATCACCATCTTTGCTCACTTCTACTGATTCAGCCCCTTCAACCTCCTCGAGTTTGATTCTCTCCTCATCCTCCTCCACACAATAGTGGGGTTGCGCTTCCATAATGGCACATTCTTCTTCCTTGTTAACCTTATGATGCTCCTGCCTATGAATACCATCTCCATTAGCAGTGTCATCAACCTTTGATTGCACTTTCTTCTTCTTGGAATCATATATGGGCCTCTTCTTTCTCTCATTGGCACCACCACCATTACCAAGGTCGTCACGAACAAGAATTCCACTCTGCCCAAGGAACTGTTATCTCATGGCATCAAGCCTCCTAGCGTCCTCCTTCTGCTTCCCAGTTAAGGTCTTCCCCTCCACCCTGTTCTTCATCATTTTCTCCTTATCTCTCTTGCTGCTGCCTCTTCATCTCTTCCGTCATTCTCTCCTCCTCCCGCTATAGTCGCTCCTCCTCCGCCTTCACCTGCCTCTGCTCCTCCTTGCACTTCCTCAGCTCATGTGCTTTTTTCCTCTTGGCAGGCACCTCCAACATCCCCCGCACGTGCTTAGGGGGCTTCTTCGCGTCGACCTCCGCCGCCTTCGAGGTAGCCTCCTTCTCTTCCTCCTTCCGCCTCCTCCTCTTCGCAGCGGCCGACTCCCCCTCCATTTCGCCATCCTTCACCTCGGCATTAACATCATTCACGGCGGCAGCCACGTCCTCCGCCGTGGACACCGATACCTGCGCCGGCTTCATCCCCAGCGTGGAATTGAGCGCTGCGCCAGGCAGATTTTGGCCGATCTCGGCGAGAATCTTATCGATGTCCTCTTCGTCTGGCGCAGCCCTCCTGCCCGCCTTCTCCCTCCTCGATCTCCTCCCCGCGGCACCCACCGCTCCGGCAGCACAATCCGCGTCGCCGGCTGCCGCAGGAACACCGGCATTCCCGCCCCCCGCCTCCTCGCCGCCGTCACCGTCATTTTTGGGCGACCGCGGCCGCTGGACGCCCTGATGGTGGTCTTCGGGCGGCGGAACGTCTCCGCCGGTGGCAGCGCTCACCGTGCGGGCCATCTCCTGAGAGGGGGGTTGGGAGGGGGAATTTGGGGAGGTTTTGGTTAGGGTTTTGGGAGAAGAGCAGTGACGGAGTGGTTAGCGTGCAAAAGGAAGAAGAGGTGTCGTCTTGTCTTCTTCCACGAACAGTTTCTAGATGGCCCAGATAATTGTTGTTAATTCAAATAAAACCATCCCAAATGCAATATTTTAAAAAATATATTTTTAATGATTTTTTTATATGGTGATGTTTGTAACAGAGGTATGTTTCCTTTCCATTCCAAAGGATTGGCTCTCCTTCCTTTGATTTTTGAGGAAACTGAAAATGAGATCAAACTTCAGGGAAAACTTTCTTACAAGAGCAAGTGATTTAAAAAGTGGGCCTAATTATTAGCTTAATTTTTCTTTCACACGCTTTTTGACGGGCTTCACGTGCTTTCCATTTCTCAGTTTTGCTAGTACATCCTGATCTTTTATATATGCCATTCTTATGATTTTTTTCTATTCATGTGTTCGAAACAGGTATTTATATTTTCGTAGCCTCCAAAATTTATAGGTTTGGAGAAAATGCTTGGTTTTCTCTCAGAAAAAATAATAGGCTTGGTTTTAAGTTTTAACTAACTTGACAATTTCAGTTTTGATCTATGTTAGACACAACCTGAATGAAGCTTTATGACTTGTGTTTCAAGCTTTCAAGCCTGAAGGCATGTTGCAATCGACGTTGTATTTCAGAACTCAGCCCTCCTTCTCGAATGGAGAAATGATGGAAGAATTTCATAGAAAGTTCATTCTTCTACCAGAAGGCTATATTCCAATTCGGAAAACAGCGACAAGGCAAGCCATGATCGACGATCCGTTTCGTTTTCATAATCCTGTCGTTAATTCATCCTCCTGTTGTTAGGCGAGGAGTGGCAGTTAGTTGACTGAAAGCTTCTTGGTGTTTTTTTTTTTTTACTTCTTCTGCAGATTTGGACAGAACCTGAGGATCCAAGGCCATTGCAGGGTGTCTTCAGCCAGCTGATAGTGCTTAATCTTGATGGAATCTTAGCCTAGTGTGAACTCTCATGGAATATCTTCTTCCATCAGACTGCACCATTCCTCCAGAAATTCAACCTTTCAGTATGTCCTTGGATTCTTACCTGTAAAATCATTCAGTTTGTTATCAATGAAATTAATATGCATTCCAGAGAATTAAAAACTGAAACTGCTATAATGTCACCTAGTTTTTATGTCTCTGCACTTTGTCTGGTAGTACTACCTGACGTTTTAATTTTTTTAAAAATCAAATTTCGTAAAATTTAACCATATTTATAGAAAAACGAAGTAAAAATATACTATAAAAATATATTTAATATTAGATTTAAATATTTTCAAATAAAATTAATTAAAATTAAAAAATCATTTAAAAAATTAAAACGGAGAGAGTAGCTTTTTTTTTGCTTTTTTTTATAAGAACATGGATTACAACCCGGCCTCTACACCCAAAGCGGGTGTACACAGCCAAGAGTACCTTTTTCTGCTGATCTCTTGATGCTTGTGCTCCATCAAGTTTCAGCCACGTAAATAGATAGCAGAGTCATCGTTTGTGACATGCATTTTCAATCCTAACAAAATTATCACCTTGCTGATCACAAAATACAGAAGCACACGTGCAATTGAGATGTTACACAGCAGGAGATGACATATTACTCCGACACGACTTGTTCAGAATTCAAGCACAGGCATCTGAAGAGCCTGAAGATCGCTGGCTTCGAGGTAGAGGAGAAATACATGAAGCTCGTAAGAATGGTCATGGAGCTAGCTATGGCTTTAGAGATGGTCACTTTGAGTGATGAAGAGAGTTGCAAATACTGTTATTATGTCGAGAAACAGACTGCCTCGACAGAATCAAGGTATCCGAAGGACCACAAGTAACTTAAGGATAGGATCACCTTAAATGCGCAAATATTCATAGAGTGATTTTTGATAAGAACACGCGTATTCGTATGGACATATATTGTAGGCTACGTTTAAGAAACTTATAAAAATAGAATATCAACCAATGATACATGCCATGCTTCAAAAGTACTATTTCTCCTCAAAATTTCTTCATAGATATTGGTTAGATAATTTTTGAAGCTATTTGTTAGCTTTAAACTATATAATATTTAATTTATCCCTATAAACAATTATATATGATCTCTTCATTATGAGTAGATTTATTTTGTTTGAAAAATGTCTAACAAATTAAGTGTAAATAAAAAGTAAGGTGTTTATTCTTTTTTAATTGAATGTTTAGGAGCTTTCTTTTTTAACAAATCTTAAATAACTATTATTATTGGTAATAAACCATCAAGTTAGTCCTCTTCTAATTAATTTACATTGACGCAATTTGTTACATATATGAATTAATAAAAATAGAGATATACATATCGTAGACCTTACTTTTCCATAATATGCATGATCCATAGTGAAAAAAAAAACTAGTTAATATGCATGATGATCCTACCTTAGCACGGCTTATATATATATATATATGCAATAATAATTTAAGTCTATCCGCTACTCAAAATTGCCACCAATCACACTACACACGGCCAGTAATCACTAGCTGCTGAATACTAACATGCTTGATTTGCACGTCGCACATATTGGCGTCATCTCCGGCCGCATCGCACGACCCGGCTGCACTCTGGCCGTATCGCTCACATACGTATCACACGTATTGTCGGTGCCACACGCTGCTACAATGCAAATATCTATGCAACCATTTCACTATATGCAAATGAACAAAATAAATATGCATGCATATAACTAATGACAAGATTAATAGCTAGCAAGCTCGATCCAGACCTGGTAGGTGGTAGCGCTGAGCTCGACGCGGAGCGCTGATGAGCGTAGCTTCACCGTACCTGTACGCAGCTTGTGCCTAGTCGGAAACTCAATTAAAGATTGCCTTCTTCTTTATTACCATGAGTTTGTTTTGCTGGATCAGGCCCTCTTCTATGTCAACATCTTGAGCTTCATTCTTGCTAGATCGATGGAGCATCCTTGCCGGAGATCAAGCTTGCCCTCGAACTGCAGATGCATGGCGCCACCGGCAAGTGGGCCTAGGCTGATGTGGACTGCCCACATGTCTATACTAAAGCTTAAAACTGTGGTTTCTGGTTATTAGGATGATAAGCATGTGGTTATGTGAAAGAAAAAAAATAAAAATATGGTTTAGTGCTACATTTGCCTCTAACCATGGGATTTTATAAATTTTACTTTTAAATTATATTTTGATGCTATATTTGAAAATATTACTCCATTTTTCTATAAATTTAGTTAAATATAAATATAAGGAAGTTTATTTTTTTAAAAAAATCAAAACTTATGAAACGGAGGGAGTATGTGAATGAAAGGGCATGTATATTATTAATGCAGGAGCAGTTCTACCTCGATGGCTCGACCACCTGTTCTCCTTTCACGGCCGCCGAGGACGAGGCGGCACAACGGTTGGAGCTCGCATGGAAGATAACGGCGAACGCCGATCACGACGACTGCTATGCTTCTCGCTGCTAGGAGAAGCACGGGAAACCTTACCGGACGTAGACACGTAGAGCTCACTTTCCACGGCACGGCGGAGACGACGCTGACTTTCTTGTTTGTGTTTGTGCTACACCGATGAGAGTTTTTTGGGTATAGCTATATAATATTACTTTTGACAAAAAAAATTCTCCAAAAACTTCTTTAACATCTTTCAAATATAATTGGGAAATAATCATAGTGTAATTATAATGTGACTTACATATAATTGGGAAATAAATAGGATACAATTACAAAACAAATTAAAAAAATTGCACCGTAGCGCAGTGGGAAAAAGAACCCCCGCCCGCCTTTGCGTCGCGAGTTCGACATGCCATGCCGCGTGCGAATCAGGCGGTTGAAAAAAATTCGAAAGTTCCCATCTCCACTTTTCTATCGACGGCAAATTCGACGGTTGAAAATTCAATTTCTGAGAAAATTCAAAAGTTACCTCCTCCACTTTTCTGTCGATGCCATGATAGCAATTCCAGTTTCGGTTTCAGTTTCGAAGCCATCATGCATGGCGGGACGTCTGGTTTGGTGGGCCATGTGAAGAGGAAACATGGGCTTGGGCCCCTATTCTAGCAGGTGGTCTCCCTCTGGCCCGAGATAGCAGACGGGTCCATGGGCCTTCCCTCCGGAAGCTTCCAGTCCACGGTTGCACTCTCCCAGAGGACAAACCCAAACCCCAATTGGTGCCTCGCCGCGCCGCGACCAAAACCCTAGCGCCGCCCGCCCGCCGCGAGAGACGCGTCGGAGGGTGAGGAGGCCGCGGCGGCGACGACGACAATGGTGTGGTTCCAGTGCGAGGACTGCGGCGAGAACCTCAAGAAGCCCAAGCTCGCCGGCCACTTCCGCTCCTGCTCCGCCTACAGGGTAACCGGCCGCCTCTTCCTCCCCACTTCTCCCCTTCCCTGTCGCTCGGTTTGGTTTTGCTCGTCTCGAAGCGAGCAGCAAAGTGGCTTATGATTGATTTGTTTCGGTTTTGTGTTGCGGCGGCAGCTCTCCTGCATCGACTGCGGCGAGTCCTTCAGCCAGGACACCGTCCAGGGGCACACCCAGTGCATCTCCGAGGCTGTGAGGACACCTTCCACTTTACCCATTTCTTGATTGCTCATGCTCTTCTAGAGAAGAGCGATGCGTTTGGTTTGCCCATGGTAACTGCTGCATAATTTATTCAGAGTTTCTAGCCTGCGTTTGAATTGGTGTTTAATTGGATGGTATTGGATTGGAAGAGTTTCTTGCTATTGCTTGTATCATGAGAGGCCAGGTCAAATTGCTTTCTTTTTTTTTGGATCAATTTAGTGGATAGGGTGGGATTCGTGAGTTCTGACAATTTCTTTCTTTATGTTCTAATTGGTAAGTAAACCTCAGAGATCGGGTGATTTGGTTTTATTTGATTAGGATTGGATGTAATTATTGTGAAACTGATTGGTCAAATACTATCTTATATTGCTTGGAAAGTCTTAATGTAATCCACTGGAAGCATAGGTCTGTACTAAGATGTGTTCCGTCAAAATTTACTGAGCAGTTGAGCTCCACATCACATAGGTCTTCTCTGAATTTTGAGGGATGTTTAAGTCCCTGAGGTGATTCTATTTGTTCAGAGTGGCTATAGACTGGTGTGTAAATTGTGTGTTTGAATCTGAAGCAGTATCGTGCTACATCCCCTTTCAGGAGAAGTATGGTCCCAAGGGACAGAACAAAGGGTCCAACAATCCACAGGACAAGCAAGACAAGCTAAAGCCAAATGTTGATGTTGATATCAACGTCGGGCTGTCAACTCATCCCCCTTGGTTCTGCAGGTTTGCTAACTTCATCCTGCAGCATATTTATAGTTACATTTGCAGATGGTTCTGTAGTGAAACTGTGGAAACAGTGGAAGCCATGTCCCATCATATTAACTCTCAACAATCTATATTTTAAAATGTTCATACCTTGTGTTTTACATGCATTGCTACTACCATAGAGAAATTACTTGCTGTGAATTATTCAGATGACTCTTTAGTATGTGAGGTGTGATTGTGTCTATCACCAATGTTTTAGAAAGCGGTATGTGGTATCATGCGGTCAACCCACCTTGTAGTGCTTATGCGGCATAATCGGACAGTTATGCAGTGTAAGCGGTACAAGGTTGGAGCACCTGTTCCTTGTATGCGGCCTTGTAGACCTTCTTTTAAAAACACTGTCTATCACACTAATGAAACAAATTTGATGTTTTCTAAGATGCAATCTTCTACCACTTACTGTTAGAGCTAGTTTTTGTCACCCATTTTTTTTGTAAAGACAAGTTCAGACTTACAGAACAAATATGCCATCATTCTTTAGATATACAATCTCTTGTTTATCCTGGTAGCCAGTCCATTTCAGCTGAAGCACCATTCACTAATATGCCTAGATATGTTCAAAAAATTGCACTTAATGTGGATTTGTATCACAGCCTTTGCAAGATGACAACCACTAGCAAGCAAACACTCTTATCGCATGCAGATGGCAAGAAACATAGGGCAAAAGCAAAAGCCTATCATGCTTCTCAGAAGCAAGCAAATGGAGCTGAACAAACTCCCAAGGAAACTATTGGTGCACCTATTACAGAATCAGCTCAAGTAAATAACGAGCAGAGTACTGAAAATGAAAGAGGTGTGGACAAAGATACAGCAAAAAGAAAGAGAGCAAATGATACAACCTCAGAAGAGCCAGATAACACAAAAAGACCGAACAACTTGAGCTTGAACAGTGGAGAAGTGAAACAATCTGCAAATGGAGAGCCAGAACACAAAGCAAAGAGCAAGAGTACTAAGGATGAACTAGCTAGTAGTGCCAACCTTAAAGAATGTAAAAAACAGAAAATCAAGTGGAAGAAAATTATTACCAAAGTACTGCAGATGGTAAGACTTCTATACAAGAAGCACCTCTCTGTTTCAGTTTGTGTTTGCGCTTGAAATTATCCGGACAGTTGACATATTTCTTTTTTCCCCTTTCAGAATCCAGATGGAACCCTCAAGTTAAAGAAGCTACAAAAGCTAGTAACTAAGGAACTTCTGAAATGTGGTCTGACAGAAGATAAGGAGCAGATGCATGCTATGTTGATGGATAAGGTAGCACAATGTAAAAATATTGTAGCTTACTTGCCAGTAATTAACTTGTTATCCTTCAGTATTGGTCAAGACGTACTGTTTGATAACTGATGCAAAAATGAACTGTTCCTTGTCACAGATTTCTTCAAGCACCATGTTTTCTGTTGATGGCAAGCACATTAGATTGGTTGTAAATGATTAAGAACCATTGATCATGCACCTGACAGCTGATTCCTTCTGGTCAGATCGATGACGGTCTTCCAGTCTTGATGTTATGGCGTAAAGCCGAGTTTTGGTTCCATTATTGATATATTGTACCGCCTGGATCATATGTACAATCCGGGGAACTGATGTGAATTTTGTATTTGATTGTTTTGGGAGCAACGGCTGATCTGATTGTAAAATGATCTTGGCAACACAGCATGCTATCAATGACAATCAATATTTTATAGCCTTTTTTGTGGTTTTAAATTATAAATAAGTTAATATTAGGCTTGAAAGTAAGCTGCCGCACGTTTCATTCCTGAAACAAAATTCTGAGGAGAATTTGAGAGCAATGGCGCCTTTTTGTAGCTTGACGCATCACGAAATTTTGAGCACAAGGGGCGACACCATGGTGGCATAGATAATTACGATGTCAGATAATCTAGCATATGTCAGATAATCTAGCAACTAGCAAACTGAGCTTGGCTTCATGAACCCTTCTCGGTTTTCAGGCACGCGCCCTTTCAGACGTAGGGACGGCGACATGGGGGGCGCGTGTAAGCAGAAGATCGAGCAATGGAGAACCATGTATGCAGTTTGCATGATGCAGGCATGCAGCGACTGAGGTGGTTATTAAGGGGGAGGAAACTACTCCGTACTAGTCTTCTTATCTCTCATCTAAGAATAATATTACTGATATATCCTACATGAAAATAGAAATATATATCACATTATATTTATAACATATTATTCTATTTTTTAAAATAAATATTATTATTATTGACTTATTCGTGAGATTCAGATGTTAATATTTCTAAATATATATGATTGTAAGATTAACATATATATTAATTGATGATTATATCTTATGAATCATGATATAAAAATAATAAATCAAAAATATGGATATATGTTAGTGGATATATGTTAAATAAACCCGTTATGAGATATTGTAGAGATTTTATGTGTTATTAGTTAATCTCAAATAATATTTAAGTATGATTCTTAGAATTATGATCATCATAGTAGCTTATTTTAAAAATATAGAATAATAGTATAGTCATTAAAGTAGTTTTTAGGACGTGAAACTAGCATGAGTTTAGAATACTTGGCTCAATTCAAATAGAGATTCAAGTATACTCATATTAGATCATAGTAACTTAGACCCAAGTGAGAAAATCTATATATAGGAAGTCAGTAAGGTTAAAAAAAGACCTCTGCCCCACCACGAGTAAAATGTCATCTCTCGAGTCAAACCATAGCCGCATACGAGTGTTAGTACACCCGCAATCGGTGTTCCAATCCTGGATATATGAATATCAGTGGAGGTGCTACTCGTTGCGGCATTAATCGGTATCAAAATCACGACGATCGACTACTTAGTCTACTAACTTAATGTGCGTGTGGTTGGATCGACTTCTTTAACCCTATTTTCACTATACTACGTATCTCATGATAACAGTCCATAATCTCTACTTCACATAATGTTTTGTTATGCGTGATAATTTTTTTATTTTATACCATTGTAACCTACATCATGTCCTTCAGAATGACTCTTAACAACTTCCTTACGAGATCACTATCGGGTGCACCATTCAACCTTCACTAAATAAAAGTTCCAAACTCATTTTATAAATATTCCCACAAATGAGATGATTCCATCCTTGAGTTCCTTCACTATGGAGGCTTTCTCTTCGTCGTCCTTGGGATACTTGAGTCCTACTGAGCAGCAAGTCCCATCATCCTCACAATGCTCATTGCCACAAGACTCTTCATCTGTCAAAACGACAGTTTTCAGATTTATTGCTCTCTCCATGATCGATCTTATGAACCTCAAGTGATTGTTTCCAGGCTCAAAGCCAGCAATTTTCAGAATCTCCAAGTTATCGTGCTTTAAATTTGACAGTTCCAACGACAAATCGCTTTTCATCTCCTCACCATAAAGTTCCTTGTAGCACTAAGTGCTTTTGGACCTGCAATCAACCTGATCATAGTTTATTTTGAGATAATCATGAACCGGGTAAAACAGTGATAAAGAAGACAAATTTGAATTTTGATTAAGAACCAGACAGAATACATACCGCAATTCTAAATTCTTGGAGGGATGGTGCAGCTTCAAGATGGAAGCTGAGGCACATAAGGTCACACTGGGAAGATTCCACCAATATGGAGGACAGTCAGCTTGCCTAGTACAGCACGGAGTAGTCCTGGACGCTCTGTTGTATCCAAATCTGACATTATTAGGAAATAAAAAGAATTAATTTTGTGTTAACCATATGGAAAAGGTGGATAAAACAACCAAACGAAGTGATGGATTTTAAGACTTAAAGGGTTCATTTGGAATAAGATAATTTTTATAAGAATTAGTTTAATTCATGTGAAATCCTTCCTAGTAAAGGAGGCCTAAAGTTTGTCGTCTCACATTGTCACTTCTGAAATGAAAAAAAAATGAGAAAAGAATTTGAAAACAGTTTTGATACACTATCTCCGAAAGACTTCATAAAAATCAAAGTGATATTGTTTTTCTGAAGGAAATTTAAAGAGACTAGAAAACAATTTTTGATACACCATCTCACAAAAAACACACAAACCTAAGTGTTATCAACTTTTTTTCATAAATTTCTTCGAGTTTGATGACATGTAATAACAACTCTTTATGGCTTATTCTTACTGATTATAAATATTTAATGTTCAAGATAAGATTAGGTTAAACTTTTAAATTTTTACCATTAATTTTATGTAAAAGCAAGTTTATAAAATCTAATAAATTTACTATATATATTGTGTGATAGTACTTTTTAAAGCAAATATATACGTACGTTCCTTTTGTTTTTAACCAAAACATTCGAGTTAATGTTTGAAAATATTAAATATTCATGACTGAAGTCAAAGACAGTATTTACCTTACCGGTGTCGAAATTCAGAGAGGTAATTCAAGCTCCTGGCGTCGGCCAAGAGCTCGCTTAGCCTTAACTTCTGTGGAGACGGCGACACGGAGTTGCAGAGGATGAGCTCCCGGAGGCAGGGGACATGGCGGAGAGAGAGTGGAGCGTCGTGCCCCTGCCCCTCGAACCAGGCGTCGCGGGTGAGCCGTGCGAGCTTGGGGACGCCCCGCAGCACGACCCGCCTGTAGTAGCAGAACTCGAGCTCCGGCGCCGGAGCCGGCGCGGCGGCGGCGCCGTCGATCACCAGCGACCTGCGGCCGTCGTTGCAGTTGTACAGGACGAGGTGCTCCAGTCGCTTGCACGCGCCGAGGAGCAACGCGACGTCGGCACTGCTCAGGCGCAGGTTCTGCAGGCTGAGCCTGGTGACCGCGGCGAACACGCGCGGTGAGTCCGCCACGAAGCGCATCAGGCACCGTGCCTGCTGCGCCATCTCCTCGTCGCTGGCGAACTCCTCCACCACCGTCCTGATGTCAAACCGCACCGCGTTCACCTTGCCGCCGCCGCCGCCGCTGACCGCGTCTGTGAGCAGCCGGTGGACGGCGGCGGTGAACTCGGCCGTGAGGGGGAACTTGAGCTCCAGACATCGGCAGGTCGCGTCGGCGATCGCCAAGAACCTCGAGACTGCGCGGCAGAAGGGATCTACAGCTCAATCCAGCTCGTCGGTTTTTAGGTCCCAGAGGTGGGTTCCCCTCGGGAAGAACTTCTTGACGCTAATTCTTGGCACCGGCAGCAGCCATGGGAGCCTCCCCATCCGTCTCGAGAGTACGCTGCAGGTCCTGATCGCTTCGCGCGTGCCGCCCAGTTTTCCCAAGATGACAAGAACGATATCATCCGGGAGAGAGCCAATCTCGTCTTCGCAGTGAAGCGCTCCATGGGCGACGTGATGATGATCAAAAAGGTCAAGCAAGCACCCGATCGTAGGCTTTTGTCGGGACACATTCGCACGGCCCAAATACGCACGTCCACTCACATACTAGACCCACACTCGCACATTATCCATGGGCCATGGTTTGGATTGTCTACAACGCAAAGTAACAGACGTGTGTTCGGAATCATCCATGGCTTGAGATATCTGTCACCTGTAAGCTGTAACATGCACAACGCATTAAGAAAAGGATAAAATGTTTTTGTATGGTGAGACTAGGATGAAAGATTGCACAGCAGAAGTAAGATTTAACAGTGATACAAGTCTATGACAAGAAATTGTCGCTTCCATTTAGTTTGGAAACAGAAGAGGATTCGGACCCTGTTCTTATGGAAGCAACAGCAGATAAGATTGCATATTCATCTTGATTTCTTTGCAGAATCCAAGCGGAAGCAGGCCTCTTCTGATTCTGCACTGATAAAGTAGCAACACACCATATCCATATTAGAAGATCAAACAAGCATAACAACAAAAAAGAAACAAGCATAATTTGTGCACTTGTTACCACACTGATCATGAGGCAGTGGAAGATATGGGCTAGATTTCATAACGTTGAGAAGGCAGTACATCATCCTTTATACCAGTTTATTTGTACCCTACAGGCTCAAATATACATTGCCAGATACATGATGGCCCAGCTTAACAAAAAGAAATAAGAGGGCAACAACGAAAGAAAAACAGAAAACGGGATGATCACCGCCATCAGGAAACAAACCTCAGGTGCGAATTTCGCAATCTGTACCGTATACATGAATACAGCCCTTGGAGGCTCAAATGGTAAAGAAAATAGAGAGAGAACTGGACTAAGTAATGTACTAAAAGGAGTGCTCAAAACATGATCGAATTTGGATTCCCCAAATCTTGTAGATTCCTAGAAAATTGTCATCGTCGCTGTTCATCATGCAGATGTTAGCTTTTGCTCTTGAACTTTCTATGCGCCTTGAGGTCAACAACAATGATGCTAATGTTGTCCTTGCTCCCCTTTTGGAGGGCAAGCTTTGACAAGCATTCAGCAGCTGCTTCAGCTGCTGGATCTGATGAGTCGCTGCTTTGCGGGACTGATGATGAGTTTATGCCATTCTTCTTATGCCACAGTAGTCTTCGCTTGCGGGCAACATCGCATATCTCTTCATCTGACATTACGTCCCAGAGGCCATCGCTAGCAAGAACAAGACATTCATCATCCTTTGCTCGAGGAACAATAGTGACCTCAGGGACTGGAATTATCCATGGCTTGAGATATCTGTCACCTGTAACAGATACGACACATGAAAGGATGAAATGTTTTTGTATCGTGAATTCTTGACAAGATTGAAAGATTGCACTATAAAAGCTGTTGGCTGATTTAAGAGCAGAATGAACAGTAACAGTTGTCTACAACAAGAAATTGTGTTTACTAAAAAATTAGCTGACAAAAGTAGGCTGTCTAACAGTTATTGCATGCTCATCAACCACAGTAGCTATTGACAAAACCAGGGTAATAACATAAATGTAGGTTCAAAAGATGATTCTCTAATTGAACTGGTCAAGTAGACCAGAGATCAAAAGAGGTTCATGAAAAATATTCAACAAAATCACAAAATGAGATAATATCATAGGGGCACAGGATTTCCATTTATTCACCCAGTCCAATCATATATAGTTCAACTTTGCAGTTTCTTGTGCCTCTAGTAACAAATAAGTATCTGATTCACGCAAATACAAGTCATAAGGCTTAATAGTTGGGTACCAATTACAAAATGGTTCAGGTACCGTGCAATTATTTACATGTAAACTAGTCAGTTAATTTTTCTTCACTTAATCAAAGAATATATTGATCTCTTAAGAATCATCCACTAGCCTCAGTTTCAATTATTAGAGTACCGCAAAGTCCTAATAACTGCATTCCCACCTAAAGAGATTCGACGTAGGATCATCTGCACACATCCCTTGTGTCCCTATTCTTATGTTTATACCCAATAACTTGTGCTAACTCCCAACATATCTTAGTCCATTTTCATTAACTTTTGTTCAAAGTAAATAAGAACCTGAGTATTTGTGTTGTGATTCTTTTTTGCATCAACGTGGGTGCAGTTATTGTGCTGTGTGTTTTTTTGCTTAGTAAGGGAAATCAAAAAAGTTTTTGAGCATTCACAAGTATGTGTATGTCGCCTTGTTTTAAGCCGACTGCAAAAACAGTGTTTTTTTATAATATAAAGTATGAATAATCGTCTTTTTATCTATGTTTTGTTAACCTTATCTTATATTTAGCAGGAGGATTGATGGCAAACCAGATCAGCTAATGTGAACAAAAGTGAAAACTCAAACTAAGGTTCTGTGGTTGAATACAAGGGTAAACCATTTTTGCTTAGCAGTTTTATATTTCCCTTATGCTAAGTGCACATTACCTGCGTGAATATAAATTGTTTGATCTCCATATTTGAAGACAATTTTGACTTATGATTGGTACTATTCTTGTGCCTGGTGATTATTTGTGCAAGGTGAATCTCGTACAGGTGATTTAACACAGTTTTGAATATATGTAGCAAATTTTTAAGTGTGACCCCCTAACCTACTCATAGTTCATGATCCATTATTGTATTGAAAGGACTCCTCTAGTCAGACATCCCCTGTGTCCAGAAATGTAAGTCAGCATGGGATCAGTGGTCAATCTTTTCAAACTTTAAACTTATAAAATTAATACTCATTCCATCCCAAAATGTAGCTATTTCTAGGACTCAAAAGCTTTTTCCCAAAATGAAACTATTTCTCCAGCAACCTTCTAATCTCAATCAATCACAATCATCCCCCATTTAATTTCTCCATCTACTTTTTTTTCTCAACCAATCACAACCTTCCACTATTTAATCCCACCTACTTTCTTAATTTCCATGCCCAGCTCTAGAAATACTTACATTTTGGGACGGAGATAGTATATAATAAAATATGGACCGAGTAAGCAACGTGGTCAATCCTTTCAAACCTAAAAAGCACCCATGATAAAATTTATGGTCTGAGAACATAACCTTATTATAAGATCTATCTTTTGTCATCTTAGGTAGTGTTCTTTTTAGATGATTGGCAGATCAAAGCTGATGGATGACCTATCTATATGGAAATGGAGTTGTACATAGGATGAATAGGAGCTTTACTTTTACTCTATAGTGGTAACAAGTATGTCTATCAAAATGTGCTTGTTGTGATTAGTGTATTAAAATGCGATAATGACAGCTGTAAAACACAAGACCATACAGGCTATGTAACTTAGGAGAAACATGTTGTGAATGAAATAAAACTTGGCATACCAAAGTCGCCATCTCATAAGAATATAGGATCATAGGATTGATCACTACATGCATGTGCAGTGTTCAGTAGTTAGCATTGAAATGGAGGGGGAATACACACCGAAAACACACTAATTCTCACCCAAAAAGGATAAAAAAAAGTTTGGTAGGAACTTTACAAATAGGAACGCTCTCATTTACGAAAAGAGATTCAACTAGAACACCTCAGAAAGAATACCCCCAAGATCAATACATATGACAATGAGTTGTTAGAAGGACCAAAGTGTCAATATTTCTACCTTGCTCCTACACCCACTAACAGCCCATATCCACCCAAACAAAGAACAAATAAAATGATGACATAACAAAAAATCAAATAGTTGCCCAACATAGAAATCACAAGCTCACAGCCTCAAAAACAGTAGTGAGTGGTGCATTTGCTACATTGCAACAGTTGCCGTCCTGAGGAATTCATAAAGCATTACCTACTAAACCTTTCTGATGAAATAATTATTTAGAAGTGGATTTATATCACTAGAAATAGATTTGCATCTCAATGTAACTTAGCTCCTACAAAAGTACTCTCCAGTCATCTCTTGTGGGAACATTACAGAGCTAGGAAAAATGAGCATGCTTCTACTCTTTGAAATCTAAGGAAAATCAGACACCAAAACTGACATCATTAATTACAGGGCTAGCAAAATGCTCCTAAAATATGTTGCTACTTTTAGCATTTAAGGAAAGTCAAGCAACAAAACATGTATAACATCAATTAGAGATGTAGGAAAAAGTTCCTAACATATGCTGTTAATCTTTGACATCTAATGAAAGTGAACAAGAAAGCCCTACATCATTACTGCTGGTACTGCTCCAAATATAAATTTCGAAGGCAAATGGTCCACAAGACCTGTTGAAACCTTGCTTTAATATATAATGTTGAATACACACAACAGTTTGAGCAGAGACATGGGATTTGGAATATATAATGAACTTATGCACCTATACATTAAGGGCTCAACTGAAATATTTTAAAAAAACAATTTGCAGTGCACAGCCTTTTTTCTATGTTTGCTTTTTAAATATCAGGACAAACCTCATGGTCAAATAGTGTATAATGTTTCCTTGAAATAGAAGTTCCATTTTGTTATTAGGTTGGTTTTTTTATTACCTTAGTGCTACAATAATAGGCAACAAAATATGGATAGTGGGATCACTATCTTTCTTGGACAGCAGAAGCTTGTGATGGAACCGAATAAGTGGAACAAGAATAAGAATCACTTGAGCATAAGCAACTTTGTGAATTGAAGTTTTATAACAAGACCATTTCTTGGATGCTTAAGAAATTATGATCAATAGAAAGTTCTAGCTTACAATAAGCAGTGCAATTCTCTTATGGTACATCCTGCTGGCATTGAATTTCAGGAATACCAGGAAGTCATGTTGTGTTGGAACAAACATAGAGTGCAACATCCGACAGGATCAAGACCATATGGTACACAAGTGGCAAAGTGCATAAAACTGACCAGTAGAATTGTTCACTCCTGAACAGCGAACACAAGTAGTGGCTAATCCAAAAACCGTGAATAGCTGTTAGGTAAAGTAATCACATTTTATGAATTAGTCCTTATCGAACTTTTGTGTTCAGTGTGGCAAATGTTTGGCAGCCTCACCACCCAATAGCATTTTAACAAAAACAGACAAAACAAGTAGAGAATCTTCCTTGCAGTACTAATGATTCTTTTATTGCAGTCCTTAAATTCATTCCTTCATTTCCTTCACTGTGACAGACCAGACACCCTCTAAGAAATGCAAAATAGTAGTGCAACAAAGTAGCAAAGATTAACATCAAGCAGAACTGCAATTGGTATATCACCCAAACCAAAATGTATAAAGCTGTTGGTCAAGAACTAAATGCAATAACAAATAAATTACTGGAACATGTCAATAGCATCCAATGACAATAAGGTTGTTTCCACTATATCAACAAGGTGTGTGTCCGGAAGAAGAATGGTATGTGTACCTATTGATCGCGACATGGCAAGAACACCAAAAACTCTATAGCCATTCCACTGTATGACCTTGCCACCTTCTGCCTCAATCCTTGCGTATTCATCCTCCCTGTTAGGCTGAAGCACATACCGAGAGAATGACAATCAACATCAAGTTAATATGTGAACCAAAGTTCAGTGCAGGCAATGAAAAAGCCCATCAATCTCACAGGCATAGAAGCGTACTTTATGATCCACTGATAGCGGCACAGGCTGCTTGCCACGACAGAGCATTGCCCGTGAGTCTCCACAATTAGCAACGATGATGTGCGAGGAGCAAATCACAGCGACCACAGCCGTAGATCCGACGGTCTCCGGTGCTACAGGTTCTCCTCCCCTGATCGCATTGCCTCCCACCTCGTTATCCACCCTAGAGAAGCAGTCCACAAACGCCCGTTCCCACTTCTTCTTGAACTCCACAGATCCCAAGTTAGCAGTGGACACAGAACCCTCTATACTGCTCAGCTCCTCCACCAACGCTGTGTGGAGCCGCTCCCGACAGTAATTTGCAACCTGAACATGAGTCAGGCAAAATCTACTGTAATTGTACGGAAATTGTTTGGTTTCTGCATACGGTTTTCACTTGCAAGCCAAATTAATTGCGCAATTCGTAGTGATGCGTCAATGTCATTAATGGCGGTCTCACCTGCGCGCCACCGTGGCCGTCGTAGACACCAAAAAAGTGTGCCGGCCGGCGGAACGACATGGGGTCGAGACCGTCAACCACGGAGTTGCCGGTGAGCATCCATAGCGGTATGTCGAAGAATCTGGGCACCACGACGACGGCGTCCTCCATTTCTGGCCGGCGGCCACATATCGATGTGTGCCCCCACAGTGGCACGCACTCGACGGCGAAGACGCTCCTAGCCCCGGCCGCGACCCGTGCCTCTACCTCGACGGTGGCCGCGGATGCCGCCGAGTCCTCGAACACCATAGCAGCACCAACCGCCGCCGCCCCGAAGAATCCGAGGCCCACCCCCTCGAAGTCCGCGCTGGCCACGCTGCTGCAGTCGCTGGTCACCGAGCACGGGCTCCCCACCGCCGACGCCTCTCCCCCTTCCTCCCCTCCCGGAGCCGTCATCGCATCGTCCTCCACCGCCGACGACGTCCTGACCGGCGGCACGGCCACGGCCACAGGCACCCCGTCCATGGCCGCCCCCGCCACCACGGCCGCGATCGGGTCCGCTGCCGCGGCGGGGCTAAACACTGGAGCCGTCGCCGGCGCCGGGGCAAGCGCGGCCACGGCCACGTCCTCCATCCCAGCCCCCTCCTCCCCCAACACCGCCTCACTCGCCACCACAAAAACCTCCAGGATCACCACCCGCCGCCGCCGCCTCACCTCCCCGACAACACCGCATCGCCGCCGCCGCCGCTCCCTCCTCCTCTCCGGCGCCGCCTCCTCATGTGCCTCCAGATATGCGGCGCCCCCGATCCACCACGAACCGACCGCACCTCCCCCCTCGATTGCCTCCCACAAGGGCACGCCAACGCACCCACGCGGCCAGGCGCGCCGATCCAAATCCTCCTCCAAACAGCGCCCCCCACTCCCCCTCCCCCGAGGAAGGAACCTCCCGCGCGCGCGAGTGGCAATGGCAGCAGCAAAAGGCAAAACGCGCGCGCGCGCTCGCACACGAGGCGCACCCGGCCACCCGTCCCGCGGAAGAGGACGAGATATTGGGGCAGTTGCAGTTACAAAGTTAATTACTCCTCCACGTTTACTACTACTTGGGCCTCGCAGCAGCAGCAGCAGCAGAAGTGGAGGCGAGGCGGTGGGAAAGCTACGTGCGTGTGCGCCGCATGTGTGGGGGACAGGTTTCGAACGGGCGCAGCGGGGTGGGGCCACGGGGAGCAGGCAGCGGTGGTGTGCGCGGGGCACGTGTTGCGATCTCCCACTGTGGGGGACCACGCGAGCGTGGTGAGGTGGCGGGCTGCAGCTGCAGCTGTAGCACCAGTCCTAGTACTGGTAGGAGCACTACTGCTACCTGTGGCTGTCCGTGCGGCGGTGTGCCGTGGCCGTGGCTTCCTTGTCAGCTGTCACTGCCGGGGTGTGTTTAGTAGAGAAGAAGGAAACGATGGGTGTGTTTAGGAAATGATAGAGATGTTTTATTAACGTATTATTAATTTTTTTTGTTAATTATTATAAATTTAAAATACAGATTAATATTATTTTAAAAAAATATTTTTATAAAAACATGCCCTTTAACAATACGATAAGTATGTTGGTTAAAAACGAGGCTTTTGTCTCTTCGTGTGGCCGGCTGAAACGCAGCGTGCTGTGCTGGACAAATGTCCTCTCTTGGATGAGGTCACACTTGTCACTGCCTTTAGCCAGTAATAGTAGCTTTATTTTCTAATAATAGAATTTCCACAGGAATTTTATTAGGTCAGCACTACTTCCTGGTTTCTATAAAAACTCCATAACCTTTTCTTTTGAGTAAAATAATTTACACGAACCAAAAAAAGAAGAAGTCTATGATAGCTAAAGGTTGTGTGCGTGATTGCGCGAAAGACGCAAACATCTATCAAAAACTAAGCACCAGAAAAGGGGGGAGAAAAAGAAACCTGGAAAATTACACGGCCACTATTCCGGCCGCCACGTGGAGGGCGGCAGCTGGCAACGTGACAAGCAGGGCAACAGTGCGACACGGACGCTGCCGGCACTGCGCCGCTGCCTCCCCCTCCCCCTCACTCGTACGGTACAGATCCGAAGCCGCAGCGGCACAGCGCATCAGACGGCGATGCGGCCGCACAGCAAACACCGTCCTGTGCCAGCGTCGTGACGCCATGTGCGCCGTGCTGCCTGTGCCTCCCGAGAAAACAAAAAAAAAGGTGATTTTTTGTGTGCAATGACGTAAATACCCCTCTTGTGTGCAGAGGCTGTCAGCGGTGGAGCCCACCTGTCAGTGACGGTGGCATCCCCATGCGAGTGTTTTTGTTGCGGGGAGCTCGAAGACCGGGGGTGGTGGTCCCCAGCGGCACTGTCGGGCGATCAAGACCATCCATCCGATCGAGTGGTGAAATTAGGCTGTGTTGGTAAGGAATGAACCATAAATATTTTTTTATGGCTTCTATATGTATTTTTTAAAACTGCATAGAATTTTCTTATCTTAACTTTCTATCTTTATAAAAATTACTTCTATCATTTATACCATTAAATTAATATAATAAATAAATAATCTTTCGCCCCGTCACTTTTCAAACATAGCCTGAATCTCTGAGACTTTCCTCGGAAGATGCAGTGCGGTGGGCCCCACGTGCGCGGTGGGGACCGCGGCCGATCCCGGCATGGTGTTCGGCGAACACGTGACCGAGGAACCCACGCGTCTCCATCGGATGGAAGGCTGGATGCTGTTGTACGTGTACACCGCATTGTCCGTCCAGTACTCGAGTACCTCAGGTTCGTTGAATCCGTACGTGCGATTTGTTTTTCTAACCCAAGTTCTGAACAGAACGATGATGTCACCGTTGTAACATTGTTTACATCAATAACACATGAGGTTATTCTAATTTGAATCTTTTTTCAGATAGTCTCGTAGTACTCTCCTCGTTACTTTATACTCCTTCTAAAAAAACGTTATTTTAATATTTTTATTTGTCTTACAAAGTATTTATTTTTAAAGTAATTACTATATAAAAGACGATGTTTACCTACCTCATCACTCGCTGAAGTGAGCAATAAGGAAGTTTCGTTTTCATCTTTTTTTTTTCTAAACTAGGCAAGTGGGGATAAATGATTAATTGATCCAAGAGACCTATGCCCATTGTTGTAAAAAAAAAAAGGCGTATATGAAAGTGGGCGAGCTAACCATGCATACGATTAAGCAAGATGTTCAGGCTACTCAATAGGGCTGGCTGCAGCTGCGCTACAAGAATAAACTGCTTAGCGTCCTGAGCAGTTGGGTGCTGTGCTATATAGTGCAACCATTGTTTCTACTGCCCTTTTCGTTTTCTTCAATTCTTACAGTTTTCCTCATGCCGTAGTCAGCACGTCGGCAAAGGGAGAAAAGTATATGCCGAATGCTTTAATTGTTGCAGTACATAAATTTATAAATATGCTGCTCTTTTTGCATAGGTCTCACAATTAATACTCATTCCGTTTCAAAATACTCCCTCCGTCCACGTTTGATCGACGTACTGCAATCGTGCAGCGAGACCAAGGCAAAGGAAACGTCTCCCGTGAGTCATTTAAAGCCCGCATAGCAGAAGCCCGATCATCGCTTCGGTTTCCACCCATCCCGTCATGCGTCGCCTTTGCATTCCAGATTTTTATTCAACCAGCGCTTGCACGCGAACCGAATAGCCAGCGCCTCCCTGCATGCATGCAAAAGCATTAAATCAGCGTGCAAACCAAACAGCCATGTGTCCCACCTGAGGCTAATGCGATGGTCGATTTTGAACGTTTCGTTTTTGCTTAGGCGTCGATCAAACGTGGACGGAGGGAGTATAACAACGTGTAATATTTAAATTTTATCTTAAAATATATATTTTTAGCTACTTTATCACAGTTATATCTTGTTTACCTTCTTCACATTCTTCCTCATTCTAATTTTCTCTATTTAATTTCACATTGTTTCTTAATTCTCATAAAAAACACTAAATTTGTTTATTTTGGAACGGATGAAATAATAAGTATAAGTATTTTTTCCTTCCTGACACTATAAACTTGTGGCACGTGGCATATTCAAAGCTATCCTTGAATGGCACATAGCGTACAGTTATAGATAGATTATTCACCGATAAAAGTTAAAATATTATCTACAAAAGAATTAAATAATATATGTTATATGCCTAACAATATGTTTGAGCGATTATAAACCTAACAATTAACTAGTAGTCTAATCTAAGCAATACAGTAATTTTCAAAACAAAATCATATTTTTAGAGGCACACCGTTGGATAAGCAAGAAACTATGGGGCATACGGACTGGTTTAACTTATCAATTTGTGCCTACCAATGTTTTGTGAGCTTCAATGATACTTTGATGGCACTACACAATTTTGGCTAGTAACTGCGAGTAGTTAAAAATCTGCTTGTAATTCCAAAACATGTCTACAGGTTTTCACTCTAACCATATTTTGTAGCGCTCTAAACAAAATCAGCTCTGAACTTGGAGCTCGATTGACTCATGACAGCAACAGCCTCCCTCCGGAGCATGGCAGTACTAGCGCCACCACAGCGATTCAGCGAACTGAAGCAGTTAACCATGCTGATCTACTCTTACTCCTCCTAGCTAGGGTGATTAACGAGACAGCTTAATCTGTTTAAATCCGGCTCGTTCTCTTAATGAGCCATCTCGGCTCGACTTATTAATCGTAACAAACTGGAATCCTAGCTCAGCTCATAAGTTAGCTTATTAGACCCCTTAACCAAATATATCTCATTTAAATCATTTTTATATTTTTTTAATTTACTATTCTATCATATGTTAGTATAATAATATACCGTGACTAATAAAAAAACTACTAGATATTAATATTTAGATATAACTATAAAATTAAGCAGAAGTCCTAAATATAATATAAATATATAGTGTTCTTTTCTATCAACTTGCTAAACGAGTAGTCTGTGAACTAACTCGTTAAACTCACAGGCTAAAAGTCTTCGAGCTGAGCTTAATTCAAATCGATTCTAGCCACCAGATTCGAGCTTCTTGTTTTTTTTCCACCCTGCTGCTAGCCGGTAGTGTGAATACCGCTGCTACTACGCACTCCGGCGCAGCGACATGGCGAGACTGCGAGATCCTCCTGCCCACCCGGCGGGCGAGAGGGGCTCGCGAGCCAACGCAAGGCGGGCGCCGGGCGCCCCGAGCCCCCACGAGATTTTTTGGGCAGATCTCCCGTGAAAAAAAAGGCCGGTCCGTGTCCGCCCGCGCGCGGCTTCTGTTCCAACCAACACCATCAACCACAGCGTCTTTTCTCTTTCTTTCTTTCTTTCTTTCTAGCACTCTCGCTCCCTCCATGGGGAGAGAGCAACTGCTGTGCAACTCCGACGCACGCACGCCTCCGGGATCCTCACTACCTACAAAGTGGGACTCGAGGATCCCGTACTAACAACACAAAGGATGGACCCAGCCCATGGATTGGACTTGGGTTGCCCACGACAATTTTGGCCCATAGAAAATCTATCATGGTGAAAGATCAAATCTGGCTTATAAGGCTTTACTCCTAGGCCCAAGCCATGGCCTAGAACGTGAGTCCGCCCTTTACTAACACTAGCTAGTGACGTTTCGATGGGTGCTATTTAGCGACATAAAATGCTTTTGATGGTATATTTAGAGCGTGTATTTTTTGTGATTAAACGGCGAACACGTATACACGCTACTATACACAGGTACGCCACACTCACACGTCATGCGCACACCATTATTACACACGATCACTCTAAGACAACATTCGTTTGGAAAGGTTCCAAACCTTTTCCTTCATTTTTTTCGCGCGTACACTACTTCTCAAGTAATTAAATGGTATTTTTAAAAAAAATAAATAGAAAGTTATTTTTAAGAATTATATTAATCTATTTTTTAATTTTTTAAGCTAATATTTAATTAATTATATACTTATTGGGTGTACCTTTTGCGTACCAAGGTCCGGTTTCCAATCAATCCTCTAGCCTAAGGCAGCTAAGAGACCATATCATAGGTGCTTCTCCAGCGTGCATTTTAGTTTTCACTGGTTGATTGTTTTGGACACAGGTGGTATCTTTTATAAGAATACTACTTAAAAGCATGTCTCAAAATATATGCCATGATGTCATTGGTCCGGCGTGCATTTTAGTTTTTAGATAATAGATTAAAACCATGCATCTACATATCGTACACGGCCGATAGACAGAAGAAGACCTATTTTTTAAAAAAATTATTACAACATCCACCATGTTAACATGCGTGGGTGGGATCAATTAGGTTTTTATGTTTGCTAAAAACAGAGGTATGGGACTACGCGTATATAGTGAATATGCCACCATCTCCACCCCAACTCCCTTTTTTTGTGTGTAGGATACAAAGAGAGGGTGGGGCCAAAAGTCCCACATATCAGTTGAAAAGGTGTTTGCAAAAATTAAAAGAAGACATATTTAGAGAGTGATGATAAAAACTGGTTGATGACAACATTATTTATGAAAACTTCATTGTAATGTTTGGGCAATTTGCTAGTATAATTAGATACTATTGTTTCTCATATTTGCATCAAAATATTTAGAGTTTTAGAAAATATAAGTGGAGTGGTTGAGGGGCCGTGCAAACAGTATGGCGATGCACTGGCCACAAAATAAGAAGGCCAATTTCTTAGACAATGAAAATAAAATAGTAGTACTAAGAATCCAATTAGGCGGGCCAGGAATTTGACGGCACAGTTAAATCGAGCCCTTTTTCCTGGAAGCATCGGCCACGAATCGCTTTGCAGCAGAAGCTGCTTTTGCCCTGCTTTTGATCCCCCAGAACCAAAGCGAGCGCAAAATCAGTCAATCAACCGGCACAACCCCACCTGAAAAGGGAGATTCTGCTGGCTGCTTCTCATTACTGTAGACGATGTGTTAGGTTGCAAGCAAACACACCTGCATCTGCCAAATTTCTGCTGATCTGTTCGTGGCCGAAGGGAAGTCCTCTTGGTGGCATACCTCAACCAGCAAGTACAAACACGGAACAGGAGGAACTGTACTGGAGTACACTCTGTTTGGAGTGCATTAATTTTAAGTATTTGACAGAGAAACAGTTTAAACTCATACTTGTATTATTTGAATCAGGAAATTTTGCCGTTTGGAGATGAGTCTAACTGCAGCTGTACATGTGACACTGCTTTCCTATGATTCACTCACTTGGACGGTTGGGCCTCCTTTCACTGTACTACTCCAGTGCCCAGTCCGGAAGAACAGAAGTTCCGCCGTGTCCATGCATCAATGAGTACTTTTATTTAAGCTGTGCTGCCAGTGCATGGAACAGATCCAAGGGATACGCTGCAGTTTGTTTAGTCCTCATTCTCCTATTCTTCTTCTTTTCTGGACACTGTTTATATGCTTAAAACGATGGAGGTTAACTATGCATTGAAGAGTCCGGCCGTGCTAATAGCAGGAGTACCATACATGACGCATGCCCATGAACCGCCAGCCTCTTTTCTCCCCACAAAACGCACAAATGGCGGACGGACGGCACAAGCATCCAACGCGCGACGTGACGGCCGGTCGGTGGATCGATCGGTCAGCAACGGTGGAAAGAAAAGCGGTGATCGATCGAGATGGGGGCCAGTCCAAGCCCAAGGCGGCGCCACACGCATGGAGGGCGCAGTTCCGCCTCTCGTTTGACCAGCGATCGATGGCCGGTTCGTCGCGTCGCCTGTGCCCCTGACAACCCTGCACCGACCTCTGCAATCAACGGCGTTTTTTCCCCTCCCAAGTCTCTCGTTAATCACGAAGCCGTCCTGAGGAGAGGAGCATCAACGAATGCGACGCATGCGCCTCGTACACGCCGCAAGAATGGACATGGACGTAAAGAGGGGCGAGCTGATCGGATCCCTCCTTCTCCCCGTTGGAGAAGTCTTCTTCTTCAGCTCTGCGATCCTGCGCTACGGTACGGTGAAATCCAATTTCAACAGTATGTTGTACTATTGTGCATGCACATGAGATTTTCATGTCCCCTGTCCAAGATTGCATCCTTGTCCTTGCGGTGTGCACAGTAACCCATTCTGGTTCTGCCGACAACTCTATCTTTGATTTGTAACACTATTAGTATCCAATGGACTGAACTGCGATCAACACGGAGGCCGGCCACCATCAGATTAAGCTTAACTACAACCTGAGTTAGAGATGAGTACTTCTACTATTACTAATACTGCTCATCAATGATGAACCATTGAAGCGTTCACGCCCACGACAACAGCATAGAGCTGCACGACATTCGCAGATCACAATAATATTGGAGATGTTGCAAGAGTTCTTGAATTCAACCATGCATGACTTTTTTTTTGGTATCCTTGTTGTAAATTAAACTGTACTATATATCTTGAATTTGAAAACAACAGCTGCCCAAATTTGAAACTTTTGTTCACAGGATCTTTACATTTCATCACATTGCCGTGACCAAACCTACCAAAATCTGTCTATCCTAGCGGTTAAAAGAATCGCTACTTGTCGGGATTTTGTACCAAAGGAGAAATGCGGACGAAGCCAATCAAGAAGCGGCGGCGTGATCGATCGATCGTCAGAAGAAGGTGGTGCCGGCGAAGCCGCGGTGGAGGAGGTTGTGGGCGATGTTGTCCCTGGCGCGCTTGGCGGCCTCGGAGCGGACGGGTGTCTCCGGCGAGGTCTCGTCATCGACGAGCTCGTACCGGAGCTCCGGTTCGGGCTCCTCGCCGCGCGTCTCGCAGATGTTGTGCAGGACGCAGCAGGCGCCCAGCACGACGGGGAGGTCCTGGAGCTTCACTTCCGTGCGCTTCTGGAGGCACACCCACCGCGCCTTGAGCCGCGCGAACGCGTCCACGGCGACGCTCCGGAGCTCGCCTACCTTCTCGTTGTAGGCGTGCTGCGTCCACGTCAGGTTCTGGTGCGTGTAGGGGACCAGCACCCAGTCCATGAGCGGGTAGCTGGTGCCGCCGACGAGGCAGGCGCTGTGCATCATCCCCGCCGCGGCGCGCTGGTGCAGCATGGACTTCTCAAGCACCTGGTCGTCCGGCATGGAGCCCGGCCAACCGATGCAGACGTCGGTGAAGGCGCCGTCGGGGCCGACCACCCCCTGGAGCGTGATAGAGTAGGACGTCTTCTGGTTGCGCTCCGTGTGGCGGCGGTTGAAGTAGGCGGCGACGGAGATCTTGGGAGCGATGATGGGGATATGGGTGGTGTACATGGCGCCGATGACGCCTGGGATGCCGTACGTCGCCTGGAATCTCTCCTTGAAGACGGCGGCGGTGGCCTCGTCGGGCCACTGGAGGAAGCGCGGCATGAGGACGGACTTGATGGCGGCGCAGACCTCCAGGACGAGCTTGTGGCAGGTGGAGATGCCGAGGCCGAAGCGCTTGGAAACGAGGCGGAGTGGCTCGCCGGTGGCGAGGCGCCAGATGCAGACGGCGACGCGCTGGCGCACGGGGATGGCAGCGCGGAGCATGGTGTCCTCCTTGGCCACCGCGGAGCCCAGCGCCTCGCAGATCATGTCGAACGTCTGGCGCCCCATCCGGAACGCGCGGCGGAACTCCTCCTCCGGGTAGTCGGGGCTGTTGCATCGGTCCCACCATGCCCGCGATCGGTCCTTCACCCACAGCCGCCGCTGGTGGTGCCCTGCTCCGCCGCTCGCCCGCGACGGCGAAGCCGACGCGGCGGCCGTCTCGGCTGACCCTTCCTCGGTGGCCACGACCGCAGCTGTGGCGACCGACGCTGCGAGCCGCGAGCGCTTGGACCGCGCGGCGGCGTCCGACTCAGCGGCCGCGTCGAAGCTCCCTTCCATATTGGCGTAGTAGTCCATCATGGCCTGCGACTTGTGGTTGGCGTTGGACTCGAGCAGCGCGAGCTCCCGCCGGGAGGCGTCGGCGGCGCCAGCCCGGTCGGAGTGCTCCTCCACCTCGAGCGCGGCCAGCGAGGTGAGTATCTTGGCGATGGAGCGCTTCCTGCCGTTGCCCCCCTCACCGTCTCCTCCTCCAGGTCCATCAATCCGTGACGCGGCACCACCGTCCGCCCCATCCCCTCCTCCTCGCTTCCGGCCACCGTTCGTCATAGCGGCGGCGACAGCGTCCTCGAGACTGAGCGGCGACGCAGCGGCGGCGGCGGCGGCGGCGTCCTGGAAGAAAGAGTAGTAGAAGGCGTAGTCGTCGCCCCCTCCTCCTCCTCCCTCCACACCACCCTCACCGCTGCTGGGGCGGGCGCCGGATGTGGATCTCATATACGCACGCACGCGGGGGTTCGCCTCAAAAGTCCCAAGGCCACCACGCACCTCTTTCTGCCCACGTTTGGCGTCGGTGTGCGTGGCGCGTCTCGGTGTTGTTGGTGGCGTGTGCGCGTCAAGAGACGGGGAAGGCAAGCCGCGGGCGAAATCTGGCTCTGCCTGCGATGGGGGATGACGATGACGGACGGATGGATAGGGGTGGGTCGAGGCGAGAGGAGAGGATCGGACGAGACTAGTGTGAAAGGGGGCGGCATATAAATACGCTCTGATCGGGTGATGTTGACGGGGAGGAGGTGGAAACGAGGGGTTGCTTTCCGGTCAAGGAAGGGGCCGGGAGGAAGGAAGGCGAGACCCATCTGCTTCCCTCTGCTCTACTACGTGCGTGCGCTGCGTGTGGTGTAGGAAACGGCCGGGAAGCTGACGGAGACGCGGTTTCGCTCGCGCAGGTGGGGGATAGCGGTGGCTAGGCTGGCTGGCTGGCCGACCTGGCACGACACCGCGTGGACCGGCCGCGGACGAACGTGCCCTGCCCTTTCATGGGTTGGCACGTAGCGGCCTCCTTGGTCCTTCGCTCGACTCGAGGGTGGGGGCGCGATGCACCGGATGACGGGATGCGACGCGCTGTCAACCGGTGCCGAATAGTCGCCCATGCGCCCCCATGCCGTGTCGGCGTGGCAGCCGCTGTAAGAAAAGTACGGAGTACTAAGTACTACAATATGTGTGATAAGATTTTCCTAACATAATTAATAGTTTAATAAAATATGGTTGACTATTAAACAGCCGCTTACTGCTCCTCGGGGACGCGAGAATGACAGCCATGTCATGTGTCGCGGTAGACAACGGCATCACGGTACGTAAACGTGCGGCGTTCGGGAAACCGCGGCGGCGTCGAGCCCCTTCGGGTCGCCGACATGCCTCGTGCCCTCTCTTTCGGCGATCGTTCTCGCTGACCTTTCGGGAGAGCCCGGGGCACGTTGCTGCCAGCCGTTGTGTACATGTCCGGTCCGGCACGCTTGTCAAGCGGTGCTGATTTGTTGGCGGGCACAAAACCCGACACAGTAACCGCCCGACGAACCAGGCGGAGCCCCATTGGTGTGGGCTACGGTACAAGCCGCACCGCTATCTGGTGATGGTGTACTCGATAAATTTACTACTCCGTATACAGCAAAATTATACACGAATTAATATTGGTTCATGCGACGGTACAAGCTGTACTTGTACACAGCACAACTATACACGAATTAATATTGGCTCATGCAGGAGGTCTACCTTTTAGCAAGAATCTAAATTGTACTTACTATGTCAAAGGTTTTAAGCCTAGCCAAAAACAAAAAAACTACCTGCACATAAATGGTTTAGCAAAGTGCACCGGAACTGAGCGTTTCCAATCAAGGTTCTAAGGCTAGCAAAAAAAAAGAAAAAAACCTGCACATAAGTGGTTTAGTAAAATGCATCGAAAAAGGATTATGCCGACTAGCACATTCATATCATGAGTAGTATTTTTTTTAGGTTCGCATGATTGATATACCCTTAATCTTACATAGTTTGGGTTCGCAGGTTTTGCCCTCAACCAGAGTACTATTTAATGTGACTGAGACTCAGTCTATATTAAAATATAGCTACTTTTAACATTTAAATTTATCTCATAATAAATTTACTAATCACTTAGTTTTCTATCTTAATCAATTGTAACTATTCTTATTTAATTTTTTCATCTACCTTTTAATCTCAACTAATTACAAATATTTTTCGTATCAAACTTCACCTAAAAAATATAATTAGCTATATTTTGAGACGAAAAGTATGCTGAAATATCTGACAAACCAACCAACCAATTCTAAGTAATGGCACAAATTACCATGGTCTTGCCGAACTGATGAAATCAAACACCTTATTACTACTTCATACTATTACGAGTGCTAATATTTAATGATCTCTTCAGTCTAAAAAATGGTGATCAGACCTTTGAAACCAAAAGAGACCTTTTCTCAATGAAACCGTAGCACAAGTGGATCAATAGGAAACAAAATCATAAACAGGCTGAACAGTTGAAAAGCAAGTATGAACAGGCAACAACTAGGAAAAAAAAAGAGGCGAGGAGAAAGGAGGTATGAACAGGGAGATGAAGACCTGTACGAGTCGGTCAAACCAGACTCACATGTACATGCCCAGTTCGGGCAGTGCGAGCTAGTGCCCGACTGGACAACTAGAAAAAGCGCAGCAAAGAAGAAAAAAAAATGCCATAACCGAGGAGTTGGTAGAGAGATAATGCGGCTGCTGCTTGCGGAATATGACGCGATCAATACTGGGGAGGCCACACCATGTTCGGCCTGATCAGGTTAATTAAGTTCTCGGTCAAATGAGGTTGGTTGGTTGTGACTTTGTGACTCGAACTCGACACGTATTTCTCCATCTGCTCAATCCAAGAATGAAATGCTTTTTTTCTGGATCTCCGAGGTTGGTCGTGCTGCTCGGATTATATATGTGCTCTGATCGGTATGATCGATCTGAATGCACTGTAGGATTATTATTTATGGTGGTTTCATTGTTTGGCACAAGATATCATACTTGAATAAGTCACACATACTCCCATACCCTGACATATGGAAGCCGGCCTTTCATTGACATGCTTGAATGTTTTTCCCACTTTTTAACTAGTGATAATTCAATGAAAAATATACACCTACTCCCTTATTAATGGTTAAAATTTAAATGGGTTGACTTCACGTATTATAAGTTGATGCGAAGTGCGAGCCGGAACAGTTGATAGGTTATTGATTAAGATAAATTAATCTAGTGGTGGAAGTATCAATAGATAGGAAGAAATGATATGCACGTGAATAAAGATGGAGGAGAATATATGGTATCTCAATACAGAGTAAGGAGCCAACATTGCAAATAAAAGAAGATGACAACATAAGAAAATACATAGTGAAATATTAAAATCATTGATTAAAAAATTAGAACTTCATATGTGAAAATGATATGACCGGATTTGTCATAAAAAATATTTCCATATATTTATATTTTAATATTTTTATAAGTACAGGAGAAGATGAAAAAAAAAGAGATAAGCATGCATATTAGAGACCGTATCGTGCTACAAATATCAACTCTAACGAACAGAGGCAGTATGAATTTATGGGAGCCAAATTGAACGCAAATTCGATGGGAGAGATCACTGGATGAGCCAGAGAAACACAATCAACAAATCTGTAGGTCCCTGTCAGGGTTCACCGGCGTGAAAACGCCTCTCTGACGCCGAAAGCCACGCGCTGTCTGACGCGAAGGTGAATCATTTTACTCCCCCCGCCGCGGCCGGCCCAACCCACACCTACCGTCGCAATCCACTGCAGCGCCCACGCGCCCGCCCCGGTCTGGCCACGCGCGGGGGCGTGAATGGATGTGTGGTGGTGACCTCGTCACCGTGACGCGAGGATGACGTCGTCTAGGGCAGCCTTGCGATGGCTACGATCGACGAGCTGTCCTGAGCCGGGGCAGTTAGCGTCGTGATCGTCATTAACAGAGGCGAACCGATCGGGTCGCCGGCGCTGATGACGGTGATAGGCATCGAACGTGGACCGGGAGAGATGTTCGATGAATGAGCGTGAGGGTATTGGCTTCGGCCTGCAAGAGTGAGTGTGGTTCTGGTGATTTGGATTCCTAAAATCTGGACTATACGTAACGTCATTTGCTCTGGTCATGCTTTGCATTTTGATCCAAACCTGATTTAAAATTTAGAATTTGATTGTAGGGTTAATCTCATGGGTTTTTTTTTCTGTGGGTTTTTTCTATTTCGATGATGCTAAAAAAGATGAGTAAAAATCTGGCTTAAATTATTAATAAAAAATAATCAAACATTGAAAATTCAAAACTGCTGTGCAACTAAGCGGCAGGGCATAAACCGATCTTGTCTCATAATTCATAGCATAAATTGCCGTGCAAGCAAGCGAGTTTGCCCTGAATAATGCAAAATAAATCAGTGGTAGTTTGTCACTTTCTTTATAAAAAATGGAAATAAACCTTTGAATTAGAACTTGTCTCATAATTCATGGCATGTTGGCTGTGGCTGTGTCAACAGTACCACCTGTGACTTGTGTTATGAGAATCACCATTATTATCTTATACTTATACTTTATTTAGATCATAGAAATTCTTTTATTTTAAAACAGAGGTAGTGTATTATTTGCTATTGTGTCTGTCTGGTACAAATATCAGGTGTCATATCGGTCTTGTGTATTACACATTTTATTCGATTTATCTGTGCTTGACAAAATTATAAGTTTGTATTGATATATGTTTGCTGCCCTTCCCAAGTTATTACCATGAGCAAAAAGAAAGATGTTTTTGCTCAAGCTTCTCCGTGGGATAGAAAAAAGCTTTCACATTTGGTAGAAAGATCCGGCATTTAATTAAGTTGATTGGATCATGACCGTAGATTGTATAGATAGTCTGGGTTAAATAAAGTGTGTAACTGGAGATTTGGCTTTCTGAAATTCACTTAACTCTCAACTTAATATTTTGTTAATTTAATTCCAAAATTTTAAAATAATAATTAGTAAGTTATAAACTTCTTTCAGTTTAAAGCAACTGTAATTAAAAAAACAACCAATATATTCAAAACATAATTTAAATTTTAATATTATAATAACTATAATAGTCCATGTGATATATGGGTTGGCGACTAGATTCATTTTTGGGAAGAATCAAATGTACAACATACTCCCTCTGTCAATGTCAACAGATATAAACATTTCTAAAAAAATTAGTAGACTTTAGTGTTGAGGTAAAATTATTTTGATGTCTCTAGGAGTTTATCTTGTTGAAAAAGATCACATCCAATGATACAACGATAAATACAGGAAATTATGAGAGATGGCTGAACTGGCAAGGCAGTACTCCAAAAATATTTATAGTTGTGAATAAATTTTAAATGTTACAAATAATTATATTTGTGGACGGAGGGAAAAGTTCAAAAAATAATCAACTTTGAATCAAATTGAAGTATACGACGGATGCCATGTTGACGAATGCCTAACTCCGCCCGCTTGAGAAGACAAGAACTGGAGAAGCCTTCTTCTTCGTAAAAAAAAAATCATGCGCTTTCTGTGCTTCCGTGCTTCGTAGTTGGAGAGCCTGGATGGATCCTGGGCCGGAATATGACCTTTGCCAAAGAAGGCCCATATGGGCTCAATGGCTCAATCCTGTCCGTCCTCAGGGATGGGCTTTAATCTCCTCCCGTCCGTGCGGGTAGTCCCGGTGGAAACGCAGGGATTCGGGCCTATCCAAACGAGGCCTCACGCACGCTCACGCCGATGGGCCAACGATTTTGGACTCCTGAAAAACAGGCATCTAATGAGGACGTCAAACCTGGTCCGGTCCGACCCAACGACGACCGTACGAACCCGAGCACCGGAGCCAGCCAGACAAGCCGACCGGCCGGAGAGCGAGCCCTAGGCGGAGCGACGAGTCGTGGTCGGCGGCGGAGGCGGCCGGAGGCGAAGAGGAGGTCGGGAAGATGTCGTCGGTGTACGTGCTGGAGCCGCCGACAAAGGGGAAGGTGGTGGTGCAGACGACGGCCGGCCCAATCGACATCGAGCTGTGGCCGAAGGAGGCCCCCAAGGCGGTGCGCAACTTCGTGCAGCTCTGCCTCGAGGGCTACTACGACGGCACCCTCTTCCACCGCGTCATCAAGTCCTTCCTCGTCCAGGCCGGCGACCCCACCGGCTCCGGCACTGGTGAGGTTCTAAATCCCTTAGCTTATCGATATCTAGGGTTTGTGATTCCAGACTGCACTGTTGGTCTGATAAGAATACCGTGGGTTTTGATCGAATTGTTGAATAGTGAGGACTCAACGTTTAGAATATGCTCCCTGGTTAATCATCCGATTGTGTTAATGTGCTGGGTATAAGACATATCGTAATTGTGAATTTGTATAGTGATTTTGAATTGAAGCTGATATTTGTCTACTTCCTATCTGCAGGGGGTGAGAGCATATATGGTGCCCCATTTGCAGATGAATTCCATTCACGCTTGAGGTTTAACCACAGGGGTTTAGTGGCGTGTGCCAATGCTGGCACCCCTCACTCGAATGGAAGCCAATTCTTTATCAGCCTTGACCATTGTGATTGGCTCAATAAGAAGAATACCATCTTTGGGAAGGTACTGTGTTTGGCTTGGATATTGACCACAGGGCAGTGTTTGCTGCTATGCATTTGTTTCATTTAGGGTGATTATGGTTGGTTATGATGTTGTATGCAGGTCACTGGCGATTCTATCTTCAATCTTCTAGCCTTGGCTGATGTTGAGACTGATAAGGATGATCGACCTGTGTACCTGCAGAAAATTCTTTCAGTTGAGGTGCATTTTTCTCTCATTTTTGGTGTTCTTCCACTTTGTTTTGGTATTTACAATTTGATAATATAGTACATTTCTCAAATTACTTATGGTGAAGCCAACTTATTTAATGGTTAGCTATGTCTGCTCTATTTCTGAAGGTGCTCTGGAACCCATTTGATGATATTGTTCCAAGGCAACTTAAGAAGACTGAGCCTACTGCCAAGGCTGATGCTGAGGGGAAACCAAAGAAGAAAGCTGTTAAGTAAGTTGTCTGCCTCTACATGTAGTCCTTGAAAAGATAGGAGATGTGTATTTGTTTTGATTTGTTTTATTCATCATACAGGCAGCTTAACGTGCTTTCATTTGGAGACGAAGTAGAAGAGGAGGAGAATGATGCAGCATCCTATGTGAAGGACAAAATAAAAAGTATTCATGATGTGTTGGATGATCCCCGCTTTCTTAAAGGGGAACAACAGGTTGAACAGCTGGTGAGTATTATCACTTGCAGTGAAAGAAATCTTTATAGTGCATTTATACTGTCAATTGACCAGTAAACATACCACGGTAGCAATAGCAGGACAAAACGAACTGTGCAGTAGCTGCTGTATCAGCACCTTACAGTATGAAACTAGGACTTGATGTGCCATTTTTTCTACTTTAGCAAGGAAGGTGGTTTGTTTGAATTGTTTATATAGGTTATGTGTTTTCAGTTTTCACTAGTTCATACTTCATAAGCAAGTATCTTGTTGAAAGACAATCGATTTGTCCTGATCCCTGCGGTAATTGAACTGCTTACTGTGAAATCCCTTTGTTTCAAAGGGGGCCTTAATTTATTTTTGAGCAAACATGTACTATCACCTCAGGGCCACCCTGTACTAACTACAATTGGAATAATCTCATTTATGACCTGGCTTCCTGTTATTTGCTGTTCATTAATCATGCACAATCTACCTTATGTTGCTTTTGGGCACAAGCTTTTACTCTGCTCAGATTTCACAAAGTCGCAATTACATTGCCACCTTTATATGATATTAAGAGTTAACTTCTTTGGAGCTATTACAAAGAAATGTCGACTTGGAGCCATCACAACGGTCTCATGTAGCAAAATGCCATTGCAAACATGAAGGATTCTGATAAATCCTGTTACTGTCACATTTCCATCCCAAGGGCATGAAATGTCCACTTTGCCCCTTCCCCCCACACCTTTTACTCATTTTCTTTCCTTTTGTTCTTACTTAGGCTATTTCACCTGTTGTAACATACCAAAATTTGATGTATTTTAAAAATCATCTCATACAAATTTTTGGATATATTTTTAGAAACAGCAACTAGGAAAACATTTCATAATTTTCAAGGAAAGACTTTTTTTTTGGAAATTAAATAAAATATGGCTAACTCATGTTGTATTTAAATTAAAATCCATTTTACCCTGCTTGTCCCTGCATGCATACTTTTGGGGAAGGACAAACACTGTCCCTTTTGAATTTTTTCTCATCAAAATGGATGTCAAGGAAGTGGATGGAAAATGTGGCAGCACTAGTATTTCCCAAATTTTTCATGTTTGACAATTGCATTTTGCTACACGAGACCTTTTGGATGGTGTTTTTCAAGTTGTGTTCCTTTGTGATGGCACTGAACAAATTTACTAATAAAGTAGTTTCAGATTATGTTAAAAGTAAACAGCATTGTGCTTATTCCTATCTGGCAGACCAAGGAGCAAGAAAACAAGAAAAAGGATACTGTTCTGTCTGTCAGGGAGGCTTTAGTATCGAAAAAATCCGACTTCAGAGAGGTAGAACATGATTTAGAAACAGATGATTATCCTGACGATGAGAATGAGGAGGATTTTGATAACAGAATGCGCTCTCAAATTCTAAGAAAACGTATGGAGCTTGGGGACATCCGCTCTAGTGAAACCTCCAAAAAAACAGGTAACTCATTTTTCCTGTTTATGTTAGAAACATCAATGTCCAACTGTGGAACACTTTGATAGTTCTGTAACAGTTTTATCAGGTAGTGTGCTTCTGCAATTTCCTGCCAATGTTTACAAACTTTTTAGTACTTATGAATTATGATAGTTAAATATTGTCTAGAAAACTAATGCACATTGGGTTGCTTGGTACAGATAAAGTACACCATAAAGAGGAGTTACCAGCTCACAGGTTCATTATCTACCATATTTCTGTATAACCTTATCCATACCATACCTTCATGTTTTGAAATAGTTGTTGTCATGCTGAAAAGTTTGTTTAGTTCAAAGCCTGTAGTCTATTGAACAACTAGAATATACTCTTTTCAACACCACCATTTAGCATGCTATTCTGTATCCCTCTGGAGTATGGAGTCCCTCTCTCTTAACTCATACGATATTAAATGCTTATGTTCTGAAATGTCAATTGTTGCCAATATTTACATTTGGTAATTGGCAAACTTAATTCAGGGTTTATAATAATTTTAGTTATGAAACTCCAAATGGATATTATCTTGCGATTCTTCTTATTTATAAACAGAATCAATCATAGAAAATTTGGTTTATTTATGTGCATCTGTTAACCATAATGTTGTTCAGAATCAGGGGACCATGGTGTTCTGGGTTTCTGAACTTCATTTTGATGAATATTTCAATGGTTTTACTAAATTTGTTATCTATGTGATGTTTGCAGGAGTGACGATGATAACAACGATGATGACGATGAAGACCACCAGTCAACCAAGTCTCGAAAACTTTCCATGAAGAAAAAAGGCATTGGCTCAGAAGCCAGTGCTGAAAGGATGTCCAAAGGAGATGCTAATTTGCAACTACTGAATCCAGCTGAACAAGAGAGACATTTGCAAAAACAGAAAAGGCGATGTCTTCAAGGTCGTGAAGATGAGGTAGTGATTCTTTTTGCTTGCTTGTAATTTCAACTTTTTTGTCCCATGCCAAGATGTTCATGCCTATTCATATTCCGATTAGCATTACATCTACCTGTTAGCTTTTGTGCTCTCTAAGTTGAGCTGTGAAATGTTTCTTACCTGCTGTTTTTCTTGTTAGACTTTAGCAAAGTTACAGAAGTTCAAGGCTTCCTTTCTCAGTAAGAATCCTGCAACTGATAACACAGAAAAGAAGGGTGATAAAGAGGAGGATTACACAGGGTGGCACAGCAACCGGCTGACATTTAAACCTGATTCCTCTAAGGTATGCTACCACACCCTCCTTTTCTTGCTCCCATCTTTTGAGCAAATAAATGGCAAATAGATTCATCATGTGAGGATTTAGCCTGAGTTGTATTCTGATATTTACAGGATGGAATGACGAGGAAAGATGATCCAGATGACTATGTAGTGGTTGATCCTCTTCTGGAGAAAGGAAAACAAAAATTCAACAAGATGCAAGCAAAGCTTAAGCGGAGGGAACGTGAGTGGGCAGGCAGATCTCTGACCTGACCACTGCTTGAGGTGCTTTACTGTTTCCTTCATAAGCTAGCTTAACACCTATTATGGACCCACAAACTTCCTGAATTTTCCAGCTTACATTAATTAATTCTTTTTTCTCCTCTCAGAGGTGCACCGAGGAAAAGATTACCTCATTTCATAACAGTGCCACTGCGGCAGTTTTGGCCGTGTTGTTAACTGTACTCCGTGTTTCGGTTGGTATGTTATGATTTATGGGAGAGGGACTACCTGTAGACTAGTGTTTTGAACATTTGTATCATTGTCAATGAAACTGTAAATAACAATTGTACAACACAAAACTTGTTTTGCTACTATTGTCGACACTGTCTTCTTTGTTTCAGATGCCCTTGTTAATCCATTTTAAGGTGCAGTGGATCTCTCTCTTCTAATTATTTCCATGTTATCATGTGCAACAGGACAATTTATTTTGATAACCGCAAAACTGATCTGAAATATCTTGGAAACAGCGCTTCGACGCTCTTACAGGCAACCATCAGTAACTCTGCAGGCTAGAAGGGATTGAGTTCTACGAGCCTCAGAAAATGCAGCCTGTATCATGATTTGCCAATGTGGATGAAATGCTTTTATTTCCCGGTTCAAGAGGCCTATACGGCTGTTGCAATTCTTATAGCCTTTTTACTTGTGTTAAAATCAAGGCATATGGTTCTAGACCTATTTCCTGGGCTAATTCTGGTAACATGGAATCCATCTGCATTAGTAGTTTGCCAATTCGAGGGTCACGTGGCGGCAAACACACAACTGTTTCAAAATGTGAAGGATGTAACCACAAACGGTTCATTTGCACATTATCTTAAAAAAAATCGGTTCATTTGCTAGTAAATCATGGCAAGTTTTTAAAATGGCCTAGTCGTAGGTGCCTCGATGGTTGCATAGTTATCGTAGGTGTGGCAGACAGGAAGGCAGGCTTGCGCTTGCAATCCATAGGCCCAGCCACTGGAGCCCAATTAGTGGCAGACTGTCAGTGCACTAGTGCGCACTCCGGAGTAGTCGGTGGCGCACTCACTAGTCCAGCCTGCGACCGCGGGACACATCGCAAAATCTATCCGGTGCGTACGCACCAATTGGTCGTATCCACACCGATCAGCGGAGACGGCTTTAGATCGGAAGCAAAAAGTGTTCTAATATATTAAATTATTAAAACATAATTAAACCGAAACATTTAGCTTTTACAACCGAAACAAAGATTTTCAATGTTTCACTGCTAATAAACAATGTTCATCACTGTATAAAAAGTATTTCAATATAATTGAATCGTGCATGGAAACATTTAGACATCGATCTTCAACCATTAGAATATTAATATATTTATAAAAAATAAAGATAAAAGCAACGCCAAAAAAACCTAAATCAAGATAAGGTATATTAAATGAAACATTATTTTTTAATAATATAATTGTATATGATCTCATTATAAAAATTTAATTACGATAAATACGAAAATTTAATTAAATTGTAGATCTGATGATTGATTTATTAGGAGAATAAATCATCAAAACTTTGTTAATGGACTGAAGAGAAGTAGAGAGAGTATGATGCACAAAGTGGCCTGCATGTACAAGGAGAGAGTGCGCTAGGAGAAAAGAAAAAAAAAACAGCATGCATAAATAGGGGGAGAGCAGGAGAAAAGAAAGGGAGCAGCGTGCACGCAGCGGCCAGTGGGGACGGCGTCCGATCTCTACTCGCCCCCATCCTAATCATTTTCGCTTTAGATCGTAATGATTCCTGTGCAGTCCAAGAGATCGAGCGGCGACAAAACTCTCCTCCGAGAGATCCGATCGTCTGGGGCTGCTTTAGCTGATCACAAGTCTCCTCTGAACAAAAAAAAAAAACCATGTACTATACAATAAAAACACACGTATATCGTACTTTATTGTTGTACGTGTATCTATAAAAGCAAATTCTTTATAAGACGGAGGTAGTATAAATTAAAAAAAATAATTTCTGTGTTGATATTCGCTAGATTCCGTCTCTCGAAAATTTGTAAATTTACGATCACTTAAAATTATAAAACTACACAATATGCAATTTAGTACATTTTCTCTATAATTTTGAGAGTCAGATAGGGGTGGCTGTCTGCCACCCTGCGTTGCCGCTGCTTGCTGCTCACGGGCCATGAGCATCACCAGCTAATGCCGCTGCATCCTCATGCCGACTTAAATTTATATAGTTATATATAGTTAAATATTCAACGATACAATATATTATTTTTATATAAATTTTTGGCTTTTGACTAATACTGGTATATTTTTATTCCGATTATTCTGTTTCCTGTACTACAACAGTTCCGATATCTTTAAAAAAACAGATAATGGGAGAGAGGTTGTTTTGGCTGTTTTCATCGCGAGTGATAAATAGAAAATAATGAGAACCTGGTCAGCCAAGGGATGAAAAAATAATTGAAAATTTTAAAAATTTCAGGAGTATGAAATCTAGAGACTCCCATTTTGTGTCTTATAGAAAATTAACTTTTAAAAAATAGAAGCAATTCTTCACCATATAAAAAGTAAATAGAAGTAACACTTCACAGTATTAGAAATAAATATTAGGCTACAGATAAGTAACTCTAAGAAAATAGAAATAATTCTTCATCATAGGAATTATACTGTTAGAGAGAATTAATTAGAAAAATAGAAGTAAGGCTTTATGGTATTAGAAGTACGGCTAGAGGGAAGCAGTAACTCTTTTATCATAATAAAAGTAGCTACACCTTCCGAGAGAAGTAACTATGCCTCCAGAGAAAACTAACTATAAGAAAACAAAAAAAAAACTCTTCACGATATTAAATGTATTACACCTATAGAGAAAACAACTCTAAGAAAATAAAAATAACTATTCATAGTATAATATGTAATTACACTTGTTGGAGGAGTTAAAGAATGAGAATACATAAAATAATTTAAAAATCGTATAAGTAACTATATATAGATTTTATCCATACAATGCAGTTAAACTCTATGCTTTTATATAGTAACTAGAGATGTTTTTATCCACACATATTCCGATACTTTATTTTCTGTCCTCTATATATGTTCTTTATGTGCTAATATATCTTCTTTTTATTTATGCATAATGGTGCAGGAAGTGGTGTGCATTATGACCAAGGTGGAACAAAATCGCTAGACTAAAGATGTGCGGTGCAGTAGTAGTACGTTGCCATTTTTGAAGCAAGGGAATATGGTACTAATTTTAGGTTTAGTTGGAGAGTGAGTTAATAAGAAGATGGTCATATAAAGTGAGATATCTAATGATTGATTATGTGTTAGCTATTATAAATTTAAAAAATAGATTAATATGATATTTTAAAGCGAAATTTTTGAAAAAAACGTGAGAAGTTTTTTTTTCTGTCCATCACATACCAACGCAGCCTTAGTAAGGATGAACGGTCGCTCGTTAAGTTAATCTAGAGCATGCCTGTGGTCTTGAAATACCATTCCTAGACGGTGCGCTAAATTTTGGAAACAGCGGTATTTCTAAATATTTTTGTGTTAAATTTTAGCAGCAGTGGTATTTCTAAATTCCATTTTAGTAGCATTGGTTAAGCCAATGTAGATCGATTTTGGTGCTATAGATCCATTTTTGCACCGGTTCTAAATTCCATTTTAGCGGTAATGTTTAAGCTAATCCAGATCGATTTTGGTGCTTCTGATCAAAATTTCTCTTTCCGGAAAGTGACGCGTGGGGGAGACACAATCTTTTATTTTTATTTTTTGCAAATTGTACGATCAAGACGTGTTATAGACAGAGATGAGTATAAAGTAATTTAGTCTTCCACTAAAATATCTTAAAATGCTGAAGTCAACCTAAAATATTTTAGATATAGCTACGATAATCTTTAAGTAAATTTATATGAATAATAATTATTACTTAATTAAGAGTTTATATCATATTATAAGTTACATATGTCTATAATAAAAACTAAATTATCATAAAAGATTTAAATAAATAGTGCAGAATATTAATCTAGTTAAGTGATTAAAATCTTAGTTATTAAAAAATAAATTAAGATAACTATTAATAATTATAACTTTTAAAATATAGTTACGAGTAAGTTAAGTTTTAAGTAAATTTCTGTGAACAAGATTGAGAGTTTTTATATCAAACACAGCGGTCAGTGGGGACGACGTCCGATCTCTGGTCTTGATCGGGGGACGACAAAACTCTCCTCCGAGCGGTCCGATCGCCTGGGGACCGCTTTAGCGGATCAAAAGTCTTCTCTGAACAAAAAAATCATGTACCGTACATTAAAAACACACGTATATTCTACTTTTCTTTCAGCCTCATAAATATTTTATTATTCTACGTGTGTCCAGATTTATGTAAAAATTAAACTCTTTACAGAAGGGAGGTAGTACAACTCTAAGAAAATAATTTTGGTGTTGAGATTTGCGAGATTCTATATTTCGAATTTTTAATCACCCTAGACAATATGTTTTATCTATAATTTTAAGAGTGGGACAGGATGGCTGTCCACCACCGCTGCCGCTGGTTGCTGCTCACGGGCCACAGCATCACCTGCCCAGCCGCATCCTCATACAGCTTGTCCTCCCCGACTCTCATGTTATATAGTCGTACATTATTAAATATATGATATTACAACAATTTCAACCGATATATTTTTCATTCTGATTATTTTATTTTTATATTCCAACGGCCTCTATCATTCTGTTAAAAATCACGATAATGAAAATGGGAGAAGGGTTGTTTCGACTGTTTTCATCCCTACTGATAAGTTGGATCGTCAGGATGAAAAAATGATTGAAATTTTTAAAAATTTCAGATTTCATTTAAAAAACATGATAATGAAAATGGGAGAAGGGTTGTTTCTACTGTTTTCATCTCAAGTAGCGAGTAATAAGGAGTAACGAGAATCCTTGGATCGTCAGCCAAGGGATGAAAAAATGATTGAAATTTTTAAAAATTTCAGGCCTATGAAATCTAGACATTCCCATTTTATGTCATATAGAAAAGTAACTTTAAAAAATAAAGCGATTCTTCACTGCATAAAATGTAAATAGAAGTAACACTTCATGTTACGATAAATAACTATTTGGCTAGAGGTAAGTAATCATGAATAATTCTCATCATAGTAATTAAACTGTTACAGGAAATTAATTAAAAAAATAGAATTAAGTCTTTCATAATATTAGAAGTAACTTTAGCTAGAGGGAAGCAACTCAAAAAAATAAAAATAACTCTTTACCATAGTAGAAGTAGCTATACCTTAGTAGAGAAGTAACTCTAATAAATTTGGCTGAGGAAAGTAACTTCTTAAGTAAATAGAAACTATACCTCTAGACAAGAAAAGTAACTCTAATAAAATAAAAAATTACTCTTCACGGCATTAGATGTATTAGATTTTTCTATAGAGGGAAGCAACTCTAAGAAAACAAAAACAAAAGTAACTTTTCATATTATTAGATTTAATTACACTTGTTGGAGGAGTTAAAGAATGAGAATACATAAAATAATTTAAAAATCGTATAAGAAACTATGTAGATTTTATCCATACTATGCAGTTAAATTCTATGTTTTATATAGTAACTAGAGATGCTTTTAACCTCACATGTTCCCATACTTTATCTTTTGTCCTCTATATATGTTCTTCATGTGGTAATATATCTTGTTTTTATTTATGCATAGCGCAAGAAGCGGTGTGCATTATGACCAAGGTGGAACAAAATCGCTAGCCTAAAAGATGTGCGGTGCAGTAGTAGTACGTTGCCATTTTGGAAGGAAGGGAATATGGTACTAATTTTAGTCTTAGAGAGAGGGAAGAAGAAGATCATCAGACCAAATGAGATATGATCAATTAAGTATTAGTTACTATAAATTAAAATAAATAAATAAATACAATATTTTAAAGTAAATTTTAGATATATATATTTTTAAAACATATAATTTAACACTTCAGAAAATGTACTAATAAAAAATAATAAGAGTTATAGTATGCCAACGCAGCGGATGAACCGTCGCTCGTTAAGCTAATCTAGAGGATGCCCGTGGTCTTGAAATACCATGACTACACGATGCGCTAAATATTGGCAGCAGCAGTATTTTTATTTTTTTTGTATTAAATTTTAGCAGCAGTGGTATTTATAAATTCCAATTTAGTAGCAGGGGTTAACCCAATGTAGATCGATTTTGGTGCTATAGATCCATTTTAGTACTGGTTCTAAATTCCATTTTAGCAGTAATAGTTAAGCTAATCCAGATCGATTTTGGTGATTCAGATCAAATTTTCTCTTTCCGAAAAGTGACGCGTGGGGGAGACATTCTTTTATTTTTTTTTCAAACAAGCTTCATGGAGGGGGCGGATGAATATAGAGCCATTTACTCTTCTTCTAAAATATGGCATGTTACCAAAATATTAACTACTAAAAAGTTATATCGAGATAACTATTTAAATAAATTTCTATGAATAATATACATCACTTTGTTAAGGATTTTTATATCTATGCCTATCATAAAAACTAAAATCCAATAAAAGATTCAAGTAAATACCACATAAAGAGCTTCTTTTCGAGTGTTTGCTATAAGCCATCATAGATGTTACTCTCTTTTTATCATAAAAGAAGACAATAAACTCACACCATCAGTATAGAAGAGAGTAGCGATATCCCAAATTTAAATTACAATACAAAAATTTAAATTGTAGAATTTAAATATGGAATTTAAACATAGAATTTAAATTGTAGAATTTAAATTAGAATTAGAAAATTAATTTTAAAATAAACTATTGATTGAAATATATTTATAAAGCTTTCATAAAGCTTATAAAATTCTCTTAAAAATTCTAAAAACATCTCCAAAACTCTCCTAATTTACTTTTATTTTTCTCATTTCAACTCTCTCAGTAACTGTACATAACTCTCTCAAAACATTAACAAAGATGCCAAGCCTCTTTCTGGGTGACTAGTTAACCTCTAAGATAATATTCTAATTATACTTAGAGTAAAATCCTAATTCTTTAAAAATTTCAGCCAATGGCTCTGATTACACCATGTCATGTGGCACATGATGACCAAACAGTCTAACGCACACCTAGAGAAGATCCCACTGCCATCGTCTCTACATCACCCACACTAATCGAGAGGTGACAAGCATCCCCTGCGAGCGGATCATTTGTGGCCACACTATCGTTGTGCACACGCATGCTTGTGTGCCTGTTTACTGCCATACCAGACCCACCTGTTGGCCATCGTCACCACACTCTGCGCTCGCACCTAGGCCATGCTATGCACTTGCTTGGTTGCCTTTGCTCACGAGTCTACCCACACACCCATGTGCTGCTGCTAGCTTGCTCATGTGGGCTACCGTCGTGAGTCCACCCACACACCCATGTGTCGCTATAGGTCGGCTTGCATGGGCTGCGCTTATGTGGGCCATAGTTGCCTAGGTCGATTTGCTGTTGTGCCAATTTGCTGCTGGTTCCTGAATTTTCTCTTATTTTTATATTCTTTTTCTCTCTAATTTATTCATAAATTTTTGATGTTTGCACACTTTACATGACGTCTATTCACCGTGTGCTACATTGTATTTAAGCTTGTCACCTGGCATCTTTGATCACTCTGGGCCTTAATTCATCCTTGAGTCTAGTTCTAATCTATCGTTGATCTAGATTGAACTTTTAAGGACCTACACACATTCTAGCCAATTAATCCATACAGAACAAATATCACAACCTAACCGACATTAGTCGTATATATTCATGCCAACAACTACCAAGTCTTTAAACCAAATTTTCAACTATAAAGTGGCAGATTATTTTAAGCAAAATCCAAACCCTAAAGGTGACGGCTACTGAGTATTAATGAGTTACAGAGGTGTGGAGGTTGGCCAAAATATGGACCAACCGAGCATGACTCATTTACAGAGCCCAAAGATCCACTCTAACTCGGATTGAAAAAGTGATATAACTTGTTTTGACAATTGCAGACAACTCATAAGAAATTTGGGTACAAAACTGAAACCATCTAAAAGTAGACTTTATAAGCTTTCTAATAAGTAATTGTAGGCTCTAAGACTCCTTTTTAATCAAAAGTTATGTTTATTTAAAGTTGACACTATCTTCTAGTCTGAAACTGAATTACACTCACGAATTGAAATCGCTTGTTATCTTCACTTCTATGATCCATGTTTCTAATGACAATTAAATCATCACAAGTATTAAATATCATTTCATTCTTAAAAATATTTCTACCTAAATTTAAGAACGCATTTACCTAATGTGACGTATGCGTGCGTGAGTCATTATTCTTATACCCTGGCTCATCTCGTTGAATATGAGCGGTGGCTTGTATTTATGTATCTAAGAAGAGAGTGTGCTCATCTGAGATGAAACAGGAGAGACAAGAGGTGAGATATCAGCCATCAAGATCAATTATTGCACTAGCTTAGCTGTTCATGTAAGCCAAAACAGTCTCCAACAGCTGCATTTGACAAGTAGTGACATGTTCTTATATCCGGGATTGGTATGAAAGTAGAGCATGACAAGAGTTCAGGGAAAAAAAACAGTCTTAACTATTGAAAAATATTGGCAACTTCTATTTTATTTTATTTATCACAAATTCAAGTGTATTTTTTTAGAAAAAAAACTAAAGGTTTCTTGAAATTCTTCTCAAACAATACTATACTAAGTCTTAAGCCATGTATAGCTAAACATTTCCAATAATCTCTCTCTATCTCAGGCCTAGATCAGCCTAAGGCCATGGTTAGCTCAAGGCCACTGAATCTGGTCATTGCAAGCTTGTGATATATAGGTCTAGCAACTAGAAGAGAAAGGGAACGATTAAATGGGGCATTAGAAGGAGAGACAGGAGCGGAGTTGTGTCAGATAGGTGGAGGGGGACTATGTGTGTTGGGGGATGAGGGGTACCAATGTCTAGAGAGTGAGAGGAGGAGCTGTTGGCACTAATGGTTGGAAAGTGAGGGGAGAAATTAATGGCAGTGGTTAGAGAGGGAGAAGAGTTGGGGGCACACATGGATGGAGGGGCTGGGTCACGTGGGATTAGAGTCAAAGTGCTTAAATATAGTTGTACAATATCTTAGAAATGGTTTTTTATATAGCTTTTATGTGATACTGCTGAAATAAATGGTAAGTCTATAGTAACTAAAACACCCAACGATCCTACATTTGAAGTACTCAAGCATGTCCATGACCACATATCGAACCATTTCAATAGTTGTACAACTACGAAATGTCATATTTCGATAGCCAGAGCATGTACATATTTCCCAAGATGTTGGGATAAGTTAACCACATTCCTCTCTATAAGTAGAATTTCGAGGCTTAGTTCAACGTCATATAAATTAAATCTTTAATTGACAAGGGAAGCTTCCCAATTTTATTCTAGGGACCTTCTACAATGTTAATGTCATTGTCACTTGTGGTTGGGTGATACAAGGCACCACCACTGATCTTAATTAGTTGGCTATGTTCTTTGCTCCGTTGCAACGATTACAAAGTTGGGAAATATAATCCTAAGAGCCATTGACATGTAGCCCAAGGCTACACATATTATCTCATGGGATTGAGTTTTTCAGCTGGTATATGTTTGAGATGGAATGTACATAGTTTTCTCTAATGGATTTATGTTCCATGTTTCCACAACACTCTTTCTATTAGGTGAGTTATTTGACCAATTATATGTTCTAAATTTAGAAAAAAGAATACTCATTGATTGAAAATGGATAATAAGTAATTCACCCATGATTGTTTTGGATTGGAACCAAAACCAACCATACCAATTGTTTGGTAGCTTTAATAGGACTCTTCATTTTTTAATATATAGATGACGACGACAAATAGTCAATCATTATGCCAAAAAGTTAATATTATTATCTATTAAAAAACAGAAGGGGTACTTGTAGTTATTGGAATAAAGCCAATACTTGGAAGGCCTACCAATATTTGGCTTCTAATTAGTCTACCAGACTAAAGATGTAGAGGCAACTTTATCCAATCAAATTTTGGCTACCAGAATTTGGTAGGGTGGACACAACTCAACCTATAAACTCCATATATTTGCTTGTCAATGCAACCAACGGGGAGAAAATGTACATAAATGTAATTGACCAGAGGTAATGGTTATGATTTGTTGGTTTTGTAAGTTTTTGTGATTGTTGTTTCGAAGAGTTGGTTTTATGATTTATAAGAGCATGCAATTGAATTAAATGATAGATTAGCTACAGGAAGAGAAACGAATAGTGATGATGTTCCCAATCTGCCTTACCTAAAGTTTGTTCAGTGTGGGTACCCACCTTGTAACTACAAGCATAAAAAGATCTTAACGCGACATTGCTTTTACTAAAAAGCCAAAAAGTTGAAATATGATTTTCAAGAATAATTTTAGGTAGATTTTTTAGTCTTCTTCATGAAAATAAGCCTGGGCAATAAAAGTGGCAAAGTAAAAACCCCAAAAATTCATTTTAAGATAAAATTCTAAAATTAAAATGTGATGCAGCTTCTTAGGAAAAGCTGTGCCAAGCGTGCAGTACCATTCCGGGTTCTTCTAGGGTTTTAGTGCCCATCAATGAGTAGAGAACATGTACTTGCATGCATGACTACTTAAGCCATCAAAATATGTAATATTCGTCATTAGTCAAGTTATATATGTCAAATCATTGTTGGCCATAAAACTTTGTTGTTCTTTGGTGTTGACTAAACTTGCCCAAATTCCATTTGCTAGCTTCTAAATCAAGATCATGTAGCAATCAATCCCAATCATAGTTGCTTTACTATATATATTCATATATTGAGGATTCAAACCAATTCCCACCACGACATCATTTGTTGCTCTCTCTAGTCTCCACTGTCTACAAAAATCTAAATTTTCAATCAGGTTGCACCAGACATGGACACAGTCTTCTCTATAGTTACCAGTGACATTATTAGCCGCCTCATATCCTTCCTCATCACAAAGTACAAGAACTTAAGCACCGCTGATAAGCTGGAGCGTCTCCAAAGGCTGCTCCTTAGAGCACGAAGCATTGTTGAGGAAGCCCAAGGCAGGCAGATCTCCAACCAAGGGATGCTTCTGCAGCTCAGGCAGCTCATGGAGGGCATGTACCAAGGTTACTACATTCTCAGCACCTTCCAAGAACCACACACCACTAGTACACGAAGGAATGCCACAGTGAGGCAATCCAAGAAACTGAAAAAACTTCAAGGTGCCATGGAGGGTCTAGAATCTACCATTAATGGTATGAAGGAGTTTATTGTGTTTTTGCTAGACTGCCCACGCTTTCCTCAACAACCATACAACACCCATCTATTCATGGAGAAGTGCATGTTTGGTCGGCACGAAGAGAAAGAGATGATTCGTAACTTCCTACTTCAACCTTGTGACTCTCCTTTAAGTGTTCTTCCAATCATTGGACCTCGAGAAGTCGGGAAGAACACATTGATCGAGCATGTCTGCAATGAGGAGAGTGTGCGTGATCATTTCTCACAGATTGTTCGTTTCAAGAGTGATGATTTGAATAATCAAGACAATGAAAGTTTTATCAGGGGAAGGGAGCTAGTTGTTTCTAGTGTCATGTCTCTAGTTGTAGTTGAGCTTGTCAACAACGATATCAATGATGAGGCATGGAGAAGATTCTGCTCATCCATTGAAAAAGGTTGCAAAAAAGTGATAGTCATCAGTAGAGTGGAGACCATCTCAAGGTTGGGGACGACACAAGCACTCAAGCTGAAGAGGCTCCGTCGGCATGAGTTTTGGTATTTTTTTCGAACCCTTGCCTTTGGAAGTGCAAATCCGGAAGAACATCCGGAACTATTACGAATCGCCAGGATGATTGCAACACAGATAAAAGGTGCTTTCATAGATGCTAACATATTTGCAAGGTTATTACGAGCTAACCTTAATGTAAAGTTTTGGCGTTACACGTTGGGGTTCATCAAGAATGCAATAGAATTGCAGCTTCTTGTTTGTGGTGAGCACTTATGGGACACTGTTAGCAATAGCCAACATTACTATTTGTATAACCACATTGATGGCCCTCTCCATCTGTGTAATGGTGGGTACAAAACTATTACTGATTGTTTGGTGAAGGATGAACTACCAAAAATAACAGCAGATGACATGCTTATCAGAACCAATGCCTTTTCCGAAGGCAATTTTGAGCTTCTACGATGGAAGTCTCCAATACCCCCCTATTACTGCTACATAGCAAACTGTGTTGTTAAGAAGGCTCCACATATTGTTACTAAAGATAAATCTTTGAAGCGAAAGAGAGGAATACGAAAGTTTAATGCCACTCTATGTACACAATGATTTCTTGTACTTGATGTTGACTATAGTGATATTAAAATCCATTTCTTGTACCCTTTCTATGTGTGTCTTTACTTATAATAAATGGAGGCCCTCCTAGAAGGCTTCACGTTAATCCTACATAATTAAAAGCTACAAATTCTCATATTAATTAAAGATAAAATGAAAAATATTAGAAATTCTCACTCTAATCGAGAAAAAAACAAGGATGGACCATTAATTTTATGGGCAAAGTTATACGTACAGTTATGACTAATCTACAAGTATATATTGTGGATTTAACATAAAAGTAACATATGAATCAAAGTCACTCACGAGTCATAAAAGAGTTACAGTCTTGGACAATTTCAGAAATCAATCATGCCGGAAGAGCTGTAGTCTTGGACGATTCAAAAGAAATCCATGGCTGTAGATGTGATCCATGCATGGAACTTCGATCAAACTACTGGACAAAGCAAAGTCAATTCCATAATACTTAACCTGGTGAATGTGAATTATAGACATACTAATAGTGCTGAAACATATCAATAGACATACTAATCACAGTAGGCCCACTACTTGCTCATTTCCAGAGAGATAATTGGAGAGGCAGTTGATGAATGAAGGTTTGAATTAATTATCATAACTATACTAATGAATTCTTCTAGTGTTATCGATAGTGAATTTTTTAAATAATAAATAGTTATACCATCATCATCATTATTATCGTCATCAAGACTTTTAGTCCAAGTAAATTAAGTTATGCTAAAAATGAAATCTAAAAACCGCATAACAAGATTTATATACGAAAATAGTTATTTTATGTGTACAAGGTCAAAACTTTGGAAATATTTGAATAATTCAAGTCTTATTTTATTACTTCTTTCCATATCAATTTTGGTATTTTTCTATCTCTTCTTACATTATTGTCGCGGTTTAGGATTTTACTACGTACGGCTATCTCTTGATATCTCCGTTAGATATGTCCAACAATCTCAATCAATATTGAACAAGTTTTTCTTTAATTAGTGATATTCTTAGTCTATTATGTATATTATCATTTTGAATCTGATCCATACTTATATGTCTATAAATCTAACGTAACATACGTATATTCAAAATACTGTTAAATATATTATCTTTTTTAAATAAATATTATGTACCATCGTAGTTCTAATCGCTTTTTAGTTTTTAGTGTACCTTGTAATGCCCAATGATTTTCACTATTTGACACCTTCAACAATATCTTCATCTCTTTGAGTATCAATTATAAATAATGAAAGATATTTTTTTTGGAGTGACAAAGTCACATATTATATATTTAATTTTAATTTTACTGAGGCTAAAACCAGTCTGCCATTACAACTCTTTCACTTCTTCTTGACTTTTAAGAAAACAATATTGTTGTTTCAACTTAATTAATAGCACACGGTTAATGACTAATACATGTAATTGACCAGTGATATGACTACGGTTTGTTGGTATTTTTAAGTTGTTGCTGCTACTATTGTTAATTTTGAAGAAACGGTTTTGTGGATATAAGAGTTTGCAGTTGAATTAAATGATAGACTAGCTATGGGAAGAGGAACAAATAGATGGTGTTCCCAAGTTGCCTCATATACGTTTTGGTTTGGGTGCCTGCATTCTAACTACATACATCAAAATCTCATTATAAATTATTGAAGAAGTTTTCGCTTGGCACTGCTTTTTCAAAGAAGCCAAAAATTTGGAATGTGTTTTTTTAAGAATAATTTTAGGTAGTTTTTTTAAGTCTCTTCTTAGGGATCATGAAAATAAGGCTGGGCTACAAAAGTGGAGAATAAAAGTGCCCTAAAATTAATTTTAAAAATCAAAATCAAAATTCAAAACGGCGTGATCTTTTAGAAAAGTATGTCAAGAGGCCATCTCCTTTTCAGTACAAAAAGAAGAGGCCATCCCCTTAAATAGTGACACTCCAGATTCTTCACGGGTACCAGTCCCCATCAATAAGTATAACACAAGTACATGCATGCATGGCCTTTCTTCAGCCCCATACTTCAGTGTGAATCCAAAATCTGTAATATTACTTATTAGTCAAATTATGTATGTCAAATCATAATTGCCACAAAACTTGGTTGTTTTCTTTTGTTGACTGAACTTGCTCAAATTCCTTTAGCTAGCAATGAAGCCATGCAGCAATGAATCCTAAACACACCTAATTTATTGTATATTCATCTATTGTACACCCCCTCACCCCCTCGCCCTCCAGGAGGATTCATCTATTGCGCTCCCCTCCCTCTCTCTCTAGGAGGATTTGAACCTATCCACTCCCTCTCCCTGCCACCATCTATTGCTCCCTCTATTCTCTACTGTCTACTAAGATCAAAATTTCCAAGCACTTTGCACTAGACATGGACACACTATTCTCTACAATTGCCAGTGACATCAGTAACCGCCTCATCTCCTCCTTCATCACAAAGTACAAGAACCTAAGCACGGCTCATAAGCTGGAGCATCTACAATGGCAGCTCCTCAGAGCACAAACCATGGTTGAGAAAGCCTTGAGCCGACAGATCTCCAACCAAGGGATGCTCCTGCAACTCAGGTAACTCATGGAGAGCATGCACCAAGGTTACTACATTCTTAACACCTTCTAATAACCATACGCTACTAGCACAGGAAGGCATACTATGGTGAGGCAATCCTGCAATCTGAAAAAACTTCGGGTTGCCATGGAGGGTATGGAAGCTACCATCAATCACATGAAGGAATTTATTACATTTTTGCTAGATTGCCCACACTTGCCTCGACGACCATACCCATTTGTTCATGGAGAAGTGCATGTTTGGTTAGCATGAAGAGAAAGATCTGATTCGTGACTTCCTGCTTCAACCTTGTGATTCTCCTTTGAGTGTTCTTCCAATCATTGCCCCTAAAGAAATCAAGAAGAACACATTGATTGAGCATGTCTACAATGAGGACATCGTGTGTGAGCATTTTTCACAGATTGTTCATTTCAGGAGTGATGATTCGGACAATCAAGAGAATTAAAGTTTCATCAAGGAAAGGTAGCTAGTTGTTTCTAGTGTGTGATCTCTCTAGTTGTAGCTGAGGTTTTTAATGACTAGATCAATGATGAGGCATGGATAAGACTCGGTTCATCCATCGATACTTGTTGCAGCTAAATGTTAATCATCAGTAGAGTGGAGACCATCTTAAGATTGGGGACACCACAAGCACTCATGCTGAAGAGGCTCCATCGGCACGAGTTCTGGTACTTCTTTCGAACCCTTACCTTTGGAAGTGCAAATCCGGAAGAGCATCAAAAACTATGACAAATCGCTAGTAGGATTATTGCAACACAGATCAAAGGTACTTTCATATCTGCAAACATGTTTGCATGGTTATTACGAGCTAACCTTAATGTAAAGGTTTGGCGTTACATATAGGAGTTCATCAGGAAAGCAGTGGAACTGCAGCTTCTTGTCCGTGGTGAGCACTCATGGGACATTTCTAGCGATAGAAACAATTACTATTTGTATGACCACATTGATAGCCTTTCCATCTGTGCAACAGTGGGTACATGACTATTTCTGGATGTCCAGTGAAAGATGAATGGCGAAAAATAATAGCAGATGATGTGTTTATCAAAACTATACATTTTTAAGGCAATCTTGAGTTTCTACTACGTAAATCTCCAATACCCCTTATTACTGCTACATAGCAAGCTGTGTTGTTAAGAAGGCTCTACATATTGTGCCTAAAGATAAATCTCTAAAGAGGAGAGGAATATAAAAATTAAAGGTACTCAATAGTTTCATGTACTTGATAATGACTATGTGATATTAAATTTTAGCTGTAGCACTTCTTGGGAATTGTAGTCTAATTAAGATTCTTAATGATCAAATATTCCATATTTGTTTGTTGTTTTGTGATTTAGTTTCAGTGAGCTGGTGGTACTCGGGATATTGTTTTCTTGTACCATTTATAATACTTTTTTAAAAATATGTTCAATTTTTACATGTATGCTGTAGAAGTATCTAGCAAGCATTACCAACTAAATTAACTATAAATGTCGTGAATTTAATTAAAACAAATTGATACCTCGAGCGTTGCAGCGGAATATGTAAGTATGTTAAAGCAATTTGGATCCTAGGAGGGAACATAAACAAAAAAAACTCCATATAAATTTTGAGACATTTTAAAGAAATTTAGGATGTCAAATACTTTGGAGATGTGAACAATAGCAGGAAACTAAGACAAAGAAGTAGATAATTTTTATAAGGTGTCACAAAATGGTGGTTGTCAGTCTTTCACAGAAACTCCTCTAGATATATGGCCTATTCATTTGTGTTGAGTGGTTACGAGATGAATAATTTTGTGATAATTATTTGATTATACAAACAAACAAAATAAATGTTATAAAGTTGCTAAATGGATTTAAAACAACATCTAAGAAATCATATATAGAAAGTTTTTTAAAATATCTTACCGTTCAAAAGTTTAGATATCATGCACGTTAATCCATTATTCCATTTCTTGGACCATGCTTAAAGCACAAGTGGCAATATGTTCTACATCACAGATAAGTGGCAATATGTTGTACATCACAGATAATTGCCCTTGCCATATGTGTGGCGCACATGAAAAAAAAAGAATACATAGTAATTCCCCTCACATACTATGGCTATGACTTTCTACACTATTCAATTTTTTTGAAAGAAACACAACAGGGGAGGCCCCGCTGTTATTATTAATATTAAAAAGAAAAGCAATTACAACAAATTACAAAGATGAAATCCACTCTTCAATCTAATAAACGAGTCTATTATCTTCATTCATTTATTGATATTAAACCATCCAGTATAAACCTATAAACACATAAACCATCGACTACTTCATTCGTTACCTTTATATAAGTAAAGAATAAATTAAGCATATTATACACTATCAGCATAGGTTATAAAATATTAGACGCACCAATAGGTGCACCGATTGTTCTAGTACTGATTACCTTGTGGTACTGCTAAAAGTTAAGATAAATCCCTAAACAGTGATGGATTTAGAAATTTCCTTAAGCTGGGAAAGCCTAAGAAAGATTAGATGAATAACTTGTACACACAGATCCATACAAAACCACCCAAGTAAAATTGACAATCCTCAAATATTAATTTGTTTTGCTACTATGTTAAGCACAACAATTAATTAAGTAATACACACTACAACTACATACGGCTAAAACAATAACTAGCTAACTGTGTTAATTAGACACTAACCCGATGCATACATCGGACGGAGCCCGGGAACCGGCCTAGGTCGCCACGCCTGGCTCCGCTACTCTGCCTGAGTCTTGAAGGGACCTAACCCATTATTACTTAGTTTAATTATTTAATTAATTAGATGACCCTATGTATAAAAAAAAATGTTAGAAGGGCCTGGCCATCCCCGCCTCCGCCTTCTCGCTACGCACACGCATCAACTAACACAATACTAATTCCTGCAGCCTCCACCGAGGAGTTTTCTAGAAGAAAAAAAAATACAGAAAAACAGTCGAGCACGCTGACTGTTGAGATGGGTTGAGAGAGTTGACATGAGCCCATACACTAGGAGAAAAGAAAAAAAATGTGGCATACGATTATATATATATATATATGATTTATTTATTAGATTTGAGTCAATAAATATATACAAAGTCATATATATCAAATTTATCTATTGGTTTCAACAAATTTATAATTGATGAAAAAGTTTCAACAAATTTATGATTGATGAAAGACTTTCAAGAGTAACAGTGTAGGAGGAAAAAAAACTAGAGGTTGGATGAAAATTGATTTTGTGGCTTTTTTAACTATCTTTTCACGTTCCTGTTTACCTCTGTTTTGAGTCCCAGGTTTCCATTGTCAAGTTCATAATATAAATATTATTGATTAGGCTTTGTTCGTGACGCTATAGTTTTGTAGTTCTATTTTACAGAATATAGGTTGCTTGAGGGTACAATATTACACTAAGATCGGAGCATTTAACAATCAGGATAAGCTATATGCAAATTTAGATGGATGAAAATTTGAAAAAAATTAGCGAATTGAGTATAACTCAGTTGGTGAGGCTTCTTGTGATAAAACATTGCTAATTGGGTTCAATTATTAGGCTTGAGATGCGTATTCGTATTTACGATTAATTGTTTTTTTAAATGTGCACGAGCACTGTGACTAAATAGCGAGCGCGCCACGTGCGAGCCGATTTTCAGTCCTAATCAAATCAACCCAACTTCAGCCCGCAGCGTTAGGCTGATCATGAGTTTGTTTGCACCCGAGAAAAGCAGCATAATTTCCCTTAATCACCGCGCTAAGAGTGCATGCGCGCCACATAGAAAACACATGTAACACTATAGAAATTAGATTCTTTTTTCCTGTCTTGGTAAAACAACAATCAACACAAAAACAAGCTAAATCAAGAAGAATATGTACTATCCACGACTCCAAGAATAGTTATTTCTATGATAAGAAATAAGTCCATTTGAAACACCACCTCTTCTCTCCCTCCTTTACTGATTTGATCTAGGTGGCCTGGAAGATTACGACGGCAGCATTGGAAAGGGGAGAAAAGATGAGCAAGAAGTATCTGACATTTGGAGCTCACAACATTTTTATTCTTTTAGAATAACTGGATGTCAGGTAGATATCACGTAAACAAAAATCACCTTATTTTTTATTGAAGGGTACAAATTAAATGGTTTTAAAAGTTAAATAAGGTCTGATATGATATAAGAGTTGAGAGATTATTTTTAGACGAACAGATGAGGAGGTTAAATAGACTTATCTTTTATGTAAATTACTTTTAGGTTTTATTTAATTTACTTCCAAAAGCAATGTATTTATTTTTCTTACTAACAAGAGTTACTTCTGTTCTGGGTTTACATTTCATATGCATATTAGGTCATTGCCACTACAAATTTCCTTAGTTCTAATCTTATTATTAAATAAGATGTCACATAGACTAATTTAATTTAATGAAATGTCAAAAAATTTATGAAAAGAGAGAAGACGAGTTTTACCTAGAAGATAAAACTTAGTATGCACGATTACCTAGGCTTTGAAAACATCATAAAACATTACTGTAACTAAATTGTTTCATTTCACATCTTAGAAACATAAATGAAACCCATTGTAACCAAATCATTTTACAATCCAATTCAATAATTAAATCTTATAGCTAGCATATGAAACCAAAAAATGAAACCGTGTATCAAAAACCTTTATTTCATTTACCAACTTAAAACTCTTTAGATGACATGGCATTATTAGAAACCACAAAATGAAATTCCCTACCAGAAATGGCCTTACACTTTTAAACTTTATAATAGATTTAGTTTTAAGAGCTTTATGTTTAACTCCCTCAACATAGAATTACTTTTAATATTACGATAAGTTACTTTTAGCTTTATGTGCATGATAAAAAAGATGCATTAAGTACTACATTCAAAATAAATAAATTATTACACTAGAAGCATATATTATTAGAAGAGATAATTTACTTATATACTCTTATTAAATGATGAGTGACTGGAATATGTAAGATGTTAGAAATTTGAATGAGTGGTTGGAGAGAAAAATAATATAGTGAAAGTGCACTCTTTGTGGGACAAAATATAAATCTTAAAAATAAGAGAAAGTACTATTTAAATTTAAATGAAGTTGAAAAAAAAAATGCAAGCTTCGTCTACAAGTTACATGCAAAGAACAGTGCAGGGAAGACACTAGCGAGGTTATTAATCATGGAGATAGGCATGTGTTGGGGCTCATGTGGCCTCCTCATAGGGTCAAGCCAGCCCTAACTCAGAACTTTTGGTGTGATCTCGAGTTAGCCAGCGCTTGTCGTATTGTGTGACGTACATGTGTGCCGATCGGACGAACGACGTGTTGTCGCCCGATAGAACTAGTTCGCTTACCCTAATTAGGTTCCGTGATAAAAAATTGAATCGAAAGGTTATGTTGTACTATCAAAATAAATCCAACAGTACTTATTTCACGACGACGTGAAACCATGAGAGGAGAGATAGATAATAGTTAATGCTACTTAGTGGGAGGTAATTGCACATAGTAACAAATGATTGCAAATACTCTGGTCTCCTTGCCCCACATAATCACTGCCCCCAACACATAGTTTGTATTATGCCCTTCAAAGAGGGTGCGCGGAAGGGAGACCATATCTTAACGCTACCTCAGATTATGTTCCGTGAGAAGTGACATCTAACATAGCATCATCACAAACTGTGCAATGTGAACAACCCCGTCTGCGTCGTCCCTTTCGAGACAAAATAGAAACGTGTGGTTGCATGACCATTTTGAAGAATTTTTATTATTTAAACTTTTTATTTTTTAATTTTAAAACTAAATCACTTAAAAAACTATTATTTCTACTCGTCTGATATTATTATTGTATCTAGTATGATAGATCAGCATGACTAAACTCGTCACACCTATTCCTATGATATGATAATATTGTTTGTACATGTCAGATGAGTAGCATAACTATCAAACAAATATATTATAAAAATATATTTAAGGGTAAATATAATAAAATTAATTTAATGTTATAAAAATATAGTAACATTTGTAATATAGGAGACCTTTTTAATTGTACTCACTGTCCTTGTGAAGGCCTGATAGGAAAGCATTTTATGGGCTGCTGTTTATAAACCGAAGACACATAGGAGACAACGAAAAATAATTTTACATTTCTGCTCTTAGCAGTCCACAAGATTAATGATGAAAATGATGATAAAACATCTAAATTAATTGTAAAATTCAAAATTGAACACGTCTTATAAGCCGCTCAAGCAAGCATTGTGTACCTATTTTTTCTGTTTTATGACTTAGCAAAGATAAAGAGTAAATTAAATTCACCGTCCAAGAACCTGTATGATAAGTGAAAACAACTACCATAACTTGTAAATTATATAAGAATTAACTTGCTTAGTTTATACAAATCAAGGCCAAAATGGTCCACCCAATTAAAATGGTCTGGCTTGGTGATGACATGTATGCCACGTTGGCTTCCACACTAGCACAATTCGGTCACGGCTGGCACAATTTCATGATCGTATTTTTTTTGTCTCTTCAGTGAGATCACTATAGTGCTAGACAACGTCGGGAGGTTGGGTGATAAGATATGCGCATGTGTTTTTCTGTTAAAAAAAAAAGAAAATCAAACCGTGAACGTACTATGTCAGCGTGGAAGCTAACAAGCCATCTATACAGTAGCACCACGTCAATTATATTGATTATATGGACCATTTTGATTTCGTATGAACCAATTACGTTATTTATTAGAGCTAACAATGTATTGTATCTATTTACATTTAGTTTGTGTACCATAGACCAGTTTACTCAAAAATAAATCTTTTGTCCATGAGATACCACTCAAAATTTAGAGCCAGCACCGCAAAAATATTGTTAATTTTCACCGTAAAGAAAACTGTACATACGCCAAGATTTTTAAGGATTTACCCCCAAAAAAGAACGTAAATGTACCATGAATTCCAACTCCTGTGAGCTCACCACTCTAATAAAAACCGACACGGCGTACGGACCACCGTGCGCGAGCCGTCGCTAGCTCTCTGCCGTTCTCCACGACGCGCCCATTGCCGTCGGGGAGCTCACGGTGGCCTTCTCCTGGGCGTGCGCGCTGCCGTCGCCTCCTCTGGCGCTCATCCCTTGCTCGTAGGCGTGGCCGAGGTTCCTGAGCCGGTTGAGTTCCGGCAGTATGACGGTGGCGAGGTCCGGCCGGTCCCTCCGCCGCATCTCGGTGCACTTGAGCGCGAGCTTGGCGAAGCCGATGGCCTCCTCGACGGGCCAGTCCTTGACGGTGATGTCGAGCATCTGCGCGAAGGTGCCGGCCTCGATGGCCTTCTCAACGTGGTGGGTGAGCCCCATCGGCGGCCGCGCCGTCACCACCTGCAGCAGCAGCACGCCGAGGGAGTAGATGTCCGACTTGACGCCGAGCTTCCCCGTCTGCTGGTACTCCGGGTCGATGTAGCAGAAGGTGCCGGCCGTCGCCGTCAGCCGGTACTGCGTGACGCTGTCAGCCACCGCCGGCGGGACGAGGCGCGCCAGCCCGACGTCGCTGATCTTGCTGACGTAGTTGCGGTCGAGGAGGATGTTGGCCGGCTTCAGGTCGCGGTGCACCAGCGGCTCCGGCTTGGTCTGGTGCAGGAACAGCAGCGCCGTCGCGATCTCCGCCGTGATCCTGAACCGCTGGCTCCAGGGGATCGACGGCGTGCCGCCGCGCCGGAAAAGGCGGTCCTCGAGGCTGCCGTTGTCCATGTACTCGTAGACAAGGCAGCCGTAGTCCGGGCACGCGCCGAGGAGGAGCACCATGTTCGGGTGGCGGATGCAGCTGAGCACCTCCACCTCCTGCTGGAACTGCTTCCTCCCTTGCTGCGCGTCCGGCCGGAGCACCTTGATGGCCACCGGCGTGTGGTCGAGGGAGGCGCGGTACACGGGGCCGTACCCGCCCTCGCCGATCTTGAGCGTGTCGGAGAAGCGCTCGGTGGCGAGCTCGATGTCGTCGATGTTGTACCGGCGGTAGCGGAAGTCGTGGCTGGAGATGGCGTCCAAGGCGCGCACCTTCTCGTCGGCCTCCCGGCGCGCGCGCACCTCGGCGTTGCGCCGCCGCCGCGCCTCCAGGTCGGCCAGACGCTGCGCCGCCTCGGCCGCCTCCATGGCCGCGCGGCACTTGGTCTTCTCCATCTCGGCCATCGCCAGCGCCGCCTCCTCCGCGTGCCTGGCCTCCTCCAGCCGCCGCGCCTCCTCCAGTTTCATCAGCTGCAGCTCCTTGGTCCGCTGCTTCGCGTTGATCGCCTCCCGGCACGCCGCGTTGTACATGTCCATCGTCTGCTTCAGCTCCAGCCGCAGCCGCCGCATCTCCGCCTCCACCTCGCGCTGCGGCTGCATCGTGGTAGCTACACACATCAGCAATGGCTTGCATTGCAGCAATGGCGAACGGAATCGAAAATGTCGGCCAAGAACGCACGGCGGAGTGGGAGTGAGGCGAGTTCGTCTCCTGTGGGCTGACGGCGAGCGAGGACACGTCGAGGTTGTCGCAGAAGTCCATGGAGGAGAAGCGCGTGTTCTGGCCGAAGTCGAGGTCGCCGGCGAAGGAGTCGTTCGACACGGACCTCCTCGTGGACCGGTACGACCCGTCGACGCCGTCGGACGCCGTCCTGCCGGACAGGAGGACGGGCTTGTTCGCCGAGGCCGGGAGCGAGCGCTCGCGGAACGGCGGCCGCGTAGTGAGCTCCGGCACGGTACGGCCTTCCACGGAGCACCTCGCCGCCTCCGGCGTCGCGGGCGGCAGCTTCCCCCTAGAGCTCCTCCTCGTGTACGAACCCACAGCACTCCTGATGGAGTCCCCCTCGTATCCCTCGCCGGAGGCAACGCCCGGCACGCCGCACTTGGCGAGCCTGACGTTGACCGACTTGCCCTTGGCCACGACGTAGATGTTGCAGTAGTCCGGCGCGCCCTTCATCAAGCTGGACGGCACGTCGGCGTTCTTGAATTTCCTGACCAATGCAGCAGCAGGAACACCTTATCACGCCGGAATTGGATCAAAACGACGGCGAGAAATCGAGGATTAATCTTGAATTACTTGGTGAATGCATTTCTGTTGGATGCGCCGAGCGCGATGCTCTGGATATTGTTTGTGGTGATGAACTCTATGATGGCCTTTGACACGTCTGCCTCTTCCAGTACCACCTCTGATACGTGCACCTGATCGATTAACCATGGAGAAATAAATGTGTTCTTGATACAATGACAAGTTGTAATTAAGCACTAGTTTTTTTTCTTGGGTTGATCTGAAAGAATTAATTCCTAGTGTTGTAGATATATTTTTTTTTCATGTGTTGATCTGAAATTGTTTTTGCCAATTACCCCATTCCTGGTGCAGAATCCTCTGAAGGGGACAAAGATCTCCCTCATTTCAGCCTCCAACGCGCCCTGCGTCGCCTCCGCCATGGCGAATCCATCTGCACCAAAACACAGATCAGTTCTTGCGTGGGCTTCTCTGTTCCTGAAATCTCTTGCAAATGCGGGGACGGCAATGGCTGCTCGTCTGGTGACGTACGGTTGGCGACAGGGGGGTGGACGGCGACGTGGAGGAGGATGATGTGGGAGGCGCCGGAGAGGAGGTGGTCGACGACCCACTTCACGGCCAGCTGGCTATTCCGGTCACGGTCGATGGCGACGACGATAGTCGACGCCGGCTGGTGAAGGCCCGGCGGCGAGGTGGCCCGGTGCTCGTCGGGGCTGAGGGGCCCTCCTTGCATCGTGCCTCCTGCAGTTTCCGTAGTCCTCGTCGCCGACTCCGCCGCCGCGTCGACCGTGATGGATGCTGGTGACGTGGCCGGCCGGTCAGTGGATCATGCGATGGGAGTGTAGGATGGTGATGCAAAGAAGAGGAGGAAGAGAGGCAGAGAGGATGAGAGAGAGAAGGGTTCCCTTTCCCTCTCCTTCTCTTCCTTCTCCTCTCTCTTCCTTGTCTCCAACCTTTCTCTCCTCCTCTCCAAGGCCTCCTCCTCCCCTTCTCTACTTCTTGGAGCTAAATGCCATGGCAATGGAGGAAGGACAGCCTCATACTATTCTTGCACCATTTCTTTTTTCTCCTTTTTTCCATTTTTGTTCCTTACAGAGAAAAAAAATCCATGAACAACATTTTTGGCTGAGCTATCTAAAATAAGGCGTAATTCGGCATGTCGCAACCAGATAGTGGTAAAAATGGTAAGGGGAGAGAAACAGGGGATGATAAGACCTAAAATTGGCGCAAATACGACTCTGCAAGATCCATGATCCACAACTTTATTCCTCTACTTGTTATTCCAACACACTCGTGACGTGACGTGTTCCCCTTTTTTGTAATCTAGCCCATTACCAGATCATGCATAAAAATTTGAAGGGTTCTGTTGTTCTAGCATGATAAGTAACCCCCAGATCCTCTCACTATGCTATGTAAAAACTACAAAACTGTACACTTCCTAGTATTATTGTAGACTGGTGGTTTTACAAGGTCAGGTAGGTCTTGATCATCGTTGAGCCGGTTGGGTCAGAGAGGAGATGTCTGACAAGGTTCATCCGCAGTTGGTTCGGGGCAATTGCGAACATGTAGAATGCAAAGAGTATGAGATCCACGGAAGAAAGCGTCGAACCAAGGAATCCTCGCCACATCCTGATAGTACAAAGGAGGGTGATGAACAATTGTTGGGTGGCAATCTTCAGGTCATACATAATGATAATTGCAAATAGACTAAAGAAAAAAAGAGGCAAAATGAAATCAAAGAGTAGAATTACCATTTGGGTAACCGGAAAAAGGTTTCAAAGAATGTTTGAATGCCTTCGTTATTCAGTTGGATTATCAAAGCCAACCCAAAAAGGAAGAATGATCGCTGGCGTTTCCGTTCTTGAGGCCATAGTGTTCTCCATGCTGCAACATCAGATATCAATTAGTGCCAGAAAATTTTGTTGACAAATCTGAAATTGTACTAAAAAAATTGCTCCCATCTGAAGCTATGTACTCCAATTTGTACTGGTGTTCTTGTCAACAAAATTGAATAAAGACCAGAAGAATGCTTACCCAGCATTGATGGACTGGGACTTTGAGAGCTTCCAGGTAAATATTGTCCAGAATAGACACGGTTTCTCAATATATCAGATATCACAGAGGCATATCTTGGAGCTTCAGACAATGATCTAACCACAGAGTATCCTTCAATTTTTGTAGAATAAATGTTATTGCCTGTAAATACAAGAGGAATGGCAAGTATGGATTGAGGATTTGCTAGTACCGGTTGCAGGATGCACCATACTTGCTGCAGCACCAAATGCGAGATTTTTCTGGTCTGTATTTGGTAAGGACCCTCCAACAGGAATGTAGGACCATTCCTGATATCAAAAGGTTTAGCATTTAGGTTAAGTTCACCTATGCAACAGAAACAAATAGTGACACCAATCCATAACTTGTTACCTCCTCGTATACTTTCAGAATATGAACTTCCATCGCATCCAACCGAGACATCAACCGCTTCTTAAGGAGGTCAAACGGCATTGCTTCTTTAGAAGCTAGGCATGTTTCCTGTGATGAAATAATTATCATCAGCAACACAAAAGTACGGGAAAGTACTGGTTAGAGAAATAAATGGTGACAAAGTTTTCATATGGTACCTCAAAGAAAACTCGTGTGGATGACATGGGCATGACATAGAGGAACGTTGGATTTCCTTGCTCAGGATGTGAGAATTTCTCTTTGAAGCAATCTCTGTAGTCCATGAAAACCATTAAGCTCGGATCATAAGGACTGTTTTCTACCTGAAAATTTTCAAATCATTCTGAAAGATGAATAGCATGTCCAAATTATCAGCTTGAAACAATATGAATAACAATGCTCATAGAAACACGACGATGGAAATGAATGAGCAGTTCCCACAGGATTTGTGCATACCTCGACTTCTACACCATATGCAGTCTGCACACAAACACGTGGACCGCCAACCTCGTACTCTAGAAGCCTACCAGATGCTGCTCCAGACGCAACAATGGCAAGCCTGCAAAGTACCTCCCGATCCCCTTCACAACAGACTACCCGATGTCCATCCGGAGATTCCATGATCTTGTCCACCTTCGAGTTGAGGTATGTGACCCCAGCGTCATAGCATCTGCAAGTGTTTGAAGTATATCTTTTCATCAATCATTTTGTATCATTTTGCTTGCTTCTCTTGAATTTCAAGATTGCTAACCGAAACTTACCTTCTCAGCAATTCCTCATGCAGTAAGTCCCTGTGAACCCTTCCATACGCACGCCCAATCATTATTGGCTTGTTACCATCTAGGTACACTGTAGTATCCTTCCAGACATGTTCAATACAGCTCTCTAGGCCCAGGTCTGGATGGCAAAAGATCAAGTAGCATAAATCCATCATGTACTAAATTATGATGGCAACAATGTTATGCAAAGCTGAAAGTAATATGCTACCTTTGAATTCATCCTCCCACACACCGTAGTTGTTCGTGAATGGAAGATCCGGGCCAATGAGACCAACGTTGAGCCCTTTCTTGGCTGACTCTGCTGCTAGGGATAAGCCAGCAGGACCGCAGCCAATGATGACAAGATCAAGTACTGCATCATCGGGTATGGGCAACAGCTGCACACAGATTCAGAGCACATGCTTCATTTTATTGAGGTACTTAATTGTCTTTTCGTTCAAATGGAAAGTTTCAGAAAAAAAACTAAAAAAATCCTTATTGTGCTAATTAAAATGTTTCAAAGTTCGGTAAAGGTTATTTGCATTTCCATAAGTCTAGTAAATTGAACAATTTCCAAGTTGTCCTGGTGTTCAAACTCAGGAACAGATCATAGAAAAACTGGCACAATTTTGGGGGGACTGCCTACGTTTAGCCTACCACTCCACTTGATCGCTTGGATTACATCAAATCAAAAGGTGTGATGTTGGGGTGGAAATTGCCATGCACATACACTCGATCAAATTCAAACATCGCTGAGCAATTTGCAAACAATAAACGCAATACCTTCCAAGTTGCATCCGAAGGTGTGGTGATTAGTCAGCTGTTGAGCACAACATGCTACTGATCTTATCTTATCTCCTAAATAACACATTTGTACAGGCGACGTCACTTGTTTATTAACTCCCTACAGGGGAGACATGGAGAACAGTCCAAAGTCCAAGCCCTCCACAGATATGGCAGCAGCCAGAATGGGCAACCAGAGGCTGCTCCTGCAGCATGCTTTCCTTTGTCAACATATGCAATGCGACAGAGTGAATGGCCTGATAGCATCATGTGCATCTACTACTACATTCCACTTGCGTCCTAGCTAGCGCACACATGATGATTAGGCAGGCGCTGCATGCAACAGTGATATTGCTGACGATTTTCCATTTTTTTTTCCTCGCAAAATCATGCAGTTTGGTATCTTGCGAAAAGAAAATCATGGCAGCGTCGTGTTGTGAAAGTTGTACGGTATAAACTAAATCTCGATCCACTGCATGTCGGTATAATGCTAACCAGTGAATAGAATACATGTCATGGTTTGTTCAAGATCATCTAGACATGCATGAAAAATAAGGAATTATAAGAAAAGAAAGAGAAACAAATCAGGAACTGGACCATGGATGATGGTGGACGGATATGGATGGACTAATCGCGCGCAGTAGTAGGAGAGGAAGAAGTGATTGAGGTTGGTTTATTTACCTTGGAGGAGATCTTGGACTGGCTGTCCATGGCCTTGGATGCCTGCATTTGAACGTACAGCAGCTCGCCGCCGCCGCCCTTGACGTAGTCCTCCTCGTCGGCGAACTCCACCGCAAGCCGCGCCACCGCGCCGCCGTCCTTGCTGTGCTTCTCCGTCGCCACGCACCGCACCATCCACCCGCACCGCTCCACAACCCCCGTCCCGGAACGCAGCCTCCTCCTGCCCGCCGCCGGCCCCAGCGGCCGCTGCCCGCCGCCGCCCCACGCCGCACGGCAGCAACCGAACGGCGCCGACACGGTCGCGCCGGAGAACTCCATTGCTCCCAACGCGGAGTGCGTCGCGCGCGAGGAGGAGGAGGAGGTGGTGGTGGCTGCCGGCTATGCTAGTCTGCTTCTGCTGCCATTGTGGAGGGAGCGGGTTTGGAGGGTGCGGTATCCAGGATGTGGCACGTGGCGGATGGCGATTGGGTGTGGCCCCACCTTTCAAGGATATGGTTCGCTTTTCGGGGGAGCGCCGAGGGCGTGATTCGTGGGCCCCACTTGTCAGTGACGTGGTGCTTTGCGCTGGGTGGGCTGGATGCAAATGGACTGGCTTAGGCAGACTTGCAGAAAATTCAACATTACTAATTGTATCCTGGACCAATTCACGGTTAGTTTCCCATCCAAAAGCCCAACAAGCCCAAATTGGGTTCATCATCCACGTAAGAGACTTCTAAAATTCATATATATACTTTTGTAAAAGAAAACATGTTCTTTAATATTACAAAATATTCTATTTACTAACCACACTTCATGATAAACTTGTATTTTAGATATGTTTATCACATCCATATGGACGAATTATTCTAAAAACCTCACAATTAGTTGTTTTGAACCATGCTAGCAAAAGTATAATTCATATTTATCTGTAACAATATTCATATTTATTCATAGCAAAATACGAGTTTTTAGCTAGTGTTCGAAAAGGGATTAAGGAAATGAGTTTTCAAAACACTAAACCAGAAACAAAATAGCAATGAAATAACACTAAAACAGAATCCAGATACACAAATATAGTGCAGTTTGGTCAGTTATTTGCATCCACCGTTATGTCAAATTTTTACCGTAATAAAAAAAGCACCGGTGGTATAGTAGTCGAATTATGATGCATGACTTTAACTACTAGATTTTAAATCCTTATGCTCACATATACTTATGTGTTTATTGAGTAATAAAAAAATTGCACTGCGGTTGAGCATAGAATAGTGTTTTAATTGACCAAAAAACCAAATATATTGGTTATGGGCTTATGACAATACAATTTTCTGACTGACATAACCATACCAGGAAATGTTAGGCCTTCTGGTTCGAAGGACCCTTTATGAAAAACATACGATATGAAATCCTGTAGAATATCATACTATTGATCATAGGGAACAAAGAAATTGAATATAGAAAAAGCACAGGATTTTTTTCCTTTACAAACAATTCCATAGGATTAATGCATCCTCCGAGACCTTTTATTTTCTTCCTAGGTCCAAGTGAATCAAGCTACGTAGAGCATCAAATGACCATAATTTGAGGCCATCTTGAGAAATTATATTATAATTTACACTAAATTAGCAAGACTCCTATATTTTACCTATTTTTATGTCCAAAACCTGATGTCTTATATTTTTCCTGCATTTTAAAATTTGTTTTACACATATATTCCTATTCTATTTCATGTATTTTTTATTTCTATGTTTATTTTAATCGTGTGTTCTATAAGAGGTATAAGGGTTTTTTAAACCGCTGGATACCATGCGATTGTTATAGCAACCACGATTATCACTAGGGCACGATAACAGTAATACCGTGATAACCACACTAAATTCAAATAAATTTAAAAAATAATTTAAATTTTTGATAAATGTTATATGGTTTTTCACGGTTTACCACAGTACCACAGTGGAAAACCTGCTTAAATGTTGCAACTCATTATTGATGCATGAGTAGCTAGCACATGTTTTTCTCGTTATGGAATATGTTTTCTTTAATTAGTTTGGCTTATGTCATATCTTGGTGGAATAAGAATCTAGTAAATTAATATGTCAACTCTCAAATGATGCACAAAGTTCTCATTGACCTCACCATATATCCGATTAGTTTGTGCAACACCCGAATCTGGTTTATTCTCTTTTCGAGCCGCCAAATGGTTGGTCATATCTGGAAACTTTAAACTGTCCGTCACAAGTGCAAGCAAAAAAAATCATAAAAAGGAAAAATACTCGATACCGGAAGAAAACTTTGTATGTCTAGTCTTATCAGGGTGCACATTGAAACAGACAAAGTGAGCTTCAAAGTGGAAAAGGACCAATATCTACAGGACAGAGCAGAGAGACAATTAATTTAAGAATTGGTAAACAAAGTTGATTACTAAACTTTCTACTCTCTCTCTCTCTCTCTCTTACTTATTTCCCTTTAAAAATTTGCACTACAAACCGAATGCTCTTCGAATGATCGCCTCAGCCAAGTTCACTTTTACCAACAAATTACGATGAATACGTATCAGATGCTAGCAAGCTAGCCCTCTTTTCGTTGCTAATAAAAACTCCAATATGAGCCCTTCAATCAAATTAATCTCAAAATGAATCGAGTCCTTTTTTGTCATTTTAAACATTAACAATGAACAGTCTGAAGTACATAGGATGCGACAGTTTCCATGCTATATGACAATGCAAAAAATACAAAATCATCATAGGATCCTTGCCAAAAAAAAAAAAAAATCATCGTAGGATCCCAATTTTTGTCATATAACATTTGTCAGTTGATATTTCCAACTATACAGAGGAACACGATGGCACAATTGAAAAAACTAGTAATATCATTTTCTTGTTGCGGAGCTTAATGTTCAGGGTGTATAATAAACTAATGAAATGCATTTTAAATCGGGAACATCGGCACGGTATCCTCCCTACTCAAGGGTTTTCACGCGATTCATGACCCCGTCAACCGCCTGCGCCTACCGTCTGCTGAGCTGCAGCAACAGCACCGATTCAGCTAGCATCAATTTTCAGGGAGAGAGAGAGAGAGAGATTCAGTTAGCATGCACATCAGCTAAATTGTTTCACATCACATCCACCCATGCATGCATCTCGGTAGCATTACATATAGCTAGCACACGCACTGTCACCACCAAGATCAACACTCAGAGGAACGTCGGGCAGCTAGCTAGTTCCTCCGTCCAGCAAGGAAAGATCGGTACTCGCTTGACTACTTGAATTGTGCACGATGGCATCGTCTCGCTTCATCGTGCTCCGGGTGCGGGTCACGGTGGCCATCGTCACCGCCGCCGCGGAGCATGCGTCATCGCGGACCTGCCGCCGCTGCATGGCATCTTCGTGGCTGACCTGCGGGCCGCGACAGCAGTCGTCGGGTTTCCATTCAAGTCGGCAGCATCCGTAGTGAGCGGTCTATTTCAAATCTAGCACACAATTCTTCCAATCAGGTATACACTTGTATAGTTGGTACCGATAGAGTACGAGATGTGATATCTAACTAGTATCATCCCATCTGAACAAAATACAGTGCAAAAAAAAAGTAGTTTCGAAGGATGAAAAAAATAATGAAGGAAATGGCATAAACGTGTCGAAGTTAGCAATTGTTCATGTAAATAAAATTATGGCCTCCCTTGGAATGAATACCCTTGCACGAGCAACTCGATATATTTTTACAAAATGCTTTAGAGCAGGAATGGTTGGAGCTGGGGAATAAATGTGTGAAACAATTGTGATATGCATGTATGTATTTTAATACAATATACCAAAGGAATCGCTCAACCAATAGTTTAGGCACGATGACCGTTAAATTCTAAACCAAATAATCTTTTTCTACTAATTGATCTTAGAATCCCATAGCATATGCTATGTACAAGTTGAAGACTAGTAGGTAAACTGGACCTTTTCTCAAGATATATATATACCCCTTCCTCGTCCATTTATAACTACAGTCTAGACACCTTCATATGTATATTATGCAAATATAGATGGATAGAGAATGATGTAGTATGCATGCAAGTATGGTTCCACGAAAGGTTTGATATCTACTCGAGCTAGGAGGTGACAAAAGAGAGTGAGCACACGTGGTTGTTTCCTTGCATGAATGGTGCGCTTGTGCTTGGAGCTATGTGTGCTCACTTCTCTTTATGTTACCTCCATACCCCTTTCTCTCTCTCGGTTTGTATTTATAGGAATAATATAAGTACCATTTGCATCTTAATCTTCCCATAGGGTCTATTTAACATCCTCAATGACAATTTTTTGAAGATGTTATTTAACACCTAAAACTTGCAAAGCTAAGCCAAGTTTACACCCTGAATTGATTTTTGGAGTGCATGTTTGTTTACATGAATGCATCCCTCTTTTTTTGTTGTCACCTAGATGAGGAACCCACTGACAAACGCTCGACTGGTGGAATTGACCTACAATAGCCAAAGGAGACAAACCTATAGAGCACGCATGATTTGTACAAGAAGTTCAATTCATGCACGTGTCCATACATACTCATAGAGTCTTGACCGGTTGGGACCTTGGTTTTCAAAAAAAAAAAAAAACATCCACTTGCTTCTTTGCCCTTAGCCCTCACACTGGTTTAAGCGGAGGCTACTACTGCATGGTACTCCGACCTTCTGGTCCAATGTATGACATCCACAGTATTTAATTGGTTTAAATAATTGATGAATTTTAAGTTTTGTAGTCCTATATATGTTGTGTGTCTACACGCGTGTGTATGTCACTAAAGAAATGATGTGAGTAATAGCTGGCTTAGCTTAACTGGCTCCGAGATTAATCAAGGGCAGTAAGTAAGGACCTGGATCAGCTGCAGTTACTACTTTGACTGCAACTTTAGCAGTTCATTTATCCATCCGTTCAATAAGCAACGGACGGCTAGACCAATCACAGAGTAATTCTTCCTTGCCCACTTTACTTAGTGCTCAGGTTATAGATGAAAATAAGTCGCTTAGATGATGCATGAAAACTTTTTTTAACGTAGGATTAGAATAATGATTCACTTAATTATGCTCTTCTTTTGTCAAATAGAGACTCGCTGGCCACCGGCGTCTTCTATAGAGGATGATATGTAGGCTATATAGAGTATTTCTAGACTCATCGTTTTTGATCGTGGTCAACATGCCATGTCCATTAATGCCATTCTCAATACCGTCTAATAAGAAGTTATTTTATATCAATTTTAACAACATAGGAAGTCTTTATATCTAGTTTTGAGATACGAATTAGATTCGCGAGAAAAAAAATGTTCAGTTTTTCAAAAAAAAAAGGAGGAAAAATTATATGGGTTTGTAAACCAATGCATAGGGCTGAAAGCCCAGACCCACCCTGGGCCAGCCAGTGTGACATCTGATGTTGGAGCCCCATTATACTTTTAGATGGCTCTAAACCTTCCTCGAGCACCGAGGCATTCCTTCATCCTTCGGCTGTTTTTCTTTTTCAAATCGATTTGTGAAGTCGAGAGAATTCGAGCTGCTGTCGTAATCATGTTCATAGCCTTTTTACATCTTTTACTTTTCCTATCGAAGAACGCGTATATGATGCCCGTGCTTTTCCGTAGCTTTCTGTGCCATATGCATAGCGTGGAACTACGGCACACTCAAATCAAGCCATGGGCAGCAGCTAATAACGGCCGTGTCGCACGTGTCTCTCGCGTTAGCGGCGACCACGACAGACGTGCACCCGGACGAGGAAAACAAGGCCCCGTATGTATTCCATTCCACTTGGGAAAAAAAAATTAAAGGACGCGCATATAGCCGTAGCTGCTTCTTGTCTCTACCCTACTCCTTTGGAACGCACTAGCTTTGGATACAGTACATGACACGCCCCAACAAAAGAACAAGAAGGGGAAAAAAAAAGAGAAAGAAACCTCTACCTGATCTCGTGTGGCTTCAAAACCACGGCGCCCGCCTATGACGAAGTCAGTGTGCTGCTGGTAATGAACACCACCCAAGCCATGGACGGGCTGCTACTACGCATCTTATTAGCTGCATGCAGCAACGGTCAAGACAAAACTGTTGCATAAATCATGGACGGAATCGATGGCATAAGTACTGTCAGGTGATGCTTAAATTACTTTCAGCACGACAAGCTAACACAGATCATGTCGTCGTGTAGCTCATGTGCATTCTTGCATGGCTTCCTCTTGCAAGCAAGTTGCCCATGATGCGAGGAGCAGTCAAGCAGACATGCACGAGGTTTGATTGGATTTCCTGGCTATCAGCAGCGTTCATTATTTACAGATAAAAGGCAATAGATTATCTACTTATACAATATATTATATATTATATATTATAAATCTTAGAACAAATAGTCGTGGTAGAATTTTTGAGGGATTATATTTTTAAAAAAAACATAAAGCAAATAATTTATAATAATAATCCAATGAATAACAGAAAAGACACCTTAGGCTGTAGCTGACGAATCGGACAAGCGGCGAACTGAAACCGCTAGAGCCCACAGACCAATATGGCCGTGTGGTCAAAACAGAGGAAAGATACCTCATTTTTTTGGGAGTGAAGTGTCGTGATCTCAAGGGAATAATATTCTGTTCCGGAGGTCCATTTCACTCGCACACTTGTGATTTGCATGTGTCGCAACACCTGTATAATTAAGCACCAATAACTTATGATACCAATGAATCTATGATGCAGATGTGAACAATGATAGTGCAAACCTAACAGCTATTACAGTGGTTCTGTTCGGTCAACTGGAGTTCCAACCTCACGCATACAGTTACATGGATGATCATCAATCATGCAGCAGCAATAATACAGTTCTTAGTACTAGTGACGATGAAATATTGACTAAGTAGCTATGTACTAAAGCATGGTAATTAATAAACAGTAGAATAAAATTTTCACCTCTGGTTTTTATAATCCACCAGAGCAGGGCATGGTTTTGAGTCCCACAGTATCACATTCTCCCCTCGTTGATAACATGGTGATGACGTACTCATATATCTGCAGTCACCTACACTCTTTGTCCTATTCTGCACCGTCTAAAAATACACAACTTTTTTTTTCAGATAGCAAGTAATTCAGAGAAACTTGCTGATTATTCCACGTCATCCAACAGCCGTTTCCATGTAGTCATAAGGTGATGCTGATCCAAACCAAAGTGTTCCTCCTTTCTCTTCAGTTCTCAACTCAGATAATTAAATGTGAAGAGAGACATCATCAATAGGAAGAAAGGGAAGAAGGGATCAAAGAGACACTGGCCTCTGCTTTTCTTGCCCCTTCAAGTGGGGCTTGATGCTTTCTTCTCTTTAGCCGTCACCCATCTAGCTAGGAATATAATCTTTAAAATCCTAAATTTCCTTCTTGCATCAATTCTCTGTATTTTACTTTTAAAAACTAATTTTATTTCTTCCACCAATTTCTTGTTTCTTTTTGAAAAAATAATTTTCCTTGTTGAACCAATTCTTTTGTTTCTTTTCGAAAAAAAGTCTTCCTTGTTGAACCAATTTTTTGTTTTAAAAAAATATTTTCCCTTGTTGAACCTATTCTCCTACTTTTTTTTCCTTTGTCTGACCAAGATCTATTTGGCATTTATACCCATGGGGCCGTCTCGAAGCCCTCAAGGGCCCTGGTGGTCATGGGGAATCGGAGAGCAGGCCATGCCCAGCAAATGGTGGCTTGAGAGGATGGAGGAGAAGAGTAATGGAGGAGAAGGTGGCCTGAGATTCTCCCTCCAGTTTGATCCCGGCAAGCCGGGGCTTGACCGTACTCTGCTCGGCCTCCCTGTCTCTGCTCTGCTTAGTCATCTCCTAGGTTGGGGCAAGAGCAGCAGCAGCAGCAGCCAGGAGGGGTCCATGGCGATGGCTGAGGGTGGCGGCGAGACGGCGGCAGGCGTCGCCGTCCTCGCCTCTGCCTTTGCTGTTTATCTCTTCTCGATGTACGCGTCCGATCACCGGCGGCAGCCTCGAAGTCCTCGCTTGCGGCGGCGTCTGGATGAGCTGAATTCTGGTAGGTTTCGTTTCTTGGATTCTTTTGCTCTTGTGGTGTTTGATGGTGGTTTTGATTTGTTTCGTGGTGGTATTTTTGTCTGCAGCAGCGGCTAGGCCTCGTGCTCTACCTACACCGGATGATGGACTCCGGATTGTTTCATCAAATGTAAGTGGCGATCCTACAAATTTCAGTTCTTGATCAGTGAAATTATTTTGCCGAATTTCCGAAACAAATTTGAGCTATGATTGATTCGTCCTCTTCCGTGTGAAAGGAGGGATTTTTGGAGAACGTGATTTACGGTGCATCGGTCGGAGCCGGGGACGACGAGCCGGATATTGTGGCGAGAGTTGTGATGACTCCCACCGTCATCGACATCGCCGCGGGTGCAAACGCCGACGGTGGCGGCGAGACGGAGCGCGACGACCGATTGGAGAAAGAGCGGGAGGAGAAGGAGGAGGTGGAGAGGCTGAAGGAGATGTGGCTGTCGCTCATGGAGCGGGAGCAGAGGCTGCAGCTCCGGCTGGCGGAGCTGGACCAGCTGCGTGAGCAGGAGGCGACCGTGCGTGAGCTCGAGCGGCGCGTCGGCGTCGCCGCCGTGGAGGCGCGGCTCCTGGAGCTCAAGGCCGCCTCGCTGCAGGAGGAGAACCGGCGGCTGGAGGCGGAGGCGTCGGAGGTCGACGCCGTGCGGGGCAAGCTGGCGCGCACCAAGGAGAAGCTGCGGGAACTCAGGGCTCGGGTGGAGCGCGAGCAGGAGGCGTCCAAGCGCGAGGCGGCGGCGCTCCGTGACAGGGTGGGCGAGCTGGAGAGGAACGGCGAGGAAAGGGAGACGGCCATGGCGGCGGAGGCCGCGGCGCTCCGGGACAGGGTGGCGGAGCTGGAGAAGGACGGCGAGGAGAGGGAGAGAGCACTGGCGGCGGAGGCGGAGGCGGTCCGGCAGAGGATGGCCGAGCTGGAGAGGAGTGTGGAGGAGAGGGAGAGGGCCCTGGCGGCGGAGGCGGCGGCGCTGCGGACGGCGAACGCCGCGCTGGAGGAGGAGAACATGGAGCTCGCACTCAGGTTGCAGGAAGCAGAGCAGACAGCCTCCACGGTTAATCTCGTACTCGAGGTAACTGAACTCCTCCATCCTCTTTTTACCCCTCTTTTTTTTTGACGTTTTTTAAACTCTGAGGCAATATTTCTTAATATATTTTTTGCATTTAGGATTAATTTATTCTTTTTGTGTAGAATTATGTCTTGAAAGGTTAAGGATGGCAGGTTTTTACAGCCTTTGACAAGTGATGAAAAATAAAATAACTCAAAAAATAAAATCCATTATTAGAAGAACAAGCAAATACAATAATTAAGTTGTCTAGGTATTTGGATGATTGAAAATACGGTAGTTCTTGACTTGTGAATGGGTTAAAAGGTTGTTTGCCTCATGTTTTTTTTTTGCAATTTTGTAGCAAAATGAACATCGTCGTGCCCTTTTGGTTTGGAATAAAAGTAGGGGTTGAAATCTGTTCCAAGTATTCCTTTGGTCGTGTCATTGTCACGGCTTTAACTTGACTTAAAGGTTGTTTTAGCGAATTAGCTTTCCACATCTCGAATTAGCCTTCCACGTCTCTGATTTTTAGTCTGATGCTAGGGTAATGGTCAGAGCTTAGAAACATCTGCGATTGAATTATTGGTTTTTATTTATTCAGACTATAGCGTGACGCAATTAAACGATAAGGTAAGCGATTAGTTTATGATATGGTCTTTAATTTGGTCACTATGATCCAAGCATCAGCATTTAGTCATTCACTCCTGTAACTTGTAAGAAGCAAACTTGCTTTGTCATCTCTTTCACTGATTAATTTATTTGCTTTCTCAATTTGAGTTCTCAACTAAACCAGATTATCGTTTTCAATTCATCCTGATTTCATTCATCAATGTTACGCTTCAAACTAATATGCTGCACATGATAAGGCCATATATTTCAAGTTGTAAAATATATATTTAATAAAATCACGCAAAGTAACTAAATTTTATTACTATTTACTTGAAATATTTTATTGCCTTTGATGAAGTATCTCAAGAAGGGGATATTCAACTTCATTAGTGTGAAATTTTATAGAACTGGTTTTTAAAACAAAAAGAACGCCCCCACTCTGCAAACTCCAAATTCGCAACCAAATCTATTAATTATATACTAAAAGTTTATTCTTATAAACGCTCTACCCCACGTAGCACTCTAATAAATTAAAAAATCCCATCTAAACATTTATTTTTATTAAATTGAATAAACCAATTATATACGAAAAAATCCACCTGCCCACACCCGGGCCTGTACGTGGATAGACGGACTGAAGTACGTACATACATCGTCGTCATCTTCTGCTCCCTCAAACCATCATTCAGGTCCATCTCTTTTTTTCCCATTTCCTATCATATTTTCATGCTATATTTTTGCTAAAAAAAGCAACTGTAACGTCTAAATTATACAACTAATCTTTGATTCTTTTATGTTGTTAGATTATTTATGATTAAATTTACAGTTAGATTTATATCCACTATATTTCAACTTTCAAAAGAAATAGGTCACTTTTGAGTCATATTTTCTGACTTTTTCGTGCCATTCAAATAATTATAAAAATTATGAAATAATTATGATATAGATTTTATCATTCTACATAACTTCATCATAATTAAATTAGATCTACAATGATAAAAGTAAAATGAACCTAACTAACTATGATGAGTAATGTTTCAAAAAATTACTCCCCCAATCTAAAATTATAATAAGTTAAACTAAGATTTATCCTGAAAACTACTTTTATATATTCATATTTTTAATATCTACTGTGAATATGTTATAAAAAAGACAAGTCTATTTTTAGTTAATAAAGTAATAGTAACTAAAACACATTGAATCTGTAAAAAATATTATAATTATATGCACACATACTCTGTACCCTTCTACTCTCCCCTCCTCTCCTGTCCTATTCAATTCCTTTCTCTCTAAATTTTTAACTAACAACTTAAAATAAAAACAAAAATGATTATAATTCTTAATTTATATCCAGTTTTTAGTTTGTTTGAACTGTTGTTTTATTTATAATTAAATAAATAATTTGAGATCCACATTGCCCATATTTTATTGCATAAAAAAATATAACATTTGAACATATACCCTACCTTTTGCATGACAACCAAATAACAACAACAATGGAACATCATAAAAAATTGACAATAAGTATTATATCAAATCATCCTCCATAACAAAGTTGCCACATATTAGGTCTTAAAAATTTTAAAAATCCTAGAAATTATAAGTTCCACATAAATCGGTGGATATATTATTTTTAACCATTAAATTTACTTTTAGAATAATCTTAAGCAACCACGTCCACGTGTTATGTCTTAAAAATTAGAAATAAAATGTTAGAGATTCTAAGAAAAAAATAAAACATCAAATCATCGTTTTTCACTTAAATCATTTAGAAAAAAAACAAACTCTGCTCCAACTTGCCATAACCCTCACATGCGCACATCACAACAATGCCCGCCCCATTCCTCTCTGTTCAGGCTCCCCGCTCTCCCCTCCTCCCCTCAGTTTTTTTATAGAAATAATCAATAATATTAAAACAAGCATAATTTTTAAACTACACATGATTTCTAATCCAACTATTGCTATTTTCATAATTAAAAGAACAATTTAAGATACATAACACCTATATTTTGAACTTAAAATAAGACCTGTATAAAATAAAATAGAAAATATAAATAGGGACATTTGGAGAAAATCTAATAAATTCAGAAAAAAAATTAATTCTTACTTTTCACTAAAATTGGAACATTGCATGTTCCATTGCTATAGCCATTTTAAAGTGCTTAGATATTAACGGCCTCCCATCTATCTATGTCATGGCGTTATGAGTTTTTCTGCATATTATTATGTATATAAGCATCAGTAAGTTAGGAGTATATAGTTGGTTGAAATGTTATATTTGTTACTATTAAATTTAAATTTTAGGAGGTATATCTCCTCTATCTTTATTAATTTATGTATGCATATGTAACAAATTGTATCAATGTGAAGGAGGGCTAACTAGATAGTACAAAATAAAATACATTTATTACTAATAATAGTAATTTAAGATTTGTTAAAAAAGAGAGCCGCTAAACATTCAATTAAAAAGAAAAAACAACTTTTAATTTACACTTAGCCATGTTTTCCAAACCAGCTAAATCTACTAGACAATGAAGAGATCATATATAATTATTTATAGAGATTGATTAAATATTATATAGTTTAAAGCTAACAAATAGTTTGGAAAAAATTAGTTACATGTAACTAACGTCGATGAAGAAAATTTGTGGAGAAATAGAAAATTTGAAGCATGCCATATGTTATCGGTTTATATTCTACCCTTACTTTCTCAAACACGACGTACTATACATACGCATGCGAATGCATGGGTTATCTTCCTATTTATTAACCGAAACAGTGAATAGTACGGCTCTGTGCTCAAACATGCCGATCCTTCTGAAATGACACCAAAGCTGATCATGTCTTCTCTTTCGTGTCTCGCAGGAGGACGTCGTAAAGGAAGCTAACTACCTGAGAGAAACCAACGAGCGGCTGACGCGGCAGATCGAGCAGCTGCGCAGCGACCACTGCGCGCACGTCGAGGAGCTCGTCTACCTCAAGTGGGTCAACGCCTGCCTCCGCTACGAGCTTCGCACCCACGACGACGGCGACAGCGGCGGCAGCCTGTCGGCGAGGGACCTGAGCAAAAGCATGAGCTTCCGGTCCAGCGAGAAGGCCAAGGAGCTTATGCTCAAGTACGGCACCCACGGCCTCGACGGCTTTGACCCCTCCATCTTCTCCCCGCTCCACGAGTCTGTCTACGGCGACGACTTCGAGCACCGCAAGCCGAACGGCGACGTCGACGAGCCTCCGCGGAGCCCGGGCACGTCGGTGGCGACGTTCGCCGCTGCCGCCGAGTCGCCGTCCAGACGGTCCGTACATGGCAAGCTCAAGTTCTTGGGGAATATCAAGAAGCTTCTCCCGACCAGCAAAAGGAGCCACGGGCACGGCCGCAGCCACGGCGACCGGAGGAGCAGCAGGAAGGTGGTGGCGCCACCGCGTGACGAGCACCTGGAGAAGGCGCTGCAGTGGCTGTCCAGCCACGACGCGTTGTACGACGACGACGGCGAAGACGACTCGTACGAGAGCACGACGCTGACGTCGTCGTGCGACCGGACGCCGTTGAGCAGCGTGACGACCGCGGGCTCCACGCACGCCCGCATCGGCGGTGGCGGGGAGACGGCGGCCGCGGCTGCGTCGAGGCTGCTGGAGGCGGAGACGGCACGGACGAGGAGCGACGTCGGGGCGTCGTACGGGCGGGAGGCGCCGAGCCGGTACCACGCGCTCCGGCCTGACCACCCCGCTAGGCCCGGCCGGCCGGATGATGAAGACGATGGGCCCCGCGCGTCGCCGGCGAAGCGGGAGCTGAGGAGACGGTCCGAGGAGCTGAGAAGCCCCGCGGCGATGTACGCGAGTGCAAGGGATCATATGCATCAACTGCAGAGCAACGCTTAACCAATAACCAGTACTGGTGGTGTATTGACATATCGATAATCGATTAACGTAAACATGAAACCTGTATGTGAAATGGAACATAATGCAAGTTTTGTTTTTTTTTTCAGCTGCTTTTGTGTGTGATGTGTACAAACTGGTATACCACATGTTGAACGGGTTTGTGACTTGTGAGCTTGGATTTATGAAGGGGAATGATGCATCATTACATGTCTGGATTGGTATGGCTGAATGCCTGAAATCTACCAACCCACCAGAACCGGCCCAGCTTCAAGATGTACCCAAGAACGATACTAAGAAGCCCACATTGCTAGTACAGCTTCTTGCTAAAATAGGCCCACAGTTCTTGGTTAACCCGGACGTGTAGACGAGTTGACCCATTCTTGGATCGACGCTTGGGCCTCACCAAGGGTTTTTTTCCTCTCTTTTTCCGAGATTAACTCTGGATACTCAAAGCATATATTAGTACTACATTTTTATATTTTACGACAGAGAGAGAGAGTATATATGTATGTGTTCATTAGGACTGTATATTACCCGTGTACTAACGTTTAAGGTTTATAACATTTAATCTCTTCCAAGCTACATAAGCTCCAGGCAACAATTGCGATAGAGTGTGAGTGAGATATAAAAGAGAAAGAATATATTAAGTTTGTTATCCACACACTATTTTAGAGACATGTATTTAAGAGTATATATTTATCCCATCTATTACGACATGGAGTAGGATACCTCTTCTCATTTAAGTAAAACAAAGATAAATAAATGAAGTCCCTTATCCAAATATTCTAGTTTTACTCTGACATGGCTAGCTAGCTAAGAACATCATCAAACAGTTGTCCAAAAATCTATCCTAAAATTCTCCTTTTGGAATCTCTATTCAAATTTTTAGATGTGTAATAAGTTTCTAGATAACTATGATTGACTTCCAATAATAAAAATAAGTGAACTCACTCCAAATTACAAATTGAAACAAGAAACACATATCACCTCCTTTGCCGCACATCATTCTCTCTCCCTCCCATGTGATAGGTTGGAAGCGCAACCTCTAACTTGTGTTGAACGAGTTCTCCAAACTTGGGGAAACTTTTGGACACCCATTTAGGATGACCATTGGAGCCTAATTTTTAATTGTAATCCAATAAAGGTATTTATTGGTCATGCTCTAGCATATCCCTTCCCTAAAATAGTGTGTACTTGTCAATTCATCACCTTTTGACCTCTCCCTATGGATGTTTATCTAGTTTTATTATGTAAAAGTCTATTCTGACAGGGAAAAAGCTTTGTATTTTAGATTATACCAAAAATTCTTTCATAATATTATAATTACATTAGTATAGCTTAATCCAAACTCAACTACTACATGTCAATCCTTAGTCTTTTTATGTAGTGTGACTACTAAAATTTGTCATCAAGATTAAAGGATAAGGAAATCCAACCTATAAATATATGGTGGAAGTGTTATTGTAATTGATGCTTAAAACATAGTCCATACTATACTGGCATATATGCCAGTGGGAGCCGGTCGTGGTGCCACTAGGCAACCTGTGGCTGCTATAGGGGCCACCGGACTAGCCGAGGCTACTATAGGGCCATGGGGCGAGGCCGTGCCACTGTAGTGGCAGCCGACCCAAATGTGGCTGCAGTCGAAGTGGCAGGGGGCAGCTAGAGTGGATATGGCTAGGGCGATAATGGTTGCCACAAGGGTTGTCGAGTGAGACATGACTGGATAGGGGCAGCCTTGGACAGGGACACATCACCGCCCTAAAAATGCCTCGACTTTTTGATGACGAGTGTGGAAACATCTCTAATGGTGGACAAGGAAGTGTTGAACCTAACTTCCATTGTAGAGGTGCGTCCATCAATGCCAATCACTACTGTTTCCTCGGCTCCATTTTCTGTGGGATCCACAAGTGCATCAGGATCCTAGGACGTGTTGATGCTGTTAATAGTCCCAACGACAATGATGTGGGAGGCCGCTGCTATTAACTCTACCCTTACCATGGGCATTATGAACACCCCTGTGGTGAGCAATGTCACAACTATGTCACTATCTATCGCTTCCCTGTCCTCAATGCCACAAGCATGTTCATAGCATGAACCAATGATGTGGCCAAAATGGTAAATTATGGCTTTAGGACCAAACAACTAGTTGTGGTGAGTTTGGCTACACCTTAGCTCAATGTTGCTGAGCCCTTGTCAGGAGGTAGTGTGGCACTAGCCCTACCATCTACTGATCCTGTCGGGTGGGCCCATGGCTATAAGTTTTATGACCAAGGTAATGGTTGTGCCATTGTGGAGATGGAGTACTTTGCCTAGTGGTTGTGTAGCCACCTACTAGGGTGGTCATACTGCCACTATGATAGATGCCCCCACAAGGGATAGGTGCCCCCCTCCCTACCACCACCACCACAAACAAACGTGGCCACACTTAATTATAGTCCAGAGGGAATTGTTCATATGCTCCTTGAAAGTTGTAAAGTTGAGTGTAACCCACTCTCAAGCTTGGGTGCACTGATAAATAGGAGAGAGGGATTACAATTGCTTTCTATGCATGTTTTTTTATCACTTCCTTCCCTTTTGCCTTATGGCTTCATCTTTGTCTTCCTCCTGACTCATTCAAACCTTGGTCTTTTGCCCTATTTTTCCACCTCTTTCCATGGTTGGGCTCCCTGCATCGGCGATTGACAAGTCAACAAGGAGTTGGCAGCCATCCAACCACAATCCCCTCTTTACATAAGGGGGCATAAGCATAGCCACATAAAAAAGAGATCATGACCTTCAAATCTTTCCTCCTAGTAAGGCTCCTCTCGCTGTTCTCTAAGTTCTTCCACATAATCCTTCCTTCTATCGCATCCACCTCGCCCATCTCAACCCCAACTCCATCATCATGCTGGCAATCTCCATACACCTCTGTGAGATGTTCATGGGGGATACAACCTTGCCTAGATCTCTTTCGATGCATTTACGAGCTTGGGAGAATTAATGCCCTGTCCATCACTGAGAGATGTGGCTTTAGGCTCCAAGACCACATGGGCCCCACTAAATCAAGATGGAGACTAGGTCTTCATAGGATGAATGGTGGAAGGATTGGTTGTATGTGATGGTTGATGACTCCTTGAGGGAGTGTGACTACCAACTCAGGCCACCGTCCACGTCCCCTAAGTCTAGGGAGGGATGTCAACAATTTCACCAAGTCTGACGGGCTTGGTGACTTACATATACGAGTTGCGCTTGGTCAGCTTGAAAAGTGCCATGGTGTTGGCTAACACTGTGTGACGCCGACAGAGTCCCCTACGTCGAAGGAGGCACATGGCATACTTCTATAAGGGGACCACGACATTACCTGCACTTATGTGGGATGTGATTCTTGATGTGTTCCTTTTGCCATGCGCCAATTTAAATAGGTGGTGTTCTGAGAGAGAGTGTGTGTATTTTCAATGGATTGGTAATCGACCATAGTATCCATGTATATATGGTGTATTTGTATATATATGGGGTAAGGCTGATATAAGGATGCAGACGAAGATATAATGAAATATGAACTTTTATATAGTTTCGAAACCTTTAGAGGTAATAGCCCTACCCCTGTTTAGCAAGGTGACTGGTGTATTTGACTATATATCAACCTCATGAGTATAAAACAAGGAGAAGAAACTCTAATCTAGTTTGTCATAGCATTGGCTTAAAGCTCAAACATGGTGGTTAGCAGCTAGTCATTACTAGGCTTCTCCAATCTAGACTCAACGAGATCGGACAGGTAGTGGACATGTGACTTGTGTTGGGTTGAGATCTATTTATCCTCCTCCCCCTAGCGGGGTTTGGTATTTATAGAACTAGGGAGACAAGTATGAATATGATCCGAGCACGTCTAGTCGGGCTTAAATAGAACTTTGCATCTTTTTCCTTATATGTGACCCCTTCCCTATCTGCTTTGGTCTCTATCCATACATCTAGGGTTTGTTTTCGTATAGAAATTGGTATGTGGTACTCTGCCGAGTTATACACACTACATAGAGTATCCCATATTTAGAGCACTAACAATAACCGAAACTCTACTCAAATAAAGACGTCGGCTAATCTAATTGCCTTGGAGGAGCGACTTGTAAGAGTAAATAAACATAGTTGGATTTCTACCCATTAGGTTAGATACAATTTCTTTGATTATTTCATTCGAGTAGCTTGTCAATATAGCCGGTTATGAAATTTTAGCAGAGTTCAGAACATTGTATGTATAAATATTTACATAACATCTCGGTGGTAAACTCACTTATTTTATTTATTCTTTCTTTCTCCTAAGATACTAAAATAACCTTGTCAGAAAATATTTAAGGCCCCGAGCAATGTCAGGTAGCTCAATACACATATTAAACATAAATAAATAAATGCATATATGAAACTCTTAGTAAAAACATTGTAAACAAATCTAGTTTATTCATAACTGAAAGCTTCTACTTTCTCTTGCTCTAACTAGCTTTAGTTTGTTTTCCTTATACATCTTATTCTGACTACAAACCCTTCGAGCATTCCGAACGGTACCGAACCATTCTCCTATGGTTGCATTAGTCATAACGAGATATTTGAGACAATGCCCTTTGCTGGTTAAAAAAAATAAAGTTTATCTAAGTACTTCAACAGCATGTATATATCTCGTAAGTTGGTAACATAAAAGCCCCTGTTGGCCCTGACCACTTGGGTAAATTAGAGTGATATCTAACATGCGAGTTATCAAAGAGCACAAATATAGGGAAACTAAATTTGCCAACATAGGGAATTTCAGAGCACACTATATGAGTATATACATAAAAACTTACATATGCACTGCTCTTCCTCGACAACCATTACATACGCATACAGCAGTTGTACTTGAATCACCTCAGAGCTATCATCATAGGTCTCAATTGGTTAGCATAAAACTTTGACTAGTGAACAATCTTCTACTAAACCCTGCCTTTTTTATCCTTTCTTGTACACAATAAGGATTAAAGTTGCTAGTTTGGCAACCGTCTAATAGGAATAAAGTTTCGACTAGTGGGGTCCATTGGACTAGCATATGCCTTGTATACGACTTATGGAGTTATCGGTATGGGCTTTCTAGGCTTTATTTAGTCGAGATAGGATGTTGACAAACAAAAAGCTTCCTACCAATCTCTGCCTTACTCAATATGGCCATCAAACATGTTCCATCGTTTGATTTTCCTAAAATCAACTACTCAGAACAAAGTGTTAGATAATAAGCCCCCAGCGATGCTCAAGAGTAGCATAAACTAAAAAACTTTGAAAACTTTTCAGCTAATAAACAGAATTTATATACTTTCCATAGCCCCAGACTTGAGTAGACAATCCAAATAGGAAAGAAGCATAAGAATTACCGATGTACTTTGACTATATGATGTCTTCGCCCACAATCTTGGTGGTATTAGTAACTACTTGGGACAAGATAAATCTTATGGTAAAGAAATATTTAATTTGGACATTTAGGCACATCGCTTAAATTGATTTGTATAGGTGGTAGGACTGCTATGCCCTAATGGTTCGGTGAAAACCATCAATGTAATCGGTTCTTAATCATTTTCTAGGTGAGAGGCTCTGTCCATCTGACCTGGTCTTGTGAAGACCAATGATGTAGTTGGATCTCGACCACTATCCAGGTAGTAGGACCGTTACATTCGACTTGGTCATGCAAAGACCGGTGCCATAGTCAGATCCCGACCATTTATACATGTGCTTTGGTGGATCGCTTGATGCACATCTCATATGACCAACATGATTCACATTAGTTTAACCAACTCATAAGCATATATGAGGGTTGTCGTTTACTTCAAGTCTCTTGTCAAAAATGTTTTTTCAATTGCATTACTTATCTTCCACGTATGCCTACATTAGCGGCTATTACACACTTGTATCACCGCTGTTTGAGCCCTCTACTTGCATCATCGTAGTGAGGAGTGCCTCAGGTCCACAGCTTGGTAGCGGATCACCTTATCACATTTATTCCTACTAGTTGGAATGGGTGGTTGTACAACGTCTCAACAAACATGCTAGGTGATCATGTTGTTAACTTTTGAGAGATATCGTCCGATGACATAACAATGGTATGTAGGATGTCATTTATGTTTAAAGTCTTTGCTTGAATCATTGTGGTAGATGACATGAGCAAGACCTCAAGCACTCCGTTTGCAAGTAGAGTTCCTCCCTCATCCATGTTCTGACTAGTTGGGATGGATGATATCGGTCACGGTTGTGACATATGTCACCATTGCTGATTGTGAGCTCGAATAGTTTCCTAAAAATATGATTCTAGAAGACAAAATATAACAGAAAATACCGAGTGGATACTTGGGCTATTGTATAAATTTTCTAGTAATTTAGGAAACAATGATTAGATTGATCATATATGGATACTATATTACGAAATAAAGCATAATTTATAAAAAAAAGTAAGCTAGGACGAGCCCCTAGGCATTAGGCCATAGTCGGTCTAGTATGATCTCGCAAAATAAATATTGTATAAAAATACGTTCTAGGTAAATATAGTAAATTACAATATAGAAAATAAATTACTCTCTCCAATCGGACATGGCGAATTGGAGAAGGTACAGTAAATTGTATATAAAGATATTGCATACCTTAGTAGATACATGTCAGATGTATCTATAGAATTAGTAGATATTTTAAGAATTAACCTTATTAATTACATGAAATAGCTGGCTCGATGCTTGAATCTTTATCACTGTATGTACTCATCTCCTTGCATTGGTCGTGTAAGTGTAGCGATGCCACCATCGATAAACTGACTAGTCATCATGGTTAGTTAGTCTTGTTCAGGGCAATGACTCTTGACCAAAACTTCTCGGCATACCAGTGTCTTGGAAGATGACAATGGCTTCTTCGAGACTTGATCAACATAATCCGACCCATCTTGTCAGCTTATAGCTCCAGATGTACCATACATTTGATCCACACATATATTGATATACATTTGCATGCATACCTATGTATGGTCAAAGTAGACATGTACATGTACTACATACATATGTATTGGACATACCGTAGACCACTTGGTACATGTATTATCAGAACTTGACAATTTTGCTTCAGTGTCACAACAAGGTGCATCAAGGTTCTTTATGCCAATCTGCAGCATTGATGTAGAACAATAGCTTGGTCGGGCATAGCATCATGATCCAACACTTTGAACTGGTCAGATATTTAGCGGTGGATATTAGTTCGAGCATAGTTTGCCCAAGCCCCCTAGAGACCTCATGGTAGACAATTTTGAACTAATGTCTTTAGTGGTAGCAACATCTTAAAGCACATAGATTCTATTGGATGTAGTTGATCTAGGATCATGATTCATCATTACATGGTTAGCCGGTTTGATCCAGATGAATCTTCCATGGTGGTGACATCATGAACCCATGTCGATCGTCTTGGACAGAGTTGATAAAGATTGGGACATTTATGGTTCCAATTTAGAGAATAAACTTTGATTATGTCATATCTCTGGATCTAAAGTCATTGTAACATCACTCATCAAAAAATCCCACCTCTTAACACCATGTCTTCGTGAATCCTCTAAATACTAGTGTCTCTACCCGGAGCACCATTATCAATGGATAGGTAACTGGCCTCGATATCTATGTATATATGATGTATTTGTATATACGAGGTAAGGCTGATATGAGAAAGATGCAATGAATCGGTGATTTTTATACAAGTTTAGGCCTCTTAAAGGTAATAACCATACTTATTTTTGGTCAAGTGGCTAGTGCCTTCTACTATGTATCAATCTCATGAATACAAAACATGAGGGAAAAATCCTAATCTACTCTGCCATAACATCGGCATAAAATTTGGACATAGTGGTCAGCAGCTAGTCATTGTTAGGATTCTCAATTATGGACTTGACAAGATCGGATAGGTAGTGGACATGTGGCTTGTCTCAGGTTGATATCCATTCCTCCTCCTCTAGGGGGTCTTGTATTTATACCCTCGGTTGTCTCCTTGTCCAAATAGAGATAAGAAGACAAGTATGGATATGATCTGAGTACTTTTGGTTAGGCCCAAATAGGACTATGTAACTCTTTTCTTATCTAGAATCTCTTTCTTATTCGATCTGGTCTCTATCTATATACATAGGGTTTGGTTTTTTATCCATACACAAATACGTGGTATCCCATATTTAGAAAACTGACGCATATGTTTGTCTACAGCGGATGAGAACCTATCGCTAGAGTCGCTAGAGGTCTAGCTGAATGGACTCCTTCTGACCATGCTACCATGAGTAGAGCTTTTAGCTATGGTGATCCTACTCTATGTGTTGTTAGACCTTGACAAAAGGGTTAACCTCGATGTAAGATTTGCTCGAAGTTCAATCACCCATCTTCCTTTGTCCACTGCTCTTCTTTCATCTATTTCTTGAGTAGACTTTGATTAGCAACGCACACTCTCCTATTTGACATGGAGGGACCCAAGGACGGCCCACTACAAGTGGCTACACTAATCAGAGCTAGTCATGGCATGGCTAGGCAACCTATGACTGATGCATTAGCCGTTGGATTAGGAGAGATTACTGTGGGGGCCGTGGGTGAGGCACGACCATTGCAAGGGAGTATGAACTAGACATGGTATGGACACCAGAAGAGCGATTGGTCACACTCAGACCTTGATAGGGTAGCTGGAGCAAGCATGGTCATGCCATTAACAATCGTCGTAGGGTTAGGGCACCAGGTGAGTCGTTATAGGAAAAGGGGTTGCCTCGAATGGTGGCACCTCACCTCCCTTGAAGCGCCTTCCCTTGTCAACAATAGGTAGGGCATCATCTTTGGTGGTGGCCACAAAAGCGGTCAACCTGACCTCCGTAGTGAGTCCATCAACGCATGACACTATTGTTTCCTCGTCTCTGTCTTCTAGGGCTCCACAAGCACACCAGTGTCCCAAGGCATGTCGGCACTATTGGCACTTCTAGTGATAACGGTGTGAGATGCTACTGCCAAAGTAATCAGTATCAGAATACTAGATAGGATTGTATTTTGCTTGGTAGTATAATAGGATTAGGATACTATTGAATTTTAGAAAGTACATAATTTTATATAAAATATATAATATGTTGTATAAATTTAAGCATATATATTGATTTTGGTAAATTTAATTGTATTTTTATAAACTTGAGCATACTTATTTATATTATTTTCAATCCACCTTATTTTAAATAATATTTTTTAGAATCGTAGGGATATAGAATAGGAATACTACTTAAGATTTGGTAGGATCATGAAGAAGTTAATAGTAAGAATGGCATACTAGGATCGGTATCATTTAGGCTTGGTAGGATCGTACTAGCCTCTGCTACTACAGTCGTCCTTAGTGCTGGGATTGTGCTCGCCCCTATGATGAGCAGTGCCATAACTGCATCATTGCTTATCGCTGCTTTAGCCTCAACGAATGCTACGAACACGTCCTCGGCGCCGACTAGTGTTGTAGCTTAAATGGCGAATGCCATCACTGGAATAGAACATCTAGCTATGGCGAGTTTGGCTGCACCATTGCTTGATGCTGCTGAGGCCTCGTCACCCATCTACTAGTGCTATCGAGTAGGGTCTATGGCTATAAGTCCTGTAACCAGGGTAGTGGTTGTGGCCTTGTGGAGGTGGAGTACTTTGCCTACAGGTCATGTAGCCGCCTCCTAGTGTGGTCACGCTACCATTGGGATAGGTGCCCTCTCCCTAATAAGCAAACTTGCCCAAACCTGATTATGGTTCAGGGGAATTGTTCATATGGAATCTGGGCAAGGTCCATTTTATTTAGGCCATGTTCTAGGCTCATTGAAAATGTACATATATAACACAATTGGCAACCTAGTAGTCAATAGAGTTTTCATCACTTATGTTTAATAAATCGATATCAAACCTAACTATTTTATTTAATATAAACTCTTAACACAATCTATAGTCATGATAATATGATTTATTTTATCTATGTCAAGATCTTTCTAATTAACATGAGAACTTCTAAAAAATGTCTAATTAATATAGTTATAGATAGACAAAAACCTTAAGGTTTACTACAACTTATATTTGTTATTTCGATGGGCTCCATTTTATTTAGTGTGTGTCATGAGACTGATTCGTATATACGTCAGTGTCATGTAAGTGTACAGCAGCAGTGTTATGTATATGTTGTATTATGTTTGTCCATAAAAACTTTACTTTTATATACAAATCTAGATATACATATGTCTTTCAGATAGATATAGTAATTAAAAACCTTTAGATTTGCTTATTATTACGTACATAGAAAAGATACAAAGTTTACTGCTTATGATTTAACTAATAGGGTATGATTTAACTGTTGATTAGATTAGATTGATAATGCATATTATGGAAAAATCAAGTCATAACATTGAAAACTTGACGACTTAGTTTAATAATTCAAAATTTTGAACTAATAAATGTGAAGATGGGCATATATTGGACTCATAATTTAGTGTTTTATTAATTTAATTTAAAGTTAATAATTAGCAAGTTACTAATAGATGTTGTATCTTATTTTAATCTAAGCTGATAGGGCTAGAAAATAACCAATATATTTTGCATATAATTAAGTTTTAATATTTATAATATTATTAATAATAGGCCGTGCAATATACGGATTAGCGATCAGTAGTAAAAATCAAAAACTTACGTTGATGTAGAGTTACACCACCATAGCTCCGACGACTTAGCTTACTCTACTTAAGTCAGAGGATTATTTTCCCAGTTTCCCTCCAGAATACATAGACAAGAATTGAACTACAAACTGGACTCCGGAATAGGATGGTACACATCAACTGAACATGTACAAGTGCATATACTATTGGCACGTACACACGTACGATTATTGAACGTTAATTAACGACACCAACATTAGCTACTGTATTCTCACCACAAAAGTACTGCTACTACGTGACGATTGATTGGAACTAAACACGTATAGAAATTAACCCCAATTAATGCACGTACGCAGTTTTAATGAGAACCAATTAATCCAAGGGCTTAGCTGAACAGCTTCTTGACGGCCTGGAACCTGGCTGCCTTGTCGCCGAACTTGGTGCCCTGGTAGTAGTCCAGGTAGTCGCCGTACCTGTACGGCCCGGGGTACAGCGCCGCCGCCGTCGCCGGCGCGACCACAGCGTCAGGGCCGGGGTTGTAGAACGTGGCCACGGACAGCCGGCGGCCCTCGGTGCCGGCGGCGACGCGGTGGACGACGCTCTTGTATGCCCCGCCGCTGAGCACCTCGACCTGGTCGCCGATGTTGACGAACAGCCTGCCGCCCTTGGTCGGGACGACGGGGACCCACTCGCGGCCGCCCCTGTGGAACTCGAGCCCGCCAACCGCGTCGTCCTGGAGGAGCAGGATGATGCCGCCGGCGTCGGTGTGGGCGCGGAGGCCCCAGACGAGGTCGGGGCGAGGGCAGGCCGGGTACATGGCGAACTTGGTCCCGACAAACGGCGGCGCGAAGGTGTCTCTGACGCGGGCGGCGTCGAGGCCCAGGTTGAGGCTCATGCAGTCGGCGAGCAGCTCGGCGAGGGACACTATCTGGGCGATGTACGCGTCCAGCGCCTCCCTCGCCGCCTCCGGGATCTCCCGGAAGTTGGCGGCGTTGTTCTTGGGGCGGTGCTGGACGAAGTAGGTGGTCTCCCAGTCGGTCTGATCCGAGAGGTTGCCGTCGCGGTCGACGTCGACGTCGTCCTTGAGGTTCTTGGCGAGGCAGGAGGCGTAGAACTTTTTCTCGAGGTGGTCCTCGTAGTGGCCGTAGACGAAGCGCTTCACCTCCTCCATGAGCGCCGCTTCCACGCCATGGTTCTCCACCTGCAGCATGCGTAAACGCTCTCGCAGCACAGCAGCGTCAGCATCTACGTACTGAACATGTATATGCGCAAAGCATGCAGGATTGCAGCTAGTGTGTGTTGCAATACGTACCCAGAAGAAGCCCCAATCTTTACAGGCCTCGTGGAGCTTGGCCATAGTCCTCGACCTGTCGTCTTCGTCGCCGGCGAGGCCCTTGAGATCAATCACCGGGATCTCCATATCTCTCCTAGCTGTGGCTACGTACGCACGTACAGCTGGCTGGTATTGAGCGAGCCAACTTCGATGCTTCCGATGGGTGTCAGCTGGGGTCGTATTTATAGGTGGCAATTAGGCAAGCAAATGATTCTATGAATCTAGTGCGTTCACATCGATCAGCACATGCGTAGTATGAATCAACGAGATTGACCAATCAATGTAGTCATCAGCCACCACTCGATATGGGTCGCTAGCTTAGCACTCTCCTTCTTTATTTTAAAAATATGAGTATATTTTATTTTTATTAAAACAATATTTTAATTAATAATTACTTTATTGATATATTACTTATATGATATAAAAGTATAACCACTTCGAATACGAATCTATTAATCACATTAATTCTAGTCTATTGAATTCTTATCTTAACGAAATAACATATTTTCTATATTTTAAAATAGGGCATGTGGTGGGAATGGCCTGGAGATTGCGTGGCGCCGCCGCGCGCGCGTTCTGGGGATGATAGAAAGCCCCGGTTGCTCCGACCGGCCAGGCGGGTCTTTCGGTCACGGCCGGCCGACGACGCGATTTGGCGAGGGAGATCTCGTCTGCTGGCTGCAGAGCGATTACTTCGCGGGGCCACGGGGAATTGATCGCGAGTACCGCACGACGACTAGAATTGACCACTGCTAAGCGGATAAGCCCAAGATAGAGCACAGTAAGGCCACAAGTGTTGTCTCTAAAAATGTCACTTCACGTTCACATGATGGTACGGATGACGGAGGAGCTGCCCCTCACGGACGAGGCAACCACATAGGTTCACATGGGTTACCTACACAGAGAGTGGCTCGTACCAGCCCGCGGATGCAGGAAGCGGCAGTTTGGTTGCCCGCCTAGCCTCCAGCGCCTAGTTCAGCGCATGCAAAACGATCTCCCTGCCCACGCCCGGTAAATACACCTGAATCGAGCTTCACTCCTCGTCCGGACCGAGCACGTGTAGGCATGGGGACGAGCGGGTCAGCACAGGGATGTGCAGGTTCAGGGGCCAAGAGATTATCGCGCATCCCATCACCTTCCGTAGTTTGAAATTTTGGTTCGTAGACTTTAACGGTTGTCAGTATCGGTGTCTATGACTAATATAAATCAGTTATGATATCTGTACTCTATAAGTTGTTTAGTATATATATAGCCACTTGAAGATTAATTTTGATTGGCAGAGAGATGAGTTGAGATGGATATAAGATGATAAGATTGAATAAAAGGTGATACACGGTGGATGGACATGTAGAGTTGTCTTCGTAACGGGTATCATAAGGTTAAGTATATAAGCGTTAAAAATTTATAGAGAAAATCGGAAAGAAAACAAAAAGAGAGAAACTTTGTGGTCGATCTAGCAGCGTTAGCCCATGTCGACTCAACCCAAGTGACGGTGTCGTGCGAGCGATGGTGACTTAACCCAGCTAGTGAGAAGGTGGCTCGAGAGCGCGTGGCGACCCAGTATACGTGACACCTAGCCTAGCAGCATGAGCGCATGAGACGCGGAAGGCAACCCAGCTGCTTGGGTGCGAGGACGCAGCCACACAAGATTCGCTCGAGGAGACGTATGTCGGCTCCTAGTTGGCGCAAGCGATGTGAAGGCAGTGGTGGCGGGATCTTCTATGACCGTGCATTGGATTGTGTGGTCATTTATATGGCAACCAACGTAGCGCAACAAGAGCTGCCCATTTTAAATCTGATAGTTAAAATTTATGAAGGGTTATGATTTCGCTCTAAGAACAATTAAGGCGTTGTCTTAGTGGGTAATCAGTCACCCTTGGCCTATATAAAAAGATGCATAGGCAAAGAGATGTTTTGCACCTTTGATATCTTATATAGAGTTAGAGTGATAATAAAATAAGAGGAAGTAAGAAGAGTTTTGAAGAACTTTTATAGAGAATTTTATAAGCTTTCTTAAAGTTTTATGAAAATATTTTAATTAATAAAATAATATTTATTTTGGAATTAATTTTCCTCGATCCAATTTAAATTTTGTAATTCAAATTCTACATTTAGATTTTGCAATTTAAATTATGTATTTAAATTCTGTAATTTAGTTTTTTACACCATAATTTAAATTCTAGATATTACATCCTCTTCTACTAAGTTTATTTTTCTCCTCTAACTATTTTGGATCTTATTTTACTTTGTGATAAAAAGGGAGTCAACCACTGCATTGGCTTAGAGTAAAAAATCTCGGGGTGTTAAAATATTTAAAAGAGTAAGGACTTTGTGCACTATTGGCTTAAATCTTTTGAGAGGCAAGATTCTTGTAATAGGCATATGTAACTTGTGATAAGGTGCAATAACATTTAACCAAGTGATGCTCATTATTCATAGAAATCCAATTGAAGGTCTATTTTTCTCAAAGCTAGATCTTATAATTGATATTAGAGCCCGGTTAAGTTCATTGTAACCTTATTGTGGCAACGAACCACTCTGTGAAGAGAATCTCTGCAAAACCACATGTTTTCTATGGAGGAGATTTTGTTTATTAGAAGGCTTGAATGGAAGCATATCTCCAGTCATTATGGTACAAAGTGTGAAAAAAGATGACAATGCCTTACATTGTATCCAATGATGCAGCAATCACTGATACAAATCTTGAGGAGGTTAATGCTAACTTTATTGCACAAAATGCATTAATAGTTGGGCTGAGATAGGGTGAGTTCAATCATATACAACACCAATAGTTCACCCATAAGATTTGGACAACCTTGTGTAACTTCTATAAATGTATTAATGAGATCAAATTGGTTCATGAAAACCAATTCTAAAGAAAGTATCAGAAGTTTGAGATACATATTAGAGAGTACATTGATGATTATTTCAAGCATTTTGACAAGATTATTTTAAAATTGAGATTGGTTGGCAAGATTATCAATGAGAAAGCTCGTCATCTCTTGAATTGTCTTAACTGTGGTGTTTGAAAAATAAAAACTACATTTATCATAAAGAGTGTGCCTTTAGTGACCTTACTATGGACAAGTTTTACTCTAAGCTCAAAACCCACGAGATGGATATTCTCCATCGAAAAGGCCTCAAATACTCGATGGGTTTAGTAGCTAATGTCTCTTATAGCACTTCTGCTACTCCCTTAGCACTTGTGTGTGGTAGTTTTTCACTAGTTGCTCTACACATAATATCTGAGCACTTGTGTGAAGAAGACGATTCACAAGGTACTGGCAGCACTTGATAAAATCCAGCTAAGCAACATTGACACTGACAACGATAATCAAGAGAAAAAGGACAATGACTTCTCTAACATGTGTTGTCTCGCTAACAACAACGACTTCATCAACATATATCTTATGACACAAGAGAATAACATGACTCAAAGGACTTTAGAGCGGAGAGAACTAAACCATGGCTAGTGGACTCAGGTTACTCATACCACAAAACTAATGAAGCCAATTGGTTTATCTCTCTTACTCTTGTATCCAGTGATGAGATTATCACTTTTGGGAATGTAAGCAGTGGATGTGTGATGGGCAAAGGAATGATCAGGATCAACGATAAATTCATACTGAAGGATGTGGCATTAGTGAGCAAGCTTAAGTATAACTTGCTCTTGGTGTCATAGTTATGTGATGAGTATCTCGAGGTACATTTTAAGACTGATATCTGTTCTTTTGGCATCGATGTCTTGGATACATTGGCTTTGAGCATTTGCCTTGAATCAGTGGTCTAGATTTAATTCGAGGATTCCCAAAACTAAAAGTTGCTAAAGATTTGGTTTGTACACCTTATCGCCATGGCAAGATGATGGCTTCTTCTCATAAGCCTGTCACCTTGGTCATGACGAGTAGTCTAGGACAACTGTATCACATGGACACAGTTGGTCATGTGAGAGTTCAATCAGTTTGTGGCAAATTATATGTTCTAGTGATTGTTGATGACTTTTCTTGTTACCTTTAGGTCTACTTTCTTGAGTTAAAAGAGAAAGCATTTGGATTCTTTTGTGATCTAACTCATCATCTGGTTGTGGAATTTTCAGGATCTCTTTGAGCAATTTGCAATGAAAATGGTTCTGAATTCAAAAACTCTACTTTTGAATCTTACTATGCTTCTTTTGAAATTGAACATCAGTTTTCCTCACCATATGTTTCATAATAAAATAAGGCTGTTGAAAGAAGAAACTGCACTCCTATGGAGATAATATGAACCATGCTTGATAAGTATATTGGTCTAAAGAGATTTTGGACTAAGGCTATTTCTACTGCTTGTTTTATATCAAATCAAGTGCTTTTGAGAACTACTCTGTACAAGATACCTTATGAGCTCAGATTTGGTCGGCGACTAAGTGATTCACACTTTAGGGTTTTTGGTTGCAAGTGTTTTGTTCTCAAACCTAGAAACTTGAACAAATTGGAGTATTGTTCTTCCGATGCTATCTTTTTAGGCTATGCTTCTTATTCTCGTGCCTATCGAGTGTATATTTTTTAAACTAACAAGATTGTGAATCTATGAAGTCACTTTTGATGACACTATCCCAAGTGCTAGACAAGAATTTTTAGGATTTCCATATATGACTCATAGCATTATTATGAAGGAGATCTCTAATGAGAAAGATGTTGATTTCATCCTACCACCTCTAGCTGCTACATCACCCATGCTAGAAGATCGATCCTCTACCACACAACATCACCTTTAAAAGAAGCATTATCTATTTCATCTTCATCAATTGTACCAGAGGAGTTTGATGGAGGCACTTTAAGAATGAGGCTCCCTAACATTGCAAGGAATCCAAAGCAATATTCAAGGATCAAGTATATTGAAATTTGATATCACTTTTTCCGAGACAATGTTGAGAATGGCAATATTGTGCTAGAGTTTATTGAATCAAATGGTCAGCTTGTAGACATTTTCACAAAATCTCTTGATTGTGTTCGTTTTAAAATGCTGAGGGGTGATTCACCCCTATCACTTGTGTAGAGGGAGAGTTGTATTTTTGTATTTATACCATACTGCATCATGGATCTTTTCTATATTGTAATATACTCTACAATAAATTAAGCTCTTTGTTTGTTATTTCTTATTCATTTTTATGTTAGTCATATATTACTTTTGTCTTACCTTGATCTACTATCTAGCTTACATGCTTTTGAGTAAATTATATGATCTTGTCATGTTTATCAAACATGTTGAAACTTGCTCAAATTGCAAATCAAATTGAACTTAATAAATGTGCAAGTGCTTGATATATTAGTTAGCTCTTTTTAAAGAATTTTTCTCATACGCATGCATTGTTTACTTTTTATTGACAACAACTATGGTACATGTATCTACCTTTGCTTACATATTTCATGGATGTATTTATTCATATTTGTTTAGACTACTGAGTGTGTTTATGTATGAGTGGTTCTAAAGATAGCATGGAGACTGTCTGTAATAGGAATTTCAAATGCATGTCTTGATTGAGTCTCAAATGACCACGTATGATGAGAACAACGTCGTCAGCTAAAAATAAGATCAAGAGTAACATCGCTATTGTGCTACATGTGTTAAAAAAACTTGAAAAAGAAATAAAAAGTGACAATAAGATCATTAATGCTTTCTTGAACTTGACATTAACATCAATTACATATATTGATTGTTTTGACTAAGTAAGCAAAGCATATTTATGAGATTGCTTGTTTGTTTTTGAACTACTTCTAGAGATACCACTTGACCCTAATTGCTAATGAAGTTAAAAGCTTATTGCTTACTTGTGATACAAACTTGTTTTATATGTCATGAATCGTACTTCTTTTGTGCATGTTTTAGCAAGGTTCTAACAATTGCTTTTACATGAGTGATCTATGTTTATATATCGATGCTCTTAGATAACTCCTAAAATTCGTATGAACTAAAAATGTGCTCATTACATCTCATTTTATATATTTTTGCTTCTTTTGATGTCTCCATTCTCATTGAACATCAAAACTTGCTTTAGATCTTGGTAAAAGGGGCAGTTAGGTGTACTAAAGAATCAATTTGTATTTAGTTGCATTTATATCTCTTGTATTTTCTTGTCACTTGGTTTTTATTTTCTCTCCTTTAAGTTTGATAAAGTTGACTCTTTCAAAGTTACTACTTTTAAATTTCCAAAAAAAACAATTATCAAGACTTTGATTTGAGAGATTGTAAAACCATGTGTTGGTTTTTTATATTTGTGATGGAATATTAGCAAATCGAATTGTGATCATAGTTAAAAATTTAGTTTGGAGACTTGGCGCTTACCGACGTTAGTATGCACGACTAATGTGGGTCAGGTTGCGATATCGATTTCCTACTGGTTATTTAGTCTGTATGTGTGTAGGTCCTTGAACGTCAAACTTGATCAACGGTAGATTAGTACTAGACTCTTGGAGGAGTTATAATACGGAGTTATTAAGGATATCGGGGGTGATAAGATTGAATACAAGATGACACACGGTGAATAGACATCATGTGGAGAGGTATTCGCAACGGCCTTTACAAGGCCATTTATGCAAACACCAAAAACTTGCAAAAAAATCAGAGATAAAAAGAAAATAAGAAAGAAATTTTATGGTTGGCCCAACAAGGTCATCCCACATCGACACGGTCCAAGCAACGATGAATCGATACAACTGGTGAGAAGTCAGCCCGAGAACGCACGATGGTCCAGCACGGCGGCATGGGCATGTGAGTAAACGTGTAGCCTAGCGAGTGCATGGCCCAAGCGGTGCTAAAGGTAGCCCACCTGCGTGGGTGCAAGCGTGAGGGTACAGCCACATGCGATCCACCCGTAGAGACACGTGTTAGCTTCCTGTTGTCATGGGTGACATGGAGGTGGTGGTGGATAGATCTACTACGGTGTGCTGGACTATGTAGTCATGTGTGTGACAGCCGATGTGGCACAATCAAACTCATATATTTCAAATCTGATGGTGAAAATTTCTAGAGGTTTTTGGATTTTACCCTAAGAATAATTAGGATGTCCGGGATAGCCAGCTACCTTTGGCCTACAAACGAAGAGGTATAGGTAACGGGGACTTTACAACTTTGAGAACCGTTAAAGAGAGTTGAGGAGAATTTTAGATTGAGTTAGAGTGAGGAAAAATTAGAGGAATTTAGAAAAGTTTTGGTAAGCTCTTTTAGCATTGAGAATTTTGTAAGGTTTGTAAAAACTTTGTAAACATATTTCAACTAATAAAATAGTATTTATTTTGGAATTAAATTTCCTCATTTCAATTTAAATTATGCAATTTAAATTCTGTATTTTAAATTTTCACACCGCAATTTAAATTCTACATCTTACTCCTATTTTTCCATATGTTTATGGTGTGTGTTTTTTTTCTATATCTTTTTCGTTACTTGTGATAAAAAAAAGTCAATTACTATATTGCCTTGGAGAAAAAAATCACTAGATATTAAAGTCCTAAAAGAAAACGATTTTTCTGCTTTTTAAGAGGTTTTAATTCTTATAATATATCGTTAGTCTACTACTACCTATATATACTGATACATTAACAGGGAATACAATTAATAATTCCTATACTTTCATGGTATCAGAGCAGTTTCAATTCGCTATCTTTCCGCAACCAAAAACGCCACCGTCGTTGCTGTCGTCGCTGGTCTCCTTCTCCGCCACTACTGTGTGAGAGAATGTCGAGGTCCGACGCACTCAACGCCACCGTTTCTGAACCAGCGCTCGTTGCCGATTCAACCGCCACCACCGGTGGCGACTGCACGTCACTGGGAGTGTCGCTGGTCTCATCGCCAGCGCTGCCGATCTGATCGTAAACTGCCCTCGTCACCGGGTGTGGTTGCCGATCCGATCCTACCTGCGCTTCCACACCAGCACCCGTCGCCGATTCGATCGCCACCACTAGGTGTCGCCGGTCTTATTGCCCGCGCTGCCGCCGATCAAAACGCCTGTCGATCCTATCTGACCGAATCCGTTGATCGGTCCGATCGGATCCTGTTTATTGCCAAGCCGATCGGCTAATTGGCTCTCCGTTGCCAACCAGATCGCCCGTCGATCGGCCTTATCGGATCCGTCGATTGGTCCGATCGGATCTTGCTTATTACCGATCCGATCGGCTCTCCATTGCCAACTAGATCGCCCGCCAATCTGATCTGATCGGATTCGTCGATCGGCCCCGATCGGATCCTGCCTATTGCCGATCCGATCGGCCTTCGAACTGATTGGCTGCTCTCTACTGCCAATCTGATCCATCCGATCCAATCGGCTGCTCATCAGCCACCCGTGCCGATCTGATCCATCCGATCGGATTGGCTACTCATCGGCAGCTGATCTCTACTGCCGATCTGATCCATCCGATCTGATCGGCTGCTCTTCGGCCACCCGATCTGATCGGCTGCTCATCGTCCAGCCGATCTGCCCATTACCAATCCGATCGGTCCGATCGGCTGACGATCCGACTCTCATCGGCTGATCCCTCTGATCGGCTGTCGTGCCTCCCATGGCTGGCAGCAACACTGGTGATGCCACTTCCGAAGAACGTTGTCTCGCGGCCGATCCTTCTCGCGCTGACGACGCTCTGGACGCGTACGAGAGCGCTCACGCGGCTCTCTGGGCGCAAGCCACCGCCATCGTCAACATCAAGGCGCTCATCCACATCGTCCTCGACAAGGCCACGAACTCCTACACTAAGTGGCGCTGCATGTTTCTCACTATCCTTGGAAAATATGCTCTCACCCGCCATGTCCTCAAGGATGACGCGTTCCCCGCGCGCCCGGTGTGGCTCTAGGCGGACTGCTGCGTCCTCATGTGGGTGTACGACACTATCTCCAGCGACCTACAGCAGTCGCTGATGATGCAGCCCGGACACGCCCATAATGCGTGGTGCTATCTCGGGGATGAATTCCTCGGCCAGAAGGAGTCTCGTGCCCATCTCCTCAAGACGTAGTTTCACACATTTCGCCAGGACTACTGCCGTCGTCTTGAATCCATGGCTGCCTCCCTCGTCGAATTCGGTGACCCTATCGATGACCGGCAGATGGTCCTCACGCTTCTCTGTGGCCTCAGTGGCAAGTTTCTCCATATGGTGTCCATTCTCAAAATGCACCGGCCGTTTCCAATATTTACGGAAGCACGCACTCATATGTTGTTGGAGGAGCTAGAGATCGACGCTCATCCTCTGTCCCCACCGGCCGCTCTCGTCGCTGCAACGCCGCGTCCTGCGGCCCCAGGTGCCACAGTTGCCCCTTATCCGGGGGCGCCTCCTCCTCCGCCCCCAGCTGCACCAGCCGAAGGCCAGAGCAATGGCTATCGCCGCGGTCACGGTGGATGCGGCAATTCTGCAATTCTGCTAGTGGCAGTTCTCCAGCAACCTCTGCTGGAGCGGCCCCAGGTGGACAGGGCGGTGTCCCTCCCGGAACAACTGTGTACCCGTCGTTTGCCCACCCTTAGGCTGGCACCGTGCACATGTGGCCATACGATCAGTCCGACCGTCCTCCGCCGCCACAGCCTGCGTTTCACGTAGCCCCGTACTATGGCGGTTTTGGTGCTCTTTCCAGCACCTATGGCGGCACATACGGTGCCCCCTCGTCCCCGTATAGCACGTACTACGGAAGAGCTACACCGCCGGGCTTCTAAGCGCCCTCACCGGCGTACCAGGCATCACCTTGGCTGCCTAGTCATGGAGGTTGGCACCAGGACTCCCTGGCGCACTCTTTCAACACTATGACGCTCAACCAACCGGCCTCTGAATGGTATGCTGATACGGGTGCTGGTTCCCATATGACCTCGGACGCTGGTATACTCTCCACCATTTCCCCACTCTCTTCTTCTACTCCTTCATCTATCGTTGTGGGCAATGGTGATTTACTTCTTATCACCGCCACTGGATCCCATCATTTTTCCTTACCGCACCGTGATCTTACTCTTAATAATGTTCTCGTATCCCCTAACATTATTAAGAATTTAATTTCTATTCGTCGGTTTACCACCGATAATAATTGTTCCATTGAGTATGATCCATTTTGTCTTTTCTATGAAGGATCTGCAAATTAGGAACTTGATCGCCAGGTGCAATAGTTCCAATGACCTCTACCCATTTTTTGCACCATCTACCAGCACCTCCACGTTCGTCGCTGCACCCACCTCCCTTTGGCATCGCCGTCTTGGTCATCTTGGGCGCGACGTTCTGTTCAAACTTCTTAGGTCTAATGTCATTTCCTGCAATAAAGATGACATCGATCATTTATGTCATGCGTGCCAACTCGGTCGTTATGTACGTCTACCTTTTGGTTCATCTACCTCTCGTGCTATTCATAACTTTGATTTAATCTATTGTGATCTATGGACCTCTCCAATTGTCAGCGTGTCAGTATACAAATATTATCTTGTTATTCTTAATGATTGCTCTCACTATATTTGGACTTTTCCCCTTCGTCTCAAATCTGAGACATTTTCTACTATTTCTACCTTTTTTGTGTATGTTTACACACAGTTTGGCACCACCATCAAAGAGCATCTAGTGCGACAATGGCCGTGAATTTGATAATTCCCAGGCTCGCACGTTTTTTTCTTTCCCACAGTGTTGCCCTCCGCATGTCGTGCCCATACACTTCTCAACAAAATGGTAAAGCAGAGCGTTCTATTTGTACCATCAATAACTCTCTGTGTTCCCTTTTGTTTTAGGCGAGTCTCCCTCCAGCTTACTGGGTTAAGGCCCTTCACACTGTCACATATCTTGTGAACCGCCTCCACACCATACTCCGTTCACTTCTCTGTCCCGCCCTCCTATGATCATCTCAAAGTTTTTGGTTGCGCCTATTACCCCAATATGTCCTCTACAGCGCCCCACAAACTTGCTCCTCGTTCTTTTCTATGCGTGTTCCTCGGTTACTCCTCGGAGCACAAAGCCTATCGATGCCTCGAGCTTCAGTCGAACCGCATTCTCATTTCTAGACATGTTGTTTTTGATGAATTCTTCTTCCGTTTCTCTGACATGTCTACCACACCCATGGCACCCTCGACCCTGAACTTTCTTGTTGATGATCATGATCTCACCACTTCTGTTCCTGGAGTCTCTTTTTTGCGTGCCGGTACAGCTGCTTCCTCAGCGGCACACCCCATGCCTGCGGCCCCACTTGCGCCGTCGAGCCTTGGTGCAGGGCCGTGGTCGCCCGAGTCTGCATCATCTAGTGCCGCTGCCCCTGTGCACCCCGCACAGGTTGCTGCCAACGATGCCCCACCGACCACGAGTGTTGCCGGTCCTGCTGCCTCTGTTGCTCGCGCTCAGGTTGTTGCCAGCAATACCGGCCGTATAGCTACCACTCGACCGACTGTCATCCCTCCGATGACCAATGCGCACTCTATGCGTACACGTGGCAAAGATGGCATTGCGCAGCCCGTGGATCGCCTCAATGTCCACGCTGTACCCATGTCGCCCATTCCTCGCTCCGTTTGTGATGCCTTGTCAGACCCCAATTGGCGATCTGCTATACAGGCTGAGTATAACGCTTTGATTGCCAACGACACATGGAGTCTTGTGCCTCGCCCTCCTGGCGTCAATGTTGTGACTGGAAAGTGGACTTATCGTCATAAGTTGCTCGCCGATGGGTCTCTGGACCATTACAAGACTTGCTGGGTTCTGAGGGATTTTACACAATGGCCTGATGTTGACTATGATTAGACTTTCAGTCCAGTTGTCAAGCCTGCGACAATTCGCGTGGTTCTCTCTCTGGCATTATCTCAGAACTGACCCATTCATCAGCTGGATGTGAAGAATGCTTTTCTCCATGGCACTCTCACTGAGACAGTGTACTACGTGCAGCCTTCTGGATTTGTGGATTCTTCTCACTCAGATTTTGTCTGTCGGCTCAACAAGTCCTTATATGGTTTGAAGCAGGCTCCTCGTGCTTGGCATCACAGGTTCGCCTCTCACCTTGTGTCCCTTGGATTTGTTGAAACAAAGTCAGATACTTCTCTCTTCATATATCGTCACGATCCAGACACATCCTACTTACTGCTCTATGTTGATGACATTGTCCTTACTGCCTCCTCTGCTGGATTACTCAAGAATATCATTGAGACTCTCCGGCGTGAGTTTGCTATGATGGATATGGGTCAGCTGCATCATTTTCTGGACATCTCTGTGATCCGCTCCGCAGATGGCCTGTTTCTTTCTCAGCAGCAGTATAGTCAGGATATTTTGGAACGTGTCGGGATGAGTGCGTGCAAGCCGTGCAACATGCCTGTTGATATCCACTCCAAATTATCTGCTGACGGACCGCCTGTTGCTGATGCTACACAGTACCGTAGTCTCACCGGCGTTCTGCAATATCTAACTTTCACCCGACTAAACATTACCTTTGCAGTTCAGCAGATCTGCCTCTATATGCATGATCCTCGAGAGCCGCACCTTGCTGCTCTCAAGCGGATCCTGCGCTATCTACAGGGCACCATGTCTCTTGGGCTAACCATGAGCCAATCTTCGCTCGCATATCTTGTTATTTATACAAATGCCGACTGGGCAGGCTGTCCTGACACTCGTCGGTCGACCTCTGGCTATGCAGTATTTCTCGGGGATAACTTAGTGTTCTGTTCTTCCAAGCGTCAGCATACGATCTCTAGATCGAGTGCTAAAGTTGAATACCGTGCTGTAGCAAATGGTGTTGCTGAAGCTACCTGGCTGCGCCAGCTGCTCCTTGAGCTTTGCCACCTCCCTCGACGTGCCACCTTGGTCTATTGTGACAATGTCAGTGCTGTATATCTCTCCAGCAACCCGTGTAGCATCAGCGGACGAAGCATGTTGAGATTGATCTCCATTTCATTCGAGAGAAGGTCGCCCTTAGTCACGTTCGGATCCTACATGTTTCTACGACATCGTAGTACGCCGACGTCTTTACCAAGGGCCTTCCTATCTCACTATTTCAGGAGTTTTGATCCAGCCTGAATGTTAGCGATGCTTCCGATTAAACTGCGGGGGAGTGTTAGTCTGTAATTATAGTAGGTTAACCCGCGTGTGTAGCTGTGCGGTTACGTGTGTAAGTCACCCCAGCTACCTATATATACTGATACATTAACATGGAATACAATTAACAATTCCTATACTTTTATATATATGTAATTGTAATAGGGTACACTGTTACATATATTATTTTAAAAATCCACATGAAGATTTAGTCTGTTTATATAGCTATAAGTTTGACTAGTTATCATCTAATCTTGCATAATCATATTGTCAAGTATAAACGACTGGCAGATCTTTTCTAACATGAAATAAAACAACTAGTCATTTGACCAACTTTCTAATCCTTGCCCACAAATCTAAGATACCTTACGTTTGAAATCTGTCAGTCAGCAGAAATGGAGAAGTTGGTGAGAAAACCGATCGAGTAGGAAACTAGCTAGTGCGTGGATCTAAAGACAGAGGGCACAAGTGACAATTTTTTTCGACATATATCGGGCCCTCCTATCTTGGTCGATCTTGTCTGCTACGTACACTAATTCATTTTTATAGTGGAATTCAAATTCGTATTTTTATAATGGAATTTATTTTGGCTTTGTTTCAAGTCAATTATTACTAATGTTGCAAGTTAAAAGATTATGAATTATAAAATCACAACTTTATTAAAAAAAGAAAAAAATATCCAACCAAAAGATAAAAATAACACCTGTTACCAAACTTTTTATATATGGTTGATAAGAAACTACATTATCGTTGTTTCTACTCAATAGCTTATAGATTGTATGTAGTCTTCATCTTTCTCAAACTAAGAAATAAAAATGTCTAAAATGAGTGGTCGATATCAAAAACGCATGCATACATCAACAACCTGAAAACACACCACCGCATCGCATGTTAGCATCGAGCACAATGCGGCGGCGCTGGATTCACCGACCGTCTGGTCGCCACCAACCGCAGATGCGCCCCAGGGTTAGCAGCAGAAACCACGAGCGCCACGCCAGCACATGCGAGTTGGCCGGCGTCCAGTCTCCCAATCTGTAGATCGTCAGTTAGGCAGAGCATGGTCTTCCGACCGAAATCCGGGTATCTTGCATCAGCGGGATGACAGGCGGAGAAAGCCAACGCAATGTTGCAGAATTTTTGTAGAAAAGTCATGATACATAGAATTACTTTTCATAGATGTATTTACCTTTGCACGTTCGAAATAGATCATTATCACTTATTAGTCAAAAGATGCAACAATCCCTGTTTATCAGACAAATCACCAGGTGGTATCGAGACTTCACCACCTGAGAGAATGTATGTAACAGCTGAGCACAGGCATAGCATACAGCAAATTTATTTACAAGCTGAATCAGTACATTGCTGATTAACTACCTAATTAAGAAGGCAATTAATAATAATACATCAATGTTGGACCCTGCACATTACCAGCATTACATTGCAACAGTTTTCAGTGAGCAAAAATGAATCATCACGTATGAAGCAATTGATCCTCCAACCCAATTTGCAAAAGCTATTGCGCATACGGACTCAGGTATCAGCAGAGTCTCCTATGCGCCCTTCCCCAATCCAAACCAATCTTGTCCAGACTTCCAGTGGGCCATACAACCCTTTGATTTCTCACCCGCAGAGTCCTAATATTTTCTTCTCAGTGAATTCCTATGTAGGATAATGTACATACACTGATGCTTTAATGATCTAGCATACAACTAATTTTCTGTAACTTATGACCATCCGCGCATCACTGTTGCTGTGACTTTCATCTCTTGCCAGAAGGTTGGTAAGGTGAAGACTGTCAAAACTAAGATATATAAGATGATTTGGGAGCATTCGATTCAACCGCATGTAGCCTCAACAACAGCCCTTTTCATCATCCCTGGGCATGGATCTCCACCAAATACCTCCGGAACAACGCGTACCCCACAGCGTTCTTGGCCAACACAATTCTGCAAGAGGCATCAATGCATGACAAAAGACGCACTAACTTAACTGTATTGTGTTAGTCAACAAGATGAATGTGAGTCATTTACCTTCCAAAATATGTCGTATGACTTGTGGGCATGGCAGCCTCCTTCGGAGTAGCTTCCACATGAGCCCTGTGGTGTGCCAAAGCTAGCAAATTTTATTTCAGTTATCTTCTGTCCATTATCACACTGGAGATGCACTTTTGCTTTCTCGTAGTCCTTCGTACGCCAATTTTTCATTGACAGCTGCCATTCAGACACATCAGCACAGACACTTCCAATGCTTCTTTTCACCATTGAGATTCCAGTGGGGTCACCGCCCCACTCCTCAAATATGACCAAAAGGTTCCCTGTGGGACTGAGCCATGAACGTGGAACATGGTACCTGAAAGACCATGACATTAGATGAATAAGAGCTTCTCCTGTAAATAGTGTATTTTATAATAATGTGGTACTTTTATGGAGTGTCTACCATCTCTGAGAAGAGTCTCCACAGTTGGTTTGACACTTTGTTTCATCGTATTCACCGCGGTAATCGCAAGTTCCACAATTTCCAGAGGCTTTGTAGCCAGGCCAATATCGGCCAATACCTTGTCCATTTATCCAGATTTGCCCCTTCCCCATACTACTCATGTCCAAAGCTAATGGCTCATCACCATCCGGAACATTGAAAAAGGCCTAGATAGAGGAAATAACAGGATAAATCTACTGGAAGATATTTTGTTCCCTTATAGGAGCAGGAAAGAACAATTTCTTCATTACCTTGTACCATGTTAGAGGCTGCTTCTGAACAGGTTCTCCCCACTCCACTGTTGAGCTTCCACTGAGTGAATGAAGACTCAAAGACTCACCTTTCAGTCCAACCTATACTAATACAATAACCTGTTAGTCTGAAAAGAACAATAGATTCTTTAAACTTATGTACTCTACAGATTAGATATACATTTAATAACAGATTAAAATGGCAAATGTTATATACCTGATAGGTCCATTTCTGCCATGTCAGATCTCTTCTTCCCTCATTCAGCCCATCAAGTGTTACTGGGCCGAGAATCCCAGCATTCCAAGTCTCAAAATGTTCTCCCACATTCTACAATAGAGGAAAATGGTAACTGAGTCTGGAAAGGATCAAACAGCGCATAGTTGAGCCTCTAATGAGAAGATCCACTTACTGGGAGGCCAACTGCTATACTTAAGCAGGAAATTGTATTGCTGCCTGCCCACAGCTTCACATTCCCAGTATATGTCAGTTTTGGGTTTTCTACGCTGCCATAAACAGTTCCTGCCAGCAAATTGAAGAGCACATTGAGAATCAAGAAACACCTGCACACGTGTGCGCGCACACACACTGCATAGGTTTGTGTCTTTTACCTGTCAGCTGTCCATTAATGAAAATATGCAAAGCATGACCAGATGACATCACAGTGAGCTTGGGATTCTCCCCATTACTAAGGAACTGCTCATCCTGCGCAACATCAACGCTGCAAGTGAAAAATGGTTAGTACATGGAATTTCACATTAACATTTATTTGAAATTTTGTGGGTTCAGTTACTTAGCACTTACTATGTGGTATACCATAAGTAGTCTGTGTTATCCCTCGTCACATTTATTTGTTCCAGTAATCCTACTGTTGTAAATGGGTCCTCACCAAAGGAATTTATCTCCTCATTGTATGACTGCCATGCAAACCCTCCAGCCCAATCCATTTTCATTTGTGAAATCTGACTTCCCACCTACATGGTCAACTTAGATTAATAACAATTTCAAATTTTCAATTGATAGATATTAGCATGATCACATGATAAAGGGGTCCACATTCAGATTGGATGTGGAGTAAATTTGTAAAAATTATCTATTGATTCTCCTTAATAGTTGTACAAAGGAAATGCTGCATGAATTAAATTGCAGCAACCCCACCTTTTTAAGCAAGGAACTCGAGTATTTTTTTAGGAAAAACTCAAGTATATTAAGAAAGAAGTTATAGCATGAGCAAAAAGAAAAATAATTCAAGCGTCTATTCTCACCCTGGCAGTATTGAAGACTGTCGTTTTGCAGTCTGGGAGAATACTTATGGACCAAGGAGGCAGGTCATAGTGCATGCCATTGAATGCTACCCTTGCATAAGATACTTTATCCTTGTTCTCAAGGAAAGCTGCACAAGATCCAGTGCTTGATTTAAAAACTGATGACTGAACAGAAAATTAGGAAGGAGTCAGTTCAGAACAAAATGTTGTAGATCTAAGGGACAAGAGAGAACAGAACGTGTAATGAACCTTCTGAGAATTTCCAAGTGAAGTTACAATGGGGTCTCCTGCAACCAAGGCAGGTTCACAAAGCTTAATGGCTTTATGCAACTCCTTCAAGTGGCTCCATTTTGGTTCTCTCAACAAACCTGACGCAGCGAAGGGAAGAAAACTCATATCAATTTGGTAAACAGGATGTAACATATAGGTACCATCTATTCATCAGGTAGCCATAAGTCACTTTTTCCAATAACTAGATCAGCTCACATGTCTATTTTTTGTGTGTTGGGGGGGGGGTTAAATGAAAAATATTTTAACTCAAAAACCTTCAGAAAGATCTGGACAAACATAACAGATGCCTTACAGATACAAAAACAAACTACACTAAAAGTTTCACTAAAGCTCCACTATTTGCATTGCATTGTGTGTGAAATTTCTTTCAGGTAGTGGCAAATACCAAAACTATTTGCATAGTATCAGAGATGGTAGAAAAATAACTATTTATTTTTATTTGCAAAGTATCACCATTATGTTGCAAATTGTTTACCAGATGTAGAATGTCTGTTACGTATGGATAGCAGAAACACCTACATGCAGGTAACAGGTGCAAACTACATACCTCTAACTAAAGGATACCGTATTTCTTAAGGTTCACTGGCAATCATATGCAAGATATGGAAAGCACTCAACTCACCATATTCATCAATAGGAGCATCATAGTCGTAGCTAGTTGCAATGAATGGGCCACCAGCTGTACGTCCAAAGTTTGTTCCACCATGATACTGATGAAAAGCAACAGTGTCACAACTTGAGACTACTCAATAACATGATACATTTCAGCTGTACAGCGTATTGATGGGACTTACCATGTAATAATTCACAAAAGAGCCACCCTTCTGGATAAACTTGGCAACACCATATGCTAGATCCTCTACTGGCCTATGTGGAACTGGAATACCAAAGCCTGTATACCTGCAGAGAAAACAGAAGCTGTATGTAAGGCGAAAGCTAAGCACATGGCAATCATAAGAAATTCAGGAAAATAAAGAAAAGGGGAATTACCAAGCAGTCCAAGCTTCAGTCCACATGGTAGGCTTGTGAGGTTTGTTTGGGGAGAACCAATCACAGTAAAATCCATTGCACGTATTAATCTGCCACAAAAGAATCACAATGAGACCTGGTTGAGTTGAAAACTTCTAGCCCAATTGGCATGTGCTGTGTGAAATGTGTCATGTAAGAGTGGACGAGATTTTATTTTAAAACAACGGAAATTCAATGTATAATCAATCATATCCTTCCATTATTGGACAACGGTCACCAAAAACATTAAAGAAACAAGGAACTGCTGCCCATAGTACATGTACTCCGTATTAAAGAGAAGTAGTACAGCACATACAATTGGATCAGGGGCGTCATCTTCTTTGCACATGATCCATGGCACACCGGTGTTGAGGGCAACCGCCATGTTAGCTGCCCATGATGCATATGCCTTAGCAGGCTCGCCCTGATCCCACTCCAAGGGCCCAAACTCGTTCTCAATCTGCAGGGGGACAATCAGAATCCAAAGGTAGACTGCATTGAAGAGAATGCTATCAACGCATACCAAGAATGCGCCATCAATTGAAAGCATACCTGGGAGAGGATTATAGGCCCTCCTTGCCATTCAAAGAGCCCTTCTGACTTCATCATGTCAACAATCTTTGTGGTGAACTTCTGCATCGCAGCCTGTTTGGAAATTCACGCAAAAGTCAATTTTATTTTATAGAGATCATAGCAATTCTACAAAGGTAGTCAGGGAGATTAAGAAAGGTTAAAGGTAGAGCTGTCAAAGGATTCTTGCCTTGAACGGTTCATTATCAGTCCTAAAGCTGATGCCGGGGGCATACTTCAGCCAAACAGGGAACCCACTGCAGCCATAAGGGGGTTAAAGCAGCATAAATTAGCATATTTCAAATCAATTCAACATCAAGTGTCATATTCTAATTATTACTCGTCAGCCAAACTGCAGCCACAAACAGTCACCATCAGCATCAGCTTAACTACCTTAAATAAAGCAATTTGACATAAAAAAAGACCTTTGCCACTCCTCGTAACCCCAAATTCAGACATCCCACAAGAAACACCAAGCAAGAAAACTAAGAGCAAAAGATATCTTCCGAGCAATGCGAGGTAAGGTAACTCATCTTAGTTGTTAGTGTTCTTACCCGAAGTTCCATTCGGCGCAGACGTAGGGGCCAATGCGGAGGTTCACGTAGAGGCCAGCTTGCTTCACCAGCTTGATGAAGTGCACCAGATCATACCGCCCCTCGAAGTAGTACTGCGAAATCAACCACCACCACATCAAGAACATGAGAGACTGAGAAAAAACGCAACTTCTTTTTTTACGGTTATTCTTGCCGTCTTTGCGGCGGCGCTGGTGGTAACCACCACCTACCTGGCCGGGGGCCGGCTCGTGGCCGTTCCAGAACACGTACGTCTGTACCACGTCGAGGCCGCCGTCCTTGGCCTTCTGTATCAAATCCGGCCACATCTGCAAGCACCCCACACAAGTTAGTAAGCATCACGCCGGAGGAGTCACGCAACCCGCCGGCGGCCACCGCCGAGCTCGGCAGTCCTCCAGCGAGACGGCGAGGTGAGCCTGGCGCCGCCGGAGAAGCACGGGGAGGAGGAGGAAGCAAGGGAGAAGCGCACCCACCTCGGGGGTGCTCCTCGGGTAGTGGATGGAGCCGGAGATGAGGATCCTCCGCTGGCCATTCACCACCAAGGCCTTGCGGTCGTACGTCACGGCCGCCGACGCCAGCAAGGCCGCCCCGACGACGGCGAGGGCGAGGGCGTAGGAGGCGGCCATGGATGGATGCGATAGTGGAGAGGAGAACGGGAAGGAAGGAAGAAAAAGAGAGCGGCAAAAAAAAAAGGCCGCGCCTTTCGGTGCTTTTCCCTCCACTGGAAGTAGGTGCGAGCCAAGTGAAAGTGTGAGGTTTCTCTCTCCTCTCTCTCGCTGACGGCACATGAGGACGCGCTCTCTCTCTCTCTCACTCTTCGGCTCTTTCTCTCTCATCGCCTAGGTTTTCTTGTCTACTCTCTCCTTGATCTCTTCCATTTCCATGGGGCCTCACGCGTCACTGGACTCATCACAGCTGGCCTCCTCTCTCTTTGCTCTGTGTTACTTCTAATTTCTCTCTCTCTCTCTCTACTAATCTCCAATTCCTCCGCGCAGAGGCAAACACATCTCCTGGTGTAGTAGTTTTGCTTTTTTGCTGATGGTTTTCTCTCTCTTTAGAGATTTTGCTCTCTCTCTCTGTTTGCTTCTTGGGATTGGGGAGGGGGAAGGGCTTAATCTTTCATCGTTCTATGTTAAAAATTGTGCTTAGAGAGAGAGGGAGAGGCACCCGATTCTAGGAGGGAGGGAGACTGGGGAGCGTGACAGTGTGATTAGTTGTCCAACTGCTACTGTTGCTAATCAGGGAGAGAAAACGAGAAAGAGCGTGGGTGGGGGGCTGCCTGGTGGGGCCCACATGGAAGACCGGTGTGGTGCCGGCCTCCGGCACTTTGGGGCTACTAGTGGTTGGAGCGGTAATAAGCAAGGTGTATTCATTAATGAAATGGAAAATCTGGGTGGGACACTGGGAGTTGGGATGATGGCTGGTGGGTCCCACATGCCCCGCTTTTCTTCTGCTCTGCAGGTGGGACCAGCCTCTGCTTACGCTTACGTGGACCGTCAACCAGGCAACGCCGCCGCTTGGAGAAGGCTAAAGGTATGTGCTGTCTCGACTTTACTGAAACCCTAAAACATTTACAAAAAAATATACTCCATATTACAGTTTTTGCCGAAGATATGGAGCTGCCTAATTAATTTCTGCTCGTTTTTTTTTCCCAAAGTGTTCGTGTTTACGTTGTGAGAAGGATCAGAGTCCAATCGAGTTGCAGAATGCTGGTGGATCGATCAATGCATTGCCTCGTGTGCAAGTAAGTGGCCCAACTGAAAGCAGCTTATAGCTAAGCTGTGTTGCTTGCTTGTGTGGATGATCAACATAAGGCTCGTTACACGTGTTCGCCACGTTGCTCACGCCCAACTTTTCACAGCCACACGTAAACGTAATCTCTTTGTAATTTTCAACTTGAAAGGCGGCGAATCATGGCTGGTAGTTGAAGAAATTCATTGTGGTCTACCAGTTTTAATTACAATTTACAGAAAGTAAATATACGAGTGAGTGACAGCGCAGGCAGTGTCTCTCGTTGCTTCGCTTGATCGTTTGGGCATGGAAATGGAATGCAATGGCAGCATGATCTCGTATTCACGTGCAGGGCGATGTGGTCGGCCGTTGTCCTCTTCAGTACTAACAATGGGTTTTTATGACCACGATATGATGCCTCTGCCATAACCACCATCCATTCATTAGTTAGCAGTAGTTAGCTGCATGACAATACGCCATATGTATACAGTGATGTTAGGTTGAGGGAGAGAGGGAGAAGAAAATGAAGATGATTATATAAAAAAGTTTTATTAGTAAATAATTAATTAAATATTAGTTAATTATAAACTTAAAAAATATATTAATATGATTTTTTTTAAAAAAAGTAACTTTTTATAGAAAACTTAGAAAAAGCCCGCATATATGTTCAGACATCATATTAGATGTTTCATAAAATTTATTATAATATTTAATTTAAGTGACTTTTGCTTGAAGCATAATCTTTAAATATTATTTATTTATAAAATCATCAAGATCACTGCCTATAGCTTTCTGCATGTGTGCATAGAGAGTAGCTTGAAAGGATTAGATATCTCCAAAGCCGGTGAGTTCCACGTGACACAAGAGAGAGATCAATTTGATACAAAGGACGATCTAATGATTTGAGTGAATATTAATAATCAGATGTTTCTTTTTTTTCTTATTTTTTTGTATTTTCTAATTTATTGGAAGTATCAAGATAAGAACCTTTAGAGGACATTTAATCAACTTTTGGAGGATTTTCTTCCATATATTGGGAGGTGCCCTGCGTGCCTCCGCGGGCATCCTTATTCTTTTGAATGCTGTAGGACTTATAAATTAAGGGCAAACTAAAGACAGAGTGATTTTCCTTTTAAATTTAATGATTGGTGATTATCTTTGTCTTTCTTAACAAATATCGAATCAATAATAAGCTATACTTAAAATGTTTGTCAATGAACATGTTCTACTTATACCATCAAAATAGTATACCATCTAATTGGTTTCATACACACAAAAGAATCACCTATGTAAATTGCGTGAATACTTAATATACATATATGATTGCTTAACACATTTTATTGTTTTGTGAAAACAAATTTATTTCAAAAACATAGACCACAAACTCTAATATAATTAACATGAGTAGAGTATTCATAATTTTTCAATTGTCTTATATAGAAATATATTCTTGTCAAGTGAATTCCATGAGTCTTAAAAAATAGTATATTTTTGTTGCACTTAGTCAAATCAATAAGATTAGTACGATTTACATCAATGATTAATCAAACTAAATGAAAAACCTTGACTATTTGATAAAAATGGTTTGGCTAATTTTTTGGTCTCTTGGCAATTCAAATGTGCTCATATTTTCCTTAGCAGCTACTTCATTATTCCTCTTAATTGAAGTGATCTACTGAGATGCTACTCATTATAAGTAATGGCTTTGTTGTTGTATGCTTGTTGCTTGATGGCATCCCATCACTCATAATTGGCATAGTATCTCCCTTTGTTTTGACCGCTTGATGATAAATGTAGTCGACTTATCTTAGTTTGTTCATATGTTGCATTAGCACCTCATAAGTAGCTTGTGACTCCATGATTGATAGGCATATAGGTACGTTAGGATAGGTTGAGACGTAGGATTCATCATTTTTAAAATTATTTTAAGATTTTTAATAACGTATAAGATATTAATATATAAAATAAAGTAACATAGTTACAATATAGTCATTATGAATCTTATATGATTAATTATATTTGATTGTCACTTTGTTTTTTTTTGTTTATGGAGTGATATATGATAATATGGTATATATTGTCAATTTTTGTATTTTTATGAATGTTGGGTGGGATGGATATGATCGAAAATAATAGAGAAAATTTTTTAGACTGTTACTCATCAATTTGATGTTTCATTTTTGTTATCTTGTAGATCTAATTAGATTATGCAAGTTTTGTGAAGTAATATATAATGATATACTAATCTACACCGCCAATTTTTTTTCAATCTTTTATAACAGTTTAGATGGCATACAAAGGATTAGAATATGACTTAAAATAAAATTTCTTTTAGAAGCTAAACCATAGCTAATATTGATCTTCAATTGTTAATTCGACAATAACAAATGCAATAGTGCATAAGGATAAACGTTTTGATATGTAATTTCAAAATTATGATTATTTGAGATCTATTATTTTCTATTTTAAACTTTAATAGCTAAAGAAAAAAGAAAAAAAGGAAAAGAGAGGGAGATTAGGTGGGAAGGGAGGGGACAGGCATACGTGGCGAGTAGGAGAGAGGGGCAGTTGGATGGTGGGTCTTTTTTTTACGCATAATTTAATGGTTATAAATAATGGATTTGTTAGTTTAAATAGAAGGTGTTTTTTCTTAGAATTTTTATATTTTTTACTAATTTATTAGGCGACATGTGGTGAATCACTTTTATTAACTTTTAATATATAATATTTTTTTATAAAATTTTTTATAAAATATTGATAAAAACGATGAAAATTAAACTACTATGTCGACCGAAGCATAGAAGCATCACCGGTGTATAATTTATGTGGGGTAATAGAGGTGGGCCTATGTCAATCATAGTGAGAAGTATATAAATCAACATAGGTATTATTATAGGGCCATAACATGCAGGGAATGGACACAATGGCCCTGTCACGTGTGCCTAACCATGCTCTCTCTCCACTCAAGCCAGACACTATGAGTAGTACTCGGTCTCAGGTTGAGACCGGCTAAGAATATCGCGGTAATGTATAGGGACAGCACCATGGTCTTCTCTCTCTGCTCTGTTACCCCTTTAAATGTAATATTGTGGATGCTTGAAGTCATCTACTTCAGTAAAGTAGTATAGTAGTACTAATACCTCTGCTCTCTCACCTGCCGCAATGCAATTATGAAATACACGCATGCGTTTGCTACGAAAAATCAAAAACTGTACAAACACGGCGGTACCGGTGTACGAAATTGCTGCATGCTATGAGTAGTAGTAGTAGCATACGCAAGCTTGAATATCGTTGCATTGTGCAGCAATTTCAGAATTCAGAGTACGGTTTTTTTTCTCTGTTACAAGTACTAGTTAGCTGCAGTTTTCGATGCATGGCTATTAGATTAGCAGTTTATACTAATCTAGTTACACTTACCATTCTGCGAGCATGTTACTCCCTTCGCTGTAAAATAGTCCCCCGGCTTCAAAATAAGTGTCGCTAGTTACTATTTATTTGTTAACATTGATCGCTCCCTTTTTTTTGCAAAAAATGTTATGTGTGCTTAAAAATATGCTACTTTATACAGTGTGTTATGCCATAAATACGATCATATAACTTTCACTGAACATAAATTACTCGTTTAAGCTAACAATGTAATTTTGACTACCAATTAAGCTATCAAAAATACGATCATAGTCAAAGTTGAAACAGTGATATGGTCAGCAATGAGGACGGAGGGAGTACAAGACGCACCACGCATGCGTATTAAGGGTCAACCTGTGTAGTTTTGGCTACCAATTAAGCTAACACAATATATGTTTTGTTTGTAAGTGTTACCGTTGGATTCGTAAACTCAAATTACTTCGGCATTCTAGCAATTATTGCTGATGGTATATTGTGAGAGAGATTAATGATCAAAGTAGCTAATACACGACTTGTATCTCTCCACTGAGAGAGTATAGTAATTAGTTGGAGGCCAACGTCGAGTGTAATTAAGGTGAAAGTGCATGAGGTGAATTTATAGTCTTGTGAAGAAGGTGGGTGGGAGATTTGGCCGCTCTCGCTGACGGACGACAAATAAAACAAGCGTTGAGGAACGAGATGCATCACCAGCTCTATCATCCAGGACTACTACAATATCTCTACTCACCACTATAGCCGGTGGTATGCATGTACTTGTTACTAGTCGCTACCAGCAACGGTAGTTGTTAGTACAACTGCAAGTAGTCGAACCAACCAGCTAGTCCACACACCCCACAGGATCCAAATTAGCCACCACCTTGTGTGTTTTGGAAAATTAGAAATTAATTTCAACATGCATTGTTTATTTTAGAATTTTGTGGGCTGTGAAAAGTTCGTCTGCTCCTTAATTAATTTTGGCCGTCTAGTTTCCTCTTTTGGCAAAATTGGCAACTTGCGAAAAAGGTTAATTAACTAGCGGCAGCATTGTGTGTGATGCATTGATCAGTTTTGTGTACGTCAGTGATTAATAATGGTCCATGAAATGCCTTAATTAAGCCCTTAATCATGTTTGCAACAACCGTTATTAATAACACGCGTCAACAATACTAAGATCTGGGTTTGTAATTAATATAGCGCCGTCTCCTTCAATCCTGTCCGTGCACTTGTACGGGTCATTTTCTGCACCATTCCTTCAGATAATGCTTGATCAGTTGAATATCTGGTAACCATGGGAAATCTTGACCCTTCTCACTCTTGTCAAATTCCTTCAGGATCAGGATCAAGGTCACAATGTTTTCCATGATCCTTTCTCTTTTTTTTTAAAAAAAAAGCGAGAAACTCTGTATATCATAGTTTTTTTTAAGAATGGGACTGCACTTCTTTTGAAAGCTAAAAGAAAGAGTTCTTAACTCCGTTCTAAGCAAAATGTAAACTTGGCAAATCCTGAAAGAGATCTTTCAGTGGACAAACGCGTTTAGCTGAAACCAGAAGACAATGTAAAATGGGCTAGATAATTGTGATACGCATGCACATAGCACTTAGCGGTGTATTCATGTGTACCCTCATCTAAATTAGAAAAATTAGCTAGTAACCAATTACGCTAACACCGAGCTATTGGACCTCGACGCAATCTCTGATACATAGAAATAGTCTGTTTTTTATTATAGTTTTTCTGACGTTCTATTTATAAAATATATTTTTTAAATAATTAAAATATAAAAAATTCATGGTTACAGTTGGTGGATGCCTGGATGGTAATATTGGTGAAAACAATCATGCGTGCACGCATCTTTTGGACTGGTATGTTGTTGGGCCTTCAAGTGGAAAAGAAGATATTTCGAGGTGCGCCCACACATGGTCATGGACATGGCGTTGTGCAGTGTCGAGCTTTCGTACGTCTATCACACCAGTTCACCCGTGCCCATCCGATGTGAAAGCATGAGTACCTACGTAGCCAGCTTCCCATACTAGCTTTTTGCCGTATTTTTGTCACCATTTTGGCTTCATTCTCTCTTAACACTAAAATTTTAAAGAATAGAATAGGCAATAAAGAGATTGCACCGCAAAGACCACATTCAAAAGTTTTTATAAGTGAAGAAAAAAATCTAACTTTTAATCTATTCTATGTTTATAAATATCTGAATAAATATTTTTATAGGAAAAATTGTTTTGGCACGGTTGGCTGTAATGTGTCAGACTAATTATCTTCTTAAAATATTAATCAAATCAATATAATTAAATTTGATGTATCGTTATATCTAGTTTTCGACGAGATATTATTTTGAGTTAGACATCATCCGTTAAGATCCAACAAAGTCTCATCATTTAATAAATGTATTGTCTTAGAATAAGAATTTCTTATTCGGTCTGATATTTTAATAAATTTTATATGTTTATTGGTTATATCAGTTATGTCTAATTTTATATCTTAGTCTGATCTACAATTTAAAAGCGTTATTTTTAATTTTATACAGTTATATCCGATCTTTTAGATTACTTTTGATAAAATAAATTTTGATAAATTGATATATTTTATTCAACATTCAATTTGAGTTCTAACCAATAAATTATTTTTATAACGTACTTTTACTCTGTATCCAATCATTATCTGATATACTATGCTATCAATCATACCTAACTTTTATTAGCTATAATCTTATACTATCTCAATTTAATTCGATATTATCTTTAATAAATTTATTAACGTGAGCTTTTATCTCACTAATGGCTAGACAACCAATAGTGCTATTGCATATCGGTATATTGGTTGATTGTTTCATTAGTTTAATTTTTTTTATCTAAAAGATGTACACTAAACCTAATGAACCTAAGCATATATATGTAACATATCAATAGTGATATCGAACGATTTTTAGATGGAACATCCTTATAAGTAATTGAGTAGGAGTACCATCCTGATATTGTCACACGCTGACGACTGGTCTGTTCTAAGTACAATGGTAAACATCAACACTAGCAACGGGCGTTTTAACCAGCTTATAGGATCCGTTCGAGATTTACGTTGGATTTTAGATTTTTATGGACACACTTCCTATTAAGCTTCTGAATTATGTGTTTTGTGTAAAAATCTATATAAAAGATAGGACTAATATTTTTAAGTAAATTTTTAACTTTATAGGGATAAATTATTTATTTATTATCTTAAATAGCAATTATAAAAATTAGATAATCTTTCAATTCTTCAATGTCAGCTATCTCAAACGGAGCCATAGACTTTGATTATTTATACAAGGTTCTTGAGTTACAATTTTTCTAGAAACTTTATATATCAACATTATTTAAACAACTTATTGTAAGCTATTTATTATGTTATAATATATAACTTTTATCCCTATAAGCAATTGTTTATAATCTATCAATTATTTATTTATCTATTTTTGAACAAATACGTCCTACGGCATCTTATATCAATCATTTGTTTAGTGCTTCCTTTCAACTAGTGCTCAGTCAGTAGCCATACCCATCGTTCGTCTGAAAGGTGGATGAAATTTCACTCAAATTTTAGGCGTCAATATTAGTAACACAGGCCCCTACGAGAATTGAACTAATTTTTGTAAAATTACGGTAAAAATCTTGTAAAATATGTGCATTCTAAAGGAAGCATAAGCCAATGGCCACGATTGATCCAGGATCTGTGAGTCATTGCATCCGCTTTCTTCTTCAGGTAATTATATATCGAAATCAACCTAACCTAGCCCCAACAGTCTCCTACATTGGACTGTGATTAAGTTATGTAGTGGCAGTATCAAGAGGTTTTGATAAGTGGGGATAAATATAAGGCTTGCTAAATAGGAGAAAAATATATTAAAGTTTATTAAAATAAATAGTATTTATCTCTAAAAGTCAATGCAAAGTGTCATCGCTGTGACTAGGAGGTACATTAGGCGGCCAAATTACTTGGACGGTGTTTTGTTACTATTTTAGAGTTATACAATTTAATTATTATATAAGCTTGCTAATTTTTTATATTTGATTTGTTGGTCTAACCTAAACGTCTATTAGACGCTAGACGTCACCAGCTGAGTTCAACTAGCACTAACACTTTCGGTAGCTGTAGGGTATTGTGAAGTTTTTATCAGATGGAGTTAGTATAAGCATGTATACTTGTATCCGTGACGTAGCTAGTAGGGTATTGTGAAGTAGGCGTGCAGACGGCAACGAGTGAAATCAATGAGCCGCGCACGCTTGAATTACGTGTGGGCATCCATATGCATGCACCTAGCTAGCGAGCACGAGCAGCCAACGTACCGTGCAATCGTGCATCGTGGTGGGCAATACGGCATGTGCACACGGACGGACGCCGCGGATTTTCGTGTCCGCGCCTTCGGCCTTCCATTATGTTCGGGCTGCAAACAACTAGTGATTCGCCGACGTGTGTTCACGGGCAGCCGAGATGGACGGTCTGGGGCCTTGATTTGAGGACCGGAAGCCCCGTCCAAAACACAAGAAATACTAGCAATACACATTAGTAGCAAGTGTTTGTCTGGAAGCTTTTATTACTACCTAACGATCTCAGTCATTGTGATACACCGCGCGTTTTATGTACTACTATGTGAAAATGATGATTTTGAAGAAAATAGGAAACCATAAAAGGAGCTAGCACAAACGGACATAAAAGGAGCTACCACGTGGAGAGGATCAAAATGATCGTAACAAATGCATGGTGTAAGAGCATATCCAAGAGAAGACTAAGCAGGTTCCCTAAAGTTAAAATTTCGGGATCTATGCCTAAAATAAGCCTTCAACAGATATCCAAACCCGCTCCAAAAATTCCCACGCTCAATCCCGGTTCAAAGTTGAGTCAAATTTGGGGGAAACCTAGGCGTCCCGAATCGCTGCAGTCGCGTAGGAAATTTCGTCCCTTCCGTCAGGAATTCACCGCCCATGCCATTTTCTTTCTTCGTCGTCCTCCCTCCTCTCCTCGTCGCCCTGGGCCCTCCTCTCCTTGCTCGCATCGGACGTCGCATCCCTACTGGCGTCGGGCTTCCTCCGTCCATGACATCGTCTCCATCCATACGCTCTTCCTCTATATCTGTCAATGCACTAGAAGTTTTTCCTTCGGAATCAACTTTTATCTGTATACCTCGTTGACGTAGAGGAGCACGAGTACAGCACCATGCTCCGGTCAACATGCTGCAACTAGCTGCCACTGTACTCTGACGAACTGACGACACTACTCCCTGCACTGTCGGTGCTGAGACTGATGATTGATTCTTCGCTCCCGGTTTACTATCTGCCACACTGATAAACCCACGCGAGCTCTGCCAGTGACAGAGCGAATGCTTTTTTTTTTTTGAGTGACAGTGTGAATGAATGATGGAATACCTGACAGACGGGCAACTATTTCTAGCTCGGACGATCACTGAAACAACGTGTGGTATGAACGAATTGAAGTTACTACGCGACAGCTGATTCGTTGCTCCTGTATGAAGATGTGCTGGCACATTGCTGTTAATGCTGTACATATATGTGCAAACAGTAAGCACGGCTTGGACTGGAGATGCCCTTGGTGAGCATGTACTGATGTGTACTACTACTACTACTACTACTACAGTGATCCATTGAAACCGGGGGGAAACACATAATTATTGCACCATGCCCCATGTCCGATCATTTGCTGATCACCTGGCCAACCCTGCCCCTGGTGCTACTGCTGCGCGAACTCCAAACTGCGGGAGTTACAGCGCAACAAGACGATCTCGTTCCGTCCTCAGATCTGCAGATTATACGTGTGCACGCACTGCAGCCTTACTCCCACTTTGATCAACTGCCTTTTTCCTGGCATGGAATTGATCTGGATGCCATGTAGTAGCATCTTATCCTCTTGGGTTGGGTGAGCCTGCTGGAGTGAAACCGGTCGGTCAGTTTTCTCTTCATTTTTGGGATTGCATGGATGTAGGTTTTTCTATATTCAATGGCGAATTTCATTTATTTCTATATGTTAGAAACTATTTAGTTTCCCCTAAAAAATTGGCGTAGATGCGCCCGCTATTTAGCCCAGTAGCAACAAGGATTGCAACATGTAATTTCAGGTGGACGAAAAATTTTAGGAAACTATAATCAGCAATACCTAAAAGATAGTAGCAGTTTTTAAGATCATCAAGCCATAAATAAATTTGCATTCAACACCTAAGGGCTTTTCTATCTTCTTTTTTTCCCTTTAATCTCTATCCTTCTCTTTAAAAAAAATTCCTTACATATCTATAAGTTTTCACTTAATCTCTTCTACCTATCTAAATTTTATCGAGTTTTCATTTTTATACCTCGTATAAATCTATTTCACTAGTTGACCATACATTGACCATTAGATTTTTTCTAAAATAACTTTATTACCCCTCTCGTACTTATGTGTTAGATTATTCAGAAGAAACATAATTCTGAAATGGTGAAGCCCTTCCTCTAACAACTCTCTCTATCTCTCTCCTCTCTCCGAGTTTGCATTGCCATTGCTACAACACATGGGCCGGTCTTCCGGTGGATGCGTTCGACCTTGGCGTGCGACAGCCGGTTGACGCAAGTAACTTCGTGGATCATCACATCTGCCCCTCCACACCCTCATGCTCCATAGAGTGAGTGGATCATCCTTGTGGGGCTATAGCTTCCTATAACGTCCTGATTTTTGAATCATTAAAAATCTATTTTAATAAAACTTGCTTTTAAAATGTTGGTTCTTGGAGTGTAAAATTAAGGTCCTAAGTGACGAATATCTCAATTAATCTCTCCCTATGAGCCCAAAAATCAAAAACAAAAAGTTCCTATTTGAACTCAAACACCAAGATTCAAATTTTGAAATTTGAATTTCCCTACGATATTCCCCAAATCTCCAAATTCCAAAATTATATCAACACCTCTCATTTTAAACATCAAAATTTCCAACAACAACCCCTTTTTCAAATACCTAGCCTAAATTTAAAATTTTGAATTCAAACTCACTCTGAAACCCATCTCTTCTTATTCCCTATTCTTCCTCAAATTCCCCTAAAATCCAAATCCATTTCAAACATAATCAAAATCCTAGCCAAGAACCTCTTTTTTGAGATCCTTCTATTTTTGGTAATTCCAAATACAAAATTTCAATCCAAATCCAAACTCCAATTCTCAAACTAAACTCAAATTCCATTCCGTGAAAAAAAATCTCCAATATTATTGTTAAATTGGGCCGTCCTTTCTCCTTTTTCTTCCTGGTTGGCCCTGCTCCCTCTCCTCCCCCTGTTCAGCCCAACCGCACTGGCCTAGCCGTGTGACCTTTTCTCCTCTCCTTCTACAAGCTGTAGCCCAGCCTAGCTTGCATGGACTGCCTTCCTCCCTGCATGCGACGACTGCCTCCGTTCACGCACCCATGAGATTCTCGCTCACTCGAACCCACTCGTCAAACACAACTGCTCCCCGACGCCCGCCTATGTGCGCTCGTTGGCTCTGTGGTCCCTATCCTACGATCTCTCTCCCTTGAGCACCACGTGCTCGATGAAATTTCCCTACCGGTGCAAAATATCTCCGGCCAAAGTAAACACTACAGCTCTTCCCATCTCATTCGTCAGCTCTCCCTCGCACCACCACCGTTTGATCCGCCTCGATGTCATCCTCATCATCCCTTTCCATGCACGACAGCCCATGGTATGTCTCCTTCTTGTTCGACAGGAAAAATCTAGCCTTAGCCTAAAATATCTTGCCACGCCGCTGTGCTCCACCACCATACTGTATTGTTGGGTAGCACCACTCGTCGTCTATAAATAGCCAAAGCTCCTTCCTTTTTTTCCCACTGTTGCCGCTTCTCTCTTTGCCTTGCTCGCTCTTGTTGTGCCCAAAATAAGCTCAAGCTTGATTGTTGCTGCTGCTATTCCTCTTTCCCGGTGAGCACTTCCTCTTCTTCCTGCCTTCGAGATCAAGCGCCCAAAGTCCCTCAACCCTCTTCAATCCCGAACCATCGCCATCCCTCACTGCCAGAGACCATATATCGCATGTCACTGCCATCGGTAGCCATCATGCACCAAGACTCCCATCCGAACAGCTCAAAACGTTCATCACCACCTCCTCTAGCCTCTAGCGAAGTCCACTACTGATAAGGACATCAACACTATCGATACATCCACTCATGGTCCAATTACCCGCGCTCGTGCACGTCAACTCAACTATCAGGTGAGTTCGTTCTTGAGTTTATGTTCCTCTTCTTTATACCCTAGAGACACGTGCACTCTTATTTTACTCAGGAATGATGGAGAGGATCCAGCAGGAAGAGGATTAGCGCGGGGTGGATTCAGACTGCAGGATGGTGCCAAATTCTAACGGCCGCCACAACTTCATGCAAACTCCGATTTGGGTTTGCAAGTACTTAATGGAAAGGTTATCAAGTCTACTTTCAAATAGATCTGGCCCCATGTCAATATCTGTTCTAGAGCGGCCGCAATTATCATTTTTACATCGAGTATTTTTCTGTCCACGGTGCTGCGTCACCTCTTTTGGGCCCAATGGGCCGTGTATCAAGTTGGGCCCATTAGAGGAGCGTCCTAGGGTTGATCACGACCCCAGCACCCCTGTGGTCGTCTCTCCCTCTTCTTAAACCTTCAGCCGCCACCAAGAACATTGGGTTTTGTTGATTGGAGTTAGCGTCTTGCTATTTGCACACAGCGCGCGTGTCGGCTAGACCGCCCGTCTGTTTGTCTCCGGAACCCTGCCATATTGTGAATTCAGAGTGAATATTTCATCTCAATATCTAGCAATTTCAGTACTTGTTTTACTTGTTTTTGCTTGTTCTTCGATTGCTTGCAGGACGAGTGCCCTAGTGGCTGGGTTGTCGCGCACCGCAAGTTCACGTCGATCATCGGAGATGGTGTATTGGTTGCTAAGGCGCATCGTCCTTGGACGGTTGTAGTCGAGCCGTGAACGTCGCCTTCATCCCCTAATCGAGTTATCCTCCACCTCTCATTGAAAGATCGGGACTAAACCCTAGCGAATTCTCATCAACTACCTTTGGCTTGCCACTATTCATTGACGCCGCTCGATAGCCGCCGGCTGTCGGATTAGGCACCCACGGCCTCTAGCCTACCCTATTTGACGTGGCAACCATATCGGCGCAACATCCACTTACTAGATCCTACCCCTTTAAACCCCCTCTTTGTGAGGCCGATATGTGGGCCCACACACCTTTTCATCCCCCTCACATACCTTGAGTCAATGACATATGGACCTTACCTCTATAAACCCAACTAGGCTTCTAGCCATACTCCATGGTGGCCCACTAACCTACCTAGCCTCCTTCTCTTTAGACCAAAAGTCATCCAGCTGGCCCAATAGGATGTGTGCACCAGCCACTCCTCTTCATTCCTCTATGGACCTAGTCCATGGTGGACCACCCACATAGCTCTCTTTCCTCTCCCACTAACTTCTAAAATCCATATCTCCCTATTCGTAAATTCAATGGATCCTGTTCAAGTCTCCAAATTTTTCTGAAATTGAGATATATCCAATGACACTATTAGTTATTAATAATAATATTTTATTTTTAGGGTTTTTTTGTGGTTTCTCTCTTTTGCGCGTAGTCGACGATGATGAAAATTATCTTGAAAATAAAATTTTAAAGATTTAAATACGAAGGCAAGTCAGTCTTTGTTCATATTGCTCCTAATTGATAAAATAATTTGTTTGCAAAATTACATTAACATGCACATTAATTTAACCAACCTCGGTTTGATAAACCGATGGAATTACCTAGTAGTGGCATTATTCATATAGGATTTTGATGACCCTATCCCTTATCTCTCTACTTGTATAGTACCTCGGCATCCATGCTCTCCGAGCATGATATCGATGGTGCACTCAAATCATACTTATTTATCAACATGGAAAAACAACTTTATAAATCTTTTAAAAAACTGGCACGCTGTGTCGGCATGCTTGTGAAATGAAAAATAGTTTGCGAAAACTCACGATACAAAGTGATCGTCTTGGTGGGGATACCTTGTATTCGTATGTAAGGACCAATTTCTTAAGGAATTGTACTAATCACAATACAGTGCAACCATAAAGGGTGGCATGGGATGTCTCTGACTAAGTAATTAGTGAATCTAGGATCGTTATGTTGCCAATAGTTAAGGAATCGCTAGGGTGCCAGCAAAGCGATATACCCTATGGAAGGGTGCCCTATGTTGATACACTTGTAATCCTGAATATACGAATTACTTGTTCAAGAAGACGTTGCTAGATGGCAATGGGTTATCTTCGACTTGCTTTTGAAAGGGTTTTGTTGTGAACCTTTTCCACGAATGAGTGCACGAAGTAAGCTCACATTATGTGGATAAAGCTTACACCTTTATAGAGATTTAAACTATTCGAATAGTCGTGCCCATGGTCCTCAACGAATGTGATGTGATCCTCTAATATAGATTTGCTTATCAATGCTTTACGAAAATTGTTCGTTGGATGGAAACAATTACTAAAATTGGCTAGGGTGACTAATAGATGATCATTACGTTGCCTTTTGTAGCGCACCTTCTCTAGTGTTATTATAAGTGATACTAGGACGGGCATGACGCTTCTACAGAATGAACATTGCTCCATGTCTCCTTGCCATGAAGAAACCTATAGAAAGTCAGTCACAGTGGTTGTCTTTGTCAATGCCTCTTTATTAGTGGCCAGTGGCTTAGATCACTTGCTCTCAGCCTCTTCTTTGTTTCTTTGTTTTTCTTCATTTTTCTTTTGACATAGGAGCACCCGTTTTCTCTTTAGTTTAATGTGTTTTTCTTGTTCTAAATATACTTTGTGTTTGGATAATGGGTTATAAAGGGTGGGATTAGAAAATAGAAATTAATGGAGCATTAGAATAAAATGAGGTAAGATGAATGGATGGTTGGAATTAAAACTTAAGAGTGGGATAATATTTCTCTGACCTATTTTCTAAACATGCCCCGGAAGTCTGGATTCGCTCGTTTTATCTTTTCTTGGAGTAAAACCTTTTTTCTCTCTCTCTCTCGTTCTGTTGGAAGGACTTGTCCTGTGCTTGTTTCATTCCACCTGTCAAAAAATAACTGAGCCATTTGGACCAATCAACTGGCGGATCAACTGCCAGCTTGAGAAGTATTGATAGGAATCGGAAAAAAAATTCCGCTGATGGATATTTCAAGGCTTGCTTGAGAGTTGAGAGGCATTTCTGGAGCATGACTTTTAACAAGTGAGCGAAGCAATGTAAAATAACATCAAGATTTCTATACCTCCATTGTTAGCGACCGGGAAAAAAAACTAAGTCTAAGTGATGAAACCAATGAAACAAGCCTAAAATAATTTTGAATCAAGTTGTACAATTTAAATTTGGCTATAATTTACAAACCAAAGTTCAAATGAGCCATCTCTAGGAAATCTAGAAGCTAGACTTGAAAATGAAACGGACCACAATGCATAGAGATTCCCAGCAATTCTGACGGTCGATTCCTCCCTTGACTTGTCGTCAGAAGCAGCTGCACAGCGGCACCACCTGCGATTCCCGCCCCTCTTCCTGCACGCCGGCGAATCCCACGTCCCCTTGCCGGCGGAGCCCTCCTTTGCACCGGCTCCTCCGACCATGCCGGCACGCGGGGAAGACGGCGCCCAACCCGAGCGATGTCCCACCCACTCCCACCAGTACCGCAGGACGCCTCCGGACCCCGTAAGCGCCCCCTTCCCCTCGCCAGTCGTCACCCATGCGCCGCCCCAGCATCATTCAATTATTTGCTGCCGCGGTAGATGTAGGTAACCTTCGTGTGCAAGCAACTTGTTGATTGGGCCT